>OY754313.1:38037970-39455970 GCA_963573325.1 Astragalus glycyphyllos
ATTCCATCTGATTTAGAAATAGAAAAATTGCAGGTTATTGATGAGGAAACAGAAGAAGAAGGAGAAAAGACCACCTCTGAGGAAAAGAATGAAGAAGGAGGTCCTGATCAACAAGCAACTGATGCACCTGCATCTGATACAGATACATCCCAACAGATGCCTGCTGTGATAGTTATACCAGCCAATCCTGAGGCCACCATACAATTGGTTCTGGAAGAAGTTGCTGCTAAAAGAAGAGAGGAGCTGGGAAACACTAAGAAATTTTTCAAGAAGCATGCTGAGGTTGCTAAAACTATGAAGGAGACCCCAAGTGGTGTAGGAGGAGATGTTGTCAAGACTACTGTGGAGCAAGTAACTGAGAAGGCCACTGAGCAAGTAACAACTACTGAAGTGCAGGCAAGTGCAGGTGCACCTGATGCACATGCATCACGAAAAGCTGAGGAACTACAACCAAAACGTGAAGGTGCAAAAGCAGCCCCATCTCGTGCAGCTGCACCATAACTGGAGGAGCCCAAGAAGAAGAAGCAGAAGGTCAAACATATGCATGTGAGATCAAGCTCAAGGCTCCGGAGTGGAGCCAAGAAAGAGTAAAGCTTTAATGTTGTTTTAATATTTTCTATAAGTACTATGGTTTTTAATATTTTGCACCATCCTACTATGTACTAACCCCTCTCCCATTTTGAACAATTGTTTTAAAACTGCAAATAGCAGTGAGGACACTGCTCAACTTTAAGTTGGGGGGAGCAGCTTATATATAAGTTTTAAATATGTGTGTTTGTTTACCTTTATGTGTTTAAAATGTGTTGTGTTTGATTATCTATATATGTTTGAAATGTGTTTATGTTATAGTTATAGTTAAATAATAATATTAGATGTACTTAACAAAGTAGAATGAACTGCATTAAGCTGTTTCAGAAGTAGCAACTCTCTTTCAAAAAAGTAGGTGCATCAATTCTGTTTTTAGGTGCATCAATTCTGTTTTCATAGGATTTGATAATTTTGAAGCATGATCAGCTTATAATCTTATTCACTAACACAAGATTGATCACAAGGGCACATGCAACTTGCAAATTTCAGCGCCTACCAAAGAAGACTAGCCTTGAAGAGTCACTCACTTAGGGACACATGGCCATTCATTAATCGACCTCCATTTGTGTTTGAGTGTGGGATTCAATTTTCTTTTTTGAGGTTCAGAAAAGGAACCATGGTTCAAGCTCTCATGTTAACTTGATCACCAAGGAAGTCACCTTTTTGAAGGCTATATAAGGACTCTCGCTTCTCATTTGAAGACACACCTCAAGTTACATTTAAAGATATCAACAAGATACTGTTAGAATTAGTTTTAGATAGTTTTTATGTTGTAAGGAAGGTAAGGAAGGAACTGACAAATTCTTTCTTCACTTCTACATAGTGCTAGCTAAGTGTGGTGAAGTTAGTGCATCTGCATTGCTTGAGAGTTCATGTAAAAGATCTTCAACCCGTGTAACCTTTACCTTGTTGTTTTCTTTTGCTGTGATTTCACTTATATAAAGATGATCTTTTAAGTTTATATATGTCTTGCAATGCCTAATACGAGCTAAACTCATTTGGTTGGGATGTTCTAACCATATAATGATCTTTTAAGCAAGTTATTTTGTTCATGTGTGGTGTGCACATTTTAGTTCTTGTTTGATACTTCTTTCAACACTTTTTTTAAGGTTGATAGCTTAGAATAAGTAGAATTGTAAAAGCAAACATGGTTTACAATTAAGAACTCAAGAACTAATAAGGGTAAGTTTTTTAATGAAGAAACTTTGTTAAGTTATTTTAATAAAGCAACCTTTCTGAAATTCATGCTAAGTCCTAGACATAGGATAGCATAGTCCTTAGGATGTTACAGTGGGTACTTAAGAGATAGGAGTGAACTTACTTTGCATGCTTAGACATAAGAATCTTATAATGAAACTCTGAAGAAAGTGACTGAAAAGCACAATTCTCATGCAGCTGCATTCAGTGCACATGCATCACATGTAAACACAAAACTCTTAAAAGTGACTTATTTGGCAAAGAACATCCCAACTATCATTCTCCATTGATTTCATACATATTTTATAACTTGTTTACATTCTAGTTGCATACCACCATCCACCATTTGTTAGTAGTTTACTCTCTAATGGCTAAATTCTCCATCAAATCAACCTCCACTAACTCATAATCACCTTCTCCATAAACCGTCCCATTACCTCATAGTCACTGTTTTCATAATCATTCTTTCTCTCAAAACAAAAAACTCTCACTTTCTATCTCTCAAAGTTACCCAAAATTTCCTAATTCATATTCAACCTCTCGCACATTTTCCCCAAAATCTCTGCAATTTCAAACCCAAAAATGGTACGAAAGCAAGCAGCTATTAAGGCTTCTGGTAAAACTACACCTAGTGCAAGAACACCTAGCAACCAGTTATCAAAGAAGAACTCAACTGCTCTTGAAATGGTACCTAATGAAAATGCACACTTCTGAGACATGAAATTTTTGCCAGAGAGAGGTTACAACCTGATGAAAGCCAACCCATCTTTCTTGTCAATTGTAGGAAACCTCCATTGGGATCTCTTCGTGCAACAAAGGGCATACTATGTGGAGCAAGTGGTCAGAGATTTTTATGATGGGATTCAAGACACCAAGGGAGGTAAAATGCTGTCTCATTCTCTGGTTAGAGGTAGGAAGGTGTTCTTTGAACCCAAAAGAATCAATGATCATTTTATGTTAACTTATAAAGGTTCTGAATTTGAAGAAAAATCGGAAAGATATAGAAAAAGGGACATGGCTAGTTTTAAGTCTAGGATTGCTGTAGAGGATTCTGAATGGTAGAAATTTACACACACTAAGTTTAAAATGAAAAGCAGATATGTAATTCCAGAGTTAGGAAATTGGCACCTCTTTATAGGTGCTTCAATCATTCCAACTTCTCAAACATACACATTATCAAAAGAAAGATTGCTACTTTTGGACACAATCTTAACTGAAAATAATGTGGATATAGGAAGAATTATCACAAAGGAAATTTTAGAATGTGCTGAGAAGAAATCTGGATTTTTATTCTATCTTTGTTTGATCACTGAGTTATGCATGAAACAAGGGGTCGTAATAGGTGGACATGAAATAAGGAAACATCCTCCTAATCCATTGTCTGCTGAGTTTAAGGGAAAAACAAGAATTGCAAAAGATCCAACTGGTCTGGTGTAGGAGCATTTGATGCAGAAGCACCAAGCAGACTGGAAATTCCAACAAGAGCAGCATGATTGGTTACAACTAAGGTTCCAGGAAATGTCACAAGTGCCAACACAAGTGGAAACTCATGTGTTTCCAAGTTGGGTCTTTCAAACAACAGGAGAAGAGGAGGAAGAAGGAATGAATGAAGAAGAAGAGGTGGAGAAATAGGTGAGACCAAAAAGAAAAAGGGTAACAAAGCAACAACAGAAAGGGAAGAGGAAAATCATTGAAGAAGAAGAAATATTGAGCGAAGAGTTGGAAGATACAGAGGAAGATGAGGAAGAAAGAAAGGCAGTGAAAGAGTTTGAAAAAGATGTTGATGAGGAGGAAATAGAAACTAATGAAGGGAGTGAGGAGAATGAGGGAGAAGTGAATATGGAGGCATTTGCAAGAAAGAAGTATGCCTCCAAATCAAGAACACAAGTTGAACCTACTCCACAATCATCACCAAAATCACCCCCTCAACAACAACAGCCTATTCCATCACCACCACCTCACCAATCACCACCACCACAACATACTTCACCACCACCTCACCAATCCTCACCATCACAAAACAAATCAGCCACAGCCCCTCAACATCAACCACAACCAAATTCCCCTCCACCAAACAAGGACAAATCACCATCCCCACCACCTCAGAATACCCAAACAGAACCACAACCTGAAAACCCACCCAAATCACCAACACCCACTACCCAAAAAGAGCCAACAAATGAAACTACCACCAAAGAACCATCACCTCCACCAACACAAACTCAAAAACAACCTCAGTCCCCACCTATCAAAACTGGTCCTGTTTTGATGCCTGCTTACATTCCATCTGATTTAGCAAAAGAAAAATTGGAGGTTATTAATGAGGAAACAGAAGAAGAAGGAGAAAAGACCACCTCTGAGGAAAAGAATGAAGAAGGAGGTCCTGATCAGCAAACAACTGATGCAGGTGCATCCCAGCAGATGCCTACTGTGACTGTTATACCAGCCAATCCTGAGGCCACCATACAATTGGTCTTGGAAGAACTTGCTGCTAAAAGAAGAGAGGAGTTAGGAAACACTCAGAAATTTTTCAAGAAGCATGTTGAGGTTGCTAAAACTGTGAAGGAGACCCCAAGTGGAGAAGGAAGAGATGCTGTCAAGACTACTGTGAAGCAAGTAACTGAGAAGGCCACTGAGCAAGTAACAGCTACTGAAGTGCAGGCAAGTGCAGGTGCACCTGCATCACAAAAAGCTGACGAACTACAACCAAAACGTGAAGGTGCAAAAGCAGCCCCATCTCGTGCAGCTGCACCAAAACTGGAGGAGCCCAAGAAGAAGAAGCAGAAGGTCAAACATATGCCTGTGAGATAAGGCTCAAGGCTCAGGAGTGGAGCCAAGAAAGAGTAAAGCTTTAATGTTGTTTGAATATTTTACTATAAGTACTATGGTTTTTAATATTTTGCACCATCCTACTATGTACTAACCCCTCTCCCCATTTTGAACAATTGTTTTGAAACTCCAAATAGTAGTGAGGACACTGCTCAACTTTAAGTTGGGGGGAGCAGCTTATATATAAGTTTTAAATATGTGTGTTTGTTTACCTATGTGTGTTTATAATGTGTTGTGTTTCTTTATCTATATATGTTTGAAATGTGTTTATGTTATAGTTATAGTTAAACAATAATATTAGATGTACTCAACAAAGTAGAATGAAATGCATTAAACTGTTTTCAAAAGTAACAACTCTCTTTCAAAAATAGTAGGTGCATAAATTTTGTTTTTAGGTGCATTAATTCTGTTTTCATAGGATTTGATAATTTTTAAGCATGATCAGCTTATAATCTTATTCACTAACACAAACAAATGCATTTCTTTGAACTGATTTTTAATGATGAATGAAAAAAAAAGAAAAAAAGCCTCGTTTTTCATAAATGACCAATTTTATTTTAACTTCCACACACCAATACTGAGTTTTGAAAAAGAACATTGTTATTTGAAAAGCAATCTGATGCAAAGAGGAATTTTTAGAAAGCTAAGGTCAAGCCAAATTTTAAATTTTTACGAAAAATTTAGAATAGCATAAAGATTTAAGTTTGGGCGAGTTTTTATGAAAATTAAGGCTGAGTATGAAAAACTTAGAGAAGTCAATGCCATTATTTATTTGATGTACTAAAAAGTTTCAAAATTGTTGTAATTAGCTATATTTTCCTGAATCATAAACTGTACTAGTTCCAAAAATGCACTAGAAAAGAAAGAAAGAAAAATTCAAAAAGAAAAAGAAAAAGAAGAAAGAAAATCAAAGAAAAAAGTGTGCAAAAGGGGGTCAATGAGGAGGGAAATATATGCTACAAAGTCCAGAAAGTAGTATCAATGCAGCTGCACTCAATGCGCCTACACTTTAAAAGTCTAGTGCATTTGCACCACAAAAGTTCAGTGCACCTGCGCTTCAGAAATCTAATGCACCTGCACTCAATGCACCTTCATCAAGAAAAACCACGAAAAATAGAAATAGTGCATTGACTCAACAGTTTTGAAATGCTCAAATTCTAAGTCCTTTGTTGTGCTTAGTGGGCCCCCAACACTTGAGGAAATTGTTAGTCTTGTCTATATTTTGAAAAATATTTGGTTTGAGCAAACGTGACCTAAACTTTTTCAAAGGCTAAGAGGAACTTTTTACTTGGTTTTGGAACTGATCCAATCTCAGTGGGGCACATAGACAAAATTCCTGAAGAAAGAGGTTCATAGAGTGCATCAACTTGAAAAATCATTCTTTGAAAAGATAGTAGCTGATCTGTTCTTTGATAAACTCCAACTAAGTGCATATTTAGAGATATTTTTGGGTCAATTTTAGAGCAAATATATACATATTATATAATTCACTAACTTAATTTGCTCTTTATTTTGCAGAAAAGAAAATATAAAAGATATATAAAAGTTCATTTTAAAGCTAATAGGAATTTTTATATATATATATAATGAAAAAGATCTTCTTGGTGATTTCAATTGAAAATGATGCACAAGTGACTTGGAGAGAAAGAAAGAGGCATGGAGTGGATAGCAAGCAACACATATTTAGGAAGGATCTAAATCCTAATATTTAGGGATTGAGAAATCTTGCAATTAACAGAGGAAACAATCTTGACTTGATCCTTAGCTTGGAGAGAAAGAAAAAGAACTAAAATAAAAGGAGAACTTCATATGTGAATAGGAGGGCCACATACACTAACACAAAATTACGAGAAGCGGTAGTGACGACAACACACGGGAGAGAAGAAAAAGACTTTTTGGGTACCGTTCTTGACACCGGGAGAGAGCTCTTGAGTAGAAAAAAAGAGATTGAAGACATTGATCAAGACTTTATCTATTTTACGGGTTATTCTTTATCTTTGTATTTCATGAACTTTATTTCTATTTTATTGTTCTTGACTATTATAGATACCTAAATCCTCGTATAGGGTCTTAGGTGGATCTTGCATTCTTAGAGACCTTTTTTATCTACCCTTTTCATGTTCATAATCAATTAGTTGATCAGCTACCGTACTGCAATTAATTGGTAGACCTATAGGATAATTGGGGCTATAATTAATGCATGACCAAACTTAGATTTAGTCTTCCAATCATTCAACGTTTTTGTTCTTTATGCTTTTCTTAAATTTAAATTCTAGCATGACCAAACTAGGGTTAATTTAGGAAAAAGAATATTAATCGCGACCAAACGGATTAGTAGCTTTAGTAAAGGGATTGGTAATTGAATAAAATAAGGGAATTCAGGTAGAATTAGACATAAGGGAATCGAAGCTTGCAAGTGAAACCGTGACCCTAGCCTTTTCTCCATCGATTAAATTTAGTATTTTAATTCTTGTTATTTAATTCTCTTTATTTCGATTCTATAACCAAACATTCGTTCGTGTAAACATTAAATAATCTTGATTAGTTTAGTACTTGTTAATTAATCCTTGTGGATACGATATTCTTTTATACTACTTCTGCGAAAGACTACACTTGCTCTAAGTGATTTTTAATGCAACAGTGCACCTGCGTCAAGAAATAACCAGAACACAATAGTGCACCTGCACTGAATGCTGACAACTATGCATGAAGCATTCTCAAATAATCAAAATGCACCTACACTTCATAGATGACGTCATGCTTAATCACAAGGGCACATGCAACTTGCAAATTTTGCCCCTACCAAAGAAGACTAGCTTTGAAGAGTCTCTCACTTAGGCACATGGCCATCCATTATTGGACCTCCATTTGTGTTTGAGTGTGGGATTCAATTTGCTTTTTGGTGGTTCAAAAAAGTAACCATGGTTCAAGTTCTAACTTGATCACCAAGGAAGTCACCTTTTTGAAGGTTATATAAGGACCCTCACTTCTCATATGAAGACACGCCTCAAGTTACATTTAAAGATATCAACAAGATACTCTTAGAATTAGTTTTAGATAGTTTTTATGTTGTAAGGAAGGAAAGGAAGGAATTGACAACTTCTTTCTTCACTTCTACATAGTGCTAGCTAAGTGCAGTGAAGTCAGTGCATCTGCATTGCTTGGAAATTCATGCAAAAGATCTTCAACCCGTGTAACCTTTTCAGTTTATATATATCTTGCAATGCCTAATACGAGCTAAACTCATTTGGTTGGGATGTTCTAACCTATAACGATCTTTTAAGCAAGTTATTGTGTTCATGTGTGGTGTGCGCATTTTAGTTCTTGTTTGATACTTCTTTCAACACTTGTTTTAACGTTGATCGCTTAGAATAAGTTGAATTGTAAAAGTAGACATGGTTTACAATTAAGAACTAATAAGAGTAAGTGTTTTAATGAAGAAACTTTGTTAAGTTATTTTAATAAAGCAACCTTTGTTAAATCAATGCTAAGTTCTAGACATAGGATAGCATAGTCCTTAAGATGATACAGTGGGTACTTAAGACACAAGAGTGAACTTATTTAGCATGCTTAGACATAAGAAGCTTGTAATGAAACTCTGAAGAAAGTGACTGAAAAGCACAATTCTCATGCAGCTGCATTCAGTGCACCAGCACCACATGTAAACACAAAACTCTTAAAAGTGTCTTATTTGGCAAAGAACATCCCAACTATCATTCTCCACTGATTTCATACATCTTTTATAACTTGTTTACATTCTTGTTGCATACCACCATCCACCATTTGTTAGTAGTTTACTCTACAATAATCTCTCTATATATGTAACCATAAAGAATTAATTCAATCCCTGTGGGTACCATCTCATCTTCTCTATATTACTTGTTGTAGACTGTGTACACTTGCACATTAATTTTTCTCACACCAGCGCCCAAGCACTACTTGGCCTAGGTTAACAAGGACAGTTACTGGTACAGATGCCTGAGTGGCTCGGGGAAGTGGAAAATGGTTCAATGGTTGCTCGACCAGGGCTATATTCATTTGTGTTTGTATATAGGAACCCACTGAGTAGTTACTAACTAGGAGACGGGTTTGTCGAGCCAGTTGGGCTCTGGACCATGGGTGCTGACTCGGGCAATACCCACCAGTCTTGCCAATCCATGTTTCCAAGGCGAAGGCTGGAAACTAGTTAGAAATGACTCGGATGGCTTCTATGAGGACCCATATTGACTGGAACATCGTGTTTTGATAAGATAGGTGTA
Organism: Astragalus glycyphyllos; assembly: GCA_963573325.1. Taxonomy (NCBI): domain Eukaryota; kingdom Viridiplantae; phylum Streptophyta; class Magnoliopsida; order Fabales; family Fabaceae; genus Astragalus; species Astragalus glycyphyllos. The sequence continues at coordinate 38,046,844 of OY754313.1, forward strand.
TATGTTATTTTGAGATGTCCATGTTTCCGAGGACATCTTGCCAATTTTTCTTTAAAAGTTTCTTTGAACTCTAGGCCAGGTTCATTATGAGGATTGTTCTTTAGGTTGAGTTTATTTTTGTTGAGGCTTTCAAAACTAGAGTAGTAATAGTATATGTGCCAGTCATGGTCCAACTCAGGTTGTGACACTATTTTTTTAAAAAAAAGTTTCAATGTTTTAAATGGTGATTTGTACGAAACGATACCCCAAGCTGCACAAAAGTTGGTATCAGTTACACATACCACTGACTCTTTACAAAATGACAAGGTTTATGACATGTTCCCCACGTGTCACCAATAGACGATACAGTTGGCCATGCAAAGTGTTCTCATGTGACGCTGGAGTGTCCGGTCAAATGTGTAATAGTAGGCTCAAATTATTTCTTTTCTAAAGCTTAATTATGCTTACCAATAATTATTTTTTATATTCAAACAATAGTATTTCTCTTTTTTGATTTTTCCATTTTTTATCGTAATAGATTAAAAATAATTGAATGTTGGTAAAATAAAAATGAATTGCTAATTATGGTTGACAACTTTTTTATGTGTCTTCCTTACATCTGCTAAATGGGTATTTCTCTTTTGTTTTATCTTTCTATTTAATATCATGAAAGGTTAAAAATAATGGAACGTTGTTAAAAAAAAGAATAATTTTTAATTATGTTTGGTAAGTTTTCTATGTGACCTCCCTACGTCTGCTCAAGGGACTAACAGAACAAATTATGTTCTGAAGGGACGGTTAACAATGATTCTAATGTTAGGTAATTTTTTCACACTTCCATTTTTTAATACATGTAAGGAAATCCCGAGGTTTATAAATTATAGGCCTGAATTGTGAAGTCATAAAATCTGATTTTGTCTATTATACACAAGTTGGGGGAGATATGGTAGTAATTCTGAAGTTTGTTTATGTTATGGCTCTATTTGTTTCCCTATTTCTTATGGCAATTAATGCTAACGGTAAGCCATTTTTCCTTCCTTTTCAGTTTTGTTTATTAACTCTGTACATATGAATCTTTTGTCTCCTTTTAGTAAGATTCTCTTTTTTCACTGCAGCAGTTATTGCATGTTATCAAGATTCCGACTGTCGGAAGAATATGGCTCCCCCTGGTTGGGAACCGAGGTGCATAAGGGGATTTTGTCAAAGTGTGCAAATATGATGTGGACCTAGCAAAATTTGGAAACCCTTTCCCAAGCAAAAGATCTTTCTGATATCCCTTATATTAATAATCCATTAATAAGTTTTTCTGAATTGTTTTTCTTTTCCTAGTTTATGAGACTTGTAACAATGGCTTTATACTCTAATAAAGATGATGGTAATGAATTCAAATAATGCAACAAAATTATAATTTTTGATTGTCTTCTTCACTTTTAATATCCAACATATCGTTGTGGCCTCCAATTCAGGCAAGTAATGTTGAAAAATTTTATTCCAATATCATTTATGCGAAGAAATATATTAAGTTAATTGTATTTGCTATTTACCAATTAGCAAATATTTTTAAAAAAAGTCAATTAAACACCTTAATTGACTGTTGTCAAATTACGTATTAAATATAAGTAAAATTCCAATTTCACGAAAAAAAATATTTAAAATTCCAATTGATTATTAATTAATTAAGTAATCTGGAATCAAATATGAATAAATTTTATCAATGACCCATTTCATAATAGTTAAAACCCTAATTGACCATCACTTAATATTTACTCTAACCTTACTAATATAACTTGACAACAAGACTTATTTAACAGTACTTGGTTATGTAGTCCTTGACTTATAAAAAAAATTAATTTTGTCCCTGACTTTTCAAATATTTCAATTATGCAAATGTGTGGTAATTTAATCCATATGTCATATTGATCCCTGACTTGGAAGGTAAGTTCCAGTGTCGCAAATGTCAGGGACCAAATTGATACACCAAAAAATAAAAAATCTACGATATAGGAATGGTCAGCGCTCATGCGGAGAGAGAAAAAGCAGAAATACTAAAAAGCAGTTTTTACTTTATCTCAAATCAGCAAAAATCAAGTGAAAAATGTAGCTGCTTGTAACATCACAGACTGCTTTCAGAACTGTCGTGTGCCCCCACAAACCAACACGAGTCTTTTCAGCATGCATTGTCCTCACTTGCATGCTTTCTGGTCATACCTTTTGCCCCCAACATTGTCAACTGCAACAAGTCTTTCTCAGAAGGTTACACATCTCATTACTACTCCTAGTCAAGCACGCTTAACAATGGATTGGAGCTGTAACACCCCAAAAATATGACTATTTAATTAATCATAGATTTTAAATAAAATCCTTCTAGGGGGTTTTTTGTTCTATTGATAAACAATGTATATGAGGACTTAATTGATAAAAGGGTTAAATATGTTTTTAGTCCCTACAAAATTTCACTATTTTGTTTTTAGTCCCTATAAAATTTTTCATCGACTTTTAGTCCCTATAAAATTTCAAATTTTCATTTTTAGTCCCTATAAATGCCAACTAGTGTATATCCATTGAATTTTTGAGTGATGTTTTGCATACCTGTTAAGGACATTATAAACATCTCTTCCAGAAAAACTTTGAATTTTTTAACAACACAAAAATTAAATCTAAATTTTTTAAGTGCAAAAGATTCGATAAACAAATTAAAGGAAATACTAACTTAGAAATCAAATTTTGAGTTTATTTTTTGTGAGGGAGATATTTTTAATATCTTTAACGTGTATGTAAAATATCATTCAAAAATTCTAAAGGTATACACGAGTTTACATTTTATAGGGACTTAAAACAAAATTGTGAAATTTTATAGGGACTAAAAGTTGACGAAATTTTTTATAGGGACTAAAAACAAAATAGTGAAATTTTGTAGGGACTAAAAACATATTTAACCCTTGATAAAATGAACTTAATCTAGATGTGATAGAATTCCTAATTAATTATTTTATCAAGATTAAAAGACTTTAAAAAAAATCTAAAGTGTTTGCTAAAAATCATGTATTGATTAGAAATTGAATGTCTGAAACTTAGTACTTAATTATAATACTTGATTGACTATGTGTTTTATTGAGTTAAATTATTTGTATAGGTAGGAAGATTTAATGAGGTTTCAAAATAGTTTAGGGACTATAGTTTCACTTTAGCAAAACAGCCCCATTATACAAACATCCCACAATACACCCTACCTCAATTTATCACTCCCATAAGCTACCATATTTTTATTAACTTCAGCTGAGAGCAAACAAGCATAAGCGATAAAAATAGAAGTGAGGTAGTGAGAAAAAGAGAGAGCTCGAGAGAGAAGGAAGAAGCTTGAAGGGTGAGCAAACTAGTTTTCGGTTTTTCTTCTACAATTCCCATATTGTGTCCTCCAACTATCTTTCTTCATTTCAAAATTTCATTTCTAGGCGAGAAAACTCAAAAGGGAAATGAAGCCTATTACTTGTCTGGCGCCTCCACCATAAGCCAAATGCACTTAACTCAGGACGGAGACACTAGGTACCAATCCATCATTGGTCGTGCCTCCACCCAAGAATATGATCGTAATGATACCGAACCCATGTCACCTGGTCCTAGCCACGTCCCCACTGAACCTGCCAGCTCTTCCACCTCCTTAGAGCAGCTTCCAGTTACACTCAATATCTTCCGAACTGAGCAGCGTGAGATGTATAAGAATACGCGTCGCGAAATCCTTCTTTCCAGGGAAATACACTGCAGAGAGTTTGCTTCACTAAACACTCGCCTAATGGCTTTGGAGACTCGTCTTGGTCACGCCCACACTGCACCATCATCCCATCAGAACGATGACTCTACTGCGGATCATCAAGCTAGAGACTCTCTCAAGTGCACCTTGCTTCTATCTCTCCATATATCTTGATGAACATTTTACTTATCTATATATCTTTATGTTCTGGATATTATTTGTACAAGGCTATGTCTGACGTCCTTTTGATGCGCTATAGTTGAAACACTTTGGATATTATCTGTACTTTGATGCAATATGGTTTCTATCTTATGTTATGGATGCATTATGTTTTTTATTGTAATGGTTATTTATTTTTCTTAGTTGTGCTCTTTCGACTCGCAAACTACGTCTCACGTTTACCCTTTTGATCATGACAAAAAGGGGTAGAAATATAGGATTGTCTGAGGATGCATATAGTATTGTCACTTTGCATTTAGTCAGGAGGAGCATCAAGTAAGGGGGAGTCTAGATACATATCTTTAATATCAGTGGATTGTTTTGCTTGATGAACTAACCTCCCACCTATGATGAATCAAAATTTTGTCATCATCAAAAAGGGGGAGAATGTGAATATCTTGTGTTGTAGGTTAAGTTTTGATGATGAAGTGTTTCTAAATAAAGTGACAAAAAGGAACTCCGAGACACAACCAACTCAAGAAAGAATGTCCGTATCAAGGGTAGGTGCTAGGAACTCCGGTCATATCTTAAGAATGAAATGTAAACCACTTTTTAGGATCGGCTCAAATCACTCAACACACTAGCACTCACACTATTAACCTAACATATGTCTTCACTTGATAAAAGCATGCTAAATAGGTTAGGCACAAATAATTTTATGTACACAATCGATTATAGAATGAGAAAATGGCTATTTTTAAACCACATACTCGATCACCCACCTATGGCAAGCGGATGATCGATTATGACAAGCACACAATCGATTGTGGACTTGTTTTTGGAAGCAAACAATCGATTATGGACTTGTTTTTGGAGCAAACAATCAATTATGAATATATGTTTTTAAAAGAACATAATTGATCATTCACTTATGAAGTTGTTTTTTAAAAGCAAACAATCGATTATGAAACTATGTTTTTAAAAGAAGACATTCAATTATCCACATATGAAACAGTAATAAAAATTGTTTCAACGATCATATTTTTACAGAATCTATAAATAGGGACTAAGGGTTTCACAAGCAGCACAACCTACGAAGCACAAAACAGAACGAGAACCCTATTGCACTGCCACACTTGTTCATCACGTTCTTCGTCACTTTGAGCTGATCTCTCTCAAGGGTTAGGTTGGGAAGCTTCAAGTTGTTGTATTCACCTTCTTATAGGTATTTCTTATTTTCTTGTAATTTATTTAAAATTGTTATTGGGTTAAACTAGCGAGTGGGGAATCTATCTACGGTTTTTTGATTGTAAAAAGGGTGGGGTATCTCTGGTTTGTAATTGTTTTTGAGGGCTCTTACACAAGGTGTGGTCTCCTAGGTGAAGAGTTCCTAAGTCTCTAAGGGTTTGAAAGCACCCGACTTAAAGCTTTGATTTGATTGTGAAAAACTCACAAAGGTTTCTGAGGACTGGACGTAGGTCATTGGTTGGTGACCGAACCAGTATAAATCTTGTGTGTACTTTATTGTTTTAAGTTCTAATTCGTTCATTCCATAAACCTGCGTGAAAAGTAATCTAAGTCGTTAAAAAGGGAAACTGTTTTCAAAAATCTCATTTCATCCCCCTCTTGAGACTGAAGCCACTTGGTAACACAAGCTTGTCCCACAACCTTCTCCTTCAACTGAGGGTGCATTACAAAGATGGCCATGGAATTAAGTTGATATTTTGAGTAATGTACTGAGCACTTTCCGGCCAACTTTTTGAATCATTCAATGAAGTTAGTCACAGCCTCGTCCACCTTCTGGCGTAGATTCATGAGATCAGCTGCGTCCAATAAAATCTGTCATGGAAGCACCTTTCCAAGTTTTCCCAGGTTTGTATAGAATCAAGTGGGAGTGAAGAGTACCATGAGACGGCAGTCCTTGTTAGAGACAAGGGGAACAACTACAGTTTGTGGTTTTCGTTCTGGTTTCCTTCTTCACATTGGACCGTGAATCGGCCGATGTGCTTCGTTGTAGACTTGACATCATCCCCGGAGTATGTGGCAAAGTTAGGGGTTTCGAATCCTCTTGGTAGAGGCACCAATCTATCCAGCCGATCGGGGTATGGCTTCCTATACACTGGCCTGTCGAGCCACTTGAATTGCACACTGAAAAACTTCTTAAGGGTGCAAACTATCAAATAAGGGTCTAGGAGTTGGGGCCCCAATGGTCTCTCAGGCGGAGGTGTAGGTCACCACATTGTATCTGGGGGACCCTGCGCCCCTGGCTGCGGCAATACCTGAGGTGGACCATCTGTCCATTGCTGCCCAGGCACTACTTGGCCTAGGTTAACAAGGACAGTTACTAGTACATATGCCTGAGTGGCTTGGGGAGGTAGAAACATGTTCAATGGCTACTCGACCGGGGCTATATTCATTTGTGTCTGTATATACGAACCCCCTGAGTAGGTACTGAGTGCTCCGTAGTACGACTGGCTAGGAAACGGGTTTGTCGAGCCAGTTGGGCTTTGGACCATGGGTGCTGACTCAGGCAATACCCACCAGTCTTGCCAATCCATATTTCCAGGGCGAAGGATGGTCCCCCCTGCGTATGCCGCGGTAGAACACCCATAGCATGGTCCTTGCGCCAGACCCACCATACTTGTCCTTGCTGAAGAGAAGTTGTATTAGTGACATTCGCCATAAACTGCCCCCAGGGTTGGTAGTGGCAAAAGTACCAGGGTGAGGAAGTACAGGAATAGGATTTACCTAATGACAAAACGCTTGCTGAGGCCTAGTCAAACTCCCACTCGGTGGACACTGTTGCATGCTTCCCATTGGGCTATAGGATGATGCATGTTGAGGTCCAACAAGGTTGGTGTATGGTAGGGTTTGATACGTGCCTCCCAGAGAATTGGGTGGTCCTCATTGTGATTGGCTGGGGAAACTGTAGTTCATTGTGCCGCTAGCTTATGCAGCACGCCTCTGTTCTACTTCCTTGGCTTGTTGCACCTCATTGTGCACCATATGTTTCACTATGTCAACCAATTGTTGGGACACTTGGTACATAATATCATGTATCCCCATGTCGATTTGCTGCCGAATAAACAACGCAGTTCATTTGAATCGGTATTAACCACTGGGGTGGTTGTCCCCAAAGGACTTACTAGCTCAATGTTCTTCGTTTTGGGGGTAGTTCCCTTTTTTGACACCGAAGGTGGCTCCATACATAGGTTCCTGGCAGAGCGTAGGTGCATACGCCAACAATAATCCAGTCCAGGGAAATCAAACATGATTGTCTATTGAACCATTCCTAACCCATCGAGGGTGCCAATTTTTGTTGTTGTCAAACTTTTAGGTCCTCATAGTTTAGTATTTTACTTCTAGGTGAAGTTTTTCTTTTTAGTTTGGAAAGTCTCAGGTGATGCTATGTTTATTTTCTTTTAGTGTCTTTATGTATGTAACATGCGAAAATCTGTAGTGACCCTGTTTCCTTATTTGGTTGTCTGAAACTAGTTAGATATGACTCGCATGGCCTCTATGAGGACCTACATTGGCTGGAAGATCGTGTTTTGATAAGATAGGTGTATATGTTATTTTGAGATGTCCATATTTTTGAGGACATTTTGCCAAGTTACAAGTTTCTTTAAACTGTAGGCCAGGTTCATTTTGAGGATTGTTCTTTTGGTTGGACTTATTTTTGTTGAGACTTTCAAAACTAGAGTAGTAATCGTATATCTTCCAGTCGTGGTCCAACTCAGGTTGTGACACAAATTTTTTTTTAAAAAAGTTCCAATGTTTTACATGGTGACTTGTCCGAAACGATACCCCAAGCTCCACAAAAGTTGGTATCCGTACACATACCACTGACTCTTTACAAAATGACAACGTTTATGACATGTTCCCCACATGTCACCAATAGACGATACAATTGGCCACGCAAAGTGTTCTCATGCGACGCTGGAGTGTCCAGTCAAGTGTGTAACAGTAGGCTCAAATTATATCTTTTCTAAAGCTTAATTGTGCTTACCAATAACTTTTTTCATATTCAAACAATAGTATTTCTCTTTTTTGATTTTTCCATTTTTATCGTGAAAGATTAAAAATAATGGAATGTTGGTAAAATAAATATGAATTGCTAATTATGGTTGACAACTTATTTATGTGTCTTCCTTACATCTGCTAAATGGGTATTTCTCTTGTTTTATCTTTCTATTTAATATCATTAAAGGTTAAAAATAATTGAAAGTTAGTAAAAAAAGAATAAATTCTTAATTATGATTGGTAAATTTTCTATGTGACCTCCTTACGTCTGCTCAAGGGACAAACAGAAGAAATAATGTTCTGAAGGGACGGTTAAGAATGATTCTAGTTTTAGGTAATTTTCTCACTTCAATTTTTTAATACATGTAAGGAAAGCCCGAGGTTTATAAATTATAAGCCTGAATTGTGAAGTCATAAAATATGATTTTGTCAATTATACTGAAGTTGGGGGAGATATGGTTGAAATTCTGAAGCTTGTTTATGTTATGGTTCTATTTGTTTCCCTATTTCTTATGGCAATTAATGTTAACGATAAGCCATTTTTCCTTCCTCTTCAGTTTTGTTTATTAACTCTGTCATATGAATCTTTTGTCTCCTTTTAGTAAGATTCTCTTTTACACTACAACAACTATTCCATGTCAGCAAGATTCCGACTGTCGAAAAAATATGGCTCCCCCTGGTTGGGAACCGAGGTGCATAAGGGGATTTTGTCTAAGTGTGCGAATATGATGTTGACCTAGCAAAATTTGGAAACCCTTTCCCAAGCAAAAGATCTTTCTGATATCCCTTATATTTAGAATCCAATAATAAAAGTTTTTCTAAATTGTTTTTCTTTTCCTAGTTTATGAGACTTGTAACCATGGCTTTGTACTCTAACAAAGATGATGGTAATGAATTCAAATAATGCAACAAAACTATAATTTTTGATTGTCTTCTTCACTTTTAATATCCAACATATCGTTGTGGCCTCCAATTCAAGCACGTAATGTTGGAAAATTTTATTCCAATATCATTTATGTGAATAAATATATTAAGTTAATTGTATTTTCTATTTGCCAGTTAGCGAATTTTTTCAAAAAAAGTCAATTAAACACCTTAATTGACTGTAGTCAAATTACGTATTAAAAATAACTAAAATTCCAATTGGAAATGAACACACCAAAGCAAGTTGCTAGTGATGAAAAATCTGCAGAAGGGACAGAAATATTGCACATTGACTCTTCTGGAGGCAATAGTTCTGTGAAGACAGTGGTGATAGAGGAAACTATTGCATTCAATTTGAATGAGGGACTCACTGTTGAAACACCTTATGAGGAAACAGTTGCAGCAGATGAAGAGGTTGATGTAGCTATGGCTGAGAAAGAAGCTTCTGCACAAGAAGAGAAGAGTGCAGAAGTGGAAGACAAGGTGGATGCTGAGAAGGATGATGAAGTAGAAAATGAGCAGGAAGAATCTGCTCATGATGGCATAACCCTAACCCAACCAAACCCTGCATCACCTCAGGGGGAGTTTCAAGAAAACACCTCCTCACCCATCATCCACACCCCCCCATTTCTAAATGACCAAATGCCTACACTACCTTTCTCACCCTTACTCACTTTGCCAAAAACTCAACCCTTCTCACCTCAACCAATGCCCATTGCATCAGCACCTCCTATTCAACCATCTCCAAATCCAACCATTTCAAGAGTCACAGCCCACAATTTAGAACAGCTGCTTGCTGCCATAAATCAAGAACATGGTATCTCACCTCTTTTTTTTTTGACAATTGGTATCTCACCTCTTAAAACCACCAACACCATCACCTCCTCAAACATCAATCAATTCTTGAACCTCAACCAAACTCCTCATGATGACTCCCCTCAATCTATGCACCATTCCATCAACACTCAAACTCTACCCTCTGATATGCCTTCAAAATTTGGGTCTCTGGATTCCATCTTTCTCAATGCTGCTCAACCTTCTGGTACAGCACATGAGAAGGTTGCTGAGAAATCAAAAGAGCAAAAGCCCACCTGCTGAATCTTCTACTAGCATAGAGAAGAGAATGTCCAATATGGAGAAAATGATGAGAAGGATGAAAGAACTACTGAAGAATGTGCTTGAGGGTCAAGCCATCCTACAACAAGCTCAAAGAGCTTAAGCTGCTCGTGATGAGCAATACAGATCATGGATTCTGCAACAGGGCATCACTAACATTGATCCTCACATAGTTCCACCAGAATTTGGTCCAATTGCTCAGTTTCCAGATATCCCTAGGCCTGCTACTTCCTCTTCCTCTGATGGGTCTTCCCCATCGAAGTAGCCCCTTAATCTTTTCCTTCTACCTCCACCTTTCTGATGTGTTACAAAAAGAGGAGAAGAGTAGATTACGTTCTTAAGGTCTTAGGAGTATTTTGAATGGTCAGAATTAGCTAGCATCTGTGTTCTAGACACCTTTTGATTGAGAAGTGATCTTCTTATTGTTTGTTTTATTTTCCTAGGCAGACTAGCCACAAAGAACATGACTGATTGTAATCATTCCAATGATTCTTTTGATGAAATCAATGAAAATATTTGTTCTTCTTTATGTTCTTGTGTATGAATTCTAAATTATGTGAAATTAAAGGGTTTAAATCTGTTGCACATATTCAGGGAGAGTAAAAATCAAAACATGCCTTACAAAAATTTAAAACAACATCAGAAAGGGGGAGATTGTTGAGGCAAAATCCCTAATCAAGTTTTGATGATTAACAAACCTCAAATATGAGAAGCTTAAGGTTTCTGATTTCATATGCTACTAATGTTCTTCTTGAGTGTTATATAAGAATAGGATTATTCAAGCAAATCTCAAGAAGGTATATGCTTATGAGAAGCATCATATATGAGAAAACTAGAAATAATATTGTCCACAATGCTCTAAGGAAGGAATCTTCTCTTGACAAAGATTTAAACATCAAGACCATATGGTAAGCTTGAGAAAGATCATCTTTAGAAGCTTCATTTATTCTTGTGGCAATATGAGAAGAGTAGCTAACAAGGATCAACCCAAGAAGAAGAGTAGCTAACAGAACCATAAAGAAGAAGATCAGAGGCATCACAGGTACATTCACATTCAATTCTTACCTCTCCACTTCCCTTGTTGCCTTAGGCATCAGAGTGCTTGCAGGTACCCCAAACAAGAAATCAAACTGGCGCGTCCAATCAATGCGTCACTTCAATTCTGACATAGGAAATTGAATCGCAATTATGGCGCCTCCGCCTCGGTTCCCCAAACGTCACCTTCCCGTTCCTCCTCTGAGCAAGGGACACGTGGCGCTGGAAACCAAAACGGTTCAATCAAGCCGGGCTCGACCTCGACTTGGGGGGCCACTGTTCCGGACTGGGCCAAAAGTCGCAAGACCTGGGCCTGGCCCAAATCCGTACTTACGAGGAATCACAACGGAGGCTCCATCAACAAGTGTCTGCATCCTACGACCACGGACCAGTCACTTGGATCCAACGGCTCAGCAACGGCACCACATCTATAAATAGGAGTGCGGCCCCCCATTTCCAGGTACGTTCACATTCCATTCTTACCTCTCCACTTCCCTTGCTGACTTAGGCATCGGAGTGCTTGCAGGTACCCTACACCCGAGGCGCGGGAACGGCCTACCTCGGACCATCCAGATTTAATCTTCAAACCTCCAGGAAGCACATCTAGTACCCCCGGACCCGACGTCCAGGTACCGAACACCATCAATGCTTCTAGGACACGATAATTTATTGTAATTTATCAAGATGACGGTTTTCTTTTTTTTTTCAACAGATATTCATTGATTACAATTTCACACAATAAATACTATTACTGTATTAAACGTTATTGAAAGTAAAAAAGCAAACAATTCATTTAATACATCTACTAAAAACATTGAATTCAAAAATAAATGTTAGATCTTATATATAGGCTATGAAAGTATCAATTGGTTCTGGATCATCGGTGCCTCAAAAACCAATTGAAGCCAGTAAGGAAAGGAGCTATTGGGAGAACCACCAACAATAATGGTAGAGCTAAGCTCAAATAGACACAGGGGGTGCTAACAATACTGATTGGATCAGTAGTCTACCCGATTCCTTATTGTTACCGAGCAAAACTTGTGTCCAAATAAGTATTCTCTCTCGTCGCTGGCGCCATGTTTGGCAGTATATGCAAGTGCTGGACTTTTATGATGACTTCTACAACGAGTTTGAATCGTTCAAATGCTTTTCTGTTTTCGTGAATGGGGTGCTTGCTCTACGAAGATCCCGTGACATTCGAAAGATGAAGCTCGCCAACTCCTTCATGTCCCTTGGCAGTATATGTTAGTTTGAACCCTGGACCTCATTCTTCCAACTCCTTCATGTCCCTTAGCTCGCCAACTGAATTACATTTCTGCGACAAACAAATATTGTGTTATTTTTTGTCAAATGAAAATTTATCACTTTCCCCTTATCTCATGTTGTATTTTTAAAATGTACAATGTTATAACTAACTTTTCAAACATTATTACAGTCTTTACGGTAGAATACATGTGAATGTGCAAAAAATTTCAAAAATTTGTTTGCCATCACTAGATGCTGAAACTAGACATCGACTATGTGGATTTCTTAAACTCCCTTCTCTCTGGCTGTCCCAACCTCGAATCTCTAGATATTTCATTTACTACCGATTTTGTGGCTAGAATTCACTTGCCACATTCCTTGAAGAGTTTGGTATTTTGTATTGAGAATGACTTTGGAGCTTATCTCGAAATAGATGCGCCCAATCTGAAAAAACTCAAAATCATTCAAGAAATCCCATGTGGCTCTCTTATTGTTAACACCTTGCCCAATGTGGTTGATGCTTTTCTTGATGTATATTCAGCAGAAGTACCTCCGGACACATTACTTAACCTCCTTAAAGCTATCTCCAAAACAAGAATGCTAGATTTGTATTCTCAAACAACAAAGGTAATTTTTTTTTACTATGATGCCAAGTTGCAATGTTTTAAATTGTTGTTGTTGTTGTCATGTTGCAATTCTTGACATTGCGAAATATACCCACAATTGCAGTCGCATGGTGGAAACATAAAAAACAATGATGTCGCGGCCAAAATAGCCACTGACCAAATTTTAAAACCTTGGCCCATGATATCAATACTCCCTTTAGTCCTATTTACAAGAAAAAAATTGCACTTTTATCTTCATTAAATAACATATGTTGACTAGACGCATCAGTTATTAAATGAAACTAAAATTGCATTTTTTTTTCTTTTAAATAGAATTAGAAGTATTTTTGATGTTTTTGCGATTGTAATGTGTCTGCAAATTAATATATTGTGTGTAATTTTTATTGATGTTGCATAACTTGTTGATTTGTCTAGTACAAGCAGTGGCTACTCCGTGCTCCTGTGCTAAAATTTCCCGAGTTTTGCAATGTCCCCGGGTTCTAATTTTTAGGATTGAGACTGAGTAAGTAAGTTTAGTTCTTCTTGAGTTCAATACTACTGTATATAGAAATTGTTACATATTGTTTATTGTATCTTTTTGATGAGCTCGTGGTGTGTCCTTTGTTGTTGTTGCATCGAGGAGCCACAAGGAGTTTTGCAAAGCTGGGTGACGCCAACAAATGTTCCTCGTTGTCTTTTATCAACATTGGGCTTCATTTACATTGAAGGATTTCAAGGTTTTACAGATGAGGTCGCATTTGTTAAGTTTCTTTTGAGGAATGGACTTGTTTTGGAGAAACTAGCTGTAGAATGTGATAATTGCTTGGACATGGGAATAAAAGACCAAATAATCCAAGAATTAATAGTTGTACGATGGGGATCTAACATGTGCGAGTTCAATATGATTTGAGTTTCGTCTCTAAAGGTAAGAATTCTCAACATCTGTTATTCATTGTGGCTTACTATATTAAAGATGATCACAATTGGGATTTGAATAACTTTTTTCAGATGTATGTTTTGCAGTGCTTCTCAGCTTTTTAAAAGGGTTTGGATGGTGTGGTCTTTCACGGTGCATTCGCAGCGCTGTGATTTATGAATTTGGCGAAATCAAGAGTTTCTTTAGAATGTTGGGGGTACTGCTAAAGTTAATGTAATGAATGAATTTAATTTCGTTCTTATAGAGCCTGGTTGTAATCTCTTCGAAATTTGATAATGCGAATAATAATTGAATTTAGGGATTTCTGCACTCTTCTTGTTTTTTAGATTTAGGCATCATGCAGGGCCGTCTCAAACAATTTGGGGGCCCTGTTCAAATTTTAAAAATTGGGCCCTGAATTATACTTTATCAAATGAATCGTCAAAAGTAGAGTAAAAGAAAAATCAAACACTATGTAATTTGAATTTTGATTGAAGTCCTGACCTAACCTAAGCTTACAACTAGGTTCTATATTATAACATTTTTTTAAATGATCTCAAGATTGTAATTCTGAAAGGAACAAGAGCTATTTTACTGAGTGATTGGAGTTGTCCTAATGTTGTGTGCAGGGAGGGCTAACTAGAGGCATGTGTTGCCGTTTTGATAGTTACTGATACTAGTAACTCGTGCATTGTTTCCATATTGGAAGAATGTGACGTATCCATGTGATCTAACTATATATTGGATCTCTCGTATAGTAACCTCTTGTGTTGGCCATAATCTTACTCATTTGAGCCATATTTTTAAGAGAAGCTACCTAATTTCTCTCTTGAATGCTCTTGGATAGAATTTTGGGGTTAGAGTTTTTGCCCTAAAAGATGAGAAAGATGTTCACACGTTGAAGGTTACCCTTTGAGGCTATTTAAGGTGTATACTCACTACTCATTATTCAAAAATACATCCTTAGCACATTTTAATTTGGTGAAAAATTAGTTTTGGAATTTAGGGTAGATATTTATGGACTTCATTGGTTCTCCATGGTTAGTATCACTAGAATAATTTTCTAAAACCCTTGGAAATATTAATGATTTTCAGATTTGTCCGTCATTGCTTCGTTGGCTTCTCTGGGAGGCGATGGAGAGCTAAATACTTAACTCTTCATAATTGTTAGTGTATGACAATTATCGTCACATATTTAATTATTCTTTTTACAACATTCAAAATTATTTTTTAAAAATCACTGTTTTACTTCTTTCACTATTTTTAAAGTTATTAGTTATTTATTGGCTAAATAGCACTTTTGATCCTTTAGCTTTGCTCTAGGTTTCATTTTGGTCCTTTATCTTTTTTTTGTCCCGTTTTGAACCCTCGTTTTCCACTTTTTGTTTCATTTTGGTCCCTCAATGGTGTTTTCTGTCCGTAGTTAACAAACGTCATGCTGGTAGTTGATTGCTAAAATGGCATCTTAAGTGTCACGGTTGATGTATGTTTCTTTAAATGATGTGGCATTTCATTTTTTAAAATCAAAAACATAAAACAATTCATTTTGCATTTTTTATTTCAATTTCCTGTTTGATTTTGCATCAAATCATTGAAATATCTTAGTTGCATTCACTTAGTGTAGTAACTTTGAGTATTTTGCAATTGGTTTGGTGCAATTTGGTTGAAATTTGAGCACTTTAGCCTCTCACAAAATCCAAACCTGTTTTTCGGCCAAAAACGCATTTCAGATAAGTTGTGCTACTTTTTTGTGAAAAGCGACGGTGGATTAGTGATTCTTGTGAAAATTTGTTCAATTTAGGCACAAATTTTGTTTAATTTGGTGTTGTTTTGAGCATTTTACCATTATTGACTTGAAGCTTTTGAATCTTCATCTTCAATCTTGATTTTCCAGAATCACTTTTTCTTATAAGCCTTTTTTTGTCCTAAAACTTGTATAATCAGATTCCTTATGAAAATTTGAGAGAAAGGACACCAATTTTTTGTAATTTGGTTCAGTATAACACGGGATAAACTTGTTACAAGAAATCATTGTGTTCTTAAGAATGGAGCAAAGTTTTTCCTCCATTATTCCGCCCTATCTGGTAACTGGAGTCTCACTCTTCCCTCGTCGCTACAACATGCAATTGAGAAAGACATGACTCAGTTTTGAAGTGTGGGTACGAGACATGTCTTTCCTCCATTATTCCACCTTAATGAATTAGGGTTGGGGTTATCATTTCGTATCGGGGATGGATGGGAAGTTTTCCTCTTTCGTGAAAGTGGTTGATTGTATCAGGGTAGTATTATTTTGTTTGGGCTGGGTAAGTTTAGACCAGTCTTGTTGTTCTATATTGGACCCTCGCTATGTTGGGCCTAACTGTTGTTTGTATAGTTTGGGACTCCGCCCGTTAAATGAAGGCCACGACTTTCCCCACACACCTTACTACTCACCCCACACCCCCAAACCCCCCAAAAACCCAAAAATACTCTTAGATCAAAAATACTCCAATTCTCTTTCTCCCTCCCAAACACCCCCTCTCACAACCACTCACTCTCCATAACCAAACCCTCACTCTCCCAAGCACCCCTTTGATTTCTCCCTCTCCAAAACCCTCTCAATCACACATTTCAAGGTTCAACCTCGTATTCTGCACATCAGGTACACGATCTCTCACTCTCCTCTCTTTCCATTGCATTGGTTTTGCTGTTGTTTTTGTATTTTTAAATATTCTGAAAGTTGTGACGCGTTCGGTTGAGGTCGACCGAACGATTCTGGGGACGAAGGACAATGAACGTGTTCGATTGAGGCCTCCCGAACACGTTCGATTGACGTGAACCGAACGTGTTCGAGTAGCCCCAACCGAACCAGTGTTAGTTAGACAGAATTTGTATTTTAATTTTAATATTGTTTTATAACTTGTTTATTTGTTTTTATCAGTTATGGCCAAGACGAGAGGTGGTGGACGTTCTCAGTCACAACCTGAGCCTCGGGCAGGGAGGCCACCTCCTACAGTTTCAAATAGTAAAAGGAAGGCGATAGGGGTAGGAATGCTGAGCAGGCCCCATCTGTACAAGAGGAGGAGATAAGGCATGATATTGAGCGTGAAGCCCACTATCCAGTAGCTGACCTGGCCGGTCCTGCTGTTGACTTGAGTGCTGCTCATGCTGAGGAGGATGCTCCTGCTGAGGATCCTGCACCTCCTTCGTCTTTTGTTGCTCCTTCAACTGCTACTGCTCCTCTTGCCACATTCCCTTTTCCTGGGGGTCCTGAGGATAGATCTGTGTTACCCAGTTACAGGTCTCACTTTCTTAGATCCCTATGGGAGGGCACTGTAAGTTACTTACTTATTTCTCTAAACAATTTGATCATTAGTTATTTCCAATACTTTGGTTTAATATAGCATTCCATAATGCAGGATCGTGAGAACTTAAAGCTTGTTTCACACAGAGCTCCACAGGTAGCCCCTCATGCAAACATTATTCAGTATGTGGAGCGTTTTGGGCTGTTATCTATGAGGGACGTTGGATTTCCAACTATCATTGGTGGGCTCGGTAATGCATTTATAGAGTGGTGGCAGTCGGATACATCATCATTTCACCTCCCTATCGGTGAGATGACTAACACTCTTGATGATGTGTGATATTTGCTACACATCCCCGTTATGGGTACTTTTTTTAATATGTTGGACTACGCCAAGGACGAAGGCGAGCTGATGTTGATTCATTACTTGGGTGCAGACTCTCTTGAGGCACACCACTAGGAACATGGCAGAGGGTTATCTGTGACCTCATGTGACTGAGGAACATGGTCTATGAGAGAGCTATAGCTGAGGAGAGATGGCAGCATTCTGCTAGGGCATATCTGCTATACTTATTGGGCTTCACCTTGTTTGCAAATAAGTCAGTGAACAAGGTCAAGTTGGGCTATATGGGAACTCTAATTGAGTTGGATGATGTTGGTACTTACACATGGGGAGAGATGGCCCTAGCCCATCTATATGACCAGCTTCGGGATGCAAAGAAGCCCATAAATAATCAAATGGGTGGCTACCTTGCATTATTTCAGGTATCTATTATATTTAAGTTGTTTTTATGTGCCTGTATGGTTACTAAATGTGTTGATATATTCATTACAGGCATGGATTTTTGTGAACTTTCAAGGAGATCCCTTCGGCTTCAAGACGGTGGACCTAGATTATGTTGAGACTCAGCCACATGCCAAGAGGTGGGTTGTAGATACCACACTTCCACTGCCCAGGAAGGTTATTCGACTTGCCCTGGATAGGCTGCATCCAGATGAGGTCACTTGGGAATCCATTTGAGCCCATCAGTCTATTCAGAGGATTTTTACAGCATGCTGGTTGCATGGTGCTCTACATGTCAGATAGTGTCGTCAGACAATTTGGGCATATACAGGGGATACCAGAGGACCCCAAACGCCCTACTAGAGCTGTGGTTACACGAGAGATGGATGACGAGATGTGGGAAGAGTTTGATCAGCATTTGATAGAGAGGGGGCCACCTACTAGGCCGGGTGAGCCAGACAGGTACGTGTGTTTTACAATTTTTTGTCATTTATTAGTTTATAAAATATGTACTTAGTTTATTTTATTTGTCTCACAGACCATGCCAGATTTGGTTCGGATGGTGGATGAGATGGAGCGTGCCTTGGATGGTAGCGTTCCACGAGAGACCCAGCCATGGAGAGTACTGGACGAGTTGAAGAACCTCGTGAAGCCATTCTGTAGGCTTAGGAAGTATGGTTGTGTGTATAGTAGGAGGAGACGCAACACACAGTAGGATATTTATTTCTATGGATATTTATGTTTGTTTATTACTCTTGTTTGTCCCCGCACTATTTGTATGCACTTTTATGTTTATTTAGTAATCTGAAATTTAAATTTCGGCGGAATTTAAATTAAACAAGTTTAAACTACAAAGCATAATCGTACAACAAACACGAAAGACATCAAAACGATAAAAGGCAACATAATGAAACAACTACAAAACTAGCGATTATTTGGGAAGTCCTTGTTGCAGAAGATAAATGACCTCTTCTGGAGTGCACATTGTTTCGACAAACAGCTCCACGATTTGACGTCCCAATGGAACATTAGATGAGCTTCCATCATTGCGCGAACATCATCGTCGCTTCAAATCTCCATCGATGAATACTGGACAGTCCTGTCATCTCCACAACTACAGTTGCTGTAACGTAAACGACTTATGTCTTTACGCCCCTCTTCCTCTTGGCGAACCTTTCTCTCCGCCTTTCCCTTCAGCTGCCTGAATATTATATTCTTATCCAACCTACAAAAGATAGGATTGGGACATTGAAAAAACACACCATTGTGCCTGTTGGTGACCGTTCTACGATGATGCAAGACAGTTAGGAATTTGTCACTTGATCTAAAGGGGTTGTTAGGGATTTTGTGAAGTAGCAGAGAAAGCTGAAACCATAGTTAGGGTTTTTGTGAAGTAGCAGAGAAAGCTGAAACCATATTTATAATAACCATGGGGAAATATGAGTCGTTGATCAAAATTTTAGATCACAAATCTGAGTCGTTTAATTGTTATCCGTTGGGGCACAAATTCCAAAGGAAATGTCATTCATTCCTTTTTCCTACACGTTTGACTGTTTGTAAGCCATTGATCAAAAGTGTCGGTGGAATCTGAGCCGTTAAATTTGTTTTGAAAAACACCACCTATTCGGGTGCCCTAGGAAAGACAAACTATTTAAAAAATGGAATTCTAGATAACAGAAAGTCAACTCACTACACAAAATTGCCATATAATATAAATGAAAAAAATTCAGAAGTCAAGGCAATAATAGTACACAACTGAACAACACTAAGAGGAATAAAATTGAATTTACAAACCAAATCTCTTTAAATTCAGACATTTATCAAGTGTACATGGGTAAAAAGTTTACTAGTATGTATGTATTTATGTATCTGTTGTCAAGATGTTTGTCAAGTGAAAACATCGTTTGTTAATTTTATCAATGATTTTTAATTTTTTTTAAAAAAAGATTTTTTAGTAGGTTTTGATAATTTATAATATTTAAAAATATTACCAATTATTATATATTTTAAAAAAAGATGCAATTTATTACAAATTATTATATATATATATATATATATATATCATATCCTATATATATATATATATATATCATATCCTGCCATTATCTGAGGTGTACCAAAAAGAGGATATGATAAAATAATGCTATCCTATTTGTTATCATGTGTGTATCAAACACAAGATATGATAAATGTCTATCTTGTCACTATCCTATCATATCTCTATCATGTCTTCTACCCTATCCTATCTCTATCCTATCATGTGCACCAAATAGGCCCTAAATGAATCATGCATCCCATTGACAAAAATAATACAAAGTAAAAAAAAAAGGTTTAAATATGTTTTTCGTCTCTGCAAATATATCTGTTTTTAAAATAAATCCCTGTAAAATTATTTTTTTAAATAAGTCCCTGTAAATTATTATTTTTCTAAATATGTCCTTCTGTTAATCCTTTGTTAGCCATCTGCTAATGTGGCTAACAGAGATCCATGTTGGAAATGACGTCATATATTACTTTTTTTTATTTTATATGTGCTTTGGTGTATTTTAATTAAACCCTAAAATCCCAAATTGTACTATTCATCATCTTCTTCCTCCCAAATACTCTTGAAGCACCGTACAGTTAAAGCCTTGTATCCCGTCAATGTTCTGCAACAAATCAACTACCGTGTTGCAGTTGTGTAGCTGACAAGCTCAAATTGATAAGTCAAGTCTCAAGAGAAAGAAAGAATACAATAATAGAGAGAAAAGGAAAAAGAGAACCTTGTGAGGAAATGGATTCTAAAAATTTAGCATTCAACAATGAGAAGAATTTTTTAGATCAGCATTGTTCATTTTCCTTCTTAGATCAGCATTGTTCATTTTCCTTCTGTTTCACATACTTTTCATCCTCAACCACAACCTCCAAAAGATTTCTCAATATTCATACTTTGTGTGAGAGATGCACCGGCTGAACCAAGATCAACGACGAACGATATCAACGCCCCACCCCATCTCTCCCTCGCAAGCTCCCTCTCAGTAATCACTTATTCTTTCTCTGTAACACTCTAGCTGATTAGGATATTTTTGAACCACCATTGAAGACATCATTGAACCACTTTGAACCCTAATCCCAAATCCCAAATGAAATCCCAAATGAAATCAAGCAAACAACTAAGAACTGGGTGGTAAATAGGAACTAGTGAAGATCGTACAAGAGCATCTTGTTAATTAATTGATTGGTTTGCCATAAATTTGGATTTTGAGGTAGATGCAAGTCAGAATTTGGGGATTTGTTGGTGTTGGGTAAGAAGGAAGGATTTGTTGGTGCTAGGTAATGGGGAGGGGAAGGATTGGAGCTCAAAGTCTCCCGTTACTGCTGATGAAACGAAGGATTGGGGATTTAGGTTTTTTTACCAAAAAAAAATCCTACATGGCATGCCAAATCATATTTTTTAAAAAATTAGAACTAAAAAAGAAATAAAACCTCAACACTTTGTTAGACACGTCATCTTTTTTTGTAACATCTCATTATCAGAAGAGTATATTTAAAATAAAATAAAAATTGTAGGGACTCATTTTAAAAAAATAATTTTGCAGGACTTACTTGAAAAACCGGTATATTTACAGAGACAAAAAACATATTTAAACCTAAAAAAAATATTGGATAGGAAAGACAAACTATTTAAAAAATGGAATTCTAGATAACAGAAAGTCAACTCACTACACAAAATTGCCATATAATATAAATGAAAATAAATTCAGAAGTCAAGGCAATAATAGTACACAACTGAACAACACTAAGGAAAAATTGAATTTACAAACCAAATCTCTTTAAATTCAACAAAATTTCTTGAGAAGATAACCAGGGCAACAATCACTTATAAAAACTTTAGTTTTAATCTTCATCCATGCCAGGAGCAGGTTGATCTCTCCTTGGCCCACCAGCCGGTTTTGCCATAATAATCTGCAAGTGACATATTCAATCTCCATAAACAATTTAAGCTAAAAAAATACATGTAAATCTTGCATCCAACTTCACATACGCTGTATTTGCAATTTTCACACAGAAACCATAATATCAATGGAGCAACTACAATATTTTCTGATGTTAAATATTTTCAAACCTTCTTTATGATGTTATCTTATTCTGTTTTCCGGGTCCATACAAACAACTTTTGCTAAACTATAGTTTCATCCCATTGGGTTGCGTAAATTGAATTAACAATAAGTTCCCACAAGAATCTCCTATTGCTAACTCAAGCATTTTAGTTGCAGACATTTTGAAGAAACTGTGATCCTTCATATGTCATGTAACCATAATCTCCAGTTTAGTTGCTTTGTGAGTTTGTTTACCCAATAAAATGTGCTTCAAGGGGGTAATCTGAAATTGACAGTGAATAATTAAACTAATATTTGGTTCTTGTTAGTTACCTGGTCTACCCGCAGTACAGTGCATGCAGCATCTGCAGCATATTTAAGAGCAAATAACCTGAGCAGCAAAAACAATATGATGAAATTAGTCTTCTACTGTCCTTCATGGTACAAGTCTAACTCAAAATGGAATTATTTCATGTATAAGCAATCGAAAGGAAAATCCCATCATAAGAGCCCTTAATTACTGCCTTTAAATTTGTAAATGAAGGCTATTTAGAGAAATCGACACTACAAGTAATGAAAACTTAATTATTTGCTCACACAAAGGGATAATAAAACATCCATGCATTAAAAAGTAGCTTACTTCGTCACATGGAGATCCCAGACCCTCATGGTTGAGACATCCTTACAAACACCAGGTTCCAAATCAATGCCAACTTTGGTATTTCCAGACGCATGTTCTGCATACAGAGAAGATATAATCTCCATTGCATTTAGCCCAGCATTCTCAGCCAAAGTTCTAGGAATCATCTCAAAACTTTCAGCAAATTTTGCTATAGCATACTGATCCAACCTGTAGAGCCATCGCAAATGATTATTCGATCAATTTAAGTCTCAATTATATACCAAATACTTATTAAATAAACAAATAAATTCCAAAAGCACAGAGACAATCATGCCTACTTCCAATGAAATAACTAAAATGTGGTGATGTGTTAAAAATTCAGAAATCAAATTTGGATTTCAGACCACATTTATGTCATACTAACATTACTAACTCTCCAAAGCTCTAGCAGTTAGAAAAGATATTGCTAGAACCAAATAAACTGCAAAACAGAAATATATGCAGGACAAGATAACATTAACCTAATTTGTTAGCGGTGAATGGTACCAAAGGGCATGAAAATATATGCAGGACAAGATAACATTAACCTAAAAGTCAATGAAATGAAAATTCACAATATACTGAACGCATGTTTAAGCATGATGGCATCAAGATGTGGACAACTTCGTTTAGACAAAAGCAGTCACAGAAGCCCCATGAACTCTTTATGTTCTGCTGCACAAGCATGGGAATCAACATATTGGAACCATCTACTTTTGTTAAAATTAAAATTAGAATTGTGGTTCTAAGCCCCCAAGTCAGCATATATGGAATCTCTATCTCACTTGCTGAAATGTGCCACACATGGACTTCAGCATATGAAATAAAAATCTTTACAAAGTCATAATTGGATGCTTGTACCATAAATACTGAGGTATGTTTTTAATAATATCCCGAAATGTAAATATGGCAATGTTCCATACTCAGATCAAATTCAGAAACAATATATATAGCATAACCCTGTGCAACTAGCACTCAAACTAAATTTCCCCGTGAAATTTTAAAGGAACAAAACACCCTAAATCTGATAATGAATGAAAGTATGTTGTACACATCAATATATCCCTAAGAATGCAAACCCATGTCTTTTAGTAAAAACTCAAGGGAAAGACAAAGTACCCTGTTTCCTTGAAGGAAAAGTCTTTCACCCTTTTAGCTAACTCAATTTCAGTTGCAGCAGCTCCAGGTACAATGCGGCTATCCCTGCACATGGCCTGACAAACAATTCCACAGAAAAAAGATCATTTAAAATTACAATTAGCTACAGTTTGCTAGAAAATATCATTCTGAAATGTATTTGATAAAGGGTAATTAGAGTAGTTAAGGGCTGTTAGAATAGTTAATTAGTTGAGGAAGTTATTAGATAATGGGTAGTTATGGAGTTACCAAGCAAGAATAGGAGGTGAATGGGATAAAGGAAATAATAGGAGAGAAAACTCTCCTCCAAGGGTTTCCCCTTTCACAACAGAGCCACTGCTGCTCTATTCACCAAAGAATTACAACTCTGAATCCTTTCTTTCATCCCATTCACCTTCTATTTATACATGATAACCCTATAACTAGCCATTTAATAATAACCTCCCCAACTAACTAACTATACTAACAGTTCTTAACTACTCTAATTGCCCTCTGTTCTATATCCCAACATGATGTAAAAAAAATCTTGGGTTTGCAGAAGCCAAAATTTTGCAAGATTGATAGGGGAAATTTCGAATATTAACTTGTTATGAAAGAATGCAACATTGGAAATTACCTTGTAAGTGTTCACACCATCATCGACAGCTCTTTCAAGATCATCTAGTATACTATCGGTACTACCTCGTAATACAACAGTAGAAATAGAATTTCCACCACCTTCATTTTTCACAATGGCGACCTGCATATCATATGATCAAAAAGAGAAAAATTCTATGTCATGTATAGAAAATGAGAACAAAAAGAGACAAGGGCATAAGCCAACATAGAAAGTTTAAGGAACCAACGAAAGGAAAGAACCAAAAAAATCACTATAGCGTACCCTAACACCACCAATTTCCTCGACTGAAATAGAATCAACATATCCAAGATCATCTGGGTTTGGTTGGCTAAGTTTCAGCTGTTTAAGGAAAATAAAGTGGGTTAGACAAAAAGTAAGAGTCTATGTAGCCAAAGAAGCACAATACTAACCATAGCAACAGCACCAGCTGTTCGGCAAAATCGACGTAGTTCAAACTTTGAACTGATTTTCAGAACCATAAGCCTACAAGAAGATAAACTATAGTCATACCGCGACTTCAAATTGACAGAAGCATCAACAATATTGCTATTAATACAATAATATTAGACATTTAGAGCCAGTTTGTTACAGTTTTTTTTAAAATAATCACTTACAGAAATTTTCAATTCGTTTGTTATAATATTTTAAAAATGAGAATCTGAAAATAATCTAAAAACTGCTTAAATGAGAATTCATTTGGAGTAGCTTCTCCTAAAAATAATTGTCAATAGATTAATTTTCTTTAAAAAGTGATTATCATTATGCTACACAAAAACAAAACAACTTCTATTTTTTCAAAAATCTCCAAAAGAAAAAGTCTCTAAACTATAACATCAAAATCACTAATTTTTTAATACGTAACAAAATGGCCCTTAAAACAACCAAAAGAGGAGATAGAACACGCACTTGTAACGCTCACAAAAATGCAAAGCCATCTCTCCCACAGCTCCTCCACTGACTATCACATTGGCACCAGAATCTGCTACTGCCTTGATGAGCTCCTCTACTTTATTCTCTTCAGTTTTTGAATAATTTTCTAGCTATACCAATCAAAACAAATTGAATAAATCCAACTACTGAAAGCATCAAATTATTTTTAAAAAAGGTAAACAGTTCTGTAAAAAGTAGGAGGGAACTTATGCTCCATCTTCAGGTAAGGTAACGAATATATTGCCTTACACAGCAACTACTAGCTGCAAATTAATGGCACAAGTTATCCTAAAAATTATTCTCATACTATTAAATGTTTCAAATAGTTCCGAGTAAAAGCTCTAGCAACAAATTTACAACAAATAACTTCAATAAGTCCAACACAACAGAGCTAGATGGAGCAACAAATAAAGGCATAGTTAGAGAAGCCCCATGCTGGTATGCATTCAAGAAGAAACAAGATAGTCCATATGGTCAGAGTTACAACAAACCTGCCAGACTTCAAGCCAACGTGTACCTAAATATTTTCTTTTAGACATAAAAGAATAAAGAATAATATTGCAGACAAAGATTATTTGACATTACAAATAATAATTAATATGAAGCAAATTCCGTTATCAAACTCAAAATACCAGCATTCTAGTTCTTGAAATTTTCATCAACTTGAATCGAAATAATGACCAGTGCATTAATGATTACATTTTAGACTTCTGGGTTTTCCCATATTTAGCAATAAGCAGAATGTGTAGAAACAATAATGCATCTCCCTGTACAAAGTACAAAATATCACATACTCAAGTGAACATAGCAACAATAGCAACAATGTCACCTACCTGCTAAAATCTACAGGACAAAGATACAACACCAAAAAGTACATTATGATGTGATTCCCAAATTTTAGTTCAGTAGAAAGTAAATTTGTGTAAACAATGATACACAAGTTCAGGATCAACAATATTACATGGCTATGGTATATACAAACAATTAAACAGCAAGAGAAATTATGGTATATACCTGCTCGGCTGTATGTATGAGAACAGTTCCTTTAGTTTCAGTTGCAGAGGTATCAACACCACCAGCAAAAACAGCAACCTTAAACACAGTTGACAAAAGACCTCAGCAATAGACAGCACTAGAACTCAAGTGAAACTGAAAGTGATACATTACACATTACAGAGAGAGACAGAGACAGAGAAAGAGAATAAAAAAAAGGTTTTTTTCAAAAATACTTAGGGGTGTTTGTTTTCAGAAAAAAGTTTTTGTATCCATTTCTTGTTCTCACTTTTACTTACAGAAATGCTACTTTATTTTCTGTTTTCATAGTCCTGTGCAGTAAATAGCGAAAACAACTTTTCAATTGTGTTGTTTTCTATACAAATATTTGAAAACAAAAATAAGGTGAAAACAATGTGGCACTTTCGCAATTAAAAACTAATAACAGACCCTTAAAGCCTTCATGGTTGAACTAAAGATTTTCAACATGTACACTAATCCACTGGAAAAATAGAAGTTAACAAGTTAAATATAGGCTTAAATATGATTTTAGCCCCTACAAATATAATTTGTATTGATTTTACTCCTTGTATAGTTTTTTATTTATTTTCGGTCCCTACAAAATATTTTCTTAGATTTGGTCCTTTTGGCCAAAATTTGCATGCCAATCAACAGGAAAATGAATGCAATATGCAGATTTTACTATGAATTTTGGTCGAAATAAAGGTTTTTATTTCTTTGGATCAAAATTCACAAGAAATTTGGCAACAAAATGAAGTGTTTTCTACAGATTTGCAACAAATTTTGGTCAGGGACTAAAATAAAACAAAAAAAGTTTCTAGGGCCCAAATTTTTTTTGCGTGAAATACTATGCTTTGGAGCAGGCAAAAACATAATTAAGCCTTAAATATATCTCATGATCTTGCAATTTTACTATGTCATTTTTGCAAATGTAGTATGTATTCCTTTAAAACAATGAACCCGTGAGCAAATTAAAACCTGAACCTTAAAAGGAACACAAGATAAAAGAAATTAGTTGGTGATGCAAATAACATATGCTTCCTCTAAACCAAGAACATGACTGAAAAACAAGTGCTTTTTGAAATTCAGGTTAGCAAGCCATATCAGACAAGATGCACAGCTCAAAAAACAATGCTTTTACCTCATGTTATCCCATCTTATTTACTTGGCTCACTACATTAGTTGTTTGTTGTGTTCGTTATAATTATTTCAATCATGCGTCATTAGATGGGAGAATATGCGAAAAGAAAATAAGATGGAATAAAACCAAAAGAGCTGCTTGCATATTACTCAAAATACAGGGCCGAACCTAAGAGAATAGTCTTCACATTAATCTTTGTTCTGATTAGTTAGCTAGACAATAGTCATAACATTAACCTTTCTGTAACCACTGTAAATACAAATCTTCTATTCAGAATCCTAGAGATCCATTAATACAGTTCATTTTACCCTTGAATCTCTTTTTCTCTTATTTTTTTTCTGTTTTCTACAAACTCTATTAACACAGTACAAGCAATTTCATGAGATTGCATGGCTTGGAATCATCATCATAAAGGACTGGAAAATAGATATAAAAATTGTGAAGAATAAAAAGCTAACCTTTGCCTTTTCAGTTCGCTTTATAGTCCCAACAGTATCACTTCTCAAAACCATCCCCTGAACAACTGTACTGTTATGCAAACCCCCTCCCAAGAGCTTTGCAACCCGAACATTGTCCACATTAAAGTTTGCAGGGTTTTTCGGACACACTTGGATGCATGCCTATATTTTCCACACAAAAGTAAGATGTTCAGTGTTCCACTGTTATGAAAGCATTATAATTATAAGAAAATAAAATGGGGTATTTAGGATATACTCACATCAGCAACCAGTGAGCAAATGGTATCCTCTTGACCAAATTGCTTACTTGCAACAGCTGCTTTCATTCGAGAAATGACTTGTTCCTTATCACGGACATCCATATTCTCGGAACCGTCCTCCACCAGTTCATCTAATATTTCAACTGTCTAAAACATGACAGGGAGTCAGGGAAAGAGTATGACAAAGAAAGAGTATTTCATCAGAAACCGACAAACCTTATTGATTGCTTTAGTATATCCACTGATGATCTCGCTCGGGTGCAAACCCATCCTAATAAGTTCCTCTGCACCTTGCAAGAGCTCCCCAGCAAACGAAATAGTTAAATTTGCTCCATCCCCTATTTCCTCTTGCTGAGCCTTACCAGCCAAAACCAAAATCTTTGCAGCAGGATGCTGAACTTCAAGTTCATTCACAATCGTTGCAGCATCATTCGTGATAAAAAGCTTGTCCAAATGATTTATAACCATCTTATTCATACCTGAAGCAAAGCACACAACAACAAATAAGTCCACCAACAACATTCTAAATCTAGCCAAACCAGTTCATTTGCCAGTCCAAAACACTATCTCTAACTCTCACAAACACAATATACTAAAAGATTCACTAATGAACAGGTAAAAATCTGTCCAGAGCCCAAGTTCTCTTCATAACGAAAAAATCAAGTAACTCTCACAGGTTTCGTGCAGTGAAAATGATAGATCATAATAAGATCATGCACCATAAACATGTATAACCAAAGGGTACAAATCCGATTCACTAATGAACAGGCAAAAATCTTTCCAGAGGCCAAGTTCTCTTCATAATGAAAAATAAACAAAAATGTAAACTGCTATTATTCTATCCTCCAAAGTAACTAATGACATTCCAAATATGAAAATAAAGTAACTCTCACAGCATTGCGTGCAGTGAAAAATGATAGATCATAATAAGATGCATCATAAACACAGATACCCAAAGGGTAAAAATCGGAACTTTTCGAATCTGAAAGAGAAGAAATGGTGAGTGTAAATTTGATACCATTTGGGCCAAGAGAAGTTCGAGTGATGGTGGAAAGTTGCTTGCAGGCATCAATGTTCTTGAGAACGGCTTCGTCGAGACCAGAAAGGTGTTTGTGACCTTCCTTAAGCATAGATTGCATTCCGAAGGGACCCATCTCGTTGCAGAAACCCTAACCCTAAAACCCAGAAAATGGCGATTTCAAAATGTTATGCACAAACAAACACTCGGTTCTCACTTTCAGCTATAGTGACGTATATATATATATATATACTGCAACAAAGTGAAGTGATGAGAAAAATAATTTCGAAGACAGAAGAAGCTCATGGAAGAAAAATAAGAGGGAAAATATACCTTTTTTATGAGGAAAAAATAAAATAATACTAATCTCTACGATTTTTAATTCTAAAAAAAAGCTAAAATATTTTTTTAGTCTTTTATCTTCTACTATTTTTTGTTTTCATCATTTATTTTTTAAAATGTTTGTTTACATATTTTATTGTTTCATAGTTATTTAAATTGGTTTATTTCGTTAAGTAATTGTTAATTAGGGTTTGCGTGGATAGTGTGATGTGGATAATCTGTCAAGTAAGCAGTTGACCGTGTTATTAGTCCATTTATTATTTTTTCGATAAGCAATACTTCATTGAAGGAACACTAGGGGTGCTCAAGCCCAAACAACAGAGGGATTATACATTGTTTAGACACAAGATGGGTTAAGCCACCGAGTAGAAATTTTAGCACTAGATTGACTACTTACCCTATAAATGAACCAACACCAAGATAAACATTTAATACGGTTAACAATAAAATTAGTACTAAGATCCTCGTTCTTAAAAGACATAGCCATTTTGGGTCAACCAGATACCGCAACAGGTTGTCAACCAAATGATGTGTTTCACTTTCTTAGCCTTCCTTCTACTGCATGCCTCCCCAAGTCATAAGAAATGATTTAGTAGAATATTAAAATCGGGTTGTTGCAAGTCCAACCATACCAGGACTTTGGACCAAACCTCAACAGCAATATCACACTTAAGAAAGAGATGAAGAGTGTCCTCCCTGAAATTCCCACACAAATGACATAACACATCTTCACGGTAGAGGACGTGACGTCTACCGTGACGATGATGAAGAAGAAGAAGAGCACATGTTGGGAGAGAATCATATAATAATCTTCATCCAAATATGATCACTTTGGATGAAATTGCAATCTTCCAAAGTTCCTTGAAAAACACCTTCGAGAGTAGTCCTGCACCCATTTAATATTTTTTTCATTTCGTCCTTTTTTAAATTTTGTTTACATCCTTTATCTTTTTTTAAATATTTGTTTTCGTCTTTTATCTTTAAAATTTTATTTACATTCTTTACTTTTTCATAATTAATTAAAATATTCATCTTGTTAAGTGTACTCTTTAATTAAAATGTTCCTTTACGTCATTTAATTTTGTCATGTAAGATAATTAACTAATAAGTGTGTCCCTATAAATATGATAATTAAACATGTTTTAAATTTGTTGCACTAATATAAAAATTGAAAAATAATCATTGAATAACAAATTTAAAAAGGTAAAACCTCAAAGGGTTGGCCTAATGGAACATGATAGGATTTGTATTGGGAAGGTCTCAAGTTCAAATCCAATCGACACTAATCCTCTTGGGGTGGGGTGTCATCCGCTCACACTAAAATTTAACGTACCAAAAAAATTAAGGTGAATAAAAAGCCAATAATTAAAAGACAAAAAACTAGCTCTGCAGTATATCAAACAAAAAGACTTCATTAAATTCTATTAATTCTTGGTTTTTTAATTCTCGGTTTTTTTAATTTGTTATTCGAGGCTTAAATATATTTTTCGTCTCTAC
Source organism: Astragalus glycyphyllos (assembly GCA_963573325.1). Classification (NCBI taxonomy): domain Eukaryota; kingdom Viridiplantae; phylum Streptophyta; class Magnoliopsida; order Fabales; family Fabaceae; genus Astragalus; species Astragalus glycyphyllos. Next base: position 38,077,817 of record OY754313.1, read on the forward strand.
AAATATGAAAAAATTCAACTTTAGTCACTGCAAATTTTTTAAAAATAAATCCCTACAAATACAAAAAATTTCATTTTAGTCCTTAGTAACTTCGTTAGTCATGTGAATAGGGAAGATGGTGAACAAACCTTAATTGAATTTGGGGTTTCATGAGTTGGCTGGGATAAGATGGGTGTCGCTAAAGCTAAAGGGGGTATGGGTTTCAGAGGCTTCAGTGACTTCAATTCTGCTCTACTTGGAAAACAATGTTGGAGACTTCTAATAGATGAGACTTCCTTGATGTCTAGAGTTTTTCCCTAGAATTGAACTGTCCAAAGCTACTGTTGGTTTCTAGCGAAGCTATGCTTAGAGGAGAATATGGGTCAAGATGGGAAATTGGCAATGGTTTGAAAACTCATATCTGGAAGGACAATTGGTTGCCTCATCAAGATCATTTTAAAGTTTGAAGCCCTATAACTCTCATTGATGTTGGGGCCATACTGAGTGAGGTCATTAACCAATATACTAGGAAATGGAACAGGTCCCTCCTTTTCAAGTGCCTTAACAATTTTGAAGCTAAACAGGTCCTCAATATCCCCCTTTCATGGAGGTTTCCTGAGGATAATCTCATCTGGCACCGGAAGAAACATGGGAATTACACAGTGAAATCAGCCTATCACCTCCTCAAGAATGAAAGCAACAGAAGTGTGTCTGAGTCCTCCTCCTCTTCCCTCAAAGTGTTGTGGAAAGCTGTCTGGAAGGTAGATGCCCCTAATTGTGGCAAGAACTTCTTGTGGAGACTATCCAAGGACATACTTCCAACCAAGGGAAGACTTGAAAGGAAAGGCCTCTAAATTGATCATATCTACCCTCTTTGCAGCAGTGAGAAGGAGACTACCAACCACCTCTTCATGGATTGTCAATCAGCTAAACAGTTGTGGTTCTCATCCTCTCTAGGTAATAGGGTTCTCGATCAGTCAGAGCTTTTGGATTGGGTTTTGCATTGGTTATCTATTAATAATGCCCTGGTTAAGCAAGTGTTTAGCATCACCCTGTGGAGGATTTAGAAGGCAAGGAATGACCTCATTTTCAACAATATTGTCTTCAAACCTATCTCAATAGCTACAAAAAGTGTAGAATTTGTAGAAGACTACAATGAAGCCAACCACAAGATCCCTAGACCTCCTTCTAATAGACCATGCAGCCTTTGGGTCCCCCCCAGAGCTAGCACGGTTAAAATAAACTTTGATGTTGGTTGCTCCCCTGATGTTTTTGAGGCTTTATTGCTAGGGACCATGATGGAAATGTCTTATTTGCAGGAACTAACTTATTGAACATCTTTGTCTCACCTACTGTTGCTGAAGCCATGTGTTTTAGGTGGACTATCAACTGGGGAAAGGAGAAGAAGAGCTTTGAGTCTATTTGGTTTGAATCTGATATTCATTTTGTGGTCAAATGTTGCACAGTCCTAATTGAATATACATCCATTCCCCCCCCCCCCCCCCCCCCCCCAATCATCTTCGACTGCAAGCATATGGTTGAGTGTCATGCCTAGCACTAGAGTTTCCTCTGCTAGTAGAACTTGTAATCGAGTAGCTCATGCTCTTGTAGGTATGGCCAAATTGTTAGGCCATGGGTTTTGGCACAAACATGTCCCTAAACCTTGTTTATCTATAACACGTGAGGATGCCTTTGGCTTCTTTCCATCTCAATCAATAGAATGAGATATATTCTTCATAAAAAATGTTGTATTCATTTCTAATTTGACTTTCAATTTGATTGATGCATCTTTTGTTTTTGTTGCTATGAATATAACTAAATATAGATGATTAAAAATAGGCAAAAATTCTCCCGGGGTCCCTTAAGTTAATTTAAAATAACGATTTAGTCCTTTACGATTTAGTCCTTTATCTTTTTACTTTCCCAAATAAGTCCTTTATGTTTTAAATTTTTAGCACAAATGCCTTTTCTGTTAGCCTCCATCCAAGTTTGTTAAAAAATGCCTATGTGGCTTTTTTTATGCTTATTTGCCATTTTTCCTTGTTGACCTGTTATTTTAATATGTTCTTTTATTAAAAATAAAAATTGAGAGGCATTTTCATTTGGTCCGGATCCTCTCCATTTGGAAAGGAAATTGACATCTCCATACCCCTTCATATACAGTTGACATGTGGCGCTAATAACACTCAAAGGCTCAGCTCAAAAGTTTTTTAAAAAAAACCCATCTTCTTTGGTCCAAAAAAGCTCATGTTCTCCAACCCTCTCCCAAGGTTTCCACCGCCATCTCCCAAGGTCACCCCCGTCGTGCCTCAATCGTCTCCGTCGCACACCACCGTGCATCCAGGACGCCACCGTACTTTGTGATAACCTAACCCTCTCCACCGATGTAGTCCCTCCGCTTCCCCCTCGCCCTTCACCTCCCCTGCGCCTATGTCGTCGTTGTCGCCTCCCTGCGCATCGTCGTGGTCGTCGCCCTCTTTATTTTTTATTTTTTATTCTGGTGTAGTGTTGCTTGTTGTTTTCTTTAATCTTTATTGATTGATTATGTTCAAACAGTATTTGTTCAGACAATATTGTTAATTTTTGATTGATTGTGCTGCATTCGTTGGGCAATAAAACATGATCAACGGCGAAGAAAACAACTCTGGGGCGGCGGTGGCGGAACACACGGTGGAGGTACACACTGTTGGCAGCGATTGCGCTCGCTGTTGGCGGTGGTGGTAGATGAGTGACAATGTTAGAGAGGTTAGAAACATGGAGAAGATGAAGCGGTTCCACTGTTAGACTTTCTCAACTTTTTTTATTTAAATTTTATTAAGTTTTGATACCCTTGGATTTCATTTATGCCACGTGTAGCACTCATAGACCATAAAATGGAGATGTCCATTTCCTTTCCAAATGGAGAGGATCTGAACGCATTTAATTCCATCTTCAATCCCAGCAGAAAAACCTTATCCTTAGACATAAACCCTAACACCACTAATCTCCATCACCTCAAGTATGAAATCAAACAAATCCTAGAAACACAAGTTCTAAAAGATGAAAATCCCCAAATTTATAGTCAAATCTCTAATGTGTGATCTATCTTCATGTTTAATCTCTTTGTGGTCTCTCTCACTCAACAACGAAACTCAACTCCAACATTAAAGCAATTGCTAAGAATGCTTGCTAAGAATGCTCCAAGTGTTATCTCCCAAAATAAAAGAGGGTGGTTTATTCAAGGTAGGCAAATTAGAGATTGTATTTGCCTCAACCCAGGCCTTAAAAATATAGGAAAAAACTTGGGTTGAGTTTTTTAGATCAAGTTCGTCATGTTTCTCACTAAAAAGGTTAAAATGGTCACTAACTACTTTTACCTATTTTTAGGGGTGTTTGTTATTGCGTCTTTTTAGCGAAGAGCATGATGAAGTTGACCTAAGCAACTTGACCTAAGTTTTATCCTTAAAATATTGGATAAAAATAACTTTGGAGTTAGCGTGGCCCTAAAACTAAATATTATGAAGGCCTTAAATACCTAGAATATAAATTTTGATAACAATCCCTTGGTTTCCACTACACTTCATGTGATTTGGTTCCACTATAACCCCATTTGTTTCGTCTTGCCGAGGAAGTCCTCGGTAGAGGTATCACTAAGCTTGATGGTCCTATTCTCCTAGAGGCTCTATTCAGTAAAGGCACTAAGAAGAATTTGGATAGCTTAAATTCCCTCATCCATACGGTAAATCCAAACAAAATCCTTTTTCTTTGCTAATGCAAGCAGACGAAGCTCAATATTGCCAACAATCTTAGTTTCTCTATCACGCCATCCCCATCTAGAAAGAAAGGCAAGCCTAAAAAGAGATATTTGCAAACTATCTCGACATCGCCATCATCCCTAATAAATGGATAAATGAATTGATTACAATCCACCCATTATAAATAAATCATTCTAGACATTATCATATCCCCCAATTTCCTATATAAATGCAAATGGAAATCAATAAACTTAGTAGTCTAAGCTCGAGTCACGCTTCATCTCCAAATTCTCAAGGCTTTTCTCACTAATTTGTAATAAGGCTCCTTCGCCTCGAGAGGAAATCTCCAAGCTTCAACTAAATCAAATGCAATAAGAATGAAGTTACTAGAGGGTCCCCTAGTTTAGCAACCTTACCATTCGAGGTTTCAAGTGGTCTACTATAGCAAATTTTATTATTAATGATGATTTTTGAAAAAATAAAATTGGGCTGCTAACTATAGATTCAACGGCATTGAATCTATTGATTTATGTTCCTCTTGATTTGTCAATTCTTTTCTTTTTAGTAATAATTCTTAGTGTGGTAAGAAGAATGATGGGAAAACTGAGATGCTAACCTAGTTGGATATTGGATATCCTTCACATTTATGCATTTGCATGCATCTTTTGTCTAACAAAATGACCACATCCTTAGAGATTTGACTACCATGACATGGCATAGCCTATCTGAAAAATATTAAAACCACATTAAAATATCTTCTCATAAAAGGAAATTAACCTAATAATAAAGTAACTTTAGTATGACTAAAGAGACCAATCCCACACATTAAAATATCAAGACTCCTATATTATTTGACTGACTAAATAAAACCAAACTGGTATACTCCCTACTGCAAGTTTAAGGTAAAAAAACTAAGATAACTTAAAGAAAAACTCCAAAACTTTCTCCAAACTATAAAAAATCAAGAAAAAGGAAATGAAAATGGTTGGGGTGGGGTGGGGTTGAAAATCACTGGTTAAGCAACTTTTCATTCGAGGAGTCTTCAGGTGCTGGAGTGAGTGGAGCAAATCCATTCACTTCTACCAGCTTCTCCGTCCTTCCTGCTGTATCTGTAACAGCTGGTCCATTCACCAAGGTTCCATCATGAGAGACAGGCACCACAACTGTTCCAGTAGTTGCTAAATCATTAGACTTGCTGACCTGTGATAGAACAAAGGATTCAAAATGTTTAATGAGCAAGAAAGGTCAATCATTGTACCCTCAATTAAGGAGCATAGTAATTAAAGAAATGAGTAAAATATACAGAAATATGTCAAGTGCCAGAACTTGTTAGTTGTTACTATTAATGTAAAGGTGCATATTACCTGTTTTGGGAGCTGTTGTTCCGTAGATTTTCTTTCCTGAATCGTCTTTTCACGAGCCTCATAAAACTCAAAATCATCCAGGATGCATGTTTTGCTTGAATGCTCCTTGAAAATTTTCAGAACCTGAATGCCCTTCTCTAACTTGACCTGCAGAAGGATACAGTTAGAATTACTAATGGAATTGAGGAGGGGTTCATGGCATTGAAACAAGCAACTGAGTGAATACCTCCTGAGTGTCCCTACTGTTTGTAACAGGTTTGTTTTCGTTGTTTTCTAGAGTTATGTGCCTCAACACATTATTTGGGATATCCTTTATGATATGCCATTTCAGAGGAAAGCAACCAGTCCACCTATCCAGCTGCCAATACTCAACTGTTCTATCAAAATCAACAGGACCCACCATCTCAGCTAAACCAACAAATTGCCCACTAGTGTTGACCTGTAACAAAAATCATGAGACAAAAAATTAGGCTTAGAAAAACCAAGAAAATATAGGAATTCCCACAAAATGTTGCACACTAACTCACTGAAAATAGTAGAAATACGGGGCAGTCACCAGACTTCTCCTTGGCCTCCTGATATGCTACATCTAGCTTCTTGTTGCCATTAGGGGTGCTTGTCCAAACACTATATTTTATACTTTTATGAACATCATCCTCGCTGTAAGATTTGATGACATAAAATTTTGCATCAGAATAATTCTCAGATAAACTCTCCCCATTGTACTGTTGCTTGCCAGGAACTGGATCAACTTCTTTACCATCACTCTTGGAAGGAAGATTCTGTCCCTTGAGTAACAATGTTACTGGTTCAAGACTTTTGACATTTTTATCTTCAGAACGATTGGCAGCTCTAGGTCCATTGTTCAGCTCACCAAAGCCATCTACATTCTTTTTGACATGATCACCAACACGCCTACCACTTGTGGCCCTGCGCATATTATCAAAAGAACTTGTTCTAGATCCATATGCAGCAGATCCAAAATGAGAACTAGATTCGTATGGGTTTCCATATTGGTTGTAGATCATGTTGCTTGGGTACATCCTGTTAGTATATTCAGAGACCAATCCCAGTCCAGATGAATGCATCGAACCACGATAGTTCTGCAATCCAGGAGCAACAATTAAGGGAAATTTTGAAGACATTCTAATCATAGACAGAACAATATTGTGCACAAACAAAAATCGAACAATCTATATTTGAGCAGGTAATGAATACAAGGAATCACAAATATGTGATTGAATAACGAAATATGTATAACCACAACAATAGTTATGAACTATCTATAGTAGAACGGTAATGAATAAAAGGAATCACAACCATGTGATTGGATATGGAAATATGTATCGCAACATTAATAGTTTTACCCCGCATGAGATACAATAAAAAATTAATATATAAATGGGGAGTTGGTTGAGGAAAATGAAATCAATCATCTAGACAACTCAGATATTTAACTACATCAAACAAAACAAAAGTCTTTATGCAACAAAGCTAAAGTTGTAAAGGGGAAAACAAATATACACAAGTACTTAGATTCTTTACCCTAAAGGTTAGAAGCAATATGCGGGAAGACGGACAGACACAACATACCGTGAATTGTGGAAGTGGCTGACGACTGGTTGCATTCCTTTGAGAGGAAAAATCTTTGCCAGGAACAACTGATGCAGGCGATCCAATTTTGGCTTCATGTTTGGAATGCCTATCAGAAAATAATAAGGGATCTGAAGTGTTTGCTGTTTGAGTGCCATGAGTACCTACTCTTGGATCTTGATATCCTGACATGAGAGCATATGTAGGATAGCCAGCCCTTTGATAAGAATCATTTGAATTGAACGATAAGTTCTGGGAACTTGGTAAAAGTTCCTTTGACCTATTGTTATTTGTAAAATCTTTGTTGCCAACAGCAGTGGTGCTTCCTTTGTTCATAACAATTGATGAAGGAACATGTTCAGCAGCAGCAGTTGATATTTTTCCATCTTGATCATTAGTTTTGTTGGCAGCAAATGACCCATTGGCAGAAGGTGGAGATTGATAATAAGAGCAAGGGTACTGGTGCTGTTGCAGCCCATAGAACTTATCATCATGTTGTATGGACGGAGAAGAATAGGGTGGTGGATATGATCCATATGGTGCGTAACCATAACCTTGAGGGTACATGTAAGAGCCACCATCTCCCAAAACACCCTGTTATTCAGTTAATTAAACAAAACCCAGTTAAGATTGCTAAAGGCTTAAGCATTTTTGCTTAACATATTCTATTGTATTTTTAAAAAAAAATTGGGGAGGAGGGGATTAGAACTCAACACCTAGAAGCTACAAGGCTCTTACCACTTAGCTAGCACCTCAAGTGGTAAGAAACAAATCATATTAGCAATGACAAGAGGAGGAAGAAGGTAAGAAACTACACTTATAAGAAAGTTGGCAAAGATATGGAAAGAAAGCAGAATATGAATCTTTGTGTATTAATGGAAATCAATACAGAATCAAGTCATCGTAGACTCTGAATGCAAGAAATGCAAAGAAAAGGAACAATAGAAATGCAGAAAGCAAAAAAGATACAAGTATGAGCAGATTTGAGAGTGCCCAATTCAGTCCAAGTCCCAAGTCCTAGCCAATTTTACAGCCTACCTCCCATACACCCCTTCTCTCTGTATATACTCCTACCAGCTATGCACATGCACTTGCTCTTACTATTGCCAACTCAGTAATTGGTGATAGAAATTTATCCTTATTCTCTCCCTTGGATATGATACCCAGTATTGCACTCACCAAGTTGTTTCAAGGTTCCTAACAATACTTTCCCTCAAGAGATTCACTCTGTCCTAAGGGCGTGATTTTTGGAATTTCCCTTGGAACTCAGCCAGTAACTCCCATGAATTCTTGCAACTAGGATTTCCCGGTTTCCCTGCACAAACTTTGCAGCCAATACTAGTCGAAGGATTGGACAAAATGATAAACGTGCATAGGATCCCATTGTTAAAACTTAATCACCAAGTAGTAGGTGAAGAATGAAAATTTCCCTTGGGCTCCCATTGAATGTGTTCATTTCTCACAATGAGAAACAAGAATGTCAACGTTTATCTCAAGTAAAAGCATGACAAACAATTGCAAAAGCAAATTTTCCCCTATGAACATGAAGAGAGCCACAGCATGCAATACACTTGTGGGCTGTCGCATTTCTTGATCCGCAGAGAACTCAACAACAATGTTTCCCCATGAAGTTGGTGTTTGATTTCTAGCATTCAGTGCTTGCTTACTTCAAGGAACCTATAGACATTTTTCCATGCTCTATATAACTTGGAAGAGCAACAATTGAGTTCTCTAACTTGTTATATGTCATAACTGATGGGATATCAGCTACCTCAAATAATCCCATTTGCACTTGCCATGCTTGCTGCCCTAAACGATTTTCCTCCAAGTGCAAACTTCTGCCTACAGAAAAAACTTCCTCAAAGGCCGATAACTCTACTAAGAGATTTAACTCCAATTTGGCTTGGATTTCTCCTTGTGGCCCAAATGCATCATTGGATTTAGCCTACTAAAATTCTAAATTGGGTTGGAAAACCTTGGATCTTACAAGATTGTTTGGCTTTGTTTCCCACTAGCAGAAGAAGTGTCCAACTTGCTTCATCTCATTCTAACTGCTTTGATTTTCCTCTCCATTGTATTAGTCCTACATGGTCATTTGTCTAGCCCCAATATCTATTCATCTTGTTGCTTTCGGTAATGACCCACCACCGCTAAATGAGGACATGAGTCTAACAACAACTCACATATTTGCAGTTGTCAATGACCCTACCTTCTTTGATGGCATATCCACCTCTTGCGCTCTGGCGAAGGCACACATGCTTACCACCGACCAATGTCGTGACCACCCTACCTTGGCCACCACCTCACAACATCCATCAAGACCAATGACCAAGTCCCCACTCATGCTTCAACCAACCAACCATTAACGCAACATCTAGGAACACCTCGGTTGCATTTGGCTTCCATTGTTAAAGGGTAGACAAGCCCACACTTTGGTCTCTCACATTTGTTGAACTAATAAATTTATGGCAATGGAACAACTCATGTTCCACCTTTCCACAACTGTGATGCAATGGTTTGACACTTTTCTCCCCTTTGGTTTTATCCATTCTTTCCCGTGGACAAACCCAAATTTAGTGGACCCAATGGTTTCGAAATAAATATACACCAACCGAAAGCAACTACCTCCCTTATTTTGGCTCCGAGAACCTCATCCTCGTGCGCTTGTCATCTATCCCCTTCCATGTGATTTTTCTCTCTCTACACCATTACCAAAGATACTGCAAATGGACCTTCCACTTCTTATGCCTCTATTTTCTTTCTCGAATGCATCCTCTTCCAATGACATTTTGGCCTTTACTAGATCAAAATCCATGGCTTCCAATAGCACCAAGATTTCTCCGACTTACACCGAGATTTCGACTCCTTCAATTATAGATTTGTCTGGATTTTTTCCCCTCCTCTTTTCCAATCTCCAACTTTGTAGCCCAATTTTCTTCATCCATGTTTGATATATGTAATGACCAGACTGCTTTTAGAAATGTTGATTGTCCCCACAAATCAAGATAAGTCTTTTCAACATATTTTTCCCTCAGTTAGACGCTTCCTAGAAGGTTACCCACTCACGAGTGCTCCAATTCAAGCACACTTAACCATGAAATTCTTATGTTCAGGGCTATTGAAAAAGGAGAAGCTGGTTGTTATAAGTAGTACCAATCAATTCATATAATCCTCCTTCAAATACCTACACAGCCTCAAAATCCCTCTAATTCGAATGTGAATTTGATTCATTCTCATTTCCCTTCGCCTGGGAGGGTGCTAGAATCAGCTCATTGTACATGGTTAATGTACCAATGATTTCTCTTAACCTTTGTCAGTCTCATGCATCGCGATATCGGCAACATGTCTTTGTCCTACAATTAAGCAACCAGAAACATTGGCCGACTCATCAGCGGATGTTGTGGATATTACCCATGCCACCATTTGAGAGCACGCCCCCTTAACGTAGTCACTGCCTCTTTCAATTTCTCCACCAACTCACATCAAAGGGTTTTTGGATCTAAATCAACCACCTGTAGGGATCGTCTTCTCCATTGAACATTGGAATCTCAAGCTTCCTTCCTCGCAAGTCGTAAGACAAAAGTCAACTTTCCTCACAAATGCAAGAAATAAGAAAGGAACGATATAAATGCAGAAAGCAAGATACTACCTACTCCGACACATTCCAGGGCGCCAATTCTCTCCCAAGTCTAACCAATTTTCCAAGCCAACTCCCAAAATCCCCCACCTCTCTATTTACACCTTCTAGCCAATGAACACACTCTTCCCTAGATTGCACTCACTCTTCTCCTCACATACTGCTTCGTTATTTCAAAGTTCCTAACACACAAAGGAATAATCCCGTCTAAAACATCCTTTGAGGATTGTGCTCAACACATTTTCTTGTTTGTGAAATTATACCCACACTCGTTGCTTTATGTATTTCCATGCAGTTTGCATTTCATTGCTTAGGAAATGACACATACCAGCCCTCCTTTATGCATAGAGACGATGCAAAAGCAAAGGAAGCATAGTTTCCTACCTAGAATGGTGTCAATGTTATAAGTGCTGATCAGAGGGACTGTAGCTACCCTAAATGATGTCTGGGATTAGAGATGGGGGAAAAGAAAAACCAATGCACTACAATCTAAAATTTACAATTGAAGAAATGCACAAACTTGAAATGGTATATTTATCAAACTGAAACAATTTATAACATTCAGATAAAATTAATCATGATTTGAGGAAGTAGTAAGCATCCATCTTCATCCATAACTTTGAAGTCAGTGTATAATAGAAATCACCAAATTCCCAACAGACCTTAGACAACACTGTTCTCAACACCATTTCAAAAATAATACTAAATCATTATATAATGTAAAGATATATACGCACAGTCATCACAAAGTCTAGTAAACAGAAAAACCAATACGTACTTGAGTCATCCCTCCAGTAATATAATTAGAATAAGCATTCCAATCACCATGTCCATCATAGCCTGTAGACACATATGCCATTTATTTGCAAGAAGGAATAATAAGTTCTTAAATTAACAACAACAATGTTATCCACTTAAATCATAACAGCTTACCTTACCTCCATAATAGTACCCAGTAGAAGGTCGTCCATTAGGAACAAAGTTGGCATTTGGATTCAATGGCTTCGAAACCTCATTAACTGGACCACGTCCACTCTACATATAAATGGGTTGCAAGAATCCGTTAATATACTGCAATTCCAAACACATCGATGTTATAGTATAGAGACTCACCCTCTTTGTAGGCTCAGGAACTGCGATGGTCCTGGGCTTAGAATCCAAGGACAAATTCTGCAGTAATTCCACAGCTTCTATAACAGTAAGGTAAAGGAAATCCAATTACCATTGAAAGAACAATTTCACATGCAACTCAACACAAGTATACCCCACAGATACCAATCAACACCAAATGACATGCACTTATTCACTCACACACACACACACATACACATTAAACAAAGGAGAACTGTCACTGAAAGAACAATTCTACAAGCAATAATAAGACACTTGCAAGTGTCTATAAAAAAAGACATTTGCAAGTTGCAACAAACTAAAAGAAAGGGGTTAAAAATCAAGAAAAAAATTCTAAACAAGTCAGCAGCATAGTAGATCAGAGATTAAATTTAGGTCAGCAAGCCACAGTTACAGCCCCACGGTCAAGGTTGTTGAGATCTGTGGGACAAACTGCAAATACAAGACGGCATATATTCATAATTTTCTACAACATAGCAACAGTAGGTAATTTAAAAATTAAAACTTTGTTACAGATTAAAGTAAAATTTAAGAGGATGTTAACAATAAAACACAAAACCCTATGAATTAATCAAAGACACAGATACACGATATCCTTCACAAATTAAAAGTGACGATAAACACGTTAATTTATCAGAGACAGAAGGCATAATAAAAATAATAAACTAGTAAAATAATTATATTTTCATAGGCATAAACGATATACAAGTGAAATTCAACAAATCAATTAACCAACAAGAACCCTAATGCAGCAATCAAATGTGAAAAACCCTAACTTGAGTAGAATAGAGAGAGGGAAAAACGAAAGGAGAAATTAACAAATGAAAATACAAAAAGAGAGATAGAGAATAAGTTTGAATGAGAAGGATACTAGTAGTGTCTGGTGATGAAGTAACGGTCGCCATATCGATGGCGGCGCTGATATTCGGAGAGAGGGAAAGAGGAGCGGGAGGGTTTATGAGAGAAGAGAGAGAGAGAGAGAGAGAGAGAGAGAGAGGGACAGAGAGTAATGTAGAAGTAGAAGAGGTAGTATATATATATAATTGAGAGAAGGTTGGAGAATGGGTCCCCGCTAATAGGACCGTGGGGCATTTAGGGTTTTTGGAAGCCTCAACAAGACCAACTATTCAATACATTTAACTTTTTAAGGCCATAAGAAATTATATTTGAATTTATAATACGTAACATGTGTATATATGTTTTACATTATCTACCAATTATATGTTGACATATCATTAAAAAGAAATTGGCCAACTAATAATCGTTAACTAGTCAACTGGTAACCAACCACTCCATGAATTGTGATTGGTGGTGGTTGTAAAAGCATATACAAAGTATGTATATATAAATTAAACTCGTAATTTACTTATGTGACTATTTTTTTTTTAATTTATGGCTTTAATTTATATACTCCATCGTCGTTGTGTAAGATTTTTTTAATTTATGGATTTAATTTATATACTCCATAGTTTGACTTTATATCAACTAATTTAAAAGTGGCTCGTAACATGAACTTTTATTAGTTAATAATGTTAAAAAAATTAAATGGACCGTGTTTGCTAATTAAACCCTTTATAATTTATAATTACTTTATTTACTATGTATTGTTGGTGTAAATTATTCTACGCTCACAACTAATTACACTTCATGGTATGAGGGATGCATAAAGCGATTATGAGTTGATTCACTTCTTTTTAGTGAAAAGTTAAGTATTTATTAAATTAATGTTTATATTGCAAAATACCAATATTACTAATAAATTTTAATTTAAGAAATCTATTTAAAGTAAAATATAATACTATAAATATAAAATAAATAGTCAAAAAGACAATAACTTTGTATTTATTATATGAATTATTTATACAATAAATATTAGTTGTACTATAAATAAAATATGATATTTTTTTTGACGGAGTAAAATATGATATTATAATATGATATTCTATTAAAATATTTAAAGTGCTTATTAAAATTTTTATTTATTACCTGCAATTTAAGAAAGATACTTTAAATATATTTATGTTTAAATTGAAATTACTAATATTACTAATAAATTTTAATTTAAGAAATATATTTAAAGTAATATATAATAGTACAAATATTAGTATTACTATAAATATAATTCAATACTATAAATATAAATATAAAATTTATAGTCTTAAAAGTTAAAACTTTGTAATTATTCTATTAAATGTATGTATTTATTTAAGAAATATATTTTAAATATAATTAATGTTTAAATTGAAAATACTAATATTACTATTAAATTTTAATATAAGATATATATTTAAATTATAATATAATATTACAATTATTAGTATTACTATAAATATAATACAATACAATAAAAATGAATATTAAATTTATAGTAAAAAAATATCAAAATTTTGTATTCATTCTATTAAATACTTATACTACAAATAATAGTTGTACTATAAATATAAATTTTTTTGTCAAAAAATTTAAAAACTTTGTTTCTACTCTATTAAATATTTTAAGTGCTCAATAATTACTTTATTTCTTACTTACAATTTACAAAAGATACTTTAAATATAAATTAATATTTAATTTCAAATTACTAAAATTACTAATAAATTGTAATTTAATATATATATATATATATATATATATATATATATATTTAAAATAAGTTTGAATTTAAGAAAACTATTTAAATTATAATATAATACTATAAATATAAAATATATAGTCAGAAAAACAAAAATTATTGTATTTATAATATGAAATATCTATACAATAAATATTAGTTGTATAAATATAAAAGTTAACGTTAAAAGAATTTAAAACTTTGTATTTATTCTATTAAATATTTAAAGTGCTTAATAATAAATTTATTTATCACATACAATTTAAGAAAGATACTTTAAGTATTGTTCCTAATTATTTCCTTGAGTAGGATTTAGCTAGACCACGATAGTGAGATAATCACAAGATAATAGTAAAAGCAATATTTTTAAAACCGGACCGGAGATTGAACCGGAGATACCTCCGGGCCATGGTTCAATTGGTTCACTCGGTTCAACCACGGTTGAGTTGAATGAGTAATAATTAAATAAAAAATAAGAAAAATATTAAATTTTGGGAAAAAAAACTAAATTAAAAAAAATCAAAAAATGCATTTCGGGTGGTTCAACTCGGGCCAATTAACAATTCAAAACGGTTGATCCATGTTTCAATCTGGTCCAACTCGTTTCTGAGCGGCTCAATTGGGACGCGGTTCAAACGAGGGTTAAACCAACCGCCGGAGTGTTTGGTTCTCGGTCCAATTGGTTGAATCGTCCGGTTTGTTTCGAGTCTTACAACACTGAGTAAAAGTATTGAGAGTGAGAGTAGAGTTGGTGAATCGAATGTGTCAGATCCTTTCATTAGCCTCTAAGGGCAATATATAGTACAATGAGTGATTAATGATAATTATTACAAGATATGGCTATTGCGTGATATGGAGGAATATATTATAGGGATTCTATTGAATGCTTGTCTGTCGCCATGGTTGGCCGAGTCTTGGGATGGGCCCAGCCTTAGGACGGGGACGGCCAGCTATGGTGGAGTCCCACGGTCCTCATGGCTGGTGGAATCCCTTGGTTGTCATGCCTATAGGCAGTAGTCGGTCCGACCGTGAGCACAATCTCTTGAGTCTTTGGGTAGCGGTTGGTCCAGCAGTGAACACAATTCCTCGAGCGACGAGCACAGGGTGAGAAGACGCTCCTGTATGAGGTAGGCTCTGACCTTAGTTGCTGCTTCCTGAGTCCCTCAAGTGCAGAACTGTGAGCAATCGAAGGTGTATCCCGAGGGTGTCTCCTGTAGTTTGACAAGATGGGTATGATTTGACCATTGACTCTTGACTATCTTATTGGGAGTTTTGCTTTGACTGGCTTTTGTTCCCGTGTCACCATAAATATCCACCATTGGAGTTTGCCTTTCCCTTGCTATATAAAGGGGGTCTCGTTTTCATTGGATTTCACCTTTGCCTACAATGGTTGATCCTTCTTGTGATGCTATTTCTCCTTTTGGTAGGATTACTTCTACCTTCTTGAGTCTTTTGCGTAATCCCAACAAAGTTTGATGTGATGGGATTGCTAGGAGATTCAATATGGGAGTTGTTGATCTTCGCGAGCTATGGATGTTTCTTGGTCGCAGTCCCTTCAACGGTTGTGGGATTAAGCAGAAGACTCAAAATATGGCGTGCCAGTAGGTTTAGGTTGCCACTGGGCGGGGACCGTTCTTTGGTCGTCTGGTGGAGGATCTACGAGGGGTTCTACTTGGGACAGTCCTTTGTGACGCTTCCAAGTTTTCCCTTGTTCATGGTCCACCCGACCAAGGCCTACGAACCAGGTTCGCCTTTTTAGTATCTGTCGGCTGGGAAGGCTCCCAAAGACTTGCTAAGCTGGGGCGCAACCTGCAAAACAATTGTAAAGTTTCAGGGCTTGGCCCAAAAAGGGCAGCTGAATGTTTAGTTTCTAAGAATAAGTTTTCTTTTTGTTTCTGCATTGTCAAGTTTGTCGTATTTAAATAAATGTAGTAAATTTTGGTGTGAGTAACCTTCCCTGAATTTGCGTTTTCTCTACATTCTCCACTGTTTCTCCTTCAACTTGCGTGTGTGATCAATCTCCAGATACGCCATTGTCGTTTTAATCTCTGTTATTGTCTTCTTCTTCGTCTATTTATTTTAGTGGTTGCCGTATTAGTTTTGCCTCCAAATATGTCAATTATAGAAATAAGTAGCGAGAGTGAGGAAGAAGTTACCTCTGTGTTTAGGTGCTCTAAACCTTCTTGTGTTCCTGACTGTTGTGTTTACTGTTTAATGCACAAAACAGACAAGTTATAAGTTCATTAAAAGAACTTGATAGTGAGTCGTCCTCTAATTTGGCAGGATCAGAATGGTCCACGCAAATGGCCGAAGATAACCAGTCCGGGCATGAGGAGGGTCATTCTGACGTAAAGGATTCATGGGTGGACTCAGAGGTACTTGATTCTAATTCTGAGTTGATAACAGTAGAGTCGCTCTCGGAGGTCCGAAGACTATTTTGTCACATGGTGGATGAGGGTTCGGCGATGGATCAACCTGTTTCTTCGGACGAAGCGTGTTTGATGCTCCTGGGCAGGGGAGTGTTCTGTTTACTTATGTGTACAAGACCTTTTTCAACCAGTTAGGTATCAGGGTTCCCTTCTCCCCCTACTACCGTCTAGTGCTTAGGATGGTCAATGTGGCTCCTTCCCAGTTGCATCCCCATGGTTGGGCTTACATGCATGTAGGGGTGTTCAAAACTGAACCAAACCAAACCGAAAACCGCAAAAAAATGATTCTATTGGTTCTGTTCGGTTTTTTCTTTCTGCTGAACCGAGCGGTTCGGTTCTCGGTTCTCATCACAAAAACCAAACCAAACCAAACCAAACCGCTAAAATGCTATATACTATTTTTTTTTTATAATTATACCTACTAGCCCAACCCAAACCCAACCCAACAACGCACAGCCCAATCCAAAAATAGCAACCGTAATTATCTCACGCTCTCATCTCACACAAACATCAACGCACACAACTCTCATCTCTCTCAGCTCACATCTCAGCGAACTCAACGCACTGCTCCTCTCACTCATCTCTCATCACCGTGAATCAACGCACTGCTCTAACTCATCTCACGCTCTCACCGTGAACTCAACGCACAAGTTCGATTTATTCTTCATTTTAGTGATTTCGCTTTTTGCTTCATTTTACTGATTTCATTTTATGTATGTGATTTCGTTTTACTTTGTTTTCGTGTGCTTATAATATTGTGTTTTCATGTTGATGTTGAATGTGCTTATGATACTTCGTTTCAGAATGGAATCAACCTAACTGCATTTTTGTGTGATTTCGTTTATGATACTGCATTTTCACAAATTTGGGGGTTACTTGATATTTGATTGGAATCAACCTTATTATTTTTATATATAGATGTTAACACCCAAAAATAAGTAAGTCGTAGGCCGAGGGATAAGAGAGGAAAAGGGGAATTATGGTGTGAAGGCAAGCCACTCAACAAGGGCAGAAAAGGTATTTGCCAGAAAGAGTGAAACCAAAAGGAGGTCATCGGGGCACACTAAATGACAAAAACCCCCTGAGGGAGGGCTACGCCCGAGGGCCAGTGAGCCAAGCCGAGGGAAAGTAACTGCCCCAGCCTATAGAGTGCCAAGGCTTAGGTGACTCGGACGCCTGTTGTGCAAAAAGGTGTGCAAGTGTACACAGTTTAAAAACAAGTAATATAATGATAAGAAGAGATCGTACCCACAGGGATTGTATTAATTTTTGAGAGTTGAAAATGGTAGCAATGCTAGTGATAAAGGAAACTACAAAATAAAAAGAAGTGGTTATGGTTTTGGGTTGTTTAAACAGAGTGGAAATAAAAACAAGTAAATTGTGTTGTGTTTCAATTGAGAGAGAGATGGTTGGAATGCACTTTCCTATGTAATTTCACTTTGAAAGCATTATGTTATATATGATGCTCCTGCAATCATTGCACCTGCAATGGATGCTGTAATAAAATGATTTTGTGCAGTTCAACAACTATCTTCAGGGTTTCATTACAAGTCTTATTTCTAAGCCCTAAATAAGTTCACCCTTGTCTATTTAAGTCCTTACAGAATCATCCTATGGACTATGCTATCCTATGTCTAGGTTTTAGCTTGGTTTTAACAAAGTTTCCTATTATTAAAACTCTTACCCATATTAGTTCTTGAGTTCAAATCATAAACCATTTCTGTATTCATGACCCTACTTATTGTAAGTGATCAATCTCAAAATAAGTTGAAAGAATTATAGCACAAGAACTAAATTGCAAATACATCAATATAACATAATAACTTAATCAAAGATTCATTACATAGTTAAGGCACCCCAACCAAAGGGTTTTTAGTTCCTGCTTGACATCACTAGACACATAAACAGAATGAGACATGTTTATAAGAAGGAAAATACAAAGGAAACAAGATGAGATAAGAATTACACAAGTGATGATCCTTTGCATATTCTGCCAAGTAAATGTTGTGGCAATCACCTGTCACCAATGAAAACAGCAACAAGAACTCTACGAGAAGAGAAGAGAGAAGTTGTCACTTTCTTTCCTTTCTTCAAGCTTTGTTGAGTACATCTAACTCTAAAATGAAAATAAAACTATATACTAAACTTAGGAAAATGGAGAGAATACAGTATATCACAAACAAAGAAGGGGGGATGTATTTATAGGCTCCATGAAGTGAGCTTGCCTTGGTCACCAAGCCGTACTAGTGTTTCCTTTTCCACTTGTCTTCAAAAAGCATGATTAAAAGTCCCACCAACTATGAAGAGTGGTCCAATGGTGCGAGGACAAGTGTACTTAAAAAGTTACAACTTGTTGTCTAAGGGGGCTGAACTTGGTGCTGCATCCTTCCACTTGTGCAACTTGCACTTGCAACTTGATATGCTGACATCATCATCAGAGTGCAGGGGAATTCTGTGTTGTGGCCATTGCTGGTGCAATGCTGCTTTCTTCTGTTAAATCCTTATTGCTGGTGCAATGACGTTTGGGCCCATTGCAGGTGCAATGCGTTTGTCTTCTGCTGAATTTCTCATTGCTGGGGCAATGACTTCTGCTCTCATTGCAGGTGCAATGATTGCTGCAGCAATTGAACAAACACATAAAATACCACAAATCATGATAATCAATGATGATGTGTTCCTTATTTAAAGATGCTGATTTTCCTTTGTGTTTCTTTATTTTACACTATATGGTTACTGAGTTTGTCACAACAATTTAGATTTGAGAGCGTATATAACTCTATATAAAATAGAGTTATCAACGTCTGAATCATTACCTAAAATGGGCAAGGGCAGCCGAACCACCACACGGCCGAGGCAAGGCGGGCGTTGCTTGGAAGGCAAGACACGACACGAAGATAGAACGTGGGAACGGTTGAAGTTCAAGCGAAAGAGCGAGGCCAGAAAACTCGAAAACAACAAGCGCTTACCCCACTAACCGTGCCAGTGGGATCGTGGGCAGTTATTCCGCTTTGTTGAGGGCCTGTGTATATATAGCAATAGAGTGAAATGTAAAGGACACACACATCAATCAATCAAACTCTACGTTTATTTCAATTTATCTTCCTTTATCGCATTTACTTTATTATACTTTATTCATTAGCCGTAGTATAATCCAACACTCGTAGTATAATCTAACGTGATAGGTATATGTCTGTAGAATTATCCTTGTTAGGTAGACTAACATTGTGTTTACTATATGTAGTTACTGTCATGTTTATGATACTGGGTTTTTTTTATAATTTTATTTTTTGAGAAATCTAAGTATCTAACATTGTGTTTACTATATGTAGTTACTTATTTTCTCAGTTGAAATTTGACAAATATGACTGGATGAGTGTATCAGAATACTTTATATATATATATATATATATATATACACTGAAAGTATTACAATTGTAAATAAAAATGGCTGAACGAGTGTATCAGAATACTTTATATATACTGATTCTATCTTTTATTTTAAATTTTAGACATGACCGTTGATACCGAAGTAAATTCTATTGTTGCCGCTGTTGCTGCCCCTGATGTTTCCGTGATCGAAAATCAGGTAATTGCTCCCCTATCACAATTTAATGAATCTGAATAGTAATTTAGAATATATTGTCATTCTTACTTTATCTAATGTTTTATTTTATGTCATTTGTAGGCTGAAAATAGCCCTTCAATCATGCCAACAACGGAACCGCAAACTATTAATTTGGAAACCGTGGAAGGTTCCAATCCTTAAAAAAAGATAAAAACTAGAGAAGCACCTACAAATGCAAATGAAGAGATCCAGGTAAACGAAAACCTTGTAGGCCTAAATCCTGGGTTTGGGAACATTTTACAAAGCAAATAAACGGGCTAAATGTAATTGGTGTGAGCCATCTTATGCATGTGATTCACATATAAATGGTACCACTACTTTAAAAAAAACATTTGGAGAAACAATGTAAGAAGTTTCCCCAAAATTTGCGTGACTTTTCTCTTCTTTTTCTTTTCTTTTTCATGCAATTTTTGGAACAGATACAGCTCATATGATTTGGATCAATGTAGCTTTTTACATGATAGTACACTTTGTAGATGATTTGTAAACCTTTGCACTGACTTTCCTAAAATTGAATTACTTTAGCCTTAATTTTCATTGATGCACCCCCAAACTTATTTCTTTATGCTATTCTAAATTTTTATTAAAAATTTAGCATTTGATCTTGGTTTACTAAGACTACCCTTGGCATCCACTTATTTTCTAGTTAATTAGGTTCATTTCTTAGGTTCAGTGAGTTGAGTGTTGAAGAAAAAATAATTTTGATTATTGTCCAAACCTAGGCTACAACACTTAATGTTTCACAAAGAAATTAGTTTCTTGAAAATGCACTTGTTCTTTTTCACAAAAAATAGGGTTTTAGCTGATCATGCTTCTCAAAATACTACCAAGGAATTGTTTTCAAAAACTTATTTGCCAACTAATACTATCTATCACATAACACACATATAATACTATATTTAAACACACATATCAAGCATATATAGCATATGTTCGCAAAAGATAGCAAAATATTAGTTATTCTCCTCCCCCAAACTTAAGGATCAGCAGTGTCCTCACTGCAAAAAGATAATGGCAGAGGAGAGAAAGTAGCTGCAAAAGAAAAGTTAATACTTAAAACATATCCACAAAAGGTAATCAGCATGATATAAAGGAACTTTTTACTGCTTAGGAGTCCCACTCCTTAGCCTGCTACTTGCTCTGACTGGGGAAGCTTTTGCTTTCTTCTGCTTCTTTTTCTTTGGCTCTTCTGGTTTTGATGCTCCTGCATCCATTGTTGGTGCATCAGCAGCTTTTGTTTCGGCTACAATTGTTGGTGGTGGGTTGGCTCTTTGGTGGCAGCTTTATCCTGCTTTAGTTTTGCTAGTTCCTCCTCTCTGAAAGCATTCAAGGTCTGTCTCACCAACTGTGTTGCAGCTTCTGCTTCAGCAGGATCAATAGATTTTGCTGTTTTAGATGCTCCTGCATCCATTGATTCTGTCATTGCAGGTTCATCTTGTTCTTTCTCCATTGCAGGTGCATCACTTCCAGGTTGCATTGCAAGAGCAATGATATTGGTCATCATTGCTGGTGCATCAGTTGCAAGGGCATCTGATGCAAGTGCTCCAATTGATTTTACTGGTTGCTCTTGAGTAGGGTTGTCTTGTGTTTCCTCCTCTTCTTCTTCAGTCTCTTCTTTCTCACCTTCTTCTGATTCTGCTTTCTCCTCTTCCTTTTACTTCTGCATAGGACGCGTGTAAGATCCTTTTACTTCTGCTTTATGACTTTTGTAGTTGAGAGATGATCTTTTAAAATAGAATTGTTTTGTTAAAAGCATGAAAAAATCTTTTATATAAAAGCATGCTAATAGGTTAGGCACAAATAATGACTAGTTGTTTTAAATCGATTTTAAAAGCAAAAAATCGATTTCCTCTTATTTTTTAAAAGCAAAAAATAGATTTCCAAGTTCTTCTTTAAAGCCAAAAATCGATTTTAACATTAGCTTGGTTTTAAAAGAGCTTGTTTTGAAAATAAAACAATCGATTCTTGTCTTAATTGTATTAAGCACAAAATCGATTTGTGCCTTGCTTACTCTTAAGCAAGAAATCGATTTTCACTTCCTTCCTTAAAGTAATAAATCGATTCTTGTCTTGTTTTTTGGAAGCCCAACTTGTTTTTGAAGCTAGCAATCAATTCCTCTCTTATTTGTTTAAAGAACAAAATCGATTTGTGCCCTATTAGTTTTAAACAACACAATCGATTCATGACTTATATTTTGGAAGCAAGCAACCGATTTTTTACTTATTTTTTAAAGAACAAAATTGATTTTCAACTTATATCTTTCAAGCAATCAATCGATTATTCACTTATCACAATTATGTTAAAAAGTGCTTCAACGGTCATATTTTTACGATCTCTATAAATAGGTTAGGGTTTCTCACGATTGTTTTTTTAACAACCCACGAATCAAAAAGAAAAGAACATATACTCTCACCGTCAAACCATTTTCTTCACGTTCTTCATCTAGGGTTTCAAATCTCTCATCTCTCTCAACTACATCTTGTTATATTGCTTGAGTGATTGGATCCTAGTTTTCACTTGTAATCGTCTATACTTGGTTGTTGTGAAATCCTGGGAAGTTTTCTTGGGTAATTCAGTCGGGGAGATTGAATTGTAGCGAAATCCTTAGCGGGGAGCTTGGGTTCTCAATTTGGGGAAAATTGAGATTGGTGTGGTAGCTATAGGGAAGTTGCTTGCTTGTAAGACGTTGATGAAGTTCTTCTCATACAGTGGTTATTATCAAGTCTGAAGGTTGCAAAGCCGGAGGCCGAGGACGTAGGGCTTTTATCCCGAACCTCGTAAAAATCACGGTGTACTCCTTTCCCTTATCTTTACTTTGTTTTTACTTTATGCGTGTTAATTATCTTTGCTTTTGATATTATTGCACTTAGCTTTCAATATCACTGTAATTGTTTCTCCCATTGTTATAGCTTGCTTAGGCGTTGCATATAATTTAAATCCTCTTTTCCGCATTTGATTTAAACTTGCAACGTTGATTTTTCGAAAATCCAAAAGAAGTCATTTTTAGCATATAACCTTATTTTCACCCCCCCCCCCCCCCCCCCCCCCCCCCCCCCCCCCCCTCTAAGGTTATCATATAGTCCAACAATTGTGTGGTGGTGGTGAGTGGGGTGTAGTGGTAGATTTTGATGTGGTTGGTTGTTTGGTAGTGTATTTCTTCCTTGGGGCCTCTTCCATTATCACCTCATCTCCTTCTTCCTCCTCACTTTCTGTTTCTGATTCATCCTCATCCTCATCTTCATTTTTCTCCATTTCTTTCACTGCTCTCCTATCCTCCTCTTCTTCACTAGTGTCCACCAAATCCTCAGATTCTAAGGTTTGCTCTTCCTCTTCCACTACTTTCTTCTTTCCCTTAGCTTTCTTTTGTAGTTGTTGCTTCCTCACCCCTTACCTCTTTTTGGCTGGTCCTCTTCCTCTTTTTCTTCTGATTCTTCTCCCTCTTTTAACACCCAATCAGGAAAAATTGGTGCTGGTAAGTTGCATTGTCCATTGGTCAAATGTTGAAACATCACATTCTGCCATGCCCGCTGCTCTTTTTGAAATTTCCAAACAGCACGTTGCTGGAGCATGAATTGCTCCTGCAACGTACCACCAATATTCTCCTTCTGCACTTTGGTTCATTCTTTGAAGTTGGAAGCAAAGGGACCAAGATGAATATTTCTTGACTCACTGCTATCTATGGTTACTTCAGCTTTTATGCACAATTTTGTGATCAGACATGGGAAGAATAAATAGCCAGAGTCTTTGTTTTTGCATGTTAAAATATTTTTGGCAATTATTCTTCCTATGTTTATGTTCTGTTCACATAGGATTGCATCAACAGCTAACATTCTTTCTTTCTTGATGGATGAAGTGTGTAATGTGGGATAAAGTGAGCATGCAATGAACAAGTGTCATGCTTGTGCTTCAGGTGTAAGGTACCTACTCTTCATATTGTACTCAGTGGCTGTGCACCTTTCCCAAACAGCATCAGATTCAGCAATTCTTGATTTTACTCTATTCATTTCTTTCTTATTAACATTTTCAACTCTTTTTTCAAACTCTGTACCATTATATCCTAGCAGATATTGATCATTGATAGCTATTGAATCAAACTCCACTCTTTTTCCCCTAACAGTAGAGTAGTAAGTGGCTTACCAGATTTTTGATTAGGAATACCTGCATAAAACTCACGAACAATGGGAGTGCAATAAGAGTCTCTATGCTTGACAAAGGATTCCCATCCCAATATGTTTACAGTAGAGTTGAAGGATTGTGCTGCATCAGCCATTCTGAACCCTCTTTCTGGCAAACACTCCATTCCCCAGAAATTTGCCCCTTCCTTGTTGATGGTTGCAGGAGCAATGGCAGTTTTCTTCGTGATTTGGGTTGATGCTCCTGCATCGCCAGAGGATTTGCCAGATGTTTTGAGTGCTGATTGTTTCTTCACCATTTTTTATCGTGTTGGAGCTATTGAGGTTTTGGTATTTTGGAGAAGATGAAATGCGTTTGCAATTGGAGAGTTATGAAAGTATGAATGAACTGAGAGAGAGAGAGAGAGAGTAACAGTAACAAGGATGATCGTGGGTGGTTTTAAGTGGAGAGGGAGGTTATAGGTAGTGGGAAGTTAGGTGAATTTAGTGGGTTGTGATTTGACACAAATGTGACCATTATGCAAGGTGGGCACGCATGCAATAGGACGCGTGGAGGTTTAGGTGGCATCTCACAGTTTAAATGGCTAAGTTAAAATAGTTTTAATGAGGGAGGACATGTCTTAGGGGGATTGCTGATTTAATTGCTAGGGCATTGAACCCCATCCATTGCAGGTGCAATTGTTGCTCTTTGCATTGCTGGTACAATGGATGCTTCCACCATTGCTGGTGCAATGGATGCACCAGCAATCCTGATTTCTGCAAAAAGTTTCAAAATAAACTAAAACAAATAATTAAGTTAGTAAAGCAAAAATTCATGGGTTGCCTCCCAGACAGCGCTTGATTTAAGAGTCCTTTAGCCTGACTATCCCTATTTTGTTCTAGGGATCTTGGAGATGAGTGGTGGTTTTGTTCCTCACCACTGCACCATGAGGGTAGACCTTCATTAGCTTGAATGGCCCTGACCACCTTGACTTGAGCTTTCCAGGGAATAACTTTAGTCTGGAGTTGTAAAGCAACACCAAACTGCCTTCAATCAAGTCCCTATTCTGAATTCTCTTGTCATGCCATGCTTTTGTCTTGGCTTTGTAAATTTCTGCATTCTCATAAGCAAAGTGTCTTATTTCTTCAAGTTCATTGAGCTGCAGAAGCCTTGATTTACCTGCTTGATCAAAATTGAGATTGAGCTTTTTGATGGTCCAATATGACTTGTGTTCCAATTCTACAGCAAGGTGGCATGCTTTTCCATAGACAAGTCTATAAGGTGACATTCCCAGAGGTGTCTTGAATGTTGTTCTGTATGCCCACAAGGCATCATCTAGGTGCAATGACCATTCTTTCCTTGTGGGACCAACCATTTTCTCAAGGATTCTTTTGACTTCCCCGTTGGACAACACTGCCTGCCCAGTGGTTTGTGGATGATAGGCAGTGGCTATTTTATGCTTGACCCCATATTTGGCTAGAAGATTTTCAATGAGCTTGTTGCAGAAGTGTGAGCCTTCATCACTGATAATTGCCCTTGGAATACCAAATCTAGTGAATACGTTTCTTTGCAGAAACTTACTGATTTAGCATCATTGTTTGGCAATGCCACAGCTTCTACCCATTTAAAGACATAGTCTACAGCCACCAAGATGTATATATTACCAAAGGATGGAGGAAATGGTCCCATGAAGTCCATTCGCCAAACATCAAAGAGTTCAACCTCTAAGATATTGGTGAGTGGCATTTCATGTCTACTTGAGATGTTACCAGCCCTTTGGCATCTATCACAGTTCTTGACCAATTGATATGCATCTTTGAAGATTGAGGGCCAATAGTAACCTGATTGCAACACTTTAGCTGCAGTTCTTGTACTGCCAAAGTGTCCACCATATGGAGCTGCATGACATTGCAGGAGTACTGCTTGTTGTTCCTGCTTTGGTAGCCATCTTCTGATGATCTGATCTGGACATTCTTTGAAAAGGAATGGGTCATCCCAATAGTATTGTTTAACTATATGGAAGAACCTTTTCCTTTGTTGGTATGTCATGTTGACAGGTACAACTCTGCTTGCAAGGTAATTCACGATGTCAGCAAACCAAGGTGCTGCAGTTTCAATTGCTGCTGCAATGGTTGCTTCCTCCATTGCTGGTGCAATGGATGCACCTGCATTACATGTTGTTGCAGAAATTGCCAACAGCTTCTCATCTGGAAAACTTTCTTTTATTTCTCCTTCTATGGTACCTGCACTTTCATTTTCAAGTCTAGACAAGTGGTCAGCAACTTGGTTCTCCACCCCCTTTTTGTCATGAATTTCAAGATCAAATTCTTGAAGGAGGAGAACCCATCTAATTAGTCTAGGCTTTGCATCTTTTTTAGAAATAAGATACTTCATTGCAGAATGATCTGTGTAAACTATTACCTTAGTGTCAACCAAGTAAGATCTGAATTTATCAAATGCAAAGACTACAGCTAATAATTCTTTCTCAGTGACAGTGTAATTTAATTGTTCCTCTATGAGTGTTTTGCTAGCATAGTAAATTGAATGAAAAACTTTGTCATACATTTACCCTAGGACTGCTCCCACAGCAAAGTCACTCGCATCACACATCAATTCAAATGGCCTACTCCAGTCTGGTGTGACTATCATTGGTGCTGTTATTAATGCCTTCTTTAGTGTTTGAAAGGCTTCTAAGCAATATTCATCAAAGTTGAATGGCACATCATGTTGCAGAAGCATGCATAATGGTTTTGAAATTTTTGAAAAGTCCTTGATAAACCTTCTATAAAACCCTACATGACCCAAAAAACTTCTGATACCTTTAACAGTGGTTGGAGGGGGTAATTTTTCAATCACCTCTACTTTTGCTTTATCAAATTCAAGGCCTTTCTTTGAAACTCTATGGCCAAGTACAATGCCTTCCTAGACCATAAAATGGCACTTTTCCCAGTTTAGAACTAGATTGGTTCCTTCACATCTTTGGAGAATTTCTTCTAAGTTGGATAAGCATAGTTGAAATGTCTCCCCAAACACTGAGAAGTCATCCATGAAAACCTCCATTGAGTGTTTAATGAAATCTGAAATATTGCCATCATGCACCTTTGGAATGTTGCTGGAGCATTAAATAGTCCAAATGGCATCCTTCTAAATGCAAAGGTTCCATAGGGACATGTAAAGGTTGTCTTTTCTTGATCTTCATGGACAGTAGCTATTTGATTATAGCCTGAGTACCCATCTAAGAAACAGTAGAATTCTTTACCTGCTAACCTGTCCAGCATCTGGTCAAAGAAAGGTAATGGAAAATGATCCTTTTTGGTTGCCTTGTTAAGTTTCCTGTAATCCATGCATATTCTCCAACCTGTGACAGTTCTTGTAGGTATCAACTCATTCTTTTCATTGGCTACTACTGTCACTCCACCCTTCTTTGGTACACATTGCACAGGGCTTACCCATGCACTATCAGAAATTGGGTAGATTATGCCAGCATCTAACCATTTGATTATTTCCTTCTTCACCATCTCTTTCATGATATGATTTAGTCTTCTTTGGCCTTCAATGCTATTTTTGGAATTTTCATCCAAAACTATCCTATGCATGCAGAGGGAAGGACTGATTCCTTTGATATCTGACATCTGCCAACCTATTTCCCTTTTATGCTTCCTTAGGGTATTAATAAGATCATGCTCCTGCTTTTGTGTCAAGTCAGAAGCAATGATCACTGGCAGAGTGTTATTTTCCCCTAAAAAAAGCATATTTTAGATGTTAGGGCAATTCCTTGAGTTCTAATTGAGGAGGTGCTTTAATAGAAGGAATATTTCTCTTGAAACTTGAGTTTTCCAGTTCCAAGGATTCATATTTTCTTGCCCAAACTTCTTTTACAACAACTTCTTGCACAGCTTCACTCTTTTTTCTGTCTTCTTTTTCTGGTATTGCTCCTGCAATGGATGCTAGAGCATTGGTCAAGTGGTCCTGCTTCTGAGTGAAGTGTTGTTGTATTGCTTGATCCAGAGAAACAATGAGAGAACATTCTTCAACATCTTCATTTGGGTATTTAAGAGCATTAATGATGGTGAATTTGACTTCTGGATCATTGACTCTCATGGTAAATTCTCCTTTTTGCACATTAATGAGTGTTCTGCCAGTAGCCAGGAATGGTCTCCCAAGAATAACTGGTACATCCTTATCTGCATCAAAGTCAAGAATAACAAAATCTGCAGGAAACACAAACTTGTCAACTTTGATTAAAACATCTTCTATGATCCCTTCAGGGTATGCAATTGACCTATCTGCCAGTTGAAGAGTCACAGTTGTAGGTCTGGCAGTTCCAATACCTAATTGTGTGAATATGGATTTAGGCATTAAGTTGATACTTGCACTTAAATCACATAATGCACGACCAGTGTAGAGTTTTCCAATTGAAAATGGTATGGTCAAACTGCCAGGATCCTTTAATTTCCTGGGTATTTTGTTCTGCATGATCATGCTGCATTCTTTTGACATGGCTACTGTCTCAAATTCTCCCAATCTTCTCCTCTTGGTGAGCACATCTTTCATTAATTTTGTGTAATTGGGCATCTGTTGTAGTGCTTCAACAAGAGGCACATTGATGTGTAATTGCTTAACCACCTCAAGGAACTTACCAAATTGTTTCTCCTCATGTGCCTTTTTTAATCTTTGTGGATATGGAGGAGAGGGATATTCTGGTACTAACCATGGTGGTGTTGAGATGGTTTCTGATGTTGTAGCTTTTGCTGCTCCTGCATCTGCTGCTCCCGCAATGGATGCACCAGCATCAGATGTACCTGCATCAGAAATATTATTTTGTTTTCTATTTTTTTTCTTCTGTTTTTTCCGTTTTTTCATTTTTTTTCTTTTTCTTCCTTTTCTACACCTTCTGTTGCATAAGGTTCTGAGAGATCCTTTCCATTCCTTAGAGAAATTGCTTTGCATTGCTCATTTCCATGCTTTTGTGAGGTTGAGGCCTCTGTGGTGGATGGTAGTGAACCATTTGGCCTCTGATATAGTGTTGTAGCTAGTTGCCCCAGATGGTGCTGCAGCATTGGTTGCTGGTGCATTATTGTTGCTCCACTTGAAGTTTGGATGATTTCTCCAACCTGGATTGTAGGTGTTAGAATAAGGATTGTTGTTTTTGTTATATCCCACATAGTTAACAGATACAGGGTTGCTTGGACATTCTTCAAACAAGTGACCACCCCCACAGTACACACAACTTGTGGAACCTGGAGGTGCTTGTTCTATTGCAGCAACAGTATCTGGCATTGCTCCAGCATTGAATGCTGGTGCATTGTTATTACTGAGGTTTTTTATCATGTTTGTGAGTGATGCAACTTGAGCTGCCAATGCTGAAACTTCACTGATTTCATGGACCCTAGCTGCCTTCTTTTGAGCACTGACCCTTTTTGTGGGCCAACTGTAGCTGTTGGTAGCCACTTTTCTATTAATTCAGAAGCTTCATTGTATGATAAGTTTAATAGCACTCCTCCAGATGATGCATCTAACATGAGTCTGGTTTGGGGTTCCAAACCATTGTAGAATGTTGCCATTTGTATTATGACAGAGATACCATGATGAGGACATTTTCTCAAGAGTTCCTTCCATCTTTCCCATGCTTCAAACAGTGATTCACCTTCTTTTTGTCTAAAGGCAGCGATTTCATTTCTCATCCTGGCATTTTTACTTGGTGGAAAATATTTTGCAAGAAATTTTTCAGCTAATTCATTCCACTCAGTGATAGAGTTAGGTTCTAGTGAATTTAACCAGACCTTTGCTTTATCCTTGAGGGAATATGGAAAAAGTATTAGCCTAAAAGCATTTTCTGAAACACCAGGGATGATAAAATTGCTGCAAATTTCTAAAAATTGCCTTAGATGTAAATGAGGATCCTCTTGTGGAGAACCACTAAATTGGCCCACTGTTTGAAGCATTTGAAGCATCATAGGTTTGAATTCAAAATGTGGTGCATTTATTTGAGGTCTTACTATGCTGGTTTGCATGTTTGTTTGATCAAACACAGCATAATCCCTCATTGGTCTGTCCCTATCATTGATCAAACTTATTGGACCCATGTTGATGAACTGATTTCTGTAATCGTTATCTGGATCACCATGATCAGATCCTCTTCCTCTACCTGAACCTCTGCCAGAACCATGATGAGAGCCTTCTGCTCCTGAATCAGACATTGTTTGCCTAGCTCTACCTGCTTGTCTTTGAATCCTACGCAACCTTCTGAATCTCCTCTCTATTTCAGGATCTAACTGGAAGTGTTGAACCTGGGCATATGCAGTAGCAACTATTGCTGGTGCAATGGTTGCAGGTACAATATTTGTTTGGTGCAATATCTGTTATACCACAAGGAACAAACAACTAGAGTAAAATTAATCACTAAACTACTACTAAATTAAACACTAAAAATTAATGGCAATCACCGGCAACGGCGCCAAAAATTTGTTGTGCAAAAAGGTGTGCAAGTGTACACAGTCTAAAAACAAGTAATATAATGATAAGAAGAGATCGTACCCACAGGGATTGTATTAATTTTTGAGAGTTTAAAATGGTAGCAATGCTAGTGATAAGGAAACTACAAAATAAAAAGAAGTGGTTATGGTTTTGGGTTGTTTAAACAGAGTGTAAATAAAAACAAGTAAATTGTGTTGTGTTTCAATTGAGAGAGAGATGGTTGGAATGCACTTTCCTATGTAATTTCACTTTGAAAGCATTATGTTATATATGATGCTCCTGCAATGATTGCACCTGCAATGGATGCTGTAATAAAATGATTTTGTGCTGTTCAGCAACTATCTTCAGGGTTTCATTACAAGTCTTATTTTTAAACCCTAAATAAGTCCACCATTGTCTATTTAAGTCCTTACAGAATCATCCTATGGACTATGCTATCCTATGTCTAGGTTTTAGCATGGTTTTAACAAAATTTCCTATTATTAAAACTCTTACCCATATTAGTTCTTAAGTTCAAATCATAAACCATTTCTGTATTCATGACCCTACTTTTTGTAAGTGATCAATCTCAAAATAAGTTGAAAGAATTATAGCACAAGAACTAAATTGCAAAAACATCAATATAACATAATAACTTAATCAAAGATTCATTACATAGTTAAGGCACCCCAACCAAAGGGTTTTTAGTTCCTGCTTGACATCACTAGACACATATAAACAGAATGAGACATGTTTATAAGAAGGAAAATACAAAGGAAACAAGATGAGATAAGAATTACACAAGTGATGATCCTTTGCATATTCTGCCAAGTAAATGTTGTGGCAATCACCTCTCAACAATGAAAACAGCAACAAGAACTCCACGAGAAGAGAAGAGAGAAGTTGTCACTTTCTTTCCTTTCTTCAAGCTTTGTTGAGTACATCTAACTCTAAAATGAAAATAAAACTATCTACTAAACTTAGGAAAATGGAGAGAATATGTTATATCACAAACAAAGAAGGGGGGATGTATTTATAGGCTCCATGAAGTGAGTTTGCCTTGGTCACCAAGTCGAACTAGGGTTTCCTTTCCCACTTGTCTTCAAAAAGCATGATTAGAAGTCCCACCAACTATGAAGAGTGGTCCAATGGTGTGAGGACAAGTGTACATAAAAAGCCACAACTTGTTGTCTAAGGGGGCTGAACTTGGCGCTGCATCCTTCCACTTGTGCAACTTGCACTTGCAACTTGAAATGCTGACATCATTATCAGAGTGCAGGGGCATTCTATGTTGTGGCCATTGCTGGTGCAATGCTGCTTTCTTCTGTTAAATCCTTACTGCTGGTGCAATGACGTCTGAGCCCATTGCAGGTGTAATGGTTGCTGGCACAATTGCAGGTGCAATGCGTTTGTCGTCTGCTGAATTTCTCATTGCTGGGGCAATGACTTCTGCTCTCATTGCAGGTGCAATGATTGCTGCAGCAATTGAACAAACACATAAAATACCACGAATCATGATAATCAATGATGATGAGTTCCCTATTTAAAGATGCTGATTTTCCTTTGTGTTTCTTTATTTTACACTATATGGTTACTGAGTTTGTCACAACAATTTAGATTTGAGAGTGTATATAACTCTATATAAAATAGAGTTATCAACGCCTGAATCATTACCTAAAATAGGCCAGGGCAGCCGAGCCACCACACGGCCGAGGCAAGGCGGGCGTTGCTTGGAAGGCAAGACACGGCACGAAGATAGAACGTGGGAACGGTTGAAGTTCAAGCGAAAGAGCGAGGCCAAAAAACTCGAAAACAACAAGCACTTACCCCACTAACCGTGCCAGTGGGATCGTGGGCAGTTATTCCGCTTTGTTGAGGGCCTATGAAGCGATGAGAGGCGTTGTTCTTAGATCAATCCAACGGCAGCCAAATGTTGGCTAGCATAGTGGCCGACGAGGGCATGTGTATATATATATAGCAATAGAGTGAAATGTAAAGGACACACACATCAATCAAACTCTACGTTTATTTCAATTTATCTTCCTTTATCGCATTTACTTTATTTTACTTTATTCATTAGCCGTAGTATAATCCAACACTCGCGTTCCATCTCACATTGCCTGACCCTTTCTAGAGGAGTCAGGAAACCCATAGTTGAGAAGCAGAGTTCCCTCCTCAACGCAATTGCTTGAAGAAAAGAGGAATCAAAGACTGTCCAAACCTCTGGCCGACACCACGGCTTGGACCTAAGAGTTTGACGACAACAATAGATATAATTTTTTTTGAGAAATCTAAGTATCTAACGTGATAGGTATATGTCTGTAGAATTATCCTTGCTAGGTAGACTAACATTGTGTTTACTATATGTAGTTACTGTCATGTTTATGATACTGGGTTTTTTTTATAATTTTATTTTTTGAGAAATCTAAGTATCTAACATTGTGTTTACTATATGTAGTTACTTATTTTCTCAGTTGAAATTTTGACAAATATGATTGAATGAGTGTATCATAATACTTTATATATATATATATATATATATATATATATATATATATATATATATATACTGAAAGTATTACAATTGTAAATAAAAATGGCTGAACGAGTGTATCAGAACACTTTATATATACTGATTCTATCTTTTATTTTAAATTTTAGACATGACCGTTGATACCGAAGTAAACTCTGTTGTTGCCGCTGTTGCTGCCCCTGATGTTTTCCGTGATCGAAAATCAGGTAATTGCTCCCCTATCACAATTTAATGCATCTGAATAGTAATTTAGAATATATTGTCATTCTTACTTTATCTAATGTTTTATTTTATGTCATTTGTAGGCTGAAAATAGCCCTTCAATCATGCCAACAACGGAACGTAAACTATTAATTTGGAAACCGTGGAAGGTTCCAATCCTTAAAAGAAGAGAAAAACCAGAGAAGCACCTACAAATGCAAATGAAGATCCTAATGGTGGAGATCCAGGTAAACGAAAACCTTGTAGGCCTAAATCTTGGGTTTGGGAACATTTTACAAAGCAAATAAACGGGATAAATGTAATTGGTGTGGGGCATCTTATGCATGTGATTCACATATAAATGGCACCACTACTTTAAAAAAAACATTTGGAGAAACAACGTAAGAAGTTTCCCCAAAATTTGCGTGATCCTACTCAAAGCACTCTTAGTGTTCAAGGATTGAAAAAAGAAGATGGAAAAGGAAATGGTAGTGCACTTGTTGGTGTCCATTTTGATCTTGATACATGTAGACAAGCTTTAGCTAGAATGATAATTGTAGATGAGTTTCCTTTTTCGTTTGTTGAAAATGAAGGACTTCGTCATTTTATGAGTGTTGCACAACCTGGACTCCCGATTCCCAGAAGGATTACAATTGCTAGGGACTGTTTGACTCTTTACACAAGTGAGAAACATAAGTTAAGAAGCATGTTTACTAAAACAAATCAAAGTGTTAGTATAACAACTGATACATGGACTTCTGTGCAAAATATTAATTATATGGTTTTTACTTCACATTTCATTGATCAAGATTGGAAGTTGCATATAAGAATTCTTAATTTTTGTCTGATTACGTCTCATAGGGAGAGATAATTGGCAAAAAGATTGAAAAGTGTTTGGAGGGTTGGATAATTGATAAAGTTTTCACCATCACAGTTGATAATGCTAGTTCTAATGATCTTGCTATAAGTTACCTAAAAGGTAGAATGGAGGATTGGAATTCACATCCATTAAAAGGGGAACATTTGCATGTTAGGTGTTGTGCGCATATTCTTAACCTTACTGTCAATGATGGATTGAAGGACATGCATTCTTCAATTATAAAAATTAGGAGTGCAGTTCGATATGTTCGTCAATCAGCTGGTCGTTTGGATAGGTTAAAAACATGTGTTAAGGAAGTTAGGATACAAGACAAGTCTACAGTTCAGTTGGATTGTCCTACTAGGTGGAACTCCACCTACCTTATGCTTGAAAGTGCATTGATATTTCAAAAGGCCTTTAAGATATTAAGTGAGAAGTGTGTTGAGTATGCGACGTTGCAATGTGGTATACCAAAATTCGAGGATTGGGAAAATGCCAAGTGTTTTGTGAAATTTTTGAAATTGTTTTTTGAAATCACTAAGAAGGTGTCGGGTTCAACCTATGTAACATCTTCCGCATATTTCATTGAACATTGTACTATATTGGATGCATTCAAGAATTGGATGAGACTTGGTGATCCATTACTTGCAAAAATGGCTGAAAAGATGAAGGCTAAATATAGTAAGTATTGGGGGGACGTCACAAAGATGAATATGTTGGTCTTTGTTGCTGTGATTTTTGATCCTCGGCATAAGTTTCTGTTTATTAGGTGGGGCTTGAATAAGGTTTATGAGAAGGAGGTTGTTGATTCTTTGTGTGAAAAGGTAAAGGAAACATTATACAAAATGTTTAGGAGCTATAGGGATTTCTATAATGAAAGCCAAGCTGAAATTGCTACACAAGGAATGGAAATATCAGATGTTGTTACATCTTCTGATCAAATTGATGATGAATTTGAGAAGGACATGGACAGATATCAAAATCTCAGTAAAAATGAAGTGAATCTGTATCTTGCGGAGCCTAGGGAGAAGAAATGTCCAGATTTTGACATCTTGAACTGGTGGAAGGTAAATTCTACTAAATACTCTACTCTTGGTCTAATGGCTATATTGGCTATGCCTATATCTACTGTTGCTTCAGAGTCCGCTTTCTCTACTGGAGGTATAGTTCTTAGTTCGTATAGGAGCTCTCTTACACCACAAACTATTGAAACTTTAATTTGTGCACAAAGTTGGCTAAGATCCTCCCCTTTGTCGGTGGATATTGAAGAGCTATTGGAAGACTTGGAAAAGCTGGAACAAGGTATATATGGTTTGTAAATTCTGTTTTGTAAAATTACAATTATTTCTTTTGTCTAACGTTTGTTAATATATTTGATACATTCGTAGAACTTGCTCCGATCCCACAACTGAAAGAAGGACTTTCTGATATTGAATCAGATGATGATTAGATGTATTTTGGAGCTAAATCAAATGAAATGGTATGTACTTGAATCCGGTTGAATCTTGTTAGATTTTATTATCTTATCATTTCACTACTGTAGAAAAGAGATTTAAAGTCAGGCGAAATGGACTTTTAAAGTCGGGCTCCAGCTCGACTTATATTCAGTCGACTTCGTATGTCAGAAGATTTAAAGCCAAGCGAGAGCCCGTCTTTGTAAGTATGTTTCTAAGTTGTGCAGGTTGTGCACGACTTTAAAGACGGTCAGTAGTCTCTCTGAATAAGTTATGAAGTCGGACAACAGTCTGACTTCAAAGACGTTTCGAAGTCATACTTTTAACGGCATGACTTTAAAAGTTTTTGTTTTCAAGTCGAGTTTGTATGCGCCCGACTTTAAAAGTGTTTTTTTTTGCTGTTAGGTGATTCCCCTGAATATACAAATTTAGTTCCACAAGTGGCATCAAATTCATTAAACCTTGCAACACACATTCTATATAAGAGTACTAAATTTTGCTCCAAAAATATCATTAGCAAACTAAAAATTACTTTAACAATTGTCAACAAAAACACAAAATTTAGTAGAGCAACAATAAATACCAGACGCTTCTATTAAGCTCCACAATACATATATAGACTAATATATAGACTAATTAAACACAACAGACACATAAGTGGAATTTGATGCCACTGGTTTTAACTTAATTGAGCCGTTTTCTTCGTTCTTCCTTTGAAGTTGGTTTACGCTCCGCATACAACTTTATAAAGAACTCCGCCCAAATTTGTCTTACATGCTTCAACTCTTCAAGTGTGAACGGACGGCTCGAATTAAACATCTACAAAAATAAAAATTGAGTAAGAATCACATGGGTAACCTAATATACAACACAAGAATTCCTAGCATCCTAAAAGTTGAAAAATTCAATTATATTACCTTCTTCCAATTATTAGTGATAGTTGCAGAGACCTTGGTCATCATATTTATCATCACATGGTGGCCACAAGAATAACCATCTTTTTGTTTCGCTCCCTATAAATGAATATCAAATATGAAAATTGAATATAATTTCAATAATAAGTATAACATGCAAATAAAATTAATTTATTAAATACTTACTTTAACTATCACCCATTGAGGTTTAGGTTTTTTCACACCCTTCATCCTGTTATATCCATCCATAGCTCTGTGGGGTAACATCATAAACAGTAAGTTACAATTCTAAAGCATATTAAATCACAAAATTGCGACAACAAATTTTTAATAAAAGAAAACCTACTTCTCAACAATTTGAACTAGGGTCTCGTTTGGAGTACGGTGAAGCGAACACATCCAAACAACTGTATTAACGGCAGGACAGATGACAAACAATTGCCAATGTTTGCTGCAAAAATGGACAACAATAATTAAATTATAATCAGGAAAATAATTCATACACTATAAATTCAGATAATTGATATTTTACTTGCACAAATAAGGCGCTAGAAAATATGTTTTGTTCTGGTCAATTGGCTTATTCAGATAATTGATACTTTACTTTACCAGAAATTTTGTATGGATCTAAAAATCCATACACATCACTAATTTCTCTTGCTATACATTCGCGATGCAAGTACCTACAATATTGAAAACAAAATTATTCAGTATTTAGAACTGAAATATTTAGGGAATAAGTTTTACAAATAACTACTATAATACTTACGTGCACCATATTGCCAAATGGCTCATCTCAAGTTCCTCATCACGTTTAGTCATCTTTACAATATCATCATACCCAATGTTGAAATGTTCTTTGTGCTCATGGTCCAAGTCAAACTTGATATTTTCTGGAGAGTGGAGAAAGACTTTATGTTGCTTTGTAGGACACTTGCTGGAGTGGAGAGTGGATAATGCCTTTGGAGACTTTCTGGAGAGTGGAGAAAGACTTTATGTTGTTGAATGATAGAGACTTTATGTTTTTAATGTATTTGTATTATGTTTGAATTATGTTGTTGAATTATGATAGACTTTATGTTGTATTATGCCTTTGGAGCCTTTATGTGGAGAGTGGCAGACTTTATGTTTGAATTATGTTTTTGAACCGAGTGGCAGAGTTGGCAGAATTTATGTTTGAAATATGTTTGGAGAAAGACATTATGTTGTTGAACTGGATTGTCTTTGAATGTTGGCAGAATTTTATTTGTTGGCAGAATTTGGTAGGAGTGTTTTAATTATTGGCAGAATTTGGTAAAAATGCCTTTGGAGACTTGGCAGAATTTATTCGTTAGCAGATTTTATGTTGTTGATTTTAATTATTTGTTAGCCACTTGAATAATGCCTTTGGAGACTTGGCAGAATATGTTGTTGATTTTAATTATTTAATGACTTTTACAGAATTTTAATTATTGGCAGAATTTGGTCTTTTATAAATCGTGTTTTGTCTCGTCAAAAACCGAACAAAACGGAACCAATCCAAACCGCTTTGATTTTGTTTTTTTTGAAGCCAACCGAACCAAACCAAACCGCATCTATTTTTACCTCGCGATTCAGTGCAATTTTTTTGCTCAAAACCGAACCAAACCGCACCGCGAACACCCCTACATCCACTTGAGCTTTTGAGATCTTATGCAATAACAATTGTCGTCCCTTCATGGTAGCTTTTAAGAGTAGTTACAAACATTTCAAAGATCAACTTTTCCCCTACACTGGACCCGAGTGATCGTTATTTGCTGGTTGATGAGATTGGGAAGGAACGCTTTCCCCCTACACTGGACCCAGAACCCTGGTCTAAATTTTTCGTTGATAGAAGAGATTTGAGTGCTGACAATCAGTTGGAAATAGATCGTCTTTGGTCGTATGTGGAGTCAGATGTCGACTTTGATTGCTTTAGTGGATGAGCTGAAGAGTTGATTAGATATTGAAGTAATTTCCCTTGTATTTTTTTATTTCATTTCTTCGATTTTGTTGTATCAGCTTGTCTTTCTTAGCGAAAAATTGTTGTAACATTGCTTGCAGGGGATCACAGAATGTCTCTAGTTAATGTCGCGGAGAGGAAACCGATTCGAGCAGAGCAGAGGCGAAGACAAGGTCTCTCAGTTGGGTCGGAGGCTGCTGCCATCTCACCAGGAACCGATGGTAATACTACTAAGGTCGGTAATCAAAACAAGGCTCGTCCTCCGCCCTCCACTCAGCATCCGCCTACAAAGAAGGCAAAGAAGATTCCTGTTGTAAACCTTGAGGTAAGTCTTCAAGGGGAAATTGAGCTTCTAAATGATGCTTCTTGGCACAATCACTTAAAGTGCCAAAAGAGAAGCGATGGAAATGTTGAAGCACTTGTTCGAACTGCTTGGGACTCCTGATATTCGATCTACTAGGTTCTCAACTCGGCAATTGGTTTGGTCGATCTTGAGAAGGTTGCTGCCATGGGCTTGGGTCAAAGCATGGTCGCTGTTAAGACCTACAGCCTCTGGGCTTCCGTGCTTGTCTATATGGCCGAAAGTGCCTTCAGCAAGGTCGTGGGGGAACATAACTAACTAGAAAACCGCTTGAAAGAGGTTGAAGAGTCCCTGAAGATATGCCAAGGGAGCAGGATTGCAGAAGTGGGATTCGGAGAAAACATGACTGGAGAGTAAGTTGGCTGGTTTGACTGATGATAAGAAGAACCTT
Organism: Astragalus glycyphyllos; assembly: GCA_963573325.1. NCBI lineage: Eukaryota > Viridiplantae > Streptophyta > Magnoliopsida > Fabales > Fabaceae > Astragalus > Astragalus glycyphyllos. The sequence goes on from OY754313.1 coordinate 38,117,159, forward strand.
CCGGCGAGTTTGGAGGCTGCTCAGACTGACTTGAAGCTGGCTCGGGAAGAATTGGAAAAAGCTCGAGAAGATTTGAAGAAAGCTTCGGCTCCGATCTCTGAGTCAACCGAGGTTAAAAGTTTGCCCAAGAAGATTGAAGAGTTGACTACTATAGTAGCGCTGGAATTTGACAGAGGTTTTGATACTGCTTTGGCTCAACTGCAGGTGTTTCATCCGGAGGTGGATATTTCCAAGTTTAATCCGGACAAGATAGTTGTTGATGGCCGAGTTGTGAATCAGGTGGAGACAGGAAACCGAGGATCATCGACCGTTCCTGCACCCGGTACCAAAATAATCCTTTAGACTTAGCTGCGTTGGACTGCCTCTTGGATGATGATAATGAGTTGGAGTGACAGCCAAAGCAAATCCTGATTCTGAGGCGACGCCTTAATGTTCCTGCAGTTTTGGTTATTTTGGATAAATGTATAATGTTACCTGACATTGTCTTTGTTGGCTTTTCAACTTTACTGGAATGATGATGTTGTTATTTTGTTTCATATTTCTCCATTTGCTTGCTTACCTTGCACTTTCTTTGAATGGCCGTTTTTTGCCCAAGGGTTGTATGTCGGCTTTCGCTCGGTTTACACCTGTCGGGTCTTGTTTTTAATCGGCTTGCATTGTGTCGAGCTTATTGGCTTCGTCTGGTGAGCGCGTTAATTTCTCCTACACAATGGAAGCTCCAATCTGGTTTGGTAGGAGTGTTACCCTATGCCGCCAGAGAGGTTTCCCCAAGGGTAGTGCGTGGGCTCGTCAGTTCCGCTCTCACCGGTCGAGACTTTGAGTCTTTGTCGCCCAAGGGCAACATCGAGTCGTTGCTCGGTCCTTGCCTATCAGGAATTTTTTATTTTGGCACATTCTTTGTATTTGAATCATCGGTTATGGGGTACATTTGGGGCTTTTATATTGCCACGTACAAATAGTACATTTATTGAAATGAGGCATTTGAGAACTGGTTTCTTGCATCTTCAACTATAGTAAAGCTGAAGGTTAGCAGCATTCCACGACCGGGAAATGTTCCCTCCATCGAGTTTCTCTAGCTTGAAGGCTCCTTGACCGCTATGTCTTTGACTCTGAAGAGGTTTTCCTAGTTAGGGGACATTTTTCCTGTTGTGCCGACTCGACTTGATTGTTACAGGACTAAGTCGCCAGGCCAAAAGATCCTTGGCCTGACCTCGGAGTTGTACCTTTTTGCTGCTCGCTGCTTAGCTGCTTCTTCTTTGACTTTTTCCAATTCCCTGACCTCATCAAGTAGGTCCAACTTAGCTCTAAGCTCATTTTGATTTGGCACCTTTTCAATCGGCATTCTCCTTGGGCTAGGCTCCAATATTTCGAATGGTATCAAAGCATCATTCCCATAGGTCAACCGGAATGGAGTTTCCCCTGTGGAGGATTGGGGGATGGTATGATACGACCACAGCATCATTCCAAAGCATCATTCCCATAGTACAATGAGCGATTAATGATAATCATTACAAGATATGGTTGTTGCATAATATGTGGAGGAATTATAGGGATTCTATTGAATGCTTGTCTGTCGCCATTGCTAGTCGAGTCTTGGGATGGGCTGAGCCTTAGGACGGGGAAACCAGCTTTGGTGGAGTCCCTCAGTCCTCATGCCTGGTGGAGTCCCTCAGTCATCATGCCTATATGCAGCAGTCGGTCCGGTCGTGAGCATAGTCTCTCGAGTCTCTGGGTAGCGGTTGGTCCAGTTGTGAACAAATATAATTAATGTTTAAATTGAAAATACTAATATTACTATTAACACCAAAAATCTATTAAGTTTTTGGACTAGGGAAAAAGTGTTGGTATAAGAATCTCATTCTAAGTTTTGATGATACAAACTAAGTAAGATTTAGGTTTTCTAATAAATTGTGATCTTACATGTTTGCTAAGTGCTAAGAATAGGTTTCTTAACATAGCAAATTAAGACCCTACCTTGGACTAACAAGTTGGTAAAATACAAGGGTAGAAAAGCCTTGAGAAAGTTAAATTATGAGAAGCTTAAAATAAGTCAACAGAAGGTTTGACCAAATTAACAGAAGGTTGACCAAAAGTCAGTAGAAAGTTGACCAAAAGTCAACAGAAGGTTTGACCAGAAGTCAAAAGAAGGTTGACTTCATAAACACCTTAGAAGCATAAGTTCATACTTGAGAAGGTTAATGTGAAAGAAGATTGAAGCTTGATAAGGTTACTGGAAACCATAACTAATTTAAAGACAAACATATTAACTCATGTTGAATGTTCTTCAGTTGCATTAAATGGTGAATCCTAGCAATAAATATGCTGGAAAGTTTCAAGCATTAAAGAGGGAATGCATGATTATTCTTTTAATTAGTACATATAAAGTGTTTGTTTCATACTAGGAAGCTTGAGAAGCTTAGTGTAAAGCTGGACCAGGCTAGCCAACAGTGAAAAATCAAGTCATTGTTGCTTAGTAGGATTAGAGGAGAGTACATATCCAACTCAAGAAGGTTCAGATGTGCAGATAAAGCAAAAAGCCACTCTTGAGAAGGTTCAAAAGCTGCCAACTTTTGTACCTTACATCACATCACTCCTATGGACCAATGGATATTCCAAACGGCTCTCTTCAAGTTTTTAACGACTATATTCTACCTCCATGGCTATTTAAAGGGTCCATTCTGAAGTTCCAAAGCATGAGTGTTAATTGCAACCTACACAAAGTCAAGCTTCTCAAAGCAATCAACCTTCTCATCCCACACTCAAAGCTTCTACAAGTTCAAATCTGGAATTTCTTTCTTGAGTGTGTGCTAGCTTGTTAGTATCATTGTTAAGCACCGTATCTATCTTTATTTCAAGCTCATAAATATCCCAAAACCAAACCCCTTATTGTAAAATATTATCTTGTAAGCATCTCATCAAACTACCTGAAGCAAGGTGAGTGTTGGTGGTGATACTACTTGATTAAGGAGAGGAAACTAGAAGAGAGTTTCTAAGAGGTGAAAACAGCTAGGTGATGTTGTGTAAGAGTACACTAGGCTTTTGTGTTTGATCAGAAGCTAGTGTTGTGAAAGTCTTTTGTGTTTGATCAAAAGCAAGTGTAACAGCTATTTGGAAAATAGTGGAAATATTCACAAGGAAGTGAGGAGAGGACGTAGCCATTGTTGGGTGAACCTCTATAACTCTACTGTGTCTTTATTAACTTTCCTTACTATCTGTTAAATTGCTAAATCACTTGTTGTTTTTCAAACCAAGAGAAGGTTGTTTCATTCAACCTTCTCAACACAGTTTTAACTTAAAGCAAAATTGTTTTTAACCTAAATCAAGTTAAAACTAGTATATCTCTTACATAGACTCATTACTTTAAGTTCTTCTTCATTAGAGAAGGTTAGATTCTGTGAAAGTTAATCTTAGTACTAACCTTATCATATCCAAGTTCATTTTGAGAAACGTTTCAAGAAAGTTTCAGGTTCCAAGTTTTAAAAGGGCACACAATTCAAACCCCCCAATTCTTGTGTAATTTAGTCACTTCAAAAAGCCCAACTGAGGGTTGCATAGTGGGCATATTTATAAGTGATGAAGAGGATCATGAGCCAAAGTCTATTAAGAATATAGATAAAGCAATGATTATCCAAAATAGAAAACCACAATTGAAGAAGAATTAAACTTGCTTTGTATAGCAAAACGTTTTTGACCTATAGTCCATACAGCCGAAGATGTGAATCTAGTTAGACTCGATATTCAAAAGTATTCACACAAACCTAACGATGATTTCGAAGATAAATTCACCTATAGTGAATGCAGTGATTTTGAAAGGCTCAAATACAACGATGGATGTGTTACAATTTTTTGTATGGCTCATTTGATAGCGATGATTATATGAAGATCCCAGAAAGAATTAATTTTTCGAGACATGCTGTTCGGACTCTTGAGGTGATTATTCCAATTGAATTAGCTCCTCCACGGGATAATATAATCTGCACCCATGTGGTATAATCATCTCAATGAATATTTTAAATTGCTCAAAAAAAGAGTTTGAGATGAAGGACCTCAAATTATATTTGGTGGATTTGGAGGTTGGATCTATGATTGATCTCTAAATAGAAAATCCTAGAAGGATTAAAGATATAGAGAAATATCTTAAAATAAATTCTTTTGGGAAACAAAGTTTTGTCTCGACATGCAGTTCGATCGATTAGCTAATTCAATCATGAACATGATGTGTGTGTCAAGAAGATATCAAATATCTCGGTCTCGAAGACTTTAAATTAGTGCGCGCGTATTACTAAATATCATAGGGATTAATGTGATAATATTATTTGATACTTATTAGTGAGATAAAATTTATCACGTACCAATCAAAATGAGTTAGATATATATTTGTTTTATATTTTCAGGATAGAATTGAAGCAATTATTTTATGAATATATGTTCGTCAAACTAACCATGCAGATAGAAGATATTTTTCTGATCCTGATCAAGTCAGTTCTGAAATATGTGATGATTTACATATAGTAACATTGAGGCATCATCATGATCTGCATAGCAATCCATAGTTATCACTTCCTCATATCATGTTCAAATACAACAATTCAATGAAGAAGTTCCGAAGATAATTCCGACTATGAAGCTCAATTGAAAGGAGATAAAACAAAACACATTTCACCAATTTCTTATTCAATCATGATCTTCAAAAGAACAGTGAAATTAGCATTCAACAAGTCTGTTCATGCGACATTATGTATAATTGGATGTCTTTTGTATTTCTATGATGCTCTAGTAACTCCCTTTAGTAAAAGGTCTTCATTCGTTGTAATTGTTCTTAATTGTATATGTTAAAGACATATTATGTTAGACCTTAATTCACTTGTAGGTTACAAGATTTGTATCCTATGAATAGGATCCTATGATATTGTAAATGATACACCTTCAAGAGTATAATGCAAAGGCTCTTCTTCTCTCATTCTATTATTCTCTTTGCCTATTTCATCTTCATCTATAGTCTATTAAAAAAGTTCTATCTTATTCTTCTTTTAGCTAATTTCATAATAAGTACCAAAGATTTCAAATATGTCTAAATATTTCAAATTATATTTAAAATATCGATTGTAATGTATAAATAAGATGTTTTACCTTTTGATAAGCACGAGACTAATTTGTTTTAAAGTCTTCAAATTGACTGAGAGATGATATATGTTGTATGTCATGATGGTATTTTAGCATTTCACTTAGCTAGTAAGGATACAATACTCGCTCCTGCTCTATTAATAAACAAGTACAGAGAAATAGCCATATATTTACAGTAGGCACCCATTAAGATATCCATATCCAACATATTTTGTGTTTTACCCTCGAATATCAGTTGGTATGAATAAACTTTATATCATTAACTATAACTTATTTATCTCATCAAATACTCTACCCGTCTTCATTTTATTTGGCTCAACATGTTATCAATATATATATATATATATATATGTAATTTACTTATTTCGTATGGTCGAATGAAAGTTGACCATGTCATTATGCTATGGAAAATGATTCACAAGGTGCAGAAGTTTATGAAAAAAAGTCTAAAAAGGGTACTATCTGTCTGAACACATAACATTGCCATTAGTTGCTACACACTACATTAAAATTGACAAGCTATCTTGCTAATGCGAAAGCCTATTGAAAAAGGAGCAGAGAAAAATGGGATATATCTTTCAAATGAGAATTAGAACAGATACAATCAATCAACAGAAATATCCATTGGATGTTGCAATTCTGTAACTGAAATATCCATTGGAAGTTGCAATTCTGTTTCGGGACTTTTTTGGGAGACTCGAAATGCTTGGCGCGCATTATATACCTGCCTGATAGAACTGATGTTATCTTTGTTACGCTCTTTTATTGCCTGTAATATGGTTTTTGGAGTTTCCATGTTCCTTGTCAAATCACAAACCAAAGACTTCTCCTCAGGAGTTAAACGAGCAGCAAATGAGTGACTAACCAATATTTCACCAACCTCGTGGTTGTGAAATCCACACAATACACTAAGTTTCCATCCTTCACCATTTCTCAAAGGCCTTCCTTTTAATCTGAAGGGACACCCACATTTTTTACTTCCAGCCACTTTCCGAGCTAACTCCCTCTTGTATCTTCTATACTTACCACCTTTTTCACAACTCAGGATTAAAATTCTCTTCCTTCCTTTACCTTCTCCGGTGTCTGACCTTGCAATGACAACAACAAATCCATGCTCTCTCCCAACAGCTCGAGCCCAATTCACTAAATCATCTCGGGAAGAAAATATCTGAAAATAAAAAAGAACGTTATACATAATGTTCACACAGTCATAACTAAGTAATAATAAATCTACCATTCAATTACCTTTGTAGTGGTGAATACATCAGTATAATCCACAGTCTTATTTGAAGGTATCTCTGGAACATTCACTTCTCTTAGAACCTTTGCAGCATCCTCAGGTAAAATAGGATTTATGTAGCACCCAGATCCAAGCTCAAACCCAGCTGCTCCAGTTATTTGAGGTACTATCTGTATAAACCAATGAGCGTAAGCCAACTCTGACTCACTACCATGCAGTGGACTAGTGTGAATCGTAAAGTTGACAGGTGGATTATTCAACTGCAAAGACATCTTCTTAAGCATCCGTTTTAATAAACCTCCAAGATCAACTGCCTGCAAAATAAATGTCACAATAAAATGATAAACTTTTAGACCATAAACCCTAAACCGGACAAAGTACAAAATGTATATATAGTTGATAACAGTGAGCAATAGTGTGAGCTATAGTAATACAACATTGATCTGTGCTATGCTAAACTCATTGCATCGCGAAATCCACAACCTGTAGCAATAGCTCAAGCTATATTGTAACAAGGATGTTCAATTGGTACTATTATTATGATAAGTCCTCAAAATTTCAATCTCTGTTAGGCCCTAAGTGTCCATTGCATACAAGGACATCAGCATCTTCTTACAGATTATTGCTAGGTTCTGAGTTCCCAGAGTTCAAGGCCTTCCCGTAGTTCTAGTCAGGTAATCAATCATACAGTGTCTGTCAGTAATATCTTGCCTCTGTTGAACTTCTTTCCTTCTTCCATATCTCTTCTCTCTTTTCATAGACTGATAAACACACAGGTCTCCCCAGCCAACAGTTGCATGTTTTTAGTAGTAGTTTTTAGCTTTTGTGTTTCACTGTCCAATTACACCATGCTTCTGAGCCAATGTCACTATGCATAGTATCACCATAACGTTGACATAATATATGATAACGCCTACAATGCTCAACTCTTTTGTCTTTAACTTTTGAAGATAAATTGACAATGGAGTTGCATTTTTAGTTTGTCTTTATAAATATCAGTGGCTTTAACTTTCGTTTTTGAATTACACTAAATATATCTAGTATAGTGTGTGCTTAGTTTGTGTCATTCTATGTGCTATAGCAGTAACAGCTCCTGCTGCTATCATTGGTATTTGTAATTATCAGTTAACCGTTATGGTACAAGAAACACAGTCAAATACTATCTCGGTTTACCACAACAAAGCAGATGTGAAAAGCATTTGGTATTCCGTTATACTCCACGACACCTTCTAAGCACAATTTGTACTCAATCTCGTACTATTCAATCACCACAAATAATCCAATTAGATTCCAAGATACCATAATGGCAAGACAAATAACTAACAGTCTAACACCATTTCAGATCTACTTGTTCAGTATGTTTCTGTCACATAAAATCCCCCTGTAAAAGATCTAACAACTAAATGCTACAGAAACCTTGACATAACATAGGCTTCAAGTTTCATAAAAACACTAGCATTAAAGCCTTTAGTTCACATGTCATATGAGATGCACTATATTGAAGTCAACTAAACATTTTGCATTTAAACATTAATAGGACTTTGTAAAGAATCAAATGTTACCATTTCTTCGTCCAATTCATGGAAATGGGCAGAGTGATACCGGGGAACAATCCATATCTCAAAAGGAAATGTAGCAGCAAAAGGGACCAGTGAAGAGAAGTAGGGAGACACATCAATCAAAAGATCCTCACGTTGACTTTCACAAACAGAGCATCTTCCTGACTGAATAAAATAATCCTTCATACTTCCAAGACGGGAAGAAACACTAGGTGGAATAATTGGCAGGGCCAGCATTTGACTATGAGAGTGACTCATTGATGCACCAGCTGAAGCACCGTTGTTTTTAAACACCTTCAAAGAATGATAAAATGTGCAACAATAAGAACACTAATGCATTTATGCATAATAACGCAAGACTAGACAAATTGCAATTTTAATTTTATCTGTAAAAAGATGATAATCCAAACCTAAAGGTAAATAGATCTATAGTCAGTGATGTGAAGCAAGAAAGCAGCATTGCATAAGTTGCTCGCATTACCCAAAGTATAATAACAATATAATTTCTACAAATCACAGCTAACTTCTACAAAGTACACACTGAAATGAAATAGACTAAAATGTATATCTCAGCGTCAAATAATTCTAAGATCCACACACTACTATTTTTTTAATAAAATGGGACAATAACAAAGCAAACTGGGGAAGACAGACCCCCACTACATCATCCTTCTGCATATTTTGCCCCAATTGAACATTAGCTCTAGTTATAACAGTAACAGAAACATCCAGTAATACGAGCCTACCTACTCCTTTGCCACAAGCATCGTAACAAAAACTAAAAGGGAAGATTAAAATCCGAGCAATTTAACATGAGAGAAGTAACAACATTCTTCAGTTCTTCAAGTGCCTTCTTAGCTCCTGGATCCCAATGAATATTATCTTTCTTCGTCATTTTGTCAAATGACCTGTTATTATCTTTCTATAATTCTATAGTATCCAGTCAAGCCAAATAATCCCCTTACTCCCTTGACAGTTTTAGGAATTAGCCATTCCAAAACATATTATTTGCTTTGGTTGGATCTACAACTGCTCCTTTGTTGAGATTAAGTACCCCAAATATTCAATTTGTTGCTGCCCGAAACTGCAATATTTTTTATGTGCCACAAATTGATTACTTCAGCTCTTAACACACATTGGCTGGAACGTTTTTTATGCACATCTTCCTCCTTAACCCAAAAAACAGAGGAAAGCCAAATTTAAGATCAAATTTAGAAAAGTATGCAGATCCATGTGATTCATCTACCACGGGTATAGGGTATTTATCTAACACTGACTCTATTCAAGGCTCTATAATCTATAAACATTTGGCAAGTAAAATCTCTCTTTTTTGCTAAAATCACAGGGCTAGAGGAAGAATCAAACGAATAATACCTTGTTGCAGCATGGTTTGTATTTGTTTTACTATCTCGTTTTCTTATGATGCAGGTACCTACAGTGCCGAACACCTACTGGTCCCATTCCTGGCTGTAGTGTAATGCCTGCCATGTGAAACAGACCTTATTGGGAGGAAGCCCTTCTATTTCCTAAAATACATATGAATAATTCTCCAATAACTGATTCCAGCCGTCTTAATGTTGTCAAATAGCAGCAATAGTGCTATAGTATAGCGAAATTTGAGCAAACCACTATTGTCTGCAATATGCCCATAACTACTATCAAATAGCGGCTCTAGTGGCACTATAGCGCTATAGCATTGCGGATTTGTGCAAACCGCTATTTTCCGCAATCCGTGAATGACAATATTGGCCGTCTAGCCATCTTTCAAATTACTGTTTTATGCCACAGCTGGTACTGGTAGACTATCCAATGTTCACAAAAATTTACCCACGTTTCCTTGCAGACTCTGCTAAAATGCTATCAGAAGTGGTTGTTTCTGCAACAGAACCTTGTTGCTTCCTTTTCTTTCTCAGTACTAACCTGGCGCCTTGTAGTCTCAGTTTGTGCTGCATGTTGGAAAATCATAGTCATCTACCTCAACTCCATGTGCACCCTTCCCAATGTTTCTATCAAAGCAATTCCCAGTATAACATCTTTACCTTCAAGATCACAAAGGTGGTAGGTATCCATGTTGGAAAATCATAGTCATTTCCTTCCAATTCATGAACACTTCTCCCAAAGTTTCTAACAAAGCAAATTGCGGTATAACATTTAAATTTTCAAGATCAAGCATGTAGGCATCCACGGTTACATCAACACTGCCCAAATTCAATACCAAACCCGGACAGTATCCCTTTGTCTCAACTCAATGGCCATTGCCCACCAAATCCCACCCCTAACTTCTTAGTGTAATTGATACCAATTCCCAAAGCAGCAGCGACTTGGGTATTGATAAGATTATGACAGACCGCCAAATCAACACCACCAGAGGCACTCCTTTGAGTTTTCACTCCATCCTCATAGTTTTGACTTCTTGAAACACTTGACAAGAAACCCCAAATACCCATACCAAATGAACTACACTCTAGACTTGTTTCCCCGTCATCCTAATCTACCTCTATAGCAGTCACTTCTCGTGTTCTTCATTGGCGGTTTTACTATTTCCACGAATCACCAACCTCAACTGCTCCCCAACATATTGGTGTAATGGATGGAGCTTTTCTCCACATCTAAAACAGAGCCATTTGCTCTTCCATTCCATTAGTTGGTGATATGTTAACTGTTGCAGGGCTTTATTTTTTCTGCAATTCCGTCTTCTCACACATCTGTTATTTTGCCTGTGGATGCTAATGATGACAAATTACCTTTGTGTTGCGACTGTCCAAACAATGGAGGCCAAACCTGATCAATTCCACTCAAAATCTGCATCTCCACTAACCTTGTTTGACACAAAGGAAGTGGTATACCAATTTTTCCCATGCACTCTTCCCAGTAAGGTTAGTGTTGCTATCAGTTCGCCACCCATAATCACTAGGGATGCCAACAGGGCGGGCAGCACTCCCCCGCTCACTGCCATGAGGGGTTTTTCTATGTGCCCCAGTTCCCATGGGTCTCTAAATTCCCCGAGGGGATCCCGTACTTAATAGTTAGCCAACAAGCAACAAAGTTGACACAAAAATATATATTATTCTTAAAATTTATTATTCAATACTTGAAAACAGAAATTATATTTATATTTTTATAAGCTAAGATAATAACTTATTAAGAAAAATTCTAGTTGCAAATAACAAAAAAATAGAAAAAGAGACTATTTTGTAATAAATGTATACATATATTTAAGGCTATATGTATACAGATATTTAAGGCTAAATACTCCCCAGCATAGGTAGTTGATACTCAATAGTGCGTGATAACTGTTTTTTTCAGAGCGGAAACGAGGCTAGCTTGGACGCATATTGCAGGTGCAGTGCATTTGTTGGGATCAGCAATCGCATTCGCATTCGCAGCTGCAAATCAGATTGATTTTGTCCAATTGCAGCAGCACTATAGAACAAGGAAAACTCTGAAAAAAGAAAACTTTCTAACTTTCCGACCATATCTGAGTTTTTCCGGCCAGCTCAACATTTTCTGGTCAGAGCAAAAAATGGTCCATGAGTAGCCATGGCCCATGGCCCTTCATATAGAGAGCATGATGATAGCCATCATCATCCGTAAATCTGACTATAACAAAATCACAATTCATATCTAGTGTGTGAAATGAACCTTTCTCTACCGATAAGTTCTTCAACCTTGGTGCCATGTATCTCACTCTTACCTTCTTCCCTAATAATTTTATAAGCAGGGTATGCTTCAATGCCTGCAGCAGAGTTCATATCCTCTAATGACACTTCCAAATTTGGTCAAAGATTTACTTTTCTCGGTTAAACAGTTCTTCCTTCTCCGATTCCATATTTAGACACAAATCTTCAGAGATCCTTATTCCATCACCACTTGGAAAATATTGACTGGATTGATATGCTCTTCGTAGAGATCCTCATGTGCTTACTTGATCATTACCACTTCTTTTCTAAGATCACTAGCATTTGCCAAGATCTTGACCTTTGAATATTGCAATTTCTAAGGTCTTCCTCACCTGCAGATCTCGTGGTTGGATGAGCCACACAATAATCATAGACCAAAATCTTTCCCGTTGGATGCAAGAAGGCTACGACTCATCGACGCAAACTCAGAATTCTTATGCGCTGAGAACAAACCAGAAAGCTTACTAGATAGAGAATTTTGTTGAAAGTATGTGTTTCTTCTTTAAGCTTCGAAGCTAGATCCACAAACTACTTTAATCTCATCTAAGAGGTTAGAGGTTACATTACATTGAAGATTATCAATACACCTTTTCATCACTAAGTAATATCTCTCTACATATTCTCTAGTCTCCACACTACCTATTGTCCTATTAAATAACTACTCTTAACATTGCAGTTTTCTTTTACTTTTCTCTAAATAAATTGAAAACTAAATCCCCACAATTTAGTCCAAAAGTATCACTACTCTTCTACTATAGTATCACTATCTCTCCTATTTAGTCCCTAAAGTATAAAATCTACTAAATTGTCCCTAAAATTTATCTGCAGTGCATTCATCAATTTAGTTCTTAAAATTCGCGGGGCTTAGGGACTAAATTGATAGACAAAATTAATTTTAGGAGACTAAATTGATAGACAGACATTAACTTTAGGGACAATTTAATAAATTTTTATAGTGTAGAAACTAAATACAAGAGCAAGTGATACTTTAAAGACTAATTTTTTTTTTTGACAATACTTTAAAGACTAAATAAAAAGAGCATTTATTCTAGTTCTAGTTGAAAATAAATACAAAAATTGCAGTGAAAATTTACCTGAACGTATTTGATAGAGTGAAGGTTGGAGAGTTGTCGAATTCTATGTGTATAAGCAGAGAAAACCTGTCCAATTTGTTCAGGAGACAAATCCGCAAGTTGAATAGAGTGAACCGGGGTTTCAATCACGACATCATGAAACCCAAACCCATCCAAAACCGGACCAGAAACTGCATTATCCGGTTCAGGCAAGTCACAAGAGAGAGCAGGATGAATGTTCTCGATGACCCGGATCGTCCAATCCGGGTCATCATACGGAAACCGGAAAATCTCCGTGGGAGATTCATGCTCGTTACCAATGCAATAAGAGCAAGAATCAGTAGGAATCGATTGAGGACCGTAGGATGAAGATTTGTATTTGAAATCGGACGGTCGTTTTGATCTTCCCGGTGAGAAAATCACCCAACGGTTCCAAACAGCGTCTTTTCGAAGATGAGGGTTTCGATCTCCATCTCCAACGGTTACGATGTGGTTATTGTCGTCCTGGTTAATTAAAATTAAAATTAAAATTGAAATTAAAAAGAGAAAGAGAAAACGACGAGGTGTGTGGTTGAAGGAGAAAGGTGAGTGTAGAATAGTAATACCTGTGGTGTGGAGATTGAAGGAGTTGCAGGAGTAGAAGGGGTGGTGCTAATAGTAATCCTGCGCCGCCCAACTGTCTTTGTTCTCATTGCTGTAGTAGGGTTTGTGTAGCAGACTGATGATCGAACAAAATAGAGAGATATACTAGAGAGGGAGGCGCAAATGTGAGATTTCTACTTTTATTTTTGTTATTTTACTTTTTTTTTTGAAGCACTTTTGTTATTATACTATTTAATTTAATTAATAATAATTTATTATTCCAGTCAAAAATAATAATAATTTATAATTATTATACCTAAAATAATTGGATATGGTTTTAGGGTGAGAAATAAATCAAATCTCTCAGTGATGAATCATTAAATATAATTGTATAATGTAGTATAAAAATTCATCAACGGTTGAGATTTAATACTGGTTGATTCAATTTTAAACACTCATTGCGTTTTACACAATATCCTACGGTTATTTTAATTAGTGGTTCACCGGTGAGGGATTTCATTGGCTCTCTCCCCCTAGAATCACCCTCATTTTGGTAAGGTTTTATCAATATTGTATCTGAGTATAGCGAAATTGTAATCATATTTCCAAGTGCTATAAAGTAAGTCATTTTAGTCTTGGAATATGTCTTTTATTTATTAGTAGTTTTAGTTTTTAAATATGTTTTGTTGTTGTTCAATTTACTCAAATTATTAACAAAAGAGATACTTAGAGACGTTTTTGCAATTTCGATATATTTAAAGACTATAATTATAATGCATCACACATTCATGCATCAAAGTGACTCTTTATCCTCCACATACAAAAAAAGTGACTCTTTATCCTTGATGAATGGAACAATTTAGATCCTAAAGAAATTAAAGTCATGACTCCTTAAAGAATTCAAATCAGGGACACATTGGTTCATCTAACTACTGTCGTCCAAAATTATCATTTAATGTGGTGATGTGTATAGTTAACTGAAGATGTGCACAATCGATGTGGTGTTAGGTTGTTTTTCATTTTGAAAAATTGCACATCTTTTGGGGAAATGTAGTCCATGTATCAAAGAATTTCAATGAAGAGAAAAAGCACATTTTGGCCATTGTCTAAAAGAGGACACTAGCCATTGAGAGGTTTCACCTATAAGGGACAATATTTAGTCCCTTCTCCACTAATATACTTTTAAGCTTCATTTTTCCAAAACTGAAGGGACCGCAAAATCATTTGAAGAAACCGAACCCTATATCAGTGAATAAGGTAAGTCTTTCGCAATTTCAAACTATTTCTTGCAATTTCTTTAATTTTTGCGCTTTCTTGCACTACAAGAAAAACATAGATTACCGATAGGCAAAGGTCATCGATATCATCAAAAATTTGCCAGTAGTTCGTCATTCCGATGGATTATCAACGAATGTGAACCCACGATGATTGGAGGGTTGGAAACACATACCAACAGGGCAACGTGAAAAGATGTCCCTAATTACCAAGAGTTACCAGTGGCCATGTCAGTCAGTAATTAACGAGGGTTTAAGTCATTCGCTAATTACTGATAACCTATCATCTATCCCATCGGTATTCTCACAAAGGGTTCTATTACTGACTGCCAAACCCGTTGAAATTGAGGGGAATATTACTTTTGTTATTGGAAACCTGCTTTTAAAACATAATTGAGACTTCTTTATAGCATCCAGTTGAATCAAAAAAACATAAATGATTAAATATAACTCAATCGAAAGTGATTGTAAACAATCATAAGATCATATCAAAGGTCAAAAAAACCTTATAAAGTCATAACATCCCAAAACTCATAAAACTCCTACACTAATCAACTCAATATTTCATGCAAGGTACTGAGAATAGTGACAAATGGTTGCCTCATCCCCGAGAACTTCAGAAATTGTAAACCATTGTATTCCCGACTTTCTTCTTTTATCAGAGCGTGCAACGGAAGTAGAGGGCTACAGATGATGTTGTAGAACAAAGGAATGGGCATACGTGATGATTCGAAGGATTGTGTATAGTAGTCTATTCATTGGGACCGGTTCAACTGTCGCATTACTGTAGAATTCATAGATAGTCACCCAAGAAGCTGTTTGGTTGAAAAATCTTTCATTAGGAAATGTCAGTCTTCTGGCGTTGTTTCTCTAACCAGTAAACCTTTGTGAAGTTTTGTTGCTGCATTTTCTCAAAAATGTTTCACCTTCAAGTTTATATTCTTTCTTTAGTCAAATCTACCTTGTGTCTTGAGTTACCCGAGACCCGTATTATCCTTTGAGGTCCCTTTTATTGTTAGCAAAATCCTATCTCCTTTATCATATCTCTGCCTGCTGGTGTACGAAAAAGTGATGAGCAAGTGTACACAGTCTGCAACAAGTAGTATAAGAAAGATGAGATCGTACCCACAAGGATTGGATTAATTCTTATGGTTTGCATACATAGAGAGAGATTAGTGTTAAGTAACCAAGTAACAAACAATATTTGATGGTGTGGAAATAGAAAGTAAATAAGCTTGGTAAAATAAGAGTGTAGTCAAGTGAGAATGATAGTTGGGATACTCTTTACCAAATAAGTCATTTTCAATAGTATTGTATTATATGTGATACAGGTGCACTGGATGCTGTTGCATTAGAATTGTGCTTTGCAGTCACTGTCTTTAGGGTTTCATTATAAGCTCTTATGTATAAGATTCTAAATAAGTTCACCCTTGTATTTTAAGTACCCACAGTATTACCCTATGAACTATGCTATCCTATGTCTAGGTTTTAGCATGGAATTAACAAAGTTTATTTTATTAAACACTTACCCAAATTAGTTATTGAGTTCTAATTATAAACCAAGTCTGTATTTATAACTTTATTTATTCTAAGTGATCAACCTCAAAATAAGTTTGAAAGAAGTATAATACAAGAACTAAAATGCACACATCAACATATAAACACAATAACTTAATTAAAAGATCATTATAAGGTTAAAGCATCCCAACCAAATGAGTTTAGTTCATGCTAGACTTAACAAGGCATATATTAACAGAATAGATCATATTCATATATTTGATATCACAAAAGGAAAACAACAAGGTAAGAATTACACGGTTTGGAGTTCCTTTGCATGAAATTGCCAAACAATCTAGGAGCATTCACTTCACTACATTCAGCCAGCACTACGTGAGTGTGTGGAAGCAAAGAAAGAAGTTGTCAATTCCTTTATTTCCTTCTTACAAGAGAGTGAGAAACTAAATATAAATCTATCTATCTTAGTGTATGGTATATTTTACAAATGAGAAGCGAAGGTCTTTATATAGGCATCAAGTTGAGCTTTCCTTCATGAGAGGGTTTGCTTGGTGGTGAAGTTAGATTTAGCTTTATCATCTCAGCCCATAAAGTAATTTGAATCTAACACTCAACCAAGAGGAGAGGTCCTCTAATGAATGGACAAGTGTCCCTAAGAGAGTGAGTCTTATGAGCTATACTTCTATGGTCGGCGCCGCATTTTTCCACTTGCATGTGCCTTTATGACTAAGCATGATGTCATCATTTGAGTGCTGGAGCATTTTGATGGTCTAAGATTTCTTCAAGCATTGTAGTCTGTTTTGAATGCAGGTGCATCCAATGCAAGTGCATTGCTATGTACTAATGCAGGGGCATCACATGCAGGTGCATTGAACAAACACATCAAACATACCAAAATATATTCAAGATGCTAAGTTATAAGCATAACCCTCTTTTTAACTTTGAATGTTGTTATTTTATTTATATAACTATATTTACTATTTATTTTTACTTAGAACTGAACAAGTTATTTAGGTTTAGATGCGTAAATAACTCTATATAAAATAGAGTTATCACACCCCCAAACTTAAACCATTGATTGTTCTCAAGTAATGACACTTGAACAAGACAATAATAAACAAGGGTTGCATATTTCAGAACAACAGATCAGCTAAATTATTTTTCAAAAAATTATTTTTTCAAAAGATGCACTTTAAGAACTTCATATTTCAGGATTTTTTCCGTATACCTTTGTTTTTAAAACATCCAAAGTTATTACTGCTCATTTGTGTGAGTGTGTGCCCGTTGAGTCTAGATTAGTTCCTGAACTAAGTAAAAAAATTTCTTAGCATTTGAAAGAATTAGTTCACGTTTGATCAAGCTAAAGATTTTTCAAAAGATGGAATAGACTAACAATTTCCTCAAGTATTTGGGAGGTTCTAAGTACAACAAAGAGCTTTGATTTGAGTATTTCAAAATTGTTGAGTCAATGCACTAATTCCTATTTTTGGTGGTTTCTTGATGCAAATGCATCGAGTGTAGGAGCATCGTGTTTTTTGTAATGCAGGAGCACTGAGTGCAGAAGCATTAGGTGCTCTAGCATTGAGACTACATATAAGACTTTAGCATATATTGCCCTCCTCACTGACCCCCTTCTGCATACTTTTTTTCTTTGTTTTTTTCTTTTTCTTTTTGTATTCTTCTTCTTTTTCTAATGCATTTTTGGAACAGGTACAGTTTCTAATTTAGTTAAATATAGCTAGTTACAACAATTTGGTACTTGTAGTACTTTTGATAACCTATGGCATTGACTTCTCTAAACTATTCATAATCAGCCTTAATTTTCATTGAAACACCCCCAAACTTAATTCTTTATGCTATTCTAAATTTTTAGTAAAAATTTAACAACTTGACCTTGGCTTACTAAAAATTTCTTTTGCATCAGATTGTTTTCTAAGTAGCAAGGTTCTTTTCTAAAACTCTGTTTTAATGTGTAGAAGCAATAATAAATTTGGTTATTTGCAAAAACAATGCTTCTTTCTTTCATCATTAAAATTCCGTTTCAAAGAGGTGCATTTGTTCTTGTTTGTAAAAAGACTTTCAACTGATCATGCTTCAAAAATATCAAACCTTACCTAGAGACTTTTATATTTATCTAATCTATACTAAAAACAGAATTCACACATTTTAAAAATAGTTGAGTACATCTAACTCTAATGCATATTTGAACATGCGAGCACATATATACTACACTACTTAAAACACACATATATATTATCATGCATATATAAGTTCATAACTTAGCTTCTTAGCTTTCCCCCCAACTTAAAGTTGAGCAGTGTCCTCACTGCTATTTAAAATCAAAATCTGGGAGGGGTTAGAGTTCAAAAAATAAAACATAGTGCAAAATATAGTTAAATATAAGTACTTCAAACATAGTATTAACAACATTCAAAGGTCTTTACTGTTTTGTTGCTCCACTCCTTAGCCTTGAGCTGGATCTTGTTGGAGCATGTCCGACTTTCAGTTTCTTTTTTTTGGGCTCCTCATATTTGGATGCGCCTGCATCTGCGGCACCTGCAGTAGTTGTTCCATCATCTGGTTTTGCAATTGTTTCCTCAGTAATAGATGTTTTGGCAACCTGAGCAGCTCTCCTCACAACTCCTGCAGATGGTGGCTGCTTGGCTCCCATTTCTTCACTCTTCTTGGCAGCTAAGGTGTCTAGGACAACCTTCAATGTGGCCTCAGTTTGTGCAGGATCTATACTGGCAATTGTAATAGTTGGTTGCTGCTGGGATGCTCCTGCATATTGGATGTTGGAGCATCAGTTGGCATTTGTTGAGGATCTTCCTCTGTGGGCATCTCTTCAGTGATTTCTTTTTCTGCTTCACCTTCCTTCTCTGGTTCTTCCTGAATTACCTGCAATTTATCTTTCAAACCAACAGTTACAGGGTTAGTTGGAATGATAATTGGTTCAGTTGTAGCAGGCGTTTGTTCTGGTTGTATTTCAGTTTCAGTAATGGTGGGACATGTTTCTTTGGTTATTGTATCAATTGTGGGCTCTTTTTGGATTGAATGTGGTGGTGGTGATGGTGGGATTGGTGTTTTGGCTGGTGAATTCATTTGTGGTGGTGTAGGTGATTTGGGTGGGGAATGGGTTTGTTGAGATGGATTGTGTGATGGTGTTGGTGATCTGTCATGAGGGGGTGTAGGTGATTTTGGTGGTGATGATGGAATGGATGTTTGTGTTGGTTGGCTAGTGGTTTCAGTAGGTGGGATTTGGGTTGTGGTGGTATATTTCTTTCTAGTAAATTCCTCCATTATCACATCTCCCCCTTCTGCTTTGTCACTTTCCTCCTCACTCTCTGTGTCATCTTCCTCTACATCTTTTTCTATTTCTTTCATTGCCCTTCTAATCTCTTCCTCCTCTTCAGTGTCTTCCAACTCTTCACTGTTTAATTCAGGTTCCTCTTCCCCTTCTGCTGTTTCTTGCTTGCTCCCTTTTTCTTTGGTATTACTTGTTTTTCCATAACCTCCTCTTCAACAATTTCTTCTTCTTCTTCTTCCCTCCTTGATGTTTGCAGTATCCAATTTGGAAACACTGGAGCTTCAACATTTGTTTCCACAGTAGAAATCTCTTGAAGCCTCAACTGCAGCCAATCATATTGTTCCTTTTGGAATTTCCACATAGCTCGTTGTTGGTGCATGAAATGCTCCTGCATTGAGCTATTGGCATTCTCCTTAGCAGTTTTGGCTTTTTCCTTGAATTCAGCAAAAAGGGCACTGGGGGAAATTTTCTTACCTCTTTAACATCAATTGGTACCTCAGCTTTGATGCACAATTCAGTTATCAAGCAAGGAAAGAATAAAAAGCCTTTGGTTTTGTTCCTACAAGTCAGAATTTAGCAATGATTCTCCCTATATCCACATTATTTTCAGTTAAGATTGAATCTAGCAAGATCAATCTTTCTTTTGTGAGAGTGTATGTGTGTGATGTAGTGAGAATAGATGCAGCAATAAACAAATGCCACTTTCCTAGTTCATTAATGATGTATCTACTTTTCATTTTGAACTCGGAATTTGTGAAGTTATCCCATTCTGCATCCTCATCAGCTATTCTAGACTTAATCCTAGCAATTTCCTTCTTATCATATTTTTCAAATTTTTCCTCAAATGCATTTCCATTATAGGGTAGCATATAATGATCATTGATTCTTTTGGGGTCAATGAGTACCTTTCTATCTCTTACCATAAAGTAGTGCATAGGCTTACCTTCCTTTGGATCAGGGATTCCAGCATAGAATTCCCTCACCACTTGCTCCACATACAAGCCTCTGTGTTGGACGAATGAATCCCTTTGGAGATTAGCCACAGTTGATGTGAAGGATGGATTTGCCTTGGTGAGATTGTAGCCTCGTTCTGGCAGAAGCTCCATTTGCCAGAAATGAGCATTTTCACTGGTAATAGATGCAGAAGCGCTGGTTGTTTTCTTTGATGCTTGCTTTGCCGATGCACTAGTAGTGGTTGAAGCTTTTCCAGAAGCCTTGGTTGCAGCCTGTTTGCATTCCATTTTTTTGATTTAATTCAGAGAAATTGAAGCTTGGGTGAGATGTTGAAGATGATGCGAAGGTTTGGGAATGTTGGGCTTTGGGAATTTTTTCTGTTTGAGAGATTGATGAGAGAAAACGGTAACACTTGGGTAATGGGACGGTTAAATAAAGTGGGGTGGTTATAGGTTAGTGGGTTTTGATTTGATGGTCAATATGACTGTTAAAGCTAAGTAGAGTAACATGCACATGGACACGTGTGCAGTTAGGCAAGACAACACTGATTTCAACTAGATCAAATGATTCTTCTTTGGCCAGATGCTTGGGCTTTATGGAGAATAGTCAATACTTGATGTTATTCACTGTCTTTGTAGACCAGATGACGAACACACGATATAACTCATGCAACATATGCTTTAGTAGAAAAGCATTGATCTTTCTTGATGGTGTTCTTAGAATACCATGTACACTCGAGTAAATATATTAGGGTAAAATAGTTCTTTTATATTATTTGTTATTTTCAAAGCCATTGTGTTTAATTGCTTCTAGATCCATTTAAGTTTCAACAATCCCCCTCGTTTTGATGATGACAAATACATATATTTCAGAAACAATTTAAACTCACAACAAGAGTATTAAAAAGGGATGTCAGAAGACTCCCCCTGAATAAATGCATCTGAAATACTTGTGTGTTTGAATTTTGAGTTGTATGACATTAGATATTTTAGATACAAGTGTTTCTTTTGACAGTTTAACTATAAAAGGTTTGAAATACATTTACAATATCAATGTTATAGGTTTATATATTTGATCCCCCCTGCAAATATACTTATTTTCCATTTACCCCCCTGTAAAAAAAAGTTTACGGTTACCCCCTGCAAATATAAACAGTTTTCGGTCACCCCTCTCTCTTAGATTATGTAGTGTATAATGGGTATAAACCATGTACTGTTACCCCCTGCAAAATATAAAAAGTTTACGGTTACCCCCTGCAGGGGTGTAATTAGAAACACTTATTATTTGCAAGGTTGATTTTAAAACTTTTTTACAGGGGGTAAATGGAAAATTGGGATATTTACAGGGGTATCAAATATTTAAGCCAATGTTATATTTGTAATTAATTTTTTAGTTTTTGATTAAGTTTAGTAAATGTTTTATAAAATATACGATGCATTAGTGCTAGTAGTAAAAATGTGATAATGAGATAACATAAATAAAAAAAATTCTCAATTCACAAAGCGAATTAGAGGAGGTTAAAACCCCCCACTAAAAAGTTTTACCGACTATGGCGGTTAGAAACCGGTGCATAAAAACTCCTACAAAATTATTCCTCGGGAGGTTTTTAACGCCCCTTAAAAAATTCCACTGTTTGAGGGGATTAAACATACAGACAATAAAACCACCAAAAATATATTACATACCAGTGTTTTGTAAAAATTCCCACAAATAGTTTGTGGCACCTGTAACTTTGGGGGCTTTAAATAACCCCGCAAATTAATTTGCGTAAGATGAAAACTCTCGCTTATTACTTTTAAAACCCTTTCTATTTGACTGTTTTTTTTTTGTAGTGAACCACCTGGATATGTTTGTCACAGGGAGTCTGGCTTGGTTCGCACATTACAACCGGTGGTGGATCCATGTTGATTTAATTGGGGGCATTCCACTATTTGAAAAATTATTTTAGTTATATATATATGACAATTTTATTTTGCTCCCATAAAAAATATGAGTTGCCCTCATAAGATTCTTTTTAAATTAAATCTAGAAATTCACAAGAGATAAATAAAAAATAAGTTACTGATTTTACCTTTTTAGCTATGTAATTTGAGGAAATTTAGATATTTTAGGATTTTTCTGTAATGAAATTATGTATTTTGTAAAAGTTTACAATATTTTTTTGGGAAAATACATAGACTATATTTTCCCCCACTAATAAAAAATTCTGGATCCGCCTCTGATCGCGGCACTCTCTTTATGGGCTTAAACAATCCCTCGAGCTTGGTTTGGGAAATTCAGCCCAGTTGTTAAAGCTTTTGAATTGAAACATAGTGAAGCAGCCCATTCTGTCTTTTATTGTCATACCTCTTCTATAGATATGTAATTGGTTGTTTATGTAGATGATATAATTATCACGGGTAATGATCAAGGAAAAATTTTCTAAACTGAAGGAATGTTTATTTAGTGATTTTCAGGCCAAGGACCTAAGAAAGCTGAAATGTTTCTGTAGAATTAAATTTGCTTAGTCAATGAATGGGATTGTCACTTCATAGAGGAATTATGCATTAAGCACACTTAAAGAAACGGGTATGTTAGATTGTAGACCAATTGACAGTATGGATCCAAATCAAACATAACCCATTTTGGTGAAGCCTTATCCCCAATCCCAAAAGATATCAGAGGTTGGCTGATAAACTCATCTACCTCTCTATTACAAGGCTAGATATTTTTGTGTGGTTAGAGTAGTAACTGATAAGTCATTTCATGCAATTGCCACATGTCAGCTCATCTGGATTAAACAACTTCACAAAAAGTTTGGAGACACTCAACCAATGAAACTGTGTTGTGATAACTAGATAACCGTACATATAGCTTCTAACTCAACTTGTCATTTTATCTTGGAGAAAGTCCTTTTTATGGAGGCCATCATCGAATCCATTTGTACTAACAATTAATTGGCAAACATTTTGTACGGGAGACGGTCCTTAAAGGGATCGAGAATTCAAAATATTTGTTCCAAGCTTCGAGCATTTGAATATATTGTCATATGTTAGTTATTTAGGCATATTGGAGATCAATAACTACTCATTTACCTAAAAAATACATGCATTTACAAGTACATAGAAACTAGAAATCACATTAACAACCAAGTAAATCAAATCACATCGCATTCAATCCCCTAATGTTATATAATCAAATCAAGCATTTCACAAATACTCAGTATGTTGAATGTTACATTTCTGGTTCCGTTTTGACGCATTTTTGTGCAGACCGAAATGCCTGACGTGCATTATATATTTGCCTAATAGTACGAGCATTAACCTCAGCACCATGATCTTTCAATGCCATTAATATATCTCTAGGCCTTTCCATGTTCTTTGTCATTTCATCGATCAACGACTTTGCTTCATCAGTAAGCCGACCAGCATATGCGGGACCCATCACTGTCTTGATTACCTGATGATTGTGAGTTCCACACATAACATTAACCTTCCAACCACCAGTTTTCAAAAGTCTTCCCCTTAATCTGAAAGGACACTCGCATTTTTTAGTTCCAGACACCTTGTGAGATAATGCATTTTTGAATTTCCTATACTTTCCACTCTTTTCACAACCAAGGATCAAAAATATTTTCCTTCCTTTGCGTTTTTTACTTCCTTTACCTCCATTGTCTGACTTCACAATGACAACAATAAATCCATTCTCTCTCCCAATAGCTCGAGCCCATTCCACTAGTTCATCTCGCGTGGGAAAAACCTGGAAAAGAAAAATAAGATGATAATGCTGACACAATCATAAATTAACAATAATACTCTACCATTCAATTATTCAATTACCCTTGTAGTGGTGAATGCATCCCTGTAATCCTGAGACTTGTTTGAATCTGGAACTTTGACTTTTCTTAGAACCTTGGCGGCATCCTCAGGGAAAACAGGATTTATGTAACACCCAATTCCAACCTCAAACCCAGTTATCTTGGTTAGTTGAGGTACTATCTGTATAAACCAATGAGTGTATGCCAACTCCGACTCATTAGCGTGCAGTGGACTAGTGTGAATCATAAAGTTGAATGGTGGATTATTCAACTGCAAAGCAATCTTCCTAAGCATTTGTTTCAACAAACCACCAAGATCAACTGCCTGCAATATGAATGTCAAGATATAACGATCAACCATTAGACCATAATAACCCATAAAACAGTGCATGATATAGCAATACAAGAAGAATTTGTGCTTATGTTAAACCAATAGCATTGCAAAATCCAAAACCTATAGCGGCCGGCCAAAAAAACGTAGCAGTGTTTTAAACCTATAAGCTATCCGTAGCAGTGTTTTAAATCCCGGATAGCGGACCGTAGCAGCCGGCCAAAAAAACGTTATAGCGGTATAGCTGAAAGTCGGATGACCACTATTTCGGAATGTCCTACACAAATATAGGATAAATACTATATGCATGAAAATTATAAAAAATAAAACAGAACGAAAATAAGAAGCAAACTTGGATAGAGTTGCAGAACAAAAATAAAATGGGATGAAACTAAAACAAAACAAGGGCAAAAAACACTAAGAGGCATGCTGAGATAAAGAGAGACCGGAAGAAACTTCGCTAAAACAGAGCTTAGAACGAAACCAGAGCAGTCTACACAGACAGGAATGGAGGAACAAAAGCAGAACAGAGAGGAAGTAAAACCAGAGCAGTCTTCACAGAAAGGAATGGAGGAACAAAACCAGAGCAGCGAGGAAGGTTTCGTATAAGAGCCTGAGTAACAGAGAAGAGAGGAAGGGAGGTCGCTAAAAGACAGAACGAGAGGAAGGGAGGTCGCTAAAAGACAGAACGAGAGGAAGGGGGGGTCACTAGCACTGAAGGGAATAGAGGAAGAACACTGCGTAACAGAGTAGTTCTTCACAAAACAACAGGGGAAAGAAGATGGAGCAGCACAGGAAGAATGCTATTGTAGCAAGCTGTCAGTGGTGGGAGTGAAACTGTAACACACGAGTTTAACAACAGATAACAAAACCTTAATAATTTACTTAGGATGATAAATGGTGAGAGTGAAACTGTAACCCACATTCTTTCATAATTTTATTCAACAAGGGAATAGATTATTATGATTTCATGTATTTTCTGGTTAACTTTGGATGATACATTGATAATGGAGTTGCGGTGTTGTACTTTTAGTGTGTCTTCATAAATATTAGTTTCACTAATTATCATTTTCGAACTATATAAAAGATATCTAAACCTTGTATACTTAATTTGTGCTATGCTATAAGAAACAGACAAGATATCCAGGTTTACCCCAACAAGATATTCGTATGATAATTTCAATACTCCCTCTCTTATGTGCTATGTTATGTACTATAGCAAAATTATTAATCAACAATTGTGTATAAGAAACAGACAAGATATTTAGGTTTACCCCAACAATTTGTATGATTGTATCCAATCTGGTATTATTCAAGGACAACATATAATGCAATTATATTCTAAAATACCATAATAGCAACACAAGCAACTAACAATCTAACACCATCTCAGATTTCCTTATTCTATTTGTCCGTCACATATAATCAATCACCCCTATAAAGACCTAACATCTAAGTGCTGCAGAAACCAAAACAATCCAGCTTCAGGTCTCATATAACAACTAAAATTAAGCATTTAATCAATATGCCATACGTATGAAATGTATTATATTGAATCAAACTAACAATTTTGCATTTAGGCATCAACAGAACTTTTCGAAGAACCAAGTTCACCTGTTCAGCATCCAATTCATGAAAATGAGAAGAGTGATTTCGGGGAACAATCCATATCTCAAAAGGAAATGCAGCAGCAAAAGGAACCAATGAGAAGAAGTGGGTAGTCGAATCAATCAAAAGATCTTCCTGTTGAATTTCACAAATACAACATTTCCCTGTCTGATAAAATGAATCCTTCATACTTCCAAGACGGGCAGAAACACTAGGTGGAATAATTGGCAAGGCCAGAATTTGACTATGAGAGTGACTCATTGATGCACCAGCTGAAGCACCGTGGTTTTTAAACACCTTCAAAGATTCATAAAATCAAGTTTAAATATGATAATTACAAGAGAAGGTGCAGGAAAAACTGAGGTGAATAGATGGTGAAGAATATGAACAATTATATGATGGTGAATAGATAAACCTTAATTCTCAATACAAACTGAGGCCTATCAACTTTCTTTTTAAAGGGCGACTAGATAAACATTAATTTAATTTAGGTTTTTTGTCACATTGATTATCTGTGTATGTGTCTTTATCAATTATTTAGCTTCATAATTATTTACATATGTGTAGTGTCTAGTGTCCTATATTTTGGCCATTAGCTGTATCTTGATGTCTATGTTTCACCCCTATCGTGTCCGGTGTCCATGTCGGAGTTCGAGTTAGAGCTAGAGTCGAAGTTGGTATCGGTGCCTCACGGGTAAGATATTCATGTAGAATAATGCATTAATGCAAAACTAGATTAATTGCAATTTTTAATGGTATTGTAGACAATGATAATTTAAATAAAATAGATAAGATCAATAATTAGTGATGTGAAGCAGGCAAGCAGCATTGAAAATCATTAATTCAAACTATAATAATAATAATAATAATAATGTTGCATACAAAGTATACATCATCATTAGATAAAAAAAACCAACAGGTGATATTGAAAAAACAATGAAACAAATGCAAGAAGAAACGTCATACAATCTGTCGCTACAAGATCTTTTTGCTAACTCACAAGAATTAATAAAGTTTGATTAATTTAGTTAGCTGCATTAAATTTGTTAACAATTTGTGCTATTTTTCCAAAATCACCCTTAACATTATTGGGATACATCAAAATAATTATTCTCTTAATTAATTTGTATTGAGACTCATCATCCAACTTATTTTCAGTTATTTCCCCAATCCTCACAAGACAGATGATGATATAATAAAGAGTATGTTAGTAAAATAATAATTGATGCAAGTGAGAATTTAGAATGTCTAATATAAATAGACAAACAATTTTTTCGAAAGACTTCTACATAAAGAGACAAAGGTAGTACTTTCATAGTCAAAAGAATAAAACCCCATACGAATACAGCCAGCTCTTTAACTCCATATCTTCTATATATGTACCCAAAAAAAAAATTCTACATGCCCTTTTGAAGAAAAAAGAAATAAAATGTAAGAGCCTTTGCATTAAAAAGGAATAAATAGTCAACTTAAGCAGTTTGATTAGCTTAAAAAATTAATCTTATTGATGAAAATATGATTAAAATCTATGTAAGTTTTGTATAATTTTATCTCTGTAGTTAATAGCAAATTGAGTAGCGTAGCGGCCGACCCCAAAACGCTATTGTGGTGTAGAGGGTAGCGGTAAACCACTACGTTGAAGTCTAGGGAAGTAATATAAACCATGGTTATCGAATCAGGATACAAGTCGTGTATCGTTAGGCCCATTTTCCGAATCGTGTATCGTAAGATACATGATCAAAAAATATATAATATTTTTGAGTAAATCCAAGAAATATAAATAAATTAAAAGCATATACTTCAAATTTCAAAAAGGGTTTTGCACTTTTAATAACACCCAATGTATATAATAAAGATTTTTGGGTTTGGTGCTTTAAAATCCAAATAATAGAAAGGACTTAAAAAAAAAGAAAAAGAAAGAAGTCAGAAAAAAAAACAAGAAGTAAAAGAAACGGTGTTTTATAAAATCCAATATATAAAGAAGTTAAAAAAAGAGAGAGAGAAGTAAAAGAAAACGCGTGAACGTGCACCAAAAAATTAAAAATAAAATGCGTGAACGAATTAACACAGTGAACGAAGTCAAAAACGCGTGAAACTTCAGCATCCAAAGTCCCTAAACGCATCGTTTCATTTAGAAGGAGAGAAAGTCCAACAAAACGGCATCGTTCTCTTCATCTTCAAGCTTGTGCAAACCCTAAAACACCTTTTTGCAATAAACGGTTACGAAACCCGACCCGACTGCGCCGTTGTTGAAGAATCGTGCGTCGCGCTTGTGAATCGCGATTCATACGATTCAGGTGCGATTCCAACGATTCATGCCACGATTCAAGCACAAGAACGATTCTACCTACGATATGCATCGTTTTCCATGGATTTCGAATCGTATCGCGATTCGAATCGCACGATACATGCGATACTAACTACCATGATATAAACACTTTATACCATACACATATAAAGGCTAAAAATATAAGAGTACACACATTTTTATTAACTAAACCTCTTTGTTTTCTTAGCCATAATTTTTTATTTGATTTTTAAGCGCAAAAAAAAGTCAAGAAAACGATAAAACTTGTCTAAGGCTTAACTTTACCAACCATCAAAAATCAAATAAAAAGATATAGCTAAGAAAACAAAGATTTTTTCTGACTTATTTAGTGGCCACGACTATTAAGGCAGCGATTTTGGCAACGATAGCAGGTGCTATAACCGCTACATCAAACTGCTCCTCTCTGCAACCATAATGTACTATTGAAAACATAGATCTTCAGAATCATCACAGTAGATTTTAAAATGCAAAATTGTCACATAGATATCACACATTGTATGCAAAAGACTAAATATCTCCAACTAGTAACAAAATCACTATTCCCACACTAGCTAACCTTCTACTAAAAAATAACTACTTTTAGGTCTAAACCTTACAGTTTTGTTTTATTTTTCCCTAAATTAATTTGAAACAAAAATATCTACTTTAAATGAGATTCACTTCATTCAAGCCCCTGCAATTCCCTGCATTTTCACTATAATGTAGGAATACTTTTGTCTTTTCAACACCTAAAATAATCTATCCATTCTCACTCTAACACACATTTACACTCTAAATTCAAAATCCAGCAAATGATTGTAATTGCAAAGGATCGTGCTCAGAAAATTTACCTGGACATATTTGATAGAGTGATGATTAGCGAGTTGTAGAATTCTGTCAGTATAAGCAACAAAAACTTGTC
Source organism: Astragalus glycyphyllos (assembly GCA_963573325.1). Taxonomy (NCBI): domain Eukaryota; kingdom Viridiplantae; phylum Streptophyta; class Magnoliopsida; order Fabales; family Fabaceae; genus Astragalus; species Astragalus glycyphyllos. The sequence goes on from OY754313.1 coordinate 38,146,432, forward strand.
CAATTTGTTCAGGAGACAAATCAAAAAGCTGAATCGAATGAAGCGGAGTTTCAATCACCACATCATGAAACCCAAACCCATCTAAAATCAAACCGGACGGCGCATCGATAGTCCAATTCGGATCAGGAAGATTGCGAGAAAGAGCAGGATACAGATTCTGGATAACCCTAAGTGTCCATTCCTGTTCATCCGGCGGAAATCGAAAGATCTCCGGCGCACACTTGTTCTCATGACCCATACAAAAAGGACAAGTTTTTATATCCGGCGTTGGGTAAAACGGCGGTTCCGATTTGTAATCGGAAGGTCGTTTTGTTTTGTCCTGTGAAAATATTACCCAACGATTCCAAACGGTGTCGTTTCGAAGTTGTGGATTTCGATCAACAATTTCAACAATTACATTGTTATCATCCTGTTATTAAGAGTTCAAATTCAAAATTAAAAGAGAAACAAAAAGGAAAACGACGTGTCGTTTGAAGAGAAAGGAGAAGTACCTGAGGGTTGGAACCGGAGAGAGAGTGAATTGTAGAAGAAGAAGGGGTTGAATTACCAGAACTAATTCTGCGCTTGGCGAGAGTTTTAGTTCTCATTGTTTGAGAGTGAAAGCTACACAGTGGTTTTTCAGTTCAGTTGGAGAAAAGCGGGTTAGGGTTTGTGATTTGTGAAGATAGTGTTTTTTGACGAAGAGATAAGAATTGGGATTTATTTTTTGGATGATCTAATGATTGACAATGTTTGTGGAAACAGATTGAAAGCTAGCCGTTGGATTGGATTTTAATGAAGGAGCGTGATGTAATAATGTAAAATTGATAGGGCTTCTCCGAATTTTGAATTTTGAATTTTGAAAAGGAAAAGGGGAAATTTTCAGGGTACTTCTAGAGTGAGAGAGCAAATCAAATCTTTCACCGGTGAAACGCTAAAATTGACTGTTGGATGTTGTTTAAAATGCTATGAATGGTTAAGATTGAATCAACCAATATTAAATCTCAACCATTGTTGAATTTTATACAACATCCAACTGTCAATTTTAGTTTTTCACCGGTAAAAGAATTAATTTGCTCTTTCATAGCACCCTAAATTTTCAAATGAATTGATTTTTTTATAGGCTTTCAAATGAATTGATGATTGATGATAAAGTCAAACTTTTTTATAAATTAATTGATTTTTTATGCTACTTATAAAAAATTATTGTTCGAGTGACTCTTAAGATAGTTGAGATAAAGTCAAACTTTTTTATAATATGTGTTTTCATGATTAATCAACGTATAAAAATTTTGTACGATGACTGTGTATATAATTTAATTAACATACTTGAGTTTCCAAATATCAAAGAACAAACATTGAGAATATAAGGGGCTGAATTGAACAAAATTTAGAAATGTTAGGAACTAATTACTAATATTGTTAATGTCAGAGACTAAATAGAACTTTTCAAAAATTTGAGAAACCTAATTGACTATTAATTCAATTCAAATTACCACATTAACCAAAGCTCTCCGTGTGAATTCACTTTTCACTTCACTCGCACAACAATATTATAAGCAATTGTCAATTAGTAAAGTGAAGTATCTTTAGTTGTGTTTTATATTTTTAAATTTTGATTTAATTTTTTATTGAAGTATCCCTGCCGTATCGTATCTTGATTTTCAAAATTTTCCCGTATCCACGTATCGTGTCGTATCGTATCACGTATCCGGGCTTCATAGCTTTCCAAGAAGGTGTGGCGATCATTCATCCCATATCCATCTTTAGTCTCCTTCACATTTGTTCTTTCTTCTACTTTCATGTAAGTTTGTGTCAAGTTAATTCATTGTGTTTTGTGTTGTATGTTACTCATCTTCCTTGATTTTGTCAAGAACACTTGTTCTTGATTTTGTGTGAGAATTATTAAATTGTCTATTTTCTAGATCTATTTTAGATAATATCATGTGTCATCAAAGCACACTTGATTGTATCACTCTCTTCTCCTCTCTGCTCCCTTTCGTTCTTCTTTCTATTTCTTGTATTCATTTCCATAACTTTCTTCTTTCTATCTCTCGTTTCAATATGATATCCATTTAGACGGATATCTTTGAAACTTAATAAATTTCTACGAGACTTAGAGAAATATAATGCATTCTCAATGTGTAAATTTCTCAATGATAAGAGATTGGCATGAGAAAGAATGACAACTTTGTAATTGAATTGTTTAAACATAAAACACACTTAAATATAAAGCTTTATTATCATTAGCATAGGAAAACCCAAAGACACTGTTAAACTTAAAACTTTATTATTATTGAAAAATATAGGAAATCTACTTCTTGACACTTTCACCTCCAATAAGGTGATTTACTTCCATCAAGATTTTCAAATAAATCAATAACATTAAAGTGAGTAACATCCACAATTGAAATCATCAATTTCATAAGCAAATGAGTCTCAAGATAATTTGGTTTACGCGAGGCACAACCCGAATAACCTTTGTCTCCACAACGATAGCAAATATATTTTTTTTATTTTCGCCATTCTGCCCATTTTGTTTTTTTCCCAATATTTGTCCACTTCTAGTGACAAAAAATGTGTTCTTGTAATTTCCATTGTGATTAGGATCAAGACCACGAACACGGGGTTGCCCAAAATGATCGTGTGTTGCTACATTCACTTCTAGGAATGAAGGAGAGTGGGACGGGCCTCATGACTTTTCATCAAAAATTTATTATTTTGCATCGAGTGTCGCTACATTCACTTCTGGGAATGGAGCAATACTAGTGGGATGAGCCTCATGATATTCCAATAACTTTTAGTGGAAGGTGCAACAACATCATAGTCAAGTAATAATATTCTAGCACAGTATACTAGAAAACACATGACCAAAATTAACAAATCAGCGTAACTTTAAAATTCACAATACTCTCTAAAACAAAGATCAAACGCAGTTTATTTACCTATTCCCAAGTAAGCTAAAGTGCTAAACTATTAGGGAAAACATAGGAAATAACTGATCCCAAGTAAATTGACAAATGCATTTTTCAATCAATATTAATCAATCCACTCAAAATCTGCATACAAGGTTATACTTTTTCAATTTCTTGGGCATTTGGCTGCCTTTATCCCCGAAAGGGGAAGCTAAAGAAATCTACCAAAACAATTAATAAAAGGTGATTGCTCCTCAATTATAGAATGGGTATGAAAGAATTTACCTAATATATAACATACCTACAATATGAAGGCTTCCTACACCTGAAGTCCGCCACCAGATTCTCATTTTCCATAAAGCCAAATAGAAATGATTCAAATTTTTGTTGGGAGATATTAGACAAAATGTGATATCAAATATAAAGTTCTAGCATCCTTGAGAAGAGCAAACAAACTTCTCAAGTAAGAAGAGTAAATAAGAATATATTCCATTCAATTTAGAGTTATCACATAGTTTAAATGGCAATAAAAGTCATCACGAAATTTGAAAACCAAAACCGATTCACTATCAATGACACTACATCTTACATAGCATAAGATTTCAGGCAACTTATGTCAATGTAATACTTATAGGTAAAAAATGTGCTTACCATTCTGCATGAAAGCTAGAACTTATGGTATATGTAAATAATGAGCCAAAAGTATCCTTTACTTTTTGTAGACGAAAACATCATGCAGACAGTGCATCCAAACTACCTCAGAAATTAATGAGCAATAATTCCAACAAAAGAACATACCGATTACTAATCTAGAAAACACTAAGTTTGTCATGACATGAGCCCAATACCATTTACCAAAGACATTTTGTTTCCAACTTAAGAGTAGCCTCATGCAGCAAATGATGAAGTTCAGTGGCCATTTCCTCTTCCCATCTTATATAATCAATTAACAAATAACTCACTTAGCTATTATTATAACTTAAAGGAAATGCAAAACTACATGCACTAAGCATGGACACTTGAGTTTGATGTGAAACTTGAAACTATAACTTACAAAAATAGGGGCAGTATGGATTGAAGAATAGGGGCAGAAGGTTTCAGAAGCACTTCCAGTGCTTTTTTTCCTCCTCCATGCTAAATTAAAAATGCATAGATATAGAAAGTGCAACAAAAGGAAATAACCACAATCAAAATCGGATAGTATATTCCAATTTTTCCACAACCCAAAGATCAACAGCAAAAACATATTAGAAAAGAGCACATTTAGCTCCGTGTGACTATGACCAAATTTCGGCATCACACTTTGTTAATGGAAATGTAAACCAAATGAAGAATATATAGCAAAATTTTGTTTAGTAACCTCACATAGAGCACAAATGCATTTCCAACATTACAATTGTAGAACATGGCATATGTCTGAGTCCATGACTAAGCATTAACCTCATATAAATCCTTATTGTCAACCCATGATCCACATATTTATAATACCATGCTTTGAAACCTATTGATATTAAGGAAAATGAAATAAACAATAGCAAATATAGAAGAAAATGAAAATGAAGCATAGGAAGAAAATGATACTGATATTAATCTGTATGTAGCGCCTCTCTAAACTTATTTTAGCCACTTTTAAAGATTTTATTCCAAAGTTCCAAAACTTATGGCAATAACAGCAAACAACTACCAACTGTGCAGTTCTTAAAGGCATGCTTTAAACAAATTATTAGTGCCTCTATTTCTGTGATTTACCTGCACTAAGCGAACTTGAAATGCTGGTCAATTAGCAGGGCTTTCTGCCAACTTGAGCAATCCCTTATGAGCAAGAATATCTTCTGAGCTCGCCACATTTACATCCAATGCATACCTACGTCGTAGCAAGCAAATCCAATTACAAAGATAAAAAGTAAAGCAAAACCAAAAAGTTGCTGTGATCACAAAAAGTTGCGCATTTTTTAAGTCCTTCATATCTGCATCATTACAAGTTTATACTATTTTGTGTTACTGTGATCACCTCAAAATAAATTAGCGTGGTAGAACAATTTGGATGAATCACATATTGACATTTAGCAGCAAGTAAATCGATTTAACTGAGCAAACAAAAAATCAAAAAAAGAATTAAATTAATAGGTAGAAAATTACAAACACAAAGCAAGAGTGAAAACTCATAACATGCTTAAAAGGGGATAACAAAATCAAATTAGAGAAAAACTGAGTCGTAAAATATATTAGTGAGAAAAACTGAGTAATAAAATTAGATTAAAGGAAATTGAGCAAGAAATTATGAGTATAGACAAAAGGATTGATAAATAAATAAAGGAAAAATGGATTGAATCTTACCCTTGCTATCGGAGCTCCGCTCTAACTGTCGCAACTTGTGAACTCTGTCACCGACGTCTCTATCTGTCAAGCTTAAAATCCCAACGTGAGCACGGATGGTTGCTCCGCTGCACTCGTACTGCTTGCTTCCTTTCTTTACGTTATTAGTATCTCTCCTGCCAAACGACACCAAATATTTTCTTCGCTCAATATTTCTTTGTAAGACATGGAGAAACAGAGAAAGAACAAATAAAAAAATGTTAAATCGAAAAAAAACACGGGAAATCATATGCTCCTCTTGCAATCAATTTTCCATTCTAACTTCTAAGACATTTTGACAAACACCTTATGAGTGTAGATTTGAAAACCACCAGAACCTGCAAATGCATCAAAGTATTACTCATAAAAATCGAAGATCAACATTTGAAAATAAAAACCCGATCTTTCAAAACTAAATAAACATGACTATAAAAGTGCAAAATGACATAGCATTACTTTGAAACTATGAAGTATCAAAAATAAAGCAATAAGAAGAATATTGAAGTACAAAATAAAGTCATAAGATGAAGATGAAGAAAATAGATGAAGTACATTCAATGGAAAAAACAGAACCTAGATACACAAACAAAACAAAATCAGTCAATATATATAAGTTCATCTATCTTTTTCAAATAAGGAATTTTGAAAGCCAATCCTTACCTCTATCTTTTTCAAATCTTCGAAGCTCAACTTGTTAAAATATAGATAGTGTTCTGGAGTGGGCCGAAGCCCACTATCCAGTGCTCTGGCGCTAGATCGGCCCAACCGTGGGGCACAAAGCAAGGAACCGCATCAACGGCCCTGATCTGTCCGTACGTCCATCCAACGGCCGAGCACGACTCACGCTCACTATTTAAGCATTCATTGCGTCAGTTGTCAGGTACACACTGTTCATCAATACCTATAGTTTTGCTCGTCCTTTCCTGACTTGGGCGTCGGAGTGTTATCGCAGGTACACCCGCCCGCTGGAGCAGAGCTAGCTGAACGACCAAGGCATACAGAGATCTGAGACCTGGAAAACAGCAAGCAAGGACATCTAAGGAACAGATCAATTGGCGACCACAGTGGGAGCCCGCGCGCTTTCCACCATTCGACGGATGCCACCAAAGGCAGCTCGGGGCCGACCAAGGGCCACCGCTCGTCTACAAAGTGTGGCTGAAATCCCCACTCGACCACCTCCGGCAGGTGTTGAAGGCATCAGCGCCACCCCCGCACAACAAGTTACCGTGGAACTCCCCGCCGACCTGGTCCAAGAGCTCCGAGAACTACTGCGCGACCGTAATCAGGCTCTGAATCGCAATGATGACCGCCTCACATACCTAGAAGATCAGATCGCCTCAAGGAGAGCGCACACTGCACCAGAGCAACGACCTCACCATGAGGGAGCTTCAACCGTGCGGGCACGCCCTTCAAGGGCCCATCGATCGCCTCCGCGAAGGCAGCTGGTCCATCGATCTCCACCCCCGAGGAGGGGACGAGGAGGAGCGACCACCCCACCAATAAAGACCCCGTCCACGACTGATTATACTTACTGGCCCGAAGAATCGTCGCACGAAGGTTCCTCCCACGGTTCGACTGTTTCGCCCGCCCGTTCTCGAAGCCGATCTGTCGAACGATGCTCGTATCGATCGAAAGCTTACGCCAAACACTACGGTCAAGATAGGCGGGACGCCGGACTTGGACCGTATACTAGAGAGATAGACGAATTCCGCATTCCGCGCTCTTTGCAGAAGCCTCCAACCGACCTTAAGATGTACAACGGCATGAAAGACCCGGACGCTCATTTAAAGCACTTTGATATTATGATGAAGTATCGAGGAGCACCCGGGCCGGTCAAATGCAAGATCTTTCCCCTTACTTTAGAGGGGTCAGCGTTGGATTGGTTCACCGAGCTTAAACCCAATACCATTTCATCCTGGGAACAGATGGCAAAGGTGTTCACCGCTCGGTTTACAACTTCTAGAGTCAAACCAAAGTCCCAAGATGTTCTGATCGCCATCAGACAGGGTCCGGAGGAGTCTTTGAGGAGTTATGTGGAAAGGTTCAACCGAGAAGCCGACCAAGTCAGGAACTTAGACGACAACCAGAGGTTGTTCTTCCTAAGGACAGGACTCTTAAGAGGAACTCGTTTTGAAGTAGAAGTGGGACTCCACGTTCCCAGAGACCTGGAGACGTTCCTCAGGCGATCTCAAAGGTTCATGAATTACGAGGAAAGAACGACCGCCATAGAAGCCGCCGAGGCGGGCATGAGTCAGCGCCCGCGACCAGAAAAAGATCAAAGGATTAGGGAAGAGTATAACGGCAGTCGCCCGAGCAAGGAAAATAAGGCCAAAAGGTTCGCTGAGCGCACCAAGTTGAACACTTCGTACGCGAACATATTGGCGGAATGTGCGAACACTGAATTCAGGGATATTAAACCACCAGAACCTCTCGTGCTTAAAGACGGGCAGCGCCCATCAAAAAAATACTGTAGATACCACAAGAGCAACGGGCATGACACCAACAATTGCATGGCTCTTAAAGATGATGTGGAGGCCCTAATCAGAAGAGGAAAATTGACTCAATATGTGAAAAGAGATAACGGTGAGACGCGAGAAAGGCAAGTGGCACGTTCACCTAGGAGAGGGAAAGCAGAGACAAATGAAACGATCAAAGTCGTAGAAGAGGGCGACGATGATGAAGACCCAGTAGACACGAGAAAGTCAAGAGGGAGGCCAGTCGCCATGGTAATCTCGGGAGGAGTCCCCACCAACGCCTCGACCAACAGATCGATCAAAAGGAGATGGGACGAAATCATGAGCGTTGCCTCGACCTCGGCTCCACGACCACTTAGTGGGCGACCAGCCATCTCCTTTGGAGACGAGGATCTCATTGATGGAACCTCCAACTACGAGGTTCCCTTAGTCATAGTAGCAGTAATGGCAAACACGGAGGTTAGGAGAATATTGGTGGACCAAGGGAGTTCAGCAGACATAATATTTGAAGACCTTTTGGACGTCCTAAAAATTTCAAAGGATGATCTGAGGCCGTATAGAGGAACGGTCTTGACCGGGTTTAATGGAGCCTCGACAACTCCTATAGGACGGATAGAGCTGATGGTAACTTTTGGGGACGACACGATAGAGAATCCCCTCTGTAGGACTGTCAGGACGGATTTCATTGTGTTACCCTGTAAGTCCGTGTATCAATGTATCATTGGTAGACCAACCCTTGCCCGTTTGGAAGCAGTGCCCTCCACCGTCCACTTGAAAATGAAATTCTACACCAAAGCTGGGGAAGTTTCCACCATCCAAGCAGACTTATTGTCCGCCAAGCGAGTTTTTCTTTTGGGGCTTAAAGAAAAAGGGAAAAGCGTAGCGATAGAAATAGAGAAAGAAATGAAAAGCGGCGGGCAAGTTAACCTGGCCGACCTAGATGCCCGCTATGACCCTGATAGCGAAGAAGAAGAAGGGGACGATCTTCTGACTAAAGAGCTAAAGAAACGAACCAAGCGACCTGAACCAGACGGGGAATTCTATCGCATCATGCTAGGTGACGACCCGGAGAAAACGATCAAAATAGGGAAAAACCTTCCCCCTGAGGTTCGGGACGAGCTCGTTCAATGTCTGAAGGATCATGCGGACCTGTTCGCTTGGAGTACGGCCGACATGCCCGGTATCCCACCCCAAGTAGCCTGCCACCACTTAGCTGTGGATCCGGGAGTAAAATGGGTGGCTCAAAAAAGAAGAGTTCAGAAGGAAGAAAAAGCTCGAGCAGCATGCAAAGCCGTTGAAGACCTGCTCGAAGCAGGGTTCATTAAAGAAATAAAATACACCACGTGGTTATCCAACGTCGTCTTGGTCAAGAAGGCAAATGGAAAGTGGAGGATGTGCGTGGACTACACCGATCTCAACCGAGCATGCCCGAAGGATGCTTTTCCCGTCCCAAGTGTCGATCGTCTTGTCGATAATGCAAGTGGATACAAGATCCTGTCTTTCTTGGACGCCTATTCCGGGTACAATCAGATTGCCATGCACCCACCAGATCAAGGGGAATTTCTGTTACACGGTCATGCCTTTTGGATTGAAGAACGCTGGAGCGACCTACCAGCGCATGATGAACCATGTCTTTCAGGATCAGATAGGGGAAACGGTGGAAGTGTATTTGGACGATATGATTGTCAAAACCAAGCAGGACCAAACCCATGTAAACGACTTGAAAGAAGTATTCAAAGAAGCCAGAAAGAATTCGTTAAGGTTCAACCCAGAAAAATGCACTTTTGGGGTTAGAGCGGGCAAATTCCTTGGTTTCCATCTCACAGAAAGGGGAATTGAAGCCAACCCAGACAAATGTAGAGCAGTGACTGAGATGAGACCACCAACGACCAAAAAAGAAATACAGAAACTCAATGGTATGGTGGCCGCTCTCTCTCGTTTTATCTCAAAGGCAGCAAACAAGTCTTTGCCCTTGTTTAAATTGTTGAAGAAAGAGACCACATTTGAATGGACGCCCGAGTGCGACCAGGCCCTCGAACAATTGAAGACATCTCTGGCAGAACCTCCAATTTTGACGACTCCCGAACCTGGGGAAACTCTTTATTTGTACTTGTCCATCACGGACGAGGCTTTGGCTGCCGTCTTGGTACGAGAAGAAGGAACGAAACAGAATCCAATCTACTTTGTCAGCAAAGTTATGCAAGGACCCGAGCTAAGATATCAGAGGATTGAGAAATTGGCTCTGGCATTGATTGTCTCAGCCCGAAGGTTGAGACCATACTTTGTGGCCCACCAGATCACCTTACGCACCGACCAACCCATTAGGCAAATCTTGCATAGCCCAGATCTAGCGGGCAGAATGATCAAATGGGCTGTAGAATTATCAGAATTCGGAATAAAGTATGAACCTAGATCGTCTGCAAAAGCACAAGTCTTAGCCGATTTTATCGCAGAATTAACCCCAGGGTCAGAAAACCCAGTTCAGAACTCATGGACTTTGCACGTTGACGGATCGTCCAATGGTCAAGGCAGCGGAGCGGGCTTAATTCTTGAAAATGAGGAAGGGACGACCATTGAAGTCTCCTTGGCCTTCTCGTTCCCAACTTCTAACAATCAGGCCGAATACGAGGCCTGCATCGCTGGGCTGTTGCTCGCTTTAGAGATGCAAGTCAAAAGGGTGATTATGGTGATTGATCCATCCAATAGAACGACGAGGAATTTCTTAAATTCTTGATTATGGTGATTGATCCATCCAATAACGAACAAACCCGAAGGCGAGTTAAGTTCAAACCGAGTTTGATAAACTGCCAAGGGTCGAACTTGAGCGACCTTAAGTCTGAATTCGCTTGCAAACGAGCTAAATCTAAAGTAGAAACTTGGTAAGCTGTTTGCAGGTAGCTTCGCGAGCTTAGACCGACCCATACGAACATGAAGAATTCAATAGTTAGATAAAGCAAAAATCTAAATAAACGATTATGACAAAGAGGTTTAAACATTAAAAGTTACCCGGAGAAAACCGGGCTATTTGGTGATTACAAGTAAAGGACGGCCACGAGACCCCCAAAGCAAAAAAACGATACATTCTTGAAAAGGAAGACAGACAATCAAAGTCCAAACGGACGAGTACAAAGGGAGTAGCTCATTCAGGGCGACGATAGACGATCGTCTCCTCTTGGATAACGTTCCCATCGTCGTCTTTCTCCGCGAGGCGAACGATTTGCCCGTTTTTCAGGAAGTGGTCGTTGTTCACTATCTCTGTGTTAATCTCCAGCGATGGGTAACAATACCGAATCTGAGCTACGGCCTCTTCGAAACGCCCGCTAGCAATAGAGATGGTCATGTCTTCCAGGGCCTCCAGGTCGCCCCTCGCCTGATCACGCTCGCCTTCGACGGCCTTCAGACTCTCCTCAAGACCGACCACCCGCTCCTCCAGCTGTATAACCTTGGTAGACTGCTCGGCCAAACCGGCAGTAGCGTTGGCAAGTTTGACCTCAGCATCTACCTTGGCTGTCATGGCCGCATCACGCTCGGCAGTAACTGCGCCAAGTGCGTCCTTCGTGGGTTGGAGGGCGACCTCAGCATCCTCTAGTTTCTTTTTGGTGCTCTCGAGCTCTGCTCGCAAATCTGTAATATGTCCAAGAGCGGACTTATACTTGTCAGTTTTATCCAAAAGATCACCCTCCAACCACAAGTTTCTGTGAAGTAAGCGCATACCTGCTTGGCGGCCGGCCTCCTCAGATTTGTAACGAGCAAGCTTTTGAGAAGCTGCTTGGGCAATTTCGGCTACGAAGAGGAGGGGATCGGCCTTCAAACGTTCAAAATCCACATCCTTGAGATCGTCCAAATCCAAAGACGACCTTCTTGATACCTCTCTTCTTTTTTGAGGAGGATCAAGGTCGATCGGAATAGCGTCCAGAGGACCTTGAGCCCGATCTCTCTTTTTGGAAGATAAGTTTGTTCCTTGATCGCCCCCAGTAGGTCTATGATCGCCTTCAGCACGAGATGGTTGGGACGAAGAGGCAAAGGACACCTTCTTCTGCTTCCTTGACTTTGTCTTCGCCAAAAGAGCTTCAAAACCGATGCCCGTCATTTCAGCTGAAAAAGCAAAAAGATGAGTTAGGAGGCAGGGCAAATAAAGCACGATTGAAGTAAAAACGAAAATAAAGGCACACCAAGTTTGTTTTCGGCTTGCTCGGATGTCCGGAGACAAGCGAATTTATTGCAGGGGATGACTCCTTCTGGCAGCCAAGTAACCAAGGTCTCTAACATCTGAATACTCTCAAGATCATAGTCGCTCAGCCTCCTTTGATGCCGATAATGGATTGTGTCGCGATCGTAGTGTGAGTGCGACCAACCTAGAGGAAACTTCATTGAGGAAACGCGACCTTCGTCATCCACGGTTCCCACCATTGCCTTAGCACGATCATTAACAGGAACGACCCAGAGGAAAGCGTGCCTCCAAGTTTTTACCGATTCGCAAAATGGCTTAAAGAGCCTGATCGTGTTCTTCCGTCCCTTCAAGGAAACTTGCTCCCATCGCCTGGGTTCGCTCCTCATCTCCACTGTGCGACTAACGTCAAACAATGAGAAGAAAAGACGGCAATTTACCTCCCGATCAAGAGCGGCCATTATTACCTCGAACGACTTAACCAGCGCCCAAGCATTAAAGTGAAGTTGAGAAGGGGCAACACCAAGAGTCCTTAAGACACGCCTTTGGAAAAATGTAAAGGGAGGTCGCACCCTCAAATCACGGAGGACGTTGGAATACATGATAAATTTTAAAGAATTCGGGATTACGGCAGCATGCTCGTCAGGTCTTACGCCCTCCGCTCGCCATTCCTGATCACCGTAACCTATTAACTTGGTGAAGAGAGGCAACACCTCATCACCAGGGGGGAAGACAGAGCGTTCGTTGATTATAGCGGAGGATATCCAGGAGCGGTCGACATCAACCCTACCCCTCCAATCGTGCTCTTCGGGCAGTACCTCGTTGACTGGAACCGGAGGGGGCGAAGGATTCATTCGGGGAGACTGGACGGTATCAACCGTGTTTGACGAGCGTCCGGAGGACGATGAAGAAGAAAAATCGGTAGAAGAAAAGGTCTCAGATGGGAACCCGCTCGTGCCGACATCTCCGGAGTGAGCATGCTCAGCCATACTCGCAGGTAGACGACCAGAAATTCTCGCAGTTTTCTTTGTTCGCGCCACTGCGTTGACCTGTGAGGAGAAGGAAAGTCAGGCTCACCCTAAACGATGAGTTGCCGAAGGGGGCGACAAGGTCGACCCCGAGCCTGACGCCCCCTCCTCGCCCTATGCAAGCAAAATTAGCCAAAATAAACAAGACGAAAAGGGCATACCTGGAGTGGGAGAGAAGTTCGGTCTAAGGGTAGTATACTCCTTGATGAATAAAATCAATCGACCAGAAGAATAAGACCGCCTGAGTTGAAACTCATGCACGGGTAAACACCTGGCCAGAATAAAGAAGCAAGCTTTTTGATCGGTCTAAGAGTTTGTGACCGTTTTTTGAGCTCCGACAATAAAAGTGGAAACTGAGAAGGAGAGGGGGCAACATATTTATAAGGATTGGAAAGCAAGCAAGCCAAACGACACGACCCCTCACTTGCACACGCCTTGAAAACCAGACCGCCATCATGACAAAGCGCCACCTTTTTCAGAATTCGAGGCACCATTAATGATCCCTAGGGAAAATCGAAACGTCACTTCCTGACAGGAGCCACGTATCATGCGAGCGTAAGCAAAGCCCACCGCGAATCAGAAACGATCATAAAACAAGCCTACGCCCGCCACACGAGCGACCTTGGCTTGGGGGGCAACTGTTCTGGAGTGGGCCGAAGCCCACTATCCAGTGCTCTGGCGCTAGATCGGCCCAACCGTGGGGCACAAAGCAAGGAACCGCATCAACGGCCCTGATCTGTCCGTACGTCCATCCAACGGCCGAGCACGACTCACGCTCACTATTTAAGCATTCATTGCGTTAGTTGTCAGGTACACACTGTTCATCAATACCTATAGTTTTGCTCGTCCTTTCCTGACTTGGGCGTCGGAGTGTTATCGCAGGTACACCCGCCCGCTGGAGCAGAGCTAGCTGAACGACCAAGGCATACAGAGATCTGAGACCTGGAAAACAGCAAGCAAGGACATCTAAGGAACAGATCAGATAGTAAGCCCATTAGTTAGTAGTAAGGCCCATTAGTTGGTTAATATATAAGGTTGATAGTAGACTCATTTATAATTATTTTCTTTTCATTTTGTAATTTTTCACAACTTCTAATATAATAGACTTTTAGAGCTTTTCTCTCTAATTTCTATGGATATCATATTTTTTAAGATGGTATCAGAGCAAGTTTTGATCTTGGGTTTTGATCTTGTGACCTATCTTTGAGCTTCACCACCGCTGCCGGCGGCGGCATCTGCCATCGGCAGCATCACCTTTTATTAATTTTCAAATTATATATTTTCACGGTTGCCATAACCTTTTTCTTTTTGTTTCCTTCTGCTGTTTTCTATTTTCCGGCGTATATTTTCAGTTTCTGGCAGACATACCACCGTCTGCCGCCACCGGAAAATTTTTCCGGCGACCGTTTCCGGAGAAACAACCCCCATCAGAATCGGAATCTCCCGATCTATTCAACCATGCAAGTTTCAATATCAACAAAGAACACACACGTGCTATTTCTCTCACCTGACGCTTTGAGCTTTTCCGACGCTGTGGCGGCGCATCCAGCGTCGTCTCTGGCCGATATGTTATTGCATTGGTCGCCTCTCCATTCTAATGTTGATTTTGAAGTGAAAGTTAGTGATGGGATTGCTCAATTGATAATATAGAAGATAGCTACTCCTGAGAGGTTCTGGATTTAGATTTTATTATTAAAGGTGATTCAACAAGATTACGGTGGCGTATGGTGTGCGGTGTCTGTTCCTCTTCTTCTCAGTCTATTAGGTTGAAGATATTCATTGTTGGTTGTTGACGAAATTCAATCCAATTCGATTACGAACAGAAAGTAAGATTTCCCCCTCTCTTTTCTTCACAAATACTTGGGGTTTATCAATTGATTCAATTATTCAGAATTGGGGTTTATCAATTTAATCCAAGTATGTTCGGGGTGTTGTGATTGCATTATGGTTACTGTTCTAGATATTGTCGGTTGAAGCGTTACTCGAATTGATTGAAATCTTATCAAACAATGTTATTACCTTTTTCTTTCAATTGTTGAGTTTTTAGTTTAGTTAACAAGGGTTGTTGTTCATGTAAGATTTTGACATAGTTCAATTGAGGGTTTTATTGAACAAGTAACTTGGTTCAGAAACACCATGTTCATTTGAAAAGACTTATCATATTCATAGTTCAGCTTATACAGTTCTTGATCGTGCTCCTGACATCAACTTATTCAAGAGATATCCTTTGATTATAATATCTACAAGAGCTATGTCAATTGATGCTGAAAAGCTCACAAATGATGAAACAAATAGAGGTGGGCCTCTTGTTGAGTATGAACGAAGAATTACCGCGTTGTTGATGTACTGTTTTGGAAGACTTGTGAAGCACACTGTCATGGAGACTAGAGCTAAGCAATTGTGGATTTGATCCCTTCAATTTGGGATCCCATTGTTATTTTGTTTGGTGATTTGTCTCTTTGATGTTTTTGACTCCAACAATGGTGGGAGGTAAGAGATAGATCATTCAAGTTATGTGTTAGAGGTTATTGGGATAATAAAATTGGATAGCGTGGTTCTGTTTCTGTTAGAAAGGTTGCTGCTCCTCGTGGTTCTAAATTTGATTTCAGTAGCCATATTGGCTTGTTTTTAGCTTCTGTATATGGTGGTTAAGCATGATGCTTCTGCTGTAAATGGTTAAGTATTGAGATTTTGCTTCTGTCTTAGAGTGATTGAGTGCTCTTGATGGTTAAGCGTTGATGTGCTTCTGCCAAATGGTTAAACTTTGAGGTATAATTTCTGTTTGGTGGTTAAGCATTTTGCTTCCTTCAAGTGATTAAGCCTTGAGTTGTGGTTTTGACTTGATGGTTAAGTGTTGGTTTGTTGCTTCCTCCGAGTAGATAAACCTTGAGTTGTGGTTTCTATTCGATGGTTAAGCTTTTGTTGACTTCTTTGACACTTGGATGGTTATGCCTAAGAGTGAATGTTGTGGAGACGCTGGAAGAAGCTTGAAGGGGCCCGATAGTTGGTCGAAGACTTATAGGAGCTATGCACCTCAACCGCTACCAATTCAGATTGTTCTTTATTTTACTTGTTTTTATAGTATCTTTGTATTGCTTATCCCAAGCTGGAAGTGTTGTGAACACCGTCCAGCTTACGAGAGGCTGTTAAAATATAGATAGTAAGCCCATTAGTTAGTAGTAAGGCCCATTAGTTGGTTAGTATATAAGGTTGATGGTAGACTCATTTATAATTATTTTCTTTTTGTTCGGTATCGGAGTACAAGAGTAGGGCTCCCGCGGCTGGATAAGATTTCGAACCTGGGGCTAAGTGCTTGACTGCTTTCGAATAAGTATGCTGCAGTTGGAATGGTGGGCTCGGACGTCCGTGGTAGCGCTTCGTCCACGCCGGGTGGGGGGTACCTGCAAGACACTCCGACGCTCAAGTCAGTATGTGAAAAAGGAGGAGATAATGAGATAGAGGCAAATAATACGATCTCGGGCTAGGCCGAGGTGCTCGACTGAGTGTCCGAGCTTTGCATGCCCGAACTCGGAAGATTGGGCACGCTAAGCTCGGGAAAGGTAAGATATGTGCGGAATCTTAGCCTTGTGGGTTGCAAGTGTGATATTGTTGTTGTAGTTGTTGTCGTACCTGGGCTTGGAGGGTGGACCTCTATTTATAGACGGGAAGCCGTACCTGGACCGTTGGATCCGTCGGGTCGATCCTGATCGTTGGTCAGGAGAGCCGCTCTGCAGTTGATATCTTGTGAGGCGGACATGGGCCAGGCCTCAGTGGGTGAAGGTTTGGCCTAGTCCGGAACAGTGGCCCCTCAAGTCGAGAGCGGGACTGAATGAACTCGGTTTCGGCTTGCTCTTCTTCCGAGGCGGGCCCGTGATAGGTCTTGTTCCCTGAAAAGGTGATTTCGAATACTCATGTAATGCTTTAGGAAGCCAGAATACCTGTTTGAGAAGAGTTGCGCATTTATTCCGTTGTGACGCTTCACCTCCCCCTCCTATAAATGGGGGAGTTGGAGCCTTTCCTGGTCATTCTGCGTTTTTCTTGACTTTGATCTCTGCAAGGCGAATCTTTTCTTACCCGCGCGAGATCAGCTCTTCAAGCGGCGACGTCGTTTCCTGTGATTCTCACCTACGAGGTCAACATTCAGTCTGATATACGAAAGTACCTGCACCGAGGTTAGTTCTTTCGCAATTATTGTATTTTAAGATTTTAGTTGTGGCGGACGCCGCTAAGTTCGCGGCCGTTGCTGCTCGTTCCATGGGGAGGAGTCGTCCGACCTTGGGGATGCCCGAGGCCAAGACGTGTTATTGCTTTGCGAGTTAAGATAGAAAACATAATGCGTTTAGATTAAGTGATGGCGCCGTCCTCCCCTTGCAGATCATGACTCGAACCAGGAGTGAGGAGAGACGAGCCCCGGGAAAACCGCCTGGGAAGCCAATTCTGAGGAAGTCGGCCACGGGTGAACCGATGTTGGCCCCTAAGGGGGCCCCTTCTTTACTGTCTTCCACCTGCGCTTCTTCTCCCGCTGGGTCGGGTGCTTCGGCCAGAGTGCCAGTCATGCAGACCTCGGAATGCACTGTTGAGGAGAACCCCGGAATGGAGGACGCTGAAGTCGCTTCCTGGGCTGAAGAACTTGAGGCTGAGCTGGAAGTAGAAGCCGCGGCGGAGGAGCCCGAGGTCCTCGTTGAGAACGAGTTCCCTTGGATAGCGATCAGGATCTGCAATACTATGGCAAGGATGAGGCCGGACAGACCCCTGTCTTTCTATGAGATGTTCATCACCGGTCTCACTGAGCAGAGGTGGGAATTAATGGATGCCGACAAGTATCCGGTGTGCATGGAGCACGACACGGTCGGATTCTTTCTTTACAGAGTTGTGCTGGAGACCATGGGAGTTCGGATCCCACTGACTGAGTTCCAGAAGACCGTGCTCAAGTTTCTGCATGTGGCCCCTTCACAGCTGACGCCAAATGGTTGGGGCTTTGTCCGAGGCTTTGAGCTGGTTACGGAGCGTCTCGGGAGAATTCCAACGGCGGAGGTCTTTTTCTGCTTTTTCAATGTGCTCCGTTCCCCAGAGGCTGGATCTAAGGGCAAAAGGCACGGACACGTCGAATTGAGATGCAACCCGAGTCGATCTTATTTCTTTGCTGTCAACGATTCGAATCGGGACTTCAAGTCAAACTTCTTCGTTAGGACATTGAGCAGCGCAGCGAAGCTTGCCGTTGCCGACTTCGAAGACAAAAAGCTGGTGGCTGGGCACTTTCCTCTTTTCTGGGATCAGAGCCATTACATCCGGGACAGAGTGGAGATTAGCACTCAGAGCTATATGTCGAGCCCTGAAAAGTTGAACGAAGAGGATAAAAAATCTTATGAGCTGTTCAACAAATGGGGAAGAATAATGGTCAAGGCTGGACTCCAGTTCCATTGTGGCTCAATGATAGAAGCCTTGGCCGTGTCCAAAGCTAGATTGGATCAGTAATTTGCTACTTGTATAATGCCTTTAATTCTTTGTTTATTTTGTACATAGTTGAGCTCGCCGTTTCATTATTTGACTGATCCCTCTGTTGTTGTTGCAGACAAAATGGATGATGTTGATTTGGACGTCGTCTTCGAGGTGGCCGGGGTCGAGACCACGGTCACCATTGACAAGAGCACTTCTGCAAAGAAGGCAGCAGACAAGCCTTCTGGGTCGGCCACCGAAACTGGCCCATCAGACAAGACCATGGGCAAACCCGAGTCTGGGGGCCCCATGGTAAATAAACAGAAAACAAGCGAGACTAAACCTCCTCCGAAGTCGCCTGCGGTACGCTCCTCTACTCCGCAGCCAGACGCGGTAGTGGACAAGAAAAAGAGCAACGCCGAGGCCGTCGCCAGCAGACCTGCTAAAAAACAAAGGCCCACACAACAGAATGTAGATAAGGGCAAAGAGAAAGCTTCCCTGGCCGATTTTGAAACCTGCATCCGGGTCGGTCAGACTGGTGCGGGGGTTATCAAGGAGCTGCGGGATCTAGCAGCCGACAAGATGACTGACCGCCTCAAAGGTAAGATCATTGTCCTTGACGCTGAAAATAGAAATTTACAAGGCAAATATATTCGAATATGTCGTGAGCTCAGTTCTTATCGAGATCGTAATTTGGTAGCCTACTTCGAGGAGAACCGGAGCTTGAAGGAGGAGCTGGGGAAGCTGAAGGACGTTCAGAATCAGCTCGAGGATGCCCGTGCTCAGGTTTCTCAGCAGAATAAATTGATTGCCAACCTTCCCAAGCTGAAGGAGGACCTGAAGGCGGCACTGGAGAGGGCGGAGGCAGCCGAGGCGGCAAAGGAGGCGAAGTCCAAGGAAGTAGAGAAGCTGACGGCGGACAAGACTGTGCTGACTCAGAATGTGGTGAAAGCTGCTATGTCCGGCTTCAAGCGCTGCTTGACAATGGCTTTGGTCCTGGAACCCGGCTTGAACACCGACCTGCTGGATGCCAAGTACAAGGCAGAAAACGGGAGGATAGTTCACAGGGACACAGTGATTTATGATCCCGCTGCCGTCCCAGCTGCCGAGGAGGAAGCTGCCGTTGCCAATGCTGCGGAGAATGCTGAAACCGAAGGCGGGGCCTGCTGATCTTGTCTTTTTAAGTTTTCCCTTGATTTGGTCCCGGGTATGTCCGGGGCCAATTTTGAATTGTAATATACAATGGGCGCCGTCCCTTTTTTTCGGTCATTAATTTGTTTGTCCTTTCATTAATTCTGTTGATTATTTGCCGTTCCTTATGCATGCTTTTGAATGAATGTCCGTAGAATTAGGAGAAACGACTGAGATTAGAGCACGAGCTATTGTAGGACGGCTTGTTCGTTTTCAAAGGGGAATGCCATGATCCCGAATCCAGGGCGAAATCCGAGGTAGTCAATAGAAAGCCAATAGGTTCTGGTACATCCCTGCAATTACAATAGAGCTGAAGATAAGCTTTGAAGAGGGGAAAGGCCAGCACGGGCCCCCTGCTTCGTAACTAGATGAAAACTGCTGCGGGCCATTGCCTTCATAGATGAGAAAGCCGCTGCGGGCTCCTCTCTCCAGAGATTCCTCCAACGGAGATCGCCGTGGACATAATAATTCTTGTTTGAAGGGATATTTGAAGGGATACATTAACTGCATGGTAGACTTGATCCCATTCTCTTTTATCCACATCAGAATAGCCTCAAATAGTAACATCATCCTCTAGATTGGTGAATCAGACAACCTCCATGCTACTTATCTCTTTCAAAACATGGATTCCTGCTTTTAAAGACTCTGAGTTCAAAGTCAAACACCACATGATTCCACTTATTTTCTAAAAGTTCTATGTCCGGATCAAAATTGAATTTTTGGTTTTGCATGTGAAACAACCATAAGTGATACTCGTTCGGCTCATAATGACCGATGTGAATATCATCCTTATAGGAATATTCATTGCCAATGATGGTTACTTTTAGACAAACTTGAGAATCATTACATGAAATTGACAATCCTTGCATGTATTCACTGTCAAACCAATTTGGAAACTCTACTCCTGGCAAAATAGAATTGGTGTTTCCAAACTTATGCAGTTCTTGCAAATGCTCAAAAAAAAAAAGAAAACGCGAAAAGTAAGATGATTGAGGTTACCTGGATGATAATGGAAGCAAATGTGGGCGGATGTCCTACGATTTTGATGGAAGAGAAACAAAAATTGATGGAGAAAGTGAGGGGGTTGTTGGGTTCGGAGGTTGTTTGTGAGTGAGAGGGAAAGGGAAAGTGAGGGGGTGTGTGCGAGAGTGAGAGGAAAGAGATAGGGTAATGTGTTTTGAATGGGGGTATTTTGGGGTTTTAGTGTGTTAGGAGGTGTCTCTCAAGTGGTACGAAGTATTGGCCAACAGTAATCAACAATTATGCTACATTCAATGAGCAACCACTTAACCCTAAACGGAAAAGAAGAGTCACCCACTTGGTTAGGACAGAGTCTTTTACGGCGATTAATACGGTTCTCAAGGTAAAGATCTATGAGGATGAGTTTTAGATAAGGGTTGTGGAGGATTGGAGTGGGCCCAATCAATGGAGTCTTCCGGTTGAGTCCAAGGCTCCGGTGTCTAGTTCGGAGGATGAGGAATCAGAGATCGGTGATCGTTGGCCAGAGACCCCTTCTGAAGAAGAGCAGGTGTTTCCAGCAGGGAAAGTGCAAGATCAAGGCTTTTCTAATGGTGGATGAGAAGAAGAACCAGCTTCTAAGTATCAATCTAAGGTTGAGATGGAGGCTAACGATTCTTTTTCTCATGTTAGTGATTCTGTTCTCCCTATTGGGTCGGCTCATGGAATGCGGGGGCGGGAAAAAGTTATCGGTCGTAGAGATATCGTCACCAGTTCCAATTCCACTGATAATGTTTATTAAAGGGATATTAAGTCGGATGGGGATTTAGGGAGTGGAAATAATTCTATCCCTATTTCATATTTGTGTAAGAGTTTGAAGGACCTCGGGGCTTCAAGTCAGGGTTCTTCTCTGGGTCTAGCTTCTTCTATTAGGCCCATTGATCTCCATTCAATCCCAAAGTCTAGGAGTGTTGCATGCGTTCTTCCTTCAGATCCTGGTGGGAATCAGAGTGTTAGTGGGCAGGGCGGTGTGGCTGGATCTTCGATGTTAGCTTCTGTTCGTAAGGTTAGGCGCATGGAGGTGGCTCGTGCAGTGTATTCAAATTGTTTTGCGGAGGTATCAAATGGTCAAATCCAATCTCAAGATTCGGCCAAGAGTTGCGAGAGTCCCATTTGGAGTGGTGGTTCCGTAGGAGATTCAAGTATCCAGGCTGGTAATAATCGTTTTTGGGTTCTTCATCAAAAAGCTACAGCGCAGAAGGTTTGGAATACCGCTTCCGCTTTAGGGGTGGAGGGGGTATGTCCTGACTCTATTTATATTGACTTAATTGCCGTTGGGGAAGCTAGGGATAAAACGGCGAAGGTTCTGAGGGAGAAAGAAAAGGGTGCTCCATGAATATTGTATCTTTAAATATAAGAGGGTTGGGTGATAGTGCCAAGAGGAGACATATGGCTGATATCATCAATAAAGGTTGTTTTGATATTGTATGTATCCAAGAAACTAAGAGGGAGTCGATTGATGATGTTTTGGTTCGTAGTTTTTGGGGGCATCAGAATTTTGAATGGATTGCTAAGCCTTCTGTGGGTATTCTTTTGATGTGGAAAACCAGTTTGTTTGAGGTTAAGTGTTTTGTAGGTGTGGGGTATGTGGGCCTGTGCTATATGTGCCAGAACTCCTTATTATATGTGGTGAATGTGTACGCTTCGTGTACGACAGCTGGGAAAAGAGAAGTTTGGGAGGCCCTTCTTGCTTTAAAGAATCAGGGTGATCATGGTGAGTGGTGTGTTGTAGGGGATTTTAATGTCGTCTCTTCTTTGGAAGAGCGTCAAGGTAATAGTGCGCACCAGCGTAGGGCGGAGACGTCTGAGTTTAACTTGTTTATCGCCAATATGGAGCTTGTAGATGTACCTTTGTATGGGAAACAGTTCACTTGGTTTTGTCCTGATGGTTTATCTAGAAGCAGACTTGATCGTTTTTTAGTCTCTGAGGGTTTAATTTCTTCTTGGAAAATTAACAGTCAATGGGTGGGTGATAGAGACATATCAAATCATTGTCCTATTTGGTTGCTTCGGTCCTTTAAGGATTGGGGCCCCAAGCCTTTTCGATTGTTTAATGGTTGGCTTGATCATCCTGAGTTCAATGGTTTAGTGGATCAATGGTGGAAAGAGTTCTCGGTTAGGGGAAAAAAAGGGCATGTGATTAAAGTGAAACTTAAAATGCTGAAAGCTAAGCTCAAGGTGTGGAATAATGAAGTTTTTGGTCGGATGGATCTCAGCATTAAACGTCTTATTTCTGAGACTAATGATCTTGATCAAGTTATCTTACAGGGGGGTGCGATGGAAGATGTGGCAAAATTGAAGGAGATGTCTTCGTCCTTCTGGAAGCAACTCCATATCAAAAAGAGCATGATCAAACAAAAATCTAGATCTAATTGGATTAGAGAAGGGGATCTCAACACTAAGTTTTTCCATGCCTGCATTAAGAATCGTAGTAGAGCTAATCAGATTTTGTCTCTGAATAAGGATGGCATGAGGTTGGAGGAGGTGAAACAGAAAGTGAAAAGTTTTTTCGAAGCCAGTTATCCAGAACCATTTATGCATAGACCTATTCTCAGTCGTATTGAGTTTGTTAAGATTGGTGACGACGAGTATCATGATCTTTGTGCACCATTTACGGAGGATGAGGTGAAAGAAGAAGTGTATTGTGATGGGAATAAAAGTCCAGGGCCCGACGGTTATAATCTCAACTTCATTAAAAAATGTTGGGAGATTGTGAAGGAGGACATTATGGGTCTTTGAGAAATTCCATGTTAACGTGGTGTTACCTAAAGCCATTTCGGCTTCTTTTTTGGCTCTTATTCCCAAAAAGGAAAACCCGCAAGATTTAAAGGACTACTGACCGATTTTTCTCATTGGATGTATCTATAAAATACTGGTTAAAGTGTTAGCTAGTAGATTGAAGAAGGTGTTGCCCAAGATTATTTCTCTTTGTCAATCGGCGTTCCTTTCGGGTCGTCAGATTTTGGATGGGATTTTGGTGGTTAATGAGTTGGTTGATCTGGCCAAAAGAAAGAAGGATGAATGCATGCTTTTCAAGGTTGACTTTAAGAAGGCTTATGATTCTGTTTCTTGGGGGTTTCTTGATTACATGATGGGTCGCATGGGATTTGGCGCAATGTGGATTAAATGGATCAGATCTTGCCTCCATAATTCTTCGATGCCTGTTCTTGTCAACGGGAGTCCTACTGAGGACTTTCAGATACATAGGGGTCTTAAGCAAGGGGATCCTTTATCTCCTTTCCTTTTCCTTATTGTTGCCGAGGGTTTAATTGGAATGGTGCAGAAGGCGGTGAGCGATGGTTTATTCTCTGAGTTCAATGTTAGTAATAGTCTGAGCTTTTCGTTGTTACAATTTACATATGACACTATCTTGGTTGGCAAGGGCTCGTGGGACAATTTATGGTGTATAAAGTCTATTTTCAGAATTTTTGAGCTTGTATCTGGGTTGAAGGTGAATTTCCATAAGAGCTGTTTGTATGGCATCAACTTGAACGATGACTTCTTAGAAGCGGGTGCTACCTTCTTGTCCTGCAGTACTACCACTATTCCTTTTAAATTTCTGGGTATCCCGGTGGGAGGCAATCCTAGAAGAAGACATACTTGGACCCCAATCATTGAGAAGGTGAGAAAGAGATTTTCCTCGTGGAGTGTGCGTTTTTTATCTATTGGGGGTAGAGTGACTCTCATAAACTCTGTTCTCAATAGCATTCCACTCTACATGTTCTCCTTCTTCAAGGCCCCCAAGATTGCTATCCAAGAGCTTATTAAGATCCAGAGAGACTTCTTGGCGGGCTGACTAGAGCTGGTCGTTCTGTTTACTGGGTGTCTTGGGACAAAGTTTGTAGACCTAAGAAAGATGGTGGTTTGGGGGTAAAAAACCTTGAAGCTTTCAATTTGGCCCTTTTGAGCAAGTGGAAATGGAGGTACATTAATGATATTAATACTAGTTGGAGGCAGCTATTATATCATCGATATGACGGTTTGAGGTTTGTTTTCACGGGGGCTATTTCTTCTAGAGGCGGCACCAAGGATTCTTTATAGGTAGAGGGGATTTGATTTCATTTTGGTCGCATAAATGGGCTAGTGCTGAATCTTTTAAGGACTTGTTCCCTAACCTTTTCCATCTGGCTAAGTTTCAAAACGGTTGTATCAGGGAGCATGGGCATTGGGTTGATAGCACTTGGCATTGGAATCTTGTTTGGGGTCGTAATTTGACAGCGGTGGAGAGCGCTGACTCTGATTTGCTTTTGAACATTTTACACTCTTTCCATCCAGTCGATTCCGAGCAAGATAGTTGGCAGTGGAGGCTTGATAATTTCCATGTTTTCACAGTTAAATCTTGTTATACTCAGTTGTTGAACATTGTGCATCAAGATAGGTTGGATAGCGACACTCAAAGTGCTTTAGATGATTTGTGGCAGCTCTCCATTCCCACTAAGGTGGGGGTTTTCGGTTGGAGATTGTTGTTAGGAAAGCTTCCAAGCCGGGGTGCTCTTATTTCTAAGAGTATCATTACGGACCCTCATGGGGTCGTGTTTTCCTTTTTGTTTTGAGCAGGATGAGACTATTTTTCACTTATTTTTTCTGTGCATGCGTTCTCAATCAGTCTGGAGTGATATTCATAATTGGATGGGCAGTGAGCTTATGAATTCTCTTTTTGGAGTGTCGCATTTTAAGGCACATGGTATCAGGTTGGATTCCAAGAAGGCTGGGAGATTGAAGTATCTCATGTGGATGGCAGTCACGTGGTGTCTTTGGATTCACCAAAATCATATTCTCTTTAAGGGCCAAGTTTTCAATCATCAAGTGGTAGCCAATCATGTTAAATCTATATCTTGGAGTTGGTTCATTAGTATTGAAGGGCGCAATTCAACTTTGAAAATTTCTGACTGGTGGGGAAGCCCTATTATTTGTAAGACCATCCATAATCTGCTTATCAAGAAAAAACTTCAATACCATTAACATTCCTATTTAAAGCTTTCATTGTAAAGATTAGTGGTATTTATTTTTGTTATTTTCTTGATTGATAGGAATATAATTCAATAACCAAACACGGTTGGCCTAGGGGCTTAAGCTACTCTCGGACAGGGGGTTGAGCGGTGTTGCTGGCTTCGATTCTCGCAGCGAACAAACTTGGTGCGGGAACAAACTCGGTATTATTGGTCAGTGTAAAATTTGCTCCTAAAAATACAAACATAGATTAGTCTATCGTTGAAAATTAAGACACTCTCTAAGTAGTCAGTAATAATCTGAACTATAAAAAGAATATAACTCACTATTCCAAGATTTATAACACTCATCACAGTCCCGACATGCACCATTTATTTGTGCTACACTTGAATTTTAAATAAGAGCTATTTTTATCGTTTTTTAGATAAACAATAATTCATTAACGGAGTACTAGGGCTGCTCGAACCCATACAGCATCAAAAGATTACATATTGTTTAGACACTGGAGTGGGTTAGACCACCAAGATGTAAAGACAAATTAGAGTTACAATCCAATTTGTAAACAAACCAACTTCATGTTAAGCTTTTGATGCGAGTGATCACGGAGTCAACATTCACCTCCTCGTTCTTGAAGACAACCAGTGGCGGATCTTGAAAGTATATTTTGAGGTGGCCAAAATTGTTAAATCGTATATAACCATAAAAATATATACGTATAATGCTAGTAAAATAAAACTAAAAATAAAAATGAGTAAAATAATAGTATATAATTAAAATCTAAACGGACACATGTATATTAACCTATACGCTGGCTAAACAAATAAAAACAATAATTTAATTTATTTAATATGCAATAAAGAATAACAATCACTATTGGCTAAACAAATAATAGTATACTATAATTAATGTGCAAAATAATCAAAAGCAAATTAAAAGCAAACAAACCGACACACATACTAAACTTCAAGAATAACTGAACAGGTACTTTTATTTAAAAAAAAACTAAACAAATATTTAAATAAAAATACTATTAGCAGACAACGAGCAAAATTTAAAGTGTACGTGTACTAGTACTACTAACCTATTGATGAAACGAAGCAGTTAGGAAGGACAGGACAAGACTCAAGAGCGTGCAGACAGTACAATGTCAATGCAGGGTTAAACTTAAAACATCGGAGAAAATAGGTATCTATCTATGGGCCTATTACTAATAAAATGTTTTTAAAAACTTGGGTGGCCAGGCATTTGTCCGCCCCAATGAAGTTCCGCCACTGAAGACAACACCATTCTGGGATAACCAAATACTCCAACAAATTGCTAACCAAAACAAATATTTTGTTCTCTTTTTTTTCCTCCCCTTGCAAATTTGCCCGCACCATCCAAAATGTCTGTCCACGCTTAAGGAATCATCGAACACAACACCCAACCACGAGCACACATGGCTCCAAACAGTCTTGGCGAAAATGCAACTCATAAACAAATGGGGAACATCTTCACGGGTTTGATTACATAATGCGCAAACAGCTTCGTCTTCGGAAAAAATAACCTGCCTATGGAGTAACTGCGCGCACGTGGGCAACGAGTCGCGCAACAAACACCAACCAAAAATTGTAACCTTTGATGGTGTGATTGTTGCCCATAAACCTGCTGCCAAATGATGCGGAAGCGAATAGAATACAACGCCAATACATTCGGCCACCAGCACCTGATACATAGATTTAACCGAGAAATTTTTCGATGACTCCAGCAGCCAAATCCACCAATCACGCTTAGTTTGATTCGATTCTACAGCAAGAAGAATATCTTGCAGATTTTTTGCTTCAGCTGCACAAACCGAATCAGTCAGCTGCATCCAAGGCTCTCTCCACGTCCATTTCCCACCAATCCACACACCAATATCCGCGACAGCTACATGCTGATGGTTACAAGCAGCAAATAAAGAGGGTAATAGCTTATTAAAAGGTTCAATTCCTAACCAATGATTCTTCCAAAAGTTGACCCAAAATCCATCTTCTTTATTTATTTATCTATTACAATTACAATAGTTATTTCTATCTATTTTTTGATAATGATAGTAACTTCTATCTATAATAATAATAATAATCGACTAGCGTGGTTCCAATTGGTGGATCCTGAGACCCCGCGGGGAGCGCTGTTGTTAGTTGTAACTTGTAACTACTACCGGTTCATTGATACTGACAAAATCAAGTAAGTGGGCTCAGAGTACCTAGGTCACATGGTTGAGTGAAAGAGACATCGTTGGTGGAAAAATGTAGGCGTACGGGGTTCGAACCCCGCTCCCTCCTTCCCTCTAACAATTAACACACTAATTACTAACCACTTTGCCTATCTAAAAAAAAAAGTGGGCTCAGAGTACCTAGGTCTGGTCCTAAAAAAAATTAATTCATTTTCTTACTATTTGGATATCATCCTTAATTTGTGGGGTTCTCTTCCCCCTTTTTTTATTGTCCCTAGTTTATCTTTTTCATGGCTTGAATTCATTGTGACCTAGGGATGACAATGAGTACCCTACGTGCAGGGTGCTATAGTGTCCGTCCCGTACATGTTGGGCACCAAGTGCCCATGGGCATGCCCATTACTCACACTTAAAAAGCAAAAAGTAATAAATGACACATTATAATTCAATTTAAAAAGCTATTATTTTTTGTATCTACTAATTAAAATATTACACATGATAACATTTAGTGAATTAAAAACATCTAAAATATTTGTAGTTTGAATTTATTTTTTTGAAGTTTTTTTTTTGACAAATATTTTTTTGAAGTTGGAGATAATTAAAATTGTGATAATAGTAACTATATATATATATATATATATATATATATATATATATATATATATATATATATTGGTGCGGGCCGGTGCGGGCTGGGCACCATAGTACACGTCCTCGAGCCCGCGCCCATGTGTGCGGGTAATTATCCGCCTGTTTGCGGGTACCCTATGGGCATGGGCTCAATTGCCATCACTAATTGTGACTGTTGTTCTATACTTCTATCGTATCATAAACCATAGCCACAAAAGATTCAGAGGTCTTTTTAGGCTTAATTTATATTTACAGTATTACAAATTAGATATTACATTTTTATAGGATGGATTAACTTTTGTTTCTAAATTAATTAGTAGTAAAAGTAAGGCTTAAATACGTTTTAGTCCCTGCAAATATAGGGTCTTTTGATTTTAGTCCCTGTATTTCTTTTGAAAGATCCCTGTAAAATCAAACTTTTTCAAATAGGTCCTTTTGTTAGTCAAAGGTTACCAAAAAAATTTAGTTGACTAACAAAATTCTGACGTGCAACTTTTTTTCATTTTTAATTTTTTTAAAGGTCATTTGCATTGCAATGTCATTAATTTTTATTTTAATTAATTTTAAATTGCTGACTTAAATGCCAAATCAAATTAGGGTTTTTTCTCACCATCTCATCCATTCTTCTTCTCCATTTCCAAAATCCAATCTCTCTCACAGCCACCATCGAAATCCCTCTCACAGCCACGAGGATATGTAGGATCTCGCAGCATGCAGCACAGATTGGATGGGCTGCTCAATATCATTCCAAACTTTGTCATTCCGGCGACGCCACGAGCACCAAATGACAGCTGCGAGAATTGTCTTGTTGTCCATGTCAAAATAATTCGGCAAATGGAAAAATAATGCAATAGCACTTTCAGCCTGTTCATAATCCAGACTAATAACGTCCCACAATCCAGCGGCGGCCCAAACTTGCTGGGCCTCTTTGAGCAGCCAAAGAATACGTGCCACTCGTTTTCTAGAGCACTGTCATCACACATGGGACAAGTAGGAGGGCATTGAACTCCCTTGCAAACTAATCTTGTTCGAATAGGCAAACAACCACGAACTATGTGCCAGATTAAAATTCGGATTTTATTTGGAATATTAAGGGACCAAATTGCCTTCCAATCACTTTGGACACGAAGATGAGAAGTGTCCACAAGATTTTCCATAGTGTAATGATAAGGAGACTTCACTAAATAAACCCTGTTTCTACTCAAAAGTCCCAAACCATTTGACCCTCACCCAATGCAGTGGACCTTGGAATTTTGAGAATAGACTTCGCTTCGGTTTCATTGTATTAATAAGATCAGAATTCCAACTATTAGAGGCACCATCCACCAAATCAGAGACAAAACATAAATAAGAATTTGGATTGTAGCCGGAGGTGACATAACGATTACTAGGCTCACGAAGCCATGGGTCATCCCAGATGCGGACATTTGAACCATCACCAATTCTCCATCTAAAACCATCTTTGACAATTGCCCGTGAAGTGCAGATGCTACGCCAAACATAACTTTGGTTGGGCCAATAGAAGCCCCCAAAAAGTCCCCCCGAGGGAAATATTTAGCTTTGAAGACACGTGAAATAATAACATCTGGATTAGTAAGAATCTTTCAACCTTGCTTCCTTAACATAGCCAAATTGAAGATGTGGAAATGCCGAAAACCCATACCCCCATGCTCCTTTCGCATAGACAGCTTATCCCAACTCAACCAATTAATGTCTCTGCCCTGTGCTTTGTTCGAACCCCACCAGAAAGAATTGGCCATTCGCTCCATTTCCTCCCCTAGAGATGTGGGGATTAGAAATGTGCTCATACAGTAAGTGAGAATTGTTTGAACCACAGACTTCACAAGTACCTCTCCCGAAGATAAATGAGCATGACAGACGTTTTGTCATTACCGCAAATTGATAACACCACATGGACTTTGCATATTGATAGCGGAAGGATATGTTAGTCTTGAATGTAAATATGTTGTCCAAGAACATGTCATTGTTCTAATGAACATTGATAATGCCATTGTTTTAAAGAACATGTCTAAGATTTGTTTTAAAGAACATGTCTAAGATTCATGATCATATTCTTGATTACCCCCCCCCCCCCCCCCCCCCGCGCGAAAAGCTTATGTTTCTTGCAATCCATATTTGGAGTCGGAGGGAGATATATGCCTTGTGCATTCTTGGAGATTTTTTCTCGGCTGCTTATAGTTAATTTAGTGCCCACTAGTGGAAAAATGACTTTAGAAAGCATCATTTAGCATCGGTTGTTTGAACAGCCGATGCTAAATGTGGACGCGGTGGCAATTTTGCAATTAAGGGCAAGTTTTCATTTTTCCCGCAACCGATGCTTAAAGTACCTGAGCCAGAGCTAATTGTATGACTCATGTAAACAACCGATGCTAAAGGTCCCATTTTATTTCCAAATTTCACGCATTCTCAGTCTCCCACGATCTCATTCTTTCGTTCTCAACTCTCACTCCCCTTCACGCGTTCACCCTAGCATCCGCCGTCGCTGTCCTATTTTATTTCCAAATTTCACGCATTCTCAGTCTCCCACGATCTCATTCTTTCGTTCTCAACTCTCACTCCCCTTCACGCGTTCACCCTAGCATCCGCCGTCGCTGTCCTCCCTCCACGTCGCCTTCGCCGCCCTTTCTCCCCGTCACTGTCGCTGTCCTCCATCGCCAGTTCGTTCACTAATTCGTTCAGAATCTTCAAGCTCAGTTTGTTCAGAATCTTCAAATGGTAAGCATCTTGGCTTTGGTTCTCTTCCTCTCCCTTTGTTTTTGTTTTTGTTTTCGTTTTCATTCTCTTCCTCTCCCTTTGTTTTCGTTTTCTCCGCTTGAAACCCTAAATTCGTTTTTGTGTTCTCCGCTTGAAACCCTAAGTTCGTTTTCGTTTACTAAACTTGGTGCTGTTGAAAAACGTTTGTTCATTGATAAGCTTATTAAGCATATTGAGAATGATAATTTGCAATTGCTTCAGAAACTTAGAGAAAGAATGGACAGGTATATTTATTTGATTAGATTTTGCTGTAAAATGAGTTCTTTTTATGATTATTTATTTATGAACAATAATATGAACAATAATAGCTTTTTTTGTTAAAGCAATTGATATCTACGTAACAGAGAGAGAGAAATTGGGGAAACTGAGTTTCCATTTTTCTTGAAATTGAATTACATTGTGCAGAAATACAAGCATATGTAGTGTTTGACAAAAGAGCTGACTAACAGCTAACATGATTAACTTCTTAATATACTCCTAAGTGAATAATAATAATAAATCAGTACAAAACTGAAACTAGAAGCTTAGTTTAATAGGTCCAATTCTGAAATTGGATGGCTTTTACTTGTTTTCAATTTGATTGGTGAAACCTTGTTTTATTTGGTCCTTATTGTTTCACTTCAAGTTTGTTTTACATCATTTGGAAATTAGAAACTTTTTTGTTTCCCTCAAAATTCTACTTATAGTTTGTTTTACTCAAGAGTCACTCAATTCAGCAAACCCTTTAGCATACTTAAATTTCCCAGTACCACCAATAACTGATAACTGTGACATAGTACTCCCTATCTTATACAAACCATAAAAATTCAAACTATCACCATATTCCCCACCTTCAAAAAGAGCAGTAAATACCATCATTTGTCTACTCCCATCAGCTGAACTTGCAACATAAACACCTTGAGCTTTTCCAACTATTTGAGACCCCAATTCAGGTTGAGAAGTAAGAACATCATCAATAACATTAATTGTACCAAAACCAAGTCCTAATCCATCAGGTCCTAATTGTAGCTGCTGAACATTATTTTGATTATTGTTTGGTGCAAATGAATTACCTGATAGACCAGTACCTAATGGAATACCAGTTACACCATTCACAGTAGGAATAGCACCATTAGCATTAGGAATTGGAATTGCACCATTAGATTTGTTTCTTGTTATGGTTCATTACCAAATTAACACTACAAAATACAACTGACAAATTGATTAATATATTTTGTTTCCTTTGTTCAAACAGATATCATGGATGATTCCAGTGCCGACCCTCCAAAAAAGAAAACTAGATGTCCGACATCATTACAAAAGTTCACTAATAGGCTCCCAACTGGTGAAAAATATAGAGTGGCTGTTGATAGTAAAGGCAAATTTATTGGTCCATATGCTAACAAATTCAAGAACTATTTAGGGGTGGTTGCTCGAACAAAAGTAAGCATATTACCCTTTTCCTGGGAGCAAGTTGATGGCGAAACAAAAAGGATTGCTTGGGATGATGTTAAGCAAACATTTGATGTTCCCGAAAATGAGGAATTCCACAAGTTCTGGATGTCTCATATCGGTGGTTGCTGGAAACAGTTCAAGACAAGACTCAACAATGACTATGTCTTTTGATAAGTCTTATTTTACTATGTTTTTAGCATTTGAATTAAATAAAAATTGTAGAATTTTAGTTTCACTTTGGAGCTATTTTACTACAAAATGTTGGTTTCTATTTTCAGGATCAAATAATGAAGAAATGGAAGAAATTCACGTGATTAAAGGCAAAGAATAAAAGTTCAAGGACCAAGGAGCAAAATCAAGCAAATGAAGCCAAGAATTAAGTGTTCACGCACGGTCCGTGCCTACTACACGCATGGTCCGTGCTCACTGTTACAGAAAGTAGCTGAAAAGACTCAAGACACGCACGGTCCGTGCGCACCAGAAGCATGGTCCGTGCGTCCTGTACGTTTCAGAAGATGGAAAGTTTGAAGACCACGCACGGTCCGTGCTCCTTACACGCATGGTCCGTGCTCCCTGTGCTGAATCAGAATTTTACAAGTTTTACGGCACGCACGGTCCGTGCACCCCAGCAGCATGGTCCGTGCATCTTTATCTGAAGCTAAAAATGTTACAAAACTCTTCCAATTCTTTCATTATGGCTTGTAATTCGAATTTAATCCTTTGTCTACTGATCCTAGGCTATAAATAGGACCTCATTTCAGCTGTAATGGTACCTTTGCATACTTGTAATCTCACTCCAAAGTTTTCCTCTAAGATTTTATGCAATTTACTTTCTTCATTTTAAGTTCTTGTTCTTTCTAATTCTTGCACTTTACATTCTCCAACTTTACTTTCTGTTCTTTATTTTCCAGCACCTTTATTTTCTGCACTTTACTTTCTGTCATTTACATTCCAGGTCATTTACATTCTGTCATTTACAATTCCGCAATTTATATTCCCGTCATTTATCTTTCTTGTCATTTATCTTTCATGTCTTCTTCTTCTTCTTCAAAGTTTTTTTTGTCTACTATGATCATGAGTGAGTAGACTCCTTTTAGTCTTGGGATTGTGGGACTAATCCAATGATAGACCCATAAACAATCCCAAGTCTAAACTCTATTTTATTAAAATTATATTCTAATTTAATCCCATCATTTTCAAAGTTTCATTCCAAATATCAAAACGAAGTACCGAAAGGAGAAGTTTTGATATTAGAACTATGGGATTAAACAAGGGAAATAAAACATGAGAATAGTTTTGGGACCTTTGGGATAAAAGAGGCTTGTACTTAAGGGGTCTTGGCAATAATCAACCATGAGAATAGGTTTTGATTATTGTTTCGAGGCACACTCTTGTATTCTGAAAGGAAACTTGAGTTACCATTGAATGTCTTGTCCTTAGAAATACAATTTTATATAAAATAGGGAATGGATGAGGGGTTGTGAGTTCATTATATCATTGTGATGAAACCACAATCCTAAGATGCTTTTATTTACAAATTCCAAATCAAACAATTATCTTTTACTAAATCATTCTCTTTTAGCTAATCACCATCGAAAAAGAAATCGGTAATTACAAAGTCTCTGTGGGATCGATATTTTTACTACGCGATAGAACCGTGCACTTGCGGCCTATCATCTTTGTAACAAGCTAAGAGAGAATCTGCCAAGAATACTCAAAAAAAAAATATACAAACACACAATGGATTTGTTTAATTATCAGTCTTTGTATCACTGCATGTTGCTGAATTTTATGTTTATCAATGTTGCAGCAATCATTGGCAACTAGTTGTCCTACTCCCGAAGCAAAATACCGTGGTCTGGATGTGTTCCTACAGTTGCCAACCAGGCAAAACAATCAAAGACATGTTTAGCAAGTAAGTTTTTAATTGTTTATCATGCTTTATATTGTAGTATTTGAACTTTGGGTTGAAATTTTATACCTAATTTATATTTATGTTGTTATTAGAGGTGTGAAAGGGGATTCTACATCGGCCGCCAAGTGGTTGTACCCTATAGTAAGTAGTTTAAATATTGGGTTGATTTAATTTTGAGTGAATTCATATATGATATATATTATATTGTTTTTTGGTTAACTTTGTTAATTCATTTGTGTAGATGCCAATACAAACAAATGGTTATCATTGCGGCTATTATGTGATGAAGTTTATGTTGACCATTTTAACTGCCGGTATTGTTGATAATTGGGAGAAGGTATTATCCCTGTCAATAATATCTCTTTGCATGTTGCTAAACATCACTGTTACTTTGCAACTATTCTCAGAAATTAACTCATATATTTGTATGAAAAATAAAGATAAAATTTTGTTTTGTCTTGACTTCTTTGCAGTGTGTCCAAAGTAGTTTGATAAAGTTTATGTTAGTTTTTTACCTTTAATTGGTAATTTGGTACTAATAGTGTCATTATAGTATGAAGTAATGTAATGCTTATAAGTTACTGTAGTCAAAAATTATTATTGAGTTGCTTGAGTTGTTAATGTTCTGTGTTATTATTGACATGGATATGTGTTTGTTTATGATTAGGGTAATGATTTTTCATCCACAGAATGTTCTGAATTTTGAGTCACTTTTAAACTTGTAGGTATTTGATAACACCCAGGCATACACCGAAGAGGAAATTAAAGAGATTCGTCAGCTTTGGGCGGAATTCTTTGTCAAGATACGTACAGAGCAAAAGGATACACTATTTCCAACCAATTAAGTTATTTTGAGCAAAAGGATACCACATTTTGAAAAATTGTTATTTTGTAAGATATTATGCTTAATGGAATTTAAAGTATGTTAGGAAAGGGATCCTTTGAACAATTGTTATTTTGTAAGAGATTATGTTTAATGGAATTTAAAGTATGTTAGGAAAGAGATCCTTTGAACAATTGTTATTTTGTAAGATATATTTATTATGTGTTGATGACTAGAATTATCGCTGTATATAACAGGTTAATAATATATCGGTATGGATAAAAACAAAAAAATATTAAAAAATATTAATACATTTAGTATCGGTTATACAGAAAAAACGATACTAAATGTACCTTATTAATACATATAGTATCGGGTGTTTATGTACAACTGATACTAAATGTACCCTAACAGTACCTTAGTAGTACATTTAGTATTGGGTAAAAAACCGACACTAAATGATCGTACATTTAGTATCGGTCGATTTACTATCGGTTCCACAACCGATACTAAATGTGCAAAACAACCGATACTAAATGTCATTTCTGCACTAGTGGCCATGCATAGTTAAAAAATGATGCATAGAGAAGCCTTAAGCTACAAGCCTAAGGTTGGGAAGTAGAGGAAGTAGTAAACCTGGTTGGGAAGTTGAGGATGTTAAAGACATGATTGGAAAGTTGTTGGAAGAATATGAATCTTGAGGTGATTTAAGAGAGGCTTGTAGGTGCATGTATCTGGAGTAAACTGCTAGTTGCCTAGTGCAGATTTGCAGTGTAGTATAAGACTTCACACATGATTATTATAAGGCTTATCTTGTAAATTTGGTAGTTGGTATTATTCTTGTTCAGTTTCTTCTTTTCAATTTTCATATATGGCTAGACTTGTTCTCTTCTTGAATATTCTTCTAAGTGTGGTAGATTAGTAGTACTTATAAGATTCCATAATATTGCATTGTACCAATATTGCCTTGAAAATTGCTTGATTTTTAAGGTTTGTAGTAAGTGTCTGTCTTAATTTGTCTTCAACTTCAAGCCTTTTAGTAGTTTGGTATCTGGTCTTGTGTCATGTTGGTGGAGGTCTAAATTTGTAAGGGACAGATCTTGTATCAGAGATGTAGGTCTTCATTTGTAAGGGATAGATCTTGTATCAGAGATGTGTTAGTGATAATATTCGTCATAGAGTTGCTTCAAATCGCTTTCAGCATTCCACAAAAATATTTTCACGTCATTTCAAGGAAGTGTTAAGTGCAGTGTGTCAGTTGGGAAAAGAGTTGATAAAACAAGAGTCCACGGAATTGCCAGAAAGAATTAAGAATAACCCAAAATATTATGTATGCATGTCGTTCTTCCCTTTGAAACAAAGCAATTTAAGTCTTGTTTACTTATTCATATTATCTTATTGTAATTGTTTTTATTTGGAGTGTGCATTTTAGAATTGCATTGGTGCAATTGATGGTACACACATGGGTTCCTACTAAGAAACAAATTTCATGTAGAGGTAGGAAGACAACAATTACGCAGAATGTCATGTGTGCTTGTGATTTCAACATGATGTTTACATATGTATATTCCGGTTAGGAAGGAAGTGCGCATGATTCAAAAGTTTTTTTTGGATGCAATTACAAATCCAAATGCTGAATTTCCTTGGCCACCTAGAGGTGAGTAATGATATAATGAAATTATATTCATATGATGAAATGAACAAGTATGGCTAACATACTTTATTTTATGAAGGTTCATTCTATCTCGTCGATTTTGGCTATCCATGTATAGGAGGCTTTCTTCCCCTTTATAGGGGTGAAAGGTATCATGCACAAGAATATAGAGGCCAAGGCAGACAACCTAGGAATCGCGAAGAGTTGTTTTACATTGATTAACTATTTTAACAGTTAGCTTTACCAAACACATAATTTATTATCAGCTAGCTTATCTGCTATATGTTAACTCATTTGTTATCTGTAACACCCCGATTTTCGTGCGTTGTAATTCTTTTTATTATGTGCTTGTTTATGAATTATTTTAGTTTGATAAGATTAAATTATTTTAATTTATTGTGCGCTTGAGTTATCAAAATTAGTTACAAACATATTTAAAAGTATTTTTATATGCTATTGGTATTATATGACTATTATTATATATTTATTTTATTTTCATAAATATTAGTATTTAATATGTTATTTATTTTATAAGTTATTTTAGACTATTGAGGTGTTAAAATAATAGTTGTAGTGAAATTGGGTTTTAAAAAACGAATTAAAAGGGATTTTTGGGCCTTCTACACGCATACAGCCCATTTTTTAAGGGTTTTTTTTGTACCCCCACCATTTGACTCCATACCCCCCACGCATACGGTGAAAAGACTAAAATACCCCTAAAATAATTACAAATTTACAAAATATTTACCATTTGGCACTTACATACGATTTGACCAGAAAAATTCTTGAGCTCATCGTATTTACCTACGATTTCCAGCAATTTTCGCATCCTATCTAGCTAAATACGATTTCCTTCCAGAAGCTTCAAAAACAGTAAGTCGTATTTACATGGTTCAGTGATACATACGATTTTCCCATAAAAATCGCATCGTATTTACCTTCCCCTATGATAAATACGATTCCTTTTATTTTTTTAATTTTTGTTTTTGTTTTTTCAGTGTCTTCTTCTCGACGGACTGAGCAGGCATCGTCCTCGTCTTCTGCTCCCAGCACACACACCCGCCGGAGAGTTGCGGGACACGCGTCCACTAGGCGTAGGCGCGCCGAAGCTAGACATCTGCCGCTGCCGGAGTCCCCAGAGTATCAGTACGAGCAGCAGCAGCACCATCAGTATAATTGGGAATTCCAATTATAGTTTCCAATACTTAATAATTATAGTGGTGGAAAATTCAAGGGACACCTTTTGAAGAGAGGAAGAGGTGTATCTAGAATGATCAAGAAATGGAACTCCTTGGAAATGTGGGATAATTAATACCCACTATGTCACATACATGAATGGTGACTACTCTCCTATTCTATAAATAGGGAGTCTTTGTGAAGTGTTGGAGCAATCTCAACCAAGAGCAAGAGAAGAGTGCAAGTGTGAGTGTGTGAGATCACTTGTGTGAGAGTCTCTTGTAGTGAGTGTGTTATCATTTCTTGTAACTCTTAGAGTGAGAGTATTGAGTGATACACAAACTGGGTTGAGTTGTACTCTTATTTGAGATAGTAAATAGGTAAAATTAAAATAACTGAAGAAAGCAGACCAGCAATCTCGAACGATGTCAGGAGAAGTATCTAATATGAACAGAGTCGTCCTAAACAATTTGGGGGCCCTGTTCAAATCTTAAAAATTGGGACTCTAGTTACAATAACACTGAAAAAGTTCGAGTCCAACCAACGTATCATCAAGATTAAGAAGGCCAGAAACTTGAGTAAAACTAACTACTTCTAAATGCCAAAAAACTTGTTATATCTTTCGATTAGCACAAAAAAAACATTATTTGTTTTTACCAACAAAAAAAGAAATGGATTAGTCAAGCATAGAAGGATATTTTGTATGAAGCAACCACATATTGAAGAAAGATATCTTGTATTAATCCGACAAAATATAACAATAGTTTTTCTAATGATCAAGAATACATTTCAGAAAGACAATTCAACTAAATGCCTTTTTTTTTGCAACCATCGACATTTCAATACAAAAGGTCTAGCCTAATAATTCAGCTTAATGTAATTATCATTTATACTTATTACTTACACACGTAATTAGAATAAACCATACAGTTGTAACCAAAACAAAAAGAATAAACCATACAGAAATCAAGAGTCAAGACTTTTTATAACATAAAAGAGGCTCAATGACAAATTTGACATAGCTTCAATAGCACTGGAGTCCACGAGTTTAGTAAGAGGAATGGTGATTAGAGGCATTCCTTTAGATTTTTGAGCAACTAATTTTGCAGAACAAACACTTGACATACGCAACACAGAAGACAGATGGGAGTGACCAATTCAATTCAGAAACAAATGAGATGGTGCTGACATTCTTCACAAATAACATATACATCCAAAAGCAAAATAAACTCTAAGAATTGTCTCATGTGCTATCAAAGTGGTCCCATATATGGATCATGAACCTAGTCTCTAGGCCATCACGTGCGTGTTGTGTTGTGAAGGAAGGAAGGAGAGGGTTTCTGAATTTTGGGCAAAATGCACGGCGCGGAGGCAATGTGACGGCGCGGCGGAGAACCCTAATCAATGATGAAAGACTGTGTTTTTTGAAGAGACGACGGTTTGGTTTTTGCTGGGTTACAAAACTTGATTTTGAAACAAATAGAGTTTTGGTGTGATTTGTATGAAGAATTAGGCTCTAACATAATTACTCTAAAGATTTGGGTATATTTTAAAAAATACCTCTTAAAAGTGATATGGAATACAGTGACACATGACCCAATTAAATTAGAACAAGTAATGAGTGTATGATACCCCTCAATTATAGAATGGGTATGGAAGAATTTACATTAATAAAATGATAGAAAATATTAATCATTGAGAATCACATAACCCGTTTTTAAAAACACCTCGATAGGAAAGATAACATGAAATCAACTTCAGGAATAATAACAATGATAAAATGAAAAGTCTTGATCTCCCAACACTGATAAAGGGTGTTCAAATTTGCTGCCTCTGAGTGTAACCAAAAAAAGCTGCATGCGACGTTTGAAATTTAAGAAAAGGAAAGGAAAAATTGCCATTGGCAGATTAAGCTTAATATTTCATAACGCACATGTCATATTAAGCAAAGGTTCATAAATCATAATCCAAGCATAAGTAATATGACAGATCGTAGATGCAAATCAAATATAGACTTCCTCATATATCAATAAATATAATTGGGTTTATAGAAGAGGTATGCGAAGAAAACCATTAGAGTCTACCGATTTGCGTATTTCATTATTATTCTAAGTTGTGAAAATATTTTAACCATAATCGCTTGGGTCAACTTACCATACAATTTGAGTAATCATGGAGAACACCATCAAAACAAAAGTGTCAAATGCAAGGGCATCCAAATCACCATGAAACATTAAAACATACGTGTGACATTACAGAATCATGGAACAATATTACCTCATTAAAAAAATTGCTAACTATAGAACACAACAAATAGTATCATAGAATAATCAAGAACTGTTACCATCTTAGGATGTTTCGAGCTTCGTGCCGATAACATATTATAAAATTATATAAAGAACAAAAAGGTGTAGAAGATAACAAGAAGAAAGATGGAAGAAGATGAGATTTTCTATTCACTTCAAGTGTGTCATTACACATAGGAGATAACCCTATTTATAGGGTGAGAAAGGGCAAGTGAATGATCAAACATAAACAGCCACTAACAACCCCCATTTCAACAAGGGAGTAATGATAGTGGAAGCCTAATAGAATGGACATCCATCATATTCATAACAGGTCCAATATTACTTGACTGATCTGTTAAATTAATAGACACCCGAGCATTACGCACATGTCAAAAACACTAGTAAGCTATAATTGATCTTGTTTTGTCCCCACATGCATGGAGGCTAGGTGACAGATGGAGAGGAAACTCACATTGATGCCACCAAGGTTTTCATTTTTCTGGCAGTGGTGACTCAAAAGGGGGTCACTTCACATAGACACATAGGTACGAGCGGCAAGTTGGCAGAATCAGTTTGAGGTCTGGGGTTGCCAGTGGCGGATGTAGAAGTAGAACCCTAGATCAGGGGTGCAAAATTTTTAAGCACACTCATCACTAAAAATGTATTAAAAATAAAACTTTAATATATTTAAATACATAAATTACCCACTTCATAATTGTGCACTACCTTTTTTGTAAAAAAAAAAAGAATTGTGCTCTACCTATTTAAGTTACTAGATAGTCGTTCATCCATGTATCCCTCAGAGTGTGTGGCTGACCACCCTGACACAAGGGTGGATCCGTAGATGTTAGTGCAAGCACAAGGGAAGAAAGAAAGAGAGAGCCTCAATATTATTTATGAAAAAGGGATGAAGGAACCATATTAATATTACATGCCAAAATGATCCTCTATATATTTCAATTAAGAAGCTAAAATTATAACAAATGGCTGAGATAGCTAATGAGATACGATATCCACTTTATTACTATAATACTATATACTATAATAATAACGTTTCCATATAAACTGACACAAATATGCAAATATAAAATTTATCAGTATGTTCCCTACCTTTAGTCCTACTCTGAAACAATCAC
Source organism: Astragalus glycyphyllos (assembly GCA_963573325.1). Classification (NCBI taxonomy): domain Eukaryota; kingdom Viridiplantae; phylum Streptophyta; class Magnoliopsida; order Fabales; family Fabaceae; genus Astragalus; species Astragalus glycyphyllos. The sequence goes on from OY754313.1 coordinate 38,187,973, forward strand.
TTCTCTTAGAACCTTTGCAGCATCCTCAGGGAAAACAGGATTTATGTAACATCCAGTTCCAAGCTCAAAACCTGCTGTCCCAATTAGCTGAGGTACTATCTGTATAAACCAATGACTGTACACTAACTCTGACTCATTACCATGCAGTGGCGTAGTGTGAATCATAAAGTTGAACGGTGGATTGTTCAACTGCAAAGACATCTTCTTAAGCATTTGTTTCAACAAACCTCCAAGATCAACTGCCTGCAAAATAATTGTCAAGATTTACTGATTCAACCTTTAGACCATAAACCCAAAAAATTATAGAAATGACCACTTGAATTTATAGTTGATAATGCAATGGTGAATGCTATAGCAATACAAGAAGACTATTACATGAATGTTTGCTGGATATTCAAGAGATCCAACCCTCTCCTAAGCCAAATGGCCCTCTAGTGTATACAATTGACAAGATGATTATTTCTATCCCATTCCCTTCTTATTTCTATCCCACTGCGCCACCCGTGTGATTACCTTCCAACTACACTTGGGTATTACTTTGCTACTAGCATCTTCATGGCGCATTGGATTCAATATGTTAGGAATCCGCTGCCACCCACCATATGCATTGCCAAGTTGTCCCTTCCAGCAACATTCTGATTCAATAGCAACCCAACACAGGCTGTTCTCAGTGTACCCACGTACCACCCTGTCCTTATCCATGGAGTGCCGAACAAGCATTTTATCAAACAGGAACTGTGCAGTTTCTTGCATTTGTTGTAAGTGCTCGATGGCTTTCATTGTCTCACTGAAGCGCGAAAATCTGATACGCCAATTGAAACAAGCAAGGAGTGTGACTCACTAACAGGGACAACGACGACGATGCGCACGCAAAGAACGGCGGCGACAAAGTGCTTCTTCCTTGCGCGTCCTGATCTTTTTCGCACAGGTTTCGGGTCGGGTTCAATAAGATCCATTGTTTGTTTTCCTCCTTCCACTTATCTGCAATATTTTGGGTTTGACCCACTGGGTTTAGAACAAGGCCCAATTCACAATCTTGGCCCATGAGGTCGAAGTTCTGACCCATTACACGTAATGCCCATTGGACCCTTCTGACTTCGTCTCGCACATCATGTGCCTCTTCCTTCGTCAACAACAACGATCTCAAGCCCAACCAGCCACAGTTAGTTGCGACGGCGACCGACCATTCTAACGGTGATGGTAGTTGACCCATTGATGTTTTCTTCTTCCCACGATTTTCTTTATTCACGTTCGTGACGTCCCTTCCATCCATGAAATTGCTCCAATCTGGTGGCTTGGGCGGTGGTACTCGCCGTGTCAATGCCATGGAAGGCTGGCCTGTGTTTTGCGGAGGTAGTGTTGGTGGTGACGACTCAAGTGATTCCGATGGAGGAGATTCTGACCTCAGTGTGTCTGGCGGTTCCGGTGGCGGTGGTGGTTTATTTCCCACTCTCTGATTTTATTCTCTGCGGACAATTTTGCTCACACGAGCACTGGTCACCGGCAACGCACCACGAGGTTCTGGTGGTGTCGGTTCATCCCTTGTTCGTTCAGTCACGATATGCTGTTTCGGTTCCGATAGCCCCAACGATGGCTCAAGACCCGTTGAAACCCTCATGGACTCCGAACTAGCCATTTCGTTGCTGCAATTCCACATCTCTTTCTGGTGTGTAGTTTTCTTGGAAGCAATTCTTGAATCTTTGGTTGCTCGACTTCTTCTCCACCTTACCGTGGTGCCTCTCATCTTAAGTGCCAAACTAACATTCTGCTTGGACCATATTTGGACCTTGCAGTATTCAGTTCTCACCTCAGATTTCTTGCTTCCCGCTGAAGATGTAGTTGCAGAATAAAGTGCCAAACTAACATTCTTGGAATTCTGATTTGAAGATTGTTCTTTTTCAAGAACAGTTTCTTCAATTCCATCCTTCACAAGATTGAACTGATCAAGAGCCTGTTTTGTGTCACTGAAACACTCCATCTTGGGCACTCCACAACTGTTGTTGGGGAGCACCACCGGCTGAATCGCGGCGATGAGTTTGCTTCAAGCGAGTGGCTTGCTCATTGAGTCGATCGAGGCGACGCTGATTGCGAACCTCTAATTCTTGAAATCGCCGTTCCAATTCGTAGATACGTGAATCCATGGAGGTTGAAACTTGCTTCTTGCGCACCATGAACGTTCCGAAGATCGAATTGCTTTGATACCAGTTGATAGGTACCAACTCATATATTGAACGAAATAGGACTATTACATGAATGTTTGCTGGATATTCAAGAGATCCAACCCTCTCCTAAGCCAAATGGCCCTCTAATGTATACAATTGACAAGATGATTATTTCTATCCCATTCCCTTCTTATTTATAGGCAACATGCCTTATTGTTATTTGCTAACTAACCAATTCAACCCCCTAACTAACTATTAACTAACATAACAAACATTAACCAATTGTAACTAACTAGCTAACTAACTGTTGCTATTGCTAACTAACTGTAACAGACCTATCAAATCCCGTAGCTAAGAGCTCCTCAGACAAGAGAAAAATCTCTAACTCTGCCTAAACCCAAAGGTTACCAAAATGAATATTCAACATAATGCCTACTACTTGCCCTTCTTTCCCCCTATTCAGCCCATCTATTGGCCCAAGGCCCAAGGCCCAAATCAGTATCTATCAGGAATAGTATAACAAACTTATACCATACACATATAAAGGCTAAAAAATATAAGAATACTCAACATTAAATTCATAAGTTATCATCAAAGTTCATTCCCAAGCTGCATCAATGTTATCCCCAGTGGGTTTAACCAATCCACAAGAGGCTGGGTTGTTCACAGGTGCTGATTGTGCTGGTTCAGACAAAGATGATGCCATAATAGAGGAAATAAAACAAATAAAGCTGTTGAGAAAACAGATGAAAGATTTTGCAAAACAGAGGGAATAGAAACAGAGGAAGTTGTTGCTGCTGTTGAAAACAGAGATGAGAACCTGTTGTTGAGAGGGACGCGTTTATGTGGCTGATAAAACAGAGGGACACGTTTTTGAGAAAACAGAGGGGGTGTTAAGTCCCACATCACCTATAAAACAGAGGGACACATTTTTGATAAAACAGAGGGATGTGTTTATGTGGCTTGAACATTGCTTATAAGGCTTAGACAGTTCTCACCATACAAGTCGTTACATGGTTGAGTTAAGCCGTAAGACAAAATTCTAAGAATATTGTATCCTTAGTTTGTGCTATTCGGTGTGATATAGCAATAACAGCCCCAGTCGCTATAATAGATATATGTAATAATTAGTTAATTAGTTAATTAGTTAACAATTATAGGATGATAAACACATAGGCAACACCATCCAGGTTTACCACATAAAGCAGATGTGAAAAGCATTTGTATATGTTCAGTGATATTTGACAGATAGAATAATGTACAAGAACAACTCTTATCTGATCTCATATCATTCAAGTACTGCATATAATGCAATAATAATATTCTAAAGGTAAAATTACTCCGGAGACCTCACCTCTATCATTGGTCGTTTATTTTTATTTTATCCCACATTGGTCGTTTATTTTTATTTCCACCAAATTAATCCTTTTAAGTATCAAAGCAACCATTAGTTTTTTGTTTTTTTCTCACCCACCCCGTCAAAAAACAATCATGTAACCATTAAATGCTAGTGTGGCCCTTTAATGTGCCTATGTAGCCATCTTATTCTTGCTATGGAGTCGTAGTTCATTTTCTCCCCTTCAGACAAAATACACAATGAACCAAAATAACAAACCGCTGCTCAATTACAACAAACCCACCACATTTCTAGAAAAACAGATCCTATCTTTTGATGGAAAATCTATTAAACAAGATAACAAAACAGTTGTTTCCCCATCCAAAACACAATCAGTGCAAATAAAAAACCTACACCATAGAACAAAACTACATACATTTGGTAAAAGAAATTCATAATTATAATAATAGTTTAAATGACAAAACAAAATCAGAAGGGCGTGGGGCTCATATCAAGTGTAATTTGAAAGCTCTCACTGTGGGAAAAACTCAATTCAATTTGAAGCGACGGTGAGAAAAGGGAAAGAGAAAGAGGAGAAGGAAGAGGAGGTGAAGAAGAAATCAGAAGACAGAATCTGAGATACCAAAGCCAAACCCATTAGTGAAAAGGGTATGGTGGCACCTTCAAGTTCTGAGCTTCATGATTATCTAATATATCTATCTATCTATCAATCTATCCATTGAATTGGAGTTTTCCCACTAAAGACTCACTCTTTGTAATCACTGCCCCTTTCTTTCGGCCTTAGCAGCAGAACCACTGAAAGCAGAGAAGAACGAATCTAATCCAAAGATATATTTTACCACCCACTTCTATTGTGGTTCTGAGAAATGCTCGGGTGAGGTGCGGTTGGGTTCTGGGTTTCTTGAAAAACCTTAATGTATTTCTAAAAGAGATAAGTCATATCAATTGGGTTTTTAATAAAAAGTTAAGTAAAAAATGATGACTCATATTATGACTTAGACCAATAATCCACCATATAATTAGCATAACGAACACATGAGCAGCGTGTTTTACCACCCACTTCTATTGTGGTTCTGAGAAATGCTCGGGTGAGGTGCGGTTGGGTTCTGGGTTTCTTGAAAAACCTTAATGTATTTCTAAAAGAGATAAGTCATATCAATTGGGTTTTTAATAAAAAGTTAAGTAAAAAATGATGACTCATATTATGACTTAGACCAATAATCCACCATATAATTAGCATAACGAACACATGAGCAGCGTAACAAACACGTATAATTCTTTTGGACAGGGATGGATGAGAAATGTAAAAAAATTCAATAGTGTTAACTTTTAATTCTTAAGGAACTAACTTGAGAAAAAAAGATAAGGGACCAACGTGAAACTATAAATTAAAATGAAGGACCACTGGAATAATTTCATTATTATAAAATACCATGATGACACTAGAAACAACTATTTGTCTAACACCGTTGTCACATGTAATGTAATCTCGCCAATAAAATATCATGCATGGCCTGCATAAACCGTAACAATCATCTTCAAGTCTCATAAAACAACTAAAACTAAGCCTTTAATCCATGTGCCATATGAGATGCATTACATTGAAATTAAACTAAATCTTTTGCATTTAAGCATTAATTTAACAGGACTTTGCAAAGAATGAAGTGTTACCTTTTCAGCATCCAATTCATGGAAATGAGCAGAATGATACTGGGGAACAATCCATATCTCAAAAGGAAATGCAGCAGCAAAAGGAACCAATGAAAAGAAGTAGGTAGATGAATCAATCACAAGATCATCACGTTGAATTTCACAAATACAACATTTCCCTGTCTGATCAAAAAAATCCTTCATACTTCCAATTCTGGCGGAAACACTAGGCGGAATAACAGGCAAGGCCATAATTTGACTATGAGAATGACTCATTGATGCACCAGCTGAAGCACCATGGTTTTTAAAAACCTTCAAAGATTAATAAACTCAAATTTATACATGACAATTACATGAAACAGGTGCATGAAGAGTAACAAGATTATGTTAATTGCAATTTTTAATGGTACAGAAGAAAATGGTTATTTAAACCAAACAAAGTTCATAAACAAATAATCAGTCATGTGAAGCAGGCAAGCAAGATAGCTTAATTGGTCAAGGCTAATTTCACTAACAAAAAACCTATTATAAGAACTTATGTGATAATTTCTATTTCCATGGATCAATACAACCAGTACTAGACTTAATGTGAAGGTTTACTTCAAAATTATCACACTAGCCTTTGAAAACTCAAAATCATCACTCTAATTCTAAATATAAAATAACTAATTCTGAAATTGCACTTTTCTCCCCAATTTCTCAGTTTGGTAAAACCGGTCCCAACTTGTTTACGGCAAATTTATAGAATGCATTTGTCAGCCATTAAACATTCAACGCAAAGCTACTCATGGAGCTTCAAAGTAGTCAGCCTCACCACCATGCATGCAACATACTCTTAAGTCTTAATCCTACTAAAATCCAAATGTTGTAAATCTGGTCTCCATATCTTTTAATTGCAGTTTTAGTCCCCAAATTCATGATTCTTTGCTCTTTCCATCCTTCATTTTTAAAAATATTGTGATTTTTAGGAACTAAACTGCAAAAATGAAAAAAAAAACTATAATTTTAGTGATCGAATTCCTGACATTTCAGTTTACGAGTACTAAATTTGCTAAAAAAAATTGAGGACAATTTTGAAAAAACCAAAAATGATAATTTTTCTCCAATTAAATTTAAAATAACAAAAATAGAAAAAACCACGTAAATTTTTTCCTGAATGAAACTTAATATACCTGGATATATTTAATAGAGTCATGAAGGCTAAATATTTGTTGAATTCTCTTAACATAAGCAAGAAAAACCTGTCCAATTTCATCACGAGACAAATCAGCAAGCTGAATAGAATGAACCGGTGTTTCAATAACAACATCATGAAACCCAAACCCATCTAAAATCAAACCGGAAACCGAGTGAACCGGTAAGTCACGAGAGAGAGCAGGGTAAAGATTCTGAATAACCCTAATAGTCCAATTCGGGTCATCAGATGGAACCCGAAAGATTTCGGGTGCGCATTCGTTTTCATGACCGATGCAAAAAGGACATGTGGTGTTAGGGTTAGGGTTAGGGTTGGATGGTGATTTGGATTTGAAATCTGATGGTCGTTTTGCTCTTGCTGGTGAGAATATTACCCAACGGTTCCAGATTGTGTCTTTTCTTAGTTGTGGGTTTTGATCTTTTGTGGTTGATGACATTGGTTTATTGTGTGGTGTTGTTGGTTTTTTATATGAGAAGACGAGAGTTCACTGAAAGCTTTGTTTGGTGTCTTGCTTTTTATAGTATTAGGATATAGGTGGAATCTCTTTTGCAGTTTTCTCTCTCGCAGCATTTGATTCTTCTTCTTTGTCGTCTTTTTTTCCCCTCTTGAGCGATTTCCCTTTTCAACGGCCATCTGTGCGTGTGACAAAAAGTGAAATGCTTTCTTCTGAATTGGATTTTGATTTTTTTTTTGGCTAAATTATAGTTTTAATTCCTCTATTTTCATAAATTCAGACATTTAGTCCCCCTATTTTAAAACTCAGAGATTTAGTCCTCCCATTTTAAAAAACTCAGACATTTAGCCCAATTGCGGATTTTCATTTTTTTTTCCTGATTTGGAGGTTTGTCAACAAAAAAAACTGACATGACACCTGATGTGTTGCTTTTTAATTGAGGTGGCATTGCTGACTTGTATTCTTTTATTAGTTGGCCTTCCACATTGGCATTAACATTAAAATATAATTTTCTAAAAGATTAAAAAATCACTAGCTTGATACTTTTTTTTTCTGGAAATTATGTTTCATCTTCATCGCATAAAGCCTCACGAGAACTTCCAGAAATCAAAACCCAGCAACAACAACAATTTTAAATCAAGAACTTCCAGCAACAACAATCTTCCTTCTTCTCAAATCCAAGAACAACAACAACAACAATAATCTCAGAAATCAAAAGCCATTTTCTTCTTGAAATCGAAACCATCTCACCCTCTACTTCTTCTTCTTCCATATATAATCTGCAACATTTCTAACATCTTTAGATGATGATAAGGACTAACCTTTGATGCCTGATCTTTTCACAAAAGGCAACCCTTGATTCATGAGCACCTTTTGTTGGAACATAGCCACTACCAGATCTCGTACATTCGTGGTTGATAGAACCGTGAAGCTTCTGTTTCTTCATGAAGGCATGGACTGCTCTTTTTCGTTTACAGATCTAACCGTGATAGACCAGTTCTGAGTTTCATCAGTTCTGGGTTTTATCAAGGATTGGAGGAAGCTTTGTTGAATGTTGTTATTGAATATTGTTTGCTGTAAATCAGATCTGGTTTTAGATTTATTTTTTTTAGTTTTCTTAATTTTAGTAATTTATTTATTTTATTCTGATGTGGATACACATGTGGACAATTAAATGGCGTGGCACACACGTGTGCAAGCTGTGTCAGCTGCCACGTCATTTAATGAGTGCCACATAATTTATTTATTCTTGAGAGACAGCCACATCAGCAAAAAAACTTTTTTTTGACCAAAATCAGCAAAAAAACTGAAAAACCCCCCTTTTGGACTAAATCTTTGAATTTTCTTAAAATAGGGGGACTAAATGTCCGAATTTTAAAATAGGGGGACCAAATGTCCGAATTTTTGAAAATAGGGTGACTAAAACTATAATTTAGCCTTTTTTTTCTAGAGATCTTTGACCCGCTCGGGTGTTCCCTGTTCGGGGGAAAGAGATCCTGAATAATTTAGCTCTGTTTGGAAAAGCCGATGCGCTAGCTTATAGCGGATAAGCTAGTTGTAACTGTTTGGCATGACTAGCTTATAGTGTTTTTCCACTAGTTTATAGCGTGTTTTGAAACGCTACTTGAACTAGCGTTTGAGCTTATAGCTTATAGCTTATAGTGTTTCATTTTTCTCCCATTTTTACCCTCATTATCTTAATTAAATTTCCCATGTATCCTCAACTAAATGAAATCTTCTCTCCATTTGTAAGCATTAATTACAAATGTTTATGTCATTTTATATTTATAAGCTAATTCAACAGCTACTTTTACCAAACACTTTAAATTCAATCTGCTAGCTTATCCGCTATAAGTTATCCGCTATCAGCTCATCCGCTATAAGCTAGCTTATCCGCTATCCGCTCTTTTTTACCATCTGCAAGTAAGTAAAGTCTGACTCTATTTGTTAGATCGCTGGGGATTGAACTCGGTACTAGCCGATCTGCCCTTTAGATAGATTGCATTAACCACTTGCACTCAAAGTCAGAGTTTTTTTTATTGGAATTATTTAAATTTCAACCATTAAAAGAGTGTCGTAAAAAATGAGTGTTAGAGGGGATTTATTTTGGTGTTATTCAATAATGGTTGAGAATTCTACTTGAGGGAATCCTTTATGGTGTTAGAGAATGTCTTGATAGCACTCTTTTTTTAAGATATCATAGGAGCACATAGCACTAGCGTTTCTAAGCAATGTCTTTTCATTTATAATAAAATGCTAACGTTTTATGTTCTCCACTTTGTTGTATTGGCAATTTGTTGTGATGGCTCGGTGAGCAACCAGGGAGTGTCAGTGGGTTGCGGCGGCCTTCTGCGCGACGATAGAGGTCACGTTCTCTTCGTCTTCATGCATCAGCTGAGTAGATGCTCCCCTCTCAGGCAGAGCTGTAGGGTGTTTACCACGATGTCTCTATTGCTTGGGGTCGCGGACACCGCCACCCTGATAGTGGAATGCGGCTGCGAAATGCCCATCGAGCTTCTCAGAGATGGCGCTCCGCTGTCACATCCCCACTCTGAGTTGGTTCGTGGTATACTTGATATCGTTTGTCAGCCCTCTGATGTGCGTTGGAGTTGAATTGATAGAACTGCTAACTGTAACGCCCTAAAATTTAATCAAATTATTTCGAAGTTGGATTGCCGTAGGATGATTGTAAGAATTGAAATTATGGGCGTAGTAGCTATGTTGAAAACGAGTTAGATGATAATCACGTGTTGTGGGCTAGTTAAAAATAGCATTGGGCTCCCTTCCTATGTGGATAAAGTCCCAAATAATTTAGCCCATTATGTTTCTCACTTATTATAAGTGGAGAGGATTAATTTAGGGTTGAGAGAGAGAGGAATTTCGGATTAGAGCAGCCACCAAAGAGAGAGAAAAGAAGAGAGAAAACAATTCCCGTTTTTCTCAAACCTGTCACCGTAAAATTGCGATTCCGGTTTCGTTAACCGTTGGATCGTCTTCGTTTTTGGGCAGCAGGTTCGTAAGATATAGTTCTACACTTTCACCGTTCGGATCTTCGAAACTAGTTCTGAGGAGAGAGATATTGGCTTCGCAATGAAGCTGCAGTTTGGGGGAGTCGCCGTATTCGGAGATCGAGGAACGAGGCTAGGAGGGAGTTTGCGCCACCATAGTTGAGGTAAGGGTGGGCTTAACCTTGATAATGGGTTGATGATAATTATGTGTGGGTAGTCTAGGGCTTTGTTGAATTGTTCGTGTTGTTGCATATCGTGTTTTCGTTGAGATTGGTGCTTTGATGATTATTGCACGTTATTGTGATTTGTTTCGTTATTTGGTGTTGCGTGATTGTTGTATCACGATGATGGTGTTGTTATTGTTCGTGTTTTTGTTGTTGCCGTGCGTGGTTGATTGTTGTTGTCGCGTTGTCGAATTGTCGTTTTTGTTGTGGTGGTTGCGGTGTCGTTGCCGTTAGGGTTTGGTGTTTGGCAATTTAGCGATTCTGGACACAGGTTCGGTTTTTCTAAAACTGGCGCTGTTTGGTTGATCCAAAAATTATGAGGTTGATTGTTTTTGAAAATAGACTTAACTCCGGTCGTTTTGGCACTGGTTTCGTTAAATTCGGAGTTGTATAGCTCGAGTTATAGGCGATAAAAGTTAGGTTAAAATTCTGGAAACGATTTGGGTATAGATTCGGTTTTTCGGTGACTGGGAACGTTGTATTGACCTAAAAATTATGTGGTTTATTTTTCTGGAAAATAGACTTAATGCTTGTTAATTTGGCACTGGTTTGGTTGCGTTTAGAGTTGTGTAGCTCGAGATATGAATTCCACAAGTTAGAGTAAGATTCTGGAAACAATCTGGACACAGGGTCAGTGTTTTGGTTACCACGTTTTCAAAAGAACTCCTTTTCGAACGAATCCAATTTCTTTGAAAACTAGACAAAATTTTCCCCAGTTTATGCACAAGTTTCATGCAGTTTGATTGAGTCTTGGTCACTTTGGAATTGCTTGAATTTGAAGGACAGAAACTGTCCTCTTTTGCAACTAGCCTGTGTGCTTTTCGAAAACTGTACCTATTGGACACTCTCCTTCAAAAACTGAACTTAGGGATGATAACCAGACCCATAGGGCTTTCCAACAAGTATTTATTTGTTGAAATCCGATGTCGTTTGCTATTTTAATTAATTCGCTGAAGTAGGTGCGATGTGCCTAGGCGCTGTGCGCCAGTCTTGTGCGTGGTGTGCGTGCGTTATGTCCGCGTTGTGGAGCCGTCTGGTGTTAATATTTCAGGTGCGGTGCTGGTATGCTCAGGAGAGTTTAGTGGTAGCTGTGATGCTACAACTTGGTGCTATTTTGGTGAAATCATTTGTTTTGATTCTGGTGATATAGTATTTATTTTAAATACTTGTTATGGTGAGTTGGTGCATAATCATGGTGTCGCATTGTCATATGCATGTTTTGGTGATATAGGCTCTGCCTCTGGTGTTTATTGGTGATATGCCCGTCGTGGCTCATTTTGGTGATCGGTACCGCATGCATATGCCCACTGGAGGGGTTGCATATCATCCCATTGTCTATGAATGTTATAATTTTGGTGGTTCACTGTCAAATGGATTTTTCCTTTGGTATCTGGTGCTGTGATATGGTGTAATTGTATTGTGTTGCTGCAGTTACCTGATGCTAGCATATTTTTATCATCTGCTTATTATCTCTGTTAGACTCACCCCTTCTGCTTGGAATGTTGCTCTCATGCGGCAACGCTGCAGGTGATCGCTAGTGCTCGTGGAGGAATTGCTAGGTTTTGCTTCCTCTCTCGTTTGGGTCTGTGTCAGCTCTGATATGTAGCACCGGGGAGTCGTTAGTTATCGTTTTGAACTATTATTTTAGTTATTGGAAATTGTTTTAATTTATTTTGGAGATGTCTTTAATTGTTAATTCTGGAGATGTTTAAACTGGTTATTATTTCCGCTGCTTGGTGATTTCTTTTATATAAATTATTTTGGAGATTTTCTTTTTTTTTAAAATGGTGAAAAATGTAGCGCCCTTCGAGGTGACTCTGATAATTGTCTATTTAATTGTAATAGTAAAAAGGGGGGTGTTACACTAACTCTGCGGCGGATAGGTTAGCAAAAATGGTTGTGTCATCTTCGTCGGAGTGTTCGATTGTAGACCAGAGGCTGATCTGGCTACCTGTGTTCTGTGGGCTTGTTTTTCCTCTTTGGGCTTTTAGCCCTTGTATGCACCAAAAAAAAGACGTAAACACCGGCTATCGGGTTTCAACCCATATTGAACAATGATAGCATAGACATGATGTTTATTTGTCATTTCGTCTAAGATGACAAAAAAAAATGCTAGTGTTCTATGTAGAATAATAGAACTAATTCCAATTCTAAATATCATTTCATTATATATACGTGCATTATTTTGTGTTTCAACCAAAATAGAATATTAAAATTTGAAATTAAAGAAGAAAGGCCTAGAGGTTGCTTGTTTCTTCTTAATTTTTAAAACCAAAAAATTGTTTTTAGATGTCGAATCAAACATACCCTTAATATGTGAGTTTTTTTTTAAGTGAAGAATAACACCAATAGTTATGGTATTGTACTCAAGTTTTGTCATTTACAATTTTCAGTTAGTCTTTTATGTTTTTTCCTTAAATTCGTCCTTTGAATTTCAAAACCATGGTATACACATAACTATAGGTGTTGTGCGGGTTTGGATCCTCGGCAGCTGCTTCTCAGCAGCCATTTCAACAGCAAAAATACTAACCATTGGATTACTTTAACGGATGAGATTTACATGAAAACAAAAGTTTAAAAAAAAAAGCGGTGCAACTCAAAGTTTCCCAATTCACGTTAAAAAACAGTGCAACTTCCAAGTATATTGGCGCCACGATTACTGTGCACGCAACCCACTTTTATCAAGTTTCGCACCATACTCATTACTAACTTCCCACCTTTAAGTTAAACATCTTGCTGAATTGTTTTTGAGAATTTTAATTCTCTCATCCTTTAATTCAACATCATTCTATTCTCATGTTAGTATTCATCCTATTCTCACGTTAGTTTTCATCATCTTTCTCCATTCACTTATTTATTTTCTTTTCTTAGTTTCTCTCTTTTTATAAATAATATATTTAATAACAAATTATTTTTAAAATGCAGGACCCTTGCTTGATCAAGATGCAAGAAGATTGGAAGCCAAAGAAAGATATGGTTTTTGATAATAATGAGGATGCTTGGAAGTTCTGGGTTAATTATGGTGGAAGAGTTGGTTTTGGAGTGAAGAAACTTTATACACACAAAAAAAAAGATGGTTCAACTTCTTCTTGTAGGTTTGTTTGTAACAAAGAAGGGGTGCGGAAGCCTGACAAGTGGGATTATAAGACAGTGAATCCAAGGCAGGAGACTCGAACAAATTGTAATGCAAAGTTGGGGCTTAAGAATGTGAATGGAAAATTGGTGGTGCACGATTTTGTGGAGGAACATAACCATATTTTACAATTAAAAGAAACAGTTCATATGTTGTCGTCTCAACGAAAAGTTTCAGAATTTCAATGTCATCAAATTGATCTAGCGGATGATGCTGGCCTACAACAAAGGAAGTCGTTTGATTTGATGAGTAAAGAAGTGGGAGGAAGAACCAACTTGGGATATCTTCGCCTTGATCAAAAAAATCATCTCAGAAAAAGAAGGCAGAGAAGTTTGGTACAAGGGGAAGCGGGTTATTTATTGCAATACTTTCAGAGAAAGTTGGTCGAAAATCCAACTTCCTACCATGCTTATCAAGTAGATGTTGAAGATCAAATCACCAATGTATTCTGGGCAGATGCAGGGATGCTCATTGATTACGGGTACTTCGGCGACGTGGTTTCTCTTGATTCAACATATTGCACAAATAGCTCCCATAGACCACTAGCGGTGTTTTCAGGATTTAACCACCATCGAAGAGCAGTCATCTTTGGGGCTGCATTGTTATATGATGAATCTGGTGAGTCATACAAGTGGCTCTTTGAGACATTTTTAGAGGCACACAAGCAAAAAATGCCTCAAACAGTTTTTACGGATCAAGCACCTGCAATGGCAAAAGCACTTGCTGAGGTTATGCCCGAAACTTACCATGGTCTATGTGCGTGGCACTTGATGCAGAATGGCATAAAGCACTTAGGCAATTTAATGAAGGGCGAATCACATTTTCTTAGTGACTTTAAAAAGTGCATGTATGGTTATGAAGATGAAGAACAATTTGAAGAAGGTTGGGGAACTCTCCTTGCAAAGTATGATGTTAGTGAAAATACTTGGTTGCAAAGAGTGTACACCATAAAGGAGAAATGGGCATCTTGTTACATGGAGAGGGCTTTTACATTAGGAATGCGAAGCACCCAACTTAGTGAAAGTGTGAATGCAGATATTAAAAGTTTAATGAATGCGGACTTGGATATAATCAAGTTTTTTAAGCGTTTTGAAGCCGTTATAGAAGATAAACGGTATAATGAATGGAAGTGTGAATATGAAGCACGCCAAAAAATTCCAAGACTCAAGAACTCATATTCTGGTATCTTACAACAAGTGTCTGAGCTTTATACTCCTACCATTTTTGACCTTTTCCAACATGAGTATGAGTTGTTTGAAGCATGTATCGTGAAGAGCATCAACACGCAAACATCTTTAAATGAATATGTTATTTCCATGGTAAGAGATTTAGGAGAGTGGCGAGTGTCCTTTGATTTGGATAAGAATATAATTTGTTGTTCTTGTCGTATGTTTGAGAGCTTTGGTATACTCTATTGTCATTGTTTACGAGTCTTTATTCACATGGATGTCAAATCAGTGCCCGAGCATTATATCTCAAAGAGGTGGACAAAGTCAGCAAGAAGTGGGGTTTTACCTAATGTTCATGTTAGCCACGTTGATGTATCTCCAACTCAACGATACAAGGAGATTTGTCCTCGCCTTATTAGGATAGCGACTGAAGCATGTAGAAGCCAAGAAGCATTCATGTTCCTTAACAAAGTCACTGATGAGTTGGACAGACAAGTTTTAGAGTTCCAAAATAATGAAGTGAGTATTGATCAAGTGAATGAGTTGCTTAGTAAATTTCAAGAGATAACAATCAAGAATGATAGTTCAACACAAGTAAAGGGGTTCAAGAAAAAAGAAGGCGAGAAGGGTTCAAAACGCAAGTTAGGATGGGTAGAGCTCCAACTCAAAAGAAAGAAAAAATGTGGTCCAAGTGTTTCACAAACTCAAGAACCTACTTTGGTATTGTTAAATTATTAAAAATTTATTTTTTTAGCTTTAGCGAACGACATAAGCTCACTTACTTGATTTTATTTTTGTCATGTAGAATGATGGCAGTAAAAAAGGTTCAAAATGTAACCGAAAGAAGGTAGACTATCAACTTACCAAAAGAAGAGAGTATGGTGACTCAAGTGGTTCACATAGTCAAGTGCAACATGACATATCTAATATAAATGCATCTACACGGTTCAATTGTGAATATGATCAACCAACAATGGTAAAGTAATTGGAATTTGAGTATGTGAATGTACTAAAAAAATGTTTAATGATTAAATGATTTTGACTTTTGTGTAGGAAAGCAATGACATTTTAAGTCAATATGGTGTCACTAATTTTACTAGCTTATTGATGGTAAGTTTCAGTACTAGATAACATTACTTTTAAAATAAATTGTTTCTTTTAAGTCTATATTATTAAATATTGTTAATTTTAACTTGTGTATTTTAAATTATAGGGGCAACATGATGTCCATCACACCATTATTCAACCCATAGAGACGTCATGCAAGACTCATTTGGAGCTATGCAACTTCTTTTGGCAAATTTATTGAGCATGTATTTTGGGTGTATATTTTTTTGGAAGGGATGTAGTTGTTTTTTTTTTTGACAAAGAGTAGTTGTTTTTTATGTGCTGTAATGTACTTGTTTTGACAGATAAGCCATGTAATTGGGATTTGTCAATGAATTATTAGGTGTTATTTGATCCTTTAGTAAAGACTCAGATTACTATTGAGGTTATGGGAATTCTGGAATTCTTTTCTCTTTGTTATCACAGTTGTTTTTATTCCTACAAGTTTGCATGTAGTTGTATTTTATGTAAAAAAGATTAAGTATGATAAGGGACCTGTTGCAAAAGCTTTCACTTGTGCGAAGATCAAACAGCTAAGAAACTCTAGTGAATTTGTTTGAATCACCCAATCATGATTCTGGAGGTGAAGTTCTCAAAATTAAATGTGGGCCAATTGCCATTATGGGATCACCTACACAGGTTGCACTATTGACATTTAGACTGTTAGTTGGATTTTCTCTAGTGCTTAGGAACTTTATCCTTTATTTTTCACTGTTGTATTTTTCAATTCCCTAATCTGATAGTCGTGCTATAGTGTTATGACAAGCTGGAGGCTGAGTCAGCAAAGAAAAATGAAGTCACACTTGAGAGAGATGATGTTGAATTAAAGGATGAGAGAATTAAAATTCTCAAAAACAATTCAGCAAGATGTTGAACTTAAAGGTGGGAAGTTAGTAAGGAGTATGGTGCGAAACTTGATAAAAGTGGGTTGCGTGCACAGTAATCGTGGCGCCAATATACTTGGAAGTTGCACTATTTTTTTAACGTGAATTGGGAAACTTTGAGTTGCACCGCTTTTTTTTTTTTTAACTTTTGTTTTCATGTAAATCTCATCCGTTAAAGTAATCCAATGGTTAGTATTTTTGCTGTTGAAATGGCTGCTGAGAAGCAGCTGCCGAGGATCCGAACCCGGTGTTGTGCACATAACAATACCTATACCATGGTATTGTACTCTGCTTATATTTGTGACAATAAATTAAATAAAAACTCTGACTCATTATGACAAAGACATACACATAGGAACATAAGCAATATTACGTTAAAATAAGCACCATAACTAACAGGTACGACTTTTTGTAACTGAGTTGAATAAAAATAGAAGAAAATGTTAAAAAAACATTTAGAATGTTGCTAAGTTAAGTGACATCTAAAGTAATTTTGTTTTTTTAAGAATTTATTTTGTATGCTCTATATACTATTTTACACATGCACGAATGATGTGTTGCCACATTATTTAATGAGTTTGTCAAGTTGTGCATTTAACCTCTTTTAAGGATTATGTGCTTTTAAACTTGTTGATTATGTTCCGTCAAAAAAAAACTTGTTGATTATGTTGGTATTTAGGTAAACCATATTTAAATATACAACTTAAACATCCACAATATTGAAAATTAAGATTTGCTTTTTTTGCTGGCTATATTGAAAATTAAGATGGAAGATTATAAGAGTCGATAATTTACATGTACCCAATAATTATTGTGGGTAAACCCAATTTAAACTGTAACACCCCACTTTTAGGTGTTGGGTGTAGTATCCAACTCGATGCAGATTGCAGAAATTAAAATGTTGGTTTGCTTTCGATTTAAAATTTCTCTTATTGTTCAGAATAGTCCAAATTTCTTTTATCGACAAAATTTCTCATCAAGAAGTTAGTAAGTGTGTTACTTGTCATCTATAACTATTAATAAAGGGGATTCTAAAAAAAACTGTCATTTTGGTGTCAGATTTTTCTGACCAAGGTTTCCCCACTAACACACTCACATGAAAGACGGGGTTTCCCCACTAGTTTTATTAGTGTATGTATCGCTCATCTAGCTACTTGTTGACGAGGGTTTTCCTCAACAAGTTGACGAAATTTCTCACCAACAAATTGATGGAAATTCCTCATCAAGAATTGATGGGCATATTAATGGGAATACATAGAGTATTCATACCATTCGTCAACTTGTTAAGGAAAACCCTCGTCAACAATTAAGCGAGCTATACCCTAAGGCGAAATGAATATTTATATTTATGAAAAGAAAGACTTTAAATTATATTGTAAAAAAAATGAACAAACGATACAGTTGAGGTAAAGGCATTTCCACATAAATGAAATGAAAGATAAACAAAGTATGAACTGAAAATGAAATTTTTACATAAAAAATAACTACATTTATATCCTCAAATTTTGGAATGCATGTGGAAGAATTGTTATTGAAAGGAGTTGTGAAGTTAAGCCTCCCAACCCCTAAGGACAGTGGCTCTTGCAACACGGTTAACAGCAAGGGTGAATGCTCCCATACGAAGATCACAATTATGAGTTTTGCACATTTCCTTCACATCTTTGAAACCTTTGGTCATATATGTCTTCAGCTCTCTGTTCACCTTTTCCTCATCCCACATGAATCCTTGTATGTTCTGAAAATTGCATAACCATATCATTTAATTTAACCTTATAATATGGCTGGCTACATGAAATATTATGTGCTTACAAAATTATTTTTATAATAATTATAAAAATGGTTACCTGAACCCACTCAAAGTAGCTAACTGTAACTCCTCCTGAATTTGCAAATATATCTGGCAGGATCACAACCCCTTTCTTTTTCAGAATCTGCAAATTAAGTAAGATGATAGTTAAAAACAGTGCATATTTCTTCTTATTTTTCTTTCTTTGGGGGAAGAAAATAGAAATTACTAAGTAACCTCATCAGCCTCTGGGTCAGTTGGGTGATTAGCTGCTTCCACAATAAATTTGGCTTTAATCTCATTTGCATTTTCCCTTCACAAATAACAAAAAAAACAAAGGTTAAGAGTGGAGCAGTTCATATTATAAATAAATTTATATTTTTGGTTACTAATTTACAATTAATCTGTGTGGTTCTCCCCTCCCAACAGAGTTTTTAGCACACACAAGATTCGAACTTGAGACCTTGAGGTGGGATCCGAACCCAGTTACCACCCAGACCAACCCTTGTTGGTATAAATAAATTTATATAATAAGCACTACAATAAAAAAAATTTGGCAAAAGTAAAAGCAGCTACCTGTTGATGACTCCACCAAGAGCTGCAGGGACAAGAACATCACAATCTTCAACCAATATTGACTTTGGGTCAATTGAATCACCACCATGAAATCCTTTTACTCCTTTGTTCTCTCTTGAATACTTAAGTAGACTTGGAATGTCAAGACCATTGCTGTTCTTTATGGCTCCTGTTATATCACTCACTGCAATAATTTTTCCACCCTTTTCACTTATTAATTGAGCAGCCCATGACCCCACATTTCCAAAACCCTGAAAAGATAGATACAAAAAATCATACCATAGTTATATATGTCTCAGATTCATCAAAAATACTAAACCCATTAACTGATTATGTCCTTTTTTCTGGAAGCACTTTTACCCTTTTTTATTGTCTACTGAACATTATATGGCATGGTGAAGTTAACATATATAATGAAACAAAGTTTTAAACTAAGTCTGAGTCTGGGAGACGCAACATCAAGGTTTTTGATATCTCTGCTATCACAATGCAACTGTGGTTGAGGTGCATCAACCGCGTTTCTCCACCATAATAAGAATCACGAAGCGAACGTGATTCAAATCATTGAGCTATTTTCAATAGATCAATAGATTAATTGGGTGTAATATGTAGGCCAAGTTAATATCTTCATCAAGTGAACATTATATAGTATGGTGAAGTTAACATTATCTTCAAACTAATGTGCATGAAGTTAGTTAGGGGCTCCACTCTAGACATTAACTTATGTAATTAAACAAAGTTTTAAGTTTGTGCATTGACCGCGATTCTTAGCAATATCAAGAATTAATACGCGACTGCGATTCAAAACCTTGTGCTATTTCCTCAAGAAATACCTGTATGACAAAGCTTTGTCCGGATACACTTTTCCCATGCTCATTGAGCAAAGCCTCTGTTGCAAACAGGACTCCTCTTCCTGTAGCTGCATCTCTGCCTAGAGATCCACCAAGTTCCTTTTGTTTGAAAATGAAAAAAAAATTACAAATGAAATGAGTTATTAATTAATCAAGGGCTGGTGTTGCACACTTCAACACAAAAAATGACAAATATAAACAATTTGATTTACTTACTATAGGTTTCCCAGTCACTACCGCAGGAGAGTAGCCATGAAATTTTGAATACTCATCAAGTATCCATGCCATGGTCTGCATTCACAACCAAGTACAATATTAGGCTTAATTGTAGTTTTAGTCCCTCTATTTTGACTCGTTCGCAAATTTGGTCCCCTTTTACAACTTTGCAATTTTGGTCTCCCAATTTTGAAAATTCTGAAATATTGATCAATTTTGAAATTCGTTAAACTCTTAATCTTTGTACTAACCTGTGGTCCAGTTCCCATATCGGGTGCAGGAACATCGATCTGAACACCAATGAGATCATGAATTTTCTGAGTAAAAACTCTAGTAAGTCTTTCTAACTCAGATACACTTAATTTTGAAGGGTCACACCCTATCCCTCCTTTAGCACCACCATATGGTAAATTTGCTACTGCTGTCTTCCATGTCATTAGTTGTGCTAATGCATTCACTTCATCTTGTTCAACCTATAAATATAATCCAATACATCATTGACCGAGAATTGAAAACCTTTATATAGCATATAGAAGTAATACCTAGAAATGCAAATATATATGATTGGTCAATAACAGAGTTTTCTAAAAGTGAGAATATAAATAACCTCAGGATGATATCTGATCCCTCCTTTCATAGGACCTCTAGAATTATCATGTTGAACTCTGAATCCAACATAAGTAGCCAAAGTTCCATCATCTTTAGGGATACTACACTCTACCTGCATTTTCATTAAACAATATTAAGAATTTGAGTTATTGAACCATATGATTCATTCATATATTTATAACTATCTACAAGGAGGTTAACCTCCCATAACTACCTCTTGTGGTGTATCATTTTCATAATACAATTTTACTCTTTTGCTTAACTGTATATTTGCATCTATTCTTTTTGCTTCTCATAAACTTCTATTAAATCTAAGGTGTTGACCTAGTGGAACATGACATGATTCATATCCTGGAGATTACACGCTTAAATCCCCACTAATCCCTTTGAGGCGAGGTAAATACAATTTTCTTTGTAAGCTCAAAGAGTCTCCAGGTTTTCCGTGTCTTAGATTGGGGTGTCATCTACTCGTCCTAAAGTTTTTGTAACCACAAAAAACTTCCTCTATTTGTGACCATTTAGAAAAATGAAGAAATAACTAACCACAATAAAAAATAAAAATAAAAAAAGCGAAAAGAATACATAGTTTATGTAGGACTTTTTCTAGTCTTCTATATCAAAGTGTTATTTCCTTTTTTTGGGAAAAGGTGATTTGCAAAAACAAAAGTATAATAAAAAAAGAAAAGAAATTATTTTCTGTTTTACTTACCTTGATTTCTCTAAACGGAATCAACAAACTCTTCTCAAGCTTTGAATCCAATCCTAGTAGCCTAGAGGCCAACTTGAAGTTCCTATTGGTGGCTGCTAGTGCATTCATTCTCAATGGCTAACCAATACAGAAAAGTTCACAATCTTTTAGAAAGATATTTTGTTTTTTTAGAAAGAGACCAAAAAATGAAGATGCGGAAAATAGATGTTGTAGAATTGGATGTTATTGAGAGTTTATATATAGATATTTTGGTGGAAGAAGACATTTCATATTTTTGTTCCTTTATGAAAGAAGGAAATACACGTAAGTAACAGCTATAGTCAATGTCAATGAAAATATTCAAGTAAAAGTTTGGTAGGTGTATGATAATCAAAGAACATGGATAAGGAACAACAACGTGAAAATAACATGTGGATCAAAGTCAGCAAATAAAATTAATGCTAGTTTAGAAACAATTAATGTGAATCCACACAAAAAAAACATGTGAAGATATTTTCTAAGGTTAATTAAAAATTTCTTAAACAACTAATTGTGTTGCTAGCAAGTGCCCTTTTCATTGATACATTAGGGATACTTGCGGTGGCTAAGGTGTTTGCATAATAATGTACAAATTCGGCTTCTTTAAAGTGACACTTTGAATTGTCAAAAAAAAGAGTAACACTTTGAAGTCTAAACTAAGTAATTTCAACGATTAAAAAAATCAATATTTAATAGGTAACTTATTGGTTACCATTGAAAAATTGTGGATAATTTACCCAATATGATGTACCAATAAAATAAGCTTTTTAAAAAAAAATTATTTGTTGGAATCTACTATTTTGTTAATTAAAATATAATTGTGTGTTTATATCACATTGTTATTAAATTAGTGAGATACATGTGTTTAATTTTGAATGAAAACAAGTGAGATTAGGTAAGTTACCCACATTTGTTCAAAAGAAACCTAGACTCACCTAAAGAGTAAATTTCACTGAAACACATGATTGACTTGTATATTTGTATTTTTACATCACATTTAGTGAAATACATGTGTCAAATTTCGAAGAATACAAGTGGGATTATTGTCCACATTTTTTCAAAGGGGCAACTTATGCCTCACCTATTTAATATTATATGTATATGTGTTAGAACCGGTAGAGAAGGGGAAATTAGATTGTGAACTCAATTACCAACATGGTATAACACAAGTGGTAGATACTTGGGCTCCTTAATCATTTCGTTACGGGTTCGATCCCTGGCCAGTGCATACGGAAAAATACCTAGTGGGAGAGGTCAACCCCTTAAATGGATCTCAGTACCTCGGGGAATTAGTCTCTGCAATTGCGCGCAGGGGATACCTTCGCTTACCAAAAAAGATTGTGAACTCAATCATTGTATTGATTATGGTAGTTGCAAGACACGACTTACATGGAGTACATTACAATCTATTGATAACTCTATTTTAAATAGAGTTATTCATGTATCTAAACTTAGATAATTGCTTAAAACCAAGTATAAAATGTGCTAAATATAGTAATATAAATAAAATAACAACATTTATGGTTTTAAGGTGAAAGATGTCCATAACTTAGCATTTTACATGTATATTGGTATGTTTGATGTGTTTGTTCAGTACAGCTGTAGTTTAGTGCATCTGCACTAGGTGCAACCGCACCCGAAGGGAAGTTGGTGCAACTGCACCTTCCTGCACCGAAGCAGCTCACAACCCCACATTGGAAGCACCTCAATTCTTACAATTGCTATAATGCTTAGTTGGCTTGCTGCTTGCTTCTGAGTCACATGGAGGTACATGGCTACTTGCAAAAGGAGGCGCCTACAATGGAAGACCATCATGAATAATCATTCACAAAAGACATGTGGCTACTTCCTATTGGACCTCCCTTTAAGGTTGAGTATGGGAATCAAAAGCTTATCTCCATCTTCTGAAAAGTAACCATGGTTAACACCCTTTGGTTAGCTTAATCATCAAGGAAACCCCCACATGAAGGAAATCTCCAAAGGCTATAAATAGGACTCAACTCTTCACTAGAAAAATATCATATATATCATAGACTTAAATAATCTTTTTCTTGTTCTTTTCATCTTAGTTTTTCATAGTTTCAAGTTTATTTTCTTGTAGCTCTTTTTATATTTTCTTAGTGTTAGTTTGAGAGAAAGGTGAGAAGAAATTGACAACTTCTCTCTCCACTTCTTCAAAGAGCTAATAGGTGCAAGAAATTGGTTATAAGCAAATATATGCAAGAGCCTTTCAATTGTTGTAATTCTTACTCTTTTGAATTCTCTTGTACTTTCCTTCATTGCAACATGTTTTCATTCATATATATTTGCTTTGTTATGCCCATCATGAGCTAAATCTCTTAAGTTGGGATGTTCTAACTTTCCAATGATCTTTTAAGGAAAGTTATTGTGTTTTCAAATGGTGTAAGCACTTTAGTTCTTATGTTTAAATTCTTAATCTTGTTTTAAAGTTGATCACTTAGAACAAGTAGAGTTTATATTCACTTAGTTGGCTTATAACTAGAAATCAAGAACTAAGTAAGGATAAGTGTTTAATAAAGCTTTTTGTTAAACTCGTTTTAATGAAGTTAGCTTGTTAATTCCATGTTAATTCCTAACCTTAGGTTAACATAGTCCTTACAAGTAGTGTAGTGATTTCTTAAGATACAAGAGTGTACTTATTTAGCAAATTGAATTATCTGTAAGGGGGCGAGAAAGGAATTGACTACTTCTTTCTTTACCGCAAAAAAACAGGATCATAAGAGCTTGTAACGAAACTTGAAGAAAGTAGCTGACCAGCACACACTGATGCAGCTGCACCAAAGTGCATCTGCACCACAAGAATACACCATACACTCAAAAGTGATTTAGATAGTGAAGACATCTCAACTATCATTCTCAACTGATTTCCTGCACAATTTACTTGCTTTCCTTTAATTTATTTTCATTTCAACTTCAACCAAAATTGTGAGTAGTGTAGCTGCACTAGCTTACAAGTCTTTGCAACATATAAGAATTAATCCAATCCCTGTGGGTTCGATCTTTTATACTACTTGTTTGTGACTGTGTATACTTGCACACGTTTTTCACACACCATCTATCACAACTCAATCGGGACCACGACCGACACATAGATAATACTACACTAATTTGGCAAGCCTCGACAACTCAAGTCTATCTGAAGAAGACTCATCATATTAAACCTATAATAGCCTATATTTCGAAGAAATTTCTAACAAAAATTCAGCAGAACTTCCTCTGAAACATGGACATCCCAAAATAATATATATCCCTATATATTCAAAACACATAATACCAACATATATCGGTCCTCACGGAGGCCAACAGAGTGACATCTAACTACTATCAAACAACCCCATAATGCAAGAGAGCCTCTAAAGATTTGTACAATTTAAACACATGGAAACAAAAGATAATATAATATGCAGTGGCCCTCCAAAAACCAAAAAGGGGCATCACCAAGAAGTAAGAGACTAGACTCTCGTAGAGGAGCTCTGTTCAGTACGAACCTGGGAATCTGAAACATATAAAAGAGACTATGTGAGTCACCACTCAGTGAGCAAATAATGGAGAGCATAACAAGTGGGACATGATAATACCGATCATAATGTGATTTCCACAAAAATCATAAATAAGTAAATCATATAAAATCGTAAATGGGGTAATACATATGCAGAACTGAAATAGGCTCCCCCGCCTGGAAATACAATAGTAGGCTCCCCGCCTAAAGATAAATCATGTGCACCAAGGCTAACACATACTACTGTTAACATGCAGTGTTCTGACAAAGTTTTATCCCAAATCGTTTCGAAACTCCAATAAAATAATCTCATATATATAAAAATATCTCAATCACAAATATCACATTAAATGTCCATGAATCCATAACAAATTGATAATTCTCGAAATGCTTCAACAAAATCCATGTATTTAAATTTGGCAAACTATATATATGATCATAGTACCATGTCCCTCGAGAAAATAAAGTGTTTCAAGTAACCATAAGGGAAAGGTTCAGTGAAATGGGTATAAAATAAGTCAAGAGAAGTATTTAGGACTTGTTATAGTCTCCATTATTTACTCACCAACTTCCTAAGCCGCTGTGAGAGAAGTCGAGGACCAATATTGCTAGAATGGATTCTCTAAATCTAGATTACAATAATGTTAAATTAGAATTTTAGAAAAGATATAAAAAATTAAATCTATTGCTAACCCTTTTTGCAAGTAATATTTGATAAAGCGTCTAACTTATGTTTTTCTTCCATAGCTCTATCAACTGTCACACTAGTTTTTTCCAAGTTCTAGCAACTTAACCCTAAGGAAACACCCTAGGCATCTTCACTAACAATCAAGCAAGCAATTCCACGTTAGGAAGGAACTAACCCCTAAGAACCTACTTAGGCTTCTTCATTAACAATCCAGCAACAAATGCCTTGTTAAAAAGGTACAATGATAAGGTAGTGTTTGGTTTATATTTGGGAATACAATAGCTTGGGTTGAAAAATGGTTTCTAATAAATTATAATCTCCAAGACTATGAACATACTCAGAAATGTTCCCATGAATACTTCGAAGTGCATTGAGTATGGTTGAGAGAAGAGAAGTACTTCATAAACTTCTTTAGAAGCTCTAGAAGCTACTTTAGAAGCCACATAGTAGGAAATATTGACCCAAGCTTCTCACCAATTCTCACACTTTGAATAATGTATTTATAGAGGTTCTAGCCCAAAAGAGTCATTAGGAAATGGCCTTGATACTCAATATAGCTGTTTATAGCCGTTGGACACTTTTCAACACAATCTGCAGCAGTTTTCCGTACACTCTGCACTTTCTACAGCGCTATTAGCACTTTCTGTCCTTTCTGCAACACTTTTGACAGCTTCACACTAAGACCTTCTGAACTCAATTTTTACCATTTCTAAAGCTTCTGAATCTGATCCCATATCTTCTAAGGCTTATATTAACCTTCACAAATTATTTTAAACGTTGAGAAGATATGTCTATGTGGCTTTTATGCTTGAGAAGTCACTGAGCTATCTTCTAAATGACACGGTTTTGGATTGTTAGGGAGCTCCGAAACAATCAACACCTCAAGCAAGGAGCTCCAATAACCAGAATGGTGCTCGATGAGAGAGATAATGGCTAGATTTGGCAGAATCTAGTGAATAACAGAATAGAGAGAGAGATATTTGCTGAATTCAATGATGGTACTATTCATTAATGATTGGGTGTATATATGCACCTCAATGATTGGAATATTCTCTAGTACAATGCTTCTAGAAGACTAGTGTAGTATAACTAGGTAGTACAAGGTAAAAAAGCAAGTAAATGGTAAAATGCTTAGTAAATGAAAGTACTGAAATAAAGGGAAATGATAGTAGTGCCATTGTGATTAATATACTGTCACAATACCCCCTTGGAGCCAACTCTTGTCCTCAAGAGTGCAAGTTGGGGAATTCACGAAGCAGTTCATAATAATATTCCCATGTGGCATGCTCAGGACCAGAGTTCTTCCACTTGACAAGGACTTTTGTAGCAGCTACACGCCCACGCTACACCATCTTGCATTCTGAGATTGCCTCTGGTTCACCCCTCTTTGGTACTATCACAGGAACACTAGGATGCTGAATTACTGTTGTAGCAGGAGAAGTACACAGTTTTAGCTGAGAAACATGCAGAACATTGTGAATTCCAGCAGCAGCAGGGATATCCAACTGATAAGCAACTTGACCAATGCGATCTATAACTCTGTAGGGTCCATAAAACTTGGGATTAAGCTTATGGAAGGGCTGATTTCTGAGGGAAAACTGTCTATATGGCTGAAGCTTTATAAACACAAAATCACCAATGGCAAAGACACGATCACTACGGTGTCTGTCAGCCTGTTGCTTCATTCTATTCTGTGCACGAATCAGGTGAAACTTGAGCAGTTTCAAAGCATCTTCCCTAGCAGTGAGAGACCTGTCAACAGTCACTGATGAAGATTCTCCTGAAAGATAAGGCAAATGCAGAGGTGGAGATTGACCATATACCACCTCATAAGGGGTATTCTGGATAGAAGAGTGAAATGTGGTGTTATACCACCATTCTGCCAATGACAACCACTTAAACCATGTAGTGGCTTGTTCACAACACATACACCTCAAGTATGTTTCAAGAGCTTTGTTTACAATCTCTGTTTGCCCATCAGTTTGAGGGTGATAAGCACTTGACTTGTTGAGAGCAACTCCCTGCAATGAAATAAACTCATACCAGAATTCACTAAGAAAAATGGGATCTCTATCAGAAGTGATGGAAGTTGGTATCCCATGAAGCTTGAAACACTATCAAGGAACAACTGGGCAACATCTAATGCAGTATAAGGATGTGCTAATGCCATAAAATGAGCATATTTGCTCAAACGATCAACCACAACAAAAATAACCTGCTTGCCATTGGATTTTGGAAGTCCTTCCACAAAATCCATGCTGATAGATTCCCAGATACGACCAGGAATAGGTAAGGGCTATAGTAAACTAGGGAGTGCAGCTTGATCAGCCTTGCTTCTTTGACACACAAGACATTCTCTGACATATGATTGTATTTCTTTGGTCATACCCTTCCATTCTAGAAAGTGCATCAGCAGCTTTATTCTCTCTGCCTTCTTTATAGAGGATTTCAAACTCAAACCCCATTAGTTTAGCCACCCATGCCTGTTGAAAGGGTGTGTGTAACCTTTGCTCCAAGATATACTTGATACTCTTCTGATCAGTTTTTATTACAAAAGGTCTGTGTGTTAAATATGTGCTCCACTTCTGAATGGCACACACTATTGCAAGTAATTCCCTCTCATAAATGGATAAAGTCTGCTGCCTTGGACCTAGTGATTTACTTATATATAAGCCACATGATGATTATCTTGCATGAGAACAGCCCTTATTCCACGACCTAAAGCATCTGTTTCAATGACAAATTTCTTGGAGAAATCTGGTAAAGCCAACACTGGTGCAGTAGTCAAGGCACGTTTAAGCTGCTGAAATGCAATAGTTGCTACTTCAGACCAAACATAGTTGTCATTCTTCAACAAATCAGTTAATGGTTTTTCTAGCTTGCCAAAATCTTTGACAAATCTTCGATACTAGCCAGCCAACCCTAGGAATCCCCTTAACTGTTTCACTGTTTTTGGTTCAGGCCAATCCTGAACAGCTTGTATCTTGGCTGGATCTGTGGTCACTCCTTCCTTAGTGATAAAGTGTCCAAGATACTCTACTCTTGAAGTACCAAAGTGACATTTAGCTTTGTTCAAAAACAAGTGGTTAGCTCTTACTGCTTCAAACACTTGCGTGAGATGCAACACATGAGCCTGCAATGAAGAACTATATACCAAAATATCATCAAAGAATATGATAACAAATTTCCTTAGGAAGGCTTGAAACACATGATTCATTAGGGACTGGAAGGAGGCAGGTGCATTAGTAAGCCCAAAGGGCATGACCAAATACTCAAAATGCCAACTGTGTGTTTTAAAAGCTGTTTTAAGCTCATCACCAATTGGTGATAGCCAGACCTTAAGTCTAATTTAGAGAATACAGCAGCACCGTGTAGTTCATCCATAAGATCCTCAATCAAAGGGATAGGGAACCTATCCTTAATAGTGAACTGATTGAGCCTCCTATAATCCACACATAACCTCCAAGACCCATCTTTCTTCCTAACCAACACAGTAGGTGAGGCGAATGGGCTATTGCTATGTTGAATAATCCCTCGGTTAAGCATTTCCTTCACTAACTTGTCCACTATATCTTTCTGGATAATAGAGTATCTATAAGGCCTAAGGTTCACATTAACATCATCATTAACTAATGGAATCTTATGATCAAATCCAGGCCTTAGTGGAGGTAAATGCTTAGGTTCACAGAATATATCATCATACTCAGACAGCAGCAGATTGATTTCCTCAGGAACAGGGGAAACAGAGTTACCTGAAGCAGACAGTGTACATGTTGGCTTGATGAACTGAGGATTAGACTGATGCACTTGCAAGAAGCATAACTCAGCTCCTTGAGTAACAGCTTGATGCATTGTCTTATTGGTGACCACCTTAACACCAGAAGCCTTAGCTCCACGAAGAACAACTCTTCTTCCTTGCATAGAGAACTCCATTTGAAGCTTGTCAAAGTCCCAAATTGGGCCCAATGATTTGAGCCATTGTACACCTAAAATCAGGTCACAACATACAAGAGGAAGCACAATTACATCAGCAGTAAATTCCTGGTTAAGAATGGTCCATTTGAAGCCCTTGCCCACATATAAGGCTTCCAGCTTATGTCCACCACCACCAGTTATGGACATAGAATCAACAACAGTCAATTTACATCCCAATTCCTTGGCTTGCTTGAGATCAAGGAAGTTATGTGTACTTCCACTATCTAATAGTATTTGTAAGACCCTCTTAAGGTATAGACCTCTCACCCTCATGGTTTGGTAACTAGGAGATCCAGACAAGGCTTGCAGAGAAATTTGTGGGGTTTCAGGGTCAGGTGTGGGGATAGGCTCAGGTTCTGTTTGGGTCTCAGGGGTGTCTTCAGGTTTTGTAATTTCATCATCAACCTCTAGCATCATTAGGGTGTGTTTTCCCCTATGAGTCAGCCTATGTGCAGGTGTATAAGGCTCATCACAGTACCAGCACAGTCCTTTAGCACTTCTCTCTTCAAGTTGGGCTTTGGTGAATTGTTTACTGGGTGGTGATTTTTGGTTAGGAGTGGTGGTGAGTAAGGGTGGCTGAGATTTTTTGGCTATAGAAAGGCTGTTTATAGTGGTTCTGTTTTTGATTGGGTGTTCTAGTGGATTCAACTAGTTTAGCTAGGTTAGATGCATGAGAAATATTAGTAGGATTGAACATCCTAACATGATCTTGGATGTGTTGGTCAAGACCAGAAAGAAAAATGCTGAGGGCATTTTCAGGTAAAATGCTCACCTGAGTAAGGGCCAGTTCAAATGCATCTGTGTAACTTTGAACGGAATTCGTGTGTTTTACCTGAATCAGTTCAGAGATAGGGTCTTCATACAAGTCTCCAAAATGTCTTCTAACATCAGCAGAGTACTAAGCCCACAATGGGTACTCATCGAAGCGAGATCGCATGTAATTAAGATGCCATTGCAGCGCCAATCCTTCTAGGTGGATGGAAGCTAGCCTCACGCGAGATTCAGGTGGTGTTTCATCCAAGAGGAAAAATTGTTCACACTTGTAAAGCCAATCCTTCACTTTCTTCCCATCAAACCTGAGAAATTCCACTTTCGAGAGCCGGGTGAGGTAATTTCGGGTCGGGTTGGTCTCTAGTGTGATGTGTGGCTGTGTCTCCGGCGTTGGTGGAGGGCGAGGCCGCATCTCCGGTGTCTCTACCGGCTGAGGTTGAGGCGAGTGGTTACTTCCAGCAGATGCACCACGAACTTGAGTGAGAATCAAGTTGCGAAGTTCTTCAAACCTCGTGTCCATTCGTTCCTCAAATTGATCCATTTGCACAGAGGATTCGTCAATCTTGCGATCGAGGTCAGCTACGGACTGACTCCAAGTCGTCATGGGTACCAGGCTGCTGCTTTGATACCAATTGACACGATTTTGGATTGTTAGGGAGCTTCGAAACAATCAACACCTCAAGCAAGGAGCTCCAATAACCAGAATGGTGCTCGATGAGAGAGATAATGGCTAGATTTGGCAGAATCTAGTGAATAACAGAATAGAGAGAGATATTTGCTGAATTCAATGATGGTACTATTCATTAATGATTGGGTGTATATATGCACCTCAATGATTGGAATATTCTCTAGTACAATGCTTCTAGAAGACTAGTGTAGTACAACTAGGTAGTACAAGGTAAAAAAGCAAGTAAATGGTAAAATGCTTAGTAAATGAAAGTACTGAAAGGGAAATGATAGTAGTGCCATTGTGATTAATATACTGTCACACTAAACCACTTTGTTTTTCTTATCATGAGAGGCTATATGGATTGGGTCTTCTCATCTTTGAGAAACTTATTATTCTTTCCATCTCATTGTTGCTATGCTTCTTGAAGAATAATCTTCTCAATTTGGGAAGCAATATAGTTTGTGACTTCTTTATCTGAGGAGATTCTTTCTCAAGACATCTTCTCATCTTAAGAAACCACTATAGCTATATACTTTTATCAGTCTTCTTACGCTTTGACCATCATTCTTATCTTCTAAGGCGTCAACATGCCTTCTTATGATATGAGGCTTCTTGAGGAGAGTCTTATTAACTTCTGAAATCACCATAGCTTATGTCTTCTCATCTTGGAAGGATCTTATTATTCTTTTCTCATCTTGAGAGGCTTTTTAAAGATTGTCTTCACATCTGAGAATCCATTATTGCTGTCTTCATTCTTCTATCTTCTTATGACCCCAGTAGCCTTTATACTTTTCTTCTAAGGCATCAATTATGCATTCTCATCTGGTGCTTTCTTAGCACACTATCTTCTTGAGATTTGATTAAATAGTTCTTGCACTTTAGATCACTCAAGAAAACCATTAGATCCATAATTGATCAGATAGCTTAAACACTTATCAAAAAGGTTTGTTTCCATCAAAACTAACACAAGGGGTTTTGCCTCAACAAAAACTAGATACATTTATTAAATCTTCAAACCGAGGCCGCTCTTCAAGGTCGACCTCGACATGGGGGGCAACTGTTCTGGATCGCTTGAACGCCTTTGGACCCTAGCAAATCAGGCCCGCTATCCATAAGAATTGGACGACTTAGATTTGCTCCCTACATCACACTTTACCAATGGAATTAAGCCACATATTGGCATTATTCCCTATAAATACACTGTCCCATCAGCTTGCCAAGTACGCATTTATTATTGCATTCATCACTTATTCTCTGTGCTGACTTAAGTCTCATAGTGTGTGCAAGTATCACACCCCCACCGGATCAATGCGAGAAGGAGCATCTCGACACCACACTTGGAGTATTTTAGCTTCTCAGTTTGGTGAGCATCTCGGCCTATTACTCAACTTAAACCAACATCCAGTATATTCCAATATTATATAGAAGGAAATCAAGTGGATATGAAGATTTGAAAATAGTATATGAGAATAGGATATCTAAATCCAATTGATTTCTCCTTTAGCCCAAAATTATCTCCACACTTTGCTCCAGTGGATCCTGATGAGGGTTCTGAGGAGGATTATTTGGAGGCAGAGGAGGGTTACCCTTTCTGATGTGTGCCCACTGCATGTCTATCCTAATTATGGAGCTTGGAAAGGTCACAAAGATAAAAGCTCAAAATACCAAAAAGAGATTCGACACTTAAATGGAATATACTTTAGTGTGTCCACCTTGATAATTGACAAGGACGACACACTAAAGATGACCAACAATACCTTAGGGAATTTCTAGAATACTCAAACTCTAGTGTTCCCTATTTCTTTGTAATTGCTTTTCAATAAATTTAGGATTTC
This sequence comes from Astragalus glycyphyllos, assembly GCA_963573325.1. Taxonomy (NCBI): domain Eukaryota; kingdom Viridiplantae; phylum Streptophyta; class Magnoliopsida; order Fabales; family Fabaceae; genus Astragalus; species Astragalus glycyphyllos. The sequence goes on from OY754313.1 coordinate 38,220,540, forward strand.
ATTTTTAATTGTAATGAATATTTGTTTTCGAGCCTTGTTGGCCATTTCGGAGGCTATGGTCTTTAGTTACTTTGATGTGGCCACGGGCCTTGTTTTCCTTTTAGTGGATTGTATGTTGGGCCTAGGATCCAATAGTCCAACATATAAATAGTTTTCTCTTTCTTGAAATTCCTTAGAACTTGATGAATGAAATTCATTTGATACACTTGAGCAAGAGTGAGTGCCATAATACCAAGAGAGGGTGAGGGCAAGTTTCCATTGCTAGTGTAGGTGAAGGTTCATCGTGATTCTCCAAGGTTTCTTGAGATGAGAACCTTGAGCACACAACCTTGAGGCTAGGAGAGGTCAAGGATAGTGTTGTCCTTATCATCTTCCCAAGGAAGAAGTGGTGGACTTCCCTTCTCCACTTCCATCTCCATCTTCTCCACATTTGGTATTTCTTCTCCTTATGTAAGTGTTGTGTTTTTTCCTTTTGTGTTGTTGAGTTTTGTTCATGAGTTTGTTGTGAGAAATTGTTGATTTGCCATGTTTCTAGTCCAAATCTAAGAAGATCATGTTAAATCTTATCACTTTCCTTTCAGGGGGAGAGGGATCCCTCCTGCTGTTTCTAATAGTGACCAAGAAAAGGATTTTTAGTAGCACGTATGGTCGTCTAAGAAAGTTTTACCAAAACCCCACGGTGGGCGCAACATGTTAATATTCGAAATTGCATAACGGTGGCTCTCCATCGTACGCGATGGTTGATAGTTTTAAGACACTCTGAAGCCGAAGTGAGTTTAGGGCTTAGAGAATAAGAGGAGAGGCAATATCAGTTTTTGGGTCAGAATAGAGGTTAGTAAACTTGGGGGTGGAGCCCTTTTTTTTTATAGTAGTATTGTCTAGCAAATCCTAGGTGCACTGATGCAAACCTTAGCTGCGGTGATCTCAACTAATTTAGGGGGAATTACCGCGAGATCTTCGCTATTAATGTTGTCGTTGCGTCTTATGCACGTTGTGAGGTGAGGAGCAGAATTAGGTTTTGATTCCGACCTCAACCTCAGAGTAAGAGCTCGGTTCCGAGGGGGGAGGTAATGCTCAGAAATCGGTTCCAGTAAGGCATCTCTTGCAATGTATTTCACGAGTCCCCAAAAGCCAGTTTTTGAAGAGAGCTCAGACCCCATTCCATCGTCTCAATGACCGATTTTTCCTTTAGCCAAAAGTTCCAAGGGGTCTCGAGATTGAGCTCGGTAGCGCAAGTCGTTGTCATAACAATATTAAATATATAGATATAGATGGATTATAAAGTGATATAAGAGTTATATAATGCAAATAGTGTCAGAATCACGTGTCAAGAGCTTAAGCTAAAGCTTATGAATCTATGATAAGTCATCATATAAAAAAGTCGAATTTTTCATAAAGTCAAGGGATAAGGTTGTGAGAGAATTTTATATCTACAACTACAAGCGGGCTTCATCTGACCCATTATTCATCAAAGCTCATAAAAATGTGCTAAATTCATACTCCCATATATTGGAAATGTGTTAAATTTTAGTTTTTTATTGTCCCAAATAATAGTATTTTTAGAAACCGATGTATAATTCATCAACCTTTTCTAAATATGCTCTTTATTTTTAGAGTTTTTCAAATACCTAAAGACAATTATTAACTCTTTTATTTTGATTTCAACTATCAAAAGGCAATTTCAAAGACGATACTTAGCTAACACAAACTAATTATATATAAATTTGTGTTTAACAAGCTAAAAGTAATAAAAATTAGTAACGGTTAGAGTATATCTTTAATTTCTAAAATTTCTATGGTTGAAAAATTTCATTCTTTTTTTTGGCTTTGGCACCTGCAAATATGACCATAATCCATTTAGGCCATTGTAAAAAATTTAAAAGGACCCTTGCAAATATTAAGTGTTTACGGTTAAGCCCCTCGGTTAACCACCTTGCTGACGTCATCTCCGTTAGCCACGTCAGTTTTTCTGGATGCAAAGTTAACTCTGGCTGACCTCATCTCCGTTAGCCACGTTAACTTTTTTGGATGGAAAGTTAATCGATGGGCTTAACCGTAAACGCTCAAAAATTACAATGGTCATTTTAATTTATTTTTTTTACAGGGACCTAAATTGATTATGATCATATTTGCAGAGGCCAACCATATATTTAAGCCTTCTATTTTCTTAGTCTATAAAAGTTTTGTGTAGTATGAATATAAATATAAGGGTGTAAAAAAAATATTATTTTTTAAAAAAAGTGTCAAATATTAAAACAGTATCTCTTTAATATATGCGGCTTGGCATGTTGGCGCCAAACTGCTTTTTTTTTTGCTCTTTTTTTGTTTTCTTTTTTTTTTTTCAATTTCTTCTTTCTTTTTCCCTTTTTTTCTTTTATATATTAAGGTTTTGGGTTAAGGAGTACTTTACCGTCTTGAAAATTTTAATATGTTTACCTATGTAGAGTTTATTATTCAATAATCGATTGGATAAAAAAACTTCATTTTATGACAAAGTACTTAAAGTGATATCCTAAACAGTGTAATTTGGTGTACTTTATGATTTAGAATAAATTTTAATTGTTCAAATACACAAAATTTGTTCCTTGATAACCGGTTTGGTTAAAGAAAAATCGTGACAAAATACGTAAAGTGTTTTATAATAATAATAATAATAATTTATTTATTATTCACGCAAAATTCAGTCAAATTTACAATAAACTTCTATCATCTTCTTTCAACATTTTATAGTTACTTTTATTTTATTGGTGATTTCCATCCAACCATATATACCCACGTGTTTCACTTTCTAATTGTGTTGTATTTTTTTCTTTCTAATTATGGGTTAAGTTTTTATATTTACAATTGATAAATATGGATTATGTTATTAAAAGTTTTAGATATTTTCTTCCTATTATCTTTGACTATATATTTTACAAACCAACACCATTGGTCCAGTTGCATAAGCTACCCTGAGACACGGGGTCGACTCAGTGCTCTCGAGTTTGATTCCCGCAGTAGACAAACTTTGTACAGTTAAAAAAAGAAACCAAGATTTCTGTTTGGCAAACCTTACTCCGGTTGGAGAAATTGAGGCTCACTTCTGTTTCCATAGAACTGGATTGTCATCCAGTTGTAAATGGCTTGATGACAAACCCTTTACCAGATACCGAGTTTGGCACGCTAATATCTAAGTGTAGGACATTTTTATCTAATTTTACAAGCTTTCCGGTTAACTTTATTCGAAGGCAAACAAATCTTGCAGCTCACACTCTAGCAAAGGCGTCAAGATTATATGCTAGCTTTCATGTTCTTGATTTGATTCCATCCTGTATTGACACTGTTTTGATTAATGAAGTGTCATAAGTTTATTATTGTCAAAAAAACCAAGCATGCGTATAAAATTATTACTCATTTACACTAAAGAATTTTATAATCTTCTTATTTAATTTAAAGTTATAATTTAATTTTTATTCACAGTTATTTGACTATTTATTTTACAAACCAATACCATTTGTCCACTAGCATAAGCTACCCTGGGACACAGAGTTGACTCAGTGCTCCCGAGTTCGATTCTCGCAGTGGACACGCTCTGTACAGTTAAAAAAAGAAACCGAGCATGAATGTAAAAATTTTAATACACATTTACGCAAAGGAATTTAGCCAACTCCGTGCATCGCACGGGTTATGGGGCTAGTTTAGTTTAACACAGATAGGCGTAATTTTCCAGTCAATTATGGATGTAAGTATTTTATATAACTTATCATTTTAGTACTGGTCGTACATACAATGATACCAAAACAAAACACAAACCTTGAGTTAAATCAATGTAGTTAATATCCCTTAAAATTTTGAAAAGCCAGATGTGGCAACTCGAGACGCAATTAGCCAATGTTTAAAAGAACTGTCATCAATGACTCATCATGTCGAAATTGTGTCTTTTAAAATCTAAAAACACTAGTCTTGTGTTTTGTGATTAATTATTATATGCGTTTTTTGGTCAAATATACATTTTATATTCCATGACTATATATATAGTATAAAAATTGGCGGACTCAATTTGAAGATGCATGGCCCAACTAGTATATTTTATGCTCTACGAAATCGAAATCGTAATCCGCATCCACTGGTCTATTTCAAATACACACGTAACGTCAGCATCAATGTTTAGAAAAAAATTAGGTTAAATTGTAGTTTTCATCTTTTATTTTCATTTTAGGTTTTAGTTAGGTTTCTCTTTTAATTTTCTTTAGAGCTAATATTTGGCTTGTAAAAGTTATATAAATGTTATTTCAAAAAAAAGTTATATAAATGTGTTACGACCGGCTTCCTGGGACAGGAAAGAGACCGAACACGTATTACACTCAACTTTGCGTGGGGTTGCTAAGAGCGAGTAATTGAATATGAAGAATGAAATCTGGATCCGTTTATTGGTCTCTCAGAGTTGTATTTATATTACAAGGGACATTAAATGACAGTAAATACGATTTATGGTCGAGCTGATCGTTACAGACAAATGGGAGGGAAATCAGAGATATTTCCCTCTAATTCCTACGATTACACTTCATTCCTTTTTGGGAGAGGTAAAGGCGAGATATTTGAGCAGATCGATAAGTCATCATGGGAAGTCCACCTACAGCCGAGCAAATGTATATGTCGGCCGGTCCGGATGGGAACAGAGACCTTTGAGCGGCGAGCGCGAAACACGAAGTCGTTTAAAACAAGTGGAGCTTGGATGCATCGTAGCCCCCCAGTTAATGAAACAGAGTCTCCATTCTTCATCCCTTCAGCTCGTGTGAAGGGTTCCGAACGCTTAGTTCCTCGGTTGATGGACGGTGTTTCTTGGTTTTCGCAGTAGCTGACTCATCGATTGCACAAGTGATTGGTTTGATGGTTCCTACCGTTTGACCTTTGACCACTAACTTGATCGCATTAGTTTTTTCAGTTTGACTGTCATTTTTTGTGTCTTCATAAATGCTGATCATGTAACCGACCTAGATTTTACGCTATATATAGGGAGTGAGGCTCCTTGTGTTGGGGCCTCAATATTCATTTCTTTTCGCTTTCCTATTGCTTCCTTTATTTTTCTTCATAGGCTAATGTTGCCATGCTCGAGGGTGGGTCCTTGGTCAGCCTAGTAGAGGCTTTTTCGTACTTTTGGAGGGCTCGAGGCGCGAGCCTTTGATCTTCGAGAGTTGCGGATTTCTGCTAGGTGTTGTCTGTCTTTTCTTCGGGAATGCTCAGTGAACTCGAAGGACCTTTTTCGGCCAAAATGATTTTTGACTGCCGGTAGGGGGCGGTCCTTGACGAGTACATCGGGCCGACCTCACTGTTCTCAATGGAGCCATTTGGTAGATTAAGGGATCCCTTGAGCAGTCATATTAGTGTACTCGAGTCACCATCCCTTACCGTGGCCCCTTGAGCTGGTGCGACTTTTGACTCCTTTGGCTCCGAGTGGTCCTGCCGTCGTCCTCTGGTTTGCTGCATACGGTCTTCTTCTGTTCCTCCTGTCCGAGCAGCTTTTGCAACACCCCAAATTTTGTGCACGATAATCCTTTTAATATGTTTTTTGATTTTATGAATTATTTTGAGTTATAAGAGTGTTAAAATGGTAATTAAATTCAAAATAGGCTTTAGAGTAGCATTTGGGACATTTTAATGTGCATCCCATGTTTTTTAAGCACAACCACGTTTTTTACTAATACGGGCACTTTTTGTCTTCCTAAACGCACCCCTGCACAAAATCAAGCACTCATGCCTAAAATTCGTCTATAAAAGGAGGCTGATTTCACACAAAAAAAGGGATATGAAATTCAGAGCAAATATTAGGGTTTAACGCTGAAACCCTAATCACAAAACACCAAAAAAATTCGAAAACAGAAATAGTAGCAGTCAAACGAGCAGCAGGGAACAATAGCAATAACAACGGTGGCAGAATTGCAAAAAAAAAAAAAGAAGATAGAAGCTCAGAAGCTGGAGTTGAGGTTGGTCTTTTTGTCAAATTTAGTACCTAATAGGTCACTTTGTAAAAGACTGTATTTGTTGTTATTCTGAAAAACAAAACTTTGTAGGTTCAGTTTATGAAATATTGATGCTTGTAAATAGATTAGGGTTTATAGTGAAAATAGATTAGGGCTGAGAATATTAATATGAACAGATTAGGAACAAATTAGGGTTCTATATTTCTCAAAAAACGAAATTGGGAGAGAGTATAGTAGCAAATTTGTTTCTGGAATTATCTTAAAAAGTCTGAGATTCAGTAGAAACAATAAAAAAAGGGGGTAATCAAGTCGTTTTAAACAAAAAAGGATAATAGTGTACCTTCGAACTCCGACCACCGTCGACGGTGGTTGTCTTCGTCCGAACACCCTTCTTGGCCGTGAAATAGCCATCGTACGCCCAGGTCCATCGTGAATCCACCCACCGTCTGCTATTGTTGTTGTTGTTATTGTTGTTGTTGTGGCTGTTAATGTTGTTGTAACTGTTGTTGTTGCTGTTGTTGCTACTGTTGTTGTTGTTGTTTGTCATTTTGTTCGCTGTTGTTGTTGATCGTTGTTGTTGCTGCTGTCGTCGTTGTTGATGTTGTCGTTGCTGTTGTTGTTGATATAGTTGTTGTTGTTGTTGTTGTTGTTGTTTCTGTTAATGTTGTTGTTGTTGTTGTTAGACATCGCGTCGGAATAGGTTCATGCGTCATGGTGCCAACCTTTTGGTTGTTCTTCGAGCATGCTATCTCGATCTTGCCGTTGTTGTTTTTAGTAGGGCATTATCGGGTAATGTATCCCGCTCGAACATGGTATATCGGTCCTGCGGTTGTTGTTAGTAGGGCATCATCAGGAAAAGTATCACCTTCGTGTGGTTGTTGTTGCTAGGGCATTAACGGGCAATGTATCCCATTCGAGCATGGTATCTCGGTTCTGCTGTTGTCGTTATTGTTAGTAGGGTATTATCAGGTAATGTATCCCGTTCGGGCATGGTATCTTGGTCCTGCCGTTGATGTTGTTGTTGTTGTTGTTGGTTGTAGCTTGTTGAGTCTGACGAGGATTTTGCATAGTCATCCCATGATTTAGGTACGCGAGATTAAGTTTGGTTTGTTCTCATGTTCGTATGGATTGGATTGAATTGTCTGTGGCGGTAGAATTTGATGTGTTTTCTTGTTGTGCTAACTGCCTAGTTGTTGTATCCGTTGATCGTGCATGCTGTTTGAGTACTGCCTTTTTGCATGACTGCCTGTTAGGTGTCAGGTGCGTGTGTGTTGGGAACACTTGCTGAGATTTTAAGAGCATTCTTTCCATTCCATTTTTTACAGTTAATAAGCAAGGAGTATTGAAAGAATGCTATTAAAATTTGTAATTGTAATGAAGTAATTAATAGCATTCTTTCCATTCCATTTTGTAATTAAATTTGTAATTAAATTTGCTGAGATTTTAATAGCATTCTTTCCATTCCATTTTGTAATTAAATCTGTAATTGTAATGAAGTAATTGATGTGTAATTTGTAAATGTTCCAGACTGGGCCAAGCGGCCCACTCCAGTGCTGGATCCGGCCTAATAACCGCCAGCAAAGGCAAGATCAAGATCAACGATCCAACATTCCAGACTCCGCCAAGACTCCCAGAGACCCCCTCTCCGTGTCTATAAATACATCATTAGCCTCTAATATCAGGTACGCTTCGCTCATTTGTACCTCTCACTGACTTCTGATTGCTGACTTTGGCATCAGAATGTCCGCAGGTACCATCCCCACCGACTCTATCCTCGGAAGGAGACTACTCCAGTAATTCCATCCTCGGAAGAAGACGACTCTGGGAACACCTGTCCGACCTCGACATAGGAAAGGAAAACTTCAAGACTCTACCTACCAACTGCCTATCCCAGATCCAGATCCTAAGGCAAGGTATTGAACATTTGGTGACCACACTGAGAGCACATCACTAGCTCTCACCAGACTCACATCCTTTCCCATGGCTCCTCGAGGTCGACCACCTACTTGAAGCCAGCCTCGTCGACGAAGCGTCATTGAAGTCGTGCCCGGAACTGATCATACCCTAGAAGGGCACGTCCAAATGAAGAAGCACACCCTGCTCCATTCCTATCACCTCAGCCAGTTGCCGAGGACGTCCCGGCCCCGGTACACGCGGTGAATCAGATACTTGACATCCTAGATTACCGAAGCAATGACATCAGACAACAAGAGGTGTGCCCGACTCTAATGGAAGAGGAAGTAGCTGATGTCCGAGTCAACACAACCGCAATTTCAGCTCGTCCCCGAGCTAAGTCTCCCCCTCAACAGACTATAACTTCGAGGCGTCATCATTCTCCACCTCGGAGGAAACTCGTCCACAAACGTCTCGTACATAGATCTCCACCTCGCCAAGGAGGTTGTGGCCGAGGCTCTCATACTCTGCCAAACTCCCCGAGCTCGAGCCTCAGACGGAGCTCCTCTTATGGCTCATCATCATCCCACAGTCGTTCTCCTCGCAGAAAAGGGTCTCCTCGGAGAAGAAATAATTCTCCTCGCTGAGGCTGCACCGGCCGAGCCCGAAGAGGTCCATTCATTCGTGAAATTTCTGAATGCAAGGTGCCGAGGTCGTTGGAAAAACCCCCTCAGTTGAATATATATGACGGCAAAGGGGACCCAGATGAACACATAGACACCTTCGACCTCATGATGCAATACAAGAACTCCACTAACAACATCAAGTGAAAAATATTCCCATTATCACTTAGCATGATTCACTGCCTCTCTTCGAGCGGTGAGTGCAGAGCGCGAAGTCGTTCAAAACAAGTTGAGCTCGACTTTATCGCAGCCCTTCAGTTGTTGAAGTAGAGTCTTTGGCTCCTCAACCTTTCGGCTCATGTGAAAGGTTCCAGATACTTAGTTTCTTGGTTTTTGTAGTAACTGACTCATTGATTGGACCAGTGATTGATTTGATGGTTCTGACCGTTTGACCCTTGACTTTTGACGCATTGGTTTTATTAGTCTGACTGTCGTTTTTTTTGTGACTTCATAAATGTTGGTCTTCTTCTTCTTCTTCTTCTTCTTCTTCTTCTTCTTCTTCTTCTTCTTCTTCTTCTTCTTCTTCTTCTTCTTCTTATTCTTTCCTTTTACTTTCTTTTCATTTTTCTTCATAGGTTGATGCTGTCATGCTTCGAGGATGGGCTCTGGTACATCCTAGTGGAGGTTCTTTTGTACTTCGGGATTGTTGGAGGGATCGAGGTTCGAGCCTTCGATCTTCAAGAGTTGTTGATTTCTGCTAGGCGTTGTGGTTTTTTCTTCAGGAATACTCAGTGATCTCGAATGGTCTTCTTCAGTCAAAATGATTTTGGGCTGGCGGTAGGCGGTGGTCCTAGACGAGTACACCGGTCCGACCCAACTGTTCCTAATGGAGAGACCATTTGGTAGTTTGAGTGGTTTGTTGGGTGGTCATGCGGGTGTACTCGAGTCACGTGCCCTTAAAGCGCCCCTTTGTGCTTGTGTGGCTTTTGACTCCGAGCGGTCCTGCCGTTGTTCTCTAGTTCGCTTCATACGGTCTTCTTCTGTTCCTCTCGTCCGAGAAGCTTTGGTGTGGATCCATCTGCTTTGTGAGTCATGCAGTTTTTAGGGAGGCAACATACAATAGAGAGACTTGTTAGTTCATAAGATGACTATGTAATACCTGTCCGTGTTTTTTTCCATAGGAAAGGTGATGTGACTTTGTAATTTTCGTTAAAGTCGTTCGGTTCTATTCTGTTGGAATTTGTTTGAATGGTGTTTTCCTTGTTTACTTTCTTTTCTCTTGTTTTTAAGCTCGACACATCAGTGTATCTCGCTTTAGTGTCGCTTCAAGAGATTTATGTCTAGAATGGCCGGGTGCCCAAGGCTGTATTCACCTGTCAGGACTTGCTTAAATTTGCGAGTGTGTTCGCTTTGCATTTGATGCCCGAGGGTACAAGTCGGCTTTCGCCAGTTTCCACCTGTCGGGTCTTTATAGTTCCTCCTTAGAGCAATATTGACCATTCAGTCGTATTGAGGAGCATCTCCTAGTTTTTCCTTTTGTCTAAGAGGATTCCTATTGGCGCGACAAATGCGTCAGTTTTGCTTTTCCCCATGAGGTTCACCCAAGGGTGGGGCAAGGACTTGTCAGCCCCACCTATTGCCTGTTGGGACTTGAGTTTTTTGCCCAAGTGTGACGTCGAGACGTTGCTCGGTTCTTACTTGTTCAAGACTTTCGTCTGGCCTTGTTAGGAACATTATAGTTTTTGAATTTTGAGACAAAGAAGATTTTCGTGTATTTCATGATGTTGGGAAGTACATGATTGCGGCCATTTTGACATTTCAAAAAATGTACATTTTTCTTTTTAACTATAGTAGAATCTTTGAATTGTGGCATTTCAGAACATGTGAGTGTTCCCTTCATCCAGCTTTTCTAATTTGTATGCTCCTCTTCCGAGCGCATCTTTGATTTGGAAGGGGCCATCCCAATTGGGGGACAGTTTCCTTGCTTCTCTCGTTTTGACGGTTTGTCTGAGTACAAGGTCGCCAGTCGGAACTCCCTGGGTTTAACCTATGTGTTCTACTTCCTCATTGCTCGTTGTTTGTCGGCTACTTCTCTTACTTTGGCTAGCACTCGGACTTCATAAAGGAGGTCGAGGTTGGCCAACAATTCTTCTTCGTTCGGGGCTCTTTCAATCAGCATCGTCCTTGGAATGGGCTCTAGTATCTCTTCCGGGATCAAGGCATCGCTCCCATACGTTAGCCTAAAGCTGTTGCCGACTGTGTGGTGGTGTGGTAGGACCAGAGCACCATGGGAAGCTCTTCTGCCCAGTTGCCCTTGGTATCATCTAATAGTTTCTTAAGGCTATTCAGGACGATTTTGTTTGCCGCTTCGGCCTGGAGTTTTGTTTGCGGGTGCTCTAGGGACGCGAATATCTTCTAGATCTTCCAGGTTTCGCAGAAATCAGCGACAGCCTCTGAGGCGAACTAGGTGCCATTGTTAGTTATTGTGGTCTCTGAAACGTCGAGCCGACATATTAGTTTCTTCCAATAAAATCTTTTTACCTTTTAGGCAGTGATCTTCGCTACCGGCTCGGCTTCGATCCACTTGGTGAAGTAGTCGACGGCTACTATTAGGAATTTGACTTATTGACTCCCCATATGACAAACGGCCAGGATGGTAGGATCACCTGCAGGTTTGTTGGCGGTGCCCTGGGGATGCTAGAATGACGCTGGCACTTGTCACTTTTCTTACGTATTCCAGGGAGTCCTTTTTTATTGTTGGCTCGTAGTATCTAGCCCTTGTGATTTTGGCTGCTAAGGATTGACCTCTGATGTGGCTACCGCAGAATCCTTCGTGTATTTCTCTGACAATCTCTTCTGCTTGGCCGATTGTTACGCACTTGAGGAGGGGAGCTGGGAACCCCCTTTTGTAGAGTTCTGAGCCGATCATGTTGTATTTGCTGGTTGTTTTTGTGACTCTACTTCCGTCATCTGTAGTTGTTCGCCTTTTAGAGCGGAGGGACTTAGTATGAGTCACTTCACTCGAGAAAGAACAAAGAAAAGGCAATCAATTGTTTAAGCTGTCAATAATGTATTTAAATAAGTCATTTTACTGTGGAAAAGTGGTTCGGTCGAGGTTATCTTCTTACTGGTCTGGGACCATCCCAGAGTATCTTTGCCCAAGATTGATCCGTCACAGAAGACTTTAAGGAAGGAATGGACCACTCGCAAGACTCAAAAGATTGTAACGAAAGCCAGGAAGCATATTAGGACTTTACGGAAAAAGAGACATTATACAGAGGAAAGGGCACTTGCCTCTTAGCCAATTGAACAGAATCCATTACTTCTACTGCTCGACGGGCTGCTGGAAGGGCCAATATGATTATCCTCCAAATGGGCCTACACCTCAAGAAAAAGCAATGCAAAAAGCAAGAAAAAGGCTGGGTTTCGTAGCTCCGTTTGCCAGGCTCATCAACTGAGATTCCCAATTGTCTGTATCATTGAGAACTTGTGACTCCGATCAAATCAACTACTTGAATTCAGCATCCCGCGTATGTCAGAGGTGATTAGTTTCCTTACGTGGCGACGGGGTCATCACGAGCAATAAGCGTCGACAACGTCTTTCTCCTACACACTGGGCAGTCCTTTAAAAGATGAATGGGACGGAGCTGCTTTATGTATTGGAGCAGATATGGGAGTTCAGACAGCTGCAGGGGGCTTCCAAACACATCGTAAGCTAAACCAGTGCTGACAAATAACCAACCCGTAATGAATAGGGACGATATAGTAATGCTATGAATAATCCTGTATCGAATATTGGTAATAATATCAGCAAAAGAACGTTCTCCTGTGCTTCCAGACATGCCGAGCTCCACATATTCTTATACAGTCAAAGGGGGATCGATTCCATAAAAGATGATATCAGTAAGTAAAAATTTACTGAAATGCAATCTTTGTTAGATCGTCAATTTTTACCAAGGGTCTCTTTCGAGTATACCATATCAGTATAGCTATCCTTCTTCTAACACAACAACGAAATTTAATAATCAGTGGCGAGATTAAATACTAGAAAATTTATTTCTTTTTTACTTAACTGTTGTTTCGATGTACTGAATAGAAAATTCCTCAAAGTTTAAGAGTATAAGATGAGGGTTCTACGCATTCATTTTTAGCTTCGGACTAGAAACTGCGAATCAATTAAAATATGAATCAAATGCATTGGTTTCTAATAATTCATGAAGGAAATTATAAAATTTCTACAATTCAATTAGATGTGAAATCTACAAATATACTTTTTGTCGTTGTCGAAGATCTTTTTTGTTAGAAACCCTTCTTTTTTTCATTTGTTAAAAAATGGAATTGGTTAGTCGTCTAGTAGAAAGTAATGATAATAGCAGTCTAGATACTAACAAGAACAACTAATACCACCCCATTTTTCTTCAAAACAAAATAAGATAAGTTGTTCTTGTATTAGACACAAAACGGCTAAGGCTCTTTCTTTCTTGGCTTAATTACAAGGATAGATCTTTTTAAATAAAATATGATTTGATGAAAAGACAAAAAAACTGACGAACCCTAGTTTCGACTTATTTTGTTTTCTTTTCATTCTAGATATATTAGAAGAATAGAACACATTACTAAATCTAATAAGTGCAAGTCAAGACGTAAAAAGCTTTCTAAGGTCACTCTCTTCTTTTGTTCTAAAATAAAAAAAAAAAGTTTCATTCGATTAGTTTATATTACTAAACTCACGAGTCAATCTATTGATTTGGAATCACAGGATGCGTAGATGTCAAAGATGATGAATTGATTTCGTACCTATGTAATAATATTTTTCTTTTTGTTCGTTCGTAATAATTGATTGATGAATCAATTATTTTCAATTGTATATTTCACGTGGTATTTTTTGCTTCTTTTTTTATCTAAAAAAAAATGGAAACTTAGGAAAGTGCTTTATAAACATATGTATAAAAAGAACGTATTTCATTTAGTTTCCTTATGCCCACTATAACCAGTTATTTCGGTTTTCTACTAGCAGTTTTAACTATAACCGCAGGTCTTTTTATCAGTCTGAATAAGATACGACTTATTTGATTTGAAATTTTTAGATAAATTCGATTCGAAATTTTGAAATATTCTAGATCTTCCATAGTTACTTATCATGTAAATTTCCAATTTTTCGTGATTGAGACCCGTGGTAAATACAAATTCATATTTAAGGATAGATTTTACCCTCCCTTTTTTTCATTTCAAACAAATTCAATTGATTGAAGTTTTTCTATTTGGAGTCGTCTTAGGTCCAATCCCTATTACTTTGGCTGGATTATTTGTAACTGCTTATTTACAATATCGACGTGGTGATCAGTTGGATCTTTGATTAAGTAACATCTCCTTTGATAACAGTCTTCTCATATCCTATAAAATAATATCGAACTATATGTAATTATGTATTACAAATTATTCTATTTCTATATTCTATAGAATAAAAATATTTAATTAAATTAAAGAGAATATATAGATATAGAGTATAATAATAATAACCAAAGAATCTAAAAAAAAAGAATATATATATATATATAAAGAATTTAAATATCAAAAAAAAATTAAATATGAAAATAGAATATAGAATAATAAACAATATTCTTATTATTTCTATATTATAATAATAAAATTCATAATTTCAGAAAATTCATTCTTGAATAATATAGTTAAAATAATATTATTAATCATTAATAATATTATAGAATGAAATAAAAAATATATTTCATGAATCGTTATGCAATTCAAATTGAATTCGGACTTCCCCCGACAAATGCAAGTGATTATTAATAAAATAAAATAACTATTTGATCAGATTCCTATATGAAATTATGTAGGCTTAAATATGTATTCTGCCCCTGCAAATATCACCATAATCCAGTTATACCCCTGTAAAAATAAAAACTTTAAAATTACCCTTGCAAATATAAATCGCTTACGGTTATGCCCCTCGGTCAGCTTCCCATCCAAAAAAATAATTTAAATAAGGTTTAAATATATGTTCTGCCCCTGCAAATATCATCATAATCCAGTTATGCCCCTGCAAATATCAGCATAATAGAAAAATTAAAGATTTTGACAGGGGCATAACTGGATTATAGTGATATTTGCAGGGGCATAACTGGATTATGGTGATATTTGCAGGGGTAAAACATATATTTAAACCTTATTTAAATTATTTTTTTGATGAGAAACTGACCGAGGGGCATAACCGTAAGCGATTTATATTTGCAAGGGTAATTTTAAAGTTTTTATTTTTACAGGGGTATAACTGGATTATGGTGATATTTGCAGGGGCAAAACATATATTTAAGCCAATTATGTATTACAAATTACAAGAAAAAAACGGAGGATTTGAAATGCGAGATCTAAAAACATATCTCTCTAAAAACATCTCCTTCAGCGGGTCTCTTGATAGAATTCAATCGTTTATTCCCGGATGCATTGATATTCCCCTTTTTTCCTTCTAGTTATTGTAATTGGGTAATTGGGACTGGAAGGTGTGATGAAGATTAGAGATCAAATCAAATATCTGTGATTAATTCCTTCTTTTTTCGAATTAGAAGAAGTTGGAAAGAAAGGGAAAGGTGGATTTGGCCTCAGTGAAACTCGGAATTTTTGCCAGGTTTCAATGGAATTGAATTTTTTATTCAATTCCATTGCTATTTATAATAGAGTGAGACCACAAATGGAATTGGAATACTAGGCTACTATATCAAACATCCAACAACTTGCTTTTGTTTCCATCGAAAGGACCTGTACTTAATTTATGCTAGGTTGTCAAAGGGTTTCATTTATTACCGTTCGGTTGTTGCCGAGTTTCTTAGTGTTGGACAGCTTGGCTAGTATGTCAGCCTTGTCGTTCTGTTCCCTAGGGACGTGTGTCATCTCAAAGGATTTGAACCTTGATCTCAACCGTTGTAACCTCTCAAGGTAATTGATTAGCATTTCGTCTCTAGCGGTGAACGTCCCAGTAACCTGTCCGGTTACTAGTAGTAGTCACTTCGAGCTTTCAAGTCTTCAACACCTACTTTAGCTGCCGGTGTCATTTCTGCTATGAGGGCTTTATAATCGGCCTGGTTTTTGCAGGCCTTCCAACCAAACCTGAGTGATTGTTCTAGTAGTACTCCATCTGGACCTTCGAGGGTTACTTCGGCGCCGCTTCCCCTTAGGTTATAGGAACCGTCAACGGAGAGGGCCCACGCTTCTTCTGTTTCGTTTTCTTCACCGACCCCTTCATCTACCAGTTCAATTGCAAAATCAGCCAGTGCTTATGCCTTGATTGGTCCTTTTGGCTCATACTGGAGGTCATATTCTGATAGTTCAATTGACCACGCTACCATTCTTCCGGCCAAGTCAGGTTTTCCGAGCAGCTTTTTTACTGGGAGGTCGGTTTTGATCGTGATCAGATGACTTTGGAAGTAATGTCGAAGTTTCCTGGCGGCCAGGACTACTGCGAACGCGGCTTTTTCTATTTTCTGGTATCTGACTTCCGCTCCCTGCCATACCTTGCTCACATAATAGAGTGACCGCTGTTGTTTATTCTGTTCGTGGATGAGCACTGTGCTGCATGCATTTCCAAAGATGGCCAGGTAGAGTAGCAGTGGGGCTCCATGAGTGGGAGCCATCAGTATCAGAGGTGTTTCTATGAACCTCTTGATTGCCCGGAAGGCTTGCTCGCATTCTTCCGTCCACTAGAAAGAAGTTCATTAGTTGAAAGAAGGGCTTCACCTTGTCTGCCGATCGGGCCATGAAACGAGACAAAGCTGTTATTCTCCCTGTCAGGATCTGGAACTCCATTGCTTCTTCCAAAATTCTCATGTCGATTACAGCCTTGCATTTGGTGGGGTTGGCCTTGATCCCCCTGTGAGTGAGGATGAAACCAAAAAATTCTTCTGCATGTACGCCGAAAGAGCATTTATCCGGGTTGAGTCTCAAGTTGTGTTGTTTTAGCAACTAGAAGACTTTAGATAGATTGTTGAGGTGTGCTTTGTCGGTTTGTTCTTTTACCACCATGTCATCTACGTAAACCTCGATTGCCTGGCCGATCACTTCTTCAAAGACTCTGTCCATCAGGCGCTAGTAGGCCGCACCAGCGTTTTTCAACCCGAAGGGCATTACTTTGTAGCAGAAGTTGGGCTCATGAAGGCCATTTTTTCTTCGTCGAATGGGCTCATGTAGATCTGGTTGTATCCGGTGTAAGCATCCATGAAGCTCAGCAGGGGATATGAGTCTTTGGGGCAAGCTTTGTTTTGGTATGTGTAGTCTACCCACATCCTCCACTTGTCGTTTTCTTTCCTCACCATTACCAAATTTGCTAACCAGGTTGGGTATTTGACTTCTCTGATAAAATCGGCTTTGACGAGCTTGCTGGTTTCTTCTTATATGGCCTCCATCTTTTTTTCCGCTTTTATCTTTTTCTCTATGCCACAGGTCTAACCAAAGGGCTTAGTAATAAACGGTGACATACAAAGTTAGGATCGATACCTGGCATGTCTTTAGGGGACCATGCGAACACGTAGAGGTTGCCGGCGAGGAACTTGGAGAGCTTTTGTTTTGCATCGGGGGTAGGCTGGCTCTGAATTTTTCCTTCTAATGGTCTGCTAGGCTGATTCTTATTTCTTTGAGGTCCTCATTGGGCTTCGAGCGTTTTCCTTCTCTGGCGGGGTCATATAGCCTGGGGTCCAGGTCTAGGAATCCTCAATCCTGTGGTTGCAACACTTTATTATTATGTACTGTCTGCACCTTTGCACTCTTGGCGTAGCATTTCTCTGCGGTTGCCTGGTCTCCCCAGATCTTACTTGTTTTACCTTTCGGTAATGGGAATTTCATGCAAGGTTGGGAGTATGACACTATTACTGCCAAGATGTTCAGAGCCGGTCAGTCCAAGATCATGTACACCACAACAGATTTGGGGATAGGCAGCGTTTTTTTTTTGCCATGGGCAGCGTTTCTGAGCGCTGCTAAATTTGGCGCTGTTGATTCCACGCCCAAAATGGGCAGCGTTTAAGAAGCGCTGCTCATTGGTAGTCATAGGCAGCGCTTGCAGGGAGAAGCGCTGCTCATTTAGCCAGCGCGTTTAGCAATAGACAGCGTTTTGTAAAAGGAAGCGCTGCCCATTGTTAAAAGCGCAAGGTGAATGGGCAGCGCTTGCAGGGAGAAGCGCTGCTCATTCACCTAGCGTGTTTAGCAATGGGCAGCGCTTCATATTACAAAACGCTGCCTATTGCTAAATGCGCTAGGTGAATGAGCAGCGCTTTTCCCAGCAAGCGCTGCCCATTGTATAATTTTTTTCTTCTGTTTTTATGTATTTTCCTTTTTATATTTGATAATTTCCTGGTCATATACAACCAATACCAATCCAATCCATTATATACTAACAACATATATATATATATATATATATATATATATATATATATAAACTAGTTATATATCCAAATGCACAAATATGACAAACCAAAACAAACTCTCTAACAATATGTATCCAAAACTAGCAAGCTACTTACAATATGTATCCAAATTAAAACAAGCTAGCAACTTACAATATGCATGTATCCAAATCAAACTCTAACAATTTACAACATTACAATCTACTCCAGTCTCCCACATTAGAAAGTCTTCAATTAAAGGAGCCAAGTATACATCAATATCATTTCCCGGTTGCTTGGGCCCAGCAATTAACAAAGACAACATCATATATTTGCGTTTCATGCAAAGCCATGGAGGTAAGTTATAGATCACCAAAATCACGGGCCATGTACTGTGGGAGCTACTCTGAATGCCGTGCGGATTAAATCCATCAGCAGACAATGCAAGTCGTAGGTTTCTTGGATCCAACCCGAAATCAGGATAATCAATATCAATTTTCTTCCATTGCGGAGAATCCGCCGGGTGTCGTAACATATTCCTTGGATAGACGATTGGCAGACATCCACTTTCTATCCATAATTTCCCAATATTTATTTATAATAAAATCCTGATAAGAGAACTTAAAAACCTATTATAAGTGAAAAACACACAAAACGAACAATTTTTTTGAAGCTAATACATTCAACTATTTTAAACTAAAGAAATCAAAGACTTTGATGTCTTCCATATTGTCATTCTTCATATAATAAATACAAGAAAACAACAAAAATACCTGAACAAGTGGAAGCAACAATGAACTCCAACGAATGAGAACCACGAACTAGAACGAACTCTCGAACCACGATGAACTCGAACAACAAAGGCGAAGCTCCGACAAAACAAACTCGCAAAACCTAACAAACAATTCGAATTTCGATTTAGAGAACGAACGAGAAAGATCAATCAAGAGTATTTTAACTAGAGAGAATGTAAGTAACAAATTTTAATAAAAGTAACTAAGATAAATTAGCTATGAGAGAGAGAGAGAGAGAGAGAGAGAGAGAAACGAAATGGGAGAGCGAGGAAGTGAGTGAGAGAAACGTTGGCGCGCGCGACGGAAGGGGGCCTTGGGGCGGAGGGACGGCGGACGGAGTGGACGAGCACAGCAGCTTGAGGAAGAGAGCTTGAGAGAGTGGGAGTAGTGTGCTTTCGGAGAGAGAGTCGTTGTGTGAGAGGGAATGAGTGAGGAAATGAAGAAATAAAAAAAATAGCAATAGGCAGCGCTTCCTTAAAAAGCGCTAGCCATTGCCCAGCGTGTTTTTACCAATAGGCAGCGTTTTCTTGAGAAGCGCTACCCATCACCTGCGCGTCCTCAACAATAGGCAGCGTTTGCCAACAAGTGCTGCCCATTAACCAGCGTGTTTTTACCAATAGGCAGCGTTTGCTTGAGAAGCGCTACCCATCACCTGCGCGTCCTCAGCAATAGGTAGCGTTTGCCAACAAGCGCTGCCCATTAACCATCGTGTTTTTACCAATAGGCAGTGTTTACCTGAGAAGCGCTACCCATCACCTGCGCGTCCTCAGCAATAGGCAGCGTTTGCCAACAAGCGCTGCCCATTAACCAGTGTGTTTTTACCAATATGCAGCGTTTGCCTGAGAAGCACTACCCATCACCTGCGCGTCCTCAGCAATAGGCAGCGTTTGCCAACAAAGCGCTGCCCATTAACCAGCGTGTTTTTACCAATAGGCAGCGTTTCCTTACCAAGCGCTGCTCATTGCCCAGGCATGTTCCCCAATAACTAGCGCTTTTATCACAAGCGCTGCCCATTCCTAACCTTGCGTAGCGTTTAATAAGGAAGCGCTGCTTATGGATGCGCTCTTTTTTCCAACATCTGGCGTAGTGATTGTATGTTGACAGCTCCTTGATTACCATATACAGGAGCGTCGCTGTTCTCTCTTGTGCTTGATCTCCGAATGATGGGGGTAAGTCATGGTAGCCGCACACCTCTGCCCTATACCCGGGGAAGCTTGTTAGGATGTCGGGAAAGCTTTTGAGTCCTTCGCTCGGTATCTGCACCTGGTCGAAGCAATCCCAGTACATTTCATTTAGAGAGCTTCCACCTTTCTATCAGTATTCGTCGAACGCTGGTGCCTCTGATTGCAATTGTTATTACCAAGGGATCGCCTTCGTGGTTTTGGACCCCTTTGAAGTCGTCAACGTCGAACGTGACTGTGGAATATTCTGGCACAACAAGAGAGCTGTCAGTTTTCAAATTCATAATGGAGGGAGGGTACCTTTTTCTTGAGTTTGATGACGCTCCACCCCGGAGAATCCTCCGGAGATAGTTTCAATGTGCTTGTTTTTTGACTCCACTGTTCTCTTCAGGCAGATCTCCCATTCTGGCGGCGGGGTCATCGTATCGGCGTGTAACAGATGCGGCGTGGGATGGGGCAATCTTCTTCTCTATGTGTTTCGTTCTATTGCTGAGAGATTTCTTCGAGGATTTGGGCTAGTCTCCTTGCATCTTTAAGATGTTCCCTATAGCCATCGCACCCCCTTTTCCTGGCTTTGGATGTGTTTTTCCAGAACCTGGCTCCTGTCTTTCTGCTTTGCGTTCTGGGATTATAGCTACTGGAGTGACTCTGAAAGTTTTTCAAAGTAGGGTGGTTCTCCGCCATTACAGCAGCTGATATGAGGATTTTGTGTGGGACGTGGGGAAATGTTTCTACTCAGGCCCCACGGTAGGCGCCAATGCTACGATCGATTTCTCTGGATGAGAAAGGACCGAATACGAGATAATGATAAATATGCTAATGTATTGAGAAAATGGAATTGAGATCCGTTTATTGGCCTCTGAGGGTTGTATTTATAGTGGAATGGTGATTAAATGCTCATAATTATAATTAATGGAGGAGTTGACCGTTACAGACATATTGGAGGGAAATCAAGGATATTTTCCTCTAATTACGTTTCATTCCTTCCTGGGAGAGGTAGAGGCGAGATATTTTGAGCCGATCAGTCAATCATCAAGGGAGGTCCTTCGAGAGCCGAGCAAATGTATATATGTTGGCCGGTCCCAATGGGAACATTATAAATAAAAAAAAGAAAAGAAAAAAGAATCTCGATCGGTGCAACAATCACCAAGTAATATACATTGAATTAAAATAAATTATTCCCAAAATATTCCAGTATACTAGTCGACTAATATACATCGAACTAATATCGATCATTCCCAAGACATTCTAGTATATTAGTCGACTATTATAAAAAGAATTCAATGTTTGTTGTGTGTGGAGTTTCAATTGTAAATTTTTGAACTTCCTATGGTCATCAAACCTTCAATTAAATAGAAAATTGAAAAACGCGTGTGTAACTACTTTGAAGGTTAGCCTGCATTTTCGACAGGCTCAATTAAATGCAGTCAACGAGGTTTAGTTTGACCTTGTATTTCAAGAGACAAGAAGTATCAATTTCGACACTGAAATGAGTTAAGTTATCAAGTTGCATCAAACAGATTTCGACCTTAGATTTGGCAAAGTCGAAGAGGCTGAAGGTAGGTATTTCGACAAGAAGAAGTTGGAGGCTGATTACGAAGCAGGATCAAGTAACCGTTACCAAGAGCACGTAGCAGTTACAGTTTTTTAAACTTTGTACAGTTATTTTCTATTTGTATAAATAGTAGTTTCTCATAGGAAAAAAGGGTCACAATTTCATTACAGAACTCTCACGCTCTAACTTCCAACACATTACAGAGAAAACGAGCAAAGAGAAGAATGTATGATCAATGCACCAACCCTCTTTACAACTAATGCAATTTTAGTTTGTTTTCTTCTTTGCTTTTTTGCAATTTTTTCCTTTGTTTTATTCTCCCTCATTGAGGAAACTCGACGGTTTCGCGCGAGATCAATGGTTATCTTCTTCTTTTACTTTTAAACTGCAAGAACACAAGTAATTCTGGGAAAAACTTTAACACAAACGGTCTTAGGATTTACTAGTTGATCCTGCAAATAGAAGCAATTTCAAACTAGCGGTGTTTACCAAAATCCAAGGTAAACAAATTGGCACGCCCAGTGGGACGTTTGTGCTAATTTTAAAAGTTTTTCGTTGAATTCTTAAACTTTGTGTTTGTTTGTGCATGCAATTAAAGAGTGGTAAACATCTTCCAGAGATGGCACGCTCTAGTACAAGTAATGCTTCTGCATCAAATGCACAAAGTACACATGAACAAGCGTCAGTTAGTGACGTTAGCGCTGCAGATGTCGCAGGCATAACCGTCGCTATGCCTTCTTCGACAACAATGGGAGTAACCGCTGTAACTTCTCCCATAATTACTCCTGTGTCAATGATGACCACTACAGCATTAACAAATGTTAATACAATGGCTTCTGTGCCACTAATAACAGGACCAACGAGTCCTTTGATGGCAAATCCAATGATTGGAAACATGCCATTTACTATGAGTGGAAGGGCTTTACCGTATGGCATGCCAACAGCGTTAATGGCAGGCCTCCAGACGAATTCGTCTACATTTGCAGATAATGCAATTACAGGGTATTCTCCTAATCATAGTTCAACAGAGGGCAACCATAGTCGAAATGCCCAAACTAATTTGACTACAACATCTTTGTTGGCATTAAGACAACAAATGGATGATAGCAATCATGATATGGTCAATATGTTAACACAACAAATTGGTACTGTGTTTAACCCTTTGATACAAAACACTAATAACAGTTACCAAATGTTGGCAACACAAATGGGAAGAATTGCTGATTTCTTTGGTACTCCACCAGTACATCACCAGCAAATTCCTCAAGTCCAAAATGTTAGGCCTGTAGAGATACCTGTAGAAAGGCCTAACAATGCAATTCCTATGAATCAGGGAAACCAAGGACATCAACAAATTGTCGAAGAGCCTATGAGGATAGAGGCAATCCCTGAAGTTGTGTTGGTGAATAGAAACCAAAATGCTGACGAAGTGGTCAGACAAGTGCAACAAAACAATTTTGAAGCACAAAACAATCTGGCTAATATGGTCGAAGCTATTTTAGCCCAGAATGGCCTTAACTTAGGTTTACATAGGCCTAATTTTGTGTCGCCCTTGTCAGAATACACCTTACAAACAGAGCTGCCTAGGGGATGGAAAATTCCCAAGTTCACAAAGTTCGCTGGAGAAACCAGTGAATCTACCGTCGAACACGTGGCTCGTTATTTGACTGAGGCTGGCGATCTAGCACACAATGAGAATTTAAGGATGAAATACTTTCCAAATTCTCTAACTAAGAACGCCTTCACATGGTTCACTACACTGCCTCCAAATTCAATTTTTAATTGGAGTCAATTAGAAAAGGCTTTCCATGAGCAGTTCTATATGGGCCAATGTAAGATTAGTCTTAAAGAACTGGCTAGCGTTCGACGCAAGGGGGCAGAATCTATTGATGATTATCTCAATAGATTTAGACTACTCAAAGCAAGGTGCTTTACTCAAGTGCCTGAGCATGAGTTAGTCGAAATGGCTGCAGGTGGCCTAGATTATTCTATAAGAAAGGAACTAGATACTCTACACTTAAGAGATATGGCGCAATTAGCTGATAGAGTTCGATAAATAGAGAGACTTAAAGCTGAAAAAGCCAGAATAGGTAGGTTCCATAATAAAAAAGAAAAGGTTGCTTATGTCGAAACTAATGACAGTGACCAACAATTCGACATATCTTATGAAGATGTCGAAGAAGAGGTTAATATTGCAGAATTGAAATCAGGACCTCCTTATACCTGTCGATTGGCTGGTTGTCGAAAAAAGGAGAAATATGGAAAGAACAAGGTATTTTCGACCTGATGACGTCATTAGAGCAGTTAAGAGGAATTTCAAAAATGTCATTTTCTTCTTCATTTAAAAACTCAGTCGAAAAAGACATTTTTGGGGGGCAATTTGTTAGCCTGCATTTTCGACAGACTCAATTAAATGCAGTCAACGAGGTTTAGTTTGACCTTGTATTTCAAGAGACAAGAAGTATCAATTTCGACACTGAAATGAGTTAAGTTATCAAGTTGCATCAAGCAGATTTCGACCTTAGATTTGGCAAAGTCGAAGAGGCTGAAGGTAGGTATTTCGACAAGAAGAAGTTGGAGGCTGATTACGAAGTAGGATCAAGTAACCGTTAACAAGAGCACGTAGCAGTTACAGTTTTTTAAACTTTGTACAGTTATTTTCTATTTGTATAAATAGTAGTTTCTCATAGGAAAAAAGGGTCACAATTTCATTACAGAACTCTCACGATCTAACTTCCAACACATTACAGAGAAAACGAGCAAAGAGAAGAATGTATGATCTGTGCACCAACCCTTTTTACGATTAATGCAATTTTAATTTGTTTTCTTCTTTGCTTTTCTGCAATTTTTTCCTTTGTTTTATTCTCCCTCATTGAGGAAACTCGACGGTTTCGCGCGAGATCGACGGTTATCTTCTTCTTTTACTTTTAAACTGCAAGAACACAAGTAATTTTGGGAAAAACTTTAACACAAACGGTCTTAGGATTTACTAGTTGGTCCTGCAAACAGAAGCAATTTCAAACTAGCGGTGTTTACCAAAATCCAAGGTAAACAGAAGGTCTTGACATCCATAGTGTTACTACATCAAAGATGCTCAAATATGTACCATGAAATAGATCTCTATGTGACAACTGAAATAAAAAAACTAAAAACGAGCATGAAACCATGGTTCTTCTCTTTGCTCCTCCAAGCCAACAAATCCGTCTTCATATCTTCTTTGTATTGCTTCGTCAATTGCAGGTACATTTTCCTCTTCAAAACACCCCGGTGTTCCTTTGTCAGACTTATTTCTAAAACAATATTCAAAAACATATGTATTCATCATACTCTAACTTCATTTGTTAAACTAGATAACATCAACTCTTATTAACAATCAATACTTGATTACTTGTACCTTTACTGGTAGGATTTAAAGTCCCCTCTCCCTTTCTCTTGTAAAGTTCTCTGAAGTTGTACAATTTGTGAGGTGTATATATATATATATATATATATAATTATCTTTATAATTAGTTCTCTTCAATTAATTTTTCTTATCTTATTTTTTGCTTATAGATTTCAAACACTTGGTCTTTTACTACTCATTGGCTTAAGAAGAATAAATATGTCAATTTCAAAGAATTTTACAAGAGAAAGGGAGAGGACGCTTAGGATCCTACTAGTAAGGGTATGTTTGGGAGATGGTTTTTGGAGGGGAAGGGAGGGGATGACATATTTTTCAATGATAAATTTAGGAAGCTATAAAATGTCTCTAAACATAAATAAAATGTGAATAAAAATGTTATATTGATATATATCAACTTGTTCTTTCAATTTTTTTAAAACCTCAAATACATATTAAAATATAGAAAAATCCTTTTCAAGTCCTTCCCTCTCTCCCCCCTGCAAAACCCCCTCTCAAACGTACCCTAAAGTTACAAGTATTTATTGTTAATAAGAGTTGATGGTAGCAAGTTTTATAAATGAAGCTAATTGTTATATGATGAATATAACTGTTTTTGAATATTGTTTTATGAACAAGTCTGACAAAGGAACATTGGGTGTTTTGAAGAGGAATGTACATGTAAACGATGAAGCGATCCAAGAGATGGAAAGCCGCATTTGAGGCAAAAAAGATTTGAAGATAGGTTGGTTGGCTTGGAGGAGCAAGGAGGAGAACTGCGGTTTCATGCTTGTTTTTATTTTTTTATAAAGACCAGATTTTATCCCCATTTTTTTTGGCAATTTTTTTTTTTGAGATTTTTTGTTTTTGGAAAAATGGGAGGCTGCTCCCTTGTTCCCTGAGAGGTTACTTTCTTTTCCAGCTCAGTGATTCGGTTCCCTCTCTTGGAAAAATGGGTTGGGCCTTTTCTTTGGTATTGGACCTTGTGCTGAGCTAATGGACTCATGAGATCTATGGGCCGAGTTAATGTAGTTCGATCCAGATTCCCATGAGGGTCCGTAGCCGCCCTCCAAGTGCAAGTCCTTCAAGGGCGAAGCATTCGTGAAGTCCTTGATTCAACATTCGGGTTGTCGTTGCGCATCTCAGGAGTCACAAAACCGTGCACAATCCCACAACCGTCAAAGGAACTACGACCAGAAAACATCCACAATTCTCGAAGATCAACCGTCGAAGGAACACAGTCCTCCGAGCGACGAGCACGAAGTGTTTAGTCGTTCTAGCGCTAAGGTAGGCGACCATACTTGAGTCATTTTGCCTTCAAGTCGTTCAGCTATCGAGTCCTTCGGTTTTTTTCATGGTAGTCCTTCGGCCACTAAGAAAGCTTCCTACTTACGGGCTTACAATTAGTGATTACTTTTGGTGGGACACTATCTATTTTATTGTATAAGAATTTCTATATGAGATGAACCTTTTGCCTAGGTATAGATTTAAATAATTTTTCATATTGGATCAAGTTTAAGGCTCATGGTTCTTTGTAATATTTACATTTTTTAATAATATTATGATTTGCAGCAAATGGTTAGTAGAGATTGGGGTACAAACCTAGTGAGGATGTCTTCCTCTATCGAATCGGTCACCAATAGTAGCGGACTTGTGTGTAGTTGAGAGCGTTAACTCCCTGGAAAAAAATTCTATTTATCTTCTATATGATTTTTTTTGAACTTCCTAAAATTTTAAATTTACACTAATAATCCTAAATTTGCACCCAAGACACAACTTTAAACCCCTAATCTTGAGTCCTGAATTCACCATTGTCCGTCACAACATTTGAGGTATTCCCAAAAGTTGGCCCTTTGCGCCCATATTGAGACTAATCTTCTGTGTATAAGTATTTCCGACCTTCTTATTGGCCTCCCAAAAATTATTTCTCTAAAATTCGATCTTGTAAATATTTGGAGCTGTTAGTCACTTAAAAGATCAACCACCATTGTTGGGACAAACTAGTACTACATTTTCTAACAATGACAGGAATGGTAATAGTCCAATTGAGCAGAAGCACAAGCTTAGTTAACTATGGAGGTTTCATGGAAAAAGTCAACTTTGGAGGTGTTCCATTGCGTGCATCTAGAAGATTAGCCCTAGTAAGTAACTGGGGCAGGTGGAGTTTACATCACCCATCATTCACGTATTATTGGAATTCCATTGTTTAAATTAACATTTAAAATGTATTTCAAATAAATTTAATAATATTTATTTAAGTTTACTAACAAAGTACAAGTAAGAATTAAGGAAAATAAATTTGTAATAATTTGTCTATAAAAAAATTGTAATAATTTGATGAAGTTATAATGAATAAGAATACACACGTGCAATTTTTTCTATTATAGTAGGTATACATTATTTTTTTCATTTTTTTTATGATTGAAGTTTCGTTAAAATATTCTAATACAAATACTTTTTAGGGAAAAACCATTAGTAAGGAAATAAAAACCTCTCTTGTGAGGCAAATAAAAAACGAAATACAAGAAATACAAGAAACTAGAAATACTAAAGGGTACTAGACCAACACTCTCTTGTGAGGCAAATAAAAACCTAGCATCACCCAAGAAAGTAGTTAATTAAATCTAAAATAGGAAAGACCTCGTTTGTTATGGAAAAATGTGTCTCTAATAAAATTTTGAATATTATCCCATCAAAGCAAGCTTAGATAGAAATTCCAAAATTAACAAGTTTATCTGTACAAAAATTATCTTCTCTAAAAACGAGAAATCCAAAAGTGCATATTTGTAACTTTAAGTAAACCATTCTTCCATCTATTTCTAAACCACCCGAGAACAATAGAAGGATATTTTATGGCTAGCATCACCAATTGGGAATCACATTCAAACAAAAAGTCTTAATGACGGTAATAGCACCCAAAATCTCTATTTGAACAAGTGACTTAAGTTGATTAAAAATAAAAATATTGAAACAAATTAACTAATTAATTTAATGCTTAATCTAGAGGAATAAAATCTAAACAAGTATATGTCTATTCATTATTTAAATATATGGATCCTTGGTGTTATTATTATTTTTAAACGGACCCTTCAATTATGAGTAAAAATCTTCTTCATTAGTTATATCTTCCATTACTTTTAAGAATATAGTTTTCAGAAAATAAAAATAATAATATTTTTTTGACAAAAAAATAATAATATTACATTAAATGGAATCTAGATATCTGTATACACCACCAAAAACATCCTAAAATTATAGATGGCTTTTAAGTTACACAAATGGGAGTTTTTGTGTATTGTACAAAAGGTGGTCCACCCGTGTTCCAGAAGCTGACTTTACCGTTGATTTTGTTGTAACCCGTTTATAAGGAATTTTTGGTCAGGCCCCAATGAAGTTAATATTTACAATGGAAGCCCCACACCAGCTTTAATATTCCTGACACATTTATGACTAGAAAACAGTAAAGTTGACCCTTTTAAATTGTTTTTTTATTGATTATGTTTGTCTTGACTCTGTTAATGAAACTAAAAATCGAAAACCTTATTTTGCCTAAGTTCAAAACTAAAGAAAGTCTTACAGAAGGGTTAAACTGAAGTTGTTGAAGATACAAAAAATCGAAATTGTTATGTTTTCGTTGGCTGTTCCAGATCCGAAAAATTTTGAAAGCATTAACCGAAGTTTTTAAAGAATGACATAGAAGAAGGATTTACAGAAGGCTACGAAGAGGAAGAGTAAGAAGAGGAAGTTGTTCGTGGTTTATATTTGGAGATGCAGAATGACGTGAAGAAAAAGTAGATTTAGTAGGTATATCAGTTAGAAGGTACGAATTAATGATTCCAAAACTTAGTTTTCGCATTAATGATTTTTATAATATTGTTTAAAAGGCTGTAAATTGTAGGGTTGCTGTGAGTGTTGTAGAGTTTGCTGAAATTTGTTGTTTCTGTACAGATGTTGTTGGTATAGGAATGTATTTTTGAAAATATACTGGTATTAGGCATTAAAGGAAATCGTGAATATGTTGTTAACTAAACTTTAATTTTATTTTACTGGTGGATTGAGATGAAATGATATGGTGGATTGAGGTGAAATTATGCTAATGGTTTTTGCTTGGGATAGAATGGCCGGTGAAGGATGTTGTTCACGTCAAGTTGCTTGTAATGATTTGGAGGACAGTGAGCATTATGACACAGAGGTAATTGATATCAAAGAAGCCAGTTGAAGTAATGTTTGTTGATGCTTTGTTTGTGTTGTGTATTGATATGTTTTAATTTTATGTTTGAATGACACAGATTATTTATTCTTCTTCTTCTGCATCTGATGATGAAGACATTAATGTAGAGGATAACAAAGACGAACAGAGTGAACATGAAGTTGAAGGTAATTTGAGACATGATTATGCAGTCAATAATTTAGAGGATCTGATGAGAATTAAGTTTGAAGATCTTAGTGGTGAAGAAGTAACAAAGTATCACTTTAGTGATCTTAACATTGCATTCATGTTTTACAATTGGTATGCTAGTAAACATGGTTTTGCAGCGAGGAAGTGTAGGATTGTTAGGAGTTGTAATGGTGAGATACTACAACAGACCTTTGTTTGCCATCGTGAAGGAGTTAGAGTTGAAAGAACCAGTACCACAGGGGTAAAAAAGCGTGCATCAAGGCCAAATTCACGTTGTGGGTGCCAAGCAAAAGTGCAAGTACATGTTCAATCAGCAAGTGGTAGGTGGTACATAAAAAAGCTGTATGATGTTCACAACCATTCATTTCTAGATGACAATTTCAAAGGGATGCTACCTGCACATAGGAAAATGAGTGAGTATGACAAATATCAAATGATTTTGATGAGGGATGCTGGTATTAAGACTTCACACATATATGGATATGTTGCTGAACAGTCCGGAGGTTTTGAGAAAGTTGGGTTTTTGAAGCGAGACATGTATAATGAGCAAGTTTAACACAAGAGAACTCATTTTTCAGATGCGAAGGCTGCAATGGATTATTTGGCTGGGATGTGTGCAGATGATAGTGACATGTTTTTTAGGCATACTGTAGATGAAGATGGTCACTTGAAGAATCTATTTTGGTGTGATGGAATCAGTCGTATAGATTATTCTGTTTTTGGTGATGTACTAGCTTTTGATGCGACATATAAAAAGGTTAAGTACTTGACACCGTTTGTAGTATTTTCTGGTGTCAATCATCACAACCAGAGCATTGTATTTGCAGCAGGTATTGTTGGAGATGAAAGTGAAGTTACTTATATCTGGATGTTGGAACAATTTTTAGAAGCAATGAGGGGTAAAAGTCCTGTTTCGGTTATTACAGATGGTGACGTTCGAATGAAAAATGCGATTGCTAAAGTATTTCCAACAGCTCATCATCGTCTTTGTGCTTGGCACTTGTTAAGAAATGCAACCACAAATGTAAAGAACGCGCAGCAACTCCTAAACCAGCAACTCCTAAACAACACCCTTCATCTTCACATCCTTCTTCACCCCTTTCTTCCCACTCTTCTTAACACCATCCTTCCTAAGAATTTCAGCTGTAATTTCAAGTGGCCAACTAGATATCTGCCACTCAATTACATCCCCAACTTCAACATTATTGCGCTCAATGAAAGCGCGCCAATTCGCACCAGCAAGATATTTCTCATTCTTCGATCTCTTGGCGATATGCAATTCCATTTCATACGAACAAGGAAAGTGTTTCTCATTAACAAGAATGGAATCGATTTCTTCAGGAATAAGTTTCCCTATCCTGATTGGAAAATGTTGCATCCAAAACAAATTAAAAACCAATCTCAGAATATGGTGAAACACAGTTACAGTAAAAACAAAAAAGTTTCTTAATATAGCCAAACAAATTCAAATCAAAACATTACTACACAATTCTACTCACCATTACGCCCGACCGATTTACTATATGCTTGGTTACCAGAGTGTCCCAAAAAGCTCTCTCAACCCGACCCTTAAGAGATAAGGGATGACCGTCTTCCGAGTTCCAATCATATGAACTATCCGTATGGTGCTCAGAGAAGCTGTCAGAATACTGATCAGAGGAGTTCGATTTGTCCGTATATTGCTCGGAAGGGTGCTCCGATGAGTCAGAACTGATCTCGATTGGTTGTTTGCTGCAATTTCAATAACCAAACCAAATCAGATTACAATGTCATATAATTTTATGGTGAAACCTAAAACTGAATCAAAATGCACAAATGCATAAACAAATACACATTGCTTCAGCAAACCAACTAATGGACTACATAACCAATTCACCATATTATGACTACCTATTGTCCTTTCTAACCACAACATTTGTAAAATCAAACAAGTAAATGTATACCCAACATTTCTAAACCGGAAAAAAAAATTATTCCTTCCAAAACTTGAAAATTACTGTAACAAACCCATAACATCAAAATCCATCCTTTCTTTCATAACAGATAATAACAAAAAATAACACAAAGGTCGGTAAAAGGAACAATGGAGTTCACATGCATGCATCAACCGATAAATAAATGTATACCAAACTATCATCTACACAAACACATAACACAGGGCCAAACAATCTACTGCTACAGACAAAAGAACATGCAAGATGTAAAAGGGGTGACAACAACATACCTCATCGTCGAGAAGCTAAAATTCGCAACGATTATCCAAACAACGAAAATCGAACAACCACGAACACAAAACAGAAGCAGCAACACAATGTAAACAAAACAAAATTAGGACTAAACTTTTCAAATGAAAACCAAAACAGATTAAACACTCAACTGATTCTTACCTTCGTTTCGGCTGGAGAAACTCAAACAGTATGATGTTGCAAGGTTTGGGAAACTGAAGGTGAAGTGAAAGCACTTTGCCTTTCAATCGTCTTTATGTCAATCTACCACTAAATAGTTTTTAATTTTTGGGGATAGTGGAAGCTGATAAAACAACTTACGTTTTTATATTTCCTAATATTCTCAGAGAAATAAAATAAATGTAATCAATTTTTGGACAATGCAAATCAAAATTTATTTTTCATCTTTTTTAACTTTTCGTAATTCTATTTCATTAACACAATAACTCATTTTTTATAACTCTGAAAATAAACTGCAACCACCTGCAACTCTCTGACTTTTTTCATTTTTTATAATCATAAAAAAAAAATATATAAAAAACGACAAAATAAAAATACAAATAACGTAATTTAAACACTTTTATGTTACTTTTTCACAAATAAAGTAACTATCATCAGACAATTGGCTGGAACGGTTACCAATTGGAATCGTCACCATCCAAGTTTTTCCATTTAAAATGAACGGTCTATAACCTTTTGGACCACGGGTGGACCACCTTTTGTACAATACACAAAAACTCCCATTTGTGCAACTTAAAATCCACCAAAATTATATTGAAAAAAGTAATGGAGAAAATAAATGAAAAAAGGAAATGGAAATAATCTACACTCTTCAATTACAAGAAATTAAAAGCAATTTTTTTTATAATTTAAATCACCAACTCCTTGGTCAACAAAACAAACAAAAAAGCTGACCCAAAATGCAAAGGATGGCAGTTGGTGAAGCAAACTTTTTTTTGACATTGTAAACAGCAAATCTAATCATCAAGCAAAAAATCCCCAAAAGACACAAACACGGTGGTTGAGAATTTTCGCTTTTCCAAGAATTTTCGCTTTTCCAAATAAAACAACTCAAACGCGCGTTTACTCGTTCTGGTTTTTCATTTTTTCTTATGCAACAACCCTCTATTCTTTTCCCCTTCCACTTTATCTTCTTCTCATAATTAAACCATTAAAAAGAATTAAAAAACCAATCAAACCCCCAACATTCTCGTACACTTGTTCTTTCGTGGGTTGTCAAAATCTTTTTCTCTTTCGATTTCTGTTTCAGAAAATTCATACCTTGATATGTGCCCTTTAAGGTTCATCTTGGTGTTCTTCTCCGCCGTGCTGGCAGGTTATTTTGCATGGAGAACGGTTAGTTCTTCTCCCAAGATCGAATTTGCTTCTGATGATTCAATTCAAGAAGAAAAATCATCTTCAAAGAAAGAAGATTTTGATTTCAAAAAGGTACCCTCAAAATCTTGTTTCTTTAATGTTTCTTGTTTGTCTCAAATTTTTGATTCCATAAAGTTACCTTCAAATTCGTTCTTGAGATGTTCCTTGTTTGTCTGGTTTTTTTTTCTTAGATTAATGGATTGTTTTTGTTAATTTTTTCGGATTTTCTTTTTTATTCTTGTGTTTGGCTATGTTTTGATGTTTAAATAAACTATTAAATAGTTCTTTAAATTTAATCGCTAAATTTTTTAATTAGAAATTAATAAATTTTATAATTTTAGAGACTATTTAGTTGATTTTCATAGTTTAAGGATCATATAGGAAAGAAGATAGTGATACTTTTTTTTCTTTGTGCTATATAGGAGACTATTTGGTTGTGTTTATATATATTTTGACATTTTCTTTTCTTATTTTTTATTTTTGTGTATGGTTGTGTTTTTTAGCTTACAAGAATATTGGTTGGGTTTTTCAGATGATTCAAAATGGATTTTGGGTTTTTGTTGATATGGCTAGTGGAAGGTATCTGTGGAGGAATTTGAGGCCAACAAATAAAGATGTTGAATTGAAGAGCTCATAGGGATTTCTTCTTGAATTCAATCTTTGAGTGTGATTGTGTAATGGAAAGTTGTAGTTTCTTGTATTCTCACTTTATTGTTCCTTGTTTGTGGGTTCAAGAATAATATATGGCAGATAAACGGGGTGAAAGAACTTGTTGTACAATTCTAATCATCCTGCATTTTGATAATGTTGTTTTTCCAAAGCCTTATTTTGTGTCATGACTATTTATATATTTATATACAATATATAAAATGCTTACACCGAAAATTTAAAAATGTTACCAGTTTATTTATTGAAAAAAAAAATCACTATTACAGGTTCGTGTTGGGAGAGTTTGTACTGTGATTCTTTTCAAGAAACGAACTAGGGTTTTCTTTCTAGAACTAGAATCATCAATAAAAAATAAAAATGGATTCTCTACTTTGTTAGCGGGAAAAACGCCTAATGTTCAGTACCTTGCTTAAGGTTCAGAGTCCGAGATGAGCAGTCGGTAGATCAAGTCTTGGAGTCGAATCTTCCCATGTCAAGGTCGGGTGAATATTCTTGGAGTCGTCTTCTCCCAAGGTTAGACTCGGCGGGGTTGGTACCTGCAGACACTCCGATGCCAAAGACAGCAATTAGAAGTTAGTGAGAGGTATAAATGAGCGAAGGTACTTGTTGTATTTATAGACGTTGGAGGGGGTCGCCCCTTGCTTAGAATGAGCCTGAGCCGTTGGATCAGTTTGTCCCAATCCTGGCCATTGAACTCGGCTCCACTTCTTCTTCTTGGTACTAGGCCGAATCCACTGCTGGATTGGGCCATTGTTGCACGGGTTGGGCTGCTTGGCCCAGTCCGGAATAGTTGCCCCCCAATTCGAAGTCGGTCACAGTAGTGCGGCCTCAGCTTGAGTTGCAGAAAGTATCCAAGTTGCTGTGAATCCTCGTGCTGCCAAGGTTCGACTCGAACTAATTTGTGCCAGATAGGGGTCGTAGTTGATCCGATGTTGCGCCCAGGTCGGCGCATTGGTTGCGATGACCTCAGGTTTCTGGGAATGACACGTGTCAGACTGCTGCTTTAATGTGACGCTTGATTGGACCGAGGCGTCTTGTCATAATGGCGTTTGATTGAAATGAGGCATCTCGTCATGATGATTGCCTAGTTTTCAATGCCCGGGCATTTGTTGCTTCAGGGAGGGGTGCGTCGTTTAATCTTCTGAGTCCCAGGCCTCTATAAATAGGAGTTGGAGCCCAGTACTGTTATACCTTTGATTTCTCTGAATCCTGTTTTCTCCCAACTTTGTGAACGATTCCCCCGACCTTGAGGATTTTACTACTGTTCGAGAGCTCTGATCCACCGACGTTGAAGCTCCGGTGAGCATCTTTTAAGACTATTCTTCCGACCTTCAAGTTTACTTGTCTGAAGTTAGTTTATTGTTCCTTTCTTTCCTTTGTTCGCTTTCTCTTTACCTTTTTCTTTACTGTTTTTTGAATGAAAGGGTCGTTGTACCTGGTATCCCCCCACCTTACCTCAGGGAGGAAGATGGTCAATCTGGCCCAAATCCCTTTGGGGGCCGAGCTTGCTCTTATTGTATGTTTCTGACCTCGGCTTCCTCCTCTGCAGGAAAGCTGGTGAAGACAAGAGATAGCGAGAGGTCGCGTGTGGTTGCCCCTGGGAAACCGCTTTTAAAGAAATCTGTCGAGGGTAATCCGATCCCGGCTGAAGATCTGATGTCGACCTCAGTGAGGTTGCAGGATATGGTCGAGGCTAGCGGTTCTGCCTTGACCCCTCCAGCCGAGGAGTTGCCCCCTAGAGCAAAGCCCGTGGCTCAACTCGAGCCTAAAGCACAAGAGATGGAGGAAGACGAGGCCGAGGCCGAGGACCCTTACAGATGGGTTTCCAAAGATGTCCGTAGCAAAGGGACAGTATACCAAGCCGGTCGTGCTAACTTAAAGGACTTCAGAAAGTGGCCATTTAGACCATCTTCGCCGTTCTTTTGAAAGAATGAGGAAATATGGATTGAAATTAAATCCATTAAAATGTGCCTTTTGTGTACGTGCAGGTGATTTCTTGGGTTTTATAGTGCACAAAAAAGGCATTGAAATCAATCAAAATAAGACTAAGGCAATTATGGAAACGAAGGCCCCTTCGACCAAAAAGGAGCTTCAGTCGTTGCTGGGAAAAATCAATTTCCTTCGAAGATTTATATCAAATCTAAGTGGCAAAACACAAGTTTTTTCGCCATTGTTAAGACTGAAGAAGGAGGAAGAGTTCAAATGGGAACCAATGCATCAAGCAGCCTTCGACGAAATCAAGTCTTATTTGATGAAACCACCAATTTTGTTGCCTGTTATTAAACACAAAGTGCTCAAATTGTATATAGCAGCTTCTGATAGAACAATAGGTAGCATGTTAGCACAAGAGAATGATAGTGGTGTCGAAAGAGCCATTTATTACCTCAGTAGGGTCTTAAATGATACCGAAACGAGGTACACTCCTATAGAAAAGTTGTGCCTTTGTTTGTATTTCTCGTGTACAAAGTTAAAGCAATATATAAAACCAGCTGATGTTTCTGTTTATTCGCATTTTGATGTTATTAAGCATATGCTGTCGAAACCAATAATGCATAGCCGAATTGGTAAATGGGCTTTGGCTTTGTCAGAATACAACTTAACTTATCAACCTCCAAAATCAATTAAAGGACAAGTGGTTGCTGATTTTATAGTAGACCATTCTGTTGTCGAAGAAACATTAAGTTTTGTAGACGTATATCCTTGGAGGTTGTACTTTGATGGTTCAAGCCATAAACATGGAGTTGGGATTGGTATTTTAATAATATCTCCTACTAACATTCCAACGAAGTATAAGTTTAAAATTCGAGATGTTTGTTCCAATAATGAAGCTGAGTATGAGGCTTTAATAGTAGGCCTTGAAATTTTACTTGAGCTGGGGGCAAGTCATGTCGAAATAAAAGGTGACTTTGAGTTGGTTGTCAAACAATTGACAAGGGAGTACAAATGCATTAAAGAGCACCTTATCAGATACTTTGTTGTTGCCAATGCTTTGTTAAAAAGATTTGAGTCTGTTCACTTAGAACATTTACCACGAATTGATAATCAAGTGGCAAATGAATTGGCACAAATTGCTTCAGGCTATAAAGTTTCAAAACAAAGCCTGGAAGAGTTAATTGAAATAAAGGATAAAATCATTTCTAATGACTATTCTTCGTCACTATTGTCAACACCAAAAACTGGGGGGGCAACAAACGCAAACGAGGAACTAGTCGTTGTCGAAAAACGTCAATTTTTTGGTGACTTTGACTTAGCAGAAATTTTTGCTCTTGACAATATGACCAATAATGATTGGCGAAGGCCTATTGCGGAATATTTGCAAAATCCCACAAGAAATACCAATAAAAAGGTAAAATATAGAGCTTTGAGCTAATACACATAGTGGAGCATGTGGTTCACACCAAGTAGTGGAGCATAGTGGTTCACACCAAGTAGGCCACATAGTGGAGCATAGTGGAGCATAGCAGTTTCTAATACACATAGTGGAGCATGTGGTTCACACCAAGTAGGCCACAAAATGAAGTGGTTATTATTTCGACAAGGAATGTATTGGCCAACTATGCTGAAAGATTGCATAGAATTTGCTAAGGGATGCCAAGAGTGTCAAAAGCATGCTGGGATACAACATGTACCTGCAAATGAATTGCATGCCATAGTCAAACCTTGGCCATTTAGAGGTTGGGCTCTAGATGTGATTGGAGAGATAAAGCCAACTTCGTCGAAGGGCCATAGATATATCCTTGTGGGAATTGATTACTTCACCAAATGGGTTGAAGCTATACCTTTAGCCAATGTTGATCAAGAAGCAGTGATAAGGTTTATTCAAAATCATATCATTTATAGGTTTGGAATTCCAGAAACCATTACTACAGATTAGGGATCAGTTTTCACTGGTAGAAAAATGGTAGAGTTTGCTTCTGAAATTGGTTTTAAGTTATTAACTTCGACACCATATTATGCGCAAGCCAATGGACAAGTAGAAGCTGCCAATAAAGTTATTATTAATTTGATTAAAAAGCATGTTGGGCAGAAACCCAAAAATTGGCATAATACCCTTGATCAAGCATTATGGGCTTGTCGAAATTCACCCAAAGAATCTATCAACACTACTCCTTATAGGCTATCATTTGGACACGATGCAGTGTTGCCTGTTGAAATTTGTCTACAATCAACAAGAATTCAAAGACAGTGGGAGATTCCCTCTGATTATTATTGGAATATGATGCTTGATGAATTGGTTGATTTAGACGAAGAAAGGTTATTAGGTTTAGATATGCTTATTCGACAGAAAGAGAGGGTAGCTAAAACTTATAACAAAAAGGTTAAGTTTAAAGCCTTTAATTCAGGTGATCTAGTGTGGAAGGTCCTATTGCCTATGGATAAAAAAGATAGAGTCTTTGGTAAATGGTCCCCAAGTTGGGAAGGACCATTTAAAATTTTACAAGTTTATTCAAACGGCGCATATGAGGTCGAAGAGATTGGCGCTGATGAAAGAATTTTGCGTATAAATGGTAAATACTTGAAAAAGTATAAGCCAACGTTGCAAGAAGTTAAAATAACGCTAGAATAAAGATAAAGAAAGCGTAAGTACGTGGCATTCAAAAGAAGTTGTGATTGCCATATGAGCATTGTCAGAATTATAAGCAGAACGTTGAAGGCCACGTAATACACCAATATAGGAGTAACGTCAACAACACTTAACAGTGGTGACATCAGGTATACAGCTATTTTACTCAAGTGCAAAGTTATTTCGATGGTGAATTCAAAAATGTCTTTCTCTTCTTCCTCCTCAAGTTCAGTCGAAAAAGACATTTTTGGGGGGCAATTTGTTAGCCTGTAATTTCGACAGGCTTCATTGAAAATGGTCAACAAGGCCTGACTTATATTTCGACGAAGACCAAATTATTTCGACAGAGAAAATGGTCATGCGCAAGGTAAACTCGACAAGCTTCTGGGGAAGCAAAAGCAAGAGAGAGGAAAATGGACACAAGCTTTCGACAGACAGAAAACAGAGCAGTTATGCGCTGAAGACTAGCAGTTGGTCGAAGCGTGATAGAGCGGTTCTGATCGAAAGTAGGAGTAGCAGTTATTAATTTTCAAATTTCTAGGCAGTTACTTAGTTCAGTTTTTCCCCCTCTTTTCCTTTGTATAAATAACTGTTTCTGAGAAGAAACAGAGGTCACAAATCACAATACACAACCCGATTCCTGAAACTCTAACTTCCAAGCCAGAGCGAAAAACGAGTGGAAGAATCGTTGTACGTGATCGTGTACCACTTTTATGATTCAATGCAATTTATTTGTCTTTTCTTTACAATTCCTGCACCATTTACTGCTTCTTTTCTTTTCAATTCTGTTAATCATTGCAAATCGTCCCCTTTTCTACATTTTGCTCTTGACAATATGACCACATGCTCCACTATGTGTATCAGAAACTGCTAAATATGCCTCATTTTCACTAAGACATTTTAATAGTACTCCTTCAGGAGTCTTTTTAAACAATTCGTTTCCAATTATCACATAGCTCAAAGCTCTGTATTTTACCTTTTTATTGGTATTTCTTGTGGGATTTTGCAAATATTCCGCAATAGGCCTTCGCCAATCATTATTGGTCATATTGTCAAGAGCAAAAATTTCTGCTAAGTCAAAGTCACCAAAAAATTGACGTTTTTCGACAACGACTAGTTCCTCGTTTGCGTTTGTTGCCCCCCAGTTTTTGGTGTTGACAATAGTGACGAAGAATAGTCATTAGAAATGATTTTATCCTTTATTTCAATTAACTCTTCCAGGCTTTGTTTTGAAACTTTATAGCCTGAAGCAATTTGTGCCAATTCATTTGCCACTTGATTATCAATTCGTGGTAAATGTTCTAAGTGAACAGACTCAAATCTTTTTAACAAAGCATTGGCAACAACAAAGTATCTGATAAGGTGCTCTTTAATGCATTTGTACTCCCTTGTCAATTGTTTGACAACCAACTCAGAGTCACCTTTTATTTCGACATAACTTGCCCCCAGCTCAAGTAAAATTTCAAGGCCTACTATTAAAGCCTCATACTCAGCTTCATTATTGGAACAAACATCTCGAATTTTAAACTTATACTTCGTTGGAATGTTAGTAGGAGATATTATTAAAATACCAATCCCAACTCCATGTTTATGGCTTGAACCATCAAAGTACAACCTCCAAGGATATACGTCTACAAAACTTAATGTTTCTTCGACAACAGAATGGTCTACTATAAAATCAGCAACCACTTGTCCTTTAATTGATTTTAGAGGTTGATAAGTTAAGTTGTATTCTGACAAAGCCAAAGCCCATTTACCAATTCGGCTATGCATTATTGGTTTCGACAGCATATGCTTAATAACATCAAAATGCGAATAAACAGAAACATCAGCTGGTTTTATATATTGCTTTAACTTTGTACACGAGAAATACAAACAAAGGCACAACTTTTCTATAGGAGTGTACCTCGTTTCGGCATCATTTAAGACCCTACTGAGGTAATAAATGGCTCTTTCGACACCACTATCATTCTCTTGTGCTAACATGCTACCTATTGTTCTATCAGAAGCTGCTATATACAATTTGAGCACTTTGTGTTTAATAACAGGCAACAAAATTGGTGGTTTCATCAAATAAGACTTGATTTCGTCGAAGGCTGCTTGATGCATTGGTTCCCATTTGAACTCTTCCTCCTTCTTCAGTCTTAACAATGGCGAAAAAACTTGTGTTTTGCCACTTAGATTTGATATAAATCTTCGAAGGAAATTGATTTTTCCCAGCAACGACTGAAGCTCCTTTTTGGTCGAAGGGGCCTTCGTTTCCATAATTGCCTTAGTCTTATTTTGATTGATTTCAATGCCTTTTTTGTGCACTATAAAACCCAAGAAATCACCTGCACGTACACAAAAGGCACATTTTAATGGATTTAATTTCAATCCATATTTCCTCATTCTTTCAAAAGAACGGCGAAGATGGTCTAAATGACCACTTTCTGAGGAAGATTTAACCACCACATCATCTATGTATACTTGCATAAAATCATCAATAAATCATGAAACATAGAATTCATGGCCCTCTGATATGTAGCACCAGCATTCTTTAAACCAAAGGGCATTACTACCCATTCATAAACACCCAATGCCCCTAGACATCTAAAAGCAGTTTTCGACACATCCTCTTCAGCAATGAAGATTTGATTATACCCAGAATAACCATCGAGCATACTAAGATAATCAAATCCCGCTGCTGAATCTATTAGCATTTCTGCCACAGGCATTGCGTATTCTGTAACACCCCCCCTTTTTCTATTACAATTAAATAGACAATTATCAGAGTCACCTCGAAGGGCGCTACATTTTTCACCATTTAAAAAAAAAAACACCATTTATTCCAAAAAAAAATCTCCAA
Organism: Astragalus glycyphyllos; assembly: GCA_963573325.1. Lineage (NCBI taxonomy): Eukaryota > Viridiplantae > Streptophyta > Magnoliopsida > Fabales > Fabaceae > Astragalus > Astragalus glycyphyllos. The sequence goes on from OY754313.1 coordinate 38,261,396, forward strand.
AATAATTGATATAAAAGAAATCACCAAGCAGCGGAAATATTAACCAGTTTAAACATCTCCAGAATTAACAATTAAAGACATCTCCAAAATTAATTAAAACAATTTCTAATAACTAAAATAATAGTTCAAAACGATAACTAACGACTCCCCGGTGCTACATATCAGAGCTGACACAGACCCAAACGAGAGAGGAAGCAAAACCTAGCAATTCCTCCACGAGCACTAGCGATCACCTGCAGCGTTGCCGCATGAGAGCAACATTCCAAGCAGAAGGGGTGAGTCTAACAGAGGTAATAAGCAGATGATAAAAATATGCTAGCATCAGGTAACTACAGCAACACAATACAATTACACCATATCACAGCACCAGATACCAAAGGAAAAATCCATTTGACAGTGAACCACCAAAATTATAACATTCATAGACAACGGAATGATATGCAACCCCTCCAGTGGGCATATGCATGCGGTACCGATCACCAAAATGAGCCACGACGGGCATATCACCAATAAACACCAGAGGCAGAGCCTATATCACCAAAACATGCATATGACAATGCGACACCATGATTATGCACCAACTCACCATAACAAGTATTTAAAATAAATACTATATCACCAGAATCAAAACAAATGATTTCACCAAAAATAGCACCAAGTTGTAGAATCACAGCTACCACTAAACTCTCCTGAGCATACCAGCACCGCACCTGAAATATTAACACCAGACGGCTCCACAACGCGGACATAACGCACGCACACCACGCACAAGACTGGCGCACAGCGCCTAGGCACATCGCACCTACTTCAGCGAATTAATTAAAATAGCAAACGACATCGGATTTCAACAAATAAATACTTGTTGGAAAGCCCTATGGGTCTGGTTATCATCCCTAAGTTCAGTTTTTGAAGGAGAGTGTCCAATAGGTACAGTTTTTCGAAAAGCATACAGGCTAGTTGCAAAAGAGGACAGTTTCTGTCCTTCAAATTCAAGCAATTCCAAAGTGACCAAAACTCAATCAAATTGCATGAAACTTGTGCATAAACTGGGGAAAATTTTGTCTAGTTTTCAAAGAAATTGGATTCGTTCGAAAAGGAGTTCTTTTGAAAACGTGGTAACCAAAACGCTGACCCTGTGTCCAGATTGTTTCCAGAATCTTACTCTAACTTGTGGAATTCATATCTCGAGCTACACAACTCTAAACGCAACCAAACCAGTGCCAAATTAACAAGCATTAAGTCTATTTTCCAGAAAAATGAACCACATAATTTTTCGGTCAATACAACGTTCCCAGTCACCGAAATACCGAATCTATACCCAAATCGTTTCCAGAATTTTAACCTAACTTGTATCGCCTATAACTCGAGCTATACAACTCCGAATTTGACGAAACCAGTGCCAAAACGACCGGCGTTAAGTCTATTTTCAAAAACAATCAACCTCATAATTTTTGGATCAACCAAACAGCGCCAGTTTTAGAAAAATCGAACCTGTTTCCAGAATCGCTAAATTGCCAAACACCAAACCCTAACGGCAACGACACCGCAACCACCACAACAAAAACGACAATTCGACAACGCGACAACAACAATCAACCACGCACAGCAACAACAAAAACACGAACAATAACAACACCATCATCGTGATACAACAATCACGCAACAACAAATAACGAAACAAATCACAATAACGTGCAATAATCATCAAAGCACCAATCTCAACGAAAACACGATATGCAACAACACGAACAATTCAACAAAACCCTAGACTACCCACACATAATTATCATCAACCCATTATCAAGGTTAAGCCCACCCTTACCTCGAATAACGTAAGCTCCGGAACACGACGAACAAGACACGAACAAAACCACAGCAACACGAACGATCTCCTTTTGAAATTCTTCGCGAAACCCTCCTCTTCTCTCCCTCTTTGCGCCGCGTGCTCTCTCTCTCACTCTCACTTTCGTTTTTCTTTTGCTTGCTGCGAATGAGGGTTTGGCTTAAACCCCCAGGGTTTAAGTTGAGGGCTCAGTAAACACTGGGCTCTCTACGTCACCACCTCCTTTACTCGTTTCACCTCCTACACATATAAAATATTAACCTTTTAATTTATCTATATCCCGCCTCCAAATTATTTTAATAATTCAATCAACTATTTTAATTAAATTATTTCCGGGGTGTTACAACCCTCCCCCACTTAGAATCTTTCGTCCTCGAAAACATACCTGATTCAAACAGCTCCGGATAGGACTCTCGCATCTTGCTCTCCAACTCCCATGTCATGCTTTCACCAGCAGCTCCTAACCAGACCACTTTCACCAGGTTTATCTCTTTGCCACGTAAAGTCTTCACTTCACGATCTTCAATTCGCACAGGCATTGTCTCCACAGTGAGATTATCCCGCACATGCACATCATCCATCGGAATCACATGGGACGGATCCGAAATATACTTCCGAAGTTGCGACACATGAAATACATCGTGCAAATTCGAAAGATTAGGCGGCAAGGCCACCCTATAAGCAACATTACCAATTCTCTCAGTGATCTGATACGGTCCAATGAAACGAGGAGTCAACTTCTTTGTCTTCAATGCACGCCCAACACCAGCCATAGGCGTGACTCTCAAAAACACATGATCACCAGCTTGGAATTCTAAATCCTTCCTTCTCTTATCATGATAGCTCTTCTGTCTACTCTGCGACGCTTTCATTTTCTCACGGATCAATTTCACCTTTTCAGTAGTCTCTCGAACAACCTCGGGTCCAAGAACAATACTCTCCCCAGATTCATGCCAACACAACGGAGTCCTACATCTCCGACCATACAATGCCTCGAACGGTGCCATCCCGATGCTAGAATGGTAACTATTGTTGTAAGTAAACTCGATCAACGGAAGGTGAGTATCCCACGCACCTCCCTACTCAAGAACACAAGATCTCAACAAGTCTTCCAACGACTGAATGGTCCTCTCTGTCTGCCCATCAGTTTGAGGATGATAAGCTGAACTCAACCTCAATTTAGAACCCAACGCTTCTTGCAAACTCTTCCAGAAATCAGAAGTGAACCTAGGATCTCTGTCAGACACAATGCACAAAGGAACACCATGCAACTTCACAATCACCTGAATATAAATCTCTGCCAATCTCGACACCGGATACGTGATATTGATAGGAATAAAATGAGCAGACTTCGTCAATCTATCCACAATCACCCAAATCGAATCGTGCCCCCTCACAGTATTAGGTAACCCTATCACGAAGTCCATAGAAATACTATCCCACTTCCATTCCGGAATCTCCAACGGTTGCATCAACCCAGCAGGCTTCTGATGCTCAACCTTCGATTTCTGACAAGTCAAGCAGGAATACACAAACTGCGCCACATCACGCTTCATACCAGGCCACCAAAACATCTTCTTCAGATCCTGATACATCTTTGTAGCTCCCGGATGGATACTCAACTTACTCCTATGACCTTCTTCTAAAATTGCTCTTTTCATCTCCTCATCATCAGGAATGCAGATTCTTCCACGGTACTTCAATACATTCTGCGCATCCAACTCAAAGTCTTTATTCTCGGATTGATCAATCCCAACCATCAGGTCAACTAATTTAACATCTAACTTCTGAGCTTCTCGAATGCTAGCCATGAATTCATTATCAATCTTCAACATCCCCAATCTGACACTCTGAGGCGTCACTTCACAAACCAAACTCATATCCCTGAACTGCTCAATTAATTCGAGTTCTCTAACCATCATTGCTGACATATGCAACGTCTTTCGACTTAAAGCGTCAGCTACCACATTAGCCTTTCCCGGATGATAGTTCAAGCTAAAGTCATAGTCTTTCAGCAACTCCAACCATCTGCGCTGTCTCATATTCAACTCTTTCTGATCAAACAGATACTGCAAACCCTTATGATCACTGAACACCTCAAACCTCGAACCATACAGATAATGTCTCCAAATTTTCAACGCGAACACAACTGCAGCAAGTTCTAAATCATGGGTAGGGTAGTTCTTCTCATGAGTCCTCAACTGTCTCGACGCATAGGCAACTACCTTACCATTCTGCATAAGCACACCTCCCAACCCCATCTTGGAAGCATCACAATACACCACAAACGACTCTTCCGGATTAGGCAACGTCAGAACAGGAGACGTCGTCAACCTCTTCTTCAATTCTTTGAAGCTCTCTTCACAACAGTCATCCCAGATGAAAGCTTTACCCTTGCAAGTCAACTGAGTCAACGGAAGTGCCAACTTCGAAAATCCTTCTATAAACCTCCTATAGTAACCTGCCAGACCCAGAAAACTTCTAATCTTAGTAACTGACTTCGGAGACTCCCATTGTAACACGGCATCAACCTTAGACGGATCCACGGCAATTCCATTCCCCGAAATAACATGACCCAGAAAGCTAACCTCCTTCAACCAAAACTCACACTTAGACAGCTTCGCATATAATTTCCTGTCCCTCAGAATTTCCAATACCAATCTCAGATGTTCTGCATGCTCCTCTTCTAACTTAGAATGAATTAGGATGTCGTCAATGAATACCACCACAAACCGATCCAGATACTCACGAAAGATACGATTCATGTACTCCATGAACACTCCCGGCGCATTAGTCACACCGAAAGGCATCACGGAATACTCATAATGCCCATAACGGGTTCTGAAAGCTGTCTTCTGAATGTCTTCGTCTTTCACCTTGATCTGTTGATAACCCGATCTCAAATCTATTTTACTGAACACCTGAGCACCCACCAACTGATCCATTAAGTCATCAATCCTAGGAAGCGGATACTTGTTCTTAATAGTCACCTTATTCAGCTGCCGATAGTCTACGCACAACCTCATACTACCATCTTTCTTTTTCACCAATCAACACTGGAGCTCCCCACGGCGACACACTTGGCCTCACAAATTTCTTTTCAAGCAGATCCTCGAGTTGCTTCTTCAGTTCTGACAATTCAGATGCAGACATTCTATACGGTGCCATAGACACAGGTTTAGTATCAGGTACCAGATCAATAGCAAACTCAACCTCTCTCTCTGGTGGTACATCCGGAATCTCGTCGGGAAAAACCTCAGAAAACTCTCGCACCACCTGCAACTCATCAACCTTCGCTTGGCTCTCAACAGACAATGACGCCATTAATGAAAACAACTGGACGTCTTCCCTCATTACCCTATGCAACTGACCAGCAGACAACAAACCAGACTCTTCCTCTTCAGGAGAAAAGAAACTCACAGACCTTTCATGACAGTTGATATGAACATGGTTATCAACTAACCAGTCCATACCTAGAATAACATCCATTCCGCTCAGCGGCAAACAAATCAAGTCAACGAGAAAATCATTACCGAATATCGATAAAGGGCATTTAGCACAAACAACCGAGGTAGTCACCGAACCCTTAGCCGGAGTATCGATAACCATCCCTCAACATAGAAGATAAAACAAGATCTAATTTCTCAACACATGCAGTAGCAATAAAACAATGGGTAGCACCAGTATCAATAATAGCAATAAGAGGAGAATTATTAATATAGCATGTACCTCTGATCTCATTCACTGCATCTGACCCCGCCAGAGCGAACACCTTCCCAACGGACCTTTCTTTCTTCGGTTTAGGACACTGAGTGCTGATATGACCACCCTCACCACAGTTGTAGCATAACACATCCTTTCGATCACAGCTAGACGCCATATGACCCTCTTTACCACACTTGTAGCACTTCTTCACATCACCTGGACAGTCAGGACGCTTATGACCGGGTTTACCACACTTGTAACATACCACACTAGCAGCAGCATCTCCCCCACTAGGTCTCTTACCCACAGCAGTTCTCTGATTGCCCTTACCAGCTGGAACCTCATACGGCTTCCCACGACTCGAGAAATTCTTCTGCCTATCCCTCATGACTCTAGAATGAGCATTACTGTCTTCCTCGAAGATTCTGCAGCTGTCAATCAACTCCGAGAACACTCGAATTTTCTGATACCCTATCGCCGTCTTGATATCAGCCCGCAACCCATTTTCAAACTTGATGCATTTGGAGAATTCAGCACCAGCCTCACCATAATGTGGATAGAACTTCGCCAATTCAATGAACTTGGCAGCATACTCAGTCACCGACATATTACCCTGCTTCAGCTCCAGAAACTCAATCTCTTTCTTCCCACGGACATCTTCAGGATAATACTTTCTCAGAAATTCTCTGCTGAACACAGCCCAAGTGACCTCTTCATTCACAGTCGCCAACCTCTGCCTCACCTCCAACCACCAGTCATCAGCCTCCTCTGCCAGCATATGAGTACCATACCTGACTTTCTGCGCCTCAGAGCAATCCATAACAAGAAAGATTCTCTCCATCTCTTTCAGCCACGCCAAAGCACCATCAGGGTTATACTTGCCCTTAAAGGTAGGAGGGATCTCCCTCTGAAACGTAGCCAAACTGCGCGACCCAGCATCACCAGCAGCACCTGGGTTATTCTCCACAGCTTGAGCCACAGCCTGCAAAGCAGCAGCGAGTGCAGCATCGTTCCGTCCTGCCATCTCAACCTAACACTGCAACAGAAACTATAATCAGAAACGAGTAACAATTACTCAAGTGTTACTCGACTCGACGACTCGACAACTTGGCCGGACAGACCGAACTGCTCTGATACCACTAATGTAACACCCCCCTTTTTCTATTACAATTAAATAGACAATTATCAGAGTCACCTCGAAGGGCGCTACATTTTTCACCATTTAAAAAAAAAAACACCATTTATTCCAAAAAAAAATCTCCAAAATAATTGATATAAAAGAAATCACCAAGCAGCGGAAATATTAACCAGTTTAAACATCTCCAGAATTAACAATTAAAGACATCTCCAAAATTAATTAAACAATTTCTAATAACTAAAATAATAGTTCAAAACGATAACTAACGACTCCCCGGTGCTACATATCAGAGCTGACACAGACCCAAACGAGAGAGGAAGCAAAACCTAGCAATTCCTCCACGAGCACTAGCGATCACCTGCAGCGTTGCCGCATGAGAGCAACATTCCAAGCAGAAGGGGTGAGTCTAACAGAGGTAATAAGCAGATGATAAAAATATGCTAGCATCAGGTAACTACAGCAACACAATACAATTACACCATATCACAGCACCAGATACCAAAGGAAAAATCCATTTGACAGTGAACCACCAAAATTATAACATTCATAGACAACGGAATGATATGCAACCCCTCCAGTGGGCATATGCATGCGGTACCGATCACCAAAATGAGCCACGACGGGCATATCACCAATAAACACCAGAGGCAGAGCCTATATCACCAAAACATGCATATGACAATGCGACACCATGATTATGCACCAACTCACCATAACAAGTATTTAAAATAAATACTATATCACCAGAATCAAAACAAATGATTTCACCAAAAATAGCACCAAGTTGTAGCATCACAGCTACCACTAAACTCTCCTGAGCATACCAGCACCGCACCTGAAATATTAACACCAGACGGCTCCACAACGCGGACATAACGCACGCACACCACGCACAAGACTGGCGCACAGCGCCTAGGCACATCGCACCTACTTCAGCGAATTAATTAAAATAGCAAACGACATCGGATTTCAACAAAATAAATACTTGTTGGAAAGCCCTATGGGTCTGGTTATCATCCCTAAGTTCAGTTTTTGAAGGAGAGTGTCCAATAGGTACAGTTTTTCGAAAAGCACACAGGCTAGTTGCAAAAGAGGACAGTTTCTGTCCTTCAAATTCAAGCAATTCCAAAGTGACCAAAACTCAATCAAATTGCATGAAACTCGTGCATAAACTGGGGCAAATTTTGTCTAGTTTTCAAAGAAATTGGATTCGTTCGAAAAGGAGTTCTTTTGAAAACGTGGTAACCAAAACGCTGACCCTGTGTCCAGATTGTTTCCAGAATCTTACTCTAACTTGTGGAATTCATATCTCGAGCCACACAACTCTAAACGCAACCAAACCAGTGCCAAATTAACAAGCATTAAGTCTATTTTCCAGAAAAATGAACCACATAATTTTTCGGTCAATACAACGTTCCCAGTCACCGAAATACCGAATCTATACCCAAATCGTTTCCAGAATTTTAACCTAACTTGTATCGCCTATAACTCGAGCTATACAACTCCGAATTTGACGAAACCAGTGCCAAAACGACCGGCGTTAAGTCTATTTTCAAAAACAATCAACCTCATAATTTTTGGATCAACCAAACAGCGCCCGTTTTAGAAAAATTGAACCTGTTTCCAGAATCGCTAAATTGCCAAACACCAAACCCTAACGGCAACGACACCGCAACCACCACAACAAAAACGACAATTCGACAACGCGACAACAACAATCAACCACGCACAGCAACAACAAAAACACGAACAATAACAACACCATCATCGTGATACAACAATCACGCAACAACAAATAACGAAACAAATCACAATAACGTGCAATAATCATCAAAGCACCAATCTCAACGAAAACACGATATGCAACAACACGAACAATTCAACAAAACCCTAGACTACCCACACATAATTATCATCAACCCATTATCAAGGTTAAGCCCACCCTTACCTCGAATAACGTAAGCTCCGGAACACGACGAACAAGACATGAACAAAACCACAGCAACACGAACGATCTCCTTTTGAAATTCTTCGCGAAACCCTCCTCTTCTCTCCCTCTTTGCGCCGCGTGCTCTCTCTCTCACTCTCACTTTCGTTTTTCTTTTGCTTGCTGCGAATGAGGGTTTGGCTTAAACCCCCAGGGTTTAAGTTGAGGGCTCAGTAAACACTGGGCTCTCTACGTCACCACCTCCTTTACTCGTTTCACCTCCTACGCATATAAAATATTAACCTTTTAATTTATCTATATCCCGCCTCCAAATTATTTTAATAATTCAATCAACTATTTTAATTAAATTATTTCCGGGGTGTTACATATTCATCCTTGGGAGTTGCATTATTTAAATCCCTAAAGTCTATGCAAACTCTAAGAGTCCCATTTTTCTTTATTACAAGAACTATATTGGCTAACCATTCGACATACCTGGCAGTTCTGATGAATTTGTTTCTGAATAGCCTTTCGATTTCCTCTTTGATCTTAGCCAACACTTGAGGAGCAAATCGTCTTGGCACTTGCTTCACTGGTTTCTTCCCTGGTCGAATTGGTAATTGCATTTCCACTACTTCTCGACTTAACCCAGGCATTTCGTCGTAATCCCAAGCAAAGCAGTCTTTGAACTCCCTTAGCAATGTGATGACTTGGGTTTTTAGAGAAGCATCAATATTCACACTAATATAAGTTGGCCGTTTTATTGAGCCATTTCCCAAAACAACTTCTTCTAACGGGTCTTGAGCTTGCATATGCTTTGCCGAATCTCTAGGATCCTTTTCAAAACCTAATGGATCATCATCATAAATGCAGTCAAGTCTTTCATCTATGACTATGCCATTTTCTTCATGTAACTCACTGGCTTCGACAGCCATTGTTTGTTGAATAATTTCGGCCTCCATAGCCGCTTTAAACTTGTTTTCGGCCATATAAGCCGTAATTTTGTCCCATGCATTGGGCACTGACATAAGAACACTTTCAAGAACCAGTGTTCCACCCCGTTGGTCGAAGAACACCATCAGGATAGACACTATCATCTCCCATTATTTCTCTTTCCCAAACAAAACCATAATTTGGGTCAAGATGAACTGAGGCAAAAACATTATCCGCAGGAACATATGCCTCATTAGAAGATGAACATGGCGCAATCTTCGCCATTTGTTTCTCAAAATTTTCCTTGGTAACTTGGTTCACATCAGCACGGAAGTAGCTCTGATCGGCTTCAACATACTCTACCAAACCATCTTCCTTCCACATTACTAAACGTTGATGCAAAGTTGAAGGGACAGCACCAACTCCATGGATCCACTCTCTACCAAGGAGTAAATTAAAATTCGCTTTAGAGGCTATCACTAAGAACAATGTAGTCCTCTTTATGGAACCAACGATTAAGTCCACCTCAATGGCCCCCAAAGAATGGCCAGTTTTGCCTTCATAGTTGCTTAAGACAATGTTATGTGGCCTGAGGTCAGTGTCGAACTTACCAATCTTCTTCAAAAGACCATGTGGCATTAAATTCACTGCAGCTCCACCATCCACTAACACTTTGTTAATTCCAACACCATTGACTTTGGCTTGGACATACAGGGGTTTCAAGTGGTTTTGCATACTCATATCTGGCTTCTCGAAGGTAGCCATTTGGTCTTCGACACAACCATTGTTCATCACATAGTAACACATTGGCTTATGATGAGCCATATCCTCTGTAAAATCCTCTTCAACATCATTTGGTACTGTGATAACATCGTACTCAAGAGGCAGTATTGATACCACATTGCAAACAACATCGAAATCATCTTCAGAATCATCAAAATCAGACTCCATGTCTTCATCCATGTCGAAATCAGCATTCTCTTCTTTCACTGTTGACAATGGAGGAAATATTCTTTCAAGAGCAGGCCTTCTTGGCTTTTCTGTTACTACAGCCTTGCCTTTGGCCTTATTCGCTGCACACACATGACTAGCAACATCAGCATTCCTCTTCGCCACTATTATGCTGCGTGGAACTTGATTATTAGCCAAATGACTTGGAACCTTGTTAATGTCAAAGTGTGCCATCTTCTTCTGTTGTCTTTGGTAACGACGCCACTGTGTTCTAGTCATGGGGTTCTTACCCTTATAGTTATTCTTATAATTAAGCTTAGCAGCATCAGTACCTGGCTTGACAGTTTTAGCACGTTGATTATTGGGCACCCACGCTTCGACAGGAGCACTAGCACTTGGGACAAAGGATTTATTTGTTGACAGCTTCAAATACCCTTTCGCTGAGACTTCTCCTTAGCAAATTGTTGTTTGCTTGTTGAAGGCTTTGTTGACACATTAGCCTTATAGCCAGGAAGATCTCCTTTTGCAAAGTCAAATTTCGGCCTGTTATCAAGCCATTTTCTTTTACGTTGTTGTTGATCCTGATAACCTTCGACAGCTTTAGCTGCTTCTTTGTCGAAGACAGCGCTGCACCTTGGGCAAAGCATAACTTCAGAGTTATTCCACTTACACCGATTGAGGAAATCTATCAATTCTTCCTCAGCCTTTGGATACACAGCATGTATCTTCCCATCATATTCTTTTAGGGTCACTTCCTGTTTCTTACCTTCAGCATACATAAACCCTTTTAATTTTTCGGTGGCAGTCTTGACACACTTAGGAGGGTCTGCCATTTGAGCATCCACCATGCCTACATCAGCTTCGACAGGTTCAGAATACATAGCTTCAGCCTTAGGCAATGGATCAACATCAATCTGCATAGGAGCTTTCATTTTCTTATCAGCAAATTTAAGTCTTCCTTCGTCAACTGCTTTTTGCACAATATCCCTGAAGAGCACACAACGGTCAGTGTTATGTCCCAAAAAATTATGGAACTTACAATAACCCTTTTTCTTTCTTTGGTCAAGAGTTGGTATTTTAAGGCCTTTAGGCAATAATATTTGACCATCGGTTACTAAAAGATCAAAAATTTCATCACATTTAGTAACATCAAAAGTATAAGTCTTAGGCATAAATTTATCATTCTTAGGCTCTACAGGGTTATTCCCATTCGCAAGCCTTAATAATTTACAGGTATAAGGAGGACCAGGCTTAAGTTCAGCCACGTCTATCTCCTCTTCTTCGACATTACCATATGTAACGTCGAATTCTTCTTCGACATATGCCACTTTTTCTTTTTTATGATACCTATTCGACCTAGATTTTTCTTCTCTAAGCCTTTTAACTTGTCGAACTCTATCAGCCAATTGAGCCATATCTCTCAAATGAGATGTGTCTAATTTCTTTCTAATTGAGTAATCAAGGCCACCAGCAGCCATTTCGACAAGCTCATGTTCAGGGACTTGTGTGAAGCAACGAGATTTCAACAGCCTAAATCTGTTTAAGTAATCATCAATAGTTTCAGGCATTTTGCGCCGAACACTAGCCAATTCTTTAAGACTAATTTTCGACTGGCCCATGTAAAACTGTGCATGGAATGCCTTTTCTAATTGCCCCCATGTGAACACAGAACCAGGGGGTAAGGTCGTGAACCAAGTGAAAGCATTTTTAGTTAGAGAATTTGGAAAGTATTTCATCTTCAAATTCTCATTTTGTGCTAAGTCCCCAGCCTCAGTCAAGAAACGAGCAATGTGTTCGACTGTGGACTCATTTGTATCACCACCAAACTTAGTAAACTTGGGAACTGTCCATCCCCTTGGTAACTCAGTTTGTAATACGTTTTCACATAATGGTGATACGAAGTTAGGCCTTTGTAAACCTATGTTAAGGCCATTTTGCGCCAAAATAGTTTCGACTAAAGTAACTATATTGTTTTCTGCGCCAACATTGTGTTGTTGCACTTGTCGAACAACTTCATCAGCGTTCTGGTGTCTATTTACCACAACTACTTCAGGGACGTGGTTTACTGCCCCTTGTAGTTCGCCTACAGTTGTGGACGCTTCGACTGCAACTGCTTCTTGGGGGTTAACTGGCGGCGCATTACCCGCAATAATAGGAACTTGCCTATTATTATCCGCTGGAGCCCCAAAGAAATCTGCAATCCTACTCATCTGATTTGCCAACATTTGGTAACTGTTATTGGTATTTTGAATCAATGGATTGAAAACTGTACCAATTTGTTGGGTAAGCATATTAACCATATCGTGATTACTCTCGTCTACTTGCTGTCTTAAGGCCAACAAAGACGTATTGGTTAATGCTGGGGGATTCCGACCAAATACACTCTCAGAAGAGACATGTGTAGGGGAAAAGGTCGAAATATGTGGCATTCCAGTAGGCATGCCATACATTCCCAAAGGAAATGGGGGCAGATGCACGTTATTCAAACGTGGGTCTAAACCGTTTCCCATTGCCATGTAAGGGCTATGAAGCCCTGCACTTAACGGCAAAGACATAGGCAAAGATGCCATTTCTGACTGCGTTGAACCAACATTAGTCATTGATAATGAAAGAACGGTTGTCGACGATGATGGTCCTGCGCTAATGCTCGCAGAATCCATTGTTGTTCCTTGCCCTTGTGAAACCACAGGGTTGGAACTAGACGCATTATTCGTACTAGAACGAACCATCTTACCACTTCTTAAGTGCATACAACAGCGAATACAAATAAGAGAGTACGAAAATGAACAAAATCAAAGGCAAAGTCCCACTGGGCGTGCCAATTTGTTTGCTGGTGTTTTTAGCAAACAATCACTAGTTTTATTAGAAGGTTTGTGAGATCAAACTAGAAAAATCTCAAAGCAATTGCCTTCGAATTGCTCATAGTTTTTGTTTCAGAAAATGTAGAAAAGGGGACGATTTGCAATGATTAACAGAATTGAAAAGAAAAGAAGCAGTAAATGGTGCAGGAATTGTAAAGAAAAGACAAATAAATTGCATTGAATCATAAAAGTGGTACACGATCACGTACAGCGATTCTTCCACTCGTTTTTCGCTCTGGCTTGGAAGTTAGAGTTTCAGGAATCAGGTTGTGTATTGTGATTTGCGACCTCTGTTTCTTCTCAAAAACAGTTATTTATACAAAGGAAAAGAGGGAGAAAAACTGAACTAAATAACTGCCTAGAAATTTGAAAATTAATAACTGCTACTCCTACTTTCGACCAGAACCGCTCTATCACGCTTCGACCAACTGCTAGTCTTCAGCGCATAACTGCTCTGTTTTCTGTCTGTCGAAAGCTTGTGTCCATTTTCCTCTCTCTTGCTTTTGCTTCCCCGGAAGCTTGTCGAGTTTACTTTGCGCATGACCATTTTCTCTGTCGAAATAATTTGGTCTTCGTCGAAATATAAGTCAGGCCTTGTTGACCATTTTCAATGAAGCCTGTCGAAATTACAGGCTAACAAGCACATGATTGGGCGCCCTCTCAAACCCTTCATAAAAGGTGGGGGGACTGTGTTCCAATGATATCCGGTATTAATACAACTTGCACTTATAAAAAAAAACGAGCATATTTTTAAGTAAATATCTTTTGTAAACTTGCACACGACAAGGAAATGTTATTATGTTACTATCTTTGCTAGTCGAATCTACTAACTCTGTTGGCGGATTCTTTTCTAGCTTTTATTGGGAACGATAATATCATTAATTAACTCACAACAGATGAGATTAGAATTGATAAGATGCATAAGTTATCTACAAATAATTTCTATTAATTAAATAACAGCACGAAATTACACTAACTATTTTTTTTTTGTCGAGACCAAAGTATATTTAGCAACTTAAGGCTTTGGTAAGGAAAATGATAAAAAAACAAAATAGATAAAAGAAAGAATCAAGTGAAGCTTATACTAAATTAAAAAGATAAACTTAAAGATATATTTGTCCCTTTTTAACTAGGGTGAGTTAAATGTAATTACCTTCGTAAGTGCTCAAAGAGCCCGAAAGTCTTCCCTGCCTTGTATTGGGGTGTCATCCCCTCACCCTAAAATTTATGATAAAAAAACGGTTTATTTTTTTTACCATCAACATATTTTCGAATATGTATTTTTTGGTTAGGATAATTACTAACTACTAACAGAGTGTCTTAACGTTTTCGATGAAAAACTAATTTTCGCTCGTACTTTAGAGCAAATTTCGTACTGGCCAACACTGAGTTTATCTACTGTGGGAATCGAGTCCGGAAGCACCATTAGTCGACTCTCGTGTCCCAGGGTAGCTTATGCCACTAGGTCAAAGATAATGTTAATTAATAACTTCTCTGTTTGACAATGTCAATCTGCTAGCTTATAGCCGATGAGCCTTTGGTAAGTGTTTCGTATAGCATTTTTTAATAGCTTATAGCATTTTTTTTGAAACGTGATTTGAAGTAGTGTTTTAGCTTATAGCTTGTAGCATTTCACGTTTTCTCTCATTTTTACACTTACTACTTTAACGAAATTCCTTATTTATCTTCCATTAAATGAATGTTATCTCTCACATTTAAACATTAATTTCAAATGTGTATTTATGACATTTTATATTTATAAGCTACTTCAACTGTTAATTTTACCAAACACTTTATATTAAATCTTTTAATTTATTTGTTAGCTAGCTCATTCGCTATCCGTTATTTTTTGTCAAATAGTATGCTAATTTAAAACCAAAAGTATTCTGATTTATTTCAACACATTTAGAATATTTAGTAAACTTCATTTAAATAATTGAGGGAAAATATTTAATATGGGGAGAGATGAAAACAAATACTAAATGAAAGAAAAGAGATAAATTATCAAATCTACATCTAAATAAGTAGCATTGGTACTTGTTTATCATTATTTGAGACGACCACCACTCCTAAGCAACTGAGTTGGCAGATAAACCATGTAATGAGCCGGTAAAGCCGGAAATTCGTGGCCAACAAGGTTTCTTGGCGTAAATTAGTCACCGACAAAGTCGGTGAAAACTACGCACCAATGACATAGTAGTAAAAAAAAAAAATAAACCATGTAATTCTTTGATGGATTTTATGATGTGGGGCCCTCAGGCTTTTGTCATCATTCCTCAACTAAATCAAAAGTCATCATTACTGCTGCCAAAAAAAAAGCCATCATTACTCGTATCGTATGTATGTATGGCTTTCCACTTCATTTTGATGCTATAAATACAACACTAAATTTGGTTCACAAATCAATCAACTTCCTTTCTATTTGCATTCAATCAACTTCCTTTCTCTTCAATTCAACCCTAGTGCATCACATCCATATCATATGGGTATTCGTCTGCCATTTATGATTCTTCAGGCAAAACAGATATTCAAGTCCACGTCACCACCTCTTCATAGTGGAAAAAATTCCAATGTTCCAAAGGGACACATGGCAGTCTATGTTGGAGAGTTGCAAAAGAAGCGATTTGTAGTACCAATTTCATATTTGAATCATCCTTCATTTCTTGACTTGCTTAATAGATCTGAACAAGAGTTTGGCTTCAATCATCCCATGGGAGGTCTCACAATTCCTTGCAAAGAAGATGCTTTCATCAATCTTACCTCTCAATTACATGCCTTAGTTGTGAAAGATTAATTAATATATTCCATCCGTTACAAAATATAAGCAAAGACACTAGTCAAGAAAAGTTGATATATCTGATTCAAATTTTAAACCAATTACATCAACTTTTATTGACCAATTTTTACTTATATTATGTAACAGAGTGAGTACTATATAACTAATATCTACATGCCTTGTATAAACTTTTATTCAAATTATTTTATTACTACTAGAATAAAAATCGCCATGGCAAGTGTAACTTTAGCTTCTCTTGTCCCTTTGTAATCTTGAAAATGTATACTTCTATTTATTTTTGTTATATAAATGTCTCTATTGTGTTTTAAAAGTTGCAAGCATTTTATTTCTTTATCTTATGAAAGCCACATGGAGGGGCGAATTTATATGGTGTTCCTGGTATTTCCAAGAACACCCAAATATCCTGGCCTTAGTGGTAATACCCCTAAATTTTACATAAGAGGATCCAAGGGAACACACTAACAGAGTTTTTCTTTCTTATACTTAGGTTTTTTTTTCCTTCCTCAGACTTCTCTTCTTCTTCTTCTCCTCCTCCTCCTCCTCTATCATTTTCGTTTCTGTTTCTTCTCTTCTAATCTCTTCTCTATCTCTTCTCCTCTAATCTCTCCCTCTTCCTTTCTTCTTCTTCACAAAATCCCAAACACAATTCCTAATTTTCCAAAATCCCAAACACAATCCCTAATCTTCTTCGCGAATCATTATTTCAATTTCAAACATTACTTTATCGTTGATTTTTTTTGGAACATTTACTTTATCATTGTTTTTTTTTGTAAAATCTTACAATTGTTAAAGCATCGAAGGAAAAGTAACATCCTACTTTAAAATCCTGGATCCGCCACTGGCGACATGTATCATTCTTTAAAAGTAAATCCTCTTCAAAGCGTTGAGTAAAAGCCAATATGGATAAAACTTCTCTCCAAACAGTTTATTATTCACAAAAGATCGAATCGGAAGAGCTTCCATTATTATCTAGTTATTGTATGCAAGAGAAAATATTATACTAAAATAAAATGATTTAGTTCACAAAATTGAGCAAGCCTTGTAAGAATATCTTCCATTATTTCAGCCATAGGTAAATCAGATTCGTGACAATTTATCCTAAAAATAAAATGCAAATTGCAAAAGTTTAAGATGAAAAAACGATGCTTTCGTGGAGGATCAATACCTACGCCTACTGAATATGATCCTGTTTGTGGCTGCTGAATTCCATTTTCAAGGAAATATGATACTACAAATGGAAATACAATTGGAGAGGGAAGTGCAAATAATTACAACTCACTAGTAGCAATAGAGTTAGTTACATCACAAGGGTAGGTAGATGATGTTACTAAAATTCATGATGTGAGAAGGATCAACCACTACAAGAAAACTGTTGATTACCGACGGGCTATTACCGACGAACCACGACTCGTCTCTAAATTTAGAGTTACTGACGGACATGTCCTCAGTAATTAACAAAAAGTTGGCTTAATTTATCGAGAAAATTACCGACGGACCTGATTGTAGGTAATTTAAGAATATTGAAGATTTTGGGTTACCCGTTGGTAAAATATGATCGTTAAAATGTTCTATCGGCCTTGCCCGTTGGTAATAAAGTAAGTCGGACAATTACTTTACTGCCGACGACCAAGCTTGTCGGTAAGTTTTAATTAACTCTCGTGAAGAAGAAAAATTCATTTCTCTTTTCTTCTGCCCTTTTTATCTCTTTTCTCACTTCTCCCTTCTCCCACCACTATGTCGGACCACCACGTTGCAACACCACCGTGCCACCACTAGAGCTCCTTCATCGACATCGTTGCCTCCTACCATAGCATCACCATTGACCTCCCTCGTTACTTGTC
This sequence comes from Astragalus glycyphyllos, assembly GCA_963573325.1. Classification (NCBI taxonomy): domain Eukaryota; kingdom Viridiplantae; phylum Streptophyta; class Magnoliopsida; order Fabales; family Fabaceae; genus Astragalus; species Astragalus glycyphyllos. Next base: position 38,279,392 of record OY754313.1, read on the forward strand.
TCATCTTCTTTCATTTCTCTCTTCTCCTCTCTCTCTCTCACCATCGCATTGGACCACCACATTACAGCACCATCGAAGCTCCTCCCTTGCCTGCTGTCGTAGCACTACCATTGAACCTCCACCACATTTTATATGATTTTGTTTGGTTTTTTATATTTTTTCTAATGAAGGGTTTAATTCATATTGCTTTTTGACTTCTAGAAGAAAAAAAAATGTTTGATAGTAAAAAGGTTTAAATAGAAAATAAAATAATTATACTTGCATGTCGATCAGTACCTGTGAAACGTGTCATGCGTACTAGTGGATATGGTCGTCGGTAATTACTGACATGCACAAAAGTCTTCGCTAGTTACCAACGAACAAGACTCTCGGTAGCTGTCGATAATTATCGATGGATTCCTTTTACCCTTCTGATTCTCTCAAATGACTTGTGCTATCTAGTGAAATCCCTGCTACAAGTCAAAATATATATCTCAAGAAAGATTGCCTCACATGTGCTCATTGTGCATCATTGACCAAATAGAGGACAATTGCTTCAAACTATATGATTATCCCCTTGGTGACAAAAAAATTGAGGCACAAAACTCAAGATTTATCCCATGCGTGAAATGATGAATTGCATTTCCATCTTGCTCAAGCTCTAATATGGTATCAGAAGAATTTTGAGTCTCTGTGTGATTCTCTCTCTGAGTTCATCATCTTTTTCCTCGCTATTCTCCGACGTTCTGTGTCTTCGCATATTCGTGTTCTTCAACTTCTTTTGCAAATTGATCCTCTTTTCTGGTTTCTACACCAAGTTCAAAGCTCTTTGGGAAGAATTTGGTGAATATACACCATTTCACACTAGCAATTGTGGTGGAGTTGATCCATTTTACAAAAATTACTAGCAAGAGTATGTAATGAATTTTCTCACGGGTTTGAGTAAAACCTATGCACAAGCTCGTGGTCAAATCTTGGTGACTACCCCTATATAGCCATCCTATCAACCAAGTCTTGGACCAAACATTTACCTCTTAGTCTGGTTAGCAAAACTCTTTTCCCATAGGTGTTAGTTTCAATGTTTTGAATGGTAAATATTCACACACAAGCACAACGCTTGGATCATAGATTCAGGTGCCACTGCAAATATCACACGAGTATTTTTCATCATATATTACACTTTCAAATAGTTATGCCACCTTATCAAATAATGAACAAATTTATGTTAAAGTCATAGATTCTATTGAACTTAGTAAAGAACTTGTTTTACACCATGTTATTTTTATCCCTGATTTTCATGTGAATCTTATCTCAACTGGTGATGTACTATTGTTTTCCAAATCATCTATTTTCTTTTCTGACAATTCAGTTTTGATACAGGACACCCCACCAACCAAAGTGACTGGAAATGGTACCTGCACGATGAATTGTTCCTCGTCATCAAGGATTCCTACAATGGTCAACGCACTTAGACACTATCACTATACGTTCCTTATATTTCCAATGTCACACAACCAGTTTGTCTAATAATGTGCACTTATGGCGCAATAGGTTAGGCCATTTTTGTGACAAAATTCTGAAATTGATTAATAGTACAAAATCCATTGATTATTCAAATTCTTACATTAGTGATGACTATCATGTATGTACCCTAGCTAAACAAAAATGTTTACTTTTGGTTTCTCACAATAATCTTTGTTCCGATCCTTTTGATCTTGTGCATGGTGATGTATGGGGCGTTTTTCCACACCTACAACATATGACAATATATCTTAACTATGGTAGATGATTTCAGTAGATGTACATGGATTCATATGCTAACACACAACCACCTTTCAAGGTTAAACAATGTTTGATTACTGTCTAACAAAATTGATTTTGCTACCAAACTTGGGTTTAACTTTGACTAAAAGTGTGTACTGCATGCTTAATTTTGACTACGTGAAGCATCAGAATTAATCCTCAGTCAAACATAGTTTAAGGCTCTATTTGAAAGTTTTAGAGGGGTAGCTCTGGGAAAAACGAAGGAACTCAAAAATATATACTAGATGAGGATTTTGGACGATTTTGAAAGGCTTAGAAAATAATATTCAAATATTTTCTAAATTACTATAATACTCTCAAAATGTTTAAAATATATAAGTCATAAATATCCTCTTTAACTTCTCTACCAAATACCAATACACTCTCTCAAAGTAAAAAAAGCTATCTTAGTTTCCCACTCCTCCTCCATCCAATGCTTTCCCCTCCTAACTCTCAAACATAGTCGTTAACTGAGGGAAGGGGTAAACAAGAGAAGTTTTTTTGTTTGTATAAACTGAGTATCATCTGCGCTCAACTGCAGAGACTAATCCCTCGTGGATGTTTAAGGCTGTATTTGAACCCAAGACCTTGTTAAGCTAGAAGAGTCATTGGCATGATAAAACGTGTAAGAAAATAAGTGTGGCCAAGTTATGTATAAGTGTTGTCAAGTCTTGTTCAAAAAGTTTTATTATTGTGGAGACAAGAGTATATGGTGTCGTGTAAAATAGTGGAGAATGCTAAAAGAATCAAGATAAGAGCATGTGAGTGTATTATTGTGTTTTGTCCTTTAGTTATAAAATAGAGGTTATGTAACATATTCGGTACAACCAGAAATCAATAAAACCCGATCTATTTAGTAAAAACATGTTCTTCTAAGTTTTCTCTCTTCTTCCTAGAAACTTTAGTTATTATGTTCATATCATTAGTCCCTCTAAAGAGATGCAAGTATGCTCTACACTCGCTTCAGAAATGAATACCAGAACACATCTGACTATTTATCCATGTTACGATCCTCTCTATTATGAGATGTCAGCTTTAATTGTTGGTCTGTGCTTGAGACTTTTGTATGCCTATGTGAGGCTGTTTTGTGTCTCGCTTGACATTTCAGTTAAGACTAATCTCATGATATGTGAGGCTCCCGGCCAGTATAGTATCAAACAAAATTTATGCTAAGTTAAAAAAAGTTACAACATTATCTCTAAACCTCAATTTGTCCAAAAGTGATAAAAAAAAATTGTTGCATTGAATTGAAAACTTTATACCAATAAGTTTTACATCAAACTTGCTTTCAACTTGCTTTTTGAGTAAAAATATCCAATCATAAATCACCTCATTCCAAACTTAAATTTTTAACCAAATCCATTTTACAAAATCAATTTCACATTTTCATTCCAACCCACATTATCAAATGCTAACCCAAATCTACATTTAAGTTTCACGTCAACCTAGCTTTTAGAGTAAGAACATCTAAATATAAATTACTTCATTTCACTATCAATTTTAACCCGATCAAGTTCATTTAAAAATCACTTTTACTAAACACTCACCCAGAGACACACCAAATGCTTGTCTTCCTAAATCCTGCAAACCCAACAAATTGCAATAACATTTGACGTGTGAAATATAGGCGTTTAATATGTTTAATCCACCACCCCAAAACAAAATGATCATAAATTCATAACATGTGTGACTGTTCCCCAGAATCAGATAACATAGACTTCAATGTATCAGGAATTCAGAATTGAACAAATCTTTTGCAATGTGGTTAATAGTGAACAAAATAGGTGACGAACTTGTGCTACATTCAATGCTAGATTTTCTAATTCAGTATGGTTCTATTTCAGGATTTCTTTCATTACAAATGATGGAAAACTGAACACTTGAAGCTTGATTGCCATTTACAAGACTACAATTAATCTTTTAGCTTGAAACTTGGTGATAGAAGGCAAAGGCGAGGATTTGTAAGCATGAAAGAAACATCAGTGCTTCTCTTTTTTGTCGATATCGTAAAGCACACACACGTCTGCTGCTGTCTTCATCTGAAATCACAAACGGTTACAGTATTATGGTAGATTAAAATGCAGGGGATAAAACTCAAAGTCTCTGATAAACACATACTAGGTGAAGCTAAGTAAATAATAAGTAATTAATCAATCAATTCTTATTCCAAGACTTTCTTCATATGGCTAGAATGTAAAGAACAGAACCCTTGAAGTCAAATACAAGTCATATTGTCATAAGTTATTAAGGTCTCGTTTGGGTTTGGTAGCTTGGATTCTAGATTATGGACACGGTTGTCGAACCTTATGGATCTATTGTAAACTGTCCTGTCCGGTATTTACAAGAAATTAATTTTACAACTCAGATCCATTACCTCCAGCCATATGGCAGCAACTACAACCATTGCTTGCGTCAGACTTTCCTTCTCTTACTGGATGAACATTACATATTAAAAAAAGATTTACTTTGGAGGTACCTGAACTATTTGGGAATTCTCAATAAGTCGCTGAACTAAAAAATTGTAATTGGATCCCTAAACTTGTCAATATTTTGTACTTGAGTCCCTGAATGTTCAAATTTTTAAATTAGATCCCTGAACTTTTAAATAATTTTTAATTAGGTCTCTGTGTTCAAGGACATCATTTAAAATTGTCTAATAGTTTAAGGACCTAGTTGCAGATTATTTAAGAGTTCAAAGACCAGATTAAAATATAGACCAAGTTATAAATTATTTAAATGTTTAGGGACCCATTATCAAAAAAAAAACATAACTGAGGAACCTATTTAAAAATTCTTAAATAGCTTTAGGAACATACAGATTACAGAGTAATTAAACTCAAAAAAATATGAAAACTTTTGTACTGCTTTGTTATAGTTGGACTTGGACCAACCTGAATAACATTTATAACTTGCTTGGTTGCCCATCCAAATAAACTTGTGCCAATTAGGAAGGAGATTAATGATATCTTTTGCAAATTACTTGATAAAACCTGAAAATAGAAACGACTTAGAAATTTAGATCATCACAAAAACACCCTAGACAACTTTTGATAATGTAACAGCATCAGAAGCACAGAGAAAGTACTAACATCCAACAAGGTCTCTGATCGATTCTCCGAAAGATAAAACAGGATTAAGTAAAGAACCTGTAGAAAATAAAGGATAAGAAAATAAGAAAAACATTATTACAGGTTTTTCACAAAGTTTCAAGAGAATGGCACTACAATCACCTCACATGAGACGCAACAGTAAGCCATAAACATCCTATTTCCGTAATATGCCCTGAAAAGCCAGTTGCTGCTGTCTTTTACATCTTTATGACTAGCCTTGCCCCGCAAGAAAGTACTGCATTTTGAAGTAAAAAATCTAGCTCAAGAAATTCATCAAATCAAATCGAGTAACTACAGAATCATACAATTAGAATTAGGAGAGAGAGAACACAGTTAACATACATTACCTGTACATTTGCAGCCAGTGGCTGGTAATATCTAAGGCGAGCAAAGACAAGAAAGTCAGGCCAGGCCTTTACACAAATTCAACCCAAAAGTCAGGTCTACATGCTTAAATCAGTGACTGAGGAACAGCTTGAAAGGAGAGATATCTTACTGGTATAATTGGGAAAGAACTACAAGTAGACAAGCAGTGCTAATCCTGGCATTAAGGAAGACAACGTTAGTTTAAAGCACACGAGAATTGCACGATATATAGAATTTAAAATCAACATATTTATTTGGCTTCCATGTATACTGAGAGCGAGAGAGAACTGAGAATAACCTGTCTGTTACCATGTCCAGCACAGCTCCAAAGGTTGACACTAAATCAATAAAGTCAAAATACAAGAGTAAGTTTACCATGTCCAGCACAGCTCCAAAGGTTTGTCATATGGAATAATTAATTTTAAATGAGTTAAAATAGCAACTACATGCTGATGGGAGTTCTAGAAATTGTAGTCACGGCATGCTACAAGGTTGGTTTATAATGATACTTAAACATGGCATATCAATGACAGACCACCAGCATGAATTGAGCCCTAGACCTTTGTGTGGATGATGTTTGATCATACCTATTAAGCCAGCCTTCATTAATGATACGTATCAAGAAGTGAGGTTGAAAATGAGACAATTCTATATTTAATACTGAAAGGTTCAGGCTTGAATCAGTGTGATCTCAGGTCCTGTGATTCTAGTTACAATGATAAATTGTGGAAAGAAAGATAAATTTCTAGACGATTTGAGAGTGCCTAATATCTGTCTTGAGCTATAACTAATTTCCTGATACCTATACTGCCTCCCACTATCCTAGATATATTGTCCGCCCCCCTCCCCACAATTTCCACGCTTATCCCTCATCCCTATTCAACTACTGCACCTGCAGTTATTTCGAATATCCCCTTCAGTTAGGATCATGTGTGATGCTGTTCATTGTCATCCCATACACAGTCTTTTTGGGCCTTCTCAAATAAACTCTAGTGAGACAGGGTCTCGAGTTGCGTCAACTATTCTCCCCTGGAAGTCCACCTTGTCCTCAAGGTAATCACCCCTGGAACTCAGCCATGAGTTTTCACAAATAAATGCTTCTATTTGACAAAAATCTCTGCACTTCCCACTTCCTAGGGCATCCAGTCTTGCAGTTACCACTTCTGGTTGAATTTGTAGCTTCAGATCTCTAATAGAATGAAGGGAGGGGTTGAGTTGTACTGTCTGCTGCTACAGATTTCTTCAACAGACAGACATGGAATACCGTGTGTACTTTACTTCCTTCAGGTAATTGCAATTTGTATTCTGCAGGACTAATGCTTTCTATGACTTCATACTTCATAAGGATCATAGAACCGTCGACTTCATTTCTGGTTCACCCTTGAAACCAAGATCTTCAACTTATAAGGATTCTCCTACCTGGTATTCCATCACCCTTTATGCTGATGCAGGTGTGGCTTCATGTGATTCCAAACAGTGTTTTTAATCCAAATAGTGGATGTTCGAAACAATGCTATCCGATATAGTGGAAACGGAGATGACCACTATTTTGAAATGTCACATGCAGTTATAAGATGTATACTATATGCATATCAATTCTCAATAATGATAAAAAATACTCAAAATTCATGACCATTTAACACTAACAATAAAGAGTCATAGGGGTCTCAATAACATTAACCAAATACCAACAAAAGTCAAGTAACTAAATTGTCTAAACTCTAAAGTGAAAGTTTGAATCTAAATATTCAAATTCAAGCATCATCCAAGGTGAAATTGAAGTCTCCTTCTTTCTCATTATCACTACTATTAGAGCTATAGATTTCATCATCCTCTTCTTTTCTTCATCATCTTCCAACATAATGCCTACGTTCCTAAGCTTGAAGCAAGGGCAGTAACTACTTTTTCCCGTGTTTGTTGCCTAGTGTATGTCAAAAGTTCATCTACCCCACACGTTTCCCAACGTTAAGTTGTCATCATCAAAACCCAAATCCCCTTCTGCCCCCTCGTCATCTCTTCACATTACTAACTATTAATCACTACCATGAATATCATTTAAGAGAATGGATCAATCACATCACAACCGTCCAACTTGCTTAAGAGTTTGGTTATGGTTATGTTTCACAAAAACAATGTCTTACAACATTTGATGCACAAGCCTACTTCTCTACTTCAAATGAATCTATATTACGATCAAACAAAATCTCAAGTTCACACTCGCAATCACTATATGTAATAATGAACACTCTAGTTACACTCAAATCCGAATGAACTACAAGTCAAGCTCAAGACTTTAATAGCAAGTTTTTGAAGATTTAGGGGTATGAGCTCCATAATTCCTCCACCACTCAGCTGTATTGTAAAGCAACTAGTAGGTGTATTGTAAGGAGTCCGGATCCTCACAATTTACCAAATAAATTGTGATCTCCAGTCCAAACAATATGAGGCTGACACCTGTCTTACATAAAAATAAAAGACTGAGATTATTTTAGGATTTCTAAATTAATTTTAATTACTTTAAACGGTTGCTGCCTTCAATTCTGTCGTCTCTCTCAACAAAAACGCTGTCGTTCCTTCGTACGCCGTTAACGTTTCAAGCAGACAACATATTGCATCTTCAACCTCTCCCGAACCTGATTCATCAATCATCTTTTCTATTATGACTATTTTCTATCTCAAAGAAGCTTTTGATTTGAGTTTGTTCAGATTGAAGTAAGAAATGAATAATTTTTTAGGATCGATGTCATTTTTCAGAAGGAACTAAACCGGGCCCTCCTCCCCACCAAAATTCAAGCTTACGTGAATAATTGAAGGAACTCTCACTACCTTTACTTCTGCAACACTTTTCAGGGCTTTGTTTTTTTTATAAAATGTTTAGAAAGATGAGGAGTAAACCTTAATGTCATGGAAACCGCAATACGATGGCCAGAAACTGAACCGCAAAACCACAAGAGCAAGCGTGACGGTGAGCGAAAACGAAATTGCAAAGTGATAGCTTTGAGGGTTTTGAGATCTGGAAGTTTTCTCCTGCATTCCGTTCTCAGCCATTGCATTTTAGTTTTAAAAATTTAATAAGAAATTAGGAAATAATCTCAGCCTTTAATTTTTAAGTAAGACAGGTGTCGGCCACATATTGTTTGGACTGGAGATCACAATTTATTTGATAAATTGTGAGGATCCGGACTCTATTGTAAGGCTTTGGGGCCTGCACGCTCTCACAAGAGACCTCATAGCCTTAAGGGTTTAAACAACAACATTCCAAAATCTTTAAAAACTTGCTATTGAAGTGTTGAGCTTGACTTGTAGTTCATCTACATGTGAGTGTAATTGGAGTGATTTTGCGCACACAAGTTCATTCAAAGTAGAGTTTTCACTAGTGATTGTGAAAGTGAACCAGGCATTTTGTTTAATAATAATATAGAAGAGAAGTGGAATTGAGTATCAAAAGTTGTAGGACTTGGTTTTTATTAAGCAACAATTTGACATACGTGATGTGATATTGATGATAGTAATGAATGGTTAGTAATGGGAAGAGACGGTGAGGAGGCCAAAGGGGATTTTGTTTTTGATGATGACAACTTGACTTCGAAAGATGCGGCCAATGTAGCTGGCTTAGATGAGCCTTTGACCTATAGGCAGCACGCAACAAGACAAAAAACAGTTGATGAACATGCTTTAAGCTCTAGGGACAAAGGCATTTTGGTGGAACAAGATGATGAAGAAATTCGTGGAGTTGAAGAGGAAAGGGAGGATGAAAGTAGTGATAATGAGAAACAAGCGGACTTCGATTTCACCTTGGATGATGCTTGAATTTGAATGTTTAGGTTCAGACTTTCACTTTGGAGTTTAGAGAATTACTTTAAGACTTCTGTTGGTATTTGGTTTATGTTACATTTTTACTATTTTTTTATCATTTTTGAGAATATATATGCATAGTATACATCCTATAATTGTATGCGACATTATGAAATAGTGGTCATCCCAGGATCTCAAATAGTAGTCAAAACTATCAACTTCACAATATCTTCAGTGCTTTGATCAGCTGATAGAAACAGGTAATTATGAAAAGAACTTCTGAACAGAATGCTGAATTATATTAGATAACCGTTCAGAGAATTATTCCCAAATCAGAGGTTCCATAGTTCAATTACAGAATAATAAAATATAAAAGAGCTAAGGGATTAAGGGACAAATATGCAGTTACAAGAGTTTCCCTCCAAAATTTCGAGAGTTTGGTCTCTCCCACCGAATTACTATCCAAATAAATTCCTAACTGCCCTCCTGTCAATCTCTCTATTTATTCCAATGATAACTACTAAAGACAGATAACTACTGAAGTAAGACTGTAAGAGGTTTCTCAAATAAGGTTGCTCCTTCCCCTGCCTCTGTCTCGTTATAACTTCTTTCCCCCATTGTTTTTCTCTCCTCACCATCCCCATCCATGGTTTTCAATCTACCAAGCTTCTCCCCTAGTTAGCTTTGGCACCATAACCCTACTTCTGTTAATCTAATCACAGTGATGAAAGGAAGAGCGAAAAATTCTAGACAATTTGAATGTGCCTAGTCTCTCCCAGCAATAACTAATTTCCCGATACCCATACTACCTCCCACTATACTATCCTGTGTACGTTCTTTCTCCTTCCCCCACAATCCCAACGCCTATTTCTCCTCACTATTCCACTACTGCCCTGGTAGTTATTTCAAATATCCCCTTCATTTAGGATCAGGTGTGATGCTACCCACTCTATCATCCCATACAACTTTCTTTTTGGATCTTCTTACATAAACTTTAGTGACACTGACTCTCGGGTCCACATCAGTTAGCATACAAGTCTTCCTAATATTTTATATTGGTATTTATGTAATGCTTGCTTATGGCCTAACCAATGCTTCATAAAAAAAATGTAAAACTCGAAGAGTCAACAAAGTTCAGACGCAGGTATAGGAACAAACTAAATAACCCTTGAGCCACTGGCACTCACACTGAAAATAGTATATATGAATATGATCGCGGATTTAAACTGTATATGCTTCTCTGAGAAATATCTAAGCGAACTCCAGCTACAACATTCACTCAGTTTCAAACTGATTTTGAAGAGTTAATTCCAAATGATTTGAAGCATTCAATAATCAGAAAGAGTCAGAAAAATCAAGTTTGACCGTTTTCACAAAACTAGACAGCAATCAAGAATGAAGAAATTTAACACGGGTCATATTCAGAATGCTCCAAACCAAAAGAAGTCAGAAAATGTAGTTATCTCTTAATTTATTGATCTATTTTTACTCAAAAATGTTGGTATGATGTATGTGAATTCAATGCATCCATAGTGGACGTATATAGATTGTGTCAAAGGATTTTTTTAGTTGAGCATTAGTATTATTTAAAACTTCAATAGCAAATATTGTCACATAAAAACAGAGTATCTGACATCTACAAGAAAGTTAATACCTTGATTAAATCTTCGAGCACACCAGCCATCCACAGCATCGCATACAAAGCTGGCAACACAAATTCAGCCAAATCATGCTATCATCCCACAAACATTAAAGAGGCAAAGCTCAATACTAGAAAAAATCCATAAAACTGTAACCCACCTGAAAAAATAGAGAATTGGGAAAAGGATTTTGCATTTTAAACATAGAGAGAATGCAAGACAGTTTAAAAGAACCCGGATGTATCCTGCACCATCCAGGACAGACGAGAGTTAAAACAGTGTATTCTTGGAGAACAAATATGTAAGAAAACATCAGAGAAAAAACGGGAAATATCAACAATTATAATTAAATACCCACCAATGATATTAGGAATGTACAGGTAGACGGATAATTTACTGAGTCTTGGTGCAGGTTTCTTGGCCATTGAAGCTTCTTATATTCTAAAACTTGATTAAGTAGAGGATCGCCAATCCAAATATTTACCTGCATGCATAGGTTCCAGTAAGAAATCCAAATCCACAACAGCAGGTTCTTTTTTACATAGGTACTCCCATCTCATGCACTTGTATGCATATAACCATAGCAGAGCATGCATTAAATTGACAATCATCTACATACCGTGCATAAATATTCACAAAAAACTGGAAAAGAAAAACCCAACCATTAGGGCATGTCAACATCTAGTAATGAACTTTATTTGTGTTCTAACCTCAAATTCCGACATCGTTTTTATGAGTTATTGTCCACTTTGTCCTTAAAAGACCCTCTCACCTCATGCACTTGTATGTATATAACCATAACAGAACATGCATTGGGATGACAATGATCTACCTAACCATGCATCTATATTCACAAAAATTGAAAAAGAAAAACCCAACCATATCCATTAGGGCATGTCAACACCTAGTAATGAGCTTCATTTGTGTTCCGACTTAAAATTCCGATATCATTTTTATCAAATTCCAACACCACTTTTATGACTTATTGTTCACCTTTTCCTAAAAATATGCCTAGGTAATCCCACTTCATGCACTTGTATGTACATAACCATAACAGAACATGCATTAAGATGAACCATATTCACAGAAATTTAAGGCATGTCAACATCTAGTTATGAATCTTATTTGTGTTCTGACCTCAAGTCCTGACATCGTTTTTCCAAAATATTGTCCACTTTAGCCCACATGTGGGCCTTCACAGTTCTCTCCTAAACAACCTTAGTGTATTAAGCATATTGGTGTTTATAAACTACCTTTGCCCTTGATCCCAAGCTATGTGAGACTTTTATTTATCAACAAAACAATTTGATTACTCTCCCCAGTGAAACGTTCAAAAAGCCAAATCTAACTATTCTACCAACAATCAAATATTCTACTTTCCTCAATGTTTCATCCATGTTAGGTTACCTAAACTAACTATTCACATCGTAATGTTTTTGCAAAAGCCAAATCTCAAATCGAACCCAAATCAGAAATTTTGCTATCTATTCCAATCTAGAAGTCACGAAATCAAAAACGTTAGAAACTTGTAGAGAATCGGCTATCAATTTCGAAAGCAAAGCACATACAGAAAATATAATACTGCGTACAAATAGATATTTTAAAAATAAATAAAAACAAAAAAGGGGGAAAAAGGGTTACGGTGATGTTTGACACAGATGAAGGTGGTGGGGAGAGAGGCAGGATGGCCGCCGGTGGTAGCGGTTGGATGAGAGAGAAACCAGCGGTGAGAGACGGCGGCAGGTCGGAGAATTTGCGATTCCAGTGGCTTACTGGTGGTGACGGAGTGTCGGTGGTGGTTCAGGGAGTTGAGGCGGCTAGGCTTGGCGGAGTTGGGAGAAAAGGGAGAACACAAACGAGGCCAAGAGAAAAAGGGCCGGCTTTATTTTCTTTTCTTTAAAATTATTATTTATTATTAATCAATTTATTAATTGTTTTAGGAAAATGCTATGTATTTAATTTATTTATTATTTATATACACAATACACACACATATATATATATATATATAAGTTTTTACACTATCTACGAGTTATAAGTTGACGGTCATTAAAAAGAAATTAGTCAATTAATAACCATCTTATATGTCAATAATAATATACTATGAATTGTTATTGGTTATGATCACTGGCGGACCCAGAACCCTATGTCAGGGGTTGCAAAAAAATTCCATAACTTTTTCCCCAAATATTCTCACTTAATTTACTAGAGCTAAGTAATCAAGTTATCTAACTCCAAAAGAGTAAATCGTGAAATTGGTCTCTAAGTTTACACGTTATTATCTATTTAAGTCCTAAAGTATAAGAAAATAAGAAGTAGTCTGTAAAAATATGTGATATCGATAAAATTACTTCCTAAAATTTTATAAATGGTTACTTACATAGATTAATAAGACAGATTTATTAAAAATTGGGTGCATATTTAAAGATACTAGTACAAATTTAAAATTTCAGGAGTTCAAAATAATTTTATATAAGGGTACTAGTACCAACATTTTTTTTCCAAGGGGTTCAACTGAACTCCTGGAAACAATGTAGGTCTGCCACTGGTTGTGATTATAAAAATTATATTGTAGGAAAATGCTAATTTCAAGAAAAACACTTAAAGTGGAGATTTATTTCAGATAGGAATACTATTTGGAGGAAGTATGATTACAGTTATGACCTGATTGTTCCTACATTCACTTGCGAGGAGTTTGCGAATTGGATGGAGGGATTTGATTTTATTGGAGGCAGATGCTCACTTGTTCCAAGCTGTGTTTTTTTGCATATACTAGTTGTGTGTTGCGAACCGGCACAAATATTTTATTTTGGCATCACAGGTGGCTTGGCTCAAAACTGCTGAAAGAGACTTTTTCGGATTTATACGAGATTGCGTTGTTGCAACATGTGTAGTTGAACACAGTGAGTGGATGAATTTGACGTGGAGCCAATGGTTGTTATACCTGAATTTTGTCCGCTCTCTTTTTACTACGATCGTTTTTATTATTTAGTTCACGTGTCGTAAATCCCAGGTCCTATTACTACGAGATCAAATTTTTTCGGGCTCATTCGATGTTGTCTCGTTTTAATTGGGCCTAACTTTAGTAATTTATTCAATCGGGCCGAGATGCCTTTTCGTATAATTGGACCTATGCTCGCGTTGATTGGGCCTAAACATAATTCATTTGATTGGGCTTATATTAGCGATTTATTTTGATTCGGCCTATCTTAGCGATCTGTTTTAATTGGGTTTGATTTTAGTAACTTGTTCTAATCATGCCTGTTTAGTATTTTTGTTTAGGTTAGGCCCAATTTAGTCCTTTATATTTTTTTCGTTTAATCAAAAAAATAATAAATTAATTACAAAAATAAAAATCATAAATCAAAAAATATTAAACAAAATCATAATTAAAAAAATAATATTACAGCAAGTTAAAATATGTCCAAAATACAAAAAATAATAATAAAAAATACAAAAAATATAAAAATGAAAATATATAAAAGAAAAACAACAGCAGCATCAACAATCTATGGGCCAGTTCTTGCTCCAAGGCTTCTCAGCAAGCCCGGCAACTTGAAACAGGAAAGAAAAATCAAATCAAAATCAGAGAATTAAATGCAAAAACCCTAAAACTTGCCTATAAAAGTAGCGTAATTCAGACAACAATTCACACGGAAAATCACAGAAAGAAATTCAGACAAAAAAAAACACCGAAAAATGATTAGGATTTCACATGAAACCCTAATCAACCAAAAAGACACTGAGTTCAGAATATCAAGGGCAGTAGCAGTAAAAGGACATCAGCAGCAACAGAGCAAGCAAAAGGAGATTTCCAGAGGCTGGAGTTCAGGTTGGTATTTTGTTTTTTGTATGTTTTTTTTCTAGTTACCAGAATAGTTTTGAAGCATGAGATGATATTAGAGGTTATTTGTTATAAAAAAACCTAGATAGGATTCAAAATCAGTGTTAAACGAAAATAAGAGTAGGTTTACTTTACTCTAAATATGTAAACAAGCTTATGTTGTTGTTATTGTTTTCAAATGTTGATTTAGGGCTATTAAAAATCATTAGGCCTGTAAATAAAAAATCAACAGAATTTGGTTAAAAAAATTAGGGTTTATTATTAGTTGGTTCTAAAAAATAAAATTAGTAAGTAACTAAGCAATAGTCTTAGTTAAAAATTAAGGTTAGAATCAATCTGTTCAAAAAAACGAGATTAGCAGAACGTCTGAAACGTTTTTTAGTTTTAAAAAATTATTAGGGTTCTTAAGAACTTCCGTTCAAAAAATCAAAACTAGCAAAAGAATCAGTAGAAGAAATAAGCATAGAAGAAGACGAAAGAAATGGACATGTAAAAAAATCAGAACCAATAGTAGAAGAAGAAGAAGAAGAAGAAGAAGAAGAAGAAGAAGAAGAAGAAGAAGAAGAAGAAGAAGAAGAAGAAGAAGAAGAAGAAGAAGAAGAAGAAGAAGAAGAAATGAGAATTCACCTCCGACCACCATAGACGGTGGTCGTCAGCCCAAAACTCTATTGTGAATCCTCCTCCCTCCGTCGGCAGTCACGATTTCATCATCGTTCGCACCAGCACGTCATCACCGTTGCGTGGTCTTCGCCGGTGGCAAAACGGCCCACCACCGTCTCTCGTTCGTCTATGGCAACCATCCTGCCACCATCTTCCTTCTTTCTTTCTCTCTCTCCCGTAATTTTCTCTCTCCGCGAATCTCTCTCCATTCCCTGAGATATCGAAATTTCCCTCTCTCTCTTTTGCTTGTTGGCGGCGCCAATAAGCAAATTCGGGTTCTCAACTAACATGGTTTCCTTATATAGTCACTTAATATTCCTTTTATTTTGCATTTTTTTATTTTAAATATCAGATCACTACTTACACCCCTACTTTTAATAACATATCCCTCCTGATTAAGCCTAATTTCGTGGGCCAATTGTTTGGAAGCCCAGAAATAAAACAACACTGAACTGGCTCTGCTAAACGCACCCCCTTTTTTCTAATACTGCACCCTGCAGCTAATTACACCTCCCTCATTTCTGTTTTACAACTTATTATGTTTAGCCTATTTTATTCAATCAGAAAACCATTTTCTCATAAATAAAAAATACCGAACACACAAATATTTTCTACCCAAGAACTACGCAGCATTTGATTCTCTACCAGGAGATACGTAGGAGCAGAGGGGGGCCACTTCTGTCAAGTGCACTAATAAAACCTTTTTTTAAGTTATTTTAATTGTTTCTTTCCTATTTCTCAAAAGAACAAAAATAACTAACTATTTATCAAGTCTTTTTATTTTATTTTCAATTTGTAGAAAAGGGTAAAAATAAATATATGTTTGAATTAACAGTCTATTAACAAACAATGTTTCTCTTTATGTATGATTGGACCTTTACTCCAACCCGCCTCTTCTTGTATATAATTATTTTATTTATTTATTCTAATGGTGGTCTAGCGCACAACTCACCGAGGAACAAACTCAATCTCTTAACCCACTATTCTTTGGCAAGACAGTCGACCCCTGCCCTTTTTTTAGTAGGCTCACGACAAACCATAGCATATCAACTCGCTTTGCCATCGCTACATAACATTACAACACAACAAAACAAAATGACACTGTATTATATGATAGAGCACAAAGACACTATTTTTATAACACACATGAAAAAGAGAATAACAGAAAGCAAGAGGAAAAGACACATGGCGAATATGAGAGAGAGATAGAGAGAATGGGTGAGAGAGAGAGAGAACTTATTATTGGGAAAATTAGTACTTCCGGAGATAAACAAAATCATATAAGATGAGAGAAAAATACCTTTAGGCGTATTTTGGAGGGAAAAATATGAGAAACAAAATCATATAAGATGAGAGAGAGAAAATACTTGTGTAGAGAGATAAACACAAAAGGCTAAATGTATGGATGCTTTCCCACCCTAAAGGAACCCAATCCCCAGTACTTTCCCATTGACAAGGATTGAGCTATCCCTTGGTTGTTGTGCTTGTATTATAGGCATATTGCACGTGTAAAAATTGGAAAGGTTGACTGATTTAATATTGATCGGGATTAAAGATATTGGGAGGAGGCAAGAGAGGAGGAGGAGCAGGAGGGCCCTAAGTTTGGAGTGTTTATTTATTTATTTTTAAATAATAGTTTGTTAAAAATACATTTTTTAATTAAAAATATAATGGGACTTAATTACAAATATGTAAAAAATTTACAAATAATGTAACCAAGCTTGTAAAAATATGATTGTGCATATGTTTAAAAGTAATGGGTTCAAACGGTTTTCCTATTGTTTTTTATTTATATTATATAGTAAAGTAGAGTTGCAACAATAACCTTGAAAGGGAGCGAAAATACTTGCATAAAATTGTTATAGAAGGAACCTTGAAAATTGTAGGTCAAAATATAACCACACATAAAGAGAAGCATTGTTTGTTGCCCACATTGGGACCAGGCATGAATGTTATTAAAATCGACCCGATGATCGATCCAGTCAGGTCACTGGGTCAATAGTCGGACCGAAGGGTCACTAGTTGGCCCGCATGACCCATAAAACTACTAAAAACTGATAAAAATAGATATATTATGTATAAATTCACACATCACATAGATATGAATGTTTTTTTCATACCTTAAAAATGCCCAAAAAGATATTTTAATATTATTTTTGATTTCATAGTCTAAGATATTTAGACATAAGTTTTAAAAATATATTTTAATATAACATTTTAAGAATTATAAATATATTTTTTTAAGATTTTATTAAATTTAGTTTCAAAGTATTTTTGTGTCAATATTTGTTTTGTTTAAAATATATTTGTTAAGATGACAATGGCCTAGTGAGCATTAACTCATGAAGCATTGAGCATTAACTAATACTCCCTCCGTTCCACAATACATGTCAATTAGAGAGAGTATTGTCAATTATACCCCTTGTTCCTATTAATCATCTTACTCATGTTCCATAGAATTGACTAGTTGACTAATAAATATCGTTGAGAGGTTCCAAAGAGAATAAATGAAAAAACATCTACTCCCCAAAAAAAGAAAGTGGTTCCCAACACATAAACTTATTACTCCCAATGTGCTCCAAATATTTTGATTATAAATTTAAAATGATCAAAGGTGTTGTTCATATGAAACGAAAAAATAAAGAATACAAATGGAAAAAGGGAAAGGATCCATGGTATGTGATAATTGCAACGTGAAACAAGTTCCAGACTCATATGATAGTACTCAATATGAAAGAGCTGAGGACTCTTATGATGGTATAGAAGAAGGCAGCCACACATGCTTGCAAGAGGGAGAAGGATGTTCAAAGGTAACAAGAGATTTTGACTTAAATGTAAAAGCTGATTGTGGGTTTGATTTGAATGAACTTCCTCTTCTTTTCAACTAACAACTCCTCTTCTAAGATGTAAATAAATATCAATTATAAGATTATATAATCAAAAATATATAATTTAATTAAAATTTGGTGTACACAATCGTTGATATAATATGAAAACTTTCGACGACTAGATACATAAAATTCGATGTTTATAGTGAGTTATCATGATTACATCGAGAGTAACATGCAGAGTTACCTTGCTCAGTAAATCATATCCTTTAGATTTTACCATTCTACGCTAAACTTTTTTATAACGGAAAAGTTTAGGTAACTTGAGTCATTGGAGTTTACTAGAGCTATGGGGAAGTCTTTCAGACTCGAAAAGCTAGAGGTAACTGCATATTACCTACCAACAAAAAGTTCTCACATAAACAAAGATTTTTGAACTCCGTTCATCTATGATGTGTGGGTTGTATCTTTAGCATGTGGACCAACCTTTCTAGACTCTAACCATTGAATATTGCGAGCTTTTCCTAATGACAATGCACACTAAATTTAAGGAAAATTGAGAATTTGAAGTTATGCAATCTTAAAGTTAACAAAAAGTGTGGAGAATAATTTAGTCTCTAAAAAATGAAATTTACCAATTTAGTCCTTAACAATTTTAAATGTGGGTCAAATTAGTCTATTTAAGATATTTTTTGATCTATTTTAACTATTTTGTCCCATATTTTCATTTTTCGAGGATTAAATTAGATTTTTACTTTAAGGGACCCAAATTGGTTTTCGATTTTATTGTTGGTGTTCAATTAGTATTTATTCTAACTTTAATCTAAATATGCAAAGATGAAATACTAAGTATTTAATGATAAAAGGTAGGTTTTATAGTAAATTATTGAATAAAAATTAGTTGACAATGTAAGATTTTTTAAGATTTTTTTTACTGCATTAACGGTGTAAGATTGATATTCCAAGTAGACAGAGGCAGATTTATATGGTTTTCATGGTATTCCTTGGAACACCCAAACATCTTGGCCTTAATGGTAATACTCCCAAATTTTATATGAGAGGTCCTGGGTTCAAATCTAAGGGAACACATTAACAGAGTTTCTCCTCCTCTAATCTCTTCTCTATTTTTTCTCCTCTAACCTCTTCCTTTCTTCCTTTTCCCTTCTTCTTCTCCTCTACCATTTTCGTTTCTGTTTCTCCTCCTCTAATCTCTTCTCTGTTTCTTCTCCTCTAACACAAATGATTAACAAGATGATGGAGAAGAAGATGAAGTTCAACAAGTGATTAACAAGATGTTACATAATTATCTGCCTAAATTTTATTGAGGTTTTGATTACGTCTGGATTCTGGAAGGTTACGATTGTGTCTTTGTTAGCTCAGTACCTTTTAATCGATAACAATTAGCTTACGTTGAAGGTTTGATTGTGTACTGTCTTCATTGCAACGGTGTGCTTGGCCTTTACGTTTGGAATCTCTCTTTTCTTTTTTTGATATACCGTTTGGAACCTCTTTAATTCCTTAATATTGAAATTTCTATTAAAACAAAAGCAAAGATTTTCATTTGACCAACAACACTTTTGAAAGGAATGAGACTACAAGCCAGCCACAACAAGTATTAACGGGTATTTAAGTAATCCAAAACTTCTTCTACTAATATTGGATCGCACTTAATTTGAAACGGGTAATTGACCTTGTCGTTCTAGTTTTTCCTTGTTCACATGTGGAATTTTATATTTGATGGGCCTTGCTTTTCATGATCTCTGTCATGCATAGCTGCAATGTCAAAAAGATGCGATTGGACTTGACCGATGAAAAGTTTTCAAATGACTTCACCACCGCATTGACAAATTCGTCAATTGTTTTAGGTGCTTCCTTATATTGCAACGATTGTATAGCACTAAAAAAATCCAAGGTCTAAAACGTTTAAATCCGGAGAATTAGGAGGTTGACACATCAAGCAGATATCAACTCCATCTTGTGTGGCTGCTTGAAGGAACTCCGGATCATCTGGACTAATATGTGTTCTTGCATTATCTTGTTGAATAAATATTGTAGAAGAACGAATGTCGTCTCTTGGCCATTTTTCTTTTATAGCCAGAAGAACTTTCTCAATAAAAAAAGATCGTATGACATCTCTCTTTATCGATGTTATCGTTTTCGTCTCCATTGTTCCTGCGACTCTATTAACACTTGTCCTTTTAGCCGGTTCTTGCGTAACAAATGGAAAAATACCAATTTTACCAGAACTAGTTTCGTTTCCTTCTAAGTCAAATCTTGGTTGAGTTAAAGTAGTTAAAAACATAACTTTCGCAATAAAGTTTTTACTTTTACATGTACGATGCGGTTCATCCTCCTTTGGCAACAAATAATATTTCTCGCATTTTTTAGTCATATAAAACCATTTTTCGTCAATATGAATTATATTGTGCATATTCTTGAACATTGGGTCATGCGGCCTACCTTCAAGCATTGATAGGCAAAATTTTAACCGAGATCTTTTATTTGATTCGGTCAATTCTGGTTTTATGGGATTTGAATGACTTTAGAAGCCTAAACACTGAAGTTGAACTGGATTTCATGGCATAAGCTAATGATCGAATAGTTGTTCTTCGCGACAAAGGGATGTCACAGATTTGATTAGGATCAAGTTGAATTCTCTTACGTCCACAATTTTTCGTCTTTCTTTGAGACACGTCATGTATCTCACTTTCTTTCCTCTTTTCCAAATACGTTGAATAGTTGTCACAGAAACTGAAAAAGATAAAGCTACTGTATTTGTCACACCCTTATGTAATTCTCCATCAACACTTTTTTGTAGTACAACCTGATAAATAGTAATGCGCTCATCATTACTCAACATTTTCTTCTTTCTTTGATTTTGGAGTTCTTCCTCTTCAATGTTATCTTGACTTGCATCTAGGATTTATTGCATTACAAATAAAATGATGAGATACTAAAATATAAATAAATTTAAACCCAATAAAACAGTAACTTACCATGTTGAGAACTAGGTTCTGCTTCCAAATTCACATCTATACCTATAAATATTAATCACCATAAATTAATTACCATAAGTTGTGCATGTTGCTAGCGCAGATATACACGTATAGTGAAAAGGAATGCTCTTTTTTCTACCCAGGCATGAGTGTATATGTATATGTGTTACGGTTGAGTTGAGTTAAACACATGGCACACACATTTGTTTCTCTCAAAATGTGTATATGTATAGTACAGCCACATGTAAAAGGTTTGAGGGTCACTGCTGTCATTTAAAAGAACGTGTGTATTCATGGCACACCCACATGCCAAAAGGGGAACAAATCTCTGACATCTACAGTACCAAGTTAGAAATTTCTTTGACATGTTATAAAATGCTTTGACCAAGTAAAATAAAAATAGAAAACTCGATGACAAAGAAAGCAGAGGTTCTGGTTGGAAAAAAATTACATTACCACCAATGTTAGCCTCTTCCTCCAAGTATATATTATCAACATCATAATGTCACTCCTCTTCATCATCATGTCGCTCCTCTTCCTCCATGAATACATTATCATCATCAACACCAGTATTTTGAGAATCTGGAAAATTGTTTAAATCAAATAAACATCTTGATAATGTTTTTGGAAATCGTTTAAATCAAATGAATGCCTTCTTGATGAAGTTTCTGGAGAATCTGGAATAGTATTAAGATCCAGAATAAATTTCTCTCAAGTTCTAGATTAACTTGTGCATCCTCATTTTCAAGCAAGGAAACTCTGTCATTTGAATCCATGTTTTAGGTGTTTTTAGTTTTTTCAGTTTAGAATCAAAACGATGTATATATACTGAAATTATGAGCCATGCTAAATTGTTTTGGTGGGAAGTACAAATTTTAGTTAAATTTTTGATGGTAAAATTATGTTTTAAGAGTAAACTTTACAGAGGGATGAAAGGAAGTCTGAAAGATTTGACTGGGAAGAAGTATGAAAGATTTAAGAGGGAGGAAGAAGGAAAGGTTTGCAGCTTAATGTTTTCTCGGGTGTGAGGAGTCTACGCTTTTTCCAAAAAAAATTGTTGAATGATAGGTGCACTAGAAACTAAAAACAGAGGGTACAATAGGAATAATATTATTCTTAAAGCCTTTCCTTGGCATGTGCAAAATTAGCTAAAACGACATGCATTCAGGAACAGAGGGAGTAACTAATTAAAACGTTCAAATGAAAAGAAAAAAGAAAGCATTCATACATTTAAACCAGCGCTTTTATTCAAAACGTTCCAGTGGCCTAGTGGCAATTGTGCACTCACATATAGTGTTGGTCATGGGTTCAATTACGTCTAGCTCTACATTTTTAATATAAAAATAAATGTTTCATGCGTTGCCTCACAACCCGCTTGGGTCAGACAAACCGTTCGGGTCACCGGTTCAAGGACTAAACCACTCGGGTCATACTGGGTCACACCAGGACTACTGGCCAACCCAAACCAGTCACGGTTCGACTGATCTGACCAAACGGGTTGGTTCGAGTTGAATAACATTGGGTGGGAGTGCCCTAAATTTGGACTTTCGTTTTTTAATATTTTAGAAAATAATAAGTTAAAAAATACATTTTTCATTAAAAGCATATTGGGACTTACCATATCCGACGCACGTTGACAATGTATTAAAATTAAATCCGAAAATAAAACTACATGCATTCATGTACGTATGTACATGAAAATGCAATGTAAAACTATGTTATTTGTAAATACAAAAGAAAGAAAAATAATGTGCAATTTGTTATATAAGATGGACTAGAACCAGACCCGCGTGATGCATGAGATATGTTTATAATACTTTTGTAAGTACATGAGATATGTTTATAATACTTTTGTAAGTACACTATAAATATTGTAATCAAACTTGTTGAAATGTAGTTGTGCATTTGTATGTTAATTACAAATATGTAAAAATATGATAAATATTCTAACAAAACTTGTAAAAATGTGGTTGTGCA
This sequence comes from Astragalus glycyphyllos, assembly GCA_963573325.1. NCBI lineage: Eukaryota > Viridiplantae > Streptophyta > Magnoliopsida > Fabales > Fabaceae > Astragalus > Astragalus glycyphyllos. The sequence continues at coordinate 38,302,390 of OY754313.1, forward strand.
TATGTATAAAAGTAATGAGCTCGAATTGCTTTTCTATTGGTTTTTTTGTTTAAGTTTATATAGTAAAGTAGAGATGGAACAATACACATGATAGGCAGCAAAAATACTTGCCTAAAATTGTTATAGAAGGAACCATCAAAATGGTTGGTGTCTTGATCTCCCTTGCAGGTGTCTCCCTTCCTCCTAGAAGCGGAGCAAATTCTAGCAATCCTTAGGTGTTGTACCTGGTCGTGGGGAAACTAGGAGTATTTTCTGGTTTGTGATCTCTGGATGAAGGGATTTGTCTTGAAGTGCAGAATCTTTTGAACGATGGTGCATCTTGCTGATGTTGTCCTTTCCTCTTACATTGTAGTTTGGTCCATCACTATTAAGTTTGTCTATTATCAGCTGATTATAGTACTCTAATGTGGTTTAGTGAGCTATTTTATTGTTTTCTACCTTGGTTAAATTATCTGGACGTGCTGGTAGTACCTGCTTGGAGCACGTGCTTTCAGCTACGCAGATTACCATCTCTTGAATAGATGCTGTCAACGGTGCCTAATGGAGTGGGGCCTCATTTTTCGGCTTGGACATTTATTTCATGTGGTGAACTAGATTTGGTCAAAACTTTTGGGTATAGACCAATGTGGGAGTGCATGGATTTCCTCTCTTGGTGTACAATTTGTCATGGTTTTTACAAATTCACCGCATTACATTACATCTTCTGTTTGGAGCAATAATTGGAGGTATGTTCAAACGTTTTCATCAACTATGTGACATATTGGTGTGTAGCGAATTCTATCAAGTTAGCATGATGAAGTGCTAATCAAAGTGGTCCAACTTCTTCCTTTCTTGCATATCGCTGGAAGCATGTGTGTTGGGGTTAATACCATCACTTGGGTCTGTACTTATGACAGTTGTTTTTCTTTTATTGTGCTACTGTGTTTGCTTTCATCTTTTTTGGCTTTAGGTAAGTTTGGCATTTGCATAGTTCCTTAAGATATAGGTTTTGTAGGGTGACTCTATCTAGTTTTGCATCAGTCTTATTCTCCACTGGGTTCATGATGTATTGAATTTGGTGTAATTTTGTTTTCTTTTTGTTATAGCACGTGATTAGACGCCCTCTCAAACCCTTCATAGAAGGTGGGGGAGTGGTATCAATGATGCTAAGCAAATTGATTATTAATAATATTCCCTCATTCCTTATCAAAAAATAGAAACCATCAAAATTGTGGGTCAAAATATAACCATACATAAAGAGTAACATTGATCGCTACCCACATTGGAAAGTGTGACTGATTTATCTGATAACGATTGCGATCAAAGATGTCGGGACGCTGAGAGGGGAGGAGGAGCAAGAGGGCCCAAAATTTGAGGTTTTTTATTTTTAATAAAATAATAAGTTAAAAAAATATTTCTTAAATAAAAATATATTGGGACTTACCACATTTGACGCGTGCTGACAATGTATTAAAATTAAATCCGAAAATAAAATTGCTTGCATTCACATACGTATATGCAAATGGAATGTAAAACTATGTTATTTGTACATAACATTACTCTTTTAGGAGTCACGTTTTTTGCATTGGTAAGGAACAATGTAAATGTGAAAGAAAGAAAGATAATGTTCATCTCGTCATGTAAGTTGGACTAGACCCACACCAGTGTGGTGTATGAGAAGTGTATATCAGAACTATGTAAAACCATTATAAATATTGTAACCATGCTTGTTAAAATGTAGTTGTCGTATGTGTGTTAGTTACAAATGTGTAAAAATATTATAAATATTGTAACCAAACTTGTAAAAATGTGGTTGTGAAAATGTTTAAAAGTAATGGGTTCTGATAGTTTTTCAATTAGGTTTTTTTGTTTATGTTTATATAGTGAAGTAGAGTTGCATCAATAACCATGAAAAGGAGCGAAAATACTTGCCTAAAAAGATTATAGAAGAAACCATGAAAATATTGGGTCATTATATGGCCATACGTAAAGAGTAACATTGTTTGCTTACCACATTGGAAATGTTCATTGGTTTATCTGAGAGTGATTGGGATCAAAGATGTTGGGAGGAGGCCAGGAGGGGAGGAGGAGCAGAAGGAACCTAAATTTGAAGTTTTTTATTTTTAGTAAAATAATAAGTGAAAAAATACATTTTTTACTTAAAAGTATATTTGGACTTACCCCGTTAGACGCGCGCTGACAATGTATTAAAATTAAATCTGAAAATAAAATTGTGTGCATTCACGTACGTACATGAAAATGCAATGTAAAACTATGTTATGTGTAAATAACATTACTCTTTTAAGAATCATGTTCCTTGCATAGGTGAACAACAATGTAAATTTGAAAGAAAGAAAAATTGTGTGCATCTTGTAACATTAGATAGACTACGCCAGACCTGATTGGTGCACAAGATTTGTTTATTAGACTTATGTAAAAACATTATAAATATTGTAACCAAGCTTGTTAAAATGTAGTTGTACAAGTATTTAATTACCCATCTCACAATCACAGTTAATGTCATTTTCTTTTTTCACTCATTTTGTATCCCTCTTAGACGTGATCTGAGTCATCAATTATTTTTGTAAATAGTACCCAAAAAAAAACATGACAACTCAACTTGCCATTTTCAAATTTATTTAATTAATTCAAAATCACATACACACACATATTCAAAAACACTTACTTTCTTTAAAAAAATTCTTCCTTCTTCGATTTGAGACTGCTATTCACACAGTTTATTGGAATCAAAACTTGGTTCTAAAAACTTGAGACACCAAAAGGTTTCTCTTTTCTTTCTGGCCTCCCACTGCTTCCTCTGTCATTAAATGGCTTCTTCACTACCAAGGGCTTTCTTCCTCTTTCTGCTCAGCATTTTCTTGTTTATAGCCTTCTCTTCCGCTGAGGATCCAACCTTTCTTCAAGAATTTGTGTTCTCCTACATCACCGCCTCTCCTCTTGGAGTTCCCCAACAGGTTCCTCTCTCTACTTCCAGACCTGCATCATGTGACACCGCCACTGTTCATGGTCAGTTCACGAACTTAACCGAATTGAATTTGAAAGGCAATGCAATGCTCTCTCACCTCGTGAACTTGTAGAGGGTTGTGTGAATTAATGTCATTATCATTTTTTTGTAATGGCTTATGTTGTTGCAGGTCATTGTTATCAATGACATATTTCTAGGTCCTACTGTCAATGTAACCACAAATGACAACATTGTTGTCAATGTCTGAAACAAATTGGACAAGAGCCTCCTCATTCATTGGTATGTTATTTCTTTTCTCAGTTTCAAATGTTCAAAACTTGTGATTTGTTTGCTCACAAAAATCATTGTTAGCCTAAAATTAATGTATTTTTCATTTTCATTGGTGATTGAGATAGGTCTGGGATTCAGCAAAGGGGGAGTTCTTCGCAAGTTGGCGTTCTAGGAACAAATAGTCCCATTCCTCCAAAATGGAACTGGACTTACCACCCTAATTCAAACATAATCCCCCACCCTAATGTAACCACCCTAATTTGGAGTTTTTTTAATAAAATAAAAAGTTAAAAAGTAAATTTTTTAATTAGAAGTATATTAGGACTTACCTCAGTTGACGCCCGCTAACAATGTATTTAATTTGCCCCCTTTATTAGGCAAAATTGCCTTTTCAGGAACCAAGGCGGGAACAACGCCAACATGGAACCTACTATATACTACAAGAATAAAGAATTTTTGTAGCGACTTTTTCTCAACATCATCAGAGGTGTTGGCAAAAAATTGCATATGTCAACAATATTTACTAGTTGTTGGGATAAGAAAGTTTTTTCTCAACATCATTATAGCTGACAAAAGTAAATATATCCCAATAGTAACCAAAGATTTTGGGAATAACATAGCTATTTACAAACAACACAATGAGTTACTGGCAAATCTATATAAATTTGTCAACAATATCTTATGTCGCCACAAGAGACTATCTATGTATGCCAACCGCTCTTTTAGATGTTGGGACAAATAGTGTACACACATATGCCAACGACTTTTTTCCAAGGAAAATGAATTTGTTGGTAGAAAAGAGATTTGGCAACGGCATTTACACGTTGTTGGAATATGTAATTTTTTTCCCAACAATATCCTAATCTCTAGGATAAATACATTTATCTCAACAACAGAAAAATAGTTAAGAAAAACACATTTATTTTAGATTATAATCACATCTATAAAAAAATTACATTTTTAACACTTCATAATATTAATAAAACTACTTTTAAATTATTCAATTACTAAAAAAATCGAATGTGTTTCTTAAGCAAAAATAATGTGTTTTTGTAAAAAAAAAACACATTTTAAGAAGCATATTATTTAGAGACGTATTATTTCAAATCACATACCTTTCGACTCTTGATTTAAAATGAATGAGCATTTGTTGATGAAAGGAATGTACTAATTAGTGATTGGTATCATATTCAAATATAACTAAATATCATTTTCAAAGTGATTAATAGTAATTACTAAATTAAAAAAGGTTATTAACACGATTTTAAAAAAAATTACACAAATAACGTTTGATATAATCAAATATAGTAATGAGAAATTAAATTTGTACTATATATTGATAAGTTGATAGTTAAATATCAATTTTAGCTGTATAAAATATTCCAAAATAAAATTTAGAAATGCAATTTTTACTATTAATTTATGACACCATGCATAGCTAAAAACAAATAAAATATTAAAGCAGCGACTATTTTTGTTAAGATAAACTAGATAAGACAACAATTTTATTAGTTTATATATTCTTATCATATCTACTTTAATTGTTGAGACATGTTAGTTTTCATGGCAACTTTAGTGGCTTCCACAAGTTAGATACGGCAACAAAAGATTGTCCAAATAGCAGAGACAATTATTGTTGTAAAAGCATGAGTAATGACAGCGCGTCAAATGTCGCTTCGAAACTTTTCGCAACGGGACTTAAGGCAGCAATATGTAGCGACTTTTTCTTTGTTGAAAAAAGCAATTTTCTCAACAACTTTAAACATTTGACAATGACTTTTGTTGTTGCAAAATACATTTTATCTTGTAGTGATACTAAAGGGTATTATTCCATGCAACTACTGATCCCAAAGTCCAAATGTTGTTCTCTACCTTTATTGCATGTACTACTTGCTACCTCTATTCATAGACTAGTAGGGGAACGTGTACCTATGATCATACTTTTAGTTGTTCTAGCTTTATATGGGGTGATCAACATGCTGATTCAAACAGGCATACCCATGCATACGCTAGTCTCGTCCTTTATTACATGTACTTTGTTAACTCTACTAATAGACCAAAAGTATAACTTGTACCCTATTTGCTGTCCCACAATTATACCTATCTATTGTACCACTATTACACATAACATAGTTTTACATTGAATTTGCGTGTGTGTACATGAATGCATGCAATTTTATTTTTCGACTTAACTATAACTTCCGCCCGTACTATGAACGAGCCTTAAGTTATAATGTTGTATACATATTTTGCTGGCCAAATGGAATGAATCATATCTCCCATTTTAAATATCTAAAGAAACATAAATATTTTGTTAATGGGCATAAGAAACACAAATATTATTTGAGGTAATAGATGGTGATTATTAATTTATTTAATCATCAAAATTGTACTAAAATTATTTTGAAATTTACAACATCTGACACGTGTTGACAACCTGTTAAAATCATATTTGAAAATAAAATTGTTTGCAGTCACATACGTTCATGAAAATACAATGTAAAACGATGTTAAGTACAAAAAACATTACTCTTTTAAGGATTATGTTCCTTTGCATCTGTCAATAACGACTTAAATATAAAAGAAATAAAAATAATATGCATCTCGCTATATAAGATGGACTAGACCCACACCCGTGGGATGCATGGGATGAGTTTATTATAATTACGCAAAAAGATTATAAATATTGTAACCAAACTTGTTAAAATGTAGTTGTGCATGTGTGTGTCAATTACGAATATGTAAAATAGTAGTTTTTCTTTGTCATCTGTTGTTAACTCAACTAGAATGCATTTGTTTTGTTATCATATGTCTTACAAAATGCATTTAATGCGTTATGTGTTTATATGTGTACTAGATTTTTTCAAGAATGTGTAACGTGTATTGCTTATATCTATTTTTAATGAGGTGTTTATTTGCTTTTTCTTTATAAATGTCACCTATTTTATTTCTAAAACGTTTTGCAACGTGTGTAGTGGTTGCATGTGAGGGTTGACTGTAATTTTTGATTTGTAAGTCAGGATTCTAAAAAATATTTTAGTGTGCGTATTAAATGGGTCGTAGTGTATTAAATATTGTGTGTGCTTTTCAAATCTTCACTTTCCTATGTTTTTTCAAAACTGCACATAACAATCACTCACTTCACACACTGCCAACGTTCTATCTTCATATATCTATGTAAAACCCTAAACATTTTGCATCGATTATTCCATACAACCGATGTTAAATGTTTGTTCTAGACTACAATAGACACTGATGAAACACATTTTGTATCGGTTATTTCATACAACTGATGTTAAATGTGTTTGTAAGAGACATTTAGCATCAGTTGTATTGAATAATCGATGCTAAATGTTTGTTTGTAGACTATAATAGACACTGGTGAAACACAATTAGCATTGATTATTTCATACAACTGATGTTAAATGTATTTGTAAGGGACATTTAACATCGGTTGTAATGAATAACCGATGCTAAATGTTTGTTTCTAGACTACATTAAACAATGATGAAACACATTAAGCATCGAGTATTTAAAAAACCGGTGCTAAAGGTGACATTTAGCATCAGTTAAATAACCGATGCTAAACATCCCACTTTAAGCATCGCAGGATTTAGCATCGGCAAATAACTGATGCTAAATGTCCAAAACAACCGATGCTAAATGTCTCTTCTGCACTACTGACACTATCACATTGTCATTTTGATAGTTTTTTCGTCAATATATCACAATGTCTTTTTTGTATAAGCATATCACAATGTCATTTTGTTTTCCAATAGACACATTTCAACTTCTAATCTAGACTCTTCTTCAACCGTTAAATTAATTACCCATCTCACAATGCATCTCACTATCACAATTAATGTCATTTTGTTTTTCACCCATTTTGTATCCCTTTTAATCGTGATCTGAGTCATCTATTCTATTTGTTATTAGTACCAGAAAAATGACATGGCAACTCAACTTGCCACTTTCAAATTTATTTAATTGATTCAAAATCACATACACACGCATATTCAAAAACACTTACTTTCTTTAAAAAAATTATTCCTTCTTCGATCGGAGACTCATATTCACATAGTTTATTTGAATCAAAACTTGGTTCTAAAAACCTGAGACACCAAAAGGTTTCTCTTTTCTTTCTGGCCTCCCATCGCTTCCCCTGTCATTCAATGGCTTCTTTACCACCAAGGGTTTTCTTCCTCTTTCTACTCAACATTTTCTTGTTCATAGCCTTCTCTTCCTTTGAGGATCCAACCTTTCTTCACGAATTTGAGGTCTCCTACATCACCGCCTCTCCTTTTGGAGTTCCCCAACAGGTTCCTCTCTCTCTACTTCCTGACCTGCATCATGTGACACCGTGGCTGTTCATGGTCAGTTCACAAACAAAACCGAACTGAACTTGAAAGACAGTGCAATGCTCTCTCACCTAGAGAACTTGTAGAGGGTTGTGTGAAGTAATGTCATTATCATTTTTTTGTAATGGCTTATGTTGTTGCAGGTCATTGTTATCAATGACATATTTCTAGGTCCTACTGTCAATGTAACCACAAACGACAACATTGTTGTCAATGTCTGAAACAAATTGGACAAGAGCCTCCTCATTCATTGGTAAGTTATTTCTTTTCTCAGTTTCAAATGTTCAAAACTTGTAATTTGTTTGCTCACAAAAATCATTGTTAGGCTAAAATTAATGTATTTTTCATTTTCATTGGTGATTGAGATAGGTCTGGGATTCAGCAAAGGGGGAGTTCTTCGCAAGATGGTGTTCTAGGAACAAATTGTCTCATTCCTCCAAAATGGAACTGGACTTACTAGTTTCAATTGACAGATCAGATTGGGAGCTTTTTATACTTCCATTCTCTTCACTTACAGAGGGCAGCCGATGGATTTGGGGTGGGGGGGGGGGGGGGTTATCATAAACAATCGCCCAATTATTTCGGTTCCTTTTGATACCCCACACGGGGATATTGTTCTTTTTATTGGAGGCTGGTACACACACAATCACACAGTTAGTAGTAGACTAGTAGTGTGTGTGTGTGTGTCTGCGCGCGCGCGTGTGTGTAGCTTGAATTTGTGGAAAATTTATGTCAATCAATGCTTTTCTATTCAATGTATCAAATTGTTTGTGGTTGGTTCTGCTACGGTATGTAGCTTTTGAGGAAGGCTCTAAATGGAGGAGAAGATCTTGGCATTCCAGATGGTGTTCTCATCAACGGGAAAGGCCCGTATAGATATAGCGATACAATTGTACCTGATGGTGTGGCCTATGAGAAAATTGAAGTCCAGCCTGGTATGTTCCTCCAAGAAATTTAACTTTGATTATCTGAATTTTTATTATTTCAAATAATGAAATGGATGGTTTTGTTGGGTTTTACGGGTCAATACAAAACTAGTTCTATGTCACATTGTGAGACACTTGAATATCTCAAGTAACTTGTATAATTTCTCTAGTGTTTGGTTTCTTTAATATTTAGGCATGCGATGTCTTTGTATATCTTGAGTTATTATTTATGTATTATTATATTAGTGGAGTTGAGCACAAGTTGCAATAAACAAGCTTATTGTGGGGATGGCAAAACGGGCCAGCCCGCCCCGCCCTGCGTTTTGCCCACAAAAAATGGTGCGGGGCGGGCTGGCCTGCAAACAAGACACGGGTTCAAAATTCTAGCCCGCCCCGCCAAAGGGATGGGCTGGCGGGCAGCGGGCTGGCCCGTTTATTTTTTTTGCAGTTTTTTCAACAGACTTTTCACCTTTTTTTACATTTCAATTAGATTTTTCACCTATTTTTTAAAACAGTTTTTCAACAATTTTTTCTTAAATTTATTTTGCAGATATTTACAAATAGAAGTATAAAACCATCAACAATTGGAAATACAAGATTAACTATAAAGCAACTAAAACCATATAGAAACTTCAGCTAAACCATCAACCATAATTCAAGTATTAATTTTCAAGTAACCAAAATAAGTATTTTTAAGAACAAAAAAACCATAACAAGTACAACCCCAAAGTCTAGAGATTCAAATTACATAACATTGTCTAACAAAAGAAAAGTGAAGCATCTAAATTCTAATCTTCAATGTCAATAACATTTGATGCGATCTTAGAACAACTTGGACCATCATTTTCATCTTCATTGTCATCATAATTTCCATCTACATTACAAACCAATGTAATCAATTCAATGGTTAGTAAAAAATATGTAAAAATAATAGTAGGTGATCCTATTCACATTAAATATATTACCATCATCAAAGGCATGCAACCAATTGCGAGCACAATGCAATGCTTCCACATTTTCAGACAATAAGCGATTTCTATACTTGTTAAGCACTCTAGAACCAATGCTAAAGGAAGATTCTGATGCAACAGTGGTAATAGGAATGCTTAACAAGTCTCGAGCCATTATTGAAAGTTCGGGAAATCTTTGTCTAGTGTTCTTCCACCATTGTGGTATATCCAAATCTTCCGAGTAGTCAAGATCCAACACCTGCTCTTCCAAATACATATCAAGCCGACTTTGTCCAATTTTAGCAACACTAGATTGTTGTCTACCCACTCTAATTTCTTAAATTTATGACAATACAATCACAACACAAAATTAAATGAAGCCTTCACATCAAATATGTAGAATTCCACCTTGTAGGCACATCTGTAACCAACCCACTTGATACATCAATGTTACCAACCGTATTAATGCATTGCTTAAATTTTACCATCCTACTCTCTGAACCCTTCACATGTTTGATGCTTTCCCTAATCTTTTTCAAAGCACCAAATGCTACTTTAAGTCCCTCTTGCACAATTAGATTTAAGATATGTGCACAACAGCGGACATGAAAGAACTCCCCTTCACATAACAACCACTTTTGTAAGGCTAGTTGACTCTTCAAAGTTTGCTGCATGACATCATTTGTAGAAGCATTATCTAAAGTAATGGTAAAAACCTTCTTCTCTATTCCCCAATCAGTCAAAAACTCAGTTGTTTTCTTGCACAACTCAAAACCAGTGTGAGGGGGAGGCATGTGACAAAAGTTGAGGATTTTACCATTTAACTTCCAATTTTTATCAACATAATGAGCAGTTAAAGTAATATAACCCTCAGTATTAATTGATGTCCATAAATCGGAAGTTAAAGATATCCTACAAGGAGTGTTGGCCATTTCTTCCTTAATTTTTGCCTTTTCCCTCATGTATATTTTCACAACATCAGCCTTGGCGGTATTTCTAGTGATAGCAGGGTTCAAATACTGAAGCCAATCTGTAAGCTCATCATACTCAGCAAATTTAAAAGGAAAATCCCGCTTAATAATTAGCGTAGCGCATTTTTCACGAGATATCAAATTATCAATCCTTATGGATTTTAACTTTGTTACAAACTTTAAGATGACGTTGTAGAGATTTGGTGGCATATTGTCTTCCTCCAGCTGCATATGATGTACCACAGGCATTGCATTTTGCTCTTTGCCTTCCCTCACTATCCAACCCTTCTTCGCGAGTAAAAAACTTCCACACAATGGATTTCTGCCTACTCTTATTCTTCTTGATTTCACTAGGTTTCACTGGCTCACACTCTTGTTCAATAGTTAGGTCCAAGTCTACATCATCACTTTCATCGATTGGAGCTAAGAAATCCATATCAAATCTAAGTCCTAAAACACAATAAATTCAATTTTAATTACCAAAAAATATTCTAATAAACAGTATAATAAATCTCCAAAACACAGACATTAAAATGATAAAAGAATGTTTCCATCAATTTCCTGTTTGCTATCACATTTTGGTATTTCACAGTGAAGATAAAACTATATTTCATAAAATATTCATACGTCATATCATACTAATATTAATAATATAAGGAAAAATCACAAAACTAATATTAATAATATTTACTCCTACACCATATCATACTAAAAAACAATAAAGCTTTAATATTAATAATAAAGCTGTTTTTTCGAATCAATAATAGTTGGGTTTTTAAAAAACAATAGAAAACAAAAACCGATAAAGCTTGTACCAAACAGCCACAACTGATTTTAATATAAGGCAATGGTCAAATTTTCAACTTAGGCCACAACTTGATTTTAATACTCTTATTATTTAGTAGTGGATTCGAAAACAGAGGCAACAATACTGGCTAAGTGGCTATCCCTTCCTACAACAAGTACGTGTGTCAGTGTGTGTTCGTTCACAGTCACAAAAAAATAGAGCAAATACCGTAAACTGAAATACCTGATAACTAAGAAGTCAGAGTTGATGTTGAATCACTGATGAAAGAGAGGAAGAGAACGACTGACGGTGAATTGCTGATGAGAAGTTAAAAGAGATACCGTAAAAACCTAATGTTATTGTTACTTAATTAGACAAAACTAATTGGGCTTGGGGTGGGTTGGATTTTAAAATTGTGTTTAATAAAATGGACTGATATGATGTTTGTTTTATTTTTCTTTTTTTTAAAAAAGGCTTGCGGGCCAACCCGCCCCGTTCTTGTCTTTAGCCCGCGGTTTTTCTCCTTTTGGCGAGGCGGGGTTAGCGGGTCAACGGTCCCAATATCGCAACCCAGTCCGCCTTTTTTGGCGGGTCGGCCAGACGGGCCAAGCCTGCTTTTCCATCCCTAATTGTGGTTATGTGGAGTGTAACTATTTGCTCCTCGAGATCCTACTTTAAGTTAAATATCTGTGGTGTTTCTGTGCTAATGCTTCAATATACAGTTTGTTTAAATAGCTGTAATGTTATGACATTCTTGATAGTGATTTAACTCCTAAATTTTTAATGGCTTTTTTCTTTATAATATGCAACAGGGAAAACTTACTGACTTCGTGTACACAACGTCGGAGTATCGACTAGTTTGAATTTCAAGATTTGTGACTTTGACATTTCAAAGATGTTGCAAGACCTCTCCAAATAAATTTCTTTCCTGCTTCTCCAAAACCACTAAGGAAAAAAGTCACCAAGTTCTTGAATTCATTATCTTATCATAGACAACTCGTTTTTCAAGAGTGACTTTTGACATGAAATTAATTTGCTCTTATACCAAACCAATTCCATCATAATTCAGCTCATCGTTGATAACTCGATTTGTATGCTGATTAGCCTCATCAAATCATGTTTTAGCATGTTTGGGAAATTAGTCGAACTTTTATTTTTTGGTTGGAGTTTTGTATCAATATCTTGTAATACATAACTACGAAGTTGTTCTGAAATCTACAATAAAATAAAAAAGGCAGTATAATTTAGTCATTATATAGATATTAAAACTAAAAAATTACAATATTCACCATTATCTAACTAAACACACATCACATACCTGGTGTTTGAAAAATAGCTCGCCGTCTTTGTAATATAGCATCACTTAGTAGATGCTATGTTTGGTTAGCAATCAACAAGGATGCAAATAGCATTCTCAAATAATATCCAGATCTCCAATGTAACGCCTCTTTAATTGCATCAATATATTATTTGTCATCAACTAATAATCCCATTGCATAACAAGCATTTTGAAAGTTGGGCGGACAACTATCCCTATGATTCTAATATTATACAAGCAAGTAGGTCCCTTAACATAACTATGCAAAGTCCTCATATAATATATATCTCTAGTACCATGGGGTACATAATGCATTCTACCAATGCTCAAACCTTTCATCCGAGGACACCATTTTTGTTCCTTTTTATGCCATACGAAGTGTAGTGGAAACTCAGTATATGTCAATTTTTTAGCTTGTGGGTATGTTCCATTTGCATCACACCAAGCTAAAAAAATCATATTACTTGATCTAATACGATCAGTAACTTTGTCTATATTACACCAACTGTCAAAACGGATATATTGTTCTCCGAGCAAGTGAAACACCATTCTTTCAACTGATGGATCCCTATAGTGAATGTCAAAGATAAACATCCTCCACACAGCTTCATAAGGTGACAAATCTACAACCATAATATCCATTGATCTCGTCAATCACAATTGTTTCAACTACATCATGATCTGTATTGTACAATGAAGCGGTCAATTTCTCCAGTGCAAGGTAAACCTTTACTTATGTATTTAGCAATTTTCTAAAAAATGTGCATAGCTTTGTTTTAGTCCAGGAACAAAAAATATGTCAACCGTCGGTTTAGTTTATAAGCTTGATGTGGAGGGGGTGCTAAGCAGATATATTAAAAATAGCAAAGTCTGTCTTTCCTGTTGTGATAGCTGTCGGAAATTGACACAATATTTTCAAAGTCATTCCATTGTCATCGAGACTAATTTGCCTATTTGGTAAGTCTTAGAAAATCCTGATGGGTAGAATTATCATAGTATGACATCAGATATGAACCCAGAGGGCCGATCAAAGCTCAAGTGTTGACAGATTTCACAACAGAGATACTAGATTATGGTAATTAAGAAACTTATGTCCACATGAGCAGATTGGATATTATCGGTCAATCAATCATCAAATGTTGAAGGAAGTGGAGCTGGTATCACACTTGAAGGACCCGATGCGGAATTACTAGAATAGTAACTTGGGTTTAACTTCAAGGAAATAAAAAATTCAGGCCAAACATGTTGACATTGCTTTATAAGATGATCTAGAGGTCAAACACTAGAAGGCGTGAAGCGACGACCAACTCGTAACTTATCAAGTGACCGGCTGATTCCAAACTAAGGATGATTAGATGAAAAAATATGCAGCAAAGGTGAAGAGCTATCGAGTTAACTTGAATTCTTCGAACTATCTCATGTCCCAAGGAGCAAAATACTAGAGCATATATCCTAGCCAAGGATCCAAACAGTCAAAGGATCAAATTGGTTTGAATAGTCAGATGACATTAAAAAAGCATGAAAGTCTAGAACAACTCACCAAATTCAGATTAATCGCTAATTAGAACGACCTCACCCTATGTGCTTGCCACTCAAAGGATGTACTGTGTACACTATCGAAGGCATGTACCGACCTCCCACAAAGCTCAGGGCCTGAGAAAAAACCAAATGATGTCGAGCTTATATTGGTCGATATTGGTAAACCCTAGCTTCATTGAATCTCTTCACTTCGTTTATACATCTTGATATTTAAAACATACTTCGCTTATCACCATTATGCTTATGCCAAAATATTAATTAATTTTGGAGCCTAACACATGTCGATTTTTTTAAGTAAATTACACAATTATTATTATTATTATTATTATTATTATTATTATTATTATTAGGTTTTGTACATTGTCTTAAGTCCTTTACTTGTCGGCCTTTCCAATGATTTAAGTTTACTAGCCTACTTAAACTTTTGACATATTTAAAGGACACAATCTAAATAGGCGATTTTTAAAGTTTGGATACTCTATAGGTCAAAATCGATGCATAGCTTATAAATATCAAATCAATCTGAGTTGCAGAACGATACATTTGCACTAAAACCGAACACCTCTATTATAAATGATATAACTCAATATAATTACCATTAAACTGCAAATTCAGAAACCACCAACTTAAAAATGAACCCTCCAGTGGGTTAAGTGCAATTCCTCAATCCAAAAGTAAACGAGTACATAAACCCTAAAGCGTACAAGATACATCATCAAAGTATATGACCATCTAATGGTTTCATAAATTTCACATTACATAAACAAGTAAAAGATGTCATTTCAATATCCTCAAGGGAATTATCATAATCCGAGCTCAATGAGCTTCCCCTTAACTGTGCCATCTTCACTTGCTTATCTGTAAAAACACCACATAATACAGAATGAGATTACAATAATCTCAGTGAGTTCCTCGACCACACCTCACTATACATATACTCACGATATCTTTTAACACATTACCGATAATGCATCCCCTTCTCGTCATAGTTTTACATATCTAAACGCTATTAACGTACCGATGAAGAACCCACACTTAACAGAATCGTTAAGAGAAAATCTCAGAGCCTTGAGCTTAGGTTCATGACACCTCTCCCAAGCACATTCAACCATTCTTTAATTCATTTATAATTGTACCCATATATGTACTAGTTAGTTCTTCCTCACTCATCTCATGAAACAATATTTTTGACGCTCAAACATATCATAAACAAGTCATACAATGGTTTAATTCTATGATAAAAAATGTTACTTGGGCTAGGGAGGGACTTGAAATGCAGTTGGTACCCAAAGGAGTGAGAAAATTGAGTTTTTAAAATGCTGGAAGCGCTTGGGCGCACGAGTCGTGCGCTTGCTTGGGCGCATAGACCGTGCTTGTTAGATTTTAAAGGAGCACCTAGTATCAGACAGGCACACGGGTCGTGCGCTGGGGCGCACAGACCATGTGCTCTGTGTAACAACAAAGTTTCTTTCACATTTTTAATGCACTATGAGTCTCCCAATGGTACCAATTGTATCCCAATACCTCACAAATCTCGAAATACAATAATTACCCTATAACTAAACATCACTTTCAATACCAATTATGTTCCAATTCAATCATTATCCAAACAATAATCCAATCAACATGCATTACCAATACACAACAATGCAAGTCAAATACACAACAATCAATTTCACCAATCAGAATCTAAACTTGTAAGCAAGTCTCAATTCACATATCAAATAGATTTCAGTACTAGAATTTATGAAAGGGGAAAAAAGGGGAACTCACCAATCAAGTTGAATAGCACATGCAAGCAAGAATGCCAACTCCAATAAATCAACAAGTCATCAACAAGCTCCTAGACCTTCTCTTTGACTTCCCTAAGCTCCAATATAGCTACCCATTTGCTCTAATCCAGCTCTCAACTATCATACAACAAACCCTAACTCCATTTTAGCTCCCACCTCTTACATGCAAACCCAACCCAACTAAGTACCCTATGCTTTCTCCTACCCAAATGAACTCGAATGAAGACCATAAGAAACAAGATGGAAGGGTCAAATCTTAATGCCTCTGTTTTTGGGTGATTTCGAAATGGGGAAGATGAAAAGAGAATGTTGTAGGTTACAATGCATGAGGTGGAAATGTAGTGGGGACCTACAATGGTTAGGTGAAGAAATGTGTGAAGGTGGGGCTTAGCTCTCCCTCTTCTTCTCTTCCTCTCAAAGCTCCTCCCTCTCATTCTTTTGGTTTCTCTATTTGAACTATAGAGTCATGCTTTTAAGAGATCTCCTTTGGGTATTTTAGTCTATTGAGTGAAATTTTGAAAAGGAAATCCCAATAGTGCCCCTCTCCTATCATACTATTTACTAATCCCTCTAATCAAATACACAATTTCATTGCTTATCAAAAAAAAAATACACAATTTCATTCACAATCTAATTAACATAGAAATATCTCTCAAACCACAAGACACACACAGATGATCTAATATTAACATTTGTTTTATTCAAACAACAACAAAAGTAATTAAAATTACTTTGGGTGTTACAATTTTCACCCCTGTGTCTCATATCTTTTAGTATTAGTGATTTTAATTTTCGTTTTTCGTAAGCGCAACTTAATTGGTAAGACGTTTCACCTACAAATTAAATGGTCGGGAGTTCGAGTCATAAATGGGGAAAGTGAAGAACACTATTGATCCCCTTTAAAAGAGAGAAAAAAATAGAACTAAATCACATCTGTCTATTAGAACATTAGTCTATTTAAAGATAAGATCAGATGATTATTTAAAGATGTTAATATGAAATAGACCCTTGGTTGATACACCAAAACAAACTTTCAGCTGCCAGTATGAGGACCTCTTTGGTGAGTGATCTGTAAGTACATCTGTCAGCACTCGTTGAACCTTGAGGACTGTCATGACCTTGATGAACCTCTGGAGCCAACTCACCTGACTTTTTTAGCCAAAAAAAGGCTATAACAAACTTTCAAAAATAACAGACCCATATATGGCAAGTAACATGCCATGTTTGGTCCTTGAATTTTTAATTAAGTAGGTTTGTTTATGCAAAACTGAGTTGGTCCAGTCAGTTGCTACCCTTACTTGTTATGCCTTTGCTTGGATTATGTAAAAACGGGAAAAATAAACAAACATCAATTCGAATTTCACTTTTGTACATAAAGCTTACATAGATTAAGAAACCATGAAATTGATGTATATTTGTACCGAAATTGATGTATATTTGTACCGAAATTGATGTAAAGACAAAGGGATATAAATCTTCCACTATAAGTAATCTTGTAAAAATCAAATCTTCTCAACTCTATACTAGAGATGAAAAAAGGGAGTATAATAGAGGAACCCCAAGCCTTAGTTTACCAAAAAAGAATCTAAGTACACTGTTCAGTTTAAGGTGGATTTTAAGTTGCACAAATTCACCTTTTTGTGTATTGTGCCCAAGTATGGTTAGCACCGTGGATTTCGTACAGTTGAATTTGGATGGTTATGATTATAATAGGCAACCTATTGTCCATGTTGATGGTATACTTTTATTGAAATTGCATTATAGTAACCTGATAGTTTAGGAAATCGTTTTTGTTGTCTTTATATAATTTGTATTTTTTTGTTGACAGGTTTTGTTGCAGCGTTGCAGGCACCCTTACAGGGAACGACAACCTTGTAGGATAGATATATAATCATGACAATAAAAATTGAAATAGTAATTATAATGAAAATAATAATTATAATATAAAAATAAAATTTGGTAATTATTTAGTGACGAAAAATGAACCGGGTCAAAAGCAAGGCCAGTTGTTAGTTTGGGCCCATTGGGCCATTTTAAGTATTGGTTTATTTTGGCCCATATTTCGTCCAACCCCTGAGCTACTCAGTAGACGTCCCATAAACGCGTGAAAAGACCAAAATACCCTTAATAAAACTTCTGATTTCTATTTTTTTATAATTAACTACGGTTCGGCGCACGCTAGGCCGAACCGGTTCGATCAATCATCATCTGAACCATTCCACACACCCCTTTTTGCACTGTGGTTTATTTTCAACAGGTTCGGCCAAGTGTGTGCCAAACCGATTCGAGCTTCAAGAGTCCGAACCAAATTGTTATTGGTTTTTTTTAATATTTGCGTGTAAATTAGCTACTTTCAACGATAAATTGACTACTTTTAACGAATGTAACAATAAATTGAAAACTTAATTATCGACTACTAAGACGTATAAAAAAACTAAACATATATAAATAAGTATAATATGTCTTACAAACCAAAAAAGTCATAAAAACAATCCATAAAATACAATGCCATAAAAACTAAACATAACTACGGTGTCTGCCTCTCCCTCCGCTGGTAGACACAGCCAAACTTCCTCAGCCCCCGTGCAAATGGCTTAGCAATTTTCTTAAGCCTATCAACAATGCTATAGCCACGGGTCCCACGTGGAATCTCAGCCTCCCGAAGAACCACCTTCAACTCATCATAGAGGCTCTGCACCTCTGGCATACTCTATAAGACAGAAAAAAACTACTTAATTTAATAACAAAACAAAATAAAATAAAAAATAATTTAATAACACTGTAAGACTAAAATAAAGGATCATACCTCTCTCATATCTGAAGCCTCGAAAGGGTAGTTGTCGGGGTTTAGGTATGGGTGGGATACCCTCCTAAACCAGGCAATGTACCCCTGAATAGTGCCTGACATCCCATCCACTACCGGGACACCACAGGGAATAATGTGCAAATTGAAATTAATCCACGCATCATCAACTTCTTCCTTTGTGACTATCGCCCTTCCAGGAGGCTTAGGGTCCTCTGGGATCCCCTGTACCCAGCCAAACTATCTGACCACTCGATCAGGCATATATGCCAACATGCCCCCAGCATGACGCAGATACCTCCTAAAGAAGGTCATCCTATCCATATCTCTGTGGACTAGGTTCACAAATGGCATCCATGTCACCTCATCTGACCTAAGATGATCTAGAGCTGCCCTAAAATGTTCCACAAACCCATCAGCCCGTGTCGGGTCAGTGTGATGAGGATTACCTGCCATGGTACTTACAGGTGTCTGTTCCCCGTCTCACTCCGGCTCCGACTCCGGCTCCGGAGGATGTACTAGATCAGGTTTCAGCAGCTGAGGATATTGGTCCACTTACCATGGAGGATAGGATCGAGAGAGCAGCTACAGTTCTCCGAGATGCCATGGTAGACGAGGGCATTCCACCTATTGTGTATGAGAACCTTTCGACTGCTTTAGGTCTTTTAACCTTTGACCCTTAGTTGTATTTTTTTCGTATTTTTTACGGTATTTGTACTCGTATTGTACTTATATTTCGTAAGTTATTATTCTCGTATATTTAGATGTATTTGTTCTCTCGTGTTTTATTGTTATCGTTATCGTAGTTTAGCGAATATCGTTATTTATCTTTATTTATCGTAATAAATTTAATTTAAAAAAACGTTTTTGTCTTCCGGAAATACCTCTTTTTGAGGTGTTTCCGGAAAGTTGAAAAAAAATGGTTTCCGGAATTGCCTCTATTTCCAAAAAATTTAAATAAAACGTTTTTTTTTTAAATTAGGGGTGTTTTCGGGATAGTAAGGGATATGGGGGTATAGGGGAGAAGGACAAAAAGTTGTAGTGTTTACGGAGTTGAACATATCAATGTTCAGAGAACTGGACCGGTCATTGAACCGGTGAAGGTTTAATGGTTCAACCGGGGATCAATCGGACCGGGCATTATACCCGTGGAGTTGCATAAATAATTGTGTTGAATTAATCTCAATCTATCTTTTTTGATGTGTTACTCTCTATATATAGGGGGCATATCTAGTGAGATGAGCTTTTTTATGTGAGAGGTGAGAGGGTTCATTATTAGCCATTAGATCCAAATAAATGGCTAGGATTAAAAGGTGACATAAGTGACTCACGTGACTTATCTTTGTCACTATTGCACGTTTTCTTCTCCATCTCGAAGTCTTCTGGGTTCTGAGAATACCAACAGTCTTTCTCACTCAAAAACCCATTTTTTATACTTCTCCATTCATTTCTCTGAGTGGCTCTATCCTTTTTCGATTTCTTCTGCCTTTACCCTCGTTTGTTCATCCATACCACATAACAAAAAACCTTTGATTTTCGGCCAATGTTTTATTCATTTCAATTATTGTTTCCTGCAAGTTATTGAGTAAAATGTAAGCTTCATCAATGAATCAATGAGACTAAAGAAAGAAATAAATAAAAAAATATCAAGCTTCATCAGAGAATCTGTAAAATTACATTGAAAGTCAAATTGAAAAGAAAACCACATTAAAAATAAAAGCCCTATTTTGTATCGACATTATCCCCATTGGAAACACCCTTCTTTTTCTAAGAATAAAAATACAAAAAACATAGATCTAATTTCTGTGTAAGCATAAACCTTGTATTCTTCAATAAACAATAAAGTAATGTGGTGGAAGCTGCTGTGGCTGTACAAGCTGAGAACAAATGTTGAAGATTGAAAGCTAAAGTTGTTTTTAACTTGCTTATTATGATTTTATGAAAGTGTAAGTTATTTTGGATGAAAGGGGTAGTGTTGGTTATTTAATTATTGGATAAAGAAATTATGAATATCTTGTCTGGAAAAACAATTGTAGTGTTGAGTAGATATGTTATGATGGGAGATTAGTGTTAGCCTTTCTGCCAACTCTGACCTTGAAAATCGGGTCGGGCACGCAGAGTATTTAATACAAATATTAGGGCCAAATTTCAAATACTTAAAACCTGATGTCATTTAATGTAACCTGCTGTACCAGGTCTCACCCACCTATGAGCTCATTTGGGTACCATACACACAAACATTCATTTGTGCAACTTAAAATCCACCTCAGTTTAATAAAGAGGGAAAAGTCTCAAATGCTGAGAAAATTATTCCCGTCAAAATTCTTTCACTTCAAATAACAAAAAATTGTTTTTTTCAAGTGATGAAGTTAGTAAAGACAATGGGCTAAAACCCATATGGCAACATTTATTACGGTAGATATTTTGGGTTAAGAAAAATGTGGTATAAAAAATTAAGAAAAGAAGTGTAAATATAAATTAATTTTTTTAGAGTGGTAAAAATTGTAAAAGTGAGTTAAAAGTCAAACCCATAACCCAAGTAAAGAGCATAAATAATAACGTGTGTTAATATTAATGTGGTAGTTATAGGAAATAGATAATAAGATCTGCAGGATTTGTCTCTAACAGTTGTTTTAAATCTCACTTAAATTGTAGACTTTTTAACTTTTTTTTGTCTAAATTGTAAATACTCAATCAAGTCTCCGAGGATAACCTAAGAGTAGTTGACTGAGATAGTAGGGGTCTCTTTCAGCTTAACCAAGGTCCCGAATTCAGGAGAATACCTGATTTATAAAAAAAAAAAGTCTCCAAAGATAAAGTAGTTGACTTTTATATGAACTTTAATTGTATCCTTTGACTTTTTAAACTTGACATTAAGTGTTTATGTAACTTTTTTTGTAATTTCTTTCATGATATAAGTCTCTCCATATAAGTTGAGTGGTGGCAATGTTAGGATGGTGTAAGGATGGTGGCAATATTAGAGAATGGCAACAAAACAAAATTGGATTTTTTTTTCATATGCCCCCATATAAATGATCAAATGGACTAAAATTCCCCTAAACAAAACTTAAAAAAAAGGAAAACAATTCTCATTTAGTCATATTTCCGTAAAAAGTAAGTGATTTTCTCTAAATTTTTCGGAAATAGACGTATTTCCGGAAATTTTTTTTTGTAAATTTTCCGGATATAGGTGTAAAAATACGTAATTTCGGAAGGTTTTTTTGGGAATATTTGGGGAATTTCTGGATATACGTTAATTGGGTGTATATCCGAAACGCATGTTGACTTCCGGATATACACCTTTTTGACGCATATCCGGAAAATTTACAATTTTTTTCCCGAATTTACGTGTATTTCCGGAAATTTTAATGATTTTTTCCGAATTTAGCTGTATTTCCGAAATTTTTTGAATTTTTTTAAAAATTTCATTTTTTTTTCCAGTGGCAACCAGATCAGGAAACTTTGAGCGAGGTGAGTCGTCTGGACCAACACCACGAGATGATCAGAGTCCTCCAGGCACTAGGACGAGGATTAGGTTGAGGGCGAGACAGGCTGGTCACGCTTCTGAGCGTCAGAGGCGTGTTCGAGACCGAGAGAACACACGCGAGGTTGATCTGGTACAGCATGAGCAGCCTGAGCAGCAACATTATCAGAAGCCTGCTCAGCATGACTACTTGATGCAGGACGCTCAACATTATCACGAGCCTGAGTAGCATTATCAGGAGCCTGCTCAGCAGGACTACTTGATGCAGGACGCTCAGCATGAGCAGATAGAGGAGGCTGAGGCTGCTCAGCATGACGTTCAGCCTGCTGAGCAGCCTTTATTGCGCCATTTGGATCTGCACTGCGTTAGTAAGCTACTGATTGGGGAGGTAATAATAATTTATTTATTTATTTTTTACCAATAAATAATTAATTTGTTTTAATAATTTATTAATTACTTTTATTTTTTTACAGGATCGAGGTAAGATAAAGGTGGCATCTAATGGGGGCAAGATATTGAAAATTCGACCGGACCAGCACCACCCACATATAGCGGCATGGTTGCAGCAGGCCAAACTATTTCAGCTGGACACCACACCTCTCAACAACATCAACCATGAGCTCATATTTGCTTTTGTTGAGAGGTGGCATTCTGAGACCAGCTCATTCCACATGCCGTGGGGGTAGATGACAGTGACGTTGGACGACGTGTCCGCGTTGCTCCACTTGCCGCTCACGGCAATCCTTTGGCGGAGCGGCTGCATTTTGACATTGCTGATGCCATTCGGGCTGGAGAGGATTATCTGGGTATAGACGGGACAGAGTGCTGGAAGGAGTGTCAAGTTCAAAAGGGGACCAGCATTCAGATTTAACTTTTTGCAGGACGCATACAGAGAGAACATGCGCATTGGCCATTATGATCAGGCGGCACGGTGCTATTTGCTACACCCGTTGGGCACCACCATCTTCTCCGATAAGAGTCACACTTATGTGCCCGTAAAATGGGTGACTCTTATTCACGATTTTGACCATTGTGGCCAGTGGGATTGGGGTCCAGCTGCTCTTGCCATTCTTTACGAGCAGCTGAACTACGCCTCTTACTGGGAGACATTGCAGATTGGCGGATACGCTTCTCTGCTACAGGTAATTAATTAATTAATTAATTAATTACTTTTATTCTTTTAATTGCTTTTATTTATATAATTACTTATTTAGTCATTTAATTATTTTATTTCAGTGTTTGATTTACGAGTATTTTCCCACCATCGTGGTACGGAAAACCTACAGTCCTACTCCGCTTCCACGTTGCAACAGGTGGGGAACTTTAAGTGTGACCAGATCAAGCTTAAAGATTTTTGGGAGCAGCTGGATAACTTACAGCAAGATCAGGTCGTTTGGAGTCCTTGGGATGACCACAGACAGCACGCTCCTTTCCACACCATTTCCTATTTCAGAGGATGGCTGCTCTGGGGCGATGTCACTGTGCCATATATGGCAGGCAGGGTCCGCTGGCAGTTTGGGTACGTCTAGCAGATCCCTCCTGCACCCATTTCGGGCCCACGTCCATTTATGGACTCCATTGTACAGAGGTTGGCGTTGTATCCAGGCCCGACGCGGACTTTTCGTCGTAGTGGTAGACAGGCACGCGTGGCGGGTGAGTGCACTGATGATTACCTACCATGGTATGAGTCAGTGTCCATTCCCCGTCTGACTCAGGCTCCGCCTCCGCCTCCAGAGCATGATGTACCAGATGAGGAGCCAGCAGCTGAGGATGTTGGTCCACAGACCATGGAGGAGAGGCTCGATTTTGCCGCTGGACATATCCTTTATGTCATGGGACTGGAGGGCCTTCTAGCTAGTGCATATGACAGCTTCCTTCAGGCTTTGGGAGATTTAGAGATTGACAGATAGTTGTATTTTTTTCCGTACTTTTTTGTGTGTATTTGTACTCGTATCTGATCGAATTTCTTATATTATGATTACCGTATTTTTAGTCGTATTCGTTCTCTCGTTTGTTATCGTTACCGCAGTTTAACGAGTTTAATTATTTGTCGTTATTTCTCGTAATAATTCTAATTTTTTTTTAAAAAAATAACTGTTTTTTAAAAAAAAATTAAAAAAACATTTTTTTTAAAAAAATTTCCGAAATTGTTCATAAATTCGGAATATAATAATTAGAATTTTAAAAATTTCCGGAAATACGTCAAATTGAGGTATTGCCGGAAGTCAAAATGGCTTCCGAAAATACCTCTATTTGACGTATTTTCGGATATCTGAATATTTTATATTCCGAATTTAGATATAAATCCGGAAATTTTTAAAAAACAATTTTTTTTTAAATCAGGGCCTTTTTGGGGGGTATGAAAAAAAAACCCAACAAAATTTCATGCAATGGTGTCAATATTAGATAATGACACTAAAAAAGAAAATTTCAACATGCAACCAAATGAAGCAACTATGTAACAACAATATAAAATGACACCAAACAAATAAGGAAACAAATTTTTGAATTTTTTTTGTTCACACATGCGAGAAATTGTGAGCATGTTCTCACTTCTAGCATTATATGTAGAGATTTTTCTTGTAATTTCTTTCATGATATAAGTCTCTCCATATTTTTATTTTAAAAAGATTTAATCATCTGTGACAACTACTAGTGGGAGTAGTGTTATCAGAACCAGACTGCTCAGTCCGGTCGAACCGGTCTGATTGGGAACCGGTGCCCTTCCCGGTCTGGATAGCTTGCATAAACGGCTCAATTGCTTTTAATTTAATTTTTCACGTTTTTTGTTACAAAAAGACTTCTTGCGGGAAGCGAACCCTGCAACAAAAGGTGGTGCCGCACCTGTTAACCACTACGGCAGCTTCATATGTTGTTAATAAGCTTACAAACATGATATATATTATATATCTTACATAAAGTATATGCAATTAGGTACTAATTATGAATTTGGATATGTTGAGACCATTATTATTTCATGGTTGTTTATTTAATTAGGTACTTACGATGTGGTTATGGACTTATGGTCCTTATGGATTTGAACTTGTAGAGTAAATTTGAAGAATTATGTTAATTTTGTGTTGAGAATTTGTTTTGTATATTACTAAGATATATTACAAATTTTTGATGGCTTTGTTATGTACAAATTTATACATATTTGGTCTATTTTTAGTGTGTCCGGCTCATGCGGTCCGACTAAAGATCCGCCGGTCCGACCAAAGACCCAATGACCCAATGCCTTGACCTGCTGGATGATCGGTCCGGTTCTGATAATATTTAGAAACAACATCAATTATGAAACCCACCCAGTATTGAAACGACAATAGCAGGTACGGATGAATGAATTTGCAAACTCAATTATTTTATTCTAGAGAAATGTATTAAAAACATTTCTAGATAAAAGGAATAACAGCTTTTTTATAAATAAAAAACGACACAAGAAATGTTTTATCTAATTGTTGCAACAGCTGTAATAGCACCGAGAAGCCCAATACAGACACTCTGTCCAACCACCAACCGAGCAGGTGTGACTTTTTAACCAATAAATTAGGCATAAGCTTCTACTTCTGCATAAAAATTTAGTGCGACAGATATCGTTCATTCACTCCCTTCACGAAGAAAACTATTATGCAGATTAGCTAGCCAAACAAGGGGCCGATATGGTGTCTGGAGTTCAAACTTAGATTTATTGTCCTACTGCTATATTCTCTATGTTTCTAGCTGATGCTAACAGTGTAGTTAGAATTAGAGAGTAGTTTCTGTTTTTTATCTTTTCAATTATGTGAAAAAAAACACATGTACTTATTATTAGGGTTCAACATCAAAAAAAAAATAATTAATTAGGGTATAAAGTGCATGCTTTTGATAAAGACAATCCCATCAATTTTTATTTTTTTATTTAAAAAAACCTATTGCATTTCATAACAATAAATTCTAGAATTGAAGTAAAAACTTGAGAAGCTGCTATGTTGCTTTGTCTCTTGAGGAAAACAATTTTGCTAAGTTGAGAAAAACTATAAAGGTTCTTTTTACGATCTAAAATGATAGAGTCATATTCCGAAACATCCTTCTGTTGTTGTTTGATATCATCTACAATTATTTTGCAATCCATCTCAAAAAGAATATTAGAAAATTGTAACTTAGTGAACCAATTGATTTCATACCAAAGACCAAAAGTCTCCCCTTTTTTGACACTAAATTATTAGTTTTTCCACAATTGTAACTAAATGATGAGAGAGATAGAGAGAATGGGGGGAGATATAGGGTGAGTGAGAAGTAGAGAATCCAAGTCCTTACCCAACTATACCCATTCTATATAAGTACTTAAATATTTTACCCCACAACCAAGTACCAAATAGGCATCACTTCCTATTAGGTAAGTACTCTATAAGCAGTGCCGTCTCAAGCAATTTGGGGGCCCTGTGCAAATTATAAAAATTAGGCCCTTACTTAAAAAAATTCAACTAAACCAACGAAAACTTTAAACTACTTTATGTAAATTGTAAATAATATCTCGATACAACCTCAAAATAATACCAACCTTCAGGTTACTTAAAAAGAGCCGTCCTTCTAGCATTTTTTGAAGCAAATTCATCAATCAAGTCTTCATATTGAATTGTCCCCAAAATATTATTTTCAACCGCTATCAATGCTAATCCGTTAAGTCTTTCTTGTAACATGGTAGACCGCAAATAAGACTTCAACAACTTCAACTTTGAAAAGCTTCTTTCTGCAGATACTACTGTCACAGGAATAGTGAATAAAATTCTATACGCAACAATTGTATTAGGATAAAAATCCATGCCTTTCAAAAATCTTAATATATCAATAGCTCCTATTTTCTCTCTAGGCAAGATTTCTCTTAGTAACTTCAACTCTACAAATAATTCATTCCCATCAATATCAGATTGATCATTATGTTTCAATGCCTCTTCAAAATGATTACAACAAGACTTCAAAGTTGCATCGTCCAATGATTGTAACTTGTGAGAATTAAACAAGAAACCAAAAATACTTTCATACTCTTGGTATTGCTCAAATCTCTTTTTAAGAGAAACAATAGCTTGATCAACAAGACAAATAAAATAATTAATTCTAAAAGATTCCTCTTCAGATAATTCAACCGATGGAGTATCCAAATTCTCATCAAACTGTGTTTTTCTTCGAATTATACGCCTTTCAGAAAATATTGGATCTATATTCAATTCAAGAGCAATCTCCTTAGCAGTATCCAAGGCCTTGGAAAAACCAGTATCTCTATATCCCTCAAAAAATAAAATCAACTCCTTTATTTTTTCCATAGCAACATCAATAATCATATCCTTTGATTGTAAGAGCTTGCTAACCAAGTTAATTGCGGATAATATTTCAAACCAAATAACTATAGCTATTAAAAACTCAAAATCACCAAGCTCATTTGTTGCTAAAGATTTAGCTTCACTACTTATTTTAGAATCGGAATCTTTTTCATATACTTCACGTAAAGCGTTTCTAAAATCTGACATTTGAACCCTTATAGCTTTGACGCTATTTACACGACTCTCCCAACGAGTTGATGACAATGATTTTGGAGTCAACCCTTTTACATGATCTTTCAAAATTTGCCATCTCTTAGTAGAATTGGCAAAAATTGTATAAATACGTTGAACAACTCCAAAAAAATCTCGAGCTTTGCGACAAGAGTTAGCCATATCACACAACGCCAAATTAAGACTATGACAACCATGGTCAATTCCTAATTCCCAATTTCAAATAGAACCATGGTCAATTCCTAATTCCCACATAATTCCCACATCCTAATTCGGTAATTCCCAACATCAACATTAGTTGCCAATTCCTAATTCCCAAATTACACAAACCCTAAAATAGGAATCAAGAAAAAGTAAATTGAAAACGAAATCAAAGAAGCAATTAAAACAAAATGACGAAGTAAAACAGATTGAAGAAGGGATGGTAAAACAGATTGAATCAAAAAAACCCAGTACCAATATTGAGGCATTGTGGAAATCTAACCTTGAAAGTAGAGAATGACTGACTGAGAAAGAGCAGAGACGACGACGGAGCAAGTAGAGACGGCGACGGCGGAGCACGACGGAGGGTGGTGGTGGTTGACTGGCGATGGCGTGGTCGGTGGTGCTGTGTGGTTTTCAGTTACTGTTGGTGGTTTTTACATTTGGTGAGTGCCTGAGTGGTAGTGTTGTTACTTGTTACGGTTACTGTAACGTGATTTAGTGGAGAGACATAAGTTTTTTTTTTTGTTAGATGGTCATGGGCTACAAATTTGGGGGCCCTAAAAAATTTTTTTTCAAATTGGGCCCTGTGCAAGTGAACAGCTTGCACAGGCTGTTAGACGCCACTGTCTATAAGTACCCTCATTGGAGATGCTCCTAGAAGCACATAATACGAAAAGGATCGAATCGAAACTTAAAATAATTATTTAATCAAAATAAATTACCTTCATGTTAAATCTGTGTTTAGGTCTAGTAATAACCAACTATTACTTACCAACATTTTATAAAATACTACATCCGTCTAAAAATATAAGGCCCCAAAGTACATGTATCTAGACTAAATTTAGTCTAAATACATGTACTTTGGAGTTTTATATTTCGAGACGGAAAATCAAGGGTTGGTCCGAGTGGTAACTGGACGTGGATCCCACCCCAAGGTCTAGGGTTCGAATTCCGGGTGTGACAAAAACTCTGCTGGGAGGGGAGAACCACACGGGCCGGTAAAACCGAGTACTCGTGGTCAGCCAAATTTCCCGGCGTAGACTAATCATCGATAAAACCGGTAGAAACTACACACCAATTACACACTAACAAAAAAATAAAACCTACCTAAACTTGTTTCTTCTACAATAAAGTAGCCAACTGGCATCCTAGGAATCCTCTAAAAAAATTGGGCAGCATGCCTGTTAATAATTAAATAAACATACACATTTATTTTATTTTATATTATAGTTCCCCTTCTCTTGTAGCAACTATATAAAGTCTCCTAGAACTACACTTTCAATCACCCACTACTACTACCTAGCCCCATCTCTGCATTCTTCTCTCAAGTTTCTTTTATTTCTATATATCAAACCAAAGAAAGGGAAAAAAAAGAATATTTCAGAAATGGAGGCATTGAAAACAAAGCTTTTCTATATTGTTGTTGTGTTGGCCATGTTGATGGCAGAAGCATCAAGTGTGTCTGCAGCAGATGCCCCAGCTCCAAGTCCAACATCTGATGCTACCACCCTTTTTGTGCCTGCAGCAGTTGCTTCCCTTGTTGCTTTTGCATTTGGTCTTCTCTTCTAAATTCATGAATAATGAAGCCATATGCTTCTATATATTAATTAACCTCATTGGATATGTGAAACCACGTGGCTGGTTTTTATTTTCTTATCAACTTTTTATTTTTTAGTCATCGCTTCTAATTAGAATGGTTTTTAGAGGATTGGTTTATATATGTTGTTGCATATTTTCATTATATTATGATGATTCATATTCTTATGTAACACATTGATTCCTCACTATATTTGTCATTATATATGTTCAAAAGTGGGTTTTGATTTTGAATTCGATTATATATGTAATGGTATCTGTGAATTTTATGGTTTGAGAAATTCATTCATGCCGATTCATGCTCTTTTTAACATATTTTCTTCTTCTTCTTCTTCCTCGCTCAGTTATAAGTATTATTTCAAAATTTTCTTATTTAATTAATTTTTCCCCCACAAATGTTAGACTTAGCAAATAAAACACCACTACATTTGACCCAAAAAAACACCACTACACAGAAAAGACATTTAAGGTCAGACTTTTTAGACATTTAAAGTCGGTTCTAGATTTGATTCAATTTCTTTGGTCATTAATTAACTGGTCGAAAATGGAGTGCATCTTTAACAAAATACGCACATCCTCCGGCTGCAAAAGTTACAAAATTCAATTCTATTTAATATTATTGTTCTAAAATACCCCTTATTAATTAATTCTCTTCCTATTTTGTAAAGTCCTAAGACAAAAAAAAACCCTTTTAGTAATTAAATTTTTTTACATACCCCAAAACAATTAAGTTAAAAAAAAGTGTGCGCTTAATAAGTAAATAATATGCATGGACTAGAAAAAAAAATTAAACCACCTTCGACTTACAAAATATGGTGTAATCGTGTACACCATAATTTGTGAGGTAATTAGGATAACTAATATACCTAGCTGAGTTGAAACCAAGTATTTGATTAATCATTTATTGATTAGTATAAGATGATGAACAATTTTATAAAAAGTTCATCTTACTCGAAGCCTTAATCATAAAAAGTTATCTAATCAGTTAGAGGAATGTATTAATCTTTTATGATGTCTACCAAAATTGTACTGAGATTTTACGTGGCTCCAATCGATTAGGGGTTTTTTGTGTGTATATTACTGAGACATGTCACTTAAGACCATATCTTAATCGATGTTTTCATTACGGAGATTTTCCAATGTATTCTTAACGATTAAGGCTTTACAACTCAATGCAAACGAACACAAAGCACATATTTTTTTTGTTAAAGCAAAAGAAAGGAATATGGAGGCTCGTTAAAACCTTCTGGTGCAAAACCCTCCTTAGGGAAAAAACAACAGGAAGGAAATAGTACTCCTCCAAAATTTTATTACTAAAAAAGAGAAAATATACAAAAGATATGGGGGGACTAGACCAATACCCATGAGCATAAACATTGTTATAACAGAAAAGAAATAAAAGCAGTCCTATAGAGGTGTGCAAAAACGTTACTATAACGACTCTCATCCTAAACAGGTTAGCACCAAAGCCATTAACAATCATTTGCAACACACAAAAAATAGGAGGCAAAACGAGAACCCAATCCATCTAAAGAAGGAAGGAATTAACAAAACCTAGATAAGTGATGGCTATTGCATAAGCATTATCTCAACCCAAAATGAGGTATGATTTAACTTTTATAACCTCTCACTCAACAATGTTCTTCTTCCCTAATGCATCAAAATAATGGGGCAACATGTGCGTTCTATAATTTTGCATAGAGTGACCCAAAATTGATAAGATGCACAAAATAAAGGGACCTTTTGATATTCAACATCAATCAAAGCAAATCCCTCTCTTTTAACCAAATTTGTTCTTGAAGTTTCGCTAAGATATCAATGAGCATGATAAATTCAATGATGTTATCCATTTGGCAAAATGCAACAATGAGATTCAATTTTTGAATGAAAGTTTTATCATTAAAAAGTATATTCGGCAAATGCTCAATCATAACTAATAACATGGCAACCACGAGATAGTAAGTTCATGATTAGTTAGTTGCCACCAAGATTATCAATGTTCAAATTATATTAATTTTTTTAAGGAAATTATATTTATACTTATATAGAGTAAATAAAAGTACTTAAATTTATTTTTAGTGAAAGTTTTGCCGACAAAATATGTATTCTTCAAAGTTCAATCATCACGAACCACATGGCAAACAAGGTGGAATAAGTTAATGGGATAAAGTTAGTTTACATTAAAACTATCGAAGTTCAAATGTACCTATAGTTATGCAATTGGAAGAATCGGTGAGTCCAGGTAACAAAAGTCTCAAAACCAGCTCAACAGTACTTATCAATTATCATCATTATTTTGTCCAATTATAAGGTATCCATGCATTGGAAGTACCAAAACAAGTAATATTAATTGTCTGTAGATCACAAAAGAAAATACATTATCTGTATTTTTGGTAAAAAAAATCTGTATGCCTATTCTATGTTTTTATAAACACATTCTAGTTTTTTATAGTAGTAATTAGGAGTGTTTGCGGTGCGGTTTGGTTCGGTTTTGAAACAATAAATGAACCGAACAGCAAGATAAAACTACTTGCGGTTTAGTTTGGTTCGGTTGGCTTCCTAAAATAAAACCGAACCAAACCAAACCAAACCAAACCAATACGGTTTGGATTGGTTCGGTTGGTTAGTTTTTTTCCAAGACAAAACATAATTTAAAACGGAGTAAATATTAACTAACATAAAAAATAGCTAACATAAATTTTTAAGAAAGTATCTGCTCAATATATAAATTACTCTCTTTTGAATTAAATATTTTATTGTAAATTTTAAATAAATCACAACAAAATAGATTGTTTGTAAGTGAGTCAAAGAATTAATTGAATTTGGGCTAGTAAGTGAGTGAGAGTTTGATTTTAGTTGGAGTTGGGCTAGTAAGTTAGTAATGAAGATTGTAAGTCAATAAGCCTTAGTGTTACTTGCGGTTTGGTTTGGTTTGGTTTGGTTCGGTTGGTGGAACAAAAATCGCGGTTCAAATCGAACCATGCGGTTGATTGAAAAAGAAAACCGAATAGATTTTGTGGTTTGCGGTTTTTTGCGGTTTTCGGTTTTGAACACCCCTAGTAGTACTAAACTAAATAAACATGTAACAACGAAAAGTGATGACGACTTTCTTTAATAGAAATACTAGAGGAGCGCCCAATCCAAAAGACTAATTCAATAGGTGGGAGAACCTCATGACTTAAGTACCAAATTGAGTCTTCTTATTCAACGTAGGAATCCTAACATTACTCCAACCAATTACAAGTTATTTAGTGAACACACCCCTTATTTTTCATGGGGATGTAATCTAGGTAGTTCTTACACTATTCATAAAAAATACAATTTAACTAGAGGTTTATGGTTTTATTTGTGAAAATTCTCTCATTTCTAGTTTGCCAAGTAGCCTTGAAGATCGTAGCCAGATCATAATCAAGCAGTTCCTGTTTCGGGTTAGGAACTCACCACCAAGGTAATCAAATTCGAAATTTTACGTAAGATCGGAAGGGGAGTAGCAAGATTGTAATCCGTAACATCGCAATTAGAATCGTAAGATTCTACCGAAGAAATTATGTAGGATTGGGAGGGGGTTAGTGTTTGCTGGTGTTTTTAGCAAACAATCACTAGTTTTATTAGAAGGTTTGTGAGATCAAACTAGAAAAATCTCAAAGCAATTGCCTTTGAATTGCAAAAGTTTTTGTTTCAGAAAATGTAGAAAAGGGGACGATTTGCAAATGATTAACAGAATTGAAAAGAAAAGAAGCAGTAAATGGTGCAGGAATTGTAAAGAAAAGAAGAACAAATTGCATTAAATCATAAAAATGGTACACGATCACATACAGGGATTCTTCCACTCGTTTTTCGCTCTGGCTTGGAAGTTAGAGTTTCAGGAATCGGGTGTGTATTGTGATTTTCGCGACCCCTGTTTCTTCTCAAAAACAGTTATTTATACAAAGGAAAAAGGGGGGGAAATTCGAACTAAGTAACTGCTTAACAATTTGAAAATAAGTAATTGTTCCTACTTTCGGCCAAGTAACCGCTCCTACTTTCGACCGAAACCGCTCTGTCACGCTTCGACCAACTGCTAGTCTTCAACGCATAACTGCTCTGTTTTCTGTCTGTCGAAAGCCTGTGTCGAATTTCCTCTCTCTTGCTTTTGCTTCCCTGGAAACTTGTCGAGTTTACCTTGTGCATGACCATTTTCTTTGTCGAAATAATATGGTCTTTGTGAAATAAATATAAGTCAGGCCATGTTGACCATCTTTAATGAAGCCTGTCGAAATTACAGGCTAACAAGTTGCCCCCCAAAAATGTCTTTTTCGACTGAACTTGAAGAGGAAGAAGAGAAAGACATTTTTGAATTCACCATCGAAATAGACTTTGCACTTGAGTAGAACAACTGTATACCTGATGTCGCCACTGTTAAGTGTTGCTTCCATATTCAAACCTTGAACTTGAACAGCATGTAAATTCGGCCTTTGACTATGTTTTGGCAACTTAAATGCCATGTTTTTACGCTTTCTTTATATTTATTCCAGCGTTATTTTAACTTCTTGCAACGTTGGCTTATACTTTTTCAAGTATTTGCCATTTATACGCAAAATTCTTTCATCAGCGCCAATCTCTTCGACCTCATATGCGCCGTTTGAATAAACTTGTAAAATTTTAAATGGTCCTTCCCAACTTGGGGACCATTTACCAAAGACTCTATCTTTTTTATCCATAGGCAATAGGACCTTCCACACTAGATCACCTGAATTAAAGGCTTTAGACTTAACCTTTTTGTTATAAGTTTTAGCTACCCTCTCTTTCTGTCGAATAAGCGTATCTAAAGCTAATAACCTTTCTTCGTCTAAATCAACCAATTCATCAAGCATCATATTCCAATAATAATCAGAGGGAATCTCCCACTGTCTTTGAATTCTTGTTGATTGTAGACAAATTTCAACAGGCAACACAGCATCGTGTCCAAATGTTAGCCTATAAGGAGTAGTGTTGATAGATTCTTTGGGTGAATTTCGACAAGCCCATAACGCTTGATCAAGGGTATTATGCCAATTCTTGGGTTTCTGCCCAACATGTTTTTTAATCAAATTAATAATAACTTTATTGGCAGCTTCTACTTGTCCATTGGCTTGCGCATAATATGGTGTCGAAGTTAATAACTTAAAACCATTTTCAGAAGCAAACTCTATCATTTTTCTACCAGTGAAAACTGATCCCTGATCTGTAGTAATGGTTTCTGGAATTCCAAACCTATAAATGATATGGTTTTGAATAAACCTTATCACTGCTTCCTGATCGACATTGGCTAAAGGTATAGCTTCAACCCATTTGGTGAAGTAATCAATTCCCACAAGGATATATCTATGGCCCTTCGACGAAGTTGGCTTTATCTCTCCAATCACATCTAGAGCCCAACCTCTAAATGGCCAAGGTTTGACTATGGCATGCAATTCATTTGCAGGTACATGTTGTATCCCAGCATGCTTTTGACACTCTTGGCATCCCTTAGCAAATTCTATGCAATCTTTCAGCATAGTTGGCCAATACATTCCTTGTCGAAATAATAACCACTTCATTTTCTGGCCTACTTGGTGTGAACCACACGCTCCACTATGTGTATCGGAAACTGCTAAATATGCCTCATTTTCACTAAGACATTTTAATAGTACTCCTTCAGGAGTCTTTTTAAACAATTCGTTTCCAAATATCACATAGCTCAAAGCTCTGTATTTTACCTTTTTATTGGTATTTCTTGTGGGATTTTGCAAATATTCCGCAATAGGCCTTCGCCAATCATTATTGGTCATATTGTCAAGAGCAAGAATTTCTGCTAAGTCAAAGTCACCAAAAAATTGACGTTTTTCGACAACAGCTAGTTCCTCGTTTGCATTTGTATCTGTTGCCCCCCCAGTTGTTGGTGTTGACAATAGTGACGAAGAATAGTCATTAGAAATGATTTTATCCTTTATTTCAATTAACTCCTCTAGGCTTTGCTTTGAAACTTTATAGCCTGAAGCGATTTGTGCCAATTCATTTGCCACATGATTATCAATTCGTGGTAAATGTTCTAAGTGAACAAACTCAAATCTTTTTAACAAAGCATTGGCAACAACAAAGTATCTAATAAGGTGCTCTTTAATGCATTTGTACTCTCTTGTCACTTGTTTGACAACCAACTCAGAGTCACCTTTTATTTCGACATGACTTGCCCCCAGCTCAAGTAAAATTTCAAGGCCTACTATTAAAGCCTCATACTCAGCTTCATTATTGGAACAGACATCCCGAATTTTAAACTTATACTTCGTTGGAATGTTAGTAGGAGATATTATTAAAATACCAATCCCAACTCCATGTCTATGGCTTGAACCATCAAAGTACAACCTCCAAGGATATACGTCTACAAAACTTAATGTTTCTTCGACAACAGAATGGTCTACAATAAAATCAGCAACCACTTGCCCTTTAATTGATTTTAGAGGTTGATAAGTCAAGTTGTATTCTGACAAAGCCAAAGCCCATTTACCAATTCGGCTATGCATTATTGGTTTGGACAGCATGTGTTTAATAACATCAAAATGCGAATAAACAGAAACATCAGCTGGTTTTATATATTGCTTTAACTTTGTACACGAGAAATACAAACAAAGGCACAACTTTTCTATAGGAGTGTACCTCGTTTCGGCATCATTTAGGACCCTACTGAGGTAATAAATGGCTCTTTCGATACCACTATCATCCTCTTGTGCTAACATGCTACCTATTGTTCTATCAGAAGCTGCTATATACAATTTGAGCACTTTGTGTTTAACAACAGGCAACAAAACTGGTGGTTTCATCAAATAAGACTTGATTTCGTCGAAGGCTGCTTGATGCATTGGTTCCCATTTGAACTCTTCTTCCTTCTTCAGTCTTAATAATGGCGAAAAAACTTGTGTTTTGCCACTTAGATTTGATATAAATCTTCGTAGGAAATTGATTTTTCCCAGCAACGACTGAAGCTCTTTTTTGGACGAAGGGGCCTTCGTTTCCATAATTGCCTTAGTCTTATTTTGATTGATTTCAATGCCTTTTTTGTGCACTATAAAACCCAAGAAATCACCTGCACGCACACAAAAGGCACATTTTAATGGATTTAATTTCAATCCATATTTCCTCATTCTTTCAAAAGAACGGCGAAGATGGTCTAAATGACCACTTTCTGAGGAAGATTTAACCACCACATCATCTATGTATACTTGCATAAAATCATCAATGAAATCATGAAACATAGAATTCATGGCTCTCTGATATGTAGCACCAGCATTCTTTAAGCCAAAAGGCATTACTACCCATTCATAAACACCCAATGCCCCTGGACATCTAAAAGCAGTTTTCGACACATCCTCTTCAGCAATGAAGATTTGATTATACCCAGAATAACCATCGAGCATACTAAGATAATCAAATCCTGCTGCTGAATCTATTAGCATTTCTGCCACAGGCATTGCGTATTCATCCTTGGGAGATGCATTATTTAAATCCCTAAAATCTATGCAAACTCTAAGAGTCCCATTTTTCTTTATTACAGGAACTATATTGGCTAACCATTCGACATACCTGGCAGTTCTGATGAATTTGTTTCTGAATAGCCTTTTGATTTCCTCTTTGATCTTAGCCAACACTTGAGGAGCAAATCTTCTTGGCACTTGCTTCACTGGTTTCTTCCCTGGTCGAATTGGTAATTGCATTTCCACTACTTCTCGACTTAACCCAGGCATCTCGTCGTAATCCCAAGCAAAACAGTCTTTGAACTCCCTTAGCAATGTAATGACTTGGGTTTTTAGAGAAACATCAATATTTGCACTAATATAAGTTGGCCTTTTTATTGAGCCATTTCCCAAATCAACTTCTTCTAACGGGTCTTGAGCTTGCATATGCTTTGTCAAATCTCTAGGATCCTTTTCAAAACCTAATGGATCATTATCATAGATACAGTCAAATCTTTCATCTATGACTATGCCATTTTCTTCATGTAACTCACTGGCTTCGACAGCCATTGTTTGTTGAATAATTTCGGTCTCCATAGCCGCTTTAAACTTATTTTCGGCCATATAAGCCGTAATTTTGTCCCATGCATTGGGCACTGACATAAGAACACTTTCAAGAACGAGTGTTCCACCCCGTTGGTCGAAAAACACCATCAGGATAGACACTATCATCTCCCATTATTTCTCTTTCCCAAACAAAACCATAATTTGGGTCAAGATGAACTGAGGCAAAAACATTATCCGCAGGAACATATGCCTCATTAGAAGATGAACATGGCGCAATTTTCGCCATTTGTTTCTCAAAATTTTCCTTGGTAACTTGGTTCACATCAGCACGGAAGTAGCTCTGATCGGCTTCAACATACTCTACCAAACCATCTTCCTTCCACATTACTAAACGTTGATGCAAAGTTGAAGGAACAGCACCAACTCCATGGATCCACTCTCTACCAAGGAGTAAATTAAAATTCGCTTTAGAGGCTATCACTAAGAACAATGTAGTCCTCTTTATGGAACCAACAATTAAGTCTACCTCAATGGCCCCCAAAGAGTGGCCAGTTTTGCCTTCATAGTTGCTTAAGACAATGTTATGTGGCCTGAGGTCAGTATCGAACTTACCAATCTTCTTCAAAAGACCATGCGGCATCAAATTCACTGCAGCTCCACCATCCACTAACACTTTGTTAATTCCAACACCATTAACCTTGGCTTGGACATACAGGGGTTTCAAGTGGTTTTGCATACTCATATCTGGCTTCTCGAAGGTAGCCATTTGGTCTTCGACACAACCATCGTTCATCACATAGTAACACATTGGCTTATGATGAGCCATGTCCTCTGTGAAATCTTCTTCAACGTCATTTGGTACCGTGATAACATCGTACTCAAGAGGCAGTATTCTTATAATTAAACTTAATAGCATCAGTACCTGGCTTAACAGCTTTAGCACGTTGATTATTGGGTACCCACGCTTCGACAGGAGCACTAGCACTTGGGACAAAGGATTTACCTGTTGACAGCTTCAAATACCCTGTTGCTGAGGACTTCTCCTTAGCCATTTGTTGTTTACTTGTTGAAGGCTTTGCTGACACATTAGCCTCATATCCAAGAAGATCTCCTTTTGCAAAGTCAAATTTTGGCCTGTTATCAAGCCATTTTCTTTTGCGTTGTTGTTGATCCTGATAACCTTCGACAGCTTTAGCTGCTTCTTTATCGAAGACAGCACTGCACCTTGGGCAAAGCATAACTTCAGAGTTATTCCACTTACACCGATTGAGGAAATCTATCAATTCTTCCTCGGCCTTTGGATACACAGCATGTATCTTCCCATCATATTCTTTTAGGGTCACTTCCTGTTTTTTACCTTCAGCATACATAAAACCTTTTAATTTTTCGGTGGTAATCTTAACACACTTAGGAGGGTCTGCCATTTGAGCATCCACCATGCCTACATCAGCTTCGACAGGTTCAGAATACATAGCTTCAGCCTTAGGCAATGGATCAACATCAATCTGCATAGGAGCTTTCATTTTCTTATCAGCAAATTTGAGTCTTCCTTCGTCAATTGCTTTTTGCACGATATCCCTATTTGACCTAGATTCTTCCTCTCTAAGTCTTTCAACTTGTCGAACTCTATCAGCCAAATGAGCCATATCTCGCAAATGAGATGTGTCTAATTTCTTTCTAATTGAGTAATCAAGGCCACCAGCAGCCATTTCGACAAGCTCATGTTCAGGGACTTGTGTGAAGCAACGAGATTTCAACAGCCTGAATCTGTTTAAGTAATCATCAATAGTTTCAGGCATTTTGCGCCGAACACTAGCCAATTCTTTAAGACTAATTTTCGACTGGCCCATGTAAAACTGTGCATGGAATGCCTTTTCTAATTGCCCCCATGTGTACATAGAACCAGGGGGTAAGGTCGTGAACCAAGTGAAAGCATTTTTAGTTAGAGAATTTGGAAAGTATTTCATCTTCAAATTCTCATTTTGTGCTAAGTCCCCAGCCTCAGTCAAAAAACGAGCAATGTGTTCGACTGTGGACTCATTTGTATCACCACCAAACTTAGTAAACTTGGGAACTTTCCATCCCCTTGGTAACTCAGTTTGTAATACGTATTCACATAATGGTGATACGAAGTTAGGCCTTTGTAAACCTATGTTAAGGCCATTTTGAGCCAAAATTGTTTCGACTAAAGTAGCTATATTGTTTTCTGCGCCAACATTGTATTGTTGCCCTTGTCGAACAACTTCATCAGCGTTCTGGTGTCTATTTACCAAAACTACTTCAGGGACGTGGTTTACTACCCCTTGTAGTTCGCCTACAACTGTCGACGCTTCGACTGCAACTGCTTCTTGGGGGTTAACTGGCGACGCATTACCCGCAATAATAGGAACGTGCCTATTATTAACCGCTGGAACCCCAAAAAAGTCTGCAATCCTACTCATCTGATTTGCCAACATTTGGTAACTGTTATTGGTATTTTGAATCAATGGATTGAAAACTGTACCAATTTGTTGGGTAAGCATATTAACCATATCGTGATTACTCTCGTCTACTTGCTGTCTTAAGGCCAACAAAGACGTATTGGTTAATGCTGGGGGATTTCGACCAAATACGCTCTCAGAAGAGATATGTGTAGGGGAAAAGGTCGAAATATGTGGCATTCCAGAAGGCATGCCATACATTCCCAGAGGAAATGGGGGTAGACACACGTCATTCAAACGTGGGTCTAAACCGTTTCCCATTGCCATGCGAGGGCTATGAAGCCCTGCACTTAACGGCAAAGACATAGGCAAAGATGCCATTTCTGACTGTGTTGAACCAACATTAGTCATTGATAATGAAGGAACGGTTACCGACGATGATGGTCCTGCGCTAATGTTCGCAGAATCCATTGTTGTTCCTTGCCCTTGTGAAACCACAGGGTTGGAACTAGATGCATTATTCGTACCAGAACGAACCATTTTACCACTTCTTAAGTGCATACAACAGCGAATACAAATAAGAAAGTATAAAAATGAACAAAATCAAAGGCAAGGTCCCACTGGGCGTGCCAATTTGTTTGCTGGTGTTTTTAGCAAACAATCACTAGTTTTATTAGAAGGTTTGTGAGATCAAACTAGAAAAATCTCAAAGCAATTGCAAAAGTTTTTGATTCAGAAAATGTAGAAAAGGGGACGATTTGCAAATGATTAACAGAATTGAAAAGAAAAGAAGCAGTAAATGGTGCAGGAATTGTAAAGAAAAGAAGAACAAATTGCATTGAATCATAAAAATGGTACACGATCACATACAGGGATTCTTCCACTCGTTTTTCGCTCTGGCTTGGAAGTTAGAGTTTCAGGAATCGGGTGTGTATTGTGATTTTCGCGACCCCTGTTTCTTCTCAGAAACAGTTATTTATACAAAGGAAAAAGGGGGGGAAATTCGAACT
This sequence comes from Astragalus glycyphyllos, assembly GCA_963573325.1. Classification (NCBI taxonomy): domain Eukaryota; kingdom Viridiplantae; phylum Streptophyta; class Magnoliopsida; order Fabales; family Fabaceae; genus Astragalus; species Astragalus glycyphyllos. The sequence goes on from OY754313.1 coordinate 38,343,327, forward strand.
AAGTAACTGCTTAACAATTTGAAAATAAGTAACTGTTCCTACTTTCGGCCAAGTAACCGCTCCTACTTTCGACCGAAACCGCTCTGTCACGCTTCGACCAACTGCTAGTCTTCAACGCATAACTGCTCTGTTTTCTGTCTGTCGAAAGCCTGTGTCGAATTTCCTCTCTCTTGCTTTTGCTTCCCTGGAAACTTGTCGAGTTTACCTTGTGCATGACCATTTTCTTTGTCGAAATAATATGGTCTTTGTGAAATAAATATAAGTCAGGCCATGTTGACCATCTTTAATGAAGCCTGTCGAAATTACAGGCTAACAGTTAGTAAGATCGTAACTCGTAAAATCGTAACTAAAATCGTAAGATCGTACCAAAACGAAAATATTGTTAGTGTGTGTCTATATATATATATATATTATAGTAATATTTGAAATGGGGGTATGGTGAAGTTAGAAAAAAGGTTATATATTGTAACACTTAAGGGGTATTTCTGATGAAAAAGTGGGTGTGGTTAAAAAAAGAAAGTAATTGTTTTTCTTCAGAAATAAAGTTAAGTCCGTTACACAACCCTAACCCCAGTTTTGTCCACACCCTAGTTTTATATCACTACTCAACGACAGTCATACCCTAGTTTTATGTCACTACTCAACATCAGTCGTAGCCATAGATCTGGATCTGTTTTCTTCTTCAGATCTTCTTCGTGAAATTCAAGACCCTCTTCTTCTATTTTATTCTTCACATTCTTCTTCTAATACGACCCCGCCACGTATCGTGACCGCTAACACCATGTTTGCTTGTGCAAAATCTAAGCAGGTCACACAAACCCGACCCGGTTCCACAGTTCATCTTTATTGTGATTCTGCTCAAAAAAATTGCAATTTGTGAATACTATCCAAGTTGTTGAGGATGAGCGTGCATACTCGTAGATTCGTACGATTTTATGAATAAATCGCAATTTTGATTACCTTGCTCGCCGCCATAGCTAGATGGAAGCTAAAACCTTAGGTGGAGCAATGATTTCCCACTACTTATCCAAAACATATATCTATAGTGGCACCCTCAAAACCGGTGAGGCGGGTGTCCCATAGCAGTAGTGCGACATATATACATTGATTTCACAAAATAGGCACCATCATCCCTATTGGGGAGTCCGGGAGAAACAACGCAAATAGGACTGTCATAAGTAGTAACCCGACATCGGGTTAGGAAGAGCTTGGGTCATCGGGTTACACAACTCGTCCCTAATATAGATAAACATATAGGACTATCATCCGGTCATCAGGTTACCCAAACACCAAATCTAAAGAGCAAACCACAAAAGGCAACATCAAAAGCACTTACTACAAGTCCTCCTACCGCCAAACCAAACAAACACTTATTCTCTGCCTCTCTAGACTCTACATAGTATTATTCATAGCCTCTTTAGGCTATTTAACAAACCTCGCTAATACTAGCTTCACTTGCCTGGTGAGTAACACTTCTTTAATTTCTCTTCAAACTGTTTTTGTCATATAAAGGTTGTTGCCACTATTATACCCGTTATAAAATATATATTGAGTTTGTGTATGATGCGACACAAAATCATTCCTAGGATTTAAAGACTTTTCAGCGCATATAAATTAAACTCTCACTTGAGAATTGTTTTGTCTGATTTACATAAAAGTTCTAGTCAGCTTTCACTAGAGAGGATGTGCAATAAAACTAGAACTTATCCATAAGTTTTTTGATATGTATCTTTTATTTTAGCATTGCTTTTCTCTAGATAGCCTACTAAAGGAAGCAAGATAATTATACTAAGGTAACATACATCCCCTTATAACACATCATAGCTATTTTGCAAGAATTCATTTTGATTTTCCTTGTTTTTGAGATGCATACAAAGTATTTTCGATAGGATTGTTTTTTACACTCATGCATACTCAATCTTCTTCTTTAGTACTGTACGGGAAAAATGAGTGTTTGGAAGATTCTTTTTTGGACACTTGGTGAGTATTATTCCTTTTCTTATACCCTGTTAACACCTAAAACTTGCTAAGTTATTAACTGAATGAGCCCTTAGTTGAGGTAAATGTGTAGCTAAGTCTAGATTAACGGATTGCCTTAATTTCACACAAAGCAGCTCCTAAAGGTTGTAAAAGACTCTGGGTTTCTTAAATACTTCTTCTTCTCTTGAATTATCTCTAAATATCACCTATGAAAGCTCATGGAGAATTGTTGATCGCCTCAACAAAACATGCTTCCAACTGAGGAATCAGTAGTTGGGGATGAAGTAGCTTAGGATTTATCGGCCGAGGCCCCGAGGGGATCATTGCAAGTGTGAAGGATCATTTGGAAGCAAACAAGAAAATCACATGGGGAGTTATGTTGAAGGTTTCATTACGAAGCGTGGAAGAAGTTGAGAGGCACTTTTAAGCGCATAAAATATAGGAGCTAGTGGTTATTTTCCATGATCTGTGCCAATAGGTTGTTAGTGGAGTGGTTTCTTAGAACGTGTGACTGAGCTTAATGTACGTTATACTTAGCCGATAACCGTTTTTGTGATTGTGGTTAGCTGTAGGCTACTAATCATAGCCAATAGAGACCATTGTATATAAATACTTTTAGCTTGTAAATATTCTAGACACGACAACCAATCAAACTCTTGTTTTCAAGCATTTTACATATTTTATATTATGCATTGCCTTAGAATAGTTTTAGTCTAGTCAAATCATCTCTCACGCCTAATCCTAACACTCATTGGAGTCGTTAGCGAACTCAGATGACAAACAGAGTTCCTTCCTCAGTGTAGTTGGTGAAGAAAGAGAATCACAAGGCAAGTTGTAGTCACTCTAATTCTAAGTTTGACAACATACTCTCATAATTTTCTTTACGAGTGTTTCTTCTTGTTAAAATCATTCTATTTATCCCTCGCTTCATGCTCGCTTCTTCGCTCTTGTACATTCGCACATAGAAAGACTTAGAGTGGATGCACATAATTTGAATCCCATGAGAGTATTAGACTCGATATCCCAAGTCCCCAATTAGATGTGGAAAATACAACATTGTGATTGATGGGGAGTCCGGGGAGCAACAACGAGCTAGCCAATGAATTAGACCATCAAGTGACTTGGACGCCACATCTACACCTGAAACCTTAAGGCGTCATTGTTTGCTGGTGTTTTTAGCAAACAATCACTAGTTTTATTAGAAGGTTTGTGAGATCAAACTAGAAAAATCTCAAAGCAATTGCCTCTGAATTGCGAGTGGTTTGTGTTTCAGAAAATGTAGAAAAGGGGACGATTTGCAATGATTAACAGAATCGAAAAGAAAAGAAGCAGTAAATGGTGCTTGAATTGTAAAGAAAAGACAAATAAATTGCATTGAATCGTAAAAGTGGTACACGATCACGTACAGCGATTCTTCCACTCGTTTTTCGCTCTGGCTTGGAAGTTAGAGTTTCAGGAATCGGGTTGTGTATTGTGATTTGCGACCTCTGTTTCTTCTCAGAAACAGTTATTTATACAAAGGAAAAGAGGGGGGAAAAAAACTGAACTAAGTAACTGCCTAGGAATTTGAAAATTAATAACTGCTACTCCTACTTTCGACCAGAACCGCTCTATCACGCTTCGACCAACTGCTAGTCTTCAGCGCATAACTGCTCTGTTTTCTGTCTGTCGAAAGCTTGTGTCCATTTTCCTCTCTCTTGCTTTTGCTTCCCCGGAAGCTTGTCGAGTTTACCTTGCGCATGACCATTTTCTCTGTCGAAATAATTTGGTCTTCGTCGAAATATAAGTCAGGCCTTGTTGATCATTTTCAATGAAGCCTGTCGAAATTACAGGCTAACAAATTGCCCCCCAAAAATGTCTTTTTCGACTGAACTTGAGGAGGAAGAAGAGAAAGACATTTTTGAATTCACCATCGAAATAACTTTGCACTTGAGTAAAATAGCTGTATACCTGATGTCACCACTGTTAAGTGTTGTTGACGTTACTCCTATATTGGTGTATTACGTGGCCTTCAACGTTTTACTTCTCAGTAAATGCCTTATCTCACCATTTCCTATAAGGCTTCTCCAATTATTCCACTTCTTTTACCTCATAAGTTGCCATCAATAATCCATATTCAAACCTTGAACTTGAACAGCCTGTAATTTCGGCCTTTGACTATGTTTACTGATTCTCTGTTTTAACTTTGAATGGTTCCACCATCTTCCGTTACGTTACTAACGCCGTAATTAAAGTGATGCCTCACTTCTCGGAACGCCAAACTCGTAACCAACTGACGCTCTTTCATACTTCTCCTTATAAATAGAAGAGTTTTGTTTCTCATCTTCACCACTCCATGATTTTTCCTCTTTTCCTTTCCCGTTCCAGGATCATTCCCTTTGCTTTGAGTCTTCCGCGTAACCTCATCTCTCATAATTGCAGTGAGGTTGCTTGGAGGTTCAAAGTGATGGTTTTTGATCTCTGCGAATTATGGCTTTGCTCCTTTTTTCTTCATGCCACTTGATCTTGCAACTTTCTGAGTTTATGCGGGAGACTCAAAGTGGGAGCAGGAAGATTCATCAATATCTCCTCTCTGAAGGGCTTCCTGAGGTTTACCAAGCAAGGAAACACCCAGTTGAAAGGCTTACAAGCCTAACGCGCAGACGAAAGAATGACCCCCCGAACGACAGGAAGCGTCAACGTGGTCGAAGAAGACCACCCAAAAGAGAAGTTACTTGGTCGTAAAAGACCAACTGCAATTCAGCGTTTTATTTATGCCTAGTTTATTTACCCTTTCGGCACTATGTAATTCACAAATGCCTCCTTTGGCACATGTAACTTGGCAACATTATAATGAAATTTCTTCCATTTTATTCTTGAGCAATTTTTATTCTGTGCTTTCGACAATGTTTTGGCAACTTAAATGCCATGTTTTTACGCTTTCTTTATATTTATTCCAGCGTTATTTTAACTTCTTGCAACGTTGGCTTATACATTTTCAAGTATTTGCCATTTATACGCAAAATTCTTTCATCAGCGCCAATCTCTTTGACCTCATATGCGTCGTTTGAATAAACTTGTAAAATTATAAATGGTCCTTCCCAACTTGGGGACCATTTACCAAAGACTCTATCTTTTTTATCCGCAGGCAATAGGACCTTCCATACTAGATCACCTGAATCAAAGGCTTTAAACTTAACCTTTTTGTTATAAGTTTTAGCTACCCTCTCTTTCTGTCGAATAAGCATATCTAAAGCTAATAACCTTTCTTCGTCTAAATCAACCAATTCATCAAGCATCATATTCCAATAATAATCAGAGGGAATCTCCCACTGTCTTTGAATTCTTGTTGATTGTAGACAAATTTCAACAGGCAACACTGCATCGTGTCCAAATGTTAGCCTATAAGGAGTAGTGTTGATAGATTCTTTGGGTGAATTTCGACAAGCCCATAATGCTTGATCAAGGGTATTATGCCAATTTTTTGGTTTCTGCCCAACATGCTTTTTAATCAAATTAATAATAACTTTATTGGCAGCTTCTACTTGTCCATTGGCTTGCGCATAATATGGTGTCGAAGTTAATAACTTAAAACCATTTTCAGAAGCAAACTCTATCATTTTTCTACCAGTGAAAACTGATCCTTGATCTGTAGTAATGGTTTCTGGAATTCCAAACCTATAAATGATATGATTTTGAATAAACCTTATCACTGTTTCTTGATCAACATTGGCTAAAGGTATAGCTTCAACCCATTTGGTGAAGTAATCAATTCCCACAAGGATATATCTATGGCCCTTCAACGAAGTTGGCTTTATCTCTCCAATCACATCTAGAGCCCAACCTCTAAATGGCCAAGGTTTGACTATGGCATGCAATTCATTTGCAGGTACATGTTGTATCCCAGCATGCTTTTGACACTCTTGGCATCCCTTAGCAAATTCTATGCAATCTTTCAGCATAGTTGGCCAATACATTCCTTGTCGAAATAATAACCACTTCATTTTGTGGCCTACTTGGTGTGAACCACATGCTCCACTATGTGTATCAGAAACTGCTAAATATGCCTCATTTTCACTAAGACATTTTAATAGTACTCCTTCAGGAGTCTTTTTAAACAATTCGTTTCCAATTATCACATAGCTCAAAGCTCTGTATTTTACCTTTTTATTGGTATTTCTTGTGGGATTTTGCAAATATTCCACAATAGGCCTTCGCCAATCATTATTGGTCATATTGTCAAGAGCAAAAATTTCTGCTAAGTCAAAGTCACCAAAAAATTGACGTTTTTCGACAACGACTAGTTCCTCGTTTGCGTTTGTTGCCCCCTCAGTTTTTGGTGTTGACAATAGTGACGAAGAATAGTCATTAGAAATGATTTTATCCTTTATTTCAATTAACTCTTCCAGGCTTTGTTTTGAAACTTTATAGCCTGAAGCAATTTGTGCCAATTCATTTGCCACTTGATTATCAATTCGTGGTAAATGTTCTAAGTGAACAGACTCAAATCTTTTTAACAAAGCATTGGCAACAACTAAGTATCTGATAAGGTGCTCTTTAATGCATTTGTACTCCCTTGTCAATTGTTTGACAACCAACTCAGAGTCACCTTTTATTTCGACATGACTTGCCCCCAGCTCAAGTAAAATTTCAAGGCCTACTATTAAAGCCTCATACTCAGCTTCATTATTGGAACAAACATCTCGAATTTTAAACTTATACTTCGTTGGAATGTTAGTAGGAGATATTATTAAAATACCAATCCCAACTCCATGTTTATGGCTTGAACCATCAAAGTACAACCTCCAAGGATATACGTCTACAAAACTTAATGTTTCTTCGACAACGGAATGGTCTACTATAAAATCAGCAACCACTTGTCCTTTAATTGATTTTAGAGGTTGATAAGTTAAGTTGTATTCTGACAAAGCCAAAGCCCATTTACCAATTCGGCTATGCATTATTGGTTTCGACAGCATATGCTTGATAACATCAAAATGCGAATAAACAGAAACATCAGCTGGTTTTATATATTGCTTTAACTTTGTACACGAGAAATACAAACAGAGGCACAACTTTTCTATAGGAGTGTACCTCGTTTCGGCATCATTTAAGACCCTACTGAGGTAATAAATGGCTCTTTCGACACCACTATCATCCTCTTGTGCTAACATGCTACGTATTGTTCTATCAGAAGCTGCTATATACAATTTGAGCACTTTGTGTTTAATAACAGGCAACAAAATTGGTGGTTTCATCAAATAAGACTTGATTTCGTCGAAGGCTGCTTGATGCATTGGTTCCCATTTGAACTCTTCTTCCTTCTTCAGTCTTAACAATGGCGAAAAAACTTGTGTTTTGCCACTTAGATTTGATATAAATCTTCGAAGGAAATTGATTTTTCCCAGCAACGACTGAAGCTCCTTTTTGGTCGAAGGGGCCTTCGTTTCCATAATTGCCTTAGTCTTATTTTGATTGATTTCAATGCCTTTTAAAACCCAAGAAATCATTTGCACGTACACAAAAGGCACATTTTAATGGATTTAATTTCAATCCATATTTCCTCATTCTTTCAAAAGAACGGCGAAGATGGTCTAAATGACCACTTTCTGAGGAAGATTTAACCCCCACATCATCTATGTATACTTGCATAAAATCATCAATAAAATCATGAAACATAGAATTCATGGCCCTCTGATATGTAGCACCAGCATTCTTTAATCCAAAGGGCATTACTACCCATTCATAAACACCCAATGCCCCCGGGCATCTAAAAGCAGTTTTCGACACATCCTCTTCAGCAATGAAGATTTGATTATACCCAGAATAACCATCGAGCATACTAAGATAATCAAATCCTGCTGCTGAATCTATTAGCATTTCTGCCACAGGCATTGCGTATTCATCCTTGGGAGTTGCATTATTTAAATCCCTAAAGTCTATGCAAACTCTAAGAGTCCCATTTTTCTTTATTACAGGAACTATATTGGCTAACCATTCGACATACCAGGCAGTTCTGATGAATTTGTTTCTGAATAGCCTTTCGATTTCCTCTTTGATCTTAGCCAACACTTGAGGAGCAAATCTTCTTGGCACTTGCTTCACTGGTTTCTTCCCTGGTCGAATTGGTAATTGCATTTCCACTACTTCTCGACTTAACCCAGGCATTTCGTCGTAATCCCAAGCAAAGCAGTCTTTGAACTCCCTTAGCAATGTGATGACTTGGATTTTTAGAGAAGCATCAATATTTGCACTAATATAAGTTGGCCGTTTTATTGAGCCATTTCCCAAATCAACTTCTTCTAACGGGTCTTGAGCTTGCATATGCTTTGCCGAATCTCTAGGATCCTTTTCAAAACCTAATGGATCATCATCATAAATGCAGTCAAGTCTTTCATCTATGACTATGCCATTTCCTTCATGTAACTCACTAGCTTCGACAGCCATTGTTTGTTGAATAATTTCGGCCTCTATAGCCGCGTTAAACTTGTTTTCGGCCATATAAGCCGTAATTTTGTCCCATGCATTGGGCACTGACATAAGAACATTTTCAAGAACCAGTGTTCCACCCCGTTGGTCGAAGAACACCATCAGGATAAACACTATCATCTCCCATTATTTCTCTTTCCCAAACAAAACCATAATTTGGGTCAAGATGAACTGAGGCAAAAACATTATCCGCAGGAACATATGCCTCATTAGAAGATGAACATGGCGCGATCTTCGCCATTTGTTTCTCAAAATTTTCCTTGGTAATTTGGTTCACATCAGCACGGAAGTAGCTCTGATCGGCTTCAACATACTCTACCAAACCATCTTCCTTCCACATCACTAAACGTTGATGCAAAGTTGAAGGGACAACACCAACTCCATGGATCCACTCTCTACCAAGGAGTAAATTAAAATTCGCTTTAGAGGCTATCACTAAGAACAATGTAGTCCTCTTTATGGAACCAACGATTAAGTCCACCTCAATGGCCCCCAAAGAATGGCCAGTTTTTCCTTCATAGTTGCTTAAGACAATGTTATGTGGCCTGAGGTCAGTGTCGAACTTACCAATCTTCTTCAAAAGACCATGTGGCATTAAATTCACTGCAGCTCCACCATCCACTAACACTTTGTTAATTCCAACACCATTGACTTTGGCTTGGACATACAGGGGTTTCAAGTGGTTTTGCATACTCATATCTGGCTTCTCGAAGGTAGCCATTTGGTCTTCGACACAACCATTGTTCATCACATAGTAACACATTGGCTTATGACGAGCCATATCCTCTGTAAAATCCTCTTCAACATCATTTGGTACTGTGATAACATCGTACTCAAGAGGCAGTATTGATACCACATTGCAAACAACATCGAAATCATCTTCAGAATCATCAAAATCAGACTCCATGTCTTCATCCATGTCGAAATCAGCATTCTCTTCTTTCACTGTTGACAATGGAGGAAATATTCTTTCAAGAGCAGGCCTTCTTGGCTTTTCTGTTACTACAGCCTTGCCTTTGGCCTTATTCGCTGCACACACATGACTAGCAACATCAGCATTCCTCTTTGTGGCAACTTCAGCTTTGTGAACCTCACTCTTCGCCACTATTATGCTGCGTGGAACATGGTTATTAGCCAAATGACTTGGAACCTTGTTAATGTCAAAGTGTGCCTTCTTCTTCTATTGTCTTTGGTAACGACGCCACTGTGTTCTAGTCATGGGGTTCTTACCCTTATAGTTATTCTTATAATTAAATTTAACAGCATCCGTATCTGGCTTGACAGCTTTAGCACGTTGATTATTGGGCACCCACGCTTCAACAGGAGCACTAGCACTTGGGACAAAGGATTTATTTGTTGACAGCTTCAAATACCCTTTCGCTGAGGACTTCTCCTTAGCAAATTGTCGTTTGCTTGTTGAAGGCTTTGTTGACACGTTAGCCTTATAGCCAGAAAGATCTCCTTTTGCAAAGTCAAATTTTGGCCTGTTGTCAAGCCATTTTCTTTTACGTTGTTGTTGACCCTGATAACCTTCGACAGCTTTAGCTGCTTCGTTGTCGAAGACAGCGCTGCACCTTGGGCAAAGCATAACTTCAGAGTTATTCCACTTACACCGATTGAGGAAATCTATCAATTCTTCCTCAGCCTTTGGATACACAGCATGTATCTTCCCATCATATTCTTTTAGGGTCACTTCCTGTTTCTTACCTTCAGCATACATAAAACCTTTTAATTTTTCGGTGGCAGTCTTGACACACTTAGGAGGGTCTGCCATTTGAGCATCCACCATGCCTACATCAGCTTCGACAGGTTCAGAATACATAGCTTCAGCCTTAGGCAATGGATCAACATCAATCTGCATAGGAGCTTTCATTTTCTTATCAGCAAATTTGAGTCTTCCTTCGTCAACTGCTTTTTGCACAATATCCCTAAAGAGCACACAACGGTCAGTGTTATGTCCCAAAAAATTATGGAACTTACAATAACCCTTTTTCTTTCTTTGGTCAAGAGTTGGTGTTTTAAGGCCTTTAGGCACTAATATTTGACCATCAGTTACTAAAAGATCAAAAATTTCATCACATTTAGTAACATCAAAAGTATAAGTCTTAGGCATAAATCTATCATTCTTAGGCTCTACAGGGTTATTCCCATTCGCAGGCCTTAATAATTTACAGGTATAAGGAGGACGAGGCTTAAGTTCAGCCACGTCTATCTCCTCTTCTTCGACATTACTATATGTAACGTCGAATTCTTCTTCGACATATGCCACTTTTTCTTTTTTATGATACCTATTCGACCTAGATTTTTCCTCTCTAAGCCTTTCAACTTGTCGAACTCTATCAGCCAAATGCGCCATATCTCGCAAATGAGATGTGTCTAATTTCTTTCTAATTGAGTAATCAAGGCCACCCGCAGCCATTTCGACAAGCTCATGTTCAGGGACTTGTGTGAAGCAACGAGATTTCAACAGCCTAAATCTGTTTAAGTAATCATCAATAGTTTCAGGCATTTTGCGCCGGACACTAGCCAATTCTTTAAGACTAATTTTCGACTGGCCCATGTAAAACTGTGCATGGAATGCCTTTTCTAATTGCCCCCATGTGAACATAGAACCAGGGGGTAAGGTCGTGAACCAAGTGAAAGCATTTTTAGTTAGAGAATTTGGAAAGTATTTCATCTTCAATCTCATTTTGTGCTAAGTCCCCAGCCTCAGTCAAGAAACGAGCAATGTGTTCAACTGTGGACTCATTTGTATCACCACCAAACTTAGTAAACTTGGGAACTTTCCATCCCCTTGGTAACTCAGTTTGTAATACGTATTCACATAATAGTGATACGAAGTTAGGCCTTTGTAAACCTATGTTAAGGCCATTTTGCGCCAAAATAGTTTCGACTAAAGTAGCTATATTGTTTTCTGCGCCAACATTGTGTTGTTGCACTTGTCGAACAACTTCATCAGCGTTCTGGTGTCTATTTACCAAAACTACTTCAGGGACGTGGTTTACTGCCCCTTGTAGTTCGCCTACAATTGTGGACGCTTCGACTGCAACTGCTTCTTGGGGGTTAACTGGCGACGCATTACCCGCAATAATAGGAACTTGCCTATTATTAACCGCTGGAGCCCCAAAGAAATCTGCAATCCTACTCATCTGATTTGCCAACATTTGGTAACTGTTATTGGTATTTTGAATCAATGGATTGAAAACTGTACCAATTTGTTGGGTAAGCATATTAACCATATCGTGATTACTCTCGTCTACTTGCTGTCTTAAGGCCAACAAAGACGTATTGGTTAATGCTGGGGGATTCCGACCAAATACACTCTCAGAAGAGACATGTGTAGGGGAAAAGGTCGAAATATGTGGCATTCCAGTACGCATGCCATACATTCCCAAAGGAAATGGGGGTAGATGCACGTTATTCAAACGTGGGTCTAAACCGTTTCCCATTGCCATGTAAGGGCTATGAAGCCCTGCACTTAACGGCAAAGACATAGGCAAAGATGCCATTTCTGACTGCGTTGAACCAACATTAATCATTGATAATGAAGAAACAGTTGTCGACGATGATGGTCCTGCGCTAATGCTCGCAGAATCCATTGTTGTTCCTTGCCCTTGTGAAACCACAGGGTTGGAACTAGACGCATTATTCGTACTAGAACGAACCATTTTACCACTTCTTAAGTGCATACAACAGCGAATACAAATAAGAGAGTACGAAAATGAACAAAATCAAAGGCAAAGTCCCACTGGGCGTGCCAATTTGTTTGCTGGTGTTTTTAGCAAACAATCACTAGTTTTATTAGAAGGTTTGTGAGATCAAACTAGAAAAATCTCAAAGCAATTGCCTCTGAATTGCGAGTGGTTTGTGTTTCAGAAAATGTAGAAAAGGGGACGATTTGCAATGATTAACAGAATCGAAAAGAAAAGAAGCAGTAAATGGTGCATGAATTGTAAAGAAAAGACAAATAAATTGCATTGAATCGTAAAAGTGGTACACGATCACGTACAGCGATTCTTCCACTCGTTTTTCGCTCTGGCTTGGAAGTTAGAGTTTCAGGAATCGGGTTGTGTATTGTGATTTGCGACCTCTGTTTCTTCTCAGAAACAGTTATTTATACAAAGGAAAAGAGGGGGAAAAAAACTGAACTAAGTAACTGCCTAGGAATTTGAAAATTAATAACTGCTACTCCTACTTTCGACCAGAACCGCTCTATCACGCTTCGACCAACTGCTAGTCTTCAGCGCATAACTGCTCTGTTTTCTGTCTGTCGAAAGCTTGTGTCCATTTTCCTCTCTCTTGCTTTTGCTTCCCCGGAAGCTTGTCGAGTTTACCTTGCGCATGACCATTTTCTCTGTCGAAATAATTTGGTCTTCGTCGAAATATAAGTCAGGCCTTGTTGACCATTTTCAATGAAGCCTGTCGAAATTACAGGCTAACAGTCATATAGCTCATTCATAGTTGACGTGGGACTAAACACTCACACTTGAATTTCCAACAGTGATATAATTGATTAAATGAAAGTTTCATGAACAAAAAGTTGTTAGCCTGCATTTTCGACAGGCTAAATTAAATGCAGTCAACGAGGTTTGATTTGCCAGTTTCAGAGGAAAGTGTTAATTTCGACACTGAAGAATTGTATCAGAAAGTAAATTCGACGAAGCTCTGAACTTAACGAATATAAAGGATTGAAGAAGAGTTGGTTCGACAAGAAGGAAGCTAGAGTTTAGTGAAAGATCTGGAATTAAGTGCTCGTTGTCGAAATAGCCCAGCAGTTACCTTGGTCGAAAAGGCGCAGCAGTTACTGTTTTTAAATTCTCTGCAGTTAGTTGGTTATGTTTTTTCCCTCCTTGTATAAATAGTAGTTTTTCATAGGAAAAACGGGTCACAAACTCATTACAGATTCTCACGCTCTAACTTCCAACATCACAGAGAAAACGAGTCAGAGAAGAATGTATGATCATGTGTACCAACATTCTTTTCAATTAATGCATTTTACTTTGTTTCTTTAAGCAATTTCTTGCATTTTTACTTGCTTTCTTCATCTCTGTCTGAAGTGACTTCGACGGTTTCGCGCGAAACTGACAGTTATCTTCCTTTTTCCCTTTAAAAACTGTAAAACATTCATAATTTCTGGAAAAACTTTAACACAAATGGTCTTAGGATTTACTAGTTGATCCTGCAAGCAGAAGAAATTTCAAACTAGCGGTGTTTACCAAAAACCACGGTAAACAAATTGGCACGCCCGGTGGGACATTTGTGCTAATTTTAAAGTTTTTTCGTTGAAATTTTTTAAAAAAATTTGTGCTTATCTGTGCATGCGTTTAAGGAGTGGAAAGCATCTGTCAGAGATGGCGCGCTCTAGTACAAATAATGCTTCTGCATCAAATGCACAAAGTACACAAGAACAAGCGTCAGTTAGTGACGCTAACGCTGCAAATGTTGCAGGCATAACCGTTGCTATGCCTTCTTCGACGACAATGGGAGTAACTGCCATAACTTCTTCCATAATTACTCCTGTGTCAATGATGACTACTGCAGCATTAACAAATTAATACTATGGCTTCTATGCCACCAATATTAGGACCAACAAGTCCTTTAATGGCAAACCCAGTGATTGGAAACATGCCATTTAGTATGAATGGTAGGGCTTTCCCATATGGCATGCCAACGGCATTGATGGCTGGCCTTCAGACAAATTCGTCTACATTTGCAGATAATGCAATCACAGGGTATTGTCCTACTCATAGTTCATCAGAGGGCATTTATAGTCGAAATGCCCAACCTAATTTGACTACAACATCTTTGTTGGCATTAAGGCAACAAATAGATGATAGTAACCATGATATGGTTAATATGTTAACACAACAAATTGGTACTGTGTTTAATCCTTTAATACAAAACACTAATAATAGTTACCAGATGTTGGCGACATAGATGGGAAGAATTGCTGATTTCTTTGGCACTCCACCAGTGCATAACCAGCAAATCCCCCAAATCCAAAATGTTAGGCCTGTCGAAATCCCTTTAGAAAGGCCTAACAATGCAATTCACATAAATCAGGATAATCAGGGACAACAACATGTTGTCGAAGAGCCTGTAAGGATAGAGGCAATCCCTGATGTTGTGTTAGTAAATAGAAACCAAAATGCAGACGAAGTGGTTAGACAAGTGCAACAAAACAATTTTGGGGCGTAAAATAATTTGGCTAATTTGGTCGAAAACATTCTAGCCCAAAATGGCCTTAATTTAGGCTTGCACAGGCCTAATTTTGTATCACCTTTGTCGAAATATACCTTGCAAACAAAGCTACCTAGGGGATGGAAAATTCCTAAGTTCACAAAATTTGCTGGAGAAACTAACGAATCCACTGTCGAACACGTGGCTCGTTATCTTACTGAGGCTGGCGATATAGCGCATAATGAGAATTTAAGAATGAAGTATTTTCCAAATTCTCTAACTAAGAATGCGTTTACATGGTTCACCACTTTACCTCCAGATTCTATTTTTAGTTGGAGTCAGTTAGAAAAGGCTTTCCACGAACAATTCTATATGGGCCAGTGCAAGATTAGTCTTAAGGAACTAGCTAGTGTTCGACGCAAGGGGGCAGAATCTATTGATGATTATCTCAATAGATTTAGACTTCTCAAAGCAAGGTGTTTTACTCAAGTGCCTGAACATGAGTTAGTTGAAATGGCTGCTGGTGGTCTAGATTATTCTATAACAAAGAAGCTAGATTCATTGCACTTAAGAGATATGGCACAATTAGCTAATAGAGTTCGACAAGTAGAAAGACTTAAAGCTGAAAAAGCCAAATCAGGCAGGTTCCAAAATAAAAAAGAAAAAGTTGCATATGTCGAAACTAATGACAGTGACCAAGAATTCGACATATCTTATGAAGATGTCGAAGAGGAGGTTAATATAGCAGAATTAAAATCAGGACCTCCTTATACTTGTAAATTGTTGAAACCTTCAAATGGAAAAAATCCTGTTGAGCCTAAAAATGATAAGTTTGTTGCAAAAACTTATAATTATGATGTTTCTAAGTGTGATGAAATATTTGATCTGTTAGTTGCTGATGGTCAAATTTTGGTGCCTAAGGGCCTGAAAGTACCACCATTGGAACAACGACAGAAAAGAGGTTTTTGTAAATTTCACAATTTCTTAGGCCATAACACTTCTCGTTGTGTTATTTTCAGGGATTTGGTTCAAAAAGCCCTCAATGAGGGAAGACTGAAATTTGGTGACAAATCTAAGCCACCAATGAAAATTGATGGTGATCCTCTACCAACAACTGACGCATTGCTTGTCGAAGTTGACATCAACGTGGTTGAAGTCATAGGAGTTGTTACTGATGATGCTAAAGTTGGAAAAGTTGTCGACGAAGTGGATGTCGAAATGGTCACTGAAGACCAATATACTGAAAAAATGAAGATAGTTTACACAAAGGCAGAGGAGGAATTGATTGATTTCCTTAATCGCTGCAAAATTAACAATACTGAAGTGATGCTCTGTCCAAGAGGTAGTTCTGTCTTTGACAAGAAGGCTGCAAAAAATCTTGAAGGTTTTAAGCCTCAACTGAAGCGCAAAGGAAAATGGGTCGATAAGAGGCCAAAGTTCAGCTACAGCAACAGAGGTATTCAGTATAAGGTCACTTCGACAAAGAATCCTCAAAAAGAACAGATCAAAACCTATGTACCTCCAGCAAAGTCTCCTGTCGAGAAGTGGGTACATTCTGGTGGAAAGAGCACTGGCTATTACCCAGTATACTATGCTGGAAAGGATGCTGGAAATCAGCAGAAATCAGAAAAAATGGTCAAAGGTAGTACTAGTGCTACTGGCCAGAACAAGGCATTTGAATCTAACAAATATGCCTATAATAACAACTACAAAGGGAAAAAATCCCATGACAAGAACACAATGGCGCAGGTATCAACGCCAGAAGAAAGTTGCTGTTGCTGAAGGCAAAGTAAACAACTCTAGCAATGACAAAGGTAAGCAAGTACCTGCAAAGCCTCTTGAAATGGCTAGAAAGCCAGCTACTGAAAGGATATTTCCTCCACTCTTAGTAATCAAAGAAAGTCTTAACTTAGATGAAGAAATGGACTCAGATTTTGCTGATTCTGGGTCAGAATTCGACGTCTTATGCGGCGTGCTCTCAATTCTTCCAATTGAGTATGATGTAGTTTCCGAAGTGAATGACGTCGAAGAAGATTACGACGAAGAGACTACTTATAAGCCAATATGTTACTATGTGCTGAAGAATGGTTGCGTGGAAGAATCTTCTCAAACCTCTATACATTCAAGCAAAAGTGAATAACATTGGTGTCAACAAGATCCTGGTCGATGGTGGTGCTGCTGTGAACCTAATGCCACAACATATGTTGAAGAGAATTGGAAAGTGTGAAACTGATCTGAAAACACACAATGTGATTCTTACAAACTATGAAGGCAAAAGTGGCCATTCACTTGGTGCTATTGAGGTCGAGTTCGCTGTGGGAAGTATCAAGAGACCAACATTGTTTATGGTAGTTCCAACAAAGGCAAATTACAACTTGTTGCTAGGAAGAGAGTGGATACATGGCGTGGGGGCAATACCTTCGACTTTTCACCAAAGGCTCATTATTTGGTGAGAAGATGGTTTGGTCGAAAACATTGAAGGTGATCAGAGTTACTTCAAAGCTGAGGTAAATGCTATAACTAAGAAAACTTTCGACAAACAATTGGCGAACATTGCGCCACGTACATCTTCTAAAATTGGTTATGAACACCAAGATAATGTTAGATCTTTAGTTACACTTCATCCCAATTATGGATTCATTTGGGAGAGAGAGGTTATAGATGAAGACAACCACCCACAAGGCTTTGTCAAGCCTACAGGGTGGGATGGACCATAAATAATTATTTATGGATAAGCCCAGTGCATGAGATAGAATTACGTCCTATGTGGCCGAAAACAAACAAAAAGCGGCTTTGGAAGCCGAGTTACAACAACAAATGGTTGCTGAAGCCATTGAAAATGAAAATGAAGACAACTTTGTCGAAAATCAGAGGCTTGATTGCGTCTACGATGATGAGCCTCTGGGTTTTGAAAAGGATCCATTGGGTTCGACCAAAAGGATTTAGGCACAAGATCCCTTAGAAGAGATTGATTTGGGAGATGGCTCCATAAAAAGGCCAACATATATTAGTGCAAAGGTTGGTCAAGCATTGAAGGTGCAGATTATCAAATTGCTGAAGGAGTACAAGGATTGTTTTGCTTGGGACTACAGTGAAATGCCAGGATTAAGTCGAGAGGCGGTTGAGATAAAATTACCAATTCGACCAGGAAAAAAGCCAGTGAAGCAGACGCCAAGAAGATTTGCACCAGAGATCCTGTTGAAGATCAAAGCAAAAATAGAAAGATTACTAAAGAGCAAGTTCATCGGAACTGCCAGGTATGTCGAATGGCTTGCTAATATAGTTCCTGTAATTAAGAAAAATGGTACACTTAGAGTTTGTATAGATTTTAGAGACTTGAATAATGCTACACCTAAGGATGAATATGCCATGCCAGTGGCAGAAATGCTAGTTGATTCAGCAGCAGGTTATGAATATTTAAGCATGCTTGACGGTTATTCTGGTTATAACCAAATATATATTGCTGAAGAAGATACATCAAAAACAGCATTTCGTTGCCCTGGGGCATTAGGCGTTTATGAATGGGTAGTAATGCCATTTGGCCTAAAAAACGCTGGTGCTACATACCAGAGAGCAATGAATTCTATGTTTCATGATTTTATTGAAAAATTTATGCAAGTGTACATAGATGATATTGTTATTAAGTCTTCATCAGAAAATGGTCATTTAGACCATCTTCGACAATCATTCGAAAGAATGAGAAAATATGGATTGAAAATGAATCCACTCAAATGTGCCTTTTGTGTGCTTGCAGGTGATTTTTTGGGTTTCGTTGTACACAAAAAAGGCATTGAAATCAATCAAAACAAGACGAAAGCAATCTTGGAAACAAAAGCTCCTTCGACAAAGAAAGAGTTACAGTCATTATTAGGAAAGATTAATTTCCTTAGAAGATTTATTTCAAATCTCAATGGCAAGACTCAAGTATTTTCGCCATTGCTTCGACTGAAAAAGGAAGATGTGTTCAGATGGGATATAGAACACCAGAAAGCCTTTGACGAGATTAAAGCATACCTGATGAAGCCTCCTATTTTGTTACCTCCTATAAGGAATAAAGGAATGAAATTGTATGAAGCAGCATCAGAATTATCTATAGGTAGCATGTTAGCACAAGAGGATGAAAATGGTGTCGAAAGAGCCATGTATTACCTCAGTAGGGTTTTAAACGATGCAGAAATATATGCTGTCTATTCGCATTATGATATTATTAAACATATGCTGTCGAAACCAATTTTACATAGTAGAATAGGTAAATGGGCTTTAGCTCTTTCTGAATACTCCTTAACTTATCAGCCTTTAAAGGCTATTAAAGGCCAAATAGTGGCTGACTTTATTGTTGACCATTCATTGGTCGAAAACACAGTAAACTTAGTGGACACTCAACCTTGGAAGTTATATTTCGATGGTTCAAGCCACAAAAATGGTGTTGGAATTGGAATTTTAATTATCTCACCAACAAAAATTCCAACAAAGTATAAGTTTAAAATCGAAGGAACATGCTCCAACAATGAGGCTGAATATGAAGCCTTGATAGCAGGACTTGAGATCTTGTTAGACTTGGGGGCAAAACATGTCGAAATTAAAGGCGATTCAGAACTAGTTGTGAAGCAATTAACAAAAGAGTATAAGTGCATTAAAGAAAACCTAATAATGTATTTTGTTACTGCCAATACATTGTTAAAACGTTTCGATAGCGTTCAAATCAAGCATGTGCCTCGACTTGACAATCAAGAGGCAAACGATTTGGCACAAATTGCTTCAGGATACAGAGTTTCTAAAGAAAAACTAGAAGAATTAATAGAAATAAAAAATAAACTAATTTCGACAGACTATCCTTCAAGTGAATTGTCAAGCCAAAAACTTGGGGGGGGGGGGGGGGGGGCTGAGAAAGTATTGTTATCTCCAATTGTTGAAAATTTTCAAAGGTTTGAAGTTTTTGCCATTGAAAATATGTCGAATGATGATTGGCGAAAACCAATTGTCGAATACTTGGAAAATCCAACAGGAATAACTAATAGAAAAACCAAGTATAGAGCCTTGAGCTACGTGATTATTGGAAATGAGTTATTCAAAAAGACTCCTGAAGGAATTTTACTTAAATGCCTTAGTGAGAGTGAGGCATATTTAGCAATTTCCAATACTCATAGTGGAACTTGTGGGTCTCATCAAGCAGGCCACAAAATGAAATGGCTTTTATTTCGACAAGGAGTGTACTGGCCAACTATGTTAAAAGATTGCATAGAGTTCGCTAAAGGTTGCCAAGAGTGTCAAAGGCATGCAGGAGTTCAACACGTGCCTGCAAGTGAACTTCATTCAATAGTGAAACCTTGGCCATTTAGAGGTTGGGCTTTAGATTTAATTGGCGAGATTAAACCAACTTCGTCGAAAGGACATCGTTACATATTAGTTGGGATATTGGGATAGATTATTTTACTAAGTGGGTAGAAGCTATTCCTTTAATTAATTTTAATCAAGAGGCAGTAATCAATTTTATTCAAAACCATATTTTATATAGGTTTGGAATTCCAGAAACCATTACTACAGACCAAGGTACAGTTTTTATTGGTCAAAAAATGGTGGATTTTGCCTCTGAAACTGGTTTCAAGTTACTGACTCCGACACCATACTATGCTCAAGCCAACGGTCAAGTTGAAGCAGCTAATAAAATCATTATTAATTTGATTAAAAAGCATATTGGGCAAAAGCCTAGAAATTGGCATAAAACTCTTGACCAGGTTTTGTGGGCTTGTCGAAATTCTCCTAGAGAGTCAATTAATACTACTCCTTTTAGACTAACATTTGGACATGATGCAGTCTTACCAGTCGAAATTTGTTTACAGTCAGCCAGAATTCAAAGGCAATTTGAAATTCCATCAGATTATTATTGGAATATGATGTTGGATGAGTTGGTTGATTTAGACGAAGAAAGATTAAATGCGTTAGATGTCCTGATAAGGCAAAAAGAAAGGGTAGCTAAGGCTTATAATAAAAAAGTTAAGTTGAAAACTTTTGCCTTAGGAGACTTAGTTTGGAAAGTTATACTGCCTATAGACAAAAAAGATAGAGTCTTAGGCAAATGGTCACCGAATTGGGAAGGACCATTTCGAGTTTTGCAAGTGTATACCAACGGTGCCTATGAAGTCGAAGAATTAGGCGCTGATGGTCGAATTTTGCAAATAAATTCAAGTATTTAAAAAAGTATAAGCCAATACTGCAAGAAGTCAAAATAACGCAGGACTAAAATTGTAAAGAAGATTTAAACATGGCATTTAGAAGTTAATAATTGCCAGAATATTGTCGAAGTTATAAAATTGGAAATCAAGAAAATTACAATCTAAAGTTGAAGGTCGGTTTTGAGCCTTTCTAAAACAAATTTTGAACGCTCTAGTCTTATAGCAGTAAGGGCTTCGTCTTCGACCAAACTTTGAACCTTTGCTTCATGTTGGCTGTGTCTTTCCAAATGCTCAATTGCCAAAGCTGCTTCTGCATTAATCACTGGTTCCAAAGATTCAGGAGTTGTCTTACGAAGTGAAGCTTTCTTCTTTTCTTCTGCTTTGAGCTTCAATTGTAAGTTCTTGATTTGTTCTTGATATCCAGAAATAGCTCTGTCACAATCAGCCATTTCTTGAGCATTATTTACTGCTTGGGTCTCCAATGAAGAAATTTTGGCTTGTGAAGCTTCGACAGCAGCCCACTCTTCTTGTTGCAGTTTAGCTTCGCGCTCTTTGTTTGTAGCAGTATCCTTTTTCTTTTGAAGGTCCCTGGTGATTTGTTCTAAAAGAGGCTCGAATTCGACAACGAAACCGATGAGGGATTTGTTTGATGTCGAATTGTTGAGTTTTCGCAGCAGTGTTTTGATCTCAAAAGCTGTTATGTGATTTTGCTCGATGGCTTGAAATAAGTCATCTTCAAGAACCCTGGCTCGGAATTCCTTAAGGAGGTCTTCCTTCGAACTATCAGACATTTCGCCAATGGAAGCGGTCGAAGAGCTTTGCTTAGTCGAAGAAGCCCTACTACTTAACATGAGCTTCAAAGCCTCAAGAGGGTTTTTACTTTTCAGTTCTGTCAATGCCTCTTGGCTCAAAGTGTTGCTTGTTGAAGGTGCTGCTTTAGAAGTGTTTCGGTCCTTTGGTGATTCATCGACGTGCTCTGAATTATCTTCAGATTCTTCCTCTTCAGAGTCAATGACATCATCATCAATTTGTTCTTCCTCGTTGCCTTCGTCTTGATTTTCTTCTTCTTCTTTGTCACTAAGATTAGGAGTTGGAACCAGATTATCCTTCTCAAACTCGACACCAGCAGTGTGATCAGCTTCATTCATCTCGTCATCTTTCTGTTCTTGATCCAGGTCGGGAATCTCTTTTTCAAGTGCATCTTTGTCTAATGAAGGCTCATGGTTTGTCGGATCATTCATTTGTTGGTGAAGAGCCTCTTCTATGATGTTAACGGGACTAGTCTGATTTGGTTGTTCCTCGACCACGTCTTCAATTATTGGTTCGACAGAAGGGGAGAGAGTTGAAGTTGGTGTTGGTTGTTTTTGTTGAAGCTCAATGTTGCTAGCTTCTTTTCCCTATTATAACAGAATGATGAATTTAATATCATATTGAATCAAGATGATTAGAAAAATAAAGAGTTTGTTAATTACCTTCGAAGCTGTCTCTCCAACACGAGAACCTGCACTTTCGGGTTTCTTGGGAGCTTTTGCTTTCTTCTTAGCAGGTTTTTCTAGATTCATGCGAGCTTTTTCTTTTGATGTTTCTTTATCTTCTCCATGTTGTTCGACTGGAGCTGTTGGAATTGGAGTTTTGAGAGTTTCTTGAGAATGTTTTCTTTTCTTCTCTCTCTCAACCTGAGTTGTAGGAACTTCAGTTTGTTTGGGACTTTTTATTGGGCTGTCAGACTGAGAATTCGACATTCATGTTAGTATGAGCAAGGAAAAGAAAGGTAAATGATTAAAAAGTAAAGAGGTAAGAGATTCGACCTCTGAATTGTCGCTCACAATTGGCATATCCTTTTTCTTTAGTTTCTTAGAGGGAACATCAGAAGTAGAGCTGCTTGTCCTCTTTCGACTCTGTAAAACAAAGTTTAGTCAGGTGTCAAATTTAAGGTTCGAACAAAATATAGCAAAGATTTCACAAAGACACTTACTTCTTGTTTCTTAGTTTGTTGAGATTTGCTTTGCTTTGGAGCAGTGCTAATTTCTTTCTTTGTCCCTTTCTTTGGAGACTTGGTTGAACCAGTAGTTGTTGGAATGGGAATAGCTACAAACATTCGACAAATGATGTAAATATATTTGCACATGAAAGAGAAATTGAAATTTTTCTAAGAGTCTTATGCATCACCTGTTGCGATGGGAGATGTGATTCGAACATGTTGAATGTCCAAATGGAGATCACCTCTAAACGTGTGTATGTCATGCTTAGTTGGAATCACTTTCTGGGCTGTTTTAGTTATAAAATAATTTTGTAACGCCATAGTCGAACCACACACAAACCATTCAGGAATTGGTGGTCGAAATGCCAAAGCCATTTTACTGGTTGGCAAAGGTGGAAACTTAAACTTATATTTTAAAGCATAATCATATTTATTTATTATATAAGGTGGAATATGCATTGTCGAAATTTTTTTGAGAATTTTTTGCTTTAAAACATCAGCAGCCCCAGAAACTGTTCGACTAAGACATATTGGGTCATATACAGTTTCGAAGTAATTTTGAAAACTTGAATTTCTCGAATATGCGTACCTTGACTTTTGTCCTTCTTGTTCTGCAAAGGAGGAAAAGCAGAGATTAGGTTGGATAACAGGGTGGACTCCTCGACAACAGCAAGCTTAGTAGTGTAATAATTGGTCCACCACTTAAGAAATTCCTTGGTACAAGCAAATAATGGCTCATATTCTAAGGGGTTAAAAGTGGGAGTATTCTAAGCAAATGATGGCTCATATTCTGATGGCTCATATTCTAAGGGGTTACAAGCAAATGATGGTCCACCACTTAAGAACTCTCTTTCATTGTCTGGAAATTTCAAAGCCTTTTTTGATTTGAAAAAGGGAGCAGGTCGAAGTTGGCACAATCCGAATTGCCTAGCCACCAAATTTGGTTGGTATCCAGCCATACCAAATTGAGCTTTTCCCTTGCTGGGTGAAATTCTGATTGATAGGAGGTTTGGGGTTAAATAAGCTTGCCAGATTTCATTGACCTCTTCTTCATGTTCGACAGATGTTGCAGGAAATTCTTTGGTGAACCAACTTGGTCCACAAGTTCTTGTAATGAATGGTGCCATCGAAGGCGTGAAAGTATCACAGTTTTGGAGCATGGTGAAAGCATCAGAAAATAGATCTTCTATAGACTGACCTATTTCCCTGGGTTTTAAAACGGCAAGTCTTAAACCTTCGATACTTCTTTGTTCGACCATCTTAACATGGTCGTTTGGACAGAACAGTTGTAATCTTGACTCGAAAGTGGCAAGGAGCCACAATTGAAATAGCCAAATAGGGCCTGAAATCAGAAGTTTACCTTGAGGTTCAAGTTGTTTCAAGTCGAGAGCCCCATTTCCTAAAGCCTCATAAAGAGAGGCTAGAATGAGTTTGCTGAGACAGAGGTTTCGACCTTCGTGAATTTGAATGGCCAAATTCACATACATTTTGGCCACCTGAAGTGACGAAGAGCATAAAATGTAGTGAGACAGCCATAGGGTGAGGAAAGCTTTGTGTTCTGTGTCAGAGACCTCTTCAGTATAAGTGATGTGTTGGTCTTCAATGTACCCAGAAAATGTGGCACGTTTGAAATTGAAGTCATAAGTGTTGGTGGTGTTGTTAGGGTTGAAGGTTTCTCCCGTGGGTCGAAGCCCAGTGATGGCAGCCACATCCAGCAAGGTAGGAGTGAGCATACCACACTTCAGATGAAGGCTATTAGTGGTGAGTTCCCAGAAATGGAGTGCTGAAATGAGCATAGGACTTTGGTATTTTGGGGCCATACCTCGACAATTGGATTAGGTCGAAGATCCCTTGGGTTTTCCAAAGTCCACCTTTTTTCGACTCAACTTTGTTGAGCCATTCGACATAAGTATCATTCCCTACATGAGGCGCAGACCTGAAAACCCTGGCAGGGGCATTCATAAACCCCATTTCATAAGGCCCTTGTTGGAAGATTCTAGGGCTATAACGGTGATAGCTAGGAAAAATTTCTTGGATTTTTAGTGTGTCTTCAAGGGATTCAGGAAGAGGCCCAAGGAAAGCAAACTTATGAGGTTCAGGAGAAGGAATGAGTACCTGAGATTTCCAAATCTGAGCTCGTGTATCTTCAAGATCAGGTTCAGCAATGAGTTGTTGTTTTCCAGAAACACGAGAATTTGAAGCAGAAGCCATTTTCAGCGATTGAAATGGAGTTTAAACAATTTAAAAGTTCTCGTAAAAAAAAAACCAGAGGAGAGACTTGGAGCTTTAATGGAGTTTTGACAGAGTTTCTATGGTGATTTTGGGTTTTATCTTAGCAAGGAAGATGAAGGGGATTTATGAAGGTCAGTTACAGAGAGTCTTGGTTTGCAATATCAGAAGATGAAGAGAGTAAAGAAGTGAAATGAAGGGGAAAGGTTTGGTTTTATAGCTGTTTGAGAGAGAGAGAATAAACCTTTGAGGTTCTTTTTAAAGAAGCAGTTAATTGTAATGAGTAGTGGGGAGTTCCGATTCAAAACGTGGCCCACTAAATCTGAGATGGTGGCGCCATAAAGTGCCTTTTTGCTGAAACGTCTCATCAATGTCATACCCCAATTTTGTCCGCCTAGTTTCAAAACCCTAATTTTCAGCAAAAATAAATAATTTTGTGAGTGATGCATTATTTGAGAAAGGGTTTAGGGTATTTACCCAAGCATTCTAAGGTTTTCAAAATCATTTTTGAGAAATTAAGGAATTTTGGGGCATTTAAAGGGGCATTGTTTGGTCAATTTCAATTTAATAAATTATTGCTAGTTGAAAATCCAATTAATTAATTTTTGGGAATTTATTTAATGAAATTGTATTATTTTGAACAAAAAAAATAAAAAAATAAAGAAAATCATTTTTCAAATTGTGCGCATATTTTATATGTGTAGTAAAAAAATCAAGTTCAAATTAATTCAAGAAAGCATTTCAAAAAAATAGTACAAGGAATATTCCCAAAAATTATATGATAGGATTTTTGTTGGCAATTTTGGTCATCTCTCATTTTCAAAAATGCCATATTCTTCAAGATACCTTGTATATGGCTCAAAATGGTTAGATTTATGTATAATTATCTTGAAAGGAATAATCAAAATTGAGAGGATAATTGGAAGGTTCATGGATAGTACAATAGTACAATTGCCAACTTGCAAAACTTGGGCACCACTCTCATTGCTTGGCTGAATATCTACCCCTTCATTTCCCTCTCATTTTGCATTTTTTTGCCCCTCATCAAAGTGTGTTTCAATCCTCACCCGTGATTCAAAATTAAAATGCAATCCTAGAATGAGATGAGGTACACAATGACCTAAATGCCCCTAAACCTAATTGCACATTATATATACCCTCATATCCTCACCTCTCACAAGTTTTTGCACACAATTCACACTCAAAAACCTAGCCTCTCCTCTTCTCCCTTCTTGGCCGAATACCCCTCTTCATTCCCTCACCTCATTTCTTCACTTTTTCACTTCAAATCAACATTCTACTCCTAAATCCTTCATCATCCTTGCATTCTCTTCAAAGATCCATCTTCAAATCTCAAGAATCAAGCTCAAGATTGAAGATTAGAGGGTTGATTCAAGTGGTTTAGTGTTCATTCACCTTATTTCTTTCGCTATTCTAGCTTGGAGTTGAGGTATACTCTCAATCTTAGCATCATCAAAATTTTAGCATAAAAAATGTAGATCATCAATCTATTTTTGCATATCAAGCATTTCTTTGCATTTTAGTGCTCTATTTTATGTTGAAATGTTGATATAATTGTTGTTGTTGAATGAGAGATGTGTTTCAAGCATTTTGACAAACACTTTGGGAGGTTTGGATGCTTGAAATGCATCTCTCTCTTGGAATAAATTGTGTGTTTGTGCTATTTTCATTTTGTGCTTGCATTTTCATGAATAAAATTGTGATTTGGGCTTATGTTTCATTTCGCATATTGTAGAAAAATTAGAGTTTGTGTGATTTTAGTGCATTCCTTTGCTTAATCATGTGAATCCTTGCCAAAAAGTTTGATCTATGTCATTTGCTTGCATGATTTTGTTGCTTTCAAAGAATAAAATGAGGTTTTAGCTCTATGTTGGTGTCGCATTTCATGAGATAATTAGGGTTTGTGCTTGTTTTTGTTGCTTGCTTTGAAAATCATGTTTGTGTTGATGATTTGGTAAGAGGATTTGACGCTTATGCATTTGTGCATATCCCAAGTGTTAAAGATTACCTAAAGGGATTCAACACCTTAATTGCATATGCTTGCTAAATAAAATGTCAAATTGATTTTTCATGGCTTGCTAATGATCTTACTTGAGGCAAATGCCCTTTCCAACTTATTCCTTTCATGTGATTGATTGTAGAAGTATGCTAAATGTTGATGCCATCAAAATGATACCACATTGTTGCTTATGTCAAATGTTGATGTGAAATCCCTAGGATTTTGCAAGTGATTCATTAAATGTTTGAATTCACTTGTGCTTTGTAATTTCCTTGCCTACTCACATGTTGTGTCATAAATGCCTAGTTAGGTTCATTTCTTGCCTATTCATGCGTCTTCAATAAGATGTTCAATTTAGGTTTATTCACTTGCCTATTCATGCATCTTCAATAAGATGTTCAATTTAGGTTCATTCACTTGCCTATCCATGCATTCTGCAAAAATGTTCAATTTAGGTTCATCTTGCCTAGCATCTTCAATAAGATGTGCAATCTAGGTTCATTCTCTTGCCTATTCATGCATTTTTGCCAAAATGTTCAACTTGGGTTCATTCTTTGCCTATCTATGTATTGTGACATGATATGTGTAGTCTAGGTTCATCTTTGCCTATTCATGCATTGTGTATTCAAATGTTGTAATGAGATGTTTTCAACATGAAAGGGTAAGTTGCAAATTGTGTCTATGTTGTTGCTTGCTTGATAACATGATCTCAATGAATGTGCTATGCTTGCATCTATGAACTTTCTTGCATTCATTGTTTTCTTTTCTAAACAACTTGACATGAAAATGGTTACTAGTTTAGATCATTGCATGAATTGTAGTTTAGCAATTTGCATTTTGGTTATTGACTTGGAACTTGATTGAAAATGTTCTACTAGTTTTCCAAAACTCTTTTCCAAAAATCAAGTTGCTTTCAAACTTCTTTTCTAAACTATGTCTTTAACAAATTAAGACCAATTTCTTTTCCAAGCTTAAACCCTGAGTTTTTCATGAACAAAATCATTAGTGGCCACTCGAAGCCTTTGCTTGTTTGATCACTAATGAGGAGTTATTAGTGGTAGTCACTCGAAGCCTTTGCTTGTTTGATTATCATGAAAGCTCCCAAACCTTAAATACATGCGAACCCAATTCAATTCCAAAAACAACACGAGTCATTAGTGGTAATTGTCCTAAGCCTTTGCTAGATGATTATCACCGATGCTCGCCTCATTTGCAAAAAAAGATAAAATAAGAACGTTGTTACTTATAATCACTCGAAGCCATTGCTTGTTTGATTATCGGTTTCAACTTATTTTCTTTCGAGTTAGTAATGAAAACCACTCGAAGCCATTGCTTACTTGGTATTAGTGAACACTCGAGTCTTATTTCAAAAAACACCTAAAAACTAAATAGCTAAAAACAAAAGAGCCTTTTCAAAACAAGACTAGAACTACGTAGCTTTGAATTCCTCATCGCACCGGAGGATACGTAGGAGCGGGTTCACCTCCCGTCAAGCACCCTTTTAAAAAATAATAACAAAAAGATTCTTCTTTCCCCAGTTTTCAAAAACATTTTCTTAAATAAAAAAAAGAAGTAGAACAAAGCGTTTCAAATCAACAGTCAAAAACTACACACTAAATTAAAGGTTCCCTTTCGGTAGAAAGGATGTGTGGGGTGCTAATACCTTCCCCACACATAACCGACCCCCGAACCTATATCTCTCGTTTTCAAAAGGCCAATCGCCTAAAAGGATTTTTCCAATGTTTTTTCCTAAATTAAAATATTGGTGGCGACTTCATTGTTTTTCCCGTTGTACGAAGAAGGATCCAAACCGGATTTTTTGGAGTGCATACAATCAATGCTGAAACGTGACGTTAATGACGTCATTAGAGCAGTTAAGAGGAATTTCAAAAATGTCATTTTTTTTCTTCACTTAAAAATTCAGTCGAAAAAGACATTTTTGGGGGGCAATTTGTTAGCCTGCATTTTCGACAGGCTAAATTAAATGCAGTCAACGAGGTTTGATTTGCCAATTTCAGAGGAAAGTGTTAATTTCGACATTGAAGAATTGTATCAGAAAGTAAATTCGACGAAGCTCTGAACTTAACGAATATAAAGGATTGAAGAAGAGTTGGTTCGACAAGAAGGAAGCTAGAGTTTAGTGAAAGATCAGGAATTAAGTGCTCGTTGTCGAAATAGCCCAGCAGTTACTGTTTTTAAATTCTCTGCAGTTAGTTGGTTATGTTTTTTTCCCTCCTTGTATAAATAGTAGTTTTTCATAGGAAAAACGGGTCACAAACTCATTACAGATTCTCACGCTCTAACTTCCAACATCACAGAGAAAACGAGTCAGAGAAGAATGTATGATCATGTGTACCAACATTCTTTTCAATTAATGCATTTTACTTTGTTTCTTTAAGCAATTTCTTGCATTTTTACTTGCTTTCTTCATCTCTGTCTGAAGTGACTTCGACGGTTTCGCGCGAAACTGACAGTTATCTTCCTTTTTCCCTTTAAAAACTGTAAAACATTCATAATTTCTGGAAAAACTTTAACACAAATGGTCTTAGGATTTACTAGTTGATCCTGTAAGCAGAAAAAATTTCAAACTAGCGGTGTTTACCAAAAACCACGGTAAACAAAAGTATATTCCCCAAATGATCGATCTATGATAATGATGGGTGGACATAATCAACCGAACCGACCGTGTTCTGGAAGGGGCCGAAGCCCACTCCAGCTATTAAGAATAACGAACGGCCCAACGAGAATGGACAAGAGAGTGAAAACGCTGGATGAACAGCTCTGATGAATCCGTACAGCCATCCAACGGCCAGGCACGAATCACGCACACTATATAAGCGTTCATTGCGTCAGTTGTCAAGTACACACTATTCATTAAAATCTGTATTCTGCTCGTTCGCTCCTAACTTGGGCGTTGGAGTGTCTTCGCAGATACACCCGCCCCTGAAGCAGAGCTCGGAGCACGTCCAGAAGAGCATACAAGATCTGATACCTGTGAAACAGCGATCAAGCACTCAAAGGTACAGATCAGACCGTAAACCGACAAACCCGTTAAAAAAACATGCAGTTCGGATGAGGCATTTTGGGTTGGTGAACTTTCGGGTGAAACATCCGGTTTCTTTGATAAACTGCACAAACGGCAGATGATGTGATGTTTTCACCCTCCCCAATATTTACAAGGACACGTGAATGGTTACTAACCCACACACCTATCACTATGTTCTGACAAAGTTACTTTTCTTTGATTTAAATTAATAATATCAGCCTTGAGGATAGAGAAAAGTCAAAAGTACATCATTTTTTTAAAATAAAAAACACGCTTTCTTCTTTGATTGTAAACTCCACCTTCACAATTTATTAAAACACCATGGCTGCAACTCGAGATGTAAAGAGACCACCGGAGAAGAAACCGAAACCGCCGGAACCGCCGCTCTTAACGGTCGGAGATGGGTGTGTCTTTGTGTCCTTCGGTTACTCTTGGATCGACTGATTTCAGACCGAACCTGAACCGTGTCCACCCCATTGAATCACATGGAAACCAAACCACAACAGAGTACATGAGTTAATGATTAGTTTTTTCTTTGACAGAAAGATGATGATTAGTTAGTTGACACCAAAATTACAATGTTCAAATTATATTTATATTTATATAGCGATAAATGTACTTACATTTTTAATTAATTTAGTGAAAGTTTGCCGACAAAAATTGTTTTCTAGCAAATGTTCAATCATCACGAACCACATGGCAAACAAGTCGAATAATTTAATGGGATTAGTTATTTTACATTAACATTGTCGAAGTTCAATTGTAGTTACACTTATTTTATATACATGCATTAGTTGGAACAATGAGTGAATCCAGGTAACAAAAGTCTGGAAAACAGCTACATAGTACATAGTCCTCATCCTTGCTATTTTGTTAAATTATCCTGTTAATTATTGGGATTTGGGAATACCTAGGTATTAGTCTACTTAGTATTAGTTAGTAAAATATATAAGTTATAGGTTATGAAAACAAATTCATAATTTGACTTATTTACTTTAACTAATTCTATCTATATCCAAATAAAATAATTCCATCTTAGACCCTCCTTGATTGTGAGAGTTGTTCGTTGTTCATAGGTTTTGTGTTCCTTAATATATATATATATATATATATATATATATATATATATATATATATATATATTATTTTGCTGTTAAAAAAATTTATATTTTGCTCACTTATGTTCATTTTATGTTTATGTTTGGTTATTTATGTATTAAAAGTTTTAAATTCATTTTTATATTTTAATAAAGTTGTATCAATATAGTTTCTACTGTACCAAAAATGATTGGTTTGAGCAGTAATTGAGTTCGGATCACACCCCGAGATTTCAAATTGAATCAGACAAAGAAATTTCGCATCAATGATATGGTAACTGTTCTGCACTGTACTTCCGACCTTGAAGGATGGTCCGAGGCAGTTAGTGGTTGATGTCCTTAGTCAATGACCGTATCCGATCCTAGTTGGTGTTGTACCTGCAAAGTCACTCCGATGCTAAAGTTAGTGGAGTAGTCTTAGCAAAGTAATAAATGTGAGAATGCTTACCATTTATGAGGCAATGAATGCTGTATTTATAGAGTGGGGTGGGGTTGATTCCAATGAATCAGGTCCGTCCGATCTGGTGGTTTGATCTGAGCCTTTGATGTTTTGGATTGGGCCCTTTTGATATTGGGCTTACAGGGGGTATGAATAGACGTTAAAAGAGGGGGTGTATATGGCAGAAAGCCATTCCATAACAGTTGCCCCCCAAGTCTGGTCGTTTTTAGAGGCGATCTTGACTTGAGAGACGAAGTGTTCTTTCTTTCTTACCGATGTTGAACTCGTTTTCTGATGGTGATGAAGTTTTTGCCGACGTCAAGCTTGGTTTTTGATGGTGATGAAGTTTTTGCCGACGTCGAGCTTGGTTTCTGATGGTGATGAAGTTTTTTCGACCGTTATAATAATTTTGAAATTTGAATTGGCGCCTTTGCATTTATTGCGCCTGTCAGGGCGTGTTTCCCAATGGCGGCGAATGATGGTGACGCTTTGGTAGGCGTGCGCGTGTGTTGGAGCTATTGATGGGATGCGTCGATTCGACTTAGGCCCAATCCAGTTCTGCGAGGCCCACTATAAATAGGGGTTAGCTTCCCTTATTTATTCCTGATTTTCAATTTGCTCTGCATACCGATCTTCATATCCGAGTTCAAGTTCGTTCGTCGATCAGGAGGATAGTGGCTAGGGTTTCACCATTCCATTGGGTCCAACTGCTTGACTTCCGCAAAAGCATATCAGCGGGAGCTTCGTTTGAGCGAGGTTAGTTCTGTTCTCAATTTCTCTGTTGTTTTCTTTTCCTTAAACAGTCAGATTTGCCCCCATTTCTTTAGTTGCCACAGGGTGGGGGTTGTCAGGTCGGGTAACAAAATCGGTAAGGACCCATTAGGTCGTTATTCCTGACTTCCCTATGCCCCCATTCCTGTAGGTTTTTAAAACTGGCGGTTACTAAACAAACTCGTAGGCAGATTTCACAGCAACCCCCGCAACTCGCGAAAGTGATGGCTTCTGGAGGAGAGAATGTTGAGGGTCGTCGTTCTGAAATTGCCCCCGTTATTCCCGAAGTTCAAGATCACCCTGATTCAGCCCCGACCAGCGAACAAGTGGAGGACGATCCCGAGGTCGCTCGCCATGCTCCTAAAGATCCTTCCAACGAGCCTGATGGTGGGGAGCAGCTTTTTGAGGACGTGGTTGTTGTTGGCGTAAAAGACACCGAGACCGATGTTATCGTTGCGGAGACGGTATCTTCTGAACAGACGCATTCCTATGATGAGCAAGGGTCTTCGCATACTCAGGAAGTGGGGGGTTCCGAGTCGAAATCGGAGTTTAGTACCGAAACAGGGGAGAGAAGTCATACGGGATCCGAGGTTGACAAGGGTAAAAGACCTGCTGATGATCGTACCTCTGTTTTGACCGATGGTTATTCTAGCACTGGTCCGGGGCGAATCGATCTTCCTATGCCTTATGACGTGAATGTTCCTCGCATCCTTAATTGGGTCGCTTCTTCTGTTACTGAAACAAGGTCTCTATATGAAGCAGGGGAGGATATGAGCGTCATTGTAGATAGGTTATCGATACGTGGCCGACTTTGGAACGTCGAGGGTATGAGATCTGATGAGCATGCAGCGTCCTGGCCAGGAGCTTTGAAATTTGTTATGTATGATGTATTGGTATCGAACATGCATATCCGTCCCCCTTTTACTAATCTTCAACAGACCGTTTTGGCGAGATTGGAATTGGCACCTTCGCAACTTCACCCCAATGGTTGGGCGTTTCTTCGAGCCTTTGAATTGATATGCCTCGAACTTAAACGTCCAGTGTCCGCTGATCCGTTCCTTCATTTGTTTGAGGTTAATAGGAATAGTGAAAAAGGCGAGGAAGGAAATGCTTAGGAGCATGTGAGTCTTCGGTCTTTGAAAGGTGTCAAGATCTTCCGGGCTTATTCAGATTCGCTGAAGGGGAGGTGGAAGGAGCTTTTTTATTTTGTGGAGCCGGTGAATAGTGAGGCAATTGACTATGTGGGGAGATTTGATCCGGATGGGCGAAATTTGGTGTCCACTAAGTTTCCCATAGGATGGGGACTTGGTCATTATAACCGATCTCCTAGATCCTATCACGTCGGTGAATCTCATCTTTGCCGTGCTGATATCCTGACCAGAGATATCTTGTTTATTTCATCTCAAATACCTTACACTAAGCATAAATACCGAGGTATTCCTGCTGATCGATTGGTTAAGTGTGCTACCCGAAGAAAGGTTATGGGGGTTCTAGGTAGGGTCGTTTTATTGGATTGTCAGTTTATCTTTTGACTGGGAATTGTTAATTTATCTTTTTGGCCAACTCGTCCTGTTTTTTCTTTGTTTTCAGATACGATGGCAGGGAGTAGGATTGCTCAATTAAGAAGGATGGCGTTGCAGAACCTGGGGGCCGAGGAAGGTGATCATGCAAACCAAGGGGTTCCAGAGAATGCTCCCGATCTTAGCGCTGCCGTTCATGTTTCCCCAATCAGGATCGTCCATGAGGAACAGCTGGAGAATCCTGTGGACGATCTTCAACATCGGAAGAGGAAACCAGCGAATGAGGGAGCTTCTACAAAGCAGGTGAAGATAGCCCGGAGAACTGAGGAGAAGAAGGTGGTGATTCCAAAAGATCCTAAGTCTTCTAAGGGGCATAAATCTTCTAAGAAGGCAACTTCTGTTCCCGTGGATGCGAGTTTTATGGAAAAGAATATGGAGGAATATCTTACCGATCTTGTTAGTGCGGCTGCGAAGCTGTTTGTTCATTTGGCCGATATTACCAAATTGCAGAGGGAGGAGATGGAACGTCGTCATGAATGTGAGGTATTCTTTCTGGAGTTCGTTTTGTCGTTCTTTTTATCTACCTTATTGACTTTAAATTTTATTTTTTTTTCAGAGTTGGTAACCACTGAGAGGGCCAAGTTATTCAATGCTCTGAAAGAACTGGCCGAAAAGAATAAAGTCCTGAGTAACACTTTGAGCGACCTGAAGACTTTGAAGGCTTATGTGGACGATCTTGAAAAGTCCCATAATTATGCTAAGTTGCAAGTTGAGGATAGCACTGTTCGCATCGGTCAGCTGAACGATCGGATCACGACCCTCGAAGAAGAAAGGGAGAGTGCTGCAGAGACAATTAAAAGGTTGGAGGGTCAAATTCAAGAGCTGATGGCTAAGCTGAAAAAATTTGAGGAGACCAAGGCTGAGAGTAGTTCCACCCCTGAAGATCGATGCGCCGTGCTAGAAAAAGAGCTTGCCCAAACCCGTGCTGAGCTGGCAAAATCTAAGAAGGAAGCGCGGACCGCCGCCGATCTTGCTCTGGAAATGGCCGGGGATGGCTTCGATCTTGCACTTGGTCAGATTGCTCTTGTCTACCCTTCTCTTAACCTCGACAACTCCGTCCTGAATGTGGATCACGAGATTGAGGGAGATCGGATCATAAAGGTTGATGTCGGCACCAATATGAAGACCGTCGTTTTTCCTAAGTCCGCCTGATTTTGCTTTAGAATACTTTTTGTAAAGTTTTGGGTTTAAAAACTTTCAGGGTTCGGTTATACCCGAGATTTTGTAATGAATTTATTTTTAAGTTCTGTGGGAGTTTGAATTCCAGAATGTCTTTGTTTATCTCTTGTCTTTGGGACGTAGGTAATTATGCTGATCCGGTTATAATTTTGATGGAATCAAAAATCATAAGTATGGAACGTAGGTAATTACTCTGATCCGGTTATAATTTTGATTGAATCAAAAATCATATGGGACGTAGGTAATTAGGCTGATCCGGTTATAATTTTGATGGAATCAAAAATCATAAGTATGGAACGTAAGTAATTACTCTGATCCGGTTATAATTTTGATTGAATCAAAAATCATAAGTATGGGACGTAGGTAATTAGGCTGATCCGGTTATAATTTTGATGGAATCAAAAATCATAAGTATGGAACGTTGGTAATTACTCTGATCCGGTTATAATTTTGATTGAATCAAAAATCATAAGTATGGGACGTAGGCAATTATGCTGATCCGGTTATAATTTTGATGGAATCAAAAATCATAAGTATGGAACGTAGGTAATTACTCTGATCCGGTTATAATTTTGATGGAATCAAAAATTATAAGTATGGAAGAGATTTAAATGCCGCATTTGATAGGAAACGGGACAAGGCGGCGATCATGCTGTTGAGTTTCTGAACCTCTTTCTTTGAAGTCGGTGTCCGCATCTCAGCTACGGATCGGCACTTATCTGGGTTTGCTTCAATTCCCCTTTCTGTTAAATAGAAGCCGAGAAACTTCCCAGCTCGTACTCCAAAAGTGCATTTTTCTGGGTTTAGCCTCATGCCCTTTCACTTGATTTCTGTGAAAATTTCTCGAAGGTCTGCCACGTGGGTGTTTTCTTGTTCACTTTTGGCTATCATGTCATCAAGGTAGACTTCAACGGTTTTGCCTATTTGCCTTTGGAACACTTTGTTCATCATTCTTTGGTAAGTGGCACCGGCGTTTTTCAAGCCGAAGGGCATAACTCGATATGCGAAGTTACCTTGGTCCGTCATAAAGGCCGTTTTTTCTTGGTCGGGAGGGAACATGGCGATCTGGTTGTAGCCGGAATATGCGTCCATAAAAGATAGGAGCCCGAAACCCGAAGCATTATCGACGAGGCGATCGATGCTCGGAACCGGAAAAGCGTCCTTCGGGCATGATTTGTTTAAGTCGGTGTAATCGATGCACATGCGCCATTTACCATTACTTTTTTTTTACTAGTACTGGGTTGGATAACCAAGTCGTGTACTTGACCTCTGATATGAAGTTTGCTTTGATCAAATCTTCAACAGCTTTTGCAGTGGCCTTTGCCTTCTCTCCATTTTGTGCTCGTCTCCTTTGGGCAACCCATTTGGCTTCTGGGTCAATAGCGAGTTGGTGACATGCGATTTCTGGAGGGATTCCGGGCATGTCTTCTGCCGACCATGCAAAAAGATCGGCATAATCTTTTGAACACTGAGTGAGGTCGACTTTCACCTCTTCGAAGAGGTCTACTGTAACACCCCGAAAATAATTTAATTAAAATAGTTGATTGAATTATTAAAATAATTTGGAGGCGGGATATAGATAAATTAAAAGGTTAATATTTTATATGCGTAGGAGGTGAAACGAGTAAAGGAGGTGGTGACGTAGAGAGCCCAGTGTTTACTGAGCCCTCAACTTAAACCCTGGGGGTTTAAGCCAAACCCTCATTCGCAGCAAGCAAAAGAAAAACGAAAGTGAGAGTGAGAGAGAGAGCACGCGGCGCAAAGAGGGAGAGAAGAGGAGGGTTTCGCGAAGAATTTCAAAAGGGGATCGTTCGTGTTGCTGTGGTTTTGTTCGTGTCTCGTTCGTCGTGTTCCGGAGCTTACGTTATTCGAGGTAAGGGTGGGCTTAACCTTGATAATGGGTTGATGATAATTATGTGTGGGTAGTCTAGGGTTTTGTTGAATTGTTTGTGTTGTTGCATATCGTGTTTTCGTTGAGATTGGTGCTTTGATGATTATTGCACGTTATTGTGATTTGTTTCGTTATTTGTTGTTGCGTGATTGTTGTATCACGATGATGGTGTTGTTATTGTTCGTGTTTTTGTTGTTGCTGTGCGTGGTTGATTGTTGTTGTCGCGTTGTCGAATTGTCGTTTTTGTTGTGGTGGTTGCGGTGTCGTTGCCGTTAGGGTTTGGTGTTTGGCAATTTAGCGATTCTGGACACAGGTTCGGTTTTTCTAAAACTGGCGCTGTTTGGTTGATCCAAAAATTATGAGGTTGATTGTTTTTGAAAATAGACTTAACGCCGGTCGTTTTGGCACTGGTTTCGTTAAATTCGGAGTTGTATAGCTCGAGTTATAGGCGATACAAGTTAGGTTAAAATTCTGGAAACGATTTGGGTATAGATTCGGTATTTCGGTGACTGGGAACGTTGTATTGACCGAAAAATTATGTGGTTTATTTTTCTGGAAAATAGACTTAATGCTTGTTAATTTGGCACTGGTTTGGTTGCGTTTAGAGTTGTGTAGCTCGAGATATGAATTCCACAAGTTAGAGTAAGATTCTGGAAACAATCTGGACACAGGGTCAGTGTTTTGGTTACCACGTTTTCAAAAGAACTCCTTTTCGAACGAATCCAATTTCTTTGAAAACTAGACAAAATTTGCCCCAGTTTATGCACAAGTTTCATGCAATTTGATTGAGTTTTGGTCACTTTGGAATTGCTTGAATTTGAAGGACAGAAACTGTCCTCTTTTGCAACTAGCCTGTGTGCTTTTCGAAAACTGTACCTATTGGACACTCTCCTTCAAAAACTGAACTTAGGGATGATAACCAGACCCATAGGGCTTTCCAACAACTATTTATTTGTTGAAATCCGATGTCGTTTGCTATTTTAATTAATTCGCTGAAGTAGGTGCGATGTGCCTAGGCGCTGTGCGCCAGTCTTGTGCGTGGTGTGCGTGCGTTATGTCCGCGTTGTGGAGCCGTCTGGTGTTAATATTTCAGGTGCGGTGCTGGTATGCTCAGGAGAGTTTAGTGGTAGCTGTGATGCTACAACTTGGTGCTATTTTTGGTGAAATCATTTGTTTTGATTCTGGTGATATAGCATTTATTTTAAATACTTGTTATGGTGAGTTGGTGCATAATCATGGTGTCGCATTGTCATATGCATGTTTTGGTGATATAGGCTCTGCCTCTGGTGTTTATTGGTGATATGCCCGTCGTGGCTCATTTTGGTGATCGGTACCGCATGCATATGCCCACTGGAGGGGTTGCATATCATCCCATTGTCTATGAATGTTATAATTTTGGTGGTTCACTGTCAAATGGACTTTTCCTTTGGTATCTGGTGCTGTGATATGGTGTAATTGTATTGTGTTGCTGTAGTTACCTGATGCTAGCATATTTTTATCATCTGCTTATTACCTCTGTTAGACTCACCCCTTCTGCTTGGAATGTTGCTCTCATGCGGCAACGCTGCAGGTGATCGCTAGTGCTCGTGGAGGAATTGCTAGGTTTTGCTTCCTCTCTCGTTTGGGTCTGTGTCAGCTCTGATATGTAGCACCGGGGAGTCGTTAGTTATCGTTTTGAACTATTATTTTAGTTATTGGAAATTGTTTTAATTAATTTTGGAGATGTCTTTAATTGTTAATTCTGGAGATGTTTAAACTGGTTAATATTTCCGCTGCTTGGTGATTTCTTTTACATAAATTATTTTGGAGATTTTTTTTTGGAATAAATGGTGTTTTTTTTTTAAAATGGTGAAAAATGTAGCGCCCTTCGAGGTGACTCTGATAATTGTCTATTTAGTTGTAATAGTAAAAGGGGGGTGTTACATTAGTGGTATCAGAGCAGTTCGGTCTGTCCGGCCAAGTTGTCGAGTCGTCGAGTCGAG
Organism: Astragalus glycyphyllos; assembly: GCA_963573325.1. Lineage (NCBI taxonomy): Eukaryota > Viridiplantae > Streptophyta > Magnoliopsida > Fabales > Fabaceae > Astragalus > Astragalus glycyphyllos. The sequence continues at coordinate 38,382,343 of OY754313.1, forward strand.
TAACACTTGAGTAATTGTTACTCGTTCCTGATTATAGTTTCTGTTGCAGTGTTAGGTTGAGATGGCAGGACGGAACGATGCTGCACTCGCTGCTGCTTTGCAGGCTGTGGCTCAAGCTGTGGAGAATAACCCAGGTGCTGCTGGTGATGATGGGTCGCGCAGTTTGGCTACGTTTCAGAGGGAGAATCCTCCTACCTTTAAGGGCAAGTATAACCCTGATGGTGCTTTGGCGTGGCTGAAAGAGATGGAGAGAATCTTTCGTGTTATGGATTGCTCTGAGGCGCAGAAAGTCAGGTATGGTACTCATATGCTGGCAGAGGAGGCTGATGACTGGTGGTTGGAGGTGAGGCAGAGGTTGGCGACTGTGAATGAAGAGGTCACTTGGGCTGTGTTCAGCAGAGAATTTCTGAGAAAGTATTATCCTGAAGATGTCTGTGGGAAGAAAGAGATTGAGTTTCTGGAGCTGAAGCAGGGTAATATGTCGGTGACTGAGTATGCTGCCAAGTTCATTGAATTGGCGAAGTTCTATCCACATTATGGTGAGGCTGGTGCTGAATTCTCCAAATGCATCAAGTTTGAAAATGGGTTGCGGGCTGATATCAAGAAGGCGATAGGGTATCAGAAAATTCGGGTGTTCTCGGAGTTGATTGACAGCTGCAGAATCTTCGAGGAAGACAGTAATGCTCATTCTAGAGTCATGAGGGATAGGCAGAAGAATTTCTCGAGTCGTGGGAAGCCGTATGAGGTTCCAGCTGGTAAGGGCAATCAGAGAACTGCTGTGGGTAAGAGACCTAGTGGGGGAGATGCTGCTGCTAGTGTGGTATGTTACGAGTGTGGTAAACCCGGTCATAAGCGTCCTGACTGTCCAGGTGATGTGAAGAAGTGCTACAAGTGTGGTAAAGAGGGTCATATGGCGTCTAGCTGTGATCGAAAGGATGTGTTATGCTACAACTGTGGTGAGGGTGGTCATATCAGCACTCAGTGTCCTAAACCGAAGAAAGAAAGGTCCGTTGGGAAGGTGTTCGCTCTGGCGGGGTCAGATGCAGTGAATGAGATCAGAGGTACATGCTATATTAATAATTCTCCTCTTATTGCTATTATTGATACTGGTGCTACCCATTGTTTTATTGCTACTGCATGTGTTGAGAAATTAGATCTTGTTTTATCTTCTATGTTGAGGGAGATGGTTATCGATACTCCGGCTAAGGGTTCGGTGACTACCTCGGTTGTTTGTGCTAAATGCCCTTTATCGATATTCGGTAATGATTTTCTCGTTGACTTGATTTGTTTGCCGCTGAGCGGAATGGATGTTATTCTAGGTATGGACTGGTTAGTTGATAACCATGTTCATATCAACTGTCATGAAAGGTCTGTGAGTTTCTTTTCTCCTGAAGGGGAAGAGTCTGGTTTGTTGTCTGCTGGTCAGTTGCATAGGGTAATGAGGGAAGACGTCCAGTTGTTTTCATTAATGGCGTCATTGTCTGCTGAGAGCCAAGCGAAGGTTGATGAGTTGCAGGTGGTGCGAGAGTTTTCTGAGGTTTTTCCCGACGAGATTCCGGATGTACCACCAGAGAGAGAGGTTGAGTTTGCTATTGATCTGGTACCTGATACTAAACCTGTGTCTATGGCACCGTATAGAATGTCTGCATCTGAATTGTCAGAACTGAAGAAGCAACTCGAGGATCTGCTTGAAAAGAAATTTGTGAGGCCAAGTGTGTCGCCGTGGGGAGCTCCAGTGTTGTTGGTGAAAAAGAAAGATGGTAGTATGAGGTTGTGCGTAGACTATCGGCAGCTGAATAAGGTGACTATTAAGAACAAGTATCCGCTTCCGAGGATTGATGACTTAATGGATCAGTTGGTGGGTGCTCAGGTGTTCAGTAAAATAGATTTGAGATCGGGTTATCATCAGATCAAGGTGAAAGACGAAGACATTCAGAAGACAGCTTTCAGAACTCGTTATGGGCATTATGAGTATTCCGTGATGCCTTTCGGTGTGACTAATGCGCCGGGAGTGTTCATGGAGTACATGAATCGTATCTTTCGTGAGTATCTGGATCGGTTTGTGGTGGTATTCATTGACGACATCCTAATTTATTCTAAGTCAGAAGAGGAGCATGCAGAACATCTGAGATTGGTATTGGAAATTCTGAGGGACAGGAAATTATATGCGAAGCTATCTAAGTGTGAGTTTTGGTTGAAGGAGGTTAGCTTTCTGGGTCATGTTATTTCGGGGAATGGAATTGCCGTGGATCCGTCTAAGGTTGATGCCGTGTTACAATGGGAGTCTCCGAAGTCAGTTACTGAGATTAGAAGTTTTCTGGGTCTGGCAGGTTACTATAGGAGGTTTATAGAAGGATTTTCGAAGTTGGCACTTCCGTTGACTCAGTTGACTTGCAAGGGTAAAGCTTTCATCTGGGATGACTGTTGTGAAGAGAGCTTCAAAGAATTGAAGAAGAGGTTGACGACGTCTCCTGTTCTGACGTTGCCTAATCCGGAAGAGTCGTTTGTGGTGTATTGTGATGCTTCCAAGATGGGGTTGGGAGGTGTGCTTATGCAGAATGGTAAGGTAGTTGCCTATGCGTCGAGACAGTTGAGGACTCATGAGAAGAACTACCCTACCCATGATTTAGAACTTGCTGCAGTTGTGTTCGCGTTGAAAATTTGGAGACATTATCTGTATGGTTCGAGGTTTGAGGTGTTCAGTGATCATAAGGGTTTGCAGTATCTGTTTGATCAGAAAGAGTTGAATATGAGACAGCGCAGATGGTTGGAGTTGCTGAAAGACTATGACTTTAGCTTGAACTATCATCCGGGAAAGGCTAATGTGGTAGCTGACGCTTTAAGTCGAAAGACGTTGCATATGTCAGCAATGATGGTTAGAGAACTCGAATTAATTGAGCAGTTCAGAGATATGAGTTTGGTTTGTGAAGTGACGCCTCAGAGTGTCAGATTGGGGATGTTGAAGATTGATAATGAATTCATGGCTAGCATTCGAGAAGCTCAGAAGTTAGATGTTAAATTAGTTGACCTGATGGTTGGGATTGATCAATCCGAGAATAAAGACTTTGAGTTGGATGCGCAGAATGTATTGAAGTACCATGGGAGAATCTGCATTCCTGATGATGAGGAGATGAAAAGAGCAATTTTAGAAGAAGGTCATAGGAGTAAGTTGAGTATCCATCCGGGAGCTACAAAGATGTATCAGGATCTGAAGAAGATGTTTTGGTGGCCTGGTATGAAGCGTGATGTGGCGCAGTTTGTGTATTCCTGCTTGACTTGTCAGAAATTGAAGGTTGAGCATCAGAAGCCTGCTGGGTTGATGCAACCGTTGGAGATTCCGGAATGGAAGTGGGATAGTATTTCTATGGATTTCGTGATAGGGTTACCTAATACTGTGAGGGGGCACGATTCGATTTGGGTGATTGTGGATAGATTGACGAAGTCTGCTCATTTTATTCCTATCAATATCACGTATCCGGTGTCGAGGTTGGCAGAGATTTATATTCAAGTGATTGTGAAGTTGCATGGTGTTCCTTTGTGCATTGTGTCTGACAGAGATCCTAGGTTCACTTCTGATTTCTGGAAGAGTTTGCAAGAAGCGTTGGGTTCTAAATTGAGGTTGAGTTCAGCTTATCATCCTCAAACTGATGGGCAGACAGAGAGGACCATTCAGTCGTTGGAAGACTTGTTGAGATCTTGTGTTCTTGAGCAGGGAGGTGCGTGGGATACTCACCTTCCGTTGATCGAGTTTACTTACAACAATAGTTACCATTCTAGCATCGGGATGGCACCGTTCGAGGCATTGTATGGTCGGAGATGTAGGACTCCGTTGTGTTGGCATGAATCTGGGGAGAGTATTGTTCTTGGACCCGAGGTTGTTCGAGAGACTACTGAAAATGTGAAATTGATCCGTGAGAAAATGAAAGCGTCGCAGAGTAGACAGAAGAGCTATCATGATAAGAGAAGGAAGGATTTAGAATTCCAAGCTGGTGATCATGTGTTTTTGAGAGTCACGCCTATGGCTGGTGTTGGGCGTGCATTGAAGACAAAGAAGTTGACTCCTCGTTTCATTGGACCGTATCAGATCACTGAGAGAATTGGTAATGTTGCTTATAGGGTGGCCTTGCCGCCTAATCTTTCGAATTTGCACGATGTATTTCATGTGTCGCAACTTCGGAAGTATATTTCGGATCCGTCCCATGTGATTCCGATGGATGATGTGCATGTGCGGGATAATCTCACTGTGGAGACAATGCCTGTGCGAATTGAAGATCGTGAAGTGAAGACTTTACGTGGCAAAGAGATAAACCTGGTGAAAGTGGTCTGGTTAGGAGCTGCTGGTGAAAGCATGACATGGGAGTTGGAGAGCAAGATGCGAGAGTCCTATCCGGAGCTGTTTGAATCAGGTATGTTTTCGAGGACGAAAGATTCTAAGTGGGGGAGGGTTGTAACACCCCGGAAATAATTTAATTAAAATAGTTGATTGAATTATTAAAATAATTTGGAGGCGGGATATAGATAAATTAAAAGGTTAATATTTTATATGCGTAGGAGGTGAAACGAGTAAAGGAGGTGGTGACGTAGAGAGCCCAGTGTTTACTGAGCCCTCAACTTAAACCCTGGGGGTTTAAGCCAAACCCTCATTCGCAGCAAGCAAAAGAAAAACGAAAGTGAGAGTGAGAGAGAGAGCACGCGGCGCAAAGAGGGAGAGAAGAGGAGGGTTTCGCGAAGAATTTCAAAAGGGGATCGTTCGTGTTGCTGTGGTTTTGTTCGTGTCTCGTTCGTCGTGTTCCGGAGCTTACGTTATTCGAGGTAAGGGTGGGCTTAACCTTGATAATGGGTTGATGATAATTATGTGTGGGTAGTCTAGAGTTTTGTTGAATTGTTTGTGTTGTTGCATATCGTGTTTTCGTTGAGATTGGTGCTTTGATGATTATTGCACGTTATTGTGATTTGTTTCGTTATTTGTTGTTGCGTGATTGTTGTATCACGATGATGGTGTTGTTATTGTTCGTGTTTTTGTTGTTGCTGTGCGTGGTTGATTGTTGTTGTCGCGTTGTCGAATTGTCGTTTTTGTTGTGGTGGTTGCGGTGTCGTTGCCGTTAGGGTTTGGTGTTTGGCAATTTAGCGATTCTGGACACAGGTTCGGTTTTTCTAAAACTGGCGCTGTTTGGTTGATCCAAAAATTATGAGGTTGATTTTTTTTGAAAATAGACTTAACGCCGGTCGTTTTGGCACTGGTTTCGTTAAATTCGGAGTTGTATAGCTCGAGTTATAGGCGATACAAGTTAGGTTAAAATTCTGGAAACGATTTGGGTATAGATTCGGTATTTCGGTGACTGGGAACGTTGTATTGACCGAAAAATTATGTGGTTTATTTTTCTGGAAAATAGACTTAATGCTTGTTAATTTGGCACTGGTTTGGTTGCGTTTAGAGTTGTGTAGCTCGAGATATGAATTCCACAAGTTAGAGTAAGATTCTGGAAACAATCTGGACACAGGGTCAGTGTTTTGGTTACCACGTTTTCAAAAGAACTCCTTTTCGAACGAATCCAATTTCTTTGAAAACTAGACAAAATTTGCCCCAGTTTATGCACAAGTTTCATGCAATTTGATTGAGTTTTGGTCACTTTGGAATTGCTTGAATTTGAAGGACAGAAACTGTCCTCTTTTGCAACTAGCCTGTGTGCTTTTCGAAAACTGTACCTATTGGACACTCTCCTTCAAAAACTGAACTTAGGGATGATAACCAGACCCATAGGGCTTTCCAACAACTATTTATTTGTTGAAATCCGATGTCGTTTGCTATTTTAATTAATTCGCTGAAGTAGGTGCGATGTGCCTAGGCGCTGTGCGCCAGTCTTGTGCGTGGTGTGCGTGCGTTATGTCCGCGTTGTGGAGCCGTCTGGTGTTAATATTTCAGGTGCGGTGCTGGTATGCTCAGGAGAGTTTAGTGGTAGCTGTGATGCTACAACTTGGTGCTATTTTTGGTGAAATCATTTGTTTTGATTCTGGTGATATAGCATTTATTTTAAATACTTGTTATGGTGAGTTGGTGCATAATCATGGTGTCGCATTGTCATATGCATGTTTTGGTGATATAGGCTCTGCCTCTGGTGTTTATTGGTGATATGCCCGTCGTGGCTCATTTTGGTGATCGGTACCGCATGCATATGCCCACTGGAGGGGTTGCATATCATCCCATTGTCTATGAATGTTATAATTTTGGTGGTTCACTGTCAAATGGACTTTTCCTTTGGTATCTGGTGCTGTGATATGGTGTAATTGTATTGTGTTGCTGTAGTTACCTGATGCTAGCATATTTTTATCATCTGCTTATTACCTCTGTTAGACTCACCCCTTCTGCTTGGAATGTTGCTCTCATGCGGCAACGCTGCAGGTGATCGCTAGTGCTCGTGGAGGAATTGCTAGGTTTTGCTTCCTCTCTCGTTTGGGTCTGTGTCAGCTCTGATATGTAGCACCGGGGAGTCGTTAGTTATCGTTTTGAACTATTATTTTAGTTATTGGAAATTGTTTTAATTAATTTTGGAGATGTCTTTAATTGTTAATTCTGGAGATGTTTAAACTGGTTAATATTTCCGCTGCTTGGTGATTTCTTTTACATAAATTATTTTGGAGATTTTTTTTTGGAATAAATGGTGTTTTTTTTTAAAATGGTGAAAAATGTAGCGCCCTTCGAGGTGACTCTGATAATTGTCTATTTAGTTGTAATAGTAAAAGGGGGGTGTTACATCTGCTCCTATTTTCACTGTTTTAGTAGGATCGTCTCCGAGCCGAATTTCGGTAGATTCCCCGTCTAGTTCAGGTCTCCTCATTTTCTTCTTGAGTTCTTTGGTTAAGTCGTCATCATCGTCTTCTTCCGAGCTATCCGGATCGCATCTTGCATCCAAGTCGGTTAAATTGACTTCGGCGGATCTTTTTCCGACTTTTCCTTTTTGGTCATAATCGGGGAAGCTTCTTCACTTGCTTGAGCCTTCTTTTCTGCTTTTGTCCATAGGAAGAGACATCTTGAGGCGGATTCAAGGTCTGACTTTAGGGTAATGACTTTGTTGCAGAGGGAGTGGAATTTGATTTTCAAATGAGTGGTGGAGGTTACCGCTCTGAGTCTTCCCAAGGTGGGTCTCCCGATTATACAGTTGTTGATTGATTCACATGGTAAGATAAGGAATTTAGTTTTGATAATTCTTACCAAGGGTTCTTGACCGTATGGAGTGATGTCTTCTTTGTCGATCTCCATTCTTTCTACGAGGTCGAGAAAAATGATGTCGGAAGAGCTTCCTTGGTCTACCAAATTTTTCTAATTTCTTTGTTAGCAATTATGGCCGTCACTAGGAGTGGTATGTGTTTGTTGGGCTTCCCGTCAAGAAGGTCTTCATCTCCGAAAGATAACGGAGGTCGGTTTGAAGGAGTAGGTGCGGCTGATGTCGATGCCGTATTTAGTAGCTCTTTCCACTTTCGTTTCATTGTTCTCCCGGATTCTTCGTAGGAGAAGCCTCCCGCGATCATCATCATTACTGATCGTCCTTTTGATCTCCTTGGATCAAGCTCGTAATCTTCGGATTCACTTTTGACTTTACTCCCCGTTTTGGGCTTTTGTTCTTGATTTTCTTTAATCTCAGCTGGTTGATGCCTAGGTTTGCTTACATAGCTGGCTAATTTTCCCCTTTTGATCATATCCTCGATGTCATCTTTCAAGGCGTTGCAGTGGTTGGTATCGACAGTATTTATTGAGGTCGGGTCTCTGGGTGAGTGGTTTTGGGAATTTTTCGTCTCTAAACTCTGTGTTCCAGCAGTCACCCAATAGTTGGGACTGATCGACATTGAGGTCGGGGGTCCCTGTTACCTCGGTCGTCGCCCCTTTGATACTTTTCATTTCGATTATCGGATCGTTCAATTAGCGGTTGTAGGGGCTGTTCCTTTCTGGTCATGGTGCTTTCTTCTTCATTGATAAAACACTGGAATAGCTGAAGGAAATCTTGGAGGTTCTCTAGTTCCCAAGTGTTTATGTGTTTCTTGAACGGGCTTCCAGGGCGTAAGCCCATCCCCATAAAGTAAACTCGGAAAGAATCATCGAGGTTCCGAACTTGGACTGCTTCTTTATTAAATCTCTCTATGTATTCTCTTAAAGACTCGGAACTTCCTTGGATGATGGACGCTAAGACGTTCTTGTTTTTTGGTTTGCTTTTGGAATGGGAGAAATTGGCCGAGAATAATTCAGCCAAATGGTCCCACGAGGAGATTGTGTTTGTTTTAAGGACTTCAAACCATTCCGAGGCTATTTTTTCCAATGTAAGGGGGGAAATACGGGATTTCATATCCATTGGGACATGCCGATACCTCATTATCGTGTCAAAATAGCTCAAATGCCTATCTGGATCGCCCGTCCCGTCATAAGTTTTTAAGCCATCCGGTGGTTTTTCTAGATACCTGGGCACCGGGTATCGGTCGATCTTCTCAGTGAAGGGTCCTTTGGTTTCTCTAGGTCGGGCTTTTCGTGAATGACGATTCCGATGATGAGGGTCGGAGTTCCTCCGATTCGAATGATGCTCTTGGGGTGAATACTGCCCACTTTTCGAACGCCGTCTTGGAGAAGGAGACGCTAGAAAAGAGTTTACCTCGGCTTCACCGTCGTAGGAATTGGCTCGGGGGGAACAAGATCCATCTTCTCGGTACCTTCGTGGAGGGGATCGATGGTTGTGGCGTCTTCATGGAGGAGATCGGTGGCGTCTTCGGGCAGGATTTCTTCTTTCAGGGGAAACCGAATCGGGGGATTCCTGATCCGGAATATTTCGGGCCCTGAGTTCCGCCACCTGTCCTTCGAGGTTAGTAAATCGGTGGCTTCTTTCTTGATTGGCCGCTTCATGTTGGTTGAGCAGTAGGACGAGCTGTTGAACAGCATCGGCCGTGACCGGAAGTGGAGGTGGAGGATGAGGCAGATTATTTCTGGCGGAGTTTCCCGTGACCTGAATGAAGTTCGGAATTTGGTTTTGGATTTGTGCTTGCGTAGAGTTCGGAAGATCTTCCACAAATCCTTCTGGGGTTGGCTGAGGTTCGGCTATTCTTCCCAAGGTCGTTCTTTCGATTACGGTCGGTCTTGAAGTTGGTTCGAGTGGAATCCCCACCCCGAGATTGTGAGCATTAGAACGGAGATTTCGAGTTGTCATCTACTAAGTTTGAGGGGAGAGGATCTTGAGTTGAAGACCTCCCACTGTGGTCGCCAATGTTCTGCACTGTACTTCCGACCTTGAAGGATGGTCCGAGGCAGTTAGTGGTTGATGTCCTTAGTCAATGACCGTATCCGATCCTAGCTGGTGTTGTACCTGCAAAGTCACTCCGATGCTAAAGTCAGTGGAGTAGTCTTAGCAAAGTAATAAATGTGAGAATGCTTACCATTTATGAGGCAATGAATGCTGTATTTATAGAGTGGGGTGGGGTTGATTCCAATGAATCAGGTCCGTCCGATCTGGTGGTTTGATCTGAGCCTTTGATGTTTTGGATTGGGCCCTTTTGATATTGGGCTTACAGGGAGTGTGAATAGACGTTAAAAGAGGGGGTTATATGGCAGAAAGCCATTCCATAACAGTAACCAAAAAATATAGTCTATAGTCTTTATTTGTTCCTAAATGGCTTTTTATTACAAAACTTGTACCAGTTTGGTACCTTTTTTTTCCAGAATTTGCAAGAGCAATTTTGCCTAACTTTTATAATATAAGAGATCATCTCGGAATGAAAATAAACAAAGAGTGACTATACTACTATGTAACCTTAACACCTACGGGACAAGCTTGAAACAAATAATATTCTATTAAAAAAAATATGAATAGCTATGAAATTATTGAGAGTCAAAAACAACAAAATTTGTCTATAATTTCGTCTCTAGTGTTATTGATGCTAAATTTGGAGACAAATTTTATTGTTTTAGTATCAAATTTATGTTGCTATTTCAACTTTTTCCAATAGGAAAATAAGAGACCAAACCAAAACCTTAAATAAATAATCACCTAAAATGGCTTAACAACCCTAAATATTTATCATTCAGTGTGCATGGCCTTAACAACCCTTCTCTCGATTCTTTTTAAACTTAGCCATCTTCTTTTCTTTCTTGCTATCCACCAAAAGATAGTTTAAGGTTAATTTTTGACTTAGAATCACCCCTCTAGATTTTTTTTTTCGGTCTTTTTTTTATCTAAATAAGTGATTACCACATAGATCTAGCTTCTATTGCATATTTTTTGTTGACTTCATCGTCTGAGCCCGGCACTATTGTTGCTCGTTGTCTTGGTGCAGCGTGTTTGATTTTCTCACGTTACAATGTTCGTTTGGTTTAGATCGGCATATCAACTTCCGCTCATTGCAGATTCAACTAATGATTAGGGCCTCAAAGTTACAGATCCGGAAGCATGGGTACTTTGGTGACTTTTATTTGGTCACCTTTGTTGGCATTTTGCCGTTATATGCTATTAACTTGGGTGCTCTTAGTTTGTTCGCAGATTTATCCTTTGTGTTTTTAGCAAGTCTGAATTTGTATTATGATCGATATAATATCTATCAATTTGAATGAATGAATATCATTTTTAGTCAATAAAAAAATAATCAGCTAAAATAAAATTAAACCAAGAGGTAGTAGGATTCGAATGTTAAAATCCAATTTAATCACTTACTTACTAACATTTTTCCTATAAAAGATTTTCTATTTAACATATAGCTATTATTAACCCGAATAATTCGTACAAACATTTTATAAAATATATTGGCTTAAATATTTGATCCCCCTGTAAATATCTCAATTTTCCATTTACCCCCTGTAAAAAAAAAGTTTTAAAATCAACCTTGCAAATAATAAGTGTTTCTAGTTACCCCTGCAGGGGGTAACCGTAAACTTTTTATATTTTGCAGGGGGGTAACCGTACATGGTTTATACCCATTATACACTACATAATCTAATAGAGGGGGGTGACCGAAAACTGTTTATATTTGCAGGGGGTAACCGTAAACTTTTTTTTTACAGGGGAGTAAATGGAAAATGGGTATATTTGCAGGGAGATCAAATATTTAAACCAAATATATTTGGACATTTATGTACTCTTTACATATCAATAATGTTATTTAGCCAAAATGCTCCAGCAAAAAATAGCCAAAAATCAAGTTACAACACCAATTAACCAAGTTTTATAGGCCAATAACCAACCTGCTTTTTCACAGTTTTCTAGGCCATTGACTAAAAACTGTGAAAAAGCAAGTTTGTTAGTGACCAATAAAACTTAATTAATTAGTGTTGTAACTTAGTTTTTCGCTATTTTTGGCCTGAACATTTTAGCTAAATAACATTACTCTTACATAAAACCTATCCATTAAATATTATATTATCCCTACACAGTTATTCTATTTTTTTTCCCCTTCTCTTTGTAGCAACTATATAACACTAGTGCAGAAAAGACATTTAGCATCGGTTGTTTTGGACATTTAGCATCGGTTATCCGACGATGCTAAATCCCCAGATGCTAAAAGTGGGACATTTAGCATCGGTTATTTAACCGATGCTAAAAGTCACATTTAGCATCGGTTGTATAGAATAACCGATGCTAAATGTCTCTTACAAGTACATTTAGCATCGGTTGTATAAAATACCCGATGCTAAATGTCTCTTACAAGCACATTTAGCATCGGCTGTATAGAATAACCGATGCTAAATGTCGCTTACAAGTACATTTAGCATCGGTTGTATAAAATACCCGATGCTAAATGTCTCTTACAAGCACATTTAGCATCGGCTGTATAGAATAACCGATGCTAAATGTCGCTTACAAGTACATTTAGCATCGGTTGTATAGAATACCCGATGCTAAATGTCTCTTACAAGCACATTTAGCATCGGGTATTCTATACAACCGATGCTAAATGTCTATTTTTTAAATAAAAAAATTAATTGGCACTACTAATAGATATCAATTGACCAATTTATAAAATCCCGATATACAAAATTATTTCCAAACAGCAACACATAATAAATTCATAAAAATTCTTCAAATTCCATTGAAAAAATGCGACATAAAAACTATTTGGGGAATTCCAATTTGTTTCGATAAGATCTATATACAATCATTTGTTTGGTCTATACATTATATACCAATTACTTTCTTGAGTTGGCCAATTCACTAAATCTCCACTAGCAGTAGCAAGTCAAAGCAGACAGCTTCCCTATGAATTGAGGTTTAATTTTTACCAAAATCCACTTTGTCAGTTGTGGTTGGAAGATTAGGATCAAATGTTGCTTGTCTTTTCTTATCCTTCTTGCTTTCAACTATTGCTTCTTGTTCCAAGTCAGGCGCGCAAACTAGGAGTTAGAACTCGGTATAAGAAATATATTGATCAAAGATTCCCTCATCCACCAACAGATTGTAAAATTCCTATAAGCAACAAACAAAAAACTACAAGACTTAGGAGTTAAGAGCTGTTAGGCTAATGCAATGTGCTATGGTTTTATCACTTTAAATAAATATTGACTGAAAATTACCACAAGGATGTTGCTATATCAACAAAATGGCTCAACTGGTTATGTAAAAATGGCTTCCATCTATAGAGATCAAAATTTCCAAAATACTCTTATAGTTAATATATAAACACGATTCAACCCAGATACCTACATAGGCCATATCGAGGATCCAGCCTTACTAAATTAGCAAATCCTATACCCTGCAACATCAGTTCAGCTTTCAATTTATAGTTTAATGCCTGAATATATTAGTATATAAACACAAATGAAGTCAGGTACCTACACAAACGATAGTGAGGATCAAATCTCTCTAAGTTAGCATATCAAATAGCTTAATGCATCAGTGTATATGACAACCTTATATCTCACACTGCCAAAGCAAAATGAGCACTTTGTTTCTCAAAAATGCTATCATCCAGTATGTTCAAAAACAAAACAACAGTGATATCCAATGTACACTAAAAACACACACACACAGAATGAGAGAGAGAGAGAACTTCTCAAGAATATAAAATATGCACACAATGTGCATAAATACAACAGACCCATATGCAAAAGTGAAGCTAAAGCCTGATCATAAGGGGTATTATTAACATACAATTCAAAAACTCAAGTGGACTTTGGCACTCAGAAAGATCATACGAACCCACCTTGTCGAGAGTTTACTTCATTAGTTGTTCTCTTAGATGAAGCTCTGCTATCCAAAATCTTTCCAGCAGTCCTCATTTAGAGTTTCAACAGAACTAAGACCATATATAGTTAGTATAAGTTCTTTCAACATATATATGCGATTAGTTGAAAAACATGGATCACAACCAACAAATATTTGGAACATAAGAATGATATATTGATCCTGCCTAGTTGCCACATAATAAAGGATTTCTATTGAAATTACAAAATGTCATTAAAAGTCATTGATACATCAAAGTTAATACCTTATAATTAAACAGACAGTGCATTTGCCCAACAAAATTCATCATTATTAGAAATGATAGAGGACCTGTTTTGAGGAAGCCATTTCAAACAATTCATCATTATTAGAAATGATAAAGAGGACCTGTTTTGAGGAAGCCATTTCATTGAGGACATGTCTGCGGATAGAGTTCGCCTCAGCGAAAAGTCGAAGCTGTGTTTGTTTTAGTAGCACAGCCCAAAATGGTGACCATGCCCTGCTTCTGAGTCAACACATTGACTTGGGAGTGGATTAAATCCATGGTCATGGTCATAGTAGTTGATATCTCCACTAGGCTAATTTATCAAACATATAGGAGCTTAATTTTTCCTCCATCGAGACTCTGCCACAATTAACAAAAGATCAACAGAAGAATAAGCAAGCATGGAATTTCAAGGTTAATTTTGCTTTAAGGGTATAAACAAATTTTAGACCACATGCTCCCTATTCAACGAATCCGAAGACAATCCCTATACTCCTATAGCAATGCCTTGGACGTTAAGAAAATTTCGTAAAGCCAGAATAGCTAGGGATCAATATCAGCAGCTCAGGTAGATACTGTTTTGATGCAGATTATGTAGCATGACATAATAGATATATGATTTCCAGTGAAAAGAAAATTTTCTATGAAAATAAAACCTGTAATAAAGCCAATCATTGAGACCAACTAGAGCAACATGAAATTATAAGAAATTCCTAACTGAATGGGTAGAACTAGAATGCCTAAACATATTTTTATATGAAAGACGAATACTCAGTTATATACCTGTCATGTCGAACTAAAAAATAATCCAGCTAACTCGTCAGGAATTTTGCTTCCAAAATTGTACTAAACCAACAACATCATTTGGAGAAATCTTATAAGAAGCTTCCACACCTTGAGTAACATGGTTATCAAATTTCTCCTGTATCCAAGAGAAGACAAATTATTCCTCTTTAATTTCAATACATTGAACACAAATTTGGAATGATAAGGGTATAGATTAGTATATTTTTACCCATATCTCACTGCAATGTCATTCACATAACTCCCATTTTTTTCTCTTATGTAAACAATTGACTTAACATGGGTAATTTTAAACTACCAATTCATGCCTTCTTCTTGATGTGGTGAGCTTCTGTTAATTATTCTGCGAAAATTCTTAATCCACTTTGGCTTTGCCATATTTGCACACATAGATCAAAGATTCAGTTAATAATAAACAACATTAATGATTGGATTAAGCTTGAAAAGAGCCAAAATAAGAAACACATATATCGATTGATGAACTGAGTAATAGATAATTACCTGACAGAACTGGAAGAATCCTTTCTTAAGTCCACAACTGAATACGAAACAATTAATTGCCTTCTTAAATTCAGTTTATTTGAAATGGTGGTAAAGGAAAAGAAAACAACCAAAGCCTTCCAGATATTTGGTTTATGATTACAAGAAGAACAGCCTCCACCACACTTGATTCATCATAAAATTCTCTTTTAATTAATTACAAGTTCTGGGGTGAGAAAAATCAGATTCAGCTAGAAGCAAGAAGGGACATATGCCGGGAGGATCTAACTGAGTACACAAGCTAAAGGAAAAACTTCTTACATAGATATTCATGAAAATGTTAAAAGAAAGCTTCTGAAAAAATTGAGAGCTTTCAACTTAAACTCATAAAAGATTTATTTAACATTTAATTTTTTTATTGAGAAGTTTAAACAAGCAGTAATAGCACAGAATCATAGAATGATAAATCAAATGAAAACAAGCACCACACATCCAATACAAATCCAACACCAATAAATCAAAATCACAATATCAAAAACGCTAGAGAAATCAGATACTAGAAGGAAATAAATAAAATGAGATTGAGAAGGAGAGAGAAACAAACTCGTCATCAAACCTGAGTCGGCGCTGAACTTCGTCCATGCTGGTATCAGCGGCGACGGGAGTTTCACCCATAGTGCTATGAAAGGACAGTGATACAACAAGAGGGATCCTTCGATTGAAGAAAAGCGAAGAAAGAGAACGAGATCTGAAAGCGAAAGTTGAAGAAGGAAACGGAGAGTGAGGGAAGAGTGTGCAAATGGTCCTTTTAAACACAGCGATCAAGGATTGCACATTTGCACCATTCTCCTTTCCTCATCAATCGCGTTATGTTAAAATAAAATTAAACAATGTCGTTTAGGGTTTCTCCATGGAGCAGAGAACAAACGAAGAAGAAGGAAACAAACATGGTTTTGGTTGATTCTGCGAGAGAGAAGAAGAATTTGTGAGGAAGAAGAAGAAGGGAGGTTAGGGTTCAGCGAGAGAGAAGAAGAAGTTCTGCTAGAGAGAAGCAGAAGTTCTATTCGCACGACAGATTGGGAAATCAAATTGTGTTTTGGTTTCATAAATGGACATTTAGCATCGGGTGTTCTAATACCCGATGCTATCACTGCTTGACATAGAGACAATAACGTCGGTTATTAAGCCACGCGATGTTAAATTACCATGGCAAGCACTTTTAGCATCGGTGGTTGTTAACAACCGATGCTAAATGCCAAACAGGAAACTCAAGTTTTTGGTTTAATTGCAAAATTGCCACCGGTTCAACTTTTAACATCGGTTGTTCAAACAACCGATGCTAAATGGTGGTGTTTAATGTCCTTTTTCCACTAGTGTAAAGCCTACTTGAACCAAACTTTCTGTTCACCCACTACCACCATTCCCCATCTCAAGTATCTTTTTTCTACATATATATCAAACGAAAGAAAGAAGAATTTTTTTTTTTTCAGAAATGGAGGCAAAGCTTTTCTATATTGTTGTAGTGGTGGCCATGTTGATGGCAGGAACATCAAGTGTGTCAGCAGCAGATGCACCAGCTCCAAGTCCCACATCTGATGCTACCACCCTTTTTGTTCCTACAGGAGTTGCTTCCCTTGTTGTTTTTGCATTTGGTCTTCTCTTCTGAATCCATGTGGATAAAGGGACAACATGCTTCTATTAATTTATGTCATTCATATTTTTATGTATCATATTGATTTCTCACTGTATTTTTCTATTATATATGTTTTTATGGGTCTTGAATTCGATTATGTAATTATATTTGTGCGTTTTCTTGATTTAGGAATTCATTCACACCCGTTTTCTTAGGTTATATATTTTCTTTTTAATATGTAACATATATATATATAATAATTAAGTAATTTTCATTAAATAAAGGATTCTAGTTCCTGCAACAATTGGCTAGAAGAGTAATTAGACACCAAAAATAAATCAAGCAAATTACAAATGACTAACAGTCCCTAAAATAACACCTGCTGCACACTCCACACCAAGAAGCCAACAGGCACCAGCTAATCACCAACACAACTTGCATTTGATTGCACAATGCATTCCTTGAAAGAGCTACTGGCCATGGTCCAATTCCTTGATAGAAAAGTGTAATACCCAAAATAATAAACGATTACTTTGATTATTACATTCTTTGCTATCTTAAAATAATTTAAATGTGATGATTGATCTATACAATTTCTTTTATAAAATAATTTAAATGTGATGATTGATCTATATAATTTCTTTTATTAGAGGAATTGTAAATTGATTGAACTATATTAGACTTGTGTGAACCTTTAAACTTACCCTTTTTCATTGGAAGTGAGAAACAAAATCTATTAGGAAAGGGGAGGTGTTTTCAGCAAATTCCTACTTACACCCGGGCGCATAACCCAACCCAATAGGCCCAAACCCTTATTTACCCCACCTGACCTTTTGAAACAAAAAGAGAGTGAAGAGGGAAAAACATTTGTCATTTATCATTTGAGCTAAAAGTGAAAGAAAGAGTGAGAAGAGAAGAAAGAGACAAGTTGAGGAGAGAAAAATGAGAGAGAGAGAGAGAGAGAGAGAGAGAGAGAGAGAGAGAGAGAGAGAGAGAGAGAGAGAGAGAGAGAGAGAGAGAGAGAGAGAGAGAGAGAGAGAGAGAGAGAGAGAGCCCTTCTTTTCATTTCATCAACATTCAACCAGCTAAAACTTGCCACCTTCTTACACTCTTTCTCTCTCATCAGAACAAGAATCTCAACACCGAAACTCCAAAAACAGAGAAATGGAAACCATCTTCTAGCTACTCTATTTCATTTGCATGTGGGTCTTGGAGTTAGGAGTGAAGCTTTGAGGGTTTCATGTGGGTAGAGCAACTTCCAAGCTAGGTTTTTGGAGCTGGAATTGGTTATTTGGAGCTACCTTAGGGCAATTCAAGCTTAGGAGAGGAGATTAGAATGCTGTAAAAAGAATTTGAACTAGAGGATTATGACACATGTGAGTTCCTCACTTTCCCCCTTAGTAAATGCTAGGGTTTTAAAGCACAATCTTGGGCTTACTATCTTGATTCATGAACTCGGCATGTGTAAGATATATTGCAAGATATATTGCATTTGATATTCTGAATTGTGTTGTTGAATATGTGAAATTAGTTTGCCATTCTCCTCTTTGGTATTATGTAATATTTAATAAGCTTAAATATATGTTACTCCCTGCAGAGGCTGACCTATATGTGTTCGAGGAGGTTCACCTGAACCCCCTGAAGAAATAAATTTAGCACCGGAACCTTAGAAAAAAGTATTTTTGCACCCCTTGAAAAATGTTTTTTGCACCCAAGTTCTTAATTTTGACCTAAAGTTCCTAGTTTTGCACCATTCTGATACACCACACTCTCACATATTTTATTTTAAAAAAAGTTTTTATCTCACCTTGAATTGGATCTTGTTCTTATTATCCTTATTTTGATTCTATTAATGCTATTTAATTGGTAATTTTGTTAGTACTATTTAATAAATTTGTATTTTGTGTTAGTTCTATTTAATTTATTTTGATTAATGTTAGTCTATTTAATTTGAATCTGTTCTGTATTTTGTGAATATGTTGATTCTTTTAGTGCTATTTAATTTGTATTTAGGAACTTATTAGTGCTATTTAATTTGTGTTGGTCTAGTGCAACATAAGTTGTAAACCTATTAAAGTATTATTTTTATTATATTTTTAGTGATGTGTGTGCATGAAAATTTTTTGCACCCCTTAACTCAGGGTCCTGTGTCCGCCACTGACCTCCTGCAAATGTTGCCATTATCTAATTACCCTCTTGCAAAAAAAAAACTTTTAAAAAACACCTTACAAAATATAACATTATTCAGTTACCCCGTGCAAAAATGTTGCCATTATCCATTTACCCCCTAAAAGAGGGGGCTAATTGGATAATTTTATATTTTGCAAAGTGTTTTTTTTGCGGGGAGGTAAATGGATAATGACAATATTTGCAGGGGTAACAGAACAGATATTTAAACCAATTTAATATTGAATGAATAATTGAATGCCATGGTTTGTGTAGCCAATGTTAGCAGTGCGTAATCATGTTTGAATGCAATGGTTTATTGTGATTTCTACATGCTTAATGTAATTGAATATTAGTTGGAATGGGTTGGAAGACACTTGGAATCATGGCAATTAAATCGGAATACGTATTGTGTATTGTTTTGTCATTTTTTTTGTATCATGTATCGCATCGTATGGTGTATCGTAAGATACAGAAACAATAAAAAATAACAAATTTCGTATATAAAGTGATAAAATATATATCATATATGAACTCCAAAATACTTCAAAACTCAAGTCATCAACAAAAAAAAACAAATGTTTTCAATCCTAAATAGAGATATAGTCTCAAAATAACATGAAATATATCAACATCACTAATTTCATCCTCGGCCTCAAGTATTTCATTCTCCATATCCAACCATGTCTTCAATTTCATCCTCATCCTCTATTAAGATGATTTTCCCTTCTTGTTTTCCTTATTCAATTTTCTTGGACCTATAAAATAAAATAAGTACACATATTATTCTATATTTATAAGTATGATATAATATAATAGCCAAGTGTTTATTACTTAAGTTTTAAATTTTAAAGAAATACCTCTCTTTCTTTTCTTGGATGGAGCTCCCTCTTCAAGAGTAAATGAATCATGTATGTCCATCCATGTAGTATCCATTGGTAAGATAGGCTCCTCCTTTTCGCAAATTCACTCATCATCGGATTCAATGTCAGATAAGCATATAGAATCATATGTGTCTCCTCCTCCACCAAGCACGGATCCATGTATATGTAATTGGGGGCAAATGCCCCCACTTAAATAATTATTTTGCTTAGAAAAATATATAACAAATTTATTTTGCCTCCACAAAAAAATAAGGGTTGCCCCCATAACATAATTATTTAAATTAAATTTAGAAATTCATAAGAGATGAGTAAAAAAGAGAATTATTTGGTACTAATTTTACTTTTTTAGCTATGAAATTTGTAAAAATTTAGTTATTTTAGGATTTTTCTGTGATGAAATAATATATTTTGTAAATATCTATAATAACTTATTTGAGAAAATATTATACATTATTTTTTGCCCCCACTAACACAAATTTCTGGATTCGTCACTGCTCTCCACCCTGACCTTTTGTCTCATCTCAAGTTGAAGATTATACTTAACATAAACAAGGGCATTTAATCTTTCTTGCTCTAAGCGACTTCTTCTCTTAGTATGAATTTGATCAAATGTACTCCAATTTCTTTCACATCCAGTAGCACTACAAGTGAGGCTCAAAATTCTCATTACCACCTTTTGTAGTTCCTTGCACTCTCCACCATAGCTTTCCCACCAAAGAGCTATCCAAACCAAATGCAACATAAAATAATTATATACTTGCTTGCTGTCATGTTTTTTCAAAACACGATTCATGATCATTAATGTAAATATGTAAAACTCAAAAAAAAATATGTAAAACTCACGAGACTGTTTTTTGTCTCTAGTGTCTTTTGCCATGCTCCATCCAAAAAGTCCCATGCTTTTCTTGAACTTCTCAAGTTGTTAATCAATTTGAAACCTTATTCTTATATCTGGCACCATTCTTTCAATAGTCTCATATAAACCATAAAGTACTTCACCATCCGGAGTGAACTTTGGATCTTAGTGAAACCTACTAAATAAGGAATTAATAAATAATGATAGAAGAATGATACTAGTCCATAAAATTAAAATTTAAAATTATTTACCTAGGATTAAGGAAGTAGGCAGCAGCATGTAGAGGCCTATGCAATTGCAAATTCCAACACGTATCAATTATGTCCCCACCTTTTTGCATCTTGAAGCTTGATTGTTAAAGCTTGCAGCAAATTGTTCTTTAGCTCTATCCATAGTTTCGTAAATATAGGCATTGCAGGTTTTGAGTCCCCATCCACAAGTCTCAAAACCTTCACTAGTGGACTAGAACATTTCAAACAATATTGGAGGGATTTCCAATATCTAAGCATTACATTAAACAATGTCCATCACTTTCTTGGCATCCTCCTTACTAGCATAACTACTATTGGCCAATTCCTCTGAAGCAAACATAGAGCGGAGAGCATTCTTTTGTTGCAACATAGCTTTTAAAGTGAGAAAAGCAAGCAGTTGCAAATCTTGTGATTGCAGGTCTAGCTAATTCCCTTCCATTAGACTTTTTTTGTATAAGCTTAGAGCCCATTGATGCCTATAAATGTAATTTGTTATCTTTTTGGCATTTGCAATGGTGTTGAAAAACTAGAAGTTTTCCTATATCTTCAAAGATCAAATCAAGGCAATGGGCGGCACAAGGTGATCAAAATAATTTTGGCCTTTTTGCCTCTAACAATGCTCCAGCAGATACAAGATTAGCCGCTCCATCAGTCACAATCTGCACTAGGACTAATTTTGACCATCTTTAATAACATCACTAGTATCAACTAATTTTAGAGAAACAGACCCACTAGGACTATTTACTAAAAATTTTGTCAGCGGCCTATTCTTTCCATCCGTCCAACCATCACACATCAAAGTGCAACCCCATTTTCCCCCATCAGCCCTATATGTTTTTAGATTTGCATCCACATCATTATCTGCTTTTTGTAAAAAGGAAACTCTAACTTATTGCCATAGATGCATTTGCAAATATCTTCAATCACTGCATCTCTATCTTTCAACACTTCATTCATTGTCTTTTGCTTTATTAATTTAGTTCCCTTTTTTGCATTTTCTTTAGCAGCCCCTTCTTCAAAGCAACCTTATTTTTCTGCCTCTTTAGCTTTTTCATTTTCCTCTATCATCTTCTTAAACATCTCTCTAACTTCATCAGGAACAGTATCACAAGGAGCAACATTTTCATTTGTAGAAGCAAGATGATGCTTCATCCTTGTAATACCACCCCAACAAAAAGCCTATTATGAGGTTGAACACATTCACAAAGGCTCCATGTGATATCAATCTCTCTCTTCGTAGGCTTTCCCATAACCAAATACAATAGTTGAAAAGCTTAAAAAGTATTGATCTTTAATAGAACCAGAACGTGGGGAACTGTTTGAAAACTGGAGAGGTAATACTAATAATATACAGAAGGAGAGGGGGAGTAAACGATTGAGGAACTACTGTTTGAAGAGTAACCGATTCAACTCTCATTTATGTCAAAAATGATTCAACTCTCTGTTCAACTATAAAACCTAAATTTACAGTTCCAGATAAATAAAAAAGCCCAATTGAAACCAAACTTAAGTTAGTCCCCAAAACGAGAAAAAAAAAACCCTAAAAATAGGCTCTGTTGGAATCAAGTTTGCGTGACCTGACTCGGTTTCCTGCATAACCCACAGCGGCACTGTATCTTACGATTCACCTGTGTATCGTGATTCTTTCGATACGGCTGCGATACACCTGCGATACATCAACATTTTTGATACGCCCTGTGATTCGTATCGTTGGAGGGTGTTTTCGTATCGTATCGTGATACGTATCCCATGTATCCTACAATACTTACTACCATGCTTGGAATGATTGGGAAGCACAAAATAGCAAAACTCCCACACAGATGCAAAAACTAGACCGTGTTGAGTTATTACGGTCGGCTGCAAAAGCCTCTGCCTCGTGTCAAATTTTTCTACAAACCCTGACACGACCGTGTTGCACTTACACGGGTGGTCATGTCAGGTACCCTGTTTGTGTTTGTAACATCCCAAAGTAATTGTCTTAATTACTTTGATGTTTGACTAATTTAGTTAATTATGATTGGTTGTTGTTTCCAATTCCATGAATTTGATTGCTTAATTATGAAATTGGTATGAATTATGTGTTGGTTGTCAAATAAATTAATTGTTTGAAATGGGGGTGCAATTAGAAACGTCATGTTACTACTATCAGCCCACAACACATTAGAACAACCCAAAACCCATCCCAAAGGCATTTCAGTCAGCTGAACTTAAGAGAGGGAAAATTCTTCAACACTCTAACATTATTTCAGAATTGAGGGAGTGAGAAAAGAGAGAGCGATCAAGAATGACTATTTTTATCATCATTTTCACTTTTCAGCTTCATCATAAGTCTGAAACACACAAACTTCCAAATAGAACATCAAATCCATTTATTTTAGCTCAACTAAAATCGTCTTTGCATGTCTCATTTCATGATGAAATTGGGGAAGCTTTAATGGTGCTTGCATGGTAGATTAGAGACTTGAATTGGTAGCTGGGGAAGTTGCATTGAAGTTTAGAACATCAAATAGAGGGTTTTGGGAGCTTGGGAATGCTCGTTCGAATTAGAGTTATTCGGGAGCTTAGGAGTTCGGTTCGTGAGTTTCGTGTTTCGGTTCGTCAAAGTCTCGAGTAGTTCGTCAACCGGGTGAGTGTTCTCACCATATCGTGTATTTGTGTGTTTGCATGTGAATATTTACTTTGGTAGATGGTTTGGTTTGAATGAAATTTTGAATTTTACGAAACTAATGATTTTACGGTTTTTGAAAATGTCTCGGTTTGAATTTTAATTTCTCTAATGTGCTTTGATGAAATTGACGAAATTATGCCTTGATTGTATGTAAAATATGTGTTAGAATGTCTGTTTGAATGTTTTGGGTTGCTGGAAGTGGGTTTAGTTTCGGTTGGGACGCGACACGAGTGAACGGGAAGCGAGAAACTCTGTTTGGGACTGTTTGGTATAGGTTCAGTGTTTATGTGATTGCGAATTTTCTGTGTGTCCAAAAATTGTATGGTTTGTTTTACTGGAAACTAGACACAATTTGCCACAAATTAGGCACTGATTTTAATCAATTTGGGTAAGTATGATGGGAGAATTTCTGGTTGCAATTTGAGTCAAAAATCTGAGACTGTTTTGGGTATACGTTCGGTGTTTTGCTTGTAGTGACTTAGGTAGGACTCCATTTGAAATGATTTCTATATTTCATTGGAAACTAGACTCGTTTTGCGTCAATTTGGGCACTTGTTTTGCTTAATTTGATTGAGAATTCAATAAGAAAACTGAGTTACAAGTTGGGCAACAGTTGCTGTCCTGTTTCTGAATCCCTATGCTTTGTTTTGAAAAACTGTACTTTTTGGCTACATAAACAAATAAATAAAAATTATATACAGAAACTAGACACTCTAAGGTTTCCAATGAATATTTGTTTGCTTTATTCTGATATCGTTTGCTATGTTAAAGAAATTGTCGAAGTTTACGTACCACTGCTGAAAATTTACTGCACTTAGACTGTTCATTGAAATGTATGTATGTGATAATGAAATTGTGGTTGATTGTAATGTCGAGTATCGTGTGAGAACTCTTCAAAGTTTTTGAAATTGATTTCCTGAACATGTGTAATATTGTTCAATGATTAATAATGTAATAACGGGGTGACGACTCCGAGTTATTTAGCATACTTTCCGGAAGTCATGAGCCCAGAAGTCAAGGCCCTGGCATTATCCCTCATGGTTATGTTGGATTGGGGTTTTCGTGATCTAGTGAGATTTAGTTTCACGGATTGTGCTAAACCAAAGATAAGAGAAAATGATTTCTATGGAAAGATAATTAAGATAATTAAAAGATAACGAACGAGAGGAACCGTAAGGGGTCTCAGAGGCGCTCATTGAGATTTGTAATCTCATTGTTTATTGTTGATTGTTTTCAGATCCACAGGTAAAGTCTAAGGATTGTTCAGGAAGTTCAGGAGCCTAACTGCTAGGGCTTATCATGTTGAGGAAGTTCACGGGTCATGATGTGTACTCGGTATTAGATATCGGGTTACGGCTGAGTTTAAGTTTAGGATTAATGCACTTGGATTAGTGAGTTTTTTTTTTATGACTGGAATTATATGAATCTTGGAGGATTTGCTTATGTATCAAAATATAATGTTTTAACAAAAATTGATAATTCTAGTTGTTCATAATTGATTTATCAGTTATGTAATATTTGAATCTGTAGAAGTGCATATCTGAATGGCTAAAGGTAATATCTCGAATTTGATTTTGTCGACTACAAATTTGGGATGTTACCGTGTTTTTCACTCACTTTCAAAGGGTTTTTTTGACCTATTTCCACACCAATGTTTATGCATATTGGTTACTAATTCCAACATACCATTTGCATGTTTGTTGAACAATTGACAGAATGGTTCCTTATTGGCAAAATATCTCCCCAGGTCCCTTAACTTATTTATTTGTAACGAATTGGTCCCTTAACTTTTTTTTGTAACGCATAAGTCTCATAACTTATTTATTTGTAACAAATAGGTCCCTTAACTTTTTTTTGTAACACATAGGTCCCTTAACTTTTAAAAACGTAACACTGTTGCCCCTTTTAACTTATTTAAGGGAGAGATTTTAAGGAGCAACAGTGTTATGTTTTTAAAATTTAAGGGACTTATTCGTTACAAATAAATAAGTTAAGGGACCTATGCGTTACAAAAAAAAGTTAAGGGACTTACTCGTTACAAATAAATAAGGGACTTATTCGTTACAAATAAATAAGTTATGGGACTTACGCGTTACAAAAAAAAAGTTAAGGGACCTATTCGTTACAAATAAATAAGTTAAGAGACCTGGGGAGATATTTTGCCTTCCTTATATCTATAGTACTTATCATTTAAATGAGTTAAAGAATGGTAAGAGACGTACTTAGATTGGGATGTATGAAAACGAACACAGTTATAAAAAGAGAATAAAAAATATAATAAAAAAACAAACAGATACCAATTTATAGGTTATTTAAACTCGCATTAACTTTGAGGTAGTTTCCTCCCATTTGGTGGCTTCACTCATTTATTAGAGTATTCAATGGAGTACCTCAATCTAGTCTATATGTTGTCTCTCCGTATCGCACTAGTTCGTACCAGTTCGTACGAATTCGTACCAGTTTGTACGATTGCATACAGGTTCGTACGAGTTTCTACCTTTCGACCTCTCTCTATATATATGAGTTCTCTCCTCTTTCTCATCTTAGAAATCTGAAGTGTGTGTGTGTTTTTATGAGCTCAACCCACTTAATACCTTTTGTGCTCCCTTTCATAATAAAAGGGATTGGTTCCTGTTTGACGCTATTAAATTTGGTTGCATGACTCAGTTGGCGTTCTAAAAACAGTTTCGGTTTCTGAAACTTGTTGTGATATGATATTACAACTTTTGTGAGTCATTTGGGATTTGAATTCAATTTTGTCCATTCCAAATTTAGTTGCATATCTCTATTTATCGAATAAATGATGTCTTTAAATTTTAACAACGACTAAAACAGAGGATGTTACAAAAAAGCATGTGACAAGGTTATGTATTGTACCACAAAAAGCAAGCCAAATCCAATTAATTTTACCAAAGTTATGTAAGCCATTGCTACAAATAAATTTGGCTACACCCTTAAATATTTAAAGGCCAATTCACTCCCACATGCTAGTATCAAAAAACCATCTGAGGCAACTACAGACATCTCCCCTAAAACAAAAAAGGGTTTCCCAAATTTGACTACACCTGATTTCTTTAATGTTAATTCAACCCCAGCACCAATGAGTACGTCCAATGGGCACCTTCTTGGAAGGGTGGTGCCTAATCATGTGCTCAAAAGGCTAAGCAAGATACCAAATAAAACTACAAACTTTTTTTTGACAATGACAACTACAAACTTATAAGAGCACCTTGAGAGTATAAGCCAAAGGGAACACCATTGTTTTTAAAGTTATGATAACACCATATTTACACCACGTATATCAAGAATACACACTATGGAGAACACCAAACTCACAAACGCTCACTTGACAAAAATCTGTGATTAACTCTATGCACACACCCTATAACATGATGCTTACGCTCATGATTAAAGCACGCCGATCAACATTCTTTGAAATTTCCCTCCACCAAAGCACCACACTCTGTTGTTTACTCTCCAAATTCTTCAATGCTTGCAACCATTCTCTAAAAAAGAGAACGCATGTAACTGTTAGTAAGACAACAATACACAAGACAATGATGGGTAGCAGATTCATAATGTACATGGTAATAATTATTGATTATGAGGACCACAAAGCTCAAGGTTAAGGCAAATGATGGGTTGGCAACTCTCCTTCGAGGTGAGATGACCAAAGCAGAGAATCATCAAAGAACTTCAACCCTCCTTACCATCGTCCTATCACTATGTATATTGTACTAGCAACTTTGTGCTATGCAACTGTTGGCAAAACCATTTTACCCATTGGCTCTTCATTATTGAGCCCTCTTTGGCAAGGCTAACCGTGATATTGTTTTCGTCCTTATTCGTGTGGACAAAGAATCCTAGATGCCACACGCAACTGCTCTTTATGCATGCCAGTGCTATTTTTGAGTCTGATTCAACAATAAGGCATCCAAAAGACAATCATTCTTTATCCTTGGATATTTTGAGGGCAAACACTACTGCCAAGAGTTTCTCTGCATTTGATTCTCTAATTCCTACCAAAGCTGCAAATTTGGTTGGAATACACTCGTTTGAGTCACAAAGTACCCGTCCAATACTTGTTGGTCCTGGTTTACCTCATGTCAATTTATCAACATTCCATTTCCAATTTTTTAATGGTGGGGGTTGCCACATGACAAATTCTCTAGGTTTAGGGTTTTTCTTCCATGACAAGACACCCTCAAGATTTGACACTAGTTCATTTGAGCTATATGGATATTTAGCCTCCCATCCTTTCATCCAGAAGCCAAACCTTTATTTTATCCGATATTGAACTTGGTATCAATTTGTCTTCGCTTTTTTAAACACAATCTGATTATAGAGATTCTAGAGGGTTCAGGTGGTTACATAGTGTAGTGATATCCAGAGTCTCCTTTGTAAGTTTCCTTCTATTTCCCCGCACCTAGCGTCGAACCACTAGGGGCAAGCTAGCTAAGGTTTGGATCTGCATATTCCAGAAATTCAATATCCTACCTCATACCCTCCAAGAGTATTTACAATGTAGTATGAGGTGTTGAACAAACTCCTCCTCCTCTAGAGAGGAAAACTGACTTCATTTGCGGTGACCATTGAAAGTTTCCTCACGTGGCTCCTTGTATTTAGTTTATCTTGGTGTATAAACCACATTAATTGTTCCACTCTTGGTGGTGACAAACCCTTCCAAACTACTATTAGTTTGTTGACATCCCCATGTATCCTCTACCAAGCTTTGAAAAATGATCTAACTGAGCACTCACTATCAAAGCTAAAGTGCCCTCGGGTCCTACAACTGACTAAATTAGATAACTCAATGTCTTTTAAGGTTTCTAGCAGAGTCTCAAGTTTCTCCTCTTCGCATTGGGAGAGGTTGTGTTTCTAGTCGAGGTTCCATTTCCATTGAAACTCGTCCCAGAATCCCATGTTCGTTATCTTATCATACTTTTGAAGGGAGATAGAGAATTTCCTTAGAATTTTGTCTTTTATTGGTAAGGACCCGATCCACATATCCCATGCCACTAGAATCTAATAGTTTTGCCATCCCTCACCCACTTTTTTCCATCATTCTTTGACTAGTGTGTCCACATTCTTACCCCCAGCTCCAACTCTGATGATACCTTTCCAAATACTTCCTAAAACCCATTTTGTTTGTTGTTTGATTATTTGCTTTGTTGAATTAGGTTATGCATGGAGCACACTATTCTTCTCCAAAGTGAGCTTCCCTCCTCTGAGAATCTCCACCCCGCTTGAGGATGAGGGAAACATTCTTTATAGTTAGATCATCAGTTCTTAATCCCACCATTTCCTCTGGCTTTTGAATGCTTAGCCATTTTATCAGTGGTAGTCCTTTTTGTTCGTGATATCGATCCCTACCAGAAGAACTGTCTCTGTAATTTGAAGACAATCATATAATCCCACGGTAAATTATTTAGGGCAGATTCAATTAGCACAAGTCTTCTAGCTTTTGATAGAGTCTTTTCCTTCCATGAGGTTAATTTTTTCTGTGCCCTCCTTTAGGAATGGTTCCCATGTTGATAACTTGCTGGTATTTTCTCCTAAGGGTATGCCAAGATAATTAGTTAGGCGTTTTACAACTTTACATCCCATTCTTTCAGGCATTGCATTGGTCCATCTAATTTCCTTCCCAAGGACTATCAATCCCCAACATGGAGAAGTTTTTTCTTAGTCTTGAGAGCATCTGAAAGTTGTCCATAATCATTTTTAGGTTAGTGAGCCAATTCTTTTGAATCCTTGGAATAACCTTGTTTCCATGACTCTTTGCAATAGGATAATAAATATTTCGACAACCAATACAAAGAGGAATGGGAACGGGGGTGACCCTGTCGAGGCCCCATTCCTATCTTAAATTGGGTAGTAGGTCAAGGAATTGGGGTAATTGGGATTCAAGTTTCTCAAGGTTGTGCAAAATAATATTCAGTGTGTTTAATGTCGCTTCTAGTACTACGACGCCTTCTTATTTGCTTGTTTTCACCATTCTCTTTCTACTTGTCACTGGACAACGTGTGGTTTAGTTTGGTGAGGGAAACAATTACTCACTATATACTTGGATAGAAAGAGAGGGCTTTGGGGAAAAAGAAGAAAGTACCCTTGCCGAAGAGAAGAATAACCCCTACTTTTTCTTAATAATAATGTATTAAGTGCCCTAATTTTAGGGGTAGTAGACTCTCTGTAGTTATTTTTTGATCCAAGTGGAACATGACCCTTTTATAAAAATAAAAGTGTTGAGGCGTTTAGCTGTTATAAATGGGAGAGAGAAAGAGTTCGAGGATGTAGATCATTCAACGAAGAAAACTGCTGTAAATCTCACGGGAGGGAATCCATTTCCAGTTCTAGGAAACTCACACGGAAGAGAAGCATAGTCGTCACTTTTTCTAGTAAAGGGTTAAAATCCCTAATTGTGAGAAACTTAAAAAAAAACTTATCAAAGGTAGATTAACTCCCATAGTTAGTATCAAAAAAAACTTCTCGGGCAACTCTAGACGGCTCTCCTAAAAGGAAAAAAAGCTTCTCAAATTCCTATGCCTCAAGGGAATAAAATGGTGTTAGAGTAATGGTCAAAGGAACAAAAAAATGTAAGAAAATTGTATAATTTCATGAAATAATAACAATTGTAAATAATAATTTTTTCTGTAATTGTGTCAAAAAAAATTCTGTAATACTAATTTTAAATAATAATTGTAATGATATTAATAATAATTTACTATTTCCAATTCCTCCCTAATAATAATAATAATAATAATAATAATAGTTGAAAAGATGGGTGCTTCTAGGGCGAGAGATCAACTAAGTCTCTCACTGTGAACCATTAAAATTGAATAGAGAAATTGGCAAAAAACAAATTCTATTAGGGTTTCTAGGAGGGTCTCATGTTGCTCCTCCTCGCATTGGAAGAGTTTGCGTCTCCATTTGAGGTTCCGCTTCCATTGAAAACCCGTCACTGAATCTCATTTTCACTATAATTTGATGATTTTCAAAATATTCCTTTTGGTATTTTGAATAGATTGATGTAATGCAGAAGTAATTTTTTTAGGACGGATTTAATTAGCACAAGTCTTCTCGCTTTAGATAGAATCTTTGTCTTCCATGAGGTAAATTTCTGTCGCGCCCTCCTTAGGACCAGTTCATAGGTTGATAACTAGTGGGAATTTTCTCACATGGGTACCCAGATATTTAGTTGCAAGTTTTAAAACTTTACATCCCATTTATTTAGCTGTTGCATTATCCCATCTAACTTCCTTCCCACGGACTATCAGTTCCAACTTGGAGAAGTTTATTGTAGTCTTGAGAGAAGCTGAAAGCAGTTCATAATCTTTCTTAGGTTGGTGAGCTACTTATTTTTATTCCTTTGAATAACCTTGTTTCCATGGCTCTTTGCAATAGGATAATAAATATTTCGGGAGCTAATACAAAGAGGAATGGGAACAGGGGTGACCTTATCGAGGCCCCCATCCCATCTTAAATTGGGTAATAGGGAAAGAAATAGGAGTAATTGGGATTCACGTTTCTCAAGGTTGTGCAAAGTCAAATTCAGTGTGGCTACTCTAACGCCTTCTTATTTGCTTGTTTTCACCATTCTCTTTTTACATGTCACTGGACAACGTGTGGTTTTGTTTTTTTGTTGGAGACAACTACTCACTGCTTGGATAAGAGGAGAGGGATTTGGGAAAATAGAAAAAAGTAAGCATGCAGAAGAGAAGGATAGTCCCTAGTTTTTTGTGGGAGACAATTACTCTCTGCATTTGTTTTTGGATCCAAGTGGAACACGACCCTTTAATAAAAAAACAGGCGTTGGGGCATTTAAGTGTTATAAATGGGAGACAGAAAGAGTGTGAGGATGTAGATCATTTCATTGGAGAAAACTGTTGTAAATCTCATAGGAGGGAATCCATTTCCAATTCTAAGAAACTTACATGGAAGAGAAGCATAGTACTCACTTATACTGATAAAGTGTTAAAGGACATAACTTTGAGAATTTTAAAAAAATATCAATGGTAGAATCACTCCCACAACTAGTACCAAAAAAATCATCGGGGGAAACTCTGGACAGCTACCTTAAAACAAAAAAGAGCTTCCCCAATTCCTATGTCTCACCCCAGTAACTCAACAAAAAGGCACTGGCTAAAGACAACAAGGCGAAAGCTAAAGTGCCACCAGGTCCTATCACTGGTGAAACTAGATAATTCAACGTCTTTTAGGGTTTCTAGGAGGGTCTCATGTTGCTCCTCATCCCATTGGAAGAGGTTGCGTCTCCAGTTGAGGTTCCACTGCCATTGAAACTCCTTCGGGATTCTCATGTTCATTATCTTATCATCCTTTTGAACAGACTCATGTAATCCAGGAGTACATTTTTTAGGATGGATTTAATTAGCACAAGTCTTCTGGCTTTAGATAGAGTTTTTTCTGTCCATGAGGTCATTTTCTGTCGCGCCCTGCTAAGGATCGGCTCACAGGTTGATAACTTGCTGGAATTTTCTCCCAAGGGTATGCCCGGATATTTAGTCGCAAGTTTTAAAACTTTACATCCCATTATTTCAGTTGTTGCATTAGCCCGTCTAACTTCCTTCCCACGGACTATCAATTCCAACTTGGGTATTCTGTAAGAAGTGTTTCTGTAATTTGGGTAATTTGTTCTTAAATCTCGTACCATAAGAAGTGTTTCTGTAATTTGATGGTTTTCAAAATCACTCATTTGGGTATTCTGAAGAGGCTCACGTATTCCAGAAGTAAATTGTTTAAGACGGATTTAATTACATCCTATTCTGAATTGGCAGTCCGTCGAGAGTTTTAAAACTTTACTTCCCATTCTTACAACGATTGCATTGGCCCATCTAACATCCTTCCCAAGGACTATCAGTCCCAACTTGGATAAGTTTATTCTTAGTCTGGGAGTATCTAAAAGCATACTGTAATCATTCTTAGGTTGGTTAGCTACTTCTTTTCATTCCTTAGAATAATTTTGTTTTCATGGCTGTTTACATTAGGATAATAAACATTTAGGAAGCCACTACAAAGAGGAATTGGAACAGGGGGTGACTGTGTCGAGGCCACCTTCCCATCTTAAATTGGGCATTGGGGGAAGAAATTGGGGTAATTGGGATTCAAGTTTCTCAAGGATGTGCAAAGTAGGGTTTAGTGTGCCTATGGTCGCTTCTGGTACTATGATGCCTTCCAATTTGCATGTTTTCACCATTCTCTTTCTACCTGTCACTAGACAACGTGTTGTTTGGTAGACAATTACTCTTTTATTAAATTAAAGGAGAGGGCTTTGGAAAAAAAGAAGGAGACAATTACTCTGCAGTTATTTTTGAATCGAAGTGGAATCATGACCCTTGCAAAAAGGTATGGGAGGGGGGTAGGTGTTAGAAATGGGAGAGAGAAAGAGTTTGAGGGTGCAGATTTCCTTGGAGAAAACTGCAGGTATTCTCATAGGAGAGAATCATTTTTTTCAATTCTAGGAAACCTACCCATGAGTAGCGTATACATCACTTTTTTAGTAAAGTAATTTTGAGAAACTTAAAATAATATTACAGGCCCAGTCACTCCCCCAGCTAGTATCAAAAAACCATCTTGGGAAACCTTCGACAACTACCCTAGAACAAAAAAGAGCTTCCCAAGTTCCTATGCCTAATACCAGTACCACAACACAAAGGCACTAATCAAACACAATGCCTTCTAATGACTGCACAACACCAGAGAGCATCAGCACTACTTCTGTAAACAATTTAATGACAACACCACAGCTGCATTCTTAATGCTAATTCAGCCCCAACATCATTGGGTATTCCCAATGCCCACTTTCTGAGTAGGGTGGCGCCAAATCTTATGCTTAGGAGGCTAAGATAGATAACAAATGACAATTACAAACTTATAAGTGCACACTTGAGAGTGTAAGACAAAGTGAACACATTGTTTTTAAAGTTTAGATAACACCATATTTACATCGCTTATTAACTCTTTGCACATTATTCTCCCAACTCGCAACTCCAAAGATACATTTCCAAATACTTCCTTAAAACCCTTTTTGCTTCTTTTTGATGATTTTCTTTGTTGAACTAGGTCATGCATGGAGCACCCTAGTCATGACAGCATCTGAAAGCGGTCCATAATCATTCTTAGGTTGGTGAGCTACTTTTGATTTCTGGAATAACCTTGTTTTCATGGCTCTTTGCATTAACACAATAAACATTTCGGCATATAATACAAAGTGGAATGGGGATAGGGGGTCACCCTGTCGCAGCCTCCTCCCCGTCTTAAATGGGTCAGTAGGGAAAGGAATTGGGGTAATTGGGATTCAAGTTTCTCAAGGTTGCGCATATTACGGTTAAGTGTGTCTATGGTCGCTTTTGGTATTGTGATGCCTTAACTTGCTTATTTTCACCATTCTCTTTCTACTTATCATAGGACACTCTGATTTTGTTTGGTGTGGGAGAAAATTACTCCCAAATTGGATTGGAGGAGAGGGATTTGGAAATAAAAGTAGGAAGAAAGCATGCAGAAGAGAAGGATAACCGCTACTTTTTTCTTAATAATAAGGAGTAAAAAGCCCAAATTTTAGGGGGAGAAGATTCTCTGTAGTTATTTTTGGATCCAAATTGAATCGTGACCCTTAAATAAGAAAATGTGTGGGGGCCGTTAAGTGTTAAAAATGGTAGAGAAAAATAGTTTGAGGGTACAGATCATTTCATTAGAGAAATTGGTAGGATTTCTCATAGGTTGGAATCCTTTTCTAATTCTAGGAAACTTACCTAGAATAGAAGAATAGTCCTCACTTTTTTAGTAAAGTTTTAAAAGCCCTAATTTTGAGAAACTTAAAATAATATCGAAGGCCCAATCACTCTCACAGCTAGTATAAAAAAACCATCTAGGGTAACTCTGGACAGCTCCCCTAAAACATAAAAGATCTTCCCAAGTTCCTATGCCTCACACCAATACCACAACACAAAGGCAATGGACAAAAACAACAAGGCCTTTTAATGAATTCACAACACCTGTAACCATCAGCACTACTTCTGCAGACAATCTAATGACAACACTACACTTTTTAATGCTATTTCAGCCCCAACATCATTAACTACACCCAATGCTCTCCTTCTAGGAAGGGTGGCACCTAATCACGTGCTCGGAAGTCTAAGCAAGATACCAAATGACAATTACAAACTTATCATAGCACACTTGAGAATAGAAGACAAAGTGAACATCAATGTTTTTAAAGTTATGATAATACCAACGAACACTGTTGTTGTTTTTAAAGTTATGATAACACCAGTGAACACCATTGTTTTTATAGCACACCAATGAACAATCTTTGAGATTTCTCTCCACCAAAGCACCACACACTGTTGTTTGATCTCCAAATTATTCAGTGCTTGCAACCATACTCCAAAAAATGGGTAACAAGACACAATACAATGATGGGTAACAAATTCATAATGTACATGGAAATAATTATTGATTATGAAGACCACAAAGCTTAAGGTTAAGGCAAATGATGGGCCAGCCACTCTCCTTCGTGAAGAGCTAACCAAAGAGGAGAATCATCTGAGAACTTCAACCCTCCTTACCATTGTCCTAGCATTGTGTGTATTATACTAGCAACTTAGGGCTATGCTACTCTTGGCTAACCATTAAACCCATTTGCTCTTTGTTTCGGAGCCCTCCTTGTCCAGGCTAACCGCGATATGGTTTGCTTCGCTATTCTTGTGGAGAAATGAAACATTTGTCAATACAAGGAGTAGGTGTCTCAGTTTGTTCCCATAGAATCTTAGGTGCCATAAGTAGCTGCTCTTTACCCATGCTAGTGCAATTTTCTAGTTTGATTCTAGAATTAGGCTTCCTACAAACTACCATTCCTTATCCTTGAAGATTGATGGCAAACACCATTGCCGGGAATTTCGTTTCGATTGATTTTCTAATTCCTACTGAAGCTACAAATTTGGCTAGAATATACCCGTTTGAATCACGTAGTACCCCTCCAATACTTGCTAGTCTCGGTTTACCTCATGACAATCCATCAACATTTCATTTCCAATTCCCTAATGGTGGGGGTTGCCACAGGACAAATACTCTAGGTTTAGGGTTTTTCTTCCATGACAAGACGCCCCAAGATTTGACACCAGTTCATTTGGGATATATTGAAATTTAGCCTCCCATCCTTTCATCTAGAAGCATAACATTAATTTTATCTTATATAGAACTTCGTCCCAATCTGCCTTCCCTTTTTCAAACACAATTCGATTACGAAGATTCCATTGGGTCCAGATGGTTACATAGTGTAGAGATATCCATAGTCTCCTTCGAAAGTTTCCTTCTATCCCCCCCAAACCTAGTGTCCAACCACTGGGTGCAAGGTCACAGAGGTTTTGATCTACACATTCCACAAATTCAATACCTTACCCCATACCCTCCGTGAGTATTTCACTGTGTATGAACCTTGTGGTGCCAAACCCTTCCAAAATGCTTTTACATTGTTGACTTCCTCGTTCATCCTCCACCAACCTTTAGCAAAGGATCTGAATGACTGCTCACCATCAAAGCTAAAGTTCCACCAGGTTGTATTACTGACGAAACTAGATAATTCAGCTTCTTTTAGTGTTGCTAGCAGGGTCTTAAGTT
Organism: Astragalus glycyphyllos; assembly: GCA_963573325.1. Taxonomy (NCBI): domain Eukaryota; kingdom Viridiplantae; phylum Streptophyta; class Magnoliopsida; order Fabales; family Fabaceae; genus Astragalus; species Astragalus glycyphyllos. Next base: position 38,418,167 of record OY754313.1, read on the forward strand.
ACTCCTCTTCCCATAGGGACATGTTGTGTCTCCAGTTGAGGTTCCACTGCCATTGAAACTTGTCCCATAATCCATATTCATTATCATATCGTCCTTTTGAAGGGAGACCGATAAGATCATTAGGAATTTATCTCTTAATGGTTTGGACCCAATCCACCTATCCCACGCCACTAGAATCTAATAGTATTGTCTTCCCTTACTCGTTTTTTACATCCTTCTCTGATTAGTGTGTCCACATTCTTCCCCCAGCTCGCAACTTCAAAGATACTTTACCAAACACATCCTGAAACCCTTTTGCTTGTTGTTTGATGATTTTCTCTGTTGTATTAGGTTATGCAGGGAGCACACTGCTCTTTTCCAAACCTGGATTCCCTCCTTCAAGAATCTCAACCACCACTTGAAAAGGAGGGCGGCATTCTTTATAGTTAGATCATCAACTCTAATTCTTCCCATTTCCATTGGTTTTTAAATTGTTAACCTCTTTATCAATGGTAGTCCTTTTTGTTCTGCGTTCCCCTTCCAAAATGACTACTTTTCTAAATTGATGATTTTCAAAATCACTCCATTAGGTATTCTAAATCTGAAGAGACTTATGTAATTGTTGTGTGAAAAGGTGTGCAAGTATACACAGTCTAAAACAAGTAATATAATGATAAGAAGAGATCGTACCCAAAGGGATTGGATTAATTTTTGAGAGTTTAAAGTTGTAGTAATGCTAGTGGTAAAGGAAGTTAAAAATAAAATTGTTATGGTTTTGGGTTGTATGAGCAGAATATAAGTAAAACAAGTAAATAAGTTGTGATTCAATTGAGAGAGAGATGGTTGGAATGCTGCTTCCTAAGTAATTTCACTTTGAAATGCATTATGTTATATATGATGCTCCTGCAATCATTGCAGAAGCAATGATTGCACCTGCAATTGATGCTGTAATAAAATGATTTTGTACTTTTCAGCAACTGCCTTCAGCGTTTCATTACAAGTCTTATGTCTAAGCCCTAAATAAGTTCACCATTGTCTTTTTAAGCCCTTACAGAATCACCCTATGGACTATGATATCCTATGTCTAGGTCTTAGCATGGTTTTAACAAAGTTTCCTATTATTAAAACACTTACCCATATTAGTTCTTGAGTGTGATGTAGTGGTGGGTTTTGATGTGGTGGTTTGTTTGGTTGGAGTGTTGTATTTTTTTCTTGGGGCACTTTCCATGATCACCTCATCTTCTTCTTCCTCGCTTTCTGTTTCTGATTCATCCTCATTTTTCTCCATTTCTTTCACTGCCCTCCTGTCCTCTTCTTCTTCACTTGTGTCCAACAAATCCTCAGATTCTAAGGTTCGTTCCTCTTCTTCCACTACTTTTTTCTTTCCTTTGCCTTTTTTCTGTGTTTGCTGCTTTCTGGCCATCTTACCCTTCTTAGGCCTCTCACTTTCGTCTTTCTCTTCTGACTCTTCACCCTCCTTATCATCCTTTAATACCCAATCAGGAAATATGGGTGTTGGCATGTTGCATTGACCATTGGTGAGGTGCTGGAACATCACATTCTGCCAAGCAAGCTGTTCCTTCTGAAATTTCCACACAGCTCGTTGCTGGAGCATGAATTGCTCCTACAATGAACTGCTAGTACCCTCCTTCTGCACTTTGGTTCTTTCTTTGAAATTGACAGCAAAGGGACCAGGTGGAAATTTTCTTAATTCACTGCTATCAATGGTTACTTCAGCCTTAATGCACAGCTTTGTACGTGATTAAACATGGGAAGAATAAAAAACCAGAGTGTTTGTTTTTGCAAGTTAAAATATTCTTCCTATGTCTATGCAATAAACAAGTGCCATGTTTGTGCTTCAGGAGTGAAGTACCTACTCTTCATATTATACTCAGTTGCTGTGCATCTCTTCCAAACACTATCACTTTCAGCAATCCTAGACTTAACCCTATTCATTTCCTTTTTATCAATGTTTTCAACAGGTTTTCAAACTCAGTACCATTGTATCCTAGCAGATATTGATCATTTATGACCATAGAATCAAATTCCACTCTTTTTCCTCTAACAGTAGAGTAGTAAAGTTACTTACCAGATTTTTGATCAGGGATACCTGCATAGAATTCACGAACAATGGGGATGCAGTATGAGTCTCGGTGTTTGACAAATGATTCCCATACCAAATTGTTCACAGTGGAGATGAATGATGGTGTTGCATCAGTCATTCTGAAGCCACGCTCTGCCAGACACTCCATTCCCCAGAATTTTGCCCCTTCCTTGCTGATGGTTGCAGGAGCAATTGTTGTTTTCTTCGTGATTTGGGTTGATGCTCCTGCATCACCAGAGGATTTGCCAAAAGTTTTGAGGGCTGATTGTTTCTTCACCATTGTTGAGAGTTGTTTCAGTTTTGAGTTTTTTGGAGTTTTTGGAGAAGATGTACTGTGTTTGCAATGTGAAAGTTATAAGATATGGGTGAAATGTGAGAGGGAGTAACGGTCACAAGGATGATCGTGGGTGGTTTTTAATGGAGAGGGAAGTTATGGGTAGTGAGAGGTTAGGTTAATTGAGTGGGAATTGATTTGACATTTAATTTGACCGTTAGACTAAGTGGGTACGCATGCAGAAGGACGCGTGGAGGTTTAGGTGGCATCAAATAGTTTTAATGGCTAAGTTAAAACTGTTAAGTGAGGGACGACATGTCTCAGTGGAATTGTTGTTTTTAATTGCTAGGGCATATCCATTGCAGGTGCAATTGTTGCTCCTTGCATTGCTGGTGCAATGGATGCTCCCACCATTGCTAGTGCAATGGATGCACCAACAATCCTATTTCCTGCAAAAAGTTTCAAAACAAACTAAAACAAATAATTAAGCTAGTGAAGCAAAAATTCATGGGTTGCCTCCCAGAAAGCGCTTGATTTAAGAGTCTTTCAGCCTGACTATCCCCATTTTGTTCTAGGGATCTTGGATATGAGTGGTGGTTTTTTTTCTCACCACATGGTTTCCATGGTACATCTTCACTCTTTGCCCATTAACTTTGAAAGTGGTGTTGGATTTTTCATCAAATAACTCCACTGCACCATGACGGTAGACCTTCATTAGCTTGAATGGTCCTGACCATCTTGATTTGAGCTTTTCAGGGAATAATTTTAGTCTGGAGTTGTAAAGTAACACCAAAATTCCTTCAATCAAGTCCCTTTTCTGAATTCTCTTGTCATGCCATGCTTTTGTCTTGGCCTTGTAAATTTCTGCATTCTCATAGTGATAATTCTCTTAATTATCTAATTTTTCTATTCTATATGAAGGGAAAATTACCATATACTCTAGACTTATAGTTTGTTTTGTCTTAATTTGATGTTAATTGGGCATGATTAATCTCTTAAAATGTTTTGATGATTATAACTCAATTGGAATGCAATTTTGTGCCTATTGATTATAAATCTAATGAAATGTTTTTTGGTAGGTGTTGGAACAAAAATAAATAAATATAGCACTAATGATTTGTTGTGTTCACACAGGCAAATAATTATCTTAGTACTACAATTCCAAATTCCAACGTGTGCAGTTAAGAAAAAGAGAAGATATATGGTGTCAATCATCAATCATGTGCAAGAGTTATAAATAGGCCTATTATAAAAATCCACTTATGGGCCCAAAGGACAAAATGACTTGGAGAAAAATAAAGGAAGGTGAAGACGTGATGAATTGGGGAGCAAGGCACTGGAGAAAAAAAGAAAGGAAGATCTAAATAATAATTAAAAAAGATTGGAACCAAAAAGATAGGAGCATATAAAAGAAAGAAAGCCAGCGGGCAGGAAGCACACGGAGGAAATAAAGAGGAAAATAGTACGCTCGGCATTCAGAGTTCTGACGGCTGGAAGCTTTTGGAGGAGAAAAATTGCAAACCTAGCACATCACCGTGAGCGAGATAGCGGAGGAACCGACGGAAGCTCGGATCATCTTCATCTTTTCATGGGGTTATTCTTATTTGCTTTTACTCTTTTAATTGTTATATCTATTTCTATGTCTAGCTAAACTTCTCGTTGTTGGGGATGAGTAACAATTTATGAATCTTTTATGTTTTTGAATTAGACCTCTGTTATTTGAATAAATGTTATGATTTATGTTTTAATCTCCGTTCCTAACGCTTTCTAGGATTTGATCACTCTTAGGATGATTTACGATATGTGATTATGAATGGAAATTTGAATTACATATGCTTGAGAATTGAAATCGGTTTATCTCTAGTCTAGGAATAGTCATTGGTATTCAGAATCATAGGATAATTGTTGTTATTACTGCTTATTTCTCGTTAAGGTCACCTAAGGAATTAGGGATTTTCATTAGAAGTAAAGGTTCTCTTACCTAAGGAATTAGGATTAGAATAATTATAACAATTTGATCATAGCTCATAACATAAGTTCAATAACATGTTTGATTCGTTAGATATAAGAGTGAAGTAAATTGAAGCTCGTCCCCAACGCTTTTTAATTCATACAAATTCACACGTGTTCTTGTTATTCTTAAATTAAAACTATAAAAAATATATTTATCGCTTTTCACGTTAATTTCTTTCAAACAAATCCAACTTAGTCCCTTTTTAATTTAGAAGTTAAATAATTAAATTGATAATTAACAGCAGTCCCTGAGTTCGACACTCGGTCTTTCCGTACTATTACTTGCAACGATCCGGTACACTTGCCGTGATCCCATCACATAGGCAAAGTGCATGATTTCTTCAAGTTCATTGAGCTGTAGAAGCCTTGAATTACCTGCTTGATCATGATTGAGATTGAGCCTTTTGACAGCCCAATATGACTTATGTTCCAATTCCACAGGCAAGTGACATGCTTTCCCATACACAAGCCTATAAGGTGACATTCCCAAAGGTTGTCTTGAATGCTGTTCTATATGCCCACAAGGCATCACCTAAGTGCAATGACCATTCTTTCCTTGTGGGACCAACCATTTTTTCAAGGATTCTTTTGACTTCCCTGTTGGACAATTCTGCCTGCCCACTGGTTTGTGGATGATAGGTAGTGGCTATTTTATGCTTGACCCCATATTTGGCCAAAAGATTTTCAATGAGCTTGTTGCAGAAATGAGAGCCTTCATCACTGATAATTGCCCTTGGGGTACCAAATCTAGTGAATATGTTCCTTTGCAGAAACTTACTCACTGATTTAGCATCATTGTTTGGCAATGCCACAGCTTCTACCCACTTGGAAACATAATCTACAGCCACCAAGATGTATAGATTACCAAAGGATGGAGGAAATGGTCCTATGAAGTCCATTCCCCAAACATCAAAGAGTTCAACCTCTAAGATATTGGTGAGTGGAATTTCATGCCTATTTGAGATGTTACCAGCCCTTTGACATCTATCACAGTTCTTGACCAATTGATATGCATCTTTGAATATTGAGGGCCAATAGTAACCTGGTTGTAACACTTTAGCTGTAGTTCTTGAGCTGCCAAAGTGTCCACCATATGGAGCTGCATGACATTGCAGGAGCACTCCTTGTTGTTCATCTTCTGCTAAACATCTTCTGATGATTTGATCAGGACATTCTTTGAAAAGGAAAGGGTCGTCCCAGTAGTATTGTTTAACTATATGGAAGAACATTTTCCTTTGTTGATAGGTCATGTTGACAGGTACAACTTTGCTTGCAAGATAATTCACTATGTCAGCAAACCATGGTGTTGCAGCTTCAATTGCTGCTGCAATGGTTGCTCCTGCAATGGATGCACCTGCATTGTGTGTTATTGCAGAAATGGCCAACAACTTTTCATCTGGAAAACTTTCTTTTATTTCTCCCTCTGTGGTACCTGCACTTTCATTTTCAAGTCTAGACAAGTGGTCAGCGACTTGGTTCTCCGCCCCCTTTTTATCATGAATTTCAAGATCAATTTCTTGAAGGAGGAGAACCCATCTAATTAACCTAGGCTTTGCATATTTTTTAGAAATAAGATACTTGATTGCAGAATGATCTGTGTAAACAATTACCTTAATGCCCACCAAGTAGGATCTGAATTTATCAAATGCAAGGACTGCAGCTAATAATTCTTTCTCAGTCACAGTATAATTTAATTGTGCCTCTATGAGCGTTTTGCTAGCATAGTAAATTGAATGAAAAACTTTGTCATACCTTTGCCCTAGGACTGCTCCCACAGCAAAATCACTAGCATCACACATCAATTCAAATGGTCTGCTCCAATCTGGTGTGACTATCACTGGTGCTGCTACCAATGCTTTCTTTAGTGTTTGAAATGCTTCCATGCAAGATTCATCAAAGTGAAATGGCACATCATGTTGCAAGAGTTGGCATAATGGCTTTGAAATGCTTGAAAAGTCTTTGATAAATCTTCTATAGAACCCTGCATGACCCAAAGAACTTCTGATACCTTTGACAGTGGTTGGAGGGGGTAATTTTTCAATCACCTCTATTTTTGCTTTATCAACTTCAAGGCCTTTCTTTGAAACTCTATGGCCAAGTACAATGCCTTCTTGGGCCATGAAATGGCACTTTTCCCAGTTCAAAACTAGATTGGTCTCTTCACATCTGTGGAGAATTTCTTCCAAGTTGGATAGACATAGTCGGAATGTCTCCCCAAACACTGAGAAGTCATCCATCAAAACCTCCATTGAGTGTTCAATGAAGTCTGAAAATATTGCAATCATGCACCTTTGGAATGTTGCTGAAGCATTACATAGTCCAAATGGCATCCTTCTAAATGCAAAGGTGTCGTAAGGACATGTAAATGTTGTCTTCTCTTGATCTTCAGGAACAATAGCTATTTGATTATAGCCTGAGTATCCATCTAAAAAACAGTAGAATTCTTTACCTGCTAACCTGTACAGCATTTGATCAATGAAAGGTAATGGGAAATGATCCTTTTTTGTGGCCTTGTTAAGTTTCCTATAATCCATGCATATTCTCCCACCTGTAACAGCTCTTGTAGGTATCAACTCATTCTTTTCATTGGCTACTACCTGAAATTGGGTAGATTATGCCAGCATCCAACCATTTGATTATTTCCTTTTTCACCACCTCCTTCAAGATAGGATTCAGTCTCCTTTGACCTTCAATGCTATTTTTGGAGTTTTCATCCAAAACTATTCTATGCATGTAGAGGGAAGGACTGATTCCTTTGATGTCTGACATCTGCCAACCTATTGCCCTTTTATGCTTTCTTAGGGTAGTAATAAGATCATGCTCCTGCTTTTGTGTCAAGTCAGAAGCAATGATCACTGGCAAGGTGTTATTTTCCCCTAAAAAGGCATATTTTAGATGTTGGAGCAATTCCTTGAGTTCTAGTTGAGGAGGTGCTTCAATAGAAGGAATATTTCTCTTGAGATTTGAGTTCTCAAGTTCCAATGATTCATATTTTCTTGCCCAAACTTCTTTTACAACAACCTCTTCTTGCACAGCTTCACTCTCTATTCTTCCTTCTTTTTCTGGTATTGCTCCTGCAATTGATGCTAGAGCATTGGTCAAATGGTCCTGCTTCTGAGTGAAGTGTTGCTGTATTGCTTGATCCAGAGAGACAATGAGAGAACATTCTTCAACATCTTCATTTGGGTATTTGAGAGAATTCATGATGTTGAATTTGACTTCTTGATCATTGACTCTCATGGTCAATTCTCCTTGTTGCACATCAATAAGTGTTCTGCCAGTAGCCAGGAATGGTCTCCCAAGAATAACTGGTACATCCTTATCTGCATCAAAATCAAGAATAACAAAATCTGCAGGAAACACAAATTTGTCAACTTTGATCAAAACATCTTCTATGATCCCCTCAGGATAAGCAATTGACCTATCTGCCAATTGGAGAGTCAGAGTTGTAGGTCTGGCAGTTCCAATACCTAATTGTGTGAATATGGATTTAGGCATTAAGTTTATACTTGCACCTAAATCACATAATGCACGACCAGTGTAAAATTTTCCAATTGAAAATGGTATGGTGAAACAGCCAGGATCCTTTAATTTCCTAGGTATTTTTGTTCTGCATGATCATGATGCATTCTTTTGACATGGCTACTGTCTCAAATTCTCCCAATCTTCTCCTCTTTGTGAGCACATCTTTCATGAATTTTGTGTAATTGGGCATCTGTTGTAGTGCTTCAACAAGAGGTACATTGATGTGTAATTGCTTAAGCACCTCAAGAACTTACCAAATTGCTTCCCCTCATGTGCCTTCGTTAGACTTTGTGGATAAGGAGGAGAGGAATATTCTGGTACTAACCTTGGTGGTGTGGAAATGGTTTCTGATGTTGTAGCTTTTGATGCTCCTGCATCTGTTGCTCCTGCAATGGATGGACCAGCATCAGATGTACCTGCATCAGAAATATTTTTTTATTTTCTATTTTTTTTCTGTTTTTTCATTTTTTTTTTCATTTTTTTTCTTTTTCTTCCTTTTCTACACCTTTTGTTGCATAAGGTTCTGAGAGATTTTTTCCATTTCTTAGAGAAATGGCCTTGCATTGCTCTTTTCCATGCTTTTGTGAGGTTGAGGCCTCTGTGGTAGATGGTAGTGAACCATTTGGCCTTTGATATAATGCTGTAGCTAGTTGCCCTACTTGATTCTCCAAGTTCTTCAGTGAAGCATCATGAGCTTGTCTTGCAGTTCTGGTTTCACTGATAAAGGCATCAGTTTTGCTCATGTATGCCTTGAACATTGCTTCCAAGGAGTTGTCATTTGCAGGTGGAGGAGACTTTTGATAATTTTGATAGCTTTGAGGTTGAAAGCCTGGTGGAGTTGATGGTGCTGCAGCATTGGGTGCTGGTGCATTATTGTTACTCCACTTGAAGTTTGGATGATTTCTCCAACCTGGGTTGTAGGTGTTAGAATAAGGTTTGTTGCTTTTGTTATATCCCAAATAGTTAACAGAGACAGGGTTGTTTGGACATTCTTCATACAAGTGTCCACCCCCACAGTACACACAGCTTGTCGAACCTGGAGGTGCTTGTTCTATCGCAGCAGCAGTGTCTAGCATTGCTCCAGCAGTGGATGCTGGTGTATTATTGTTGTTGAGGTTCTTTATCATGTTTGTGAGTGATGCAACTTGAGCTGCCAATGCTGAAACTTCACTGATTTCATGGACCCCAGCTGTCTTCTTTTGAGCACTGACCCTTTCTGTGGGCCAACTGTAGCTGTTGGTGGCCATTTTTTCTATCAATTCAGAAGCTTCATTGTATGATAAGTTCAATAGCACTCCACCAGATGATGCACCTAACATGAGTATGATTTGGGATTCCAAACCATTGTAGAATGTTTCCATTTGTATTATGACAGGGATACCATGATGAGGACATTTTCTCAAAAGTTCTTTCCATCTTTCCCACGCTTTAAACAGTGATTCACCTTCTTTTTGTCTAAAGACAGTAATTTCATTTCTCATCCTGGCATTTTTACTTGGTAGAAAATATTTTGCAAGAAATTTTTCAGCCAATTCATTCCACTCAGTGATAGAGTTAGGCTCTAGTGAATTTAACCAAGCCTTTGCTTTATCCTTGAGGGAATATGGAAAAAGTTTTAATCTGAAAGAATTTTCTGAAACACCAGGGATGATAGAATTGCTAAAATTTTCTAAAAATTGCCTTAGATGCAAATGAGGATCCTCTTGTGGAGAACCACTAAATTGCCCCACTGTTTGAAGCATCTGAAACATCATAGGTTTGAATTCAAAATGTGGTGCATTTATTTGAGGTCTGACTATGCTGGTTTGCATGTTTTGCTGATCAAACACAGCATAGTCCCTATCATTTACCATACCTATTGGACTCATGTTGATGAACTGGTTTCTGTAATCATTCTCAGGATCATGATGGCAAGCATGGATAGATCCTCTGCCTCTCCCTGAACCTCCACCTGAACCATGATGAGAGCCTTCTGCTCCTGGATCAGACATTGTTTGTCTAGCTCTACCTGCTTGTCTTTGAATCCTACGCAACCTTCTGAATCTCCTCTCTATTTCAGGGTCTAACTGGAATTCTGGTGTGTTAGACCTGGGCATATGCAGTAGCAACTATTGCTGGTGCAATGGTTGCAGGTGCAATATCTGTTATACCACAAGGAACAAACAACCAGAGTAAAATTGATCACCAAATTAATACTAAATTAAACAATAAAAATTAATGGCAATCCCCGGCAACGGCGCCAAAAACTTGTTGTGTGAAAAGGTGTGCAAGTATACATAGTCTAAAACAAGTAATATAATGATAAGAAGAGATCGTACCCACAGGCATTGGATTAATTTTTGAGAGTTTAAAGTTGTAGTAATGCTAGTGGTAAAGGAAGTTAAAAATAAAATTGTTATGGTTTTGGGTTGTATGAGCAGAATATAAATAAAACAAGTAAATAAGTTGTGATTCAATTGAGAGAGAGATGGTTGGAATGCTTCTTCCTAAGTAATTTCACTTTGAAATGCATTATGTTATATATGATGCTCCTGCAATCATTGCTTCTGCAATGATTGCATCTGCAATGGATGCTGTAATAAAATAATTTTGTACTTTTCAGCAACTGCCTTCAGCGTTTCATTACAAGTCTTATGTCTAAGCCCTAAATAAGTTCACCTTTGTCTTTTTAAGCCTGTACAGAATCACCCTATGGACTACGCTATCCTATGTCTAGGTCTTAGCATGGTTTTAACAAAGTTTCCTATTATTAAAACACTTACCCATATTAGTTCTTGAGTTCAAATCATAAACCATTTCTGTATTCATGACCCTACTTATTCTAAGTGATCAGTCTCAAAATAAGTTTGAAAGAATTATAGCACAAGAACTAAATTGCAAAAACATCAATATAACATAATAACTTAATCAAAGCTTCATTAAATAGTTAAGGCATCCCAACCAAAGGGTATTTAGCTCATGCTTGACATAACTAGACACATATAAACAGAATGAGACATGTTTATAAGAAGGAAAATACAAAGGAAATAAGAGGAGATAAGAATTACACAAATGATGATCATTTGCATATTCTGCGTAGTAAATGCCGGGGCAATCACCTCTCAGCAATGAAAACAGCAACAAGAACTACACAAGAAGAAAAGGGAGAAGTTGTCACTTTCTTTCCTTTCTTCAAGCTTTGTTGAGTACCTCTAACTCTAAAATGAAAATAAAACTATCTAATGAACTTGGGAGACGGAGAGAATATGAGATGTCTTGAATGAGGAAGAGGGGATGTGTTTATAGGCTCCAAAAAGTGCTGAAGTCTTGAGCTCCAAGGTGGTTTTGAGGGTTTCTCCAAAAAACTTGATTTGATGCCCACCAACTATGAATAGAGGTCCAATGATGTGTGGACAAGTGTCTCTCAAAAGTTACAACTTGTTGTCTAAGGGAGCTGAACTTGGCGTTGCATCCTTCCACTTGTGCAACTTGTCATGCTAACATCATCATCATCAGAGTGCAGGGGTATTCTGTGTTGTGGTCATTGTTGGTTCAATGATTCTGTCTTCTTCTGAAATCCTTATTGCTGGAGCAATGACTTCTGAGCTTATTGCTGGTGCAATGGTTGCTGGCTCTATCGCTGGTGCAATAGGTGCTGGCTCTATTGCAGGTGCAATGGTTGCTGCGAGAATTGAACAAACACATAAAATGCCACAAATCATGAAAATCAATGATGACGAGTTCCCTATTTAAAGATGCTGATTTTCTTTTGTAATTCTTTATTTGACACTATAAATTACTGAGTTCCTTACAATAATTTAGATTTGAAAGCTTATATAACTCTATATAAAATAGAGTTATCAGTAATCCAGCAGTATTCAGATAAAATCACTCCTTTCTAATTTTATTTTACAATTATATAATTTATATAATTAATTTTTAATAAATATACATAGGTAATTATAAATATAATAATGTAAATAAATATTCATATATATACCCCTACTATTACTAAGAAAAAAATTTGTGCCCCTAAAAAAATGGAGCCCTTAGCGGTCGCCCGTCCCGCCCACGCTCAAAGCCACCACTGGGTTTAAATCGAGAAGGATAATTGGCCCAAATGGAGATGGAGAGGACAAAAAGTCCCATTCTATAAAGTTGCAAGGAAAGATCCATAAATATAAGGAAAGGTAGATATCACTTTTTGTGACGGGTCGTTAAGTCGGTTGATATGAGTTGCCAGGCTTCGCTTTGAGTATCTTAGTGCCATCTTGAAACTCAATGGGTATGGGAGCGTTCACCATTCACTTATCCTTTTCTCTTCTCTGGTTACTTTGAGTTCGTTTCGCTATCATCGCCATCTGCTTTTTTGTTGACTTCTTTTAAAGAAAATATGCTAATGTATTTTCTTTCAACTAAGGGCCACTAAATCGATTTCTAATTGTCACAAATAGGTGTTAGTTCCTGAGAATACAAATATTTAAATACTCATGTCAAGTTAAGGATTTCAGTTGGTTAGCTTTCGAAGCTGGTTGAATTATGAACTAAAACTCAAACTATGACTTAATATTATATATTAAGTCTCAAGTATAATTGTAGTTTGATTAAATTCTATCAATTAATCTATAAATTAAAAATACATACAACTGGTTGTTGAGACGGTTAACCATACGATCAAACAACATAGAAGAAAAATCTGAATTCCAAGAACATAAGGGTCTAATATATTATTTCTCTAAAATAGTTTATTATAATTTCAAACACCAAAAATAATATTCTCAAATAAGATTTTAGCTCATAAAATATATTCTTGTTGTGTTAATAAAATAGAGTGCTTGCAGTATTATAAAAAATTGTGTAAACAACAAAAAACAATATTATTTTCACAAATCATTTGTTCAATATTTTTCACTCCCACTTTGTATTTCCTAGTCAAGTCATATTAGCAACTAGTGTAAGTTTACACTATCAATTAACTTGAATTGATACAAAAAGTGTAAATCATATCACTAATATAACTACTAATATGATAACTAAATTTCCAAAAAAAATGAGTGTTACATACACTAAGTTGGGAAGCTTGGTTCTCTTACTCAGGAGTTTGCCAAGGTGTGCTTACCAGGGATTTGGGTTTTACACCAAGTTGATAGTCTTGGTTCTCTTGCTTAGGTGCTTGTTATCTATGATAAATTCGAATTCTAAGGGATTTTGGTTTTACACCATGTTGAGAAATTGGTTTTCTTGCTCGGGTGCTCGTTATCCGAGGTATGCTTGGATTCCATGGGCTTTAAGAAACTTGGTTTTCTTTTATGGTTGCTTCTTATCCGACGCGGGCTCGAATTCTAGGGCTTTAGGATTTACTCTAAATTGAGAAACTTGGTTCTCTTGCCATAATGCCTGTTATTCGACGTTTTGTTCAAATTCCAAGGGCTTTAGGTTAATACCAACTTACCAAGTAGTAAGACTTAGATTTTCTTAGTAAAGACTCCTCAAGCATAAATAATGCAATTTGAAATAATTCATTTATTGGAATGAGTTGTTCCTCGTTAAAACTTCCATTAGCCAAAAAAACACTTACGAAAAATGCCAAAGGAGGAAAAATAGCAAGTCACCTTTTCACGAAGCTTTTAACTAAAGTGGAAATGGAGGTGTGTGGCATTCCATGTCCTTGCAAAAGGTTCTAGTTTATACCCTTGGTCAGGTTCTCCCATAAAAACTTTGCAAGACCAAGTACATTTCTGCCGCCACGTGCTTTGCAACAAGTCGCATTACTTATGCTCTCTTGTAATAAATTATGGTCAACCCATCTTTCTCTCTCGATGTCTTTCTCTCAAAGTTCAGTAGTATCATGGCTTCTAATCCATGGTGAGGCGGAAAGGAGTTTTTTCATTGTCAATTGAGGCACTTAATGTTGTGGACTTGGAAAGATTTTAATTGTTGGTCCAATTGTATTTCTTATGACAAATTTTGTGGTACTTCTATCTCAATATATTGCTTTTTTGCCTTTTCAATGGGTAGAATACTTGTTTGTTTGCAATGTGCTATAACAATGGAACTTTCATTTGAAATCATTGATTGTTGGTATTTACATTAATTATAAACTTATATTGCTTTACATATATGAGATTTAAACCTATGTCACTTTGAACACCTATCATGGATTTCATAGAGGGTAATTTCCCAATTTTCAAATCTTGTTTTTTCCAATTTACATTCCTTCGTTTTTCTTAACAAGCATAGTTAGTAGATATAGAACATACAGTGACCAATTTACATACAAAAAAGTCAAATTATTTTGTTGAAACAAAGTAGCCTTTTTTTTTAGATAACGCTTGTAATTTATGAAAAATATTATTTATGAAATAAAGCAATGTTGGAAGCTAGATGAGAAATGAACAATAAAATATTTGTTCCTTTCCTTCAAAAAGTTTCAGTGGGTCAAACCCTCTCAATTTCAGCCTCCATGCGAACCCAAAAAACTACTATTTAGAATTTTTCAGCTGTCTGAAGGCTTTCTTTCGTAATTCAAATCCTAATAAAAAAATACAATAAAAAATCAACAGATTAAACTAAATAAATCTACTAAAAACAGACGAGATCAAAAATAAAAAATAATTACAAACAAATTAGACATAAAAAACTGCATTTCATTACATGCACATTCCAGATAAAGATTTGTTACACATCAATAAAAAATTTATTTATTTGTAGTTAACACGAAGTTGATAATTTATGATTGTATATAAAAATGTAGGTAAAGATGGATAATATCCGAAATTACCATTAAGAAAGGAACATGTGTTGGGACACCGCGCAGAGTCTGTATGCGCAAGTAGTCCTTCGTTGATAGTGTTGGGACACTGCGTGGGTAGCCAGCAATGGTCCTAAACAAAAACAAAAAAAAAAGGAACATGTGGAAAATACGTTCATATCGCTCAAACAAACTCAGGAAGGAATCCTTCTTAGTCTAAGCCTCGGTAAAGACCCAACGGTGTCGTTTTAGCCACACCATCATGATTTTGCGAGGCTTAACAATAATAACATCACTTTCCCAAACACATTGCAATTGCAATAGCGAAACAAAACTAACAACAAAAGTTAAAAAAAAATTGAATATATATTTACATAAAAAATAAAATAAAATGTGAAAATCCAAATATATCTAGATATGGAACATAAGCTAAAGCGGTTCCATAACATAACAAAAATTCGGATGTTTGATGTTTGATATACGCCTCTGTCTGAACTATTCGATGATGTAACACCGGTTAGTTATTCGGAGGCATTAAGGAAAGGGAATAATAATAAAATTAAAATTATAAGAATGTGAAAGACTGCTTGAGGGTCAACTGATAAGTAGAGAACAGATTGTCCCTTCAAAAAGTCTATCTATGAAAGAAACCTAATTAAACATTAGATTTCATGTTAATATTTGCCCCCTAACTAAGTCAAAAATGAAATCGATTATTTTCATATGACTACTCAAAGGGGCATAATAATAATAATAAGAAGAACAAATAAGTAATTTACGAACCAGTGTGTGTTGAACAGATTTAGAGAAGAGAAAGGTAGTAGGTGAAGAAACTTGGATGGGGAAATGCAATTTATAAAGTAACGGTGAGGAAGAATGTGGAAAGCGCTAGAAGGAGATTAATGGAGAACACTGAGTAATTGAGGGAGAGAGAGGGTATTTGGGTGGCGGCTGAAAGAGATGGAAACACTAGGGTTGTACTTGTATTTGATATAGCAAATGGGCTTGGGTTTTACTCCAATCCATTAAGTCCATTTATAATTATACCTTGGCACTTATTTTATATACCCCCACCAAGAGACCTTATATCCCCACAATTTCTGTTATTTCTAGAATGCCCCTCAGTAAAATGATTTAAATGACTTAGTGTTTAGGGTTTAAATTTGTTTTATATTTTAGTTAGATAAATCTATTTTAATAAAAAATGCAGAAAGGATTTAATTTAAGAAGAGATAAATTCGGTATTAAAAAAATAACACAATGGATTCACCTCAGCAAGACATAAATCCATTTTTGTAATTTTCCAATAATGGGTTTATCTATTCGTTAGATAAATCTATTTTGATTTTTTTATAATTGGTAAAAAAAAGTGATAAATTTATTAAAAACTAAAATAGATAGGGATATCAGTGATCTTTTGGTTCCATTTAGTGTGTAGATATTCGGTAACACGTGACGATGTTGTATGCCGGGTGAATAATTTAAGCTAAAAATCGATTTTCGGGCAACCTACTCCAATTGTAATGAAACCACAGTGGGACTGTGGGGCTCAAAATCTCATATTCCATCATTTTCTATTTTTTATTAATTTTTTAAATTTTTCCTATTCTCCAAAAATCTAAAAACAAAATTGCATAACCTTATTTTGGTTTGATTAGATTCTTAGGGGTGTTTATATGATTTTTAGATTAGTTTTGACTTTTTAACGGATTTTTAGTAGTATTTTTATAACTTTTTTTAAAATTTAAATAAAAAAATTATTTTTTAATACAAAATGGATTTACCTATTTATTAGATAAATATGTTTTGATTACTTTTAAAACGAATTTATCTAATAAATAAATAAATCCGTTATTATAAATTTACAAAACAAAATTATGTGTTGCTCGGGTAAACTCGGTTTGCAAAAATATAAAAACAGAATTATGTGTTGTCATTTTTGCAAATATATAAATCCGTTTTGGAAAAATCACTAAAGCCGATTTATCTTTAAATTAGATAAATCCGTCTGAAGAAATTTAGCAGGGGTAATTTGGGAATAAACAAAGTTGTGGAGGTATGAGGAATAGGTGTGGGGTACATAAAACGTTTGCCTTATACCCTCCATTAGCCCACTTACCCCCAAATATCTCAGTCTTCCAATTTTACCCTTGACATTAATGTGAAATTCACATAATTCTTGAAATTACCTCATAACAGATAAACTGGAAGTCATTTTGGATCCGGGTTTATCCCTATGAGATAAATCTGGAACACAAGGTCATTTTTCAGATTTATGTTTTCGGGTTTATCTTCGGATTTATCTGCTAAACATAAATCTGGAGTCATTTTTTCGTTTAATTAATTTTTTTTTATATTAACCCCCACCCACACTAAAATTGCATATTAACATTAATAATAATAATGTAAATATTAATCTTAACAAATTTTTTGGTTATAAACCGAGTATCTTCTGCGCGCGACTGCAAAGACTAATCCCTCGAGTCGGGTAGGACCACAATGGGCGGGAAAGGTCTCCCTCAAGAGATTTAAAAATGTTGCATGCCCAAGCCTGGATTCGAACCCAGAACCTAGGTTAAGCTGGAAGAGACCCAAATAATCTCACCCAAGCTTGGATTCTGAAAACGGGTTGTTTTGACCCACGAGTTATCCCGATTCGTTCTAGTGATTTAGGCCACCATTTTGTTCAATTTTGTATCTGTTCTGTACCGTATCTCCGGGCTAGAAGGTAATCCGAGATAGTTGGTAGATTAGATCCTTGATCAACAGGTGGTCCGATCCGAGCTAGGGGTGTGGTACCTGTAAAGACACTCCGACACTCAAATCAGGAAAGTCGTCCAGCAGAGTAAATTCTTTGGATGAGATTGCTTACCATTAATGAGCCTTGAATGCTTTATTTATAGGGTTTGGTGGTGTTTGCGTCAATGATTCTGGATCGTTCGATCCAATGCTTTGATCTGGTCCATTGATAAATGGATTTGTTTTTTTGATGTGAGCCTCTTGATAATGGGCCCTTATGATGTAGGAAATAAAGGCCCATACCATAACAGTATCCTTTTAACCGCGATTCAAATATAAGGGCTTAATTACAGTTTTGGTCCCCCTATTTTCACCAACTTACGTTTTTAGTCCCCTAAGAATTTTTTTTCACGAATTTAGTTCCCTTACTTTCACAAACTCGCGATTTTAGTCCCCCAAGAAGTTTTTTAACGAATTTAGTCCCCGTATTTTCCCAGTTTGTAAAATCAAAGTCCCTCTACCCTATTTTCCCATCTTCTTCATTCGAGATTTCTTCTCCCTTCGTGAACCCAATTGTACAGCGCCAATTTTCACCAAATTATAGGGTAGGGGGACTTTGATTTTACAAATTGGGAAAATAGGGGACTAAATTTGTGAAAAAAATTCTTGGGAGACTAAAATCGTGAGTTGGTGAAAATAGGGACCAAAACTGTAATTAAGCCAAAAAATATTAGGGTTTTTTTTTTGTACCCCCACCACATTCCCATATACCCCCACAAGACTTTTTTGGACGAAAATACCCCTAAAAAATTTGACCAAAAATCGTATATACCTCACCCTACATATATACGACTTTGAAAAATTCAAATCGTATATATGTGAAATTTTTTAAAACAAGTCGTATATACATAGGGGGGGTGTATATACGACTTTGTAAAATACAAGTCGTATATACCCCCACACCTACATATATACGACTTTGTAAAAAAAAAATTTACACCTGCATAAAAGAAATTCCAATTTTTTTTAATTTTTTTTTGAGCTGGAGATATGTTGGGGTTTTTAAATTTTGTGAAGGGTATTTTGATCTTTTCGCATGGGGCGTGGGGGTAGATGGGAAGGTGGTGGGGATTAAAAAAAAAAAACCCAAAATATTAGCACCTACTTCCATGACCCGTTTTTGTGTGAACTGTGTGTGAGTGTGAAGTAGCAAACAAAACAAAATACAAATCCCACAGAAGCTTCAACCTTCATCAGCAGCCGTTCGCCGCGGTTTTGTGCGGTGGTGCTCTTCTGGAATCAACACAGAGACCGTGGTCAGAACTGAGGTATGGGAAAACGAATTTCTGCCTTCAGCTTTGGTTTCTTTTATGCATAAAAACCCTAATTCCAATTTCCTCTTAATTTCCCCTAAATTTCTCTCTATCCCACCCTAATTTATTGTTTATTGATAATAAATTCCGAATTTATCTTTCATTTATTTTTATTTTCTGAATTCTGTTGTGTTTATGGAAAACTAAGTTAGTTCTTGTCCATTAGAAAGTTGAATGTAATATTGTTCAAGTCCTTTTCAATTCAGGTGTATGCAATGTTGCATTTACCTGTGAGTTGAGTCTCATCACCTTTATTTAACTATAATTAATAATATTTGTTTTTACATGTTATTTGGTTTTTAGTTTCCAATTCATGGAAGACAATTTCATTTCTTGATTTTCATCAATCATGCCATTAATTCCTTGTATATTTTATTTTTCCCTGTGACAGTTTATTACTGAGGTCGCATTTCGTGAAGAATTGTTGCACCTGCTGCTATTATTAGAATATTTGGAGTTACGAAGGAAGGTTAGCTCGTGTGTCTGTTTTCTGTTTGGTTTGCATCAAGGTTAATATTATTAGGAGATATTGTAGTTTGTTTGGTTTGGTTTGGTTCGAGTTTTTGGTGATTTATTTGATAAAAGTATAATTAGGGCCCAGTTGTTGGTGGTTTAGTTGATTCCTCCTGGTTTTTGTTCCGCTTATGTTATTCTGCAATTCCCTTCGCGGTGCTTTGTTCTGTTACTAAACTGTGTTTATTGTTCTGCTTCTGTATTGTCACTATTGTGTTTCTTACTACACTATGAAAATGTGTTCTTGTAGAAGGGAAGAGAAAGAAGAAGGAGGGGGACCAAATGGGTGGAAGTGGGAGTGGTAGAATTAGTGGGGCAGGGGGGAAAGGAATAGGAGTAGGCGTTGGAGTGGGAGCGGGAAGTCGAACGGTGTTGATAACTGGTGTGAGCAGAGGCATCGGAAGGGCTCTCGCCATTGAATTAGCTAATCGAGGTCACACTATAATCGGATGTTCCCGTGCTCAGGATAAGCTCAATGCCCTCCAATCCCAACTCTCCGCCAACCACCTCTTCCTCAACACTGACGTGAGTTGCAATAAGAGCGTGGAAGAGATGGCGAGATTCGTAATGGAGAAAAAGGGAGTTCCTCCTGATGTTATAGTAAACAGTGCAGGAACTATCAACAAGAACAACAAGTTGTGGGAGGTTCCGGAAGAGGAGTTTGATGCGGTGATTGATACGAACGTGAAAGGGACAGCAAATGTGTTGAGGCACTTCATCCCTCTAATGTTGGGTAAAGAAGGAGGTATAATAGTGAACATGTCTTCTGGATGGGGAAGATCGGGTGCGGCGCTTGTTGCTCCTTATTGTGCATCCAAATGGGCAATTGAAGGTTTGACGAAGTCAGTGGCGAAAGAGTTACCGGCAGGAATGGCAGTTGTGGCGCTGAATCCTGGTGTAATAAACACAGACATGCTTGCCTCTTGCTTTGGTGCTTCTTCCTCTCTCTATCAAACGCCTCAATCATGGTATTGTAATCCCTTTTTTCTTCTTTCATTTCGTTTCATTTAATAACTTCAACATCAATCAACCACTTTACTCTTCTCTTCTCTTGTTCAGGGCTTTGAAGGCAGCCACCATGATACTCAATCTCACCCCCGCTGACAATGGTGCATCTCTCACCGTTTGACAATATGCTTTCTTCACTTGACAGAAGGGAACAACAACAACAACAACAAATGTAGAGTTTCAACTTCTTCTCTTCTCTAATTATTGTATTGTATTATGATAGGATGGATACAACCTTGAGACTAATCATCAGATCATGTTTCTATCTGTGTTGTAATTCACTTGAGTCACCAACTAACATTGGAGCCAAAATATATACAATCAATCAGAACTTCTAAATAAATTCATCGCTTGATTATTATTTGTAATACCCCAACTCTTAGAAACCGAATGATTTTTTTTTTATGTTGCTAAAGGGTGTTTAAATAATTTAATTTGTTAGTTAAGTGTGTTATATATAAATGATAAGTTAATTGATTATGTGTTTTTGACAAGTGAGATGAGAAATAGAATTAGTAAAGTGGGACATTTTAGGGAAATCACACACCACAAGGGTTTTTTTTTGCAATAATCTTAAAATTTCCACCACTTACTTGACGCCTAAGCCTGTACTCACCAATGAGGAACATGCAAAACACTAATATTAAGCTGAAAGGGAAAAGGGAATGGGTTAGAAACACTGACAAAGCATTCTGACAAACATATTCGGTGTACTACTATATCATTTGGTCTTCAAAACAAAATGTTACAGACTGGCTTGACTAAGTAACTAACTTGAAAGAAGATTGATATCAAAATAAAATAGTATCTCTTAAGTTGTAGAATTAGTAGAGTTTTGCAGAAAGAGTTATACACAATAATTGAGTCTCCAATCATATTAACTGACATGGCATACCTCTGTTCTGTTAAAAACAGTTACAGAAGCGCAAGAATGCATATAAGAATAGAAACACCCTAAGTATCATAGTACCTAGATGACAGAAAAGGGCAAAAAGATAATTTGGAGAAGAAAAGTAAACAAAAGATAGGGCAACAATTTAACACATTCAAGACTCTTATGGGGATTCACTCACTAATAAGTAAAACAATCTTCTATGAACAATAAATTAGATCAATCACAACTTACTTCTTTTACTATTTATAATTTATTATTATAGTAACTAAAACAGTATCACTAGTCTTCTATTTATTTAACTTGAAACCACAACCTTGCTCCATTCCCAAGTCTTCTATCACTAGTCTCGGAAGGGTAGCTCACGTGGTTGAGTGAAAGGGATATCGTTGGTGAAAATGTAGGCATATGGGGTTCGAACCCCGCTCTCCCCTCCCTCTAACAACTAACACACTAATTTCTAACCACTTATCTGAATGAACGATATATTTCCTTTTTGAGAGGTATTCCTGTCGGATGAAACTTCTTATGAATAAGCCCCATATAAAAAATCTGCAATGTGAACAGATGTGAGCAAACTTTGCTTTCCATTGTATTAAGTGAAATCTCAGACACCAATGGTGAAAATTCATCTATAAATTCACCTTTGCCTTCAATTTCAAACGGGCAGTCCTTTAGCAAAGAACCAATGGGCATCAATTTTGAAATAGAGGCCTATAGGATATCTCCAAATAAACTCTTTCGTTCCAACAAATAGCTCCAAAATCTTTTTGATATACCAAATTCTGGAGGAAACGAATTGAGCACTTTTTGTGAAGTGGATGATGTTAGCGCTTTGCCTTGCCTTGCCTCTTCGTCTCAAAGACTAGACTCGTGAAATTTTGGCCCTCTAATGTGTGAAATAAGGGTTTTAGAGAATGATGTACAAATTTTGGGAAATAAAAACGCAGAAGCCCCAAAATGTGATAGCGCCTAATTCTTTTTAACAATTCAAGTCTTAGAGAACGGTTTTAATGCGTTGGACAAAATATTAAATAAAAATCGTTGCCTTTAACTTTTTAAGAGCGGTTTTAAACCGTTGTATATCGTTTTTTTTTTTGAAAAATTCAGTATGGCAACAGGAACAAAAAAATCGTTGCCTATCACTTAGCTAAAGGAACGGTTTTTAAAGCCTTACAAAATTAGGCGTTGCCATAGGTTCAAAATGTTGTAGAATCGCTCCCATTTCTGCTGCTACCATCATTGGAGCCCTTTAATTTCTCTCCATCATTATCTTCAAAGGGAACTATTTTGATTTCATCAAAGAAACTTTATGTTAGACCTTGCAGCCTGAAAAAGAGTAAACACAATGTAAGGGTGTAAACAAATAAATGTCCACCATACATTCAATGCTTTTTATGACTAGAAATATCCTTATGTAAATGTACATTACTGGATGTCAAATACACATTACCTTATGTAAATATACACAGTTGACACTGAGGATTAACACAGAAAAGAAACAAACCTTTTCCAAATATAATCTTATCTCTACAATATTACTTTGAACAATGGGATGCTCTTTCTATTGAAAATCCCTTATCCTTTCGCAATAAATAATAAACTAGGGTTTGGCAATAATTCAAAAGCAGCAAATTTTTAGCTACGAGATAGCTGAATCCATCAGTTGTAGGATGTTGGCCTTTAACATGGTATTAGAGAATAGAGACATTAAAACTCAATTGTTTATTCCTATTATTATGTTTAGTTTATTAGTTTATCTAACCCAGGAGGTGTGGTTGAGCGATTGTGCCTCATCCTCCCTTAACCAAGTGTCGAGGGTTCGATCCTCGCATTGGGTATGGAGCAACTTTAAATCTCTGCGCCAGCTGTCCCACCCTTCGAGGTGCCTCCAATCCAGCGAGAGGATTAGTCATTGCGTTCGGCGGTGACAACACAAGAACTAGACAACACAAGAAATAGACAACACAAGAACTAAACTCCAACTCCAAACTACAGAAAGATTTAAAGGTGTAACATTATGAATGTATTTGATAATAATTTAAAAATTATCGATGAGATTCTCTAAAAATTTGAAGTTTCCTACATTCACATGCATGTCGGCTAAATTGATGAGAGGGATTCAGTGCTTTAGGACGAGAAAGACACCACTCCTTATGTCTATTTTGCGTCTATGTCACTCCTCCGATACTCCATCTCTCTTCTTATCTGATTTTGCTCTCTCCAAAAAAAAAGCCTAAAGGCACCAGCATGGACTACCAATGACACTGAACCCAAATCCAAATTGAAGAGTATTTAAGTCTTTATCTAATTTTCCAACTCCCTTTACATATTCTGTCTTGAGTGTTGCATGAACTAAACCTAACAAAGCTACTAACCATTGATCATGCATATACAAGTACAAACAAAGAAATAAGCTTACTTTCCCCTCGTATCATCATTATTTAAATGATTCTCGGTCTTCTCCATAATCTATCACAGTTTTCAAAACCTACAAATCTACATTTTGGAGAACCAGTTAGATTGTTAAAATTTAGATAGCATCAGTATTCAATTACAACATCACAAATCATTCAATTACAACACAAACAAGTACAATTATAATTTTTATTCTTCATTAATTTTCACACAAGTATTAGCAAGTTCCAAACAAAATCAAGCATTCAGTCAAGCTAACTTTAGTTCAATGTAACCCAAGTTAGCAGTCCAACTCATAGGAACCTCAATTTACAAACAAACAGGGCTGAATATCAATCGATACTTAAAACCCTAAATGAATTTAAGAAAGAGGGGAATGAAGAACTCACCTCTTGAAGTCCTTCACTAAAATATCACTCCATTTTCAACAACACTAGCCTTCCCTATCTTGATTGTTCCTAATCAACATGCATACTCCTATACTCGACTTATATCCTTGGGTTTCACATGCAAGACAATGAAGGTGGTCTCAAAGGAAAGCACAAAATATTGCCTGTACCCAAATTTTCAGCAGCACACTTTCTTTCAATACTTCATAAGAATCACAATTTTTTACTCCAACAATCCAATTTCAGCATCCAAATTTTCGCTTCCCTATCCCCAACCCCAAATTGAATGTCTGGGGGATTTTCTACCCCGTCCTTATACTCATGGGAAAAAATTCTCTACCCGTAGGGCTCTTAATGGGACAATCCCCGTAGGGATCTCACTAATGATTCTTTAAAATTAATTATTAGATTTAAATAAATGTAAATTATATTTTCATAATCAAATAAATCTAATAGTTACTTTAGTAATTAATAAAAAATAATGATTTTCCTAAAACTATTAATATTCAAATTGTTGTGTTTGTTTTTTTAAGCAAATTGTTATGTTTGTGTTTACATGAAAAGACAAAAACAAACAGAAAATAATTCAATATTGATAATAGTTTAATTAATTAAGTACAATTAATATTCTTCAATATAGAAACTCATCACTTTTACACTGTGGCATTTCAAAATGATTCACATGAACCAAATTCAGATTTCTTTGATTATTCATTGGATGGCAATGGGGAGGAACTGAGGCGGGGAATACCCCCACTCCTTATCACCGCCTCTCAAATTGTCCCCATCCTCATCCTCTTCCCTACAGATCCCCACGGTCCCTGCAGAGATACCTTAAACTTATTAAAAAATCAGTAAAAATATGAATTGAAATACAATAAAATGAAAAAAAATA
Organism: Astragalus glycyphyllos; assembly: GCA_963573325.1. Taxonomy (NCBI): domain Eukaryota; kingdom Viridiplantae; phylum Streptophyta; class Magnoliopsida; order Fabales; family Fabaceae; genus Astragalus; species Astragalus glycyphyllos. The sequence continues at coordinate 38,443,019 of OY754313.1, forward strand.
TATAAAAGTAAGAGTAAAAAATTAAAAGTTTCACATTTTAATATATAAATTATAAAAGTAAGTTCTACTTTGATATTTTAATATTTAAAAATGTATAAAAGTAAGAATAAAAATATGGCGAAGTCAAGACGAGTGTCTCACCTGTTCTATCGTTGTCGTCTAGTTCTAGCTAGACTTCCAGATTCTTCATGTTATTTTGGGATTATTTGGCTCTGATATAGTGACATCGCGAGGGTGTAATATTATTATGTTATTTCTACTTTATCTTGTCTTTTTGTAAAGATATTAAATTAATTTAAGATTTTGGAGATGACTTGTATGGCTATTTAAAATCCAAGAGCACTTTCTTCCGGCACATGAGGCTTGTGTTATGCTTGTGGTTTCTTATGTGATGTACTTAGCTATGTGGAAAATGAATTTTTTAAACTTGTGAGTTTTTTTGAAACGAAAAACAACTATTTTTAATTTATTTTCTATATATTACATTAGGGGGTTAAGATTGTCACACACATCAATAGCCTCCCAAGGTTGGATCCACTGAACTATTGATAAAGCCAATCCTTAGCTTCATCAGTAAAACCCTTAAAATCCTCTTCATCCTTCCCTGCTTTTAAAAGCACCTGATATGCATTGTTAACACAACCTTTGACGCTTATAGAGACAAAGCTGATTGATGTAAAAACCATTTTATAACTTGTTTGATATAACCTTTGATCAAATATGCATTATCTATATTTTAATTTAAGTGGTTTATATCGACATTTAATTTTCAAAAATAATACTTCGTTAATAATGTTAGCATGATTATTTTATAAAGCATAAGGTCAGAGTACAGTAAATTTTAGTTTGTTTGTCTTTTGTGATACCCCATTAATTCTAATTTTTTATATGTATTTTTTTATAAGCAATACTTTATTAATGGATCACAATGGTGCACCAACCCATTATAAATGTAGATATATGGGATCTCGTTAAAACCTACCGGAGCCAAAACCCCATGAAAAAAAATCACAGTAGCAAAAAGAGTACCCCAACACCATCCAATACAAATGTTTTAGTGATATTTCATGCGTAGTTATTAAAATATTAGGAAAAGAAAACAGGGCATAAATGAAATATACAAATAAAATGGGTGAGATAAGTTAGTTGGGCCAAAATTTTGGGGTTTTTGTAATTTTTTTTTTGAAGAAATCAAGGATAAGAGGTAAATTTTGGGGTCAAATTAAGCAATTTGCCCAACTTAAAAGTCAATTTCTAATTAGCTCTTTGGGCTAAGTGACACTCTAAAGTATTTGCACAAACTAGACTTTGATTATATTATGAGACTAATCCCTGATCAGTGAATTGAGCCACTATTTTAAACTCCATTATATGTTTTTTCAAATTTGCTATGAACTTTTATACTTCAAAAATATCTATCAAATAATAATGATAAAACCGCTATTTTGTGACTTGCTAATTTATTTACAAGACCATAGAAAATGTGGTATATACAAAACAAGCATGAGCAACATGGGAACAACATCATGTTATTTACAAAAATATATAATAGAGTTTATGTCACTATTTCCCATTGGAGACTCATAATGTTTAATGAAAGCACTTAAATGATGCTTCAAAGACCATCATAGTAGCCACCAACAGTTATTTGAGCTCTGCTCATTGGAACCCCTCTCAATGCAGAAACCGCTTCATTCAATTTGGTTGCGTGCTGCACCACTTGCTTAATCCTCTAAAATAATCACAATCAAAGGTTAGTTCCATAAACCTCACTTGTTTGTAATTTTTCATATTTTCAAGCATTTTATGGTAAATCTCAATCAAGATTTTATAACAAATGGTAAGAGACCGCAATTGTAACCGCGACATCTGACCTACATACGACCACTTTTGTGATCGTATCTGATAGATACTGATTCGGGCCTTGGGCCAATAGATGGGCTGGATAGGAGATTGTTTAGGAGGCTTATTAGTTAGACCAAAGAATGCAGTTTAAAAGGGGAAGAAAGGGAAGTAAGAAAGATAGTGAGCAAAGATTATTGATAATATTGATCAATTGAATTAACGATGACTATAATTGACCCTATTTACACATACAAGACCATATGAAAATGAAGAAAATAATAACTAACAATGATATATCCAAGGAACACACCTAACTAATAACAAATTATTAACAAACTTATATCTAATAGTAGTAGGCATTATGTGGAATGTTCATTTTGGGAACCTTTGGGTTTAGGTAGATTAGAGATTTCTCTCTTCGCTGACAGAGTGTTAGCGGCATACCTTTTGCTACTATCCTCACTCGTGACATGGGTTTAGCCATTGTCCCGGCCGGGTGTCTCATCTTCCTCCTATGACTCTCCCTGGCTCAACTATCTTATCTTTGGCCTGTTCTGGTTGCATAGTGCCTCACCTCGGACCTCCTTGCCCCGTGTGGCCCCTCTTTCATGATTGCTTGTTTTCTTTTGGTGGTGTTTTTTTTTGCTGGTTTTTCCTCTTTGCAGGAACAAAACTGATATTCGTGCTCCTCGGGTGGATGTTTTGGGATTGAGTCTTTGTTGCGATTTCTTCAAACTTGGTGTGACATTGTTGTCCTGCAGCAGTTGTGTTGTGTGGATATAGGATCTGGTATTAGTTGCTGCAAACCTCGGTGTGATTCTGCAGGTGTCCGTTTGTTGTTTGGCAGCTTAGGAGCAGTCCTCATGGAGTGTTTTGACAGATTGTTTGCTTCTATATCTGTCATGGTCCAACATCTGTTTTATCCTAGCAAACTAGTCACGGTGTTTTCTCGCTTGGATCAGTATATTGTAAGCTTTGTAGCCCGTAAGCGTGGCGATATATAGTAGCGGTTGTCTTTGTGCAAGCAAAAGGAGTGTCTTTTGTCTTACATTGAATGCAGTTTTATACAATATTGAAGAGAAATTCTGAGGTCAATCCATGTGTAGGGGTCTGATATAAACATATTGAGTAAGTCTTCATCAGTTAGTTGGCTTGGTCAGCTCTTTATGGTAGCAGCCTCATGTCATGGTGTTTCTTTTCCTTGTTTCTGTTTGTTTTGGTTTTTCTGTTTCTTGATGTTTTCTAACCTTTAGCTACGTATTATGATCAAGATCAGTTTGTGTCCTTTGGTTAGCACCTTTAGTTTTCTTTTGTCTTTTGTTTTTTGGTTACTGGTTTTGAACCGGTTTTAAATTGGTTCACAAATTGGTTTACAGATACGAACTGGTATACACAAACCAGTAAACCAAAACCAAAACCAAATTTTAAGAGTCGTGTGGTACAAATACAAAATGGTATGATTATTGTAGCATGCACATCCCTAGTGCTACTCCTTATTTTTGATATTGATGTACAAAATTGGTGGACTTTGCTTCTTTAGTTTTAGCACATCATTGGACGTCCTCTCAAACACCAGGCATGATTGTTACGAAAAGGCTATGTGGGGAGAGTATATATCAATGATGCATGATTATTAATATTACCATCTCTACTTATTGAAAAAAAAAAAGTAACTTACACCTTTCAAACAGGGTAAGCAATTCTATACTAAATCAATGAATAGAACTATATTATAATTAAAAAAAACCCATTTAAAAAATTCTGAGAAATTTGCTTACCTTGTCATCAGTATAGATCTGAAAACCAATCTTATGGTTAAGTTTCTTCCTTTGTTGGCCTCCAAAGAAAAGAACAGAAATAGAAGCAGCAGTAACACCAAAAGTACAAATAGCTCCAAAACCAGTAAAGCTCCACTTCCATATATTAAAACCACTATTATTATTCTCTTCCTCTTCCCAATTTGACTCTTCATCTTCTTCTTTCTCAATTTTCCTTCTTGGTGAACTCATAATCTCTGTCCCATCACTACAATTTGACTTTGGTGATTCAATTTTCATTTCAACAAATTCATTTTCTTTCATCTTGAAGTAAACTTGTGACACAGTGTCTTCTTGATTATCACTTTCAATAACACCATCTTTTGATGATGGGGTGGCTAAAGGTTGAATCTTTTTGATGTTTTTCATTGAAAAATCATCTGGGGTGTTGCTAATTTTGGTGGGTTCAATTGGAATTTGCAAAGGGATAAGTTGATTTCTTGGTGATTTTGGATAGAAATAATTCATGTTAATAACACTTTCTGATGATGAACCCAATATTTTTTTCTTATCACCATCTTCATTGAAATCAAGGTAACAATCATCAGAAAGGGATTCCCACTCATCAAGATCCATTTTTTTGGAGTATGAAGAAATTGGAAGCTAGAATGAAATTAGTATGGAAGAAATAATAAATAGAAAATAGTTGGGAGTTTCAAATAATTAGGTTTTTGTGATTTATTATTGAAATTAAAGAAGGTGACTTTCTAGGAATTTAGTTATGACTTGAAAGAGCAAGCTACCATGAGCAAATGGCTTGGTTCGATTTTGAGTGCATGCTTATCTACGTTTGAAAGATGACAAGTTTGGGAGTGGTCCAATTGGGTCCCACCATTGAAAATAGCCTCTTGTAATATTATTCAATCATGGATATTTCGTTTCAATTTTCTAAATAAATGTTAATTTTATAAATATGAAAAAAAGTGAGGGATTAATGCCTAATGACACAGTTTTTTGTATAAAATTATATATATGGTTATGGGGTGAAACTTGCCTGCCTTTCCAATGTCTATATAGTACTTATTGTTTTCAAAATCGTTTTTTAAGAGTAATTTTGTTTTATTTTACTTGTTTCCAAAATCGAATACATTTTTTTTCGAATACATTAATTATCGTTTTGTGAATAATACCATTAATTGTTTATTGCAGAAAGAGAAATACGTAAAATGAAATAATGATAAGTAAGGATGTTCTAGAAAAAATATAAATAGTCCAGATACATGATTTTTTCAATAAATGTAAAAAGTTGTTTGTTGCTTATATATGAGTCCGGAAATAGTAGTATTTTTTGAATAAGTAAATAACCTTAAACGACATGTATTGTGAAATGATTAAGTAGCTTATAACTGTGATGATTTTGTAACTAGTGTATAGAGAGGTTTTGTCATGTGGTAGAGAAAACAAAAGATTTTTTGTTGCTTTTAATTTGTTCAAAAGAAAATGAGAAAGGGAAGAGATAGATTGTCGGTTGCTTTAATTGACTAGATTTCAATATTTCATAGTATAATAACTGAGCTAGAAAGAGACACCTCTGTGCCGGCCTTTGAGAAATTTGTGAATTACTGTTTTCCATTCTTTGTTTTCCTTTTTAGCATTTGTAACAAAAAATAGGTAGATATGAGACAAATTCAGATTTATAGATGGTTAGTAAAAAAATAATAAATTTTCATTCTATTAATATATTCAAGGGTAAACGTATAGTCACTTCTTTTTTGAGGAAAGATAAGGTAAATGTTTAATGTTTATTTTTTAAAAAATATTGCTTTTGAAATCACTAGTAGTGCATTAAATGCTATAATATAGATCCTTTCTATATCTTAATCCCTCCATTTCTTTTACTAGTTTTTTTATAAGAAAAAATTGACCAAAATAGAGTATTAGAGGTAGTATAACCCATTACAGAGAACAAATCAAGTATTGTTTAAACAAGCTAATGGTGAAATGGAATGGACAAACACCAAAATGTCAGTGTCTTCTGTTGTTTTAGTTGCAAAAGTATACAAAAGGAAACAAACCTTTGAATGGAAAGGAATGGATCTTTGAGGAATTAGTTGAACAAGTCCTGAAGTAGAATTATATTATTCTTGAATGCTGTAAGATTACGTCTATGGTCTTTTTAGTTGGTAGAGAGATAGATAATATACATGAACAATTTCTTTTTTAAGACTAGGGAAGCATGTTTATATATTACAACAATGTGGTATATTATTTCATTCAGAAACAACTAATTTACACAAAAAGGAAAAACAGTTCTCAAATTTACATGCCTGTTTGCTTCCACCCAAAACCCAACTCAAAACACAAATCAACATATGGCTACTAGATCTAACAACAAAATTAGCAAGAGAAAGAAGACTATGTGAGAGAACGCTGTGCTATAAAGCTGCAGCTTGAGGACATTTATGTGATAAAAATAAACTCTTAACTACCCTCCCTCATAATGACATCACAAGGTTGTTAATTCAAACCTGATGACCTAGCTGATGATGACTCACCAAGGGAAACAGAAGCCAGAGATGAAGCCCAAACCCGGGCACTCCTTGCCCTTTCATGAAAATTCCTGGTCTTGCATAGTCCTAGTTTTGTCCAAATCCTCCTGATATCAATCACTTGAAGCACACGTCCCATAATTTGGCTTGTCTCGCCAAATATTTGCATGTTCAGATGAGGAATACATGTAACCCAGAATGCTCGGAGACGCGATACAACCTTGGGAAATACAAAAAGAAGTATCCTCAAACAGAGAAACAGAACGGAGAATACTAAGTAGGGCTCTCTTTTAGTTGTTTCTTTAAGTGACAAACCCATCAGTGACTTCACAGTAAAACTTTCATCACTTGTCTTGCTGCTCAGTTGACCAATAAAATTGTTACTACTTGCTTCAAATCCTGAGACAGACACACGAGTAAATGGAGGTATAAGCTTACATGATAAGGCTATTATCAGTTATTGAAGTTTCATACACTTTGCGTTAGTTGTTACTCTAGAAAATGGTTCTTAGATAATGAAATATAAATTTACAAACAACATTCAGGATATGCTTACGTGTGTTTCTCTCATAAAATTCCAAAAGCGACAGAAGATTGTTTGGACCACGATATCTCAACATTGATGTCTGGTTCACCAGTAATATTGCAGGCAAGCTATGGATTCCATATTTTGAATATAAGCTGCGAATCATAAAAAGGTAGACATCAGCAGACATTTATAAGAGTAGCTAACTGAATAATGCCATAATTTCTGCTGAATTTCTAATTCATTTACAAAATACAAAGTAGAATAGGGAACAACATATTTAAAATAAGTCAATGACATTAGCCTAATCAATAGGAAGTTCAGATATTGCCGCACCGGTATAGCTCCAAACCAAGCAAATATAGCATATAGCAAAAGAAATTGAGTTCGTAATAATTATTATTCACAAACTTTCAAATAGAAGCAGGGATAGCTTAAAAACCTTGGCAAAGCTAATGACTGCTCAAGAACCAAATGTTCTATCTGAGGAAACATGGAACTAAGAGTTTCAAATTTAGGAAGCATTTTGCGTGAAAATGGGCACCAGGAAGCATAAAAGAGTATAGAAATATGATCGGTCCTCTTTCTGCCAGATATAACTTCTTCTATGGAACTTCCATCCACCTGAATAAGCAAATGAAAAATTAAAATCTCCGTCACCAGAATATATGCAAACTGGTATAAGTCAGCAAAACATAATTGATCTATGTAACCAATTACTCAAACTATGAGGTTAAACTCTGAATAACAAAAGTGTAATGACAAAAAATGGGCGCGCAGGGGACTCCCCAACATCTCAAAAAAAAAAACTATTGACACAGTCGAGGTATACCCAATTAGATAAAACAAAACTACGGCATATAATCGAACAGTCTGAAAGAAATACATTAGGCTTAAGAAATAATGGAAAAAGGCAAGCACGCACATTGAAAGAACAGAGCTCAGCTACCTATGGCTTAATATGGTCACTTCTTGGGCAGCTACCATAGGAAAAATAACTTTTCTTTTCTGATTAATTTCTCGGGCAGCTACCATAGAAAAAATAAACATGAAAATCTTTACCTACCACTTTCCCATCGCTAAAAAGGTTCTTTGGAAAAATGCAAATGAAGAACTCCAATATATGAAAGTAATGGATTAATTGAGGACCATATAAGTGAAATTGCCCACAAACCCAATAGCTTGGGGTTTTACATCAAGTTGTAAAGCTAAACCTAAATCTTCTTCATCTTTGTTCTCCCTTTCTTCCTAAATCTATTTAAACAAATCTTCAAAATATTCGCTCATGTGTGCATGGAACCCACACAGTAATGAAAATTAAAGAAAATAAAAGGAGGGGGACCAGAAGAGTATTTGTTTCTAGCATATACAGGTGAACCCAAGCCCGGCAGGCTGCAGCCCCTATACTCACAGAAAGGCAAAAAAACTATAGTCTCACTGTAGTATTAAGTGTTTATTAACCATTACAAATAAACCATGAGGATTATTTTATATGACAACAAAGGATAACGTAGTGAATGGAATTAACAATGCCTGATGTTGCGAGAACTAAGAAGTAAAAAGCATATGGGTAATGGGTGGTTTGTAAACAGATACTCTGGGAAGGAAGTGCATGGAAGGCTCTTCGATTGGCCAGCTACAAAATGAAGAGGATAGCAGCAGTGGAAGTATTATGCAACATGTTCCTTATTTTTATGGTTTTAGGAAATCAGATATTAGAGAAAGCATTTTTATTTTATTCTTGGGATGTTATTGCCCCTTTCATCATCCTTATAATTTTCAAGATCAACATAAAGCACTGGAGCAGGGGGCGCACTTCATTAAAAAAACAACTAACTATTATCATCAAATAAAGTTTAGGCGAGTCTTCTTTTGGTCAGTGACAAGTTTTGCCGGACAAACAGTTTTAGTTAATCACAGCACACTGACCAGGTGACATGAGCATACTCTGGGTGAGGAGTTAAGAATGGAAGAGAAAAAGCTTTTTTTTATCAGTCAGATCAAGGCAGGTTACTCTATTGGATGTTTTCTGTTTGATTTTACATTCCATCCAAAGACAATGGGGGAGAGTGGTCATGCACATGATGGTAGGACTAGAAAAACCAACACAAGAAACATGAATCATTTCTAGCTAGTCATTACTGATTCATATTCAATCCAACCAACAATGTTCCCAAAAGCCATAGCTTGCATAATCAACAGCACTCCCTTGGTAACACTCGAACAAAATTTCAACTTAATGCATGAGGATCTCATTTTGTAAAAGAATGACAGATTGAAAATGATACCCAACCTAACCAACAAGCTACAGTCCATTTTAAAGGAAAGAAGAGTAGCACACAATTCACAACCCACGGCAATTTTTACGAGCAGCTGACGCAGCTCGATCCACGAGAACATAGTATTATCCATAACTCGATAACTATCTAAAAAGAAAGTTTCCTCAGGTAACCACCTCTTTTGGTGTATCGCTTTTTCAATACAATTCTACCCTTTTAATACAATTTTTGTTGAATTTTTGAATTCAACAAAACAATGGAAGAGGCGGGCACTGTAGTGCCTGTCTTTGTGCAAGTCTAGTATGATATGGATGCTTCTAATACCTATTTTGGAAATTTGAGCTTCTGGTAAACTTCACTAACTTAAAAGCAATGAGCAAAGTATGAGTTAGAAATTAATAGATTTTTCACTATATCTTAAGTTTACCGCTTATCACATTTTCAAGCATACGACCGCAGGTCATGTATTGGTTTAACAAACGTCAATTATATTCAAAAAATTATGTAAGTGAGCCTTGTGGTAAAATTGACTTGATAGGCACAGTCAATACTTTACGATTAAATGAGAACAAGTTTGCAAATGTCATCTGTTTTCTTAACCGTAAAACAACATTATGTTTTTGTTGATGGGATATGTACCTACTGGTTTAACAACAAGCTGAACATTACATGGAGTGAAGTTACAGTGTGAATGACTTGATTGAAATCATCATAATGTTACCTATTTTGTTGACAAAAATGAAATCATTCAAACAATTTCACAGGACTTTTGTTTTACCTAGAACAGAGCACTCCATTAGTTTGTCACTTGTCACATCAAGTGGTACAGAAGATGCTAGAGAAGATAGAAGTTAACAGCATTATATTTGCAACAAAAATGGTTCCAAGGAAGCTTTAATTAATCCTGAATCTCAAATTCACAAAAAACCATATCTCTAAAATGTTTTTTTTTTAATTTTGTAGAACTAGCCAACCTCTGGTCTTAGCCCAGAGGGTCCAACTAAACTTAACCGTGATATACCAATTCAGACAAAAAAGCACATATAGTTAATTAAATAGTTCAATAATTGTGTCCAAGCAATAAAAGCATAGAGATATCTATCCTCCTCTAAAGTGGAAAAACTAAAGTTCAACGAAAGGACAGTTACAATATTTCAATTAGTTGCTATAAATGCCATGTTTGCATAAACAAGCTTAATTAAGCATTTATAGCATGAAATATTATCATAAAAGTGTTAATATATAAACTATACAATAAAAGTTGAAATAAAGTCAAATTATTTTCATATAAGATAGGAGTTCCTAAGCTATCTTAGAGAGCTTGTGAAAATAAGCTGAAAACAGCTCATATGTTGATTCCATAAGCTCTCACAAAGATATAAAATCTAATGATTCTCCATTTTCACATAATCAAAGATGGAAAAAAAACCAATAAATCTAATTATCTAATTAATCAAAAATCAATTAAAAAGAAATAATGAAAGAAATAACTAGAAAATTAATTCAAATCAGGAAATTTCACAAAGATGTAAAACCAAATGATTCTCCATTTTCACATACGCAAAGTAGAAAAGAAACAAAATCCATATCATCAGGGAAAAAAACAATAAATCTAAATATCCAGCAATCAATTAAAAGCAAACAATAAAAAATTAATTCAAATCACAAAACCTAGTCAAAAAATTTGTAATTAGGGAAGAAGCTAAAAGAGAAGAAAAGATTTACGTACCTGAAGTGGTGGATTCGATTGGATCGTGATTGGACACTGAGATTGAAGATTAAAGAGAAACGAAGGAGGTAAAGGGATACAAGCGGAAGAAGAAGACGCATACGTCGATTGAAGAATAGAAAACGCGGTTATACAAAGGAGAAGAAGAAGCGAAGAAGCCATAGATGAAGATAGAAGGGTAGAAAGGGTAAATATGCGACGAACAGAAGGGTAAAACGGGAAGAAAAAAATAGAGAGGGACGGTGGCGGTTGGTTTGTTTGGTTATTGCTAATTTCTTTCCAGCTCGTAATTGCAAATGATGTTGATATTTATGGCTTTTTCTTTCTTTCCGACATTCAGATGCTTAAACAATTGCTTTCTTTCTCTTACCTATCTCAAGTTTGTGTCTCTGTTTCTTTGCAAGAGTCATTGCTTTTTTTGTTTGGTTAAATACAACCGTTGATTTTTTCTTTTGTAAAAATAAATATTAATTATTGATATTTTTTACAATATTATCAATTTCAATAATCTATACCAAGGGGATTTATTTTGTAACTGAGATTTTTCTAACCAAAATAGCTTTATAATTGGGACTAATACTATTTCACTATATTATTATTTATATATTATTTATCTATTACTTCTATAATCACCCATCAATCCACCAACACATGAAAGACGGGCCCTCCCCCTAGTTATAATAAAGATGGTTCAAAAATAATAATTATAATAAAGATTATTTTTTGTCGACGATATTTTTTGCAAAAATAAATATAAACAACTGGTAGTAGTAAGGCACAAGTTTATATGATCTATAGATACATTTGTTTTGTTGCTTATAGTTTATTAATTAGATATTTAATTATTATGTACTATGGTGATATAAAATATTTTGACTTCTGCGACCATATAATAAATCATGGCTTAGTAATCTTATTTTATTTTTGGTACTAATGATGATGGCTCAATTATAAACATAGTGTAAATGGCTTCTAAGCTAGTTAGGAGAGGTGTGTCATTTTTAATGACATGTCTAGTTGGTTGATAGTGTAAAATGAAATTACACCAATTATGCAGTTAAATTAAATCATAATAATAATAATTTTATTTTAATTAATTGTCGGTGTAAAAAACAACACTGCCAATCGATCACAAACACTTCATGTGAGACTTTTGAGATGATTCTGATTAAAATCAAAATTTTCAATGATGTGTCAAACTATGATTGATTGATAGGGTAATTTTTTTTACAAAGATAGTGAATATAAATTAAATCCTAATAATAACAATATTTAGGCTAAAAATTTTATTTATTTATTTTATCAATTGCGGTTTTTCTTTAAACATTTAAAAATGTTAATTAGATGTTTTATTTTTATTTTAAGTTTCAATATTGTCGTTTATATTTCAATAATAGTTCTAGTTGAAACATCTATAAAAGTTAAGAGACCAAACCGAGAAACTACTTTTTTTTTGGTCTGATGGTTGGACTGGCAATTGCTAGGACGTAACACACACACAAAGGGGAAAACTGATAACTCTATTTTATATAGAGTTATTTGTGCTTTTACACTTAGATAATTGCCCTAAATCAAGTCTATTATGTATTAAATATGTTAGTTTGAATAAAATAACAACATTTATGGTTTTCAGATAAGAGATGTCCATAACTTAGCATTTTATTGTATATTGGTATGTTTGATGTGTTTGTTCAGTGCAGCCGCAGTATAGTGCATCTGCACCAGAAAACAAGTTAGTGCAACTGCACCTGATATGAAGTTAGTGCATCTGCACTTGATGCAACTGCACCGAAGCAGCTCACAACCCCCACATTGGAAGCACCTCAATTCTTACCATTGCCATAATGCTTAGTTGGATTGCTGCTTGCTCAGAAGTCACATGGCCACTTGCAAAGGAGGCGCCTACAATCAAAAAGGCTTCACAAAAATCTATCTTACAAGACATATGGCAACCTTTTATTAGACCTCAAATTTAAGGATGAGTGTTGAAATCCAAGATGATCTTAACTTTTAAAAAGTAACCATGGTTTGGTTAACTTTATCAGCAAGGAAACCTCAACATAAAGGAAACCTCCAAGGCTATAAATAGGACTCAAATTCTCACTTAAGAACATCATCTTTTCAATTTCTTTCTATCTTAGTTTTTCATAGTTTTTCTTTTAGTTCTTTTTACATTTTCTTAGTGTTAGTTTGAGAGGAAGGTGAGAGGAAATTGACAACTTCTCTCTCCACTTCTTCAAAGAGCTAATAGGTGCAAGAAATTGGTTGTAAGCAAATATATGCAAGAGTTTTCATTTGTTACTATTTTGAATTCTCTTGTATTTCTCTTTATTGCAATATGCTTTCATTCACTTATATTTGCTTTATCATGTCCAACATGAGCAAAATCTCTTTAAGTTGGGATGTTCTAGCTTTCCAATGATCTTTTGAGGAAAGTTATTGTGTTTTCAAAGTGGTGTGCACTTTAGTTCTTGTGTTTAAATTCTTAATCTTGTTTTAGGATTGATCACTTAGAACAAGTAGAGTTATATTCACTTAATTGGCTTATAACTAGAAATCAAGAACTAAGTAAGGATAAGTGTTTAATTGAGTTTTTTTGTTAAACTTGTTTTAATGAAGTTAGCTTGTTAATTCCTTGTTAATTCTTAGCTTAAGGTTAACATAGTCCTTACATCAAAGTGTAGAGAACTTAAGATACAAGAGTGTACTTATTTAAGCAACTTGGATCATCTGTAAGGGGGCGAGAGAGGCACTGACAACCCTACTCTTTACCGCAAAAAAACAGGATCATATAGAGCTTATAACGAAACTCTGACGAAAGTAGCTGACCAGCACACACTGATGCAACTGCACTAAGTGCAATTGCACCACAAGAAAACACAATACACTCAAAAGTGATTTAACTTGTGAAAACATCCCAACTTTCATTCTCAACTGATTTCTTACACAATTTACTTGCTTTCTGTTTATTTATTTTCATTTCAACTTCAACCAAAACCAAACATTCTGAATAGTGTAGTCACACTAGTTTGCCTTTCTTTACAACAACACATAAGACTTAATCCAATCCCTGTGGGTTCGATCTTTTATACTATAACTTGTGACTGTGTATACTTGCACACGCTCTTATTTCAGCTCACCAAGTTTTTGGCGCCGTTGCCGGGGATTGCCATTAATTTTATAGTTTAGATTAGTAGTTAATTAGTGAACATTTTACTTTGTTTCTTTTCTTGTGTTTAGCATTTTTATGTACAGGTCCCAGTTAGACCCTGAGATAGAGAGGAGATTTAGGAGCTTGCAAAGACAACAAATAACCAAAGGCAGAGGTTCTAGCATGATTTCACCACAACAATTCATCAACATGGGAGCAACAGGTATGTTTAGTGATAGAGATAGACCTATGAGAGATTATGCTATGTTTGATCATCAAAATATGCAAACAAGCATAGCAAGACCTCACATAGATGTTGTCCATTTTGAATTTAAACCCATGATGTTTCAAATGCTGCAAACAATTAGTCAATTTGGTGGATTTCCTCATGAGGATCCCCATGAACATTTAAAACAGTTTTTAGAAGTTTGTAGTAACTTTATCATTCCTGGTGTTAGTGAAGATGCATTTAGACTTAAGCTATTTCCATATTCTTTGAAAGATAAGGCTAAATCTTGGTTAAATTCATTGGAACCTAATTCTATTCATACATGGAATGAAATGGCTGAAAAGTTTTTGTCAAAATATTTCCCACCTATCAAAAATGTCAGAATGAGAAATGATATTACATCTTTTAGACAAAAAGAATCTGAATCATTGTTTGAAGCATGGGAAAGATGGAAAGAACTTCTAAGAAAATGTCCACACCATGGTCTTCCAGTCATTATTCAAATGGAAACATTCTATAATAGTTTGGAACCACAAACCAGAATAATGCTTGATGCATCATCTGGTGGTGTTTTGTTAAATCTGTCTTATAATAAAGCATGTGAATTGATTGATAGAATTGCTACCAATAGTTCTAGTTGGCCTACTGAGAGGGTAAGTGCCCAAAAGAAACCATTAGGGGTACATGACATTAGCGAAATATCTGCCCTATCTGCTCAAGTAGCCTCACTAGCAACCATGTTCAAAAACTTCACCACACCTAGTGCAACTGCATCTAGTGCAGCAACATCAACAGAAACCAGAACAGCTGCACTAGAACAAGCCCCTCTAGGAACAATTAGTTGTGTATATTGTGGAGGAGGGCACTGGTATGAGGAGTGTTCTAGCAACCCTATTTCTGTTAACTATGCAGGGTACAACCAAAATAACAACCCTTACCCAAACACCTACAATCTAGATTGGAACAATCACTCAGATTTCTGGTGGGGGAACAATACTAGTGCACCTGCACCTAGTGCAACTGCACCAACCCTTCCACCAAGATTTCAATCTCAGAACTACCAAAGGCCACAACAACAACAACAACCTACTACTGATAACTCCTTAGAAGGTTTGCTTAAATCTTTCATTAATGAAACTAGAACAGCTAGGCAAGCTCATGAAGCTTCAATTAAAAATCTGGAGAATCAAGTAGGTCAGTTAGCAATTGCTCTGTATCAAAGACCAACAGGTACATTACCATCCAATACAGAAGCAAGTCCATCTCAGAGGCCAGGTAAAGAACAGGTCAAAGCTATCTCTCTCAGAAATGGGAAAGATCTTGCAGAACCTAATGAGAATGAAGGTACAGGTAAGGGAAAAAAAATGAGAAAAATTCTCAAGATGCAGAAGCACCGGATGCATCTGCATCTCATGAAGTTCCAACTCCAAGGTTAGTTCCTGAATACCCTCCTCCTCCTTTTCCTCAAAGATTAAAAATGCACATGAGGAGAAGCAATTTAGTAAGTTTCTTGAAGTTTTAAAACAATTACACATCAATGTTCCCTTAGTTGAAGCACTTCAGCAAATGCCTAATTATGCTAAATTTATGAAAGATGTGCTTTCAAAAAGAAAAAGATTAGAGGATTTTGAAACAGTTGCCATGTCAAAGGATTGCAGTCTAATCATGCAAAACAAAATTCCTAGGAAGTTGAAGGATCCTGGCAGCTTTACAATTCCACTTTCAATTGGAAAATTCTATACTGGTTGTGCATTATGTGATTTAGGTGCAAGTATCAACTTGATGCCTAAATCCATATTTACACAACTTGGAATTGGAAATGTCAAGCCTACAACTGTGACACTTCAATTAGCTGATAGATCAATAGCATATCCAGAAGGAATCATAGAAAATATCTTGGTTAAAATTGACAAATTTGTGTTTCCTGCAGATTTTGTTATTTTTGATTTTGATGCAGATAAAGAAGTCCCAATCATCCTTGGAGGACCATTCTTGGCAACTGGAAAGACACTCATTGATGTGCAGAAAGGTGAACTAACCATGACGGTGAATGATCAAGAGGTGAAATTCAATGTAATGAATGCCCTAAAATATCCTACTGAGGATATTGAGGAATGTTCTGTCATAATGTCTCTAGATCAACTGATGCAGAAGCAATTCCACAAACAACATGATCATCTGATGAATGTTTTAGCATCCAGTGCTCCTGCCTTGATAGATGAAGAAATTGAAGAAAAACATCCTCCACAAAATGAGCTTAAATTTTTTTAAGAAAATGAGAATTGTTATCCCAAATGCTTATTGGTTGGGGCATGGGATCACTTGCTTCCCTATGCCAAATACATGGGATTTCTAACAAAAAGAAGAAAGAGGAAGGATGATATTTTCTTCTTGTCCTATTATCCACCCTAACTTAGGTTTTGAATGACAAGTCTAGCTAAAGACTATAAAATAAGCGCTACTGGGAGGCAACTCAGATTTTTAGGACTAGTTGTGTTTTGTGTGTTTTTGTTTTTACTTTTGCAGGTATGAATGAATGGTCTTGTGCAGATGCTGTTAATTTAGCAGAATTCTGATGCAGTAGCACCATGTGCAGCTGCATTACTGGCTAAAGATATCTGCCACAAGACTTAGTCAGGCTGAAGACTCTTAAATCAAGCGCTTAATGGGAGACAACCCATAATTTTTGCTAAATATTTAATATTTTGTTCAATTTGATGTTTTTCAAGTGTTTTGTAGGAGTGCAGGAATTGGTGCATCTGCACCGAAGTGCAGATGCACCTGCCACAGCAGCAGAAACAGAGAAACCAACAACAACAATTGAGCCTGGTGCAATTGCATCAAAGGCAACAGCAGTAAAGAGGCCAAAGAAGTTGGTAGTCAAGCGTGCAGCAACAAGGACTAGCAACAGACTCAGATCTGGAGCAAAACCCGAGTAAACTTTAAATGTTGTTTTTAAATATTGTACTTTCAGCACATTTGCTATATACTTTTGTTAACTGGTTTTGAGTCCCACATGTATTAAACCCCCTCTCCCATTTTGAACAATCTGTTTTGTGCACTCAACTTAGAGCAGTGAGGACACTGCTCACTTTTAAGTTGGGGGAGAGCACTCAAACTTTTGATGCATGTGCTAGTCTATAATATGTGTGTTTGTTTTAGTGCTTATGTGCGTTTTATTTATCTATGTTGTGTTAATAAGTGTCATGTTTTAACTATTTTAGATTTACTTAACAAAGCATTTTGAAATGCATAAAACTGTTTTCAAAAAGTAGAAAAATCTGTCAAAACAGTTAAGTAAATCAGAATTAAGTAATATTTTGAAGATTTGATGAAACTTGAAGCATGATCAGCTTATAGTTTTTTTCAAAAATTAAAGAAAATGCAAATTGTGAACTGATTTTTAATGATGAATAAAAAGAAAAGAAAGCCTTTGTTTTTCCAAAAATAACCATTGTTATTATTTCTTCAACACGTCAAAGCTGAAATTTTAAAAGAACCTTACTATGTGATAAGCTATCCGATGCAAGAGGGATTTTGAGAAAACTAAGGTCAAAAACAAATTTTTATTAAAAATATAGAAGAGCTTAAAGAATTAAGTTTGGGGGAATTTTTATGAATACAAAGGCAAGAGTATGAAAAGCTTACAGTAGTCAATGCATATAGGTTACCAAAAGAGCTCAAAATAAAAGAAAGCTTTATTGCCTGAGTCATAAACTGTACCTGTTCCAATAGTGCATTTGGTCAGAAAAAGAAAAATTCAAAGAAAAAGAAGAAAAGAAGACAGAACTGGCCAAAGAAAAAAGTATGCATAAGGAGGACAGTGAGGAGGGCAATATAAGCTACAAGTCTTGAAAAGAAGTATCAAGTGTAGTTGCACTAAATGCAATTGCACCTCAGAAAAACGATGCACCTGCACTCACTGCATTTGCATCAAGAAAAAGAACCACCACCAATACAAAAAAGTTCATTGACTCAACAGTTTGAAATACTCTATCCAAAGCCCTTTGTTGTACTTAAAGCCCCCAGTCTTAAGGATTTTGTTAGTCTATTCTATATTTTGAAACATCTTTTGTTTTGACCAAACGTGATGTAAACTTTTCAAAGGCTAGGAGAAATTTGTTACTTGGTTTTTGGAACTGATTAAAACTCAGTGGGACACACACTCACATAAATGAGTTTTAATAGCTTTGGATGTTTTGGAATTCAAAGGCACAAAGACAAAATTCTCTAAAAAAATGAAGTTCATAAGTTGCATTTATTGAAAATCATCTTACGAAAAAGATGTAAGCTGATCTGTTCTTCTTGAATATGAAAATCTTATTTGTGTTTTCTTTTTGTCATTGCTTGAGGACAAGCAACGATTTAAGTTTGGGGGTGTGATAACTCTATTTTATATAGAGTTATTTGTGCTTTTACACTTAGATAATTGCCCTAAATCAAGTCTATTATGTATTAAATATGTTAGTATGAATAAAATAACAACATTTATGGTTTTCAGATAAGAGATGTCCATAACTTAGCATTTTATTGTATATTGGTATGTTTGATGTGTTTGTTCAGTGCAGCCGCAGTATAGTGCATCTGCACCAGAAAACAAGTTAGTGCAACTGCACCTGATATGAAGTTAGTGCATCTGCACTTGATGCAACTGCACCGAAGCAGCTCACAACCCCACATTGGAAGCACCTCAATTCTTACCATTGCCATAATGCTTAGTTGGATTGCTGCTTGCTCAGAAGTCACATGGCCACTTGCAAAGGAGGCGCCTACAATCAAAAAGGCTTCACAAAAATCTATCTTACAAGACATATGGCAACCTTTTATTAGACCTCAAATTTAAGGATGAGTGTTGAAATCCAAGATGATCTTAACTTTTAAAAAGTAACCATGGTTTGGTTAACTTTATCAGCAAGGAAACCTCAACATAAAGGAAACCTCCAAGGCTATAAATAGGACTCAAATTCTCACTTAAGAACATCATCTTTTCAATTTCTTTCTATCTTAGTTTTTCATAGTTTTTCTTTTAGTTCTTTTTACATTTTCTTAGTGTTAGTTTGAGAGGAAGGTGAGAGGAAATTGACAACTTCTCTCTCCACTTCTTCAAAGAGCTAATAGGTGCAAGAAATTGGTTGTAAGCAAATATATGCAAGAGTTTTCATTTGTTACTATTTTGAATTCTCTTGTATTTCTCTTTATTGCAATATGCTTTCATTCACTTATATTTGCTTTATCATGTCCAACATGAGCAAAATCTCTTTAAGTTGGGATGTTCTAGCTTTCCAATGATCTTTTGAGGAAAGTTATTGTGTTTTCAAAGTGGTGTGCACTTTAGTTCTTGTGTTTAAATTCTTAATCTTGTTTTAGGATTGATCACTTAGAACAAGTAGAGTTATATTCACTTAATTGGCTTATAACTAGAAATCAAGAACTAAGTAAGGATAAGTGTTTAATTGAGTTTTTTTGTTAAACTTGTTTTAATGAAGTTAGCTTGTTAATTCCTTGTTAATTCTTAGCTTAAGGTTAACATAGTCCTTACATCAAAGTGTAGAGAACTTAAGATACAAGAGTGTACTTATTTAAGCAACTTGGATCATCTGTAAGGGGGCGAGAGAGGCACTGACAACCCTACTCTTTACCGCAAAAAAACAGGATCATATAGAGCTTATAACGAAACTCTGACGAAAGTAGCTGACCAGCACACACTGATGCAACTGCACTAAGTGCAATTGCACCACAAGAAAACACAATACACTCAAAAGTGATTTAACTTGTGAAAACATCCCAACTTTCATTCTCAACTGATTTCTTACACAATTTACTTGCTTTCTGTTTATTTATTTTTATTTCAACTTCAACCAAAACCAAACATTCTGAATAGTGTAGTCACACTAGTTTGCCTTTCTTTACAACAACACATAAGAGTTAATCCAATCCCTGTGGGTTCGATCTTTTATACTATAACTTGTGACTGTGTATACTTGCACACGCTCTTATTTCAGCTCACCAAAAACCAAGGATCGACACCCAGTGTGAATCGAACCCGACAACTGGGTGTTCATAAACGGTATTTCTACCGATGCGACGAATCAGCCTCGGACACCGAAAAAACTAATTTGAGACATAAAGTTATAACCTAACAATAAAAAATAAACAAATAAATAAATAAATAACAAATATTAATGAGTATTCTAAGATTATTTGTTGAATAACTTAAAATAAATTATTTGCTACAAATATTGCTTTTAAAACTGTAAAATAGATCATCTTCAAAAGAGAATTGTAAAATACATTCAATTTTATACTTTTAAGTAAAATAATTCTTAAAAATCAATTCTAATAAATTTCTAACCACTCGCTAATGGAATCTATTATGATTGTTATGGCCCACTGGAGATGGAGATGGAGATGTAGAGCAGAAACCTAAAGTTGGTTTGGGAATAAGTGAAGCGTGTGGTTTCCATGCTAGGACTTCTTTTTTCTTTTACAAGTAACCACTTCTTTATTTTAGAGCATATGATTTGGTCATTTTTTAAAAGAGTCAAATTTGTTGTGCTAGTTTTTTCAAATCAAAGTAACATTATAAATCTTGGTCATTGAAGAAAGAAGTTGTCTTATCCTCTTGCAACAATTCATTATAAATCTTCTTCAATTCAATTCAAAGTAACAATATAAAACAATGGTGAGTGGCTTATTGAAAATAATCGAAGAAAGTTTTTTGTGACCGAATAAATGAAGAAACTTTTTTTTTACTAAAAGCAACTCAATTCATTTCATTTAAATAACTTGTCATGATATAAGTTGGAATATAAATAGAAACAATGTAGCTAGTATA
Organism: Astragalus glycyphyllos; assembly: GCA_963573325.1. Classification (NCBI taxonomy): domain Eukaryota; kingdom Viridiplantae; phylum Streptophyta; class Magnoliopsida; order Fabales; family Fabaceae; genus Astragalus; species Astragalus glycyphyllos. The sequence continues at coordinate 38,463,919 of OY754313.1, forward strand.
AGACCTTACTGCTCTTGCTAAAGAGTGAGCAATTTGGCTGGCTTGTCTTCTAATTAAACTTATCCTTAAGCTTGGCATAGATTGTAACAATTCCCTGCATTTTGATATAACACCCTGTTATACAACCAAACACGGCAGAAGGAACAACAGCTACTGGAGAGATGAGAAGGAAGAGTAGCAGGAACAGAATGGTGAGTGTGAAGTTGAAGGACTTTGCTCACAACTATAAATAGTTAGTTAGAGAGTAAGGGGGAGTTAGTTGGATCTTTCACAATTCTCAGCTCTGAGATTGTATTCCCTCTCTGATAGCTCTCTTCTCTCTGATTAGGGATTCCACTGTAATCCTTTCTTCTTCTTCATTGTTCTGATTCCTTGATTGTATACAGACATTATACTTCATATATTGAATTGGATTCCTCTTCGTGGTGTGAGGAATCATTACAGAGTTATCTTGTTGCATTGAGTATCATAACATTGGTGCTTTCATTGAGCTATGGCAGAGAACACGAGATTCAAAGAACTAAGTGCAGAAGTGAAACGCAATACAGAGGAAACAAACGCGAAATTCAGCAATGCAGAAACGCAAATGTTGAAATTGCAGCAGTTGATTGAAGCAACGGATGCGAAAGTGGATGATCGATTTGGTAAATTGAACGATGCAATCGCGGTAATACTACAACGATTACCGAATTTCACAACATCATCGAGCTCTTCCCATAGCAACGTGAACTCATCGCTCAGCGGTCCAGGTTCTCAAGTGATTCAGACACGAGGAGCATTCCAGATGCGTCCAATTAAACTTGATTTTCCAAGATTTGATGGAAGCAACGTGATCGGATGGATTTTTAAGGCGGAACAATTCTCCGATTATCATAACACACCAGATGCAGAACGATTAACAATCGCATCAGTACACCTTGATCATGACATCGTTCCGTGGTTCCAGATGATGCAGCGGAATGGTCAATTTCATAATTGGAAGTCGTTTACGCAAGCACTGGAGCAGGATTTTGGTCCTTCACCATACGATTGTCCTCGCGCGAGTTTATTCAAGCTTGTGCAGTCTGGTACAGTTTCTGAATTTTATCTTGAATTTACGTCATTAGCTAATCGTTCTGAAGGATTAACCAACGAAGCATTACTGGATTGCTTCATTAGTGGTTTACAAGAAGATATAAGGCGAGATGTAAAATCCTTAGAACCTAACAATTTGATTAGAGCAGTAGCATTAGCAAAACTATTTGAGGAAAAGTATATGGTTGGTAATAAGAACAAACAAGCATATGCTGGAGTTAGAAACAATAGTACACAGAATAGCCATAGTACTGTTAATCAGAGAAATTTTGTGGCTGGAAGTAGAACTGATAATGCTACTAGTCAGAGCAAAGGCACATTGCCTCCACTGTTACCAACACCTAATACAAAACCTTTGAATATGAATGGAAAGAATTTGGCAATTAAAAGTATGTCAGCAGCAGAGATCCAACTGAGAAGAGACAAAGGTTTATGTTACTTTTGTGATGACAAATTTTCTTATACACACAAGTGCCCTAACAAGCACAAGTTCATGATGTTACAACTATCTGATGACGAGACTGAAGGAGAAGTAGAAAAAAAATGAGATTACAACAGAAAAGGTACAGGACAGTGACAAAGAAGAACATCATCTCTCTCTGAATGCTATGAAAGGGGGAGCAGGGGTAGGTACAATCAGATTTTCTGGTAGAATTGGACAAATTCCTATCCAAATATTGGTGGATGGTGGTAGTTCTGAGAATTTTGTACAGCCTAGAATTGTACAATGTTTGAAGTTACCTGTGGAATCATCACCCAGTTTTAGAGTGTTAATTGGAAATGGCCAATATATGCAAACAGAAGGATGGATTGAGAAACTCACAGTGCAGGTGCAGGGCAATGATTTAACTCTACCAGTGTATGTACTTCCTGTGGTTGGTTTGGTGCAGACCTGATATTGGGATCATCATGGTTGGTGACATTGGGACCTCATGTGGCTGATTATGCCTCTGCTGTGCTTAAGTTCTTCTATGAGAACAAATTCATAGTGTTAAAAGGGGATGTGAAAGAACAACCTGCAGAAGCACAATTCCATCAGTTGAGAAGAATGAATAATACTGATGCTCTTGATGAGTGCTTTACAGTACACATGCTGCAACCAGTAGCAGATGGTGATACTTGGCTAGAGCTACCAGAAGATATGGAACCAGAATTAGTTACTTTACTGCACACTTACAGACAAGTGTTTGATACACCCACTGGTTTACCACCTGATAGAGAGCATAATCATGCAATTAATCTGGTGGCAGGAGCACAACCCGTAAAGGTGAGACCATACAGGTATCCTCACAGTCAAAAGGAGCAGATTGAGATCATGGTGCAAGAGATGCTGGATCAAAAGATTATACAACCTAGCACTAGTCCATTCTCTTCCCCAATTGTATTGGTAAAGAAGAAAGATGGTAAATGGAGATTTTGTACGGATTACAGGGCATTAAATGCAATTACTGTAAAAGATACATTTCCTATGCCAACTGTAGACGAACTGTTAGATGAGTTATTTGGAGCTGAGTACTTCTCCAAATTGGATTTAAGATCCAGATACCACCAAATTTTGCTCCAACCAGAGGACAGACATAAGTCAGCTTTCAGGACACATCATGGCCATTATGAATGGTTAGTGATGCCATTTGGTCTCACAAACGCACCAGCAACATTTCAGAGTCTTATGAATCACATCTTCCAGAAGGAATTGAGGAAATTTGTCTTGGTCTTCTTCGATGATATTTTTCGATGATATTTTGGTGTATAGCAAGACTTGGAAGACGCATTTGGTCCACTTAGAAGTGGTACTACAGATACTCAGGCAACATCAATTGTATGCAAGGCTATCTAAATGTTCTTTTGGTCTATTGGAGGTGGAGTACCTGGGACACTCAATTTCTGGCAGAGGAGTGTCAATGGATAAAGACAAGGTTAAAGCTGTGCAAGAGTGGCAAAACCTGAGAATGTGAAACAGGTTAGGGGCTTCTTGGGCTTGACAGGTTACTATAGAAGGTTTATTAAAGCCTATGCAAACATAGCAGGTCCACTTACAGACCTTTTAAAGAAAGAGAATTTTAAATGGACTACAGAAGCTGAAACTGCTTTTACAAGGTTAAAAGAGGCTGTGACAGAGGCACCAGTATTGGGTTTGCCTAATTTTGAACAACCCTTCACATTGGAGACAGATGCTTCTGGAATTGGGGTGGGAGCAGTGCTCAGTCAGAATGGCCATCCAATTGCATACTTCTCAAAGAAAATGGTCCCAAGAATGCAAAAGCAATCAGCATATGCTAGAGAATTTTATGCTATCACTGAAGCTATAGCAAAGTTCAGGCATTATTTGCTTGGACATAAATTCATTATTAAAACAGATCAGAAAAGCCTGAAGAGTTTACTGGACCAGTCACTTCAAACACCTGAGCAGCAAGCTTGGCTTCACAAGTTTATGGGATATGATTTTACAATTGAATACAAACCGGGTAAAGAAAATGTGGCAGCTGATGCTTTATCCAGAATGTTCTTTATGGGTTGGTCTGAGCCACAAGCACATTTTATTAACGAATTGAAGTTAGAGATTAGCAAGAATGAGGAATTGCAAAAGATTGTGAAAGCCTGGAATCAAAATACAGAAACTGAGCAACATTACACTGTGAAGCAGAATCTGTTATGCTGGAAAAACAGATTAGTGATTCCTGAAGGGAACAAACTAATCCAACAAATCCTTAAAGAGTATCATAGCTCTCCCATTGGTGGACATGCTGGTGTGGCAAGAACTATTGCCAGAATATCTCCTCAATTTTATTGGCTAGGTCTCAAGAATGATGTAAAAGAGTATGTACAGCAGTGTGCAATCTGTCAACAAGCTAAAGTCAGCAATACACCGCCTGCAGGGCTCTTACAACCCTTACCAATTCCTAACCAGGTGTGGGAAGATGTAGCAATGGACTTCATCACGGGATTACCTGATTCTTTTGGCTTCACAGTCATTATGGTAGTTGTGGATAGACTTACAAAGTATGCTCATTTTGTAGCCATGAAAACTGATTATTCTAGCAAGAGTGTGGCTGAGGCATTTATGACTAACATAGTCAAATTACATGGAATTCCAAAGTCCATAGTATCAGACAGAGATAAGGTTTTCACTAGTTCTTTCTGGCAGCAACTTTTCAAGCTACAAGGCACTACTCTGGCAATGAGTACAGCATATCATCCTCAATCGGATGGACAATCTGAAGCCCTCAATAAATGTTTAGAAATGTATTTGAGGTGTTTCACATTTGAGAATCCAAAAGGATGGTTCAAGATGTTGGCATTAGCAGAGTATTGGTATAATTCTGCATACTAGAATAGTGCAGGAATGACCCCCTTTCGAGCACTATATGGCAGGGAACCACCAGGGTTGGTGAGACACTGTGATGTGGATACTGTGAATACAGAAGTGGTTGACCTCTTGACAGACAGAGAGAAAACAATGCAGCAGCTGAAATGTAACCTTAATAAAGCTCAACAGAGGATGAAGATCCAAGCTGATAAGCATAGAGTGGAGCTGCAGTTCAACATTGGTGATGCAGTCCTGGTGAAATTGCAACCCTATCGTCAACACTCAGTGGCATTAAGGAAGAATCACAAACTTTCTATGAGGTACTTTGGTCCCTTTAAAGTTGTAGAGAGAATAGGGTCAGTAGCTTATAAGCTTAAGCTACCAGAGACAGCAAAGATTCACTCAGTTTTTCATGTATCTCAGTTGAAGTTATTCAAAGGAGAAGGGTCAGAACCGTATCTGCCATTGCCTTTAACCACTAATGAGTTGGGACCTGTTCTTGGACCCAAGACAGTGCTAAGAACTCGGGTGGTAATCAAAGGAAGCATGGAGGTACCTGAGGCCTTAGTGATGTGGGAAGATAATGATGAATCAACAGCTACTTGGGAAGATGTGGAGGATCTAAAACAGAATTACCCTCACTTTAATCTTGAGGACAAGATTCCTTTTAAAGGGGAAGGTATTGTTATACAACCAAACACGGCAGAAGGAACAACAGCTACTGGAGAGATGAGAAGGAAGAGTAGCAGGAACAGAATGGTGAGTGTGAAGCTGAAGGACTTTGCTCACAACTATAAATAGTTAGTTAGAGAGTAAGGGGGAGTTAGTTGGATCTTTCACAATTCTCAGCTCTGAGATTGTATTCCCTCTCTGATAGCTCTCTTCTCTCTGATTAGGGATTCCACTATAATCCTTTCTTCTTCTTCATTGTTCTGATTCCTTGATTGTATACAGACATTATACTTCATATATTGAATTGGATTCCTCTTCGTGGTGTGAGGAATCATTACAGAGTTATCTTGTTGCATTGAGTATCATAACACCCCCAAAATTTGAGATGTTGCACCTGCCATGTGTTAATGCATCAACAACCATTTTGCAGTCAACTTCGATATCCACATTCCCGCACCCTTCATCTCTAAGGCAGAGCAAGCCTAGGAGGAGGCTATATGCTCTGGCCTCTGCTGGAAGGGGAATTCCTCTGCTGATCTTTGACATTGCTTTGACCAAAAGACCATTTGCATTCCGAAGGTGTTGTCCTAGGCAAACAAAGAAGCATCAATGTTGCATTTCAAGTGACCCAAAGGAGGTGGCTGCCACGTTATGATCTGCTGGTTACTATGCAAATGTTATGTGGTGGTGTCCTCCTTTCTAGCATGCTCTCATTTTGCAAGAACTCAATTGCCCGCTTGATTGCAATAGGAAAATCGCAAGTTCCTTCCCATAGTTTTCCATTCCTACGTCGCCAGATAGTCCACACTGTCATTAGGAAGCGGTACTTCTTATCCTCCTGAAACTGTACCAGTATGGTAAACATCAAATTGGTGAACTCAACTGTAGGGTCCAAAAGGGTACAATGTCATTCAATAAGCCACTCTCCAACCAGCAAGCACAGGCTTGGCTGCAACCGAAAAATATGTGGAGATTGTCTTTTATTCCTCTATCACAATGGGGGCACAATTGAGAGCACTCCACTCCTTTTGGGTGTACAATCACCTCTAGTACAATGTGACCTAAAAGGGGTGGTATTATAGGTACGGGTGCACAAAATAACCGGTTCAATGGTTAAACCACATCCACATCCATATCCGGTTAAATAAATCCGGATATTTTGTTAATTTTTATAACCGGTTATTGCAATTTGTCCAAAAAATGGTTATGGTTTTTATCCGGTTATGTGATGGATATCCAACGGATATCCAAGCGGTTTTGCCTAAGAATTTAACCAAGTCCACCTAAATTATTTAAAAAAAGTTTAAATTCAAATTCAAATTCAAATCCAAGCGGTCATTGTGTCATTGTACTAGTAGCCGATGAGAGCTTGCTTGAATCCCCTCTCACTATGCTAACTAGAATCTAGGGCACAAAGCCACATGTTAGGGTTACAACATGACATAGCCCTTAAATTGGTTGTTTGGCTGCACCTTGTAACAATCCTAGCTTCCCTATCTATGCTTGTAATCAATTGAATATGTGTTTTGTGCATGTTTGTAATGATATGATGTGAATTAATGTGATTTTGCAAGTCCTAATCAGCTAAATAAATATCAATGGAATGAATTTTTTCAAAACCAGTTCGAATTAAAATAAGTGTTCTAGTCGATTAAGATTTGGTCCTCAATTGATATTATTAGAGAAAAACGGGCTACCCGGCCCACATCGCGCCAGCCCACATTGGGTTCAGGCTTTTAAGGGCCGGGCTAAAAAACCCAGGTTGAAATTCGGGTCCAAGTCTAGCCCTATGTGGGCTGCGGGTATGTCGGGCTAGCCCGCATTACGCGCGATTTTTTAGCGACACTATCATGTAACCGTAAGGAAAAAAAACTCAACATTTTAGAAATTTTCAACATTCTGCCAACATCCAATAACACATTCAACTAAGAAGTAACATTTTACGGCCACACAGAAAGATACGAAAATTGAGGGAGAATGAACAAATGATCTAGCATCTATGACTTTCTGTCTGCTACTCATGCACTCAAAGTGGGATATATAGCAACATAACTAAGTTATTTATAATGTACAAACTTTTACAAATGGAGCAAGTCACATCTTTTAAAGTACGTACCTATATTCTTTATCAGCTTGAGATGAAACCCAAAGACTTTAATTACCATTGATCATGATTTGGTCTTTTTGTGGGAGCTGACACGCTATGAAGCCCCGATACTTCAAAAATGGAGACGTACTTGTGTCGGATACGTATTCGATAGCGGCATGCATTGGATACTTCCCGATACGTACCCAAAGAACTTCCAATAATATTTTAATTCTTTCTAAAAAGTATTTGACTCGATACTTTTCAGATACATCTTTGTTGCTTCTTACCAACTGAGGATACCTCTCGGATACATTTTCGATACCTCTTACCAACTAAGCACATTATTGTCACTCATATATGATACACTTTAAATACCTCAATAACTAAAAGACAAAATTATATGTTTTATCGTAATACAATAATAGAAAAAATAATACATTTGATATGAGTGAGATAAATATACGTAACTATCTCTACTTGATATGATCACAAGTATTTATTTCTACAATATGATGATCATATATTGACTAATTATATGCTTATGGTTTATTGAGCAACAACGTACTAATATGAATATCTTAGTCTATAAAAACTCATTTATTTCCAACACTGACTATTCAGATTACACAATTTCAGGCGGTCTCAGTTACTTTTCCATCCTTTCTTTTTACGACTTGTCACTCATACATAGGTGTGTCGATTGTCCTCTTCCTTTCATCCATATATTTTCTGTGTGATTGTTTTTATCTATTTGGGCAGTTTTTTTTTCATATATACGAAATGCAATATTTCTAATTTTCCTCTTTAATTTTTTTTCTATTTGTGTTTCTATTCTATTATATTTTTTTGTTATGTTTTTATATATTTGAATTTTAATTTAATTTTTATTAAAGTATCCCAGCCGTGTCGTATGTTGATTTTCAAAATTTTCCCGTATTTTCGTATCTGTATCGATCGTGTCGTATCCCGTATCCGGGCTTCATAGCTGAGACGTGTGAAGTGCACTACTGCACTTAGGTTTGGCTCTTTTTTTAGTGAGATTGGGTTTGGGTCTTTAAATTTGAGTTACTAATTTTGGAACTTGGGCAACAATGTACCTTACTTTTAGTTAGTGCACAGGCCTGCAGGCTACCCATGGTCCGACTGGGCTAGCCCGTCATGGGCTCGGGCTTTTTGGGTCGGCCTAAAAAGTCCAAGTGTAAAAATGGGTACAATTCCTTCGGCTCAAGTCCTATATTTTATCGGCCAGGCCCATTTTGTCGGCTCTAGATATTATAGTGTGGTTTGATTAGAGTCATCTTAGATCTTAATCCATTTTTCTAAAGACGTCTTAATCGATCAGAATAGTTTTTCTTATCGATGAGATAATTTTTTTTTAAACTATCTAACTGTCTAGTCTCAACTCTCAAACCAGATAGCTCCTAGTCGAGTAGAGCAAGTCCACTGGAATGTGTTTTCTCCTTTCAAAACGCTCTGACGCCTTTACTAGTCTTTAAACACCCTTAATGGTCGCTCCTAGCTATGAGAACACATTCAGGTTCATTGGTTGAGTCCCAAAACTTTAAGAGAAGCTCCAATAAATCTGACAATGTTCACCCTAAAATTCATATTTTTTTTCTACAACTTGACTACAATTTAATATATCAAGAGCTCAAATTTCTGCAAAGAAAATTCAACTTCTGACCCAAGCTTCGGTGGTTGACCCTTCAATTTAAATTAGTTTTCCACCCAAAAACTTGGGCAAAAGACTATACATCACACTCATAGAAAATTCTCATTTAAAGAGATAAGGGGGAGATTATTGTAGTTGTGGGTATTTGTAGGATGGATGGATAAAGGTTGACCTTGAACACCTTTTTTTTTACCAAAGACCTCGAACCCTTAGTTATATGATTTTATATGAATGAACTGTGTGTTTCGATGTGTGATATTTGTTATGCGTTACATTAGATAATTTTGTTTGTGATCTGTACCTGAGCTTGTCTGCTGGATATCACTCAGAATATCAAATCTTATCTGTTTGCTACTTGGCCTGTGCTCCACGCCCAGAGAAAAAGGGGCGGGTGTACCTGCAAATACATTCCAACGCCCAAGTCAGGAGCGAACGAGCAAAGTAGCAATACTAATGAATAGTGTGTACCTGACAACTGACGCAATGAATGCTTACATAGTGTGCGCGAATCACGCCTGGTCGTTGGATGGTCGTACGGATTTATCTGTGCCGTTGATCTGGCCTTTTTACTCTTTTGCCCATTCTCGTTTTGGGTCATCCTTCATTGTCATAGCTGGAGTGGGCTTCGGCCCACTCTAGAACAGTTGCCCCCCAAGCCAAGATCATGCTAGGGACGGGCGAAGGCTTGAATCTTGACCGCTTTCTATTGCCCCCGAGGGCTTTTGCCCGGTCAGTCGCGCATCTTGACAATCTTGTTTTTAGATCTTTTACGACACGTGGCTGTGGAAGCGAAGCGACGCCTCCTTTTTCCTGTCAGTCATGAATGACCCCTCGATTTCTGAAATGGCAGCGTGTAGTTATGATGACGGTTCAAATTCCAAGACGTGATCAAGCGAAGGGTCGCGTCGTTTCGCCTGCCTGCACCTTGGGCCTTATAAATACGTTGCCCCCTTTTCTCCTCATTCTTTGCTTTCTACCCTCCATACTCTGAAAACGAGCGTAATTTCCTCTCGCAATGACCAAGAGCTTGCTGTGATTCTGGCCCGGTGTTCACCCGTGCACGAGCTTCCTCTCAGGCGGTTTCACTCCTCTGGTCGCTTGATTCTACTTATTAAGGAGCACACTACTTTGTGCCCGAATTTTTCTCCTACTCCAGGTGTGTACTTTCCTTTAAATCCTTGTTTGCTCGTTATTTCTGCTTTCGTTGTATAGAGCGAGGAGGGGGTGTCAGGTCCGGGGTCGACCTTGTCGCCCCCTTCTGCGAATCATCATATAGGGTGATCCTGACTTTCCCTCTCCTTGCAGGGTAGGGTACTGGCGTGAACAAAGAAAACGACTAGGATCTCTGGTCGCCCTTCCGCTAATATGGCTGAGCTCGCTGCTCGTTCGGGAGACCCTGCCACGAGTGAGCTTCCCTCTTCTGAGACTCTTTCCTCTTCGACCGATCTATCTACCTCCTCCTCCTCTGGTCGCTCTTCCTCATCAAATACCTCTGAAACCGTCCAGTCTCCTCGGGCGAATTTACCTCAGGGGAACGAGAGGTATGCGAACCCCGCGCCTCCCCCTGTCCCGACCAACGAGATGATGCCAGAAGAGCACGACTGGAAAGGCAGGCTCGATGATGATCGCTCTGGGATTTCTTCTGCCATTCTTCAGCAATCCTCAGTCTTTCCGCCGGGTGATGAAATGATGCCTCTTTTTACTAAGTTGATTGGTTACGGCGATCAAGAGTGGAGGGCCGAAGGCGTTCCATCTGAAGAGCATGCGGCGACAATTCCTACTTCTCTGAGATTCATTATGTACACCAACACCCTCCGAGACTTGAGAGTGCGGCCTCCTTTTACCTTCTTTCAAAGGTGCGTTCTAAGAACCCTCGGGGTCGCCCCTTCTCAACTCCACTTTAATGCATGGGCGCTCATCAAATCTTTTGAGGTGGTGATGGCCGCTCTGGACCGTGATATTAATTGTCGCCTCCTCTTTAGCTTGTTTGACGTTAGTCGTACTGTGGAGGTGAAGAGCGAGCCCAGGCGCTGGGAGCAAGTCTCTTTGAAGAGTCGTAAGGGTACGATCAAAATTTTCAAGCCCTTCTGCGAATCTGCCAAGACTTGGAGGCATGCTTTCCTCTGGGTCGTTCCGGTTAATGATCGAGCTCGCGAAATGGTTGGGACTTTGGATGCTCAAGGCCACATTGCTTCCATGAAGTTTCCCCTCAACTGGGCTCATTCGCATTATGATCACGAAACCATTCACTATAGGCACCAAAGGAGGCTCAGCGAATACGACCTTGAGAGCATCAGAATGTTGGAGACATTGGTTACTTGGTTGCCCGGGGAGATTATCCCTTGTAATAAGTTTGCTTGCGTCAAGACTGTTGAGCACGCTCAACATAAACTTGGTGTGACTCTTTCTTTGCCCATTTATTTTGGTCGTTATCTGCTATTTGATTCTAACCTTTTTTCTTTTGACTTTACAGCTGAGATGTCAGGTGTTGGGTTTGAAGCTCTCTTGCTCAAGACCAAGTCTAGAAAAGCAAAAAAGGTTACCTTTGCTGATTCTTCATCTCACAATATCAACATTGAGGGCGGTCAGAAATCTCCTGTTCGCGAGCGTGGATCGGTTTCAGGATCCAAGAAAAGAGATCGGGTGCAACCCTCCACGAAGCCATTCAGATCGACCTTGACCCTCCCCAATCCAAGAGGAGCAAAGAAGCACCAAAAAAGCCATCCCTAGATTTAGACGATCTCAGGGAACCTGATTTTGAACGCCTTCGCGAGGACCCCCTTTTATTCATGTCTGAAGTTGCCAAGGCCGCTTCTCAAAAACTTGCTCGCTATAAGTCCGTGGAGGCTGAACGTCAAGCAGGTATGCGTTTAGTCCATCGTAATTTATGGTTGGAGGGTGACCTCTTAGATAAAACTGATAAGTATAAATCTGCTCTTGGTCGTATCACAGAGTTGCGAGCAGAGCTAGAGAGCACCAAGAAAAAACTTGAAGAGGCTGAGGTCGCTCTCCAACCCACCAAGGATGCACTTGGCACGGTCACTTCTAAACGTGATGCGGCCATAACAGCCAAGGCAGATGTTGAGGCCAAACTTGCCACCGCCAATGCCAGTTTGACCGAGCAGTCTGCCAAGGTTACAAAATTGGAGGAGAAGGTGGTCGGTCTTAAGGAAGATTTGAAGGCCGTGGAGGGCGAACGTGATAAAGCTAAGGACGAGCTAGAGATTCTGGAAGACATGACCATTTCAATTGCCAAGGGGTGGTTTGACGAGGTTGTTGCTCAGATCCAGTATTGTTATCCCGCACTGGAGATTAACCCTGAGATCGTGAGCAATGATCATTTTTTGAAGAACGGGCAGATTGTTCGCCTTGTAGAGAAAGATGAAAATGGAAACGTCATCCAAGAAGAAACGGTCATCTATAGCCGTCCTGAGTGACTTGTCTTTGTACTCTTGTTTATTTCTTTTGAAAAATGCATTTTGTTGCTTTCCTTGGGGACCTAGTGGTCGCCCTTATTTTGTAACCTTTTGTGGAGCCCGGCCTTCTCCGGGCAAACTTTAATGCACGTTTCCTTCTATCAATTCTTTGCCTTTTAACTTTTTCTAAGTTTGATTTTAGTTTGCTTTTGGTCGTTTAGCACGAGCTAAATTTTGCGTGAGTGCCCGCGAAACAGCTTACCAAGTTTCTACTTGAGATTTAGCTCGTTTATCAGGCGCGTTCGAACTTAAGCTCGCTTAAGTTTCACCCTTAGCAGTTTATCAAACTCGGTTTGAACTTAACTCGCTTAAGGGGTCGTTCGTTATTAGATCGATCAACAACTTTAAAGAAAATCAAGAATTTAAGAAATTCCTCGTCATTCTATTGACGGATGAGCGGGCCTCAATAAAAAACCCCGTAGGGAAAAAGAGTGTCCCGCCCGTTTTGATTTTCATTCATCATTCAAGTAGTAACATGACATTCTTTCATATTTACAAGGCATCAAGTAAAATATCTCCTAAGGTTTGTTGCATTCCAAGTGTTCGAAATCATTCCTCCATTCATTGTTTGCAAGATATACGTTCCTTTGCCCGTCTTGGCAGCTACTTTGTAGGGACCTTCCCAATTTGGGGCGTGCTTCCCCTGGCTTGCATTCCTCTGGCCGATATCTGCCTTTCATAAGACGAGCTGTCCTACTTCGAACGACCAAGGAACGACCTTGGCGTCATGCCTTGTTGCCACATTCTTCTTAACCAATGCTTCTCTCAGGGCTGCCTTGCTCCGCAGTTCTTCCACTAGATCGAGTTCCTCCCTGGTGGCCTGCTCGTTCTCGGGCGGCTGGAAAGGATTGGTCGTCCTCCAGTTTAACTTTCCCATTTCTACAGAAATCAGAGCGTCCGTCCCATAAACCATCCTGAAGGGGGACTCTCCCGTAGTTGAGTGTGGTGTGGTTCTGTACGCCCATAGCACTGAAGGGAGCTCTTATGCCCATTTTCCCTTGGCCTCGTCCAATCTTCTTTTGAGTCCTCTCAGAATGACTCTGTTGGCCACTTCCGCCTGCCCGTTTGTTTGCGGGTGCTCTACTGATGTGAAACGCTGTTTCACACCTAGCTCGACCAAAGTCTCTTGGAAGTTTCGATCAGTGAATTGCGTGCCGTTATTTGACACGATGACCTCTGGGATCTCAAACCGCACCAAAATATTTCTTTTGACGAACTTGAGGCAATTTTTTGAAGTAATTGTGGCCAATGGTTCGGCCTCAATCCACTTGGTGAAGTAGTCAACTGCCACTATCAGAAACTTGAGCTGACCAGGGGCGAGGGAGAAAGGTCCCAATAGATCAATTCCCCACCGTGCAAACGGCCAAGGAGCTGTCATACTGTTGAGCTCGGTCGGAGGAGCAATGTGAACATCTGCGTGTCTCTGATGTAACACCCCCTTTTTCTAACCTTTAAAAGTGGCGCTACACTTAAATAATAATCCCATTTCTAATTCCTTTTGAAAATATATTGATTCAAAGTAAATATCAATTCAAATTATTAACTCATGTAAAATAATTTTCTAAATGTTTGAGAAGATATAAAGGAAAATCATATCATAAAACATCATAAAATATATATAAATATGCATCATATATCGATCATTGTCGTCAGGTCATGACCATGCCCTTAGGCTTACACAGGGTCAATAACTAAGTACCACATCTCACAAAAGTATCCAAAAGGTGGTACGTCCTATAAAGTTATATCTATCACAAGTCAGGCTGCTACTGCATCTATTTCCCATATATGCTCGCACTCGTCCTCCAAGAACCTAATCTGACTGTGCCCAGAGTGACCCAGTGGTTCCCCCGTCGTCATCTGAAATGTAAGGGGTGAAATACTCGTACACAAGTTTGCAACAAGATGGTTACACAAGTTACAGATAATAGGATACAATCACAAGTAATAATAGTATATAGACATAATAAGTGACACACATCAAACTCAATCAATACTAAGACAATTAACCACACACAATCACCAAATCCTGCAAAACATGACTAACATTCTAGTGAAATCAATTATCGATAGTTAGTCAAATAAACTAGATATCACACTTATCCTGTAATCCATCAACAAATTTAGTCTACTATCTAAAAATAATATACTCAACCTACTCCACGGAGATTTCTCTATCATCTTGAGCGTAAGGCCGTTTCAACTGCTATAACATGATTGTTTGTAATGAGATGATATCCAATCCATACTCCAATCATTCTGGCCCGAGCGCTGCACCTTATTATAGATAGTCCTATACAGTCAGGCTCACCGTGTCGGGTAGTACGATTTCCCCCAGCCAGGTTGCTACAACTGACCATTGGTAGGAGTTCGAAACACAAGTGCCCCCAGAAGGTCTGTAGTCGACCCAACCGAATCTATCCTCAGTCTTATATACTTGATAGTATTATAAGAAACATCCTGTAATAGCTCTTAGTAAAATCATCAGTCTTACTAATCTAATCCATAATCAACTTGACAATTCAGTCCTTAGAATCCATAGAACAACTTGTGACATATACCTTAACTAATCAATCCTCATAAGTCATATCCCTAAGTAAATAGACAACTAGTATTCTCGACCAAATTCAAAATATACTTGTTTTGACACATTTGCAAATAACTCAAACAAATCAAAATCACACAAATCACCTAAGAATATCTAAATAATATATATACAAGCAACACACAATTTGTGCCCATCAACTTATTATTAGTATTTCCCCTTACCTTGAATTTGTTCCAAAAGAGTTTGTTGGTCAGCACTTGCTTCAAATTCCACAATACCTATTACTCATCAAAACAACTATGTCTTAATTTACTATATCCATAACTATAAATTTCATAACTAAAGTTCTCCTTTTTATTAGAGTATTTAAAAAAATCGTTTACTACTGGTGTTTAGCTACTTGTTATTTATAACTTGGGTTTAAGTATCATTCATTTAAGTTTATATAATCAAACTAATGAATAAAAAAAAAATAGGTGCTTCTCTGTACATAAATGTGTGCATATAAGTATTTAGTTTAGTCCATCATTAATCAAGCTTTTGAATCCCACCTTAAAACAATGTCATAAATAAATTAGCTACAGTACCGTATCCTAATATTTGAAACAGATTAAAATATAAATAAAATCTAAACTGAAAGTTGCTAATTAACATGGAACGAGTCTGCATAACAGAGAGAGAGAGAGAGAGAGAAAAAAAAAGTATATACAATTTATGAGAACAAATTTTCATTACTACTAGTAAAAAGGAAATTTGTAAGATCATGTAGTTTGACAGAAGTTTTCTTGAAAAACTGAAAAAGAGAACAATAGAAAGACTAGAAATGATAGAAAGTTTTAAAGAGAGAGAGGTTTAAAGAAAAACCTGGAGAAAGCTTTCGGTGATGTGAGAAAAAAAGTGAAGTGAATGGGTTCTATATATAGTAATCACAAGAGGTCATCCGGTCAAAACAAGTGGATACGTACCGGTAATAAATTTTTTCCTGTTCATCCTCTTTCAACCACACACTTATTCTCCCTATTTTATTTCTTACTTATCCGTTACACTGGTAATAATAAGAGACGTATTTTTAGCAAAATAAAATTGTGTAGATACAATTTCGATCTTTATATTTTATAGAACTTAACGAACTAAATTTCAAAAAAATTCGATAAGTTTGGACTTTTTAGTACGGTACAAATTTGCACTGACAGATACTTTTTAACTATAATTTGATTGAGTTTTTAGCTCAAATATTTTTCATAACCTTCCATAATATTTCTCTCTAGTCCTAAAAAATTATTTTTCTTAAAAACACTCTCTAGATATTAAACTAATTATTATATCACATAAAGTAAATACACAGTTATAATACACACAAACGAAGTAAAGTTCAGGGTGTTACATTACTACCTCACTAAAAAAAAATTCGTCCTCGAATTTGTGTACCTTAAAACAAACTCGGATATTGCGCTCTCATATTATCTTCTAATTCCCGTGTTGAATCTCCGGTTTCTTGATCCCATACAACTTTGACCAAAGATATTTGTTTTCCTCGAAGTTGTTTGATCCTCCTATCTTCGATTCTTGCTGGAGATGTCTCATACGACAAATTTTCTTTTAACGGTACTTCATCGGGTTCAATTATGTGAGATGGATCAGAAACATACTTCCTCAGCTGTGAAACGTGCAACACATTGTGAATGTTTGATAGAAAAGGCGGTAAAACTATTTGATAAGCTACTGGACCAATGCGTCGAATAATCTGATATGGTCCAATGAATTTCGGAGTGAGTTTCCTTGACTTAATAGCTCTTCCGACTCCTGTAGTTGATGTAACTCTTAAAAACACGTGTTCACCTTCTTGAAATTCGAGAGGCCTTCTTCTTCTGTCAGAGTAACTTTTCTGTCTGCTTTGTGCAATCTTCATCCTTTCACGAATTTGTTTGACTTTTTCCGTTGTTTGTTGCACAATCTCCGGTCCTAACATAACACTTTCCCCATCTTGATACCAACATAACGGTGTTTGACATTTCCTTCCGTACAAAGCTTCGTAGGGTGCCATTCCGATACTCGAGTGAAAACTGTTATTGTAGGTAAACTCAATCAATGGTAGCAGACTATCCCAACTTCCTCTATTATCCAGAACACAGGCTCTTAGTAAATCTTCTAGAGATTGAATTGTCCTTTCTGTTTGTCCATCTGTCTGAGGATGGTACGCTGAACTTAGCCTCAACTTCGTTCCTAAAGCTTCTTGTAAACTTTGCCAAAAATAAGAAGTGAATTTCGGGTCTCGATCCGAAACAATACTAGAGGGAACTCCATGTAGTCTGATTATTTCCTTAATGTATATCTCAGTCAGCTTCTCCACATTGTAGTTAATTCTCACAGGTAAGAAATGTGCCGACTTAGTCGGCCTGTCCACGATCACCCAAATTGAATCAAAATTTTGTGCCGTCCTTGGTAATCCTACTACGAAATCCATTGAAATGCTTTCCCACTTCCATTCTGGTATATTTAATGATTGAAGCATACCGGCAGGTTTCTGATGTTCAACTTTCGCTTTTTGACATGTTAGACATTATGCGACGTATTCTGCCACCTGTCTTTTCATTCCTGGCCACCAAAAATTTTGCTTTAGATCTTGATACATTTTCGTTGCTCCTGAATGAATACTCAGTTTACTCTTATGTGCTTCATCCAAAATCATTTTTCTCATTTCAAAATTATTTGGGATACAAACTCTCCCGTTGCATCGCAAAATGCCATCGATTCCTAAACTGAACTCTGCAGCTCGTTCCTGTTCGATTAGTTTTCTCTTTTCCTGCAGATGTTCATCACTTGCTTGCTGTTCACGGATATCCTCCATAAGTCCGCTTGACACCTTGATCATTCCTAAGGAAATCTTTCCACTAGTCAGCTTCACCGTTAGATTCAGAGCTCGAAATTTCTCTAACAGTTCTAACTCCTTAGTCATCATAGCAGAAACGTGAATCATCTTTCGGCTCAATGCGTCAACTACAACATTTGCTTTTCCCGGGTGATAAAGCAAGCTAAAATCATAGTCCTTTAGAAATTCCATCCATCGCCTCTGTCTCATGTTGAGCTCTTTTTGATCGAAAAGATACTTCAAACTCTTATGGTCACTGAAAACATCAAAATTTGCTCCGTACAAATGATGTCTCCAGATTTTTAACTCAAAGACTACTGCAGCTAGTTCCAAATCATGGGTAGGGTAGTTCTTCTCGTGAGTCTTTAACTATCTTGAGGCATACGCTACAGCTTTTCTATGCTGCGACCGAAAAATCCGGAAGACGGATTCTTCCTCATTTCGAAAATGAAGCCGCCATCAATATTTAATTGTTAGGGAAAATATTGAAAAAAAACCCTTTATTTTGGGTTCTGGGGTCGATTATGTATGGGGAAGGTGTAAGCACCCCACAACATCCTCTCTAAAAAAAGGTTACCTTTTAATTAAATGTGTAGAAAAAGCTAATTCTAAAAAATTTCTATTTACCCTTTTTATTATTTGTGAGTTTGAAAAGAAAGAAAGACTTAATAAAAATTAATTATTTTTGTGCTTGACGGGAGTGTGCCCCCGCTCCTACGTATCTCCGGGTGCGATGGAGAATTCAAAGCTACGTAGTTCTTGGGTAGAAAATATTTGTGTGTTGGTTTTTTTTTATTATTTGAATGTTTTTGAAATTTGGGTAGGTGTTCATGATGACCAAACAAGTAAGCTCAGAGTGATCACAACTAATAGCCCATTTGAAAACTAAAATTATTTCTAACGATCAAACAAGTTAAACTCAGAGTGACCATTAGTAATAACGTGTTTTTGATGTGAGTTTGATTGTTCAAAATAATTGGCTTGGAAATATAATAGTGAAATTCATTTTTAAAAAAGAGTGTTTAAATGGAATGTGTGGGGTGTGAACCGCAAGGCCCAAAAAGAATGACAACCCATACCCTAAAACAAAAGCCCATAAGCATGAACCTTAGGAGGTGGGGGGTACGAAATAGTAAACAGGGGTACAGTTGAAAATAGAGGGGCTGTATCATTAGAAAACAGGGTGCAAGTATAAGTTTGAAATTTTAAAAATAGAGGTTGTATCATTAAATCATGGGTGCAAACAGCAGTCCGAAAATTTAAAGAAGAGACTATATCATTAAAACACTGGCGTGCAAATAGAAGTACGAAAATTCCTTTTGCATCATATAAAATATTTCCTTAATGGTGTCAATATCTCTATACAAGCATTTAATAAAATTAATTTTTTTGGTTTTAAACAGAAGTTATTGGTCTGATGGCTAATATTATATATTTTTTTTAAAACCCACATTATTGCTAAATTATTGAAAAAAAAGTCAAACAAGAATCGATACATTCAGATTAAATGGGTGATTATTATAACAGAATAACAAATATAATATGTTAACAGCATTATAATTCCTACCATCACCATAGGCTTTTAACATTCAAAAAATAATAATAATATAGAACAGAAAAATTGTGGACAACATCAAATGAAGATAAATAATTGCAGAAAATTGAAATGAGATAAAAATAAAGTCTTTTTACCAAATGTTCTTGCAATGAATCACACTTTCCAGATCTCACCAACAATAACAACAACAAAAATAAAGCAATGAAAATTTTAGAAGAGGAAAAAAAAACGAAAACTTGCTCTCTCTCATTCACTCAAAAGCTCTGGCCTCTTCAAAGATTTGGCACATATTTATACTAAAAAAACAAACTTGCAGTTGTGTGCTTTGTCCTTCGTTTTTTTTACTGAGTCTTGCGCACAGCTCCTTTTGCGTGTTAGCCTTGGAAAAAACGTGATGGAAAACGTGGTTCCTTGAATGAAATCTTGAACTGTTAAAAGACCATTAGTTTTTTTTGTGTTGATGACAAAAAATGGCGATTTCGTGTGAGAGAAGAGAGAAAGAGACACCAAAAATGAGATTTCGTGTGAGGGAGGAAGGAAAGAAAGGAAAGAAAACGTTGGAGAGAGAGAGAGTTGGGCGGCTACTTTTTTGGAGATGATTGAAGTGATTAGAAATTAGGGTTTGTGATGGAGGCAATTAGGTTTTGTGAGTGAGTGAGGAAAATAAGGCAATCCGGGTCAGGCTAATTCGAATGGGCCCTCTGATAGCCCAAATTTTTTGTATCATAAAAAAAAAGCTACTTACACCCCTTTTTACCATTCGCCCCTCCCCTTCTCTTTTCTTGTTTTTTGTTCTGTTTTTCCTTTTTATATCCTTAAAGATTTATAGTAACTAAAAAAAAAATTGTATATTTTCACTTTTACAAAACATGACGAGGAGAAAGAAAAAGTGCTATTATTATTTTCTAAAAGAAAAGAACTTTTATATATATTTTTTTAAAAATAAAAGGTCAGACAAAATTAGGGTATAACACTGCATAAGAACACAACCTAATTCTTGATGTGAAGCATCACAGTACACTTCATACGGTTCATCTGGTTGTGGCAGAACTAATACTGGTGATGTTGTTAAACACGTCTTCCCCGTTGCTCGTTAACTATCGAGTAGGACGTTGCTCGTCTGCGAACGAGCGCAGTCTCTTTGGGATCCTCAGGCTCTTCCCCATTTTTTATGTAGTTAAAGATGGGGTCGATCCAAGATGGTGCTGAATCGATCTCACATATGGCCGCTCCCAGGGCGGTCTCCAGCCTTACACTTGGTTGAGACAGGACTTTTTGTATTACACTTCTATGATTGCCAGGGTTCTTGGTGCTTGCGAGCTTGGACAAGATGTCCGCCCTAGCATTTTCTGTCCTAGGGACGTACTTGACTTCAGCGTAATCAAATTTTTGCATCAACTCTTTGACCTTCGCTAAGTATCTCTGGAGGATCTCGTTTTTGGCTGAAAAGATGTCTTTGATTTGGGAGATCACTAGTAACGAGTCTGATCGGAGTTCTACCCTTTTTACATTAAATTCTAGAGCGAGCAACAACCCTGCTATGCAGGCTTCATACTCAGCTTGATTGTTGGAAGTTGGGAACGAGAAAGCCAAAGAGACTTCAATGGTCGTTCCTTCTTTATTCTCAAGAATCAAACCCGCTCCACTGCCCTTACCATTGGATGATCCATCAACGTGCAAAGTCCATGAATCCTGAACTGGATTCTCCGTCCCTGGGGTCAACTCTGCAATGAAATCAGCCAAGATTTGGGCTTTAGTGGCTGACCTAGGCTCATACTTAATCCCAAATTCTGATAATTCCACGACCCATTTGATCATTCTGCCCGCTAGATCTGGTCTATGCAGAATCTGTCTGATGGGTTGATCGGTGCGCAGTGCGACCTGATGAGCCACGAAGTACGGTCGCAGCCTTCGGGCTGAGACAATTAATGCCAAAGCCAACTTCTCAATATTTTGATATCTAAGCTCGGGTCCTTGCAGTACTTTGCTGACAAAGTAGACTGGATTTTGCTTTGTTCCTTCCTCTCGCACCAAAACAGCGGCCAGAGCCTCGTCTGTGATGGATAAGTACAAATATAGAGTTTCTTCAGGCTCTGCAGTTGTCAAAATTGGAGGTTCTGCCAAGGCCGTCTTTAATTGTTCGAGAGCTTGGTCGCACTCGGGCGTCCATTCAAATGTAGACTCCTTCTTTAACAACTTGAATAAGGGCAATGACTTGTTCGCTGCTTTTGAAATGAAACGAGAGAGAGCAGCCACCATGCCATTGAGTTTTTGTATTTCTTTTTTGATCGTTGGTGGCCTCATCTCAGTTACTGCTCGACATTTGTCTGGGTTGGCTTCTATTCCCCTTTCTGTGAGATAGAATCCTAGGAACTTGCCCGCTCTTACCCCAAAGGTGCACTTTTCTGGGTTGAATCTTAATGAGTTTTTCCTGGCTTCTCTGAATACTTCTTTTAGGTCGTCTACATGAGCTTGGTCCTCTTTGCTTTTGATAATCATATCATCTAAGTATACTTCCACCATTTTTCCTATCTGGTTCTGAAAAACCTGGTTCATCATACATTGGTAGGTTACCCCAACATTCTTTAGTCCGAACGGCATGACTCAGTAACAGAAGTTCCCTCTGTCCGTCCTGAACGCTGTCTTTTCCTGAGCGGGTGGGTGCATGGCAATCTGATTGTACCCAGAATAGGCGTCCAAGAAGGACAGGATCTTGTATCCACTCGCATTATCGACCAAGCGATCTACACTTGGGACGGGGAAAGCATCATTTGGGCATGCTCGGTTGAGGTCAGTATAGTCTACGCACATCCTCCACTTGCCATTCACCTTTTTAACTAAGACGACATTGGACAGCCACGTCGTGTACTTTATCTCTTTGATGAACCCCGCTTCGAGCAGGTCTTCGACGGCCTTGCACGCTGCACGTGCCTTTTCCTCTTTCTGAACTCTTCTTCTTTGAGCCACCCATTTTGCTCCCGGATCCACCGCTAAATGATGGCAAGCTACTTGGGGTGGAATCCCGGCCATGTATGCGGCACTCCAGGCGAACAGATCTGCATGTTCTTTTAAGCATTGGACGAGCTTGTCACGAACTTCCGAGGGGAGGTTTCTCCCTATTTTGATCGTTCTGCTAGGATCGTCCCCTAGTTGCACATGACAAAATTCTTCATCTGGTTCTGGTCGTTTAATCCGCTTCTTAAGCTCTTTAGTCAGAAGGTAGTCCCCTTCTTCCTCCTTGCTGATCTGGATGCTATCTGGATCATAACGGGCATCCAGATCAGCCAGGTTTACTTGCTCGCCACCTTTCATGGCTTCCTCTATTTCTTTTGCTACTTTTTTGCCCTTTTCCTTCAACCCCAAAAGAAAAGCTCGCTTTGCGGACAATAAATCCGCTTGAAGGGTAGCGACTTCCCCAGCCTTGGTGTAAAACTTCATTTTCAAGTGGACGGTGGATGGCACTGCTTCCAAACGGGCAAGGGTTGGTCGACCAATGATGCATTGATAAACAGATTTACATGGCAGTACAATGAAATCTGTTCTGACCATTCTGCAAATGGGGTTTTCTACAGTATCATCCCCGAAGGTCACCATCAACTCTATTCGTCCTATGGGGGTCGTAGAAGCCCCATTGAACCCGGTTAATACTGTCCCTCTATACGGCCTCAGGTGGTCCTTTGAGATTTTTAACACGTTCAACAGGTCTTCGAAGATTATATCTGCTGAGCTCCCCTGATCTACCAATATCCGTCTAACTTCCTTGTTTGCCATCACTGCGATTATCACCAGGGGTACTTCGCAGTTGGGCGTCCCATCAATGAGATCCTCGTCTCCAAAGGAGATGGATGGTCGCTTAGAAGGTGGTCTTGGAGTGGAGGTCGAGGCAATGCTCATGATTTCGTCCCATCTTCTTTTGATCGATTTGTTGGTTGAGGCGTCTGTGGGAATTCCTCTGGAGATTACCATGGTGACTGGTCTTCCCCTTGATTTTCTTGTGTCCACAACGTCTTCATCATCGTCCTCTTCTACAACCTTGACTGCCTCGTCCACTTGCTCTTTTCCCTTTCTAGGTAAACGGGCAACCTGCCTTTCTCCTTGTGTATCAGCTTGATCTCTTTTTACGTATTGAGTCAACTTCCCTCTTCTGATCAACGCCTCCACACCGTCTTTCAGAGCCATGCAGTTATTAGTATCATGCCTGTTACTTTTGTGAACCTGCAATATTTCTTTGAAGGGCGCTGTCCCTCTTTAAGAACGAGGGGTTATGGTGGCCTGATATCCCTGAATTCCGCATTTGCACATTCTGCTAATATGTTCGCATACGAGGTGTTCAGCTTGGTGCGTTTAGCAAAATTTTTTGACCCTGCTCTCTTTGTTTGGACGGGTGTTAACATAGTCTTCCTTGCCCTTTTGGTCTCTTTCTGGTCGCGAGCGTTAATTCATGCCCGCCTCAGCGGCTTCTATAGCGGTCGTTCTTTCTTCGTAATTCATGAATCTTTGTGACCGTCTAAGGAATGTCTCTAGATCTCTGGGAACATGGAGTCCTACATCCACCTCAAAGCGACTTCCCCTCAAAAGACCCGTCCTTAAGAAGAATAATCTTTGATTGTCATCCAAGTTCCGGACTTGGTCGGCTTCTCAGTTGAACCTCTCCACATAACTTCGCAGAGGCTCATCTGGACCCTGCCTGATCGTGATCAGAACATCTTGGGACTTTGGTTTGATTCTAGAGGTCGTGAAACGGGCGGTAAACGCCCTAGCCATCTGCTCCCAAGATGAAATGGTGTTGGGTTTCAGCTCGGTAAACCATTCCAGTGTTGACCCCTCTAGAGTGAGGGGGAAGATTTTGCATTTGACGGGTCCAGGCGCTCCTCTATACTTCATCATAATGTCAAAGTGCTTTAAATGGGCGTCCGGATCTTTCACGCCGTTGTACATCTTAAGATCGGACAGAGGTTTTTGCAACGAGTGTGGAATACGAAATTCATCTATCTCCCTTGTGTACGGTCCCAGGTTGGTATCTCCCCTTTCTTTACGACGCGGTCGCTCCTTTGAGTGGCGGGCTACATGACCGTGATGTTGGTTATTGGAGTAATCTTTTGACCAGCACGGGTATCGCTCGTTGGATCGGCTACGAGAGCGAGCGTGTGAACTAGTCGATCCATAAGAGGACCCTTCATGCGAGGATTCTTCAGGCTAGTAAGTGTAATCGGAGGTAGATGGAGTTCTTCTTGGCGGTGTGGGTCCTCCTCCTCGTCCCCTCCTTGGGGGTGGAGATCTATGGACCAGTTGCCTACGCGGAGGCGATCGATAAGCCCTCGATGGACGTGCTCGCAAAGCCGATGTACCCTCATGATGAAGTCGCTGTTCTGGAGCCGTGTGTGCTCGCCTTGAGGCGATATGATCTTCTAACTGCGTAAGTCGATCATTGTTGCGATTTAAAGCCTGATTCCGGTCGTGCAGTAATTCTCGCAGCTCTTGGACCAGGTCTGCGGGAAGTTCGACCGTGACTTGTTGTGCAGGGATCAACGGGACGGTGCTGGTGCCTGCTACACCTGTTGGTGGTGGTCGAGCAGGGATCTCGGCCACGCTTTGAAGACGAGTAGCGGCCTTTGGTCGGCCTCGAGGTGCCTTTGGTGGCATCTGAAAGGATGGTGGAAAGCGCGCGGGCTATTGTCAATATATAATATCCATAGTAGTCTTGTAAATGTGACATTGATAAGAGGGACAATCTCATAGTAGTCTTGTAATTTTGATAATCAGTAGCAAACTCCAAGAAACGAATACTGTTGTGATCTTATAAGATAATTTGAAGCATGATCTCTTAGGAAAATTTTGATGATACTATAGATATGGATTTAGCCATTTAGGATTGATTCTCGTGAACCGAAATAGCGCAAAATTGCACTCTGACCTTGCATTAATCGATTAACACGACTAGTTGAACGATTAGGATCATATAAAAGCCAAAATTGAGTTGAGTATTTATAAAACGATAAGGATGATTTAGATGAACCTAAATCAACTAGATAGTAACCCTTAGTCAATTAAAAACTCTTTGTAACTACCAGGTACAAATGATTTATTTTCTCGACCAAATTATCTTAACTAAGCCATGAGCTT
The DNA here is from genome assembly GCA_963573325.1 of Astragalus glycyphyllos. Lineage (NCBI taxonomy): Eukaryota > Viridiplantae > Streptophyta > Magnoliopsida > Fabales > Fabaceae > Astragalus > Astragalus glycyphyllos. The sequence continues at coordinate 38,489,307 of OY754313.1, forward strand.
TTAAGTATACAACTAAAACACCAACCCTAGTGAGTAATGTGAGCCTAAATGAAACATTGTTAGACGACTTGAGATGCCGAAAGGTGATTGTAAATCTAAGATTTAATATTGTGAAGGAAGATGAGTTAATAATGGTCTCCAACGTTCTAGTCCACGTGAGCTGCAACTCTGTCTATGTCTGCAAACTGTTAGACACATAACTTTTTGTTAAGAAAAATGATTTCTTTTGGTTTATAGATAGAGTGACAAACATCACATTTGAATTGACACACACAACTTGAAGATCTTGAGTTCGAACTTAAGTAATCACAAAAGAATATTCACCTAACAACGTCAACTTTACAAGTTATGTTAGATTTTACGAATAACGAGAATGGATTATAAACATGGTATCGGTGTTGACTTTTAAAAACTTTCAAGGACTTTTTAGAAAAATTAAAGAATACATGTTAAATTTAAAAATAATTTAAAGGACTACTCTAAGAGTAATTTTAAACAAAAAAAAAAGTGAAATAAAATGTTTTGCCAAAGTTTTATTAACTTTCTTCATATAAAGCCAAAAACCTCAACGTTGTTTACCCCTCTCTCTCTCTGCTCTGAACCTCAACACTGAACGCGAAAGGCGAAAAAAGGGGTTAGGGTTTGAAATGGATTTTGCTACGGAGAAGAAGGAATCAGAGAACAACAACAATAACCCTGAAAATGCCCACCATATCGTAGATTATTCATCTCAATTTGCATCTGATCTCAACAATAACAAAGAAACCGAAGAGCGACAAGCTCGTGAACTCAAAGCTGGTCTTCATCCTTTAAAGGTTCCTCTTTTTCCCACCTCCAATTACTTCAAAATCAACTCTTAAACAATGCAAAAACCTGATTATTAATTTTTATTATTGTTGTTGTTTTCTTGCTTAGGTCAATTTGACTATGATTGGCACCTATGAGTTTTATTTATTTATTTATTTATTTTTTCAAGTTTTTGGACTTCATAAGAAATTTAAGGGAGTAGCTGAAAGTCGAATTGGTATATGTTATAGGAATAGATTCTGGTGATTTTAGATCCAGTTTTGTAGTTTCTTTCATCATAGATTAAGATTATATAGACATGATGATTATGATATGCTATTAGAGTATTAAGAAAGACTGTGCTGAGGTGCAATTTAGTGACCAAATTGGAAGATTTGGGTTGTATGCATCGGTTTTTGCTGGGGAAGATGGTGAGGAAATTAAAATTTAGGATTGTTTTTGTTAAGGGTTTGAATAGGAGCAGCTTTCTTTGATATATTACTGCGTCTTAGAATCTTTTGATCTGAGCTTAGAAATGCTTGAAATTGTGGGAAGAGTTTAATGTATCATGTATGATATGTTGGCTGTATTGAGCTGTTCTTCTATGAAGCATATGAAGATGGTTTATGTTGTGTACATTCAATCAGGCTCATTATGATTTGCATTCTTATTTATTGCCTTCGTGGTTTATGTTTATTTCACTCTCCTCCTCCTAGGAGGCTATTAGTGCGATTTGACATATTAGTAGATTTATTGTGTTTGGTGATTTCTGTGGGCAGAGCAAATTTGTATTTTGGTATACTCGTCGAACACCTGGAGTTCGGAATCAAACATCATATGAGGACAACATTAAGAGGATTGTTGAGTTCAGTACGGTAAGGTGTTTGTTATATTGGGGGTTTTTGTTAAGTATATGTTCATTTTTCTTTGTTAATTCTTATTGCAGCATTGCTTGTGTTAATAGGTTGAAGGATTTTGGGTCTGCTATTGCCATCTTGCTCGTCCTTCTACTTTGCCTAGTCCAACAGATTTGCACCTTTTTAAAGAAGGAATTCGTCCTTTATGGGAGGTAGATACTTAATGGCCCTTAGCTGATGTTGCATTTTCTTGTTTTTAGAATTTTTGAGTTTTTCTGCTTTGGACGGAGGAAGGGCGAGGTGGGTCCTTTAACATCTTTTAATTCTCTATGACTCACCGCATGACTTTTTCTGAAGGACTCTGCTAACTGCAATGGTGGGAAATGGATTATACGATTCAAAAAAGTTGTCTCAGGTCGTTTTTGGGAGGACCTGGTAAGTGGAAATATTTTCTTCTGAGGGTTGCTTTGTCTATTGATAAAATACATGGCATGATAATGGGAAATGTTAACACTTTCATTGAATGATTTATTCAAATTTGTACTTACACTAAATAGTTTTACTAAAAATTTGGTTTAAGATGAGCTTCTGTGGTGGTTGACGATGTTTAAATTTTCCTTTAAAGTTATTAGACAATAGTCTAGTAATTTAAATCCTTTATGGGCATCAAATGATTTTGTTGTTACTTTTTATCACAGCTGAAACTGAATTATGTAATTTAATTCACATTTATAATTTACAATTAAGAAATTTGTCTCTGAGTTGTTCCATATGGCTGTACACAGTGAATTGATTTGAGGGTGACAAGGTTTCCAGGAAACAGATCTGTCTTGAAATTTGGGATTGTGAAAGGTTTTCACAATTCAGTTATGCACTTCAGATATGAAATAAAAATTAAAATGTGAACTATATATGAAAAACTTATAATTGAAAATTAAAACAAAAAATAAAAGACATGAGTTCAAAAGTGAACTATTCTAGCTCTTGCAGATATGTCGGTGGGAGACTATTGTGAAATGTGAACTATACATTATATGAATCACTTTTGGTCATATTTATTATTATGTGGCATATACATTTAGAAGGAGACTTCTAAATTTTTTTGGTCATAGATCTTTAGTCCAAATTTGCTGACATTAAATTGAAAACAACCAATGTTTTTTGGAGTTAAAATAAGACTGCTCCCACCTACTATTTTGAGTATCTTACCTTTCATTAATTTCACCCATCATTTGGGTTTGTGCAAGCTACATTTCTTTTATTTTCCACAAAAAAAATTCCTCTGCATTTTATGATGCAACTAATCAATAATAATTAATTGTTTATCAAAGAAAGTTTGTGTCCCTGAGAATAAGTTAAGGTGGGTGTGTTGTTGAAAATGGATTTGGAAAATAAATGTATTCACCAATTTAGATGAGTGTATTTTCATAGAAACTATTTCTTGCATATGCCAAAAGAATGATGTAAATGGGATTCAAATTTTCATGTATAAGGAAAGATTCGTGATTTCCTTTTTGTTAGGTAATGAGCTTAGCGCACAAGTTGTTTCAAAATATATCTTTCTCATATGAGAATGCAAATGCTAATTGGTCAAGAAGTGGAAAGAATTCAGTTTTTGTTGTTCTACATGACCTTGTTTCTTGAATCCCGAGGCCCCTCTATTTTGTTTAAAACACTTTTCTGAATATAGCAGATACTCTATCCATTTATCATAAACAATACTATGGACAACTTCTTCTCACTTCTTACTGAGATACAGCTAAAACTAGTTCATCTGTGTAGATGGTGTTGATAATGACCTAGTGAATAACCTTGGTTCTTTTGAAGTTAATATAAAAAATACAATGGCAATTTAACAAAATAATATGATATTTTGTATGTCTGTCCTTTACTGTTGTAGTCATGAAGTTTGTAATAATATTACATGCTAAGTGCAGGTTCTTGCCTTAGTGGGTGACCAATTGGATTATGGGGATAACATATGTGGTGCAGTACTAAGCATTCGTTTCAACGAGGATATATTGAGTGTCTGGAATCGCAACTCATCTGATCATCAGGTTGGCATTACGACTGACCTTATTTGTCGTTTACAATATTCATACTCGTCGTTACTAATATTCCCGCTTTCTCAATACAGGCTGTAATGGCTCTGAGATATTCAATTAAGCGTCACTTAAAGCTTCCTCACAGCTATGTTATGGAGTACAAGCCCCATGACGCTTCTCTGCGTGACAATTCATCTTACAGGAATACTTGGTTGAGAGGCTAGAGATACAACTGTGTTTTTGTTCAGGTATACTGTGGCAGTTTTTACTCTGCCTTTTAATCATTGACCAGTCTAATGATAATGTTGGGTGTTCAGAACTGGTTTTTGACTTTTGAGTTCAATGTAAGACAGCAACATTTGGACTGCTTTATGTTAGTTTCATTTGGTTACTTAATGGTTCACTCTAATTTGTGTATTGTTTTACTCCGTTGCTGTAAATAAAGTTATTCATTCCTCTTGCTTTTCACCTTCTTAAAGGAGAAAAAAGCATGACTTTTCATCCAGATGATAGATAACTCCAGTATCGTATTTTCGCCCCAAAAAAAACTCCTGTAGCGTATTTCGACATTAAGTGACTGTTTGGTTGTGCGGGAGAACCCCCTGGACGTAGGTTTACTTTCCCAAAAGTGCTGTCAACTTGTTTGGGTTTTCATCTCCACTGTACGACAACCATTAAAACTCACGGTGGCATTGAAGCAACAATTTCTAACTTCCACGTCCAGTCGGAATCAATTGTCCTCTTGCTAACATATGATTTATCAATTTTGCAGTTCATAAATGCCCTTCATCACTCACCTTTCTCAAACAGCATAACAATTCCATCAACCCAATTTTTTTTGCTAAGCTTTTGTTCCTTTAGAAGAAGATGGCAATATACCTACTTCTGCTCCTATTTTTTGCTGCATGTCTGATGTTTCGATTTCCAGTTTTTGTAATTGTCCCTATATTAGAGAAGAAGAAAACTTAGGGTTGACCTAATTTGTGTTTTGGGCCTTACATTTTAACTCTTAATTATATAATCCAGTCTCTTGATCTCTCTTATGGGAAAGCCAAACTTTTTTTCTAATACAGTCAATTTTTGTTTTTGTTACACGGGAAAGTTAAATAAACGTGGCAACAAGTTTACACTATTGTTTTGATAAAAAAACCTTTATACTAATATAAAGGCCGATAATTTATATCTAGGAAAATGCTACTTATCACGAGAAGTGTTCTCGTGAAATTTTGCGAATCTCCCTTATTAGTTGAAAACATAATAATCCTCTTAAAAATGGCTACAAGATGGTTTATTTGTTGGGGTCAAAGAAGGTTGGTTAATCCATCGTTTTGTAAAAACCAAAACTTTCCCTTGAGAGATTTAACATGTCCAAGGCTGGATTCGAACTCATGACCTTGGTTAAGCTGGAAGAGACCCCTACCATCTCATCCAAGTGCTCTTGGGTAAACTAAAGACAAATTGTTAATTCAACTGTGTTGCACAAGTTTTGAAGAAATTGATGAAACCCAACTTTTGTTTAATGGAATAGGATCCGTTGACACCAGGTGTAAGTTAAATGACTTACGCCAAATCCCATCCATTAATATTAAGTAATCCTAGGGCTAAAAATAATTGAGTCAACAAATTTTAAAAAACAAACAAATCAGGTCACGTGATCCTAAATTTTCATGATTATATTTCAATTATTCCAGATTTTTCTCTTAAACCCTTGTCTTTGTTCTTCGGTCTTAGTATACATTGAACATTTTTTTTAAATCCATACATCGAACACTTGATGAATTCTTCTTTTTCTTGATAAGTGAGATATTTTTTTTAGTCAAAGTGAGATATTGTATTAGCGGGAGTACAAGGGGGTACTCCAGTCCGTACAATTAATTTGGGGCATCGTTAAAACTTTATTGGGTCTAGATCCCATGGAAAAAAGACTCAAGGAGAAAAAAGAGTACCCAAAGAAACAAGACGACAAAACCAATTACACCGATATCGTAACACTTGATGAATTCTAATAATTTCAGTTTCCTTGATAGTAAAATCCCGTCCCATCTTTTGATAATATTATTTATAATGAGGGTGAATGGCAAGATTGTTCTGAATTCAAAAGCAATAGGATTTAAGACTATTAGTTTTCTAGGGGTTTATAGGCCAAAAGAATCCTATTTGAGCAAATTAATCCAAATTAGGGTTATTCACAATTATAAGCTGGATTTTGTTGGGGTCAAATTATGTAAAATAAATACTTTAAAAAAATAATTGATAATATTCTGAGTTTATTTGAAGGCACAGGGAAAATTTACTATCCCAAAAAGAATGAAATAACGGAGTTACTGACATTTATAAATAAACCAAAAATATTATATTTAAAAAGAACTCAAATTCCAAAACCAAATAGATTTTATGAACCGGAAAAGGTAGAAAAAAATAGTATTGATAAATTAGATAATCAAGTAAAGGAATGAACTAAACCATCATGTAATTGGGGGCATTAACTACATTGATTAGAATATTTTTTACAAATAAAAAACTAAAACAGAACAACAAAAAATATATAAAATGCAAGTCAAAAATACTTAGTAGATCAAGAATTTAACCAGTATCAGAGCACTAAGATAAGTCAATATGAATGCATTACAAGAATATAATACATCGGAAGAATAATTAAAAATAATAAAGATAAAAGTAATTTTAGATAAAATGCAATATGTAAAAATTGAATTAGAAAATAAAATTAAAATAATAAAAATATATATTAAAAATCTATAAAATGAATATAAAAGAAGTTAATAAAGAATTACAAATTAGAAGTTATATTAAAAAATTGACAAAGAGATTAGATCCATTTTATAAAAGAGATGGATATTTATATAAAGGAAGGAAATAAAAGAGAAGTTGCAATATATATCAGAATTAATTTTAGCAACTCAAAATATGGTAATTCGATAAGAAAAAGAATTAACAGATTTCAAAAAATGAATAGAAAAGTTGTCATTGTTAACCCTTTCGAAATTTAGTTATCCATCGTTACTTGTTTGTAAATATGAAAGGTTGGTTTTAGTCCAAAGTAAAAGTAAGTGTCTGTATGTTAGCAGCTCCCTATATATATATATATATATATATATATATATATATATATATATATATATATATATATATATAGCAATAGTATAATAAAAATTACATTATAAGAATAAATTTATACATATCAATTATTAGATGTGTCGAGTATATATACTAATAAGGTAGGTCCGAACGGCAACTGGGTTCAGTTTTCACCCTACGATATTGAGTACAAATTATTGGTGTGACAAAAACTCTATTTAGAGGGAAGAACAACACAGATTGACAAAAGTGGAACACACGTGGACAATCAGGTTCGTCAGCGTAGACGACTCATCGACACAGTTGTCTAATACTACAAACCAATAACATATATGGTAATAAAAAAAATATACGCAAAATATATTATTGCTTCGTTGTGATTGTGCTTATCTTTTATAGCATCATACTAGTATATTTATCGGATTAAGAGATTAATAGATTCTTTACACTCCTTACATTAGATATAATAGATTTAACCTAGTGCACGGGTATATATTACACTTCGGTTAAATCTAAGGAATATAACGGAGCCTTATGTTGAGCACAAAGCGAACTATTCTTTCGCCTTTTACTAAAAAAAAAATCTAAGGAATATATATAGTTTACATATCTTTGTTCACATACATGCTATATTACTATTTCCAAGATTTTCTAGATAAGTAATTTTTTGGAGCAATAAAACATGGGAGTTAACATTTTAGACAAAAAATAATATTCAATTTGGCAATTAAAAAGTTCAAAAAGTTCTTCTATCGGGTTTTATCTTTTGTTTTGTTTCTTGCAAAAAATTACTTAACCAGTTTGTTGTTTAAACAATTAGAACATGAATGACAAATATAATGTATATAAAATAAGACTGATTCTACAATATCCATGTAGATTTGATTGAGGGCAACAACACTCCCAAGATAAATTATTTTTTGTCTAGTTAAAATTTAGGTAATTCTGGTGAGATAATGTTTTTTAAATAGATGTAGAATTTCATATGAGATCAATAAAAGAGAGAATGTCCTCGGAAGGTAGTTCAGTTGGCGAGCTAAGAGACATGAAGGAGTTGCAAGAAATAGGTCCAGGGTTCAAACCCCGGAAACTAATATTCTCCCACCCCCACTAACATTTGCTTATCAAAATAAAAGAGAGAATATTTTAGCACCAATCTCACTCTTTCAGTTTTGTAATTTGTAAAAGTTAACTTGGGTATTTTGAGATTTTTCATCATGGATTTGTATATTGAAAACCACACTGATAAGAATTAGTAGACAATTTTTTTGCCCCTGTTGCTAAATGTGAGTACAACCTATCGATGATGAAAATCACGAAATGCACCGAGACTTCGCGAAATCCTCAAAACAACGTAACCGCTCGAACGATCCCGTAACGGCTCTTCTTGTTCCTATGACCATGAAAACGCTTCCAAACACCCCCAAAGCTGACACAACTCACTGAAATCAGAAGGTGACTTGTGGTTTCGCTCTAATATCGATTCTTTAACTTCAAAATCAGAGTTTGGGACTTCATAAGCAACATGCAAGGCTCCCCTTTGCTCAAAACTCCATTTTTTGACTAATGTTGAGCTTGATGTGTTAATGGTGAATTGAAGAGAAGGATGAGTTAGAGAATGGTATAAGAAAATCTCACATGCATTGAATCTCATTTCTATTCTTTCTCTGTCTCTCTCTATCCTCACTTCTCTCTTCTTTTCTTAATTTGCTGAAAATGTGGAATGAGAGGTGAGGTTGATGAGTGTAATGTGTTAATGAGCTATAGGCAGTTTTTTTTAAAAAAGTTGGAAAAGACCTAAATGCCTTTGGTTCATTAGTTCACTCTAAAACTCTCATTTTACCCAATATCTCCCCAATAATTACATAGTTCATGTACTAAAGTGCAACATCCCTAGTTTTGTTAATTTTGGTTTACGAAATTAACTAATGATTTATTATTCGGTTAAATAATAAATCTAGTCGAGGATATGTGATTGTCTCGAAAGCAATATATAATTGTTAAGCTATGTGATTGTTTGAATTATTATTGAAATTGTATGTGATTGTTTTGGGGTAAAAAAAAAAAATTAGAGGATAGGGGCATTTGAGTCTTTTCCTTCCCACTTACCCTTAGCTGCCCATTAAATCAAAAACATCACAAAAACCCACACAAGTCATCACTTTCAGCACAAAATCTTGAAAAACAGAAAAATTGAGAAAGAGAGAGTGGTGGGAGAAGAAGGAAACGTGAGAGAAGGAGAGGAATAATGAGAAGCTTGAACACCATCCAACCATTCTTGCATGTAGGTAGGTGATTCTTCTTCCATTCAATTTCATTTTTTTATCTCTATAAACTGATACCCATTTCAGTTCCCCAATCTTCTCCTAACCCATTTCATCATTTTTGTATCTTCAAGCTCCATTTTGGCCAAACTTGAGTTGCATTGCTTGCTTGTTGTAATGGGGGCTTAAGGAGAGTAGTAGAACCAAATACTGAAGCTACATTGTTGATTGAGAACAAGTTTGAGGTGATTCAGTTGCTGGTTTCGAATTCAGAAGAGCTTGGGTTCGGTTTGGAGGTGTTTTGAACGAATTCGGAGCTTATTCGGTGGTTCGGGTCGTTCGGACTTCGTAGAGTCTCTGTGTTTCGTGATTTTCATCACGATAGGTGAGTTTTACTCACGTTTAGGTTTTTATATTTCGATTGTGTTTGTTTGGATGTGCTGGTTGTGTGTGGCATTTTCATTTCGAAAGATTTTGAGTCGAAAACCGTAAATTTTTATAAACTACTGTTAAACCCGTATGGCAGTACCTTTGGTAAATTGTTCGTAACTTTTGGTACAGATGTCGTTTTGAGTTGGTTTTTGTTTCATTGTAAAATAGACATAATTTCTTACGAAATAGGCACTGGTTTCACTAAATTTCATTAAGAATTGATGAATTAAATTGAGTTGCAAGTTGACCAAAAAACGTTGTTTAATCTCTGTACCTCAGTGTCGTATTTTGAAAAACTGTACCAACTGGATGCTTATTTTGAAAAATAAAAATCATTTTCAGAAAGTACACTAAAAGATCTTTCCAATGAGTGGTCATTTGTACAAATCCGATGTCGTTTACTATTTTAAATAATTCGCCGAAGTAGATGTACTTCTGCAGAAAACTCTGCACCTCGGCTGTGTATGTAATGTTTGAATTCGTCACTATATATTTTTTAGAACGAATTACTCGATGTTTTGTGCGTTGATTGACATTGATTGGATTGGATTGATTGATGAATTGTTGGACTGATTGTTGTGGTTAGGTTGTCTGTTTCGGTGTATGGTACGAGTCGGAAAAAGGAACGAAATTGATTCGGATTGGAAAGCGAAACAAAAACATTAAAGTGGTGCTGCTGATGAAGCTACACGGACCGTGTGAGCTAACACGGGTGCCTGTGTGACTTTCAGGTTGCCCAGTCTTGCAGCAACTTGACTCACACGGCCCATGTTGTCCCACACGACTAGCCGTGACAGATTCAGTGTGTACCCCCTATTTTTCACTCGTTTCACCCTCAAACCGATTCATTTTCATCCCTAGTTCCTACCCTAACCTATATATTGATTAAATAACCGTAAAACATAGCAATTCGCTTATGTTTGGATTGTTTTCTGTCGAATGGTGTTGAACCGAAAATATTTTGAAAAGAACGACAACTAGGGTACGTGTGAGCACATGTCTTTTCCGAACTAAATGTTCTAATTATTAAATCAAGGATTGAAGCGGGATGGTTATTTCTTTAAATCATCTAAACCGGTTTATGATTCACGATAAATTATATCGAATATAGATGACAGCCCAATGCGGGTACGATATATAGATTATATCAAATTGAGGTGACGACCTCCAGATGTTAGCATACTAGGCAAGGGAGGTCATGGGCCCTTAGCCTAGGTCCCCCAGATGTTTATTATCACTTTGCCTTTAAGAGTTGTACACTTATCGGCCAGATGTTGGGGTTCACTCAAGCTTCCTTGGGTTGTCGGTGTGTTAGCCTGTAATTTCGACAGGCTTCATTGAAAATGGTCAACAAGGCCTGACTTATATTTCGACAAAGACCAAATTATTTCGACAGAGAAAATGGTCATGCGCAAGGTAAACTCGACAAGCTTCCGGGGAAGCAAAAGCAAGAGAGAGGAAAATGGACACAAGCTTTCGACAGACAGAAAACAGAGCAGTTATGCGCTGAAGACTAGCAGTTGGTCGAAGCGTGATAGAGCGGTTCTGGTCGAAAGTAGGAGTAGCAGTTATTAATTTTCAAATTTCTAAGCAGTTACTTAGTTCAGTTTTTCCCCCTCTTTTCCTTTGTATAAATAGTAGTTTCTGAGAAGAAACAGAGGTCGCAAATCACAATACACAACCCGATTCCTGAAACTCTAACTTCCAAGCCAGAGCGAAAAACGAGTGGAAGAATCGCTGTACGTGATCGTGTACCACTTTTACAATTCAATGCAATTTATTTGTCTTTTCTTTACAATTCATGCACCATTTACTGCTTCTTTTCTTTTCAATTCTGTTAATCATTGCAAATCGTCCCCTTTTCTACATTTTCTGAAACAAAAACTGCGCGCAATTCAAAGGCAATTGCTTTGAGATTTTTCTAGTTTGATCTCACAAACCTTCTAATAAAACTAGTGATTGTTTGCTAAAAACACCAGCAAACAAATTGACACGCCCGGTGGGACTTTGCCTTTGATTTTGTTCATTTTCGTACTCTCTTATTTGTATTCGCTGTTGTATGCACTTAAGAAGTGGTAAAATGGTTCGTTCTAGTACGAATAATGCGTCTAGTTCCAACCCTGTGGTTTCACAAGGGCAAGGAACAACAATGGATTCTGCGAGCATTAGCGCAGGACCATCATCGTCAACAACCGTTCCTTCATTATCAATGACTAATGTTGGTTCAACGCAGTCAGAAATGGCATCTTTGCCTATGTCTTTGCCGTTAAGTGCAGGGCTTCATAGCCCTTACATGGCAATGGGAAACGGTTTAGACCCACGTTTGAATAACGTGCATCTACCCCCATTTCCTTTGGGAATGTATGGCATGCCTACTGGAATGCCACATATTTCGACCTTTTCCCCTACACATGTCTCTTCTGAGAGTGTATTTGGTCGGAATCCCCCAGCATTAACCAATACGTCTTTGTTGGCCTTAAGACAGCAAGTAGACGAGAGTAATCACGATATGGTTAATATGCTTACCCAACAAATTGGTACAGTTTTCAATCCATTGATTCAAAATACCAATAACAGTTACCAAATGTTGGCAAATCAGATGAGTAGGATTGCAGATTTCTTTGGGGCTCCAGCGGTTAATAATAGGCAAGTTCCTATTATTGCGGGTAATGCGTCGCCAGTTAACCCCCAAGAAGCAGTTGCAGTCGAAGCGTCCACAATTGTAGGCGAACTACAAGGGGCAGTAAACCACGTCCCTGAAGTAGTTTTGGTAAAAAGACACCAGAACGCTGATGAAGTTGTTCGACAAGTGCAACAACACAATGTTGGCGCAGAAAACAATATAGCTACTTTAGTCGAAACTATTTTGGCGCAAAATGGCCTTAACATAGGTTTACAAAGGCCTAACTTCGTATCACCATTATGTGATTACGTATTACAAACTGAGTTACCAAGGGGATGGAAAGTTCCCAAGTTTACTAAGTTTGGTGGTGATACAAATGAGTCCACAGTCGAACACATTGCTCGTTTCTTGACTGAGGCTGGGGACTTAGCACAAAATGAGAATTTGAAGATGAAATACTTTCCAAATTCTCTGACTAAAAATGCTTTCACTTGGTTCACGACCTTACCCCCTGGTTCTATGTTCACATGGGGGCAATTAGAAAAGGCATTCCATGCACAGTTTTACATGGGCCAGTCGAAAATTAGTCTTAAAGAATTGGCTAGTGTTCGGTGCAAAATGCCTGAAACTATTGATGATTACTTAAACAGATTTAGGCTGTTGAAATCTCGTTGCTTCACACAAGTCCCTGAACATGAGCTTGTCGAAATGGCTGCTGGTGGCCTTGATTACTCAATTAGAAAGAAATTAGACACATCTCATTTGCGAGATATGGCTCATTTGGCTGATAGAGTTCGACAAGTTGAAAGGCTTAGAGAGGAAAAATCTAGGTCGAATAGGTATCATAAAAAAGAAAAAGTGGCATATGTCGAAGAAGAATTCGACGTTACATATAGTAATGTCGAAGAAGAGGAGATAGACGTGGCTGAACTTAAGCCTGGTCCTCCTTATACCTGTAAATTATTAAGGCCTGCGAATGGGAATAACCCTGTAGAGCCTAAGAATGATAGATTTATGCCTAAGACTTATACTTTTGATGTTACTAAATGTGATGAAATTTTTGATCTTTTAGTAACTGATGGTCAAATATTAGTGCCTAAAGGCCTTAAAATACCAACTCTTGACCAAAGAAAGAAAAAGGGTTATTGTAAGTTCCATAATTTTTTGGGACATAACACTGACCGTTGTGTGCTCTTCAGGGATATTGTGCAAAAAGCAGTTGACGAAGGAAGACTCAAATTTGCTGATAAGAAAATGAAAGCTCCTATGCAGATTGATGTTGATCCATTGCCTAAGGCTGAAGCTATGTATTCTGAACCTGTCGAAGCTGATGTAGGCATGGTGGATGCTCAAATGGCAGACCCTCCTAAGTGTGTCAAGACTGCCACCGAAAAATTAAAAGGTTTTATGTATGCTGAAGGTAAGAAACAGGAAGTGACCCTAAAAGAATATGATGGGAAGATACATGCTGTGTATCCAAAGGCTGAGGAAGAATTGATAGATTTCCTCAATCGGTGTAAGTGGAATAACTCTGAAGTTATGCTTTGCCCAAGGTGCAGCGCTGTCTTCGACAAAGAAGCAGCTAAAGCTGTCGAAGGTTATCAGGATCAACAACAACGTAAAAGAAAATGGCTTGATAACAGGCCGAAATTTGACTTTGCAAAAGGAGATCTTCCTGGCTATAAGGCTAATGTGTCAACAAAGCCTTCAACAAGCAAACGACAATTTGCTAAGGAGAAGTCCTCAGCGAAAAGGTATTTGAAGCTGTCAACAAATAAATCCTTTGTCCCAAGTGCTAGTGCTCCTGTTGAAGCGTGGGTGCCCAATAATCAACGTGCTAAAGCTGTCAAGCCAGATACGGATGCTGTTAAGTTTAATTATAAGAATAACTATAAGGGTAAGAACCCCAGGACTAGAACACAGTGGCGTCGTTACCAAAGACAACAGAAGAAGAAGGCACACTTTGACATTAACAAGGTTCCAAGTCATTTGGCTAATAACCATGTTCCACGCAGTACGATTGACATTAATCAAGTTCCACGCAGCATAATAGTGGCAAAGAGTGAGGTTCACAAAGCTGAAGTTGCCACAAAGAGGAATGCTGATGTTGCTAGTCATGTGTGTGCAGCGAATAAGGCCAAAGGCAAGGCTGTAGTAACAGAAAAGCCAAGAAGGCCTGCTCTTGAAAGAATATTTCCTCCATTGTCAACAGTGAAAGAAAAGAATGCTGATTTCGACATGGATGAAGACATGGAGTCTGATTTTGATGATTCTGAAGATGATTTCGATGTTGTTTGCAATGTGGTATCAATACTGCCTCTTGAGTACGATGTTATCACAGTACCAAATGATGTTGAAGAGGATTTTACAGAGGATATGGCTCATCATAAGCCAATGTGTTACTATGTGATGAACAATGGTTGTGTCGAAGACCAAATGGCTACCTTTGAGAAGCCAGATATGAGTATGCAAAACCACTTGAAACCCCTGTATGTCCAAGCCAAAGTCAATGGTGTTGGAATTAACAAAGTGTTAGTGGATGGTGGAGCTGCAGTGAATTTAATGCCACATGGTCTTTTGAAGAAGATTGGTAAGTTCGACACTGACCTCAGGCCACATAACATTGTCTTAAGCAACTATGAAGGCAAAACTGGCCATTCTTTGGGGGCCATCGAGGTGGACTTAATCGTTGGTTCCATAAAGAGGACTACATTGTTCTTAGTGATAGCCTCTAAAGCGAATTTTAATTTACTCCTTGGAAGAGAGTGGATCCATGGAGTTGGTGTTGTCCCTTCAACTTTGCATCAACGTTTAGTAATGTGGAAGGAAGATGGTTTGGTAGAGTATGTTGAAGCCGATCAGAGCTACTTCCGTGCTGATGTGAACCAAATTACCAAGAAAAATTTTGAGAAACAAATGGCGAAGATTGCGCCATGTTCATCTTCTAATGAGGCATATGTTCCTGCGGATAATGTTCTTGCATCAGTTCATCTTGACCCAAATTATGGTTTTGTTTGGGAAAGAGAAATAATGGGAGATGATAGTGTTTATCCTGATGGTGTTCTTCGACCAACGGGGTGGAACACTGGTTCTTGAAAATGTTCTTATGTCAGTGCCCAATGCATGGGACAAAATTACGGCTTATATGGCCGAAAACAAGTTTAAAGCGGCTATAGAGGCCGAAATTATTCAACAAACAATGGCTGTCGAAGCCAGTGAGTTACATGAAGGAAATGGCATAGTCATAGATGAAAGACTTGACTGCATTTATGATGATGATCCATTAGGTTTTGAAAAGGATCCTAGAGATTCGGCAAAGCATATGCAAGCTCAAGACCCGTTAGAAGAAGTTGATTTGGGAAATGGCTCAATAAAACGGCCAACTTATATTAGTGCGAATATTGATGCTTCTCTAAAAACCCAAGTCATCACATTGCTAAGGGAGTTCAAAGACTGCTTTGCTTGGGATTACGACGAAATGCCTGGGTTAAGTCGAGAAGTAGTGGAAATGCAATTACCAATTCGACCAGGGAAGAAACCAGTGAAGCAAGTGCCAAGAAGATTTGCTCCTCAAGTGTTGGCTAAGATCAAAGAGGAAATCGAAAGGCTATTCAGAAACAAATTCATCAGAACTGCCAGGTATGTCGAATGGTTAGCCAATATAGTTCCTGTAATAAAGAAAAATGGGACTCTTAGAGTTTGCATAGACTTTAGGGATTTAAATGATGCAACTCCCAAGGATGAATACGCAATGCCTGTGGCAGAAATGCTAATAGATTCAGCAGCAGGATTTGATTATCTTAGTATGGTCGATGGTTATTCTGGGTATAATCAAATCTTCATTGCTGAAGGGGATGTGTCGAAAACTGCTTTTAGATGTCCAAGGGCATTGGGTGTTTATGAATGGGTAGTAATGCCCTTTGGCTTAAAGAATACTGGTGCTACATATCAGAGGGCCATGAATTCTATGTTTCATGATTTTATTGATGATTTTATGCAAGTATACATAGATGATGTGGTGGTTAAATCTTCCTCAGAAAGTGGTCATTTAGACCATCTTCGCCGTTCTTTTGAAAGAATGAGGAAATATGGATTGAAAATAAATCCATTAAAATGTGCCTTTTGTGTACGTGCAGGTGATTTCTTGGGTTTTATAGTGCACAAAAAAGGCATTGAAATCAATCAAAATAAGACTAAGGCAATTATGGAAACGAAGGCCCCTTCGACCAAAAAGGAGCTTCAGTCGTTGCTGGGAAAAATCAATTTCCTTCGAAGATTTATATCAAATCTAAGTGGCAAAACAAAAGTTTTTTCGCCATTGTTAAGACTGAAGAAGGAAGAAGAGTTCAAATGGGAACCAATGCATCAAGCAGCCTTCGACGAAATCAAGTCTTATTTGATGAAACCACCAATTTTGTTGCCTGTTATTAAACACAAAGTGCTCAAATTGTATATAGCAGCTTCTGATAGAACAATAGGTAGCATGTTAGCACAAGAGGATGATAGTGGTGTCGAAAGAGCCATTTATTACCTCAGTAGGGTCTTAAATGATGCCGAAACGAGGTACACTCCTATAGAAAAGTTGTGCCTTTGTTTGTATTTCTCGTGTACAAAGTTAAAGCAATATATAAAACCAGCTGATGTTTCTGTTTATTCGCATTTTGATGTTATTAAGCATATGCTGTCGAAACCAATAATGCATAGCCGAATTGGTAAATGGGCTTTGGCTTTGTCAGAATACAACTTAACTTATCAACCTCTAAAATCAATTAAAGGACAAGTGGTTGCTGATTTTATAGTAGACCATTCTGTTGTCGAAGAAACATTAAGTTTTGTAGACATATATCCTTGGAGGTTGTACTTTGATGGTTCAAGCCATAAACATGGAGTTGGGATTGGTATTTTAATAATATCTCCTACTAACATTCCAACGAAGTATAAGTTTAAAATTCGAGATGTTTGCTCCAATAATGAAGCTGAGTATGAGGCTTTAATAGTAGGCCTTGAAATTTTACTTGAGCTGGGGCAAGTCATGTCGAAATAAAAGGTGACTCTGAGTTGGTTGTCAAACAATTGACAAGGGAGTACAAATGCATTAAAGAGCACCTTATCAGATACTTTGTTGTTGCCAATGCTTTGTTAAAAAGATTTGAGTCTGTTCACTTAGAACATTTACCACGAATTGATAATCAAGTGGCAAATGAATTGGCACAAATTGCTTCAGGCTATAAAGTTTCAAAACAAAGCCTGGAAGAGTTAATTGAAATAAAGGATAAAATCATTTCTAATGACTATTCTTCGTCACTATTGTCAACACCAAGAACTGGGGGGGGGGGGGGGGGGGGGGGGGGGGGGGCAACAAACGCAAACGAGGAACTAGTCGTTGTCGAAAAACGTCAATTTTTTGGTGACTTTGACTTAGCAGAAATTTTTGCTCTTGACAATATGACCAATAATGATTGGCGAAGGCCTATTGTGGAATATTTGCAAAATCCCACAAGAAATACCAATAAAAAGGTAAAATACAGAGCTTTGAGCTATGTGATAATTGGAAACGAATTGTTTAAAAAGACTCCTGAAGGAGTACTATTAAAATGTCTTAGTGAAAATGAGGCATATTTAGCAGTTTCTGATACACATAGTGGAGCATGTGGTTCACACCAAGTAGGCCACAAAATGAAGTGGTTATTATTTCGACAAGGAATGTATTGGCCAACTATGCTGAAAGATTGCATAGAATTTGCTAAGGGATGCCAAGAGTGTCAAAAGCATGCTGGGATACAACATGTACCTGCAAATGAATTGCATGCCATAGTCAAACCTTGGCCATTTAGAGGTTGGGCTCTAGATGTGATTGGAGAGATAAAGCCAACTTCGTCGAAGGGCCATAGATATATCCTTGTGGGAATTGATTACTTCACCAAATGGGTTGAAGCTATACCTTTAGCAATGTTGATCAAGAAGCAGTGATAAGGTTTATTCAAAATCATATCATTTATAGGTTTGGAATTCCAGAAACCATTACTACAGATCAGGGATCAGTTTTCACTGGTAGAAAAATGGTAGAGTTTGCTTCTGAAAATGGTTTTAAGTTATTAACTTCGACACCATATTATGCGCAAGCCAATGGACAAGTAGAAGCTGCCAATAAAGTTATTATTAATTTGATTAAAAAGCATGTTGGGCAGAAACCCAAAAATTGGCATAATACCCTTGATCAAGCATTATGGGCTTGTCGAAATTCACCCAAAGAATCTATCAACACTACTCCTTATAGGCTAACATTTGGACACGATGCAGTGTTGCCTGTTGAAATTTGTCTACAATCAACAAGAATTCAAAGACAGTGGGAGATTCCCTCTGATTATTATTGGAATATGATGCTTGATGAATTGGTTGATTTAGACGAAGAAAGGTTATTAGCTTTAGATATGCTTATTCGACAGAAAGAGAGGGTAGCTAAAACTTATAACAAAAAGGTTAAGTTTAAAGCCTTTGATTCAGGTGATCTAGTGTGGAAGGTCCTATTGCCTATGGATAAAAAAGATAGAGTCTTTGGTAAATGGTCCCCAAGTTGGGAATGACCATTTAAAATTTTACAAGTTTATTCAAACGGCGCATATGAGGTCAAAGAGATTGGCGCTGATGAAAGAATTTTGCGTATAAATGGCAAATACTTGAAAAAGTATAAGCCAACGTTGCAAGAAGTTAAAATAACGCTGGAATAAATATAAAGAAAGCGTAAAAACATGGCATTTAAGTTGCCAAAACATTGTCGAAAGCACAGAATAAAAATTGCTCAAGAATAAAATGGAAGAAATTTCATTATAATGTTGCCAAGTTACATGTGCCAAAGGAGGCATTTGTGAATTACATAGTGCCGAAAGGGTAAATAAACTAGGCATAAATAAAACGCTGAATTGCAGTTGGTCTTTTACGACCAAGTAACTTCTCTTTTGGGTGGTCTTCTTCGACCACGTTGACGCTTCCCGTCGTTCGGGGGGTCATTCTTTCGTCTGCGCGTTAGGCTTGTAAGCCTTTCAACTGGGCGTTTCCTTGCTTGGTAAACCTCAGGAAGCCCTTCAGAGAGGAGATGTTGATGTGAAGAGAATGGGGAGAAACCCTCTAAGCTTCCCCAAGGAAGACAGTCATCATCAAGGCAAAACACCTGATGAATCTTCCTGCTCCCACTTTGAGTCTCCCGTATAAACTCAGAAAGTTGCAAGATCAAGAGACATGAAGAAAAAAGGAGCAAAGCCATAATTCGCAGAGATCAAAAACCATCACTTTGAACCTCCCGGAAACCTCACTGCAATTATGAGAGATGAGGTTACGCGGAAGACTCAAAGCAAAGGGAATGATCCTGGAACGGGAAAGGAAAAGAGGAAAAATCATGGAGTGGTGAAGATGAGAAACAAAACTCTTCTATTTATAAGGAGAAGTATGAAAGAGCGTCAGTTGGTTACGAGTTTGGCGTTCCGAGAAGTGAGGCATCACTTTAATTACGGCGTTAGTAACGTAACGGAAAATGGTGGAACCATTCAAAGTTAAAACAGAGAATCAGTAAACATAGTCAAAGGCCGAAATTACAGGCTGTTCAAGTTCAAGGTTTGAATATGGATTATTGATGGCAACTTATGAGGTAAAAGAAGTGGAAGAATTGGAGAAGCCTTATAGGAAATGGTGAGATAAGGCATTTACTGAGAAGTAAAACGTTGAAGGCCACGTAATACACCAATATAGGAGTAACGTCAACAACACTTAACAGTGGTGACATCAGGTATACAGCTATTTTACTCAAGTGCAAAGTTATTTCGATGGTGAATTCAAAAATGTCTTTCTCTTTTTCCTCCTAAAGTTCAGTCGAAAAAGACATTTTTGGGGGGCAATTTGTTAGCCTGTAATTTCGACAGGCTTCATTGAAAATGGTCAACAAGGCCTGACTTATATTTCGACAAAGACCAAATTATTTCGACAGAGAAAATGGTCATGCGCAAGGTAAACTCGACAAGCTTCCGGGGAAGCAAAAGCAAGAGAGAGGAAAATGGACACAAGCTTTCGACAGACAGAAAACAGAGCAGTTATGCGCTGAAGACTAGCAGTTGGTCGAAGCGTGATAGAGCGGTTCTGGTCGAAAGTAGGAGTAGCAGTTATTAATTTTCAAATTTCTAGGCAGTTACTTAGTTCAGTTTTTCCCCCTCTTTTCCTTTGTATAAATAGTAGTTTCTGAGAAGAAACAGAGGTCGCAAATCACAATACACAACCCGATTCCTGAAACTCTAACTTCCAAGCCAGAGCGAAAAACGAGTGGAAGAATCGCTGTACGTGATCGTGTACCACTTTTACAATTCAATGCAATTTATTTGTCTTTTCTTTACAATTCATGCACCATTTACTGCTTCTTTTCTTTTCAATTCTGTTAATCATTGCAAATCGTCCCCTTTTCTACATTTTCTGAAACAAAAACTGCGCGCAATTCAAAGGCAATTGCTTTGAGATTTTTCTAGTTTGATCTCACAAACCTTCTAATAAAACTAGTGATTGTTTGCTAAAAACACCAGCAAACACGGTGATGTGCTAGAATTAATAAAACTTTATTGTAATTCATATATCGAATTACCATATGTTATTGCAATTCGTATATCGGATTGCCAGATGTGTTTGTAATTTAATTATTGAATTACCTGTTTAATGATTCATAATTGAATCGAGAGCGTGGCTAGGGGTCACGTAAAACTCACTGAGATATGTTATCTCATTCTTTCATATGTTGCTGTTTTTACAGAGACACAGGGAAAGAACCAAGCAAAGGAGTATGGTTAGATGAGGCCATAGGAGAGCTTGGAGTTTTTAGCACTTGGGCTTACGTTCTTACTCCATAGTTTTGTATTTCGATGTCATTAATTGTTATGTAATGACATTTGATATCGATTCCGCTACTTCCGTGTCTTGGAATATTGAACACTAAGTTATTGTGAAGTTAATCTTTATAATTGAAGTTTCAAACTACTTTTGTTGGAAGTACGAGACTTATGTGGCTCAGTGATGAGTGTTTAATTAAAAGTTTAGATGTGTTCAATTTCTTAAGCAGTAAGTTATCTCTGATGTTGACTGATATGTATGTTTTAGTATTTCCACTTGTTAGAGATACTAGGGTAACATAAAGCATTTTAATCATATAATTTAACCAATAGATAATGCTTTCTCGACTATTCCATATCCGTAACTTGACTTATTATTTACTCGAAATAATAAATCACTAGTTAATTTCGTAAACCGAAATTAACGAAACTAGGGATGTTACACTTGGCATTTATTTATTGCTAACAGGATGGTTTAGTTAAGAGAGAATTCTAATGTATAATTGATAGAACATAAGACGGATTTAAAATGCTCTACCATGTGGTTAAAAGTGGGAAAATGACAGTGAGCTTTTTTATTGGCTTTAAATTCAATTCACATGCAATACACTAAAAACTGCACACTTTTTTTCAAACTCTACCACTTGCCAGTTGGGTTCCCTTACAAAATGCCTATGTTCTTAGGTGATTCACTCTCTCCCATGTATGTTTTGTATAATGGATATTACAAAAGTTAGTTTATTTTTTAATTTTATTATCTGTTGAAATATTCAATTATATTTTGAATCAATATAAATTGTTTTAAATAGATTATTTATATCTATCATTTATGTCTCATACTTGTACTTGACGTTTTGGACTTTTCATTCAATGAATTGTGTTTGTATGATTTATATTTTTTTAATGCATTTAAAAGTTTAAAGAATTCGGTTACTAATGTTATAAAAAAATACCATTCATATCATGATTTAAGACATTCTTTTTTGACAAAATGATTTAAGACAAATATTGTTTTAAGCTTGACTATATACATCAAATACACACAAATATGCTTATCGAAAAAAAACACACAAATATTATTTTTTGATACATATACTCCATCTTTTAACATTCTTTTACAAGATAAAAAACACATAAAGGAGGGTTGAAGGAAAATTAAATAATCAAGACTTTTATACATCCCAAAATCTCTAACGCCTCGGGGTTAAGGAATTAATTTTAATGAAATTTGGAAAATTTATAATGAAATTTGATATATTGTTGCGCCATCGACAACCATTAAGTAATATTCAACAATCAAACTAAATTAAACATCTATTTACAACTGTTAGCCATATTTATATAACAAAATTGCTCTTAGGACCCCTTAACTTATTTTCAGATTTCAAATTAGTCCTTTATATTTTGTTTCTGGGTCTCTTATGTTTTAAAACTAATGCACTCTTACACTATTCACCAACTTCGTTTAACATTGTCTTATGTGGGTGTAAGGTTGCTTACGCGGCATGTGAAGGACATGTTTTTGAGGTTGTAGTATTGTAGATGTGAGGAGTTGCCGATGATGTTGTAGAGGCACGATTGGAGACTCATCAGTGGGATTTTACAGTTATTTATTTATTTATTTATTTATTTTTAATCATAATTTATTAAAAATAATGAACCACCATGTATTCACCACCACATAAGCACCCTTACATCCACATAACACTATTAAACAATGTATTCGTTTTAAAACAAAGGGACCAATTCGAGAAAAAAAACATAAAAAACTAATTCGAAATCTGAAAATAGGTGAAGGGACTCCAAGAACAATTTGGCGTATTTATAATGTTTCAACGTGATCCATAGGTTGTGTATAACTTGTATGATCAGTATAACCATTAACAAATTACCCAACTGCGTCAACCATAATTTTAAACTAAGCTATAACTAGGTGTAAACAAACGTCAAATATATTTTAGGTGTCCATAGGACATAAATTAAATGATATTTAATCAATGACTAAATTATTTAATGATTGCTAAATTATTCACTCGAGCAATATTATTTGCCTATTTCACTCGAGCAACTTGAATTTAAATAGATATTTTCATATTAATTAAACAGGTTATTTAATTTGCTTGATTTTAAATGAAAACAAAATAAAATTAAAAGCAGTACCAGATGAAAGAATAAATAGGAAATGAGAGAGAAGAAGGAGAATATCTACATGAGTTCTTAAGAAACTTTGCATTACGTTTGTAAATGTAACTTCTCTTCTCAGTTTTGTTCCTAGTGACCCAAATAACCCAAACAACAACTATTCAAACCAAATGCCTCATTTTTCCTTTTCTTTCTTCCATATACGTAGCTAGGTACATTATTATTCTATAAATATGTAAGCTCTATTGAAGAGAGTACTAACCCAAACACACCTTATACAAAACTGGATGCTGCATAAAACAAAAGTCACGGGATCAATTTAATTACTTTACACCAAATAGCAAAGCTTGTAGACTCTACCTCCAACTACCAACTTAATTATACCAACAGAACCAATTATATTATATAAGCTCTAAAACTAATTAAAATTTATCATACTACCTGCAAGTCAAATATATATATATATTCCATGAGTAAGGACAGTGGAGGAATATATATATATATATATATATCTTCTCGCCTTTGAGCTCTCGTAATGTACTTTGGGAATACTCTTTTTCTTCCCTGGGTTTTTTTCACAACGGGTTTGGCCCTTGGAGGTTTTAACGAGGTCCCCCTCTTTTGAACTTTTTCGAGTACATATTAATTGTACCACCTTCAATAAAATTTTGCTTATAAATAAAAAAGAAAAACAAAAAATGGTAGTGTAGGTATTTTCAAATTTGAAATTGGAGAAACATATAAATTTTGAGAGTGAAAGAATTTGTGTCCCCACCCAATGTTTTCAAATTTGAATTGAATTAGCTCTTGTGAAAATGTATATGTTTCTCCAAAACGTATTTGCCACACGATGTTTTCAATTGCCATTTTGATTTCTTGCCAAATTAATTATTTTGGGTGGCAGGACTACAGATGATGTTATTAATTCCTTGAAGTACATCTGCATATGCATGTGTCTAGGGTGATCTTCTTTCATAAGAGAAATAGCAACCTTTAAATCTGATTCAAGTCCAATAGTAGTCATATAAAAAACATTATAATTGTTGTTTTAAAAACTGAATAATCAAAAAAGAATAATAAACACTTAAATGCTGTTATTTTTACGGTGATTACTTTGATACTCTAGTAACTAGTTAAGTACTGGTACATTAAACCATTATAATCGTTCTTTATTTTTAAAATAATTAATTGTTTAAAAAATATTAATTCTACCTTTGTTTTTTACTCATGAGGTACCAATCCACATCTTTTTCATGAGTATCTTTTTTTTAGTATTAGTATTAATTTCATTTTTGTTTATTAAAAAACAATTAGTGCCTCAATGAAATGAATTGTGTGACTAGTTTGGAGCCTTGTTTTGTAACTATATGAATTTATGGTACAATTCTATATCATTCGAAAAAAATGGAAGTGGAAGGAATGTGAGTATCTTTTTCACCAAATTTTTTTTGGGCAGAGCGTATTTGGAGTAAAAAATATATAGAAGGTGACATATTTTGATGCCCCACCTCTTGGAGAAACCTATATGTATGTATATATGTATGTATGTATGAATGTAATGTTATTAAAATTATGTATTTAAGTATGTATGCATGTAAAGTAATAAATGCAAGTATGTATAGATTGTAATGTATCTATATATGTATGTTTGTAATACAATGTATGTAACATAACGTATGATATAATATAATATATGCAACATAGTATCTATATGTTAGTATCTAATGTAATTTATGTATGTGTGTATGTATGTATGTATGTATGTATGATGTATGTATGTAATAAATGTAATGTATGTAATAGAATGTATGTAACATAACGTAAGTTGTAATATATAACGTTTGTAAGATAATATCTTTATGTTTGTTTGTATGTATATATGTAACCTAAGATACCACCTTAATAAAGAGTTAGGATCTATCATTGTTTATCGTAAAACTTTACTTTCTAATTTTTCAAACTATAAGATTAGTTTTATTAGGAGACAACTAAATTTCGTTTCTCACTCACTAGCGAGGGGGTCTGGGTTGTATGCTAGCTCACATGTTTTTTATTGTATTTCAATCTATATTGAGACTATTCTATTGGATGAAGTAAACTAAGTATGTTTGAGTCAAGCATACAACACAACTTTCATAGAGTTTCCTTTTGGTGCTTTTCTTTCTCTTTCAAGCATACAACACAACTTATTACACTGTCTCCTAAGTAGTTGAGGTTTCTCTTTTCTCAATGTTGAAAAAAATATTAATGATTTTAAAAGTTGAAAGATGATGCACAATAATATGTTGATATTATTTTCTTTTTACTTCCAACTTCTATAATATGATTTGGTATTATTTTCATTTGATTTTGGATGACTATAATATCATCAAGCATACATAAGGACAATGATTTGTAGAAGAGGAACTTTTGGTATTTGTGACAAAAAGAGAAAGATGGTGAGTGATGCATGTGAGGGAATGAATATTTTTGAGCGAGCAAGCTAGAGAGGCCAAGTTGTTGCTCATGCAATTTTATTCTTCCTTCTCATTTCAACAACCCACTTTATTTCTTTCTACCATTCATAAATATCAAACTTGAGTTCTTTACCTATATTCTTATTTATGGCTATGGCGTGACAATGTTGACATGAGGTATTCATTTCACAGTGGTATATTAGATTGCTCAGATTTAATTCACTTGGAGATTGGTTAGCTTTGTGTTTTGTTGGCTGTTTTGTCTTGTTTTTTTTCCCACTCACATGCCCTTTTTGTTGAGTTTAATTTGCAATACTAAACTTATTTTTAGTGTTAGTTGCTAAAGGATAAATAGGTCATTTACCTAACAATTACAAAAATGCGGTGTTATACTGATGTAATATAATATATTTATGTATGTTTATAATGTATGTATGTAATGTTTTGTAATATATATATATATATATGTATGAATGTAATGTAATTAAAATTATGTATTTAAGTATGTATGCATGTAATGTAATAAATGCAAGTATGTATAGAATGTAATTTATCTATATATGTATGTATGTAATACAATGTATGTAACATCGCGTATGATGTAATATAATGTATGTAACAAATATCTATATGTTTGTATCTAATGGAATTTATGTATGCATATATGTATGTATATATGTAATACAATGTACGTAACATAACATATGTTGTAATATATAATGCATGTAACATAATATATATATGTGTGTGTGTGTGTGTGTGTGTGTGTATGTTTGTTTGTATATATGTATGTATGTACGTAGATGCCACCTTAATAGAGAGTTAGGAGCTACCATTGTTTATTGTAAAGCTTTACTTTCTAATTTTTCAAACTATAAGATTAGTTTTATTAGGAGACAAGTAAATCTCGTTTCTCACTCACTAGCGAGGGTGTCTGGCTTGTATGATAGCTCCTATGTTTTTTATTGTATTTCAACCTATATTGAGACTATTCTATTGGATGAAATAAACTAAGTATGTTTGAGTCAAAAAGGAAAAAGTATAATCATTGTAGTTTAATTATTGGCTTATCATATTTTTACTCAAATGGTTGTTTCAAGTTAAAATAATAATAATAAAAATATGTTTGTATTTAGACATGTTTTATATAAACATTTGTATTTAGCTTTGAAACCACAAAAATAAACACTAACTACAGAAAACTGGGGATTATTTGACTATTTTAGTACCCCTAATATTTTAATTTAGTTTTGTTTGTAAATGTAATATTTTTTTAATATATTATTTGACTATTTTAATGCCCCTAATATTTTAATGAAACTCCACCACTTGTCAGAACGGTTTTACTTTTTACTACAAATTTGGATAAACATCACCACTTTAAAGCTTACCACTCTAAAGCTTGAAGAATGCCCTGCCTCTTTCCCATAGCATCTCTATTTCTATACTTCAACAAGGATACAAATAGGGATGACCAACTCACTACAAGCATACAAGCACCCTTTGCAAATGAAAATATAATAAAAATTAAAAGCACTACGAGAGATAAGAATAAATAGGAAATTAGAGAGATGACCACCTCACTCACATTCCCTACTATGACCATATGAGTTTTCTATGCTCCCTCTTAAGCCAATTAGAACAGAATCATTAAAAAAATAATAATATACGTTTATGGTTTTCAGTCGAGCAACTTGAATTTAAATATAAGCAAAAGAAAATACACATTTTCATAGTAATTAAAAAAGTTATTTAACTTGCTTGATTTCATATGCAAAAGAAATCAAACTTAAGAAACTATTCTCGATTATGAGAAGCATGTTATTCATTTGAAAATGATATTTGTTTTCATATCACAAAGAATTTTAATGTAATGTTTGAAACTTTGTACAAGTGTACAACAACCCTATTTATTATTATTATTATTATTATTATTGTTAATAAATACATGAAAAAGACATGCACGCAAATTCCCTGAAGCAACTTTGTATAGGAGAAATAGCGAGCTTCAAATATGATTCAAATCCAATAGTAGTCATATAAAAAAACATTATAATTGTTGTTTTAAAAACTGAATAATCAAAAAAGAATAATAAACACTTAAATGCTATTATTTTTACGGTGATTACTTTGGTATTCTAGTAACTAGGTAAGTACCGGTACATTAAACCATTATAATCGTTCTTTGTTTTTAAAATAATTAATCGTTTAAAAATATTTAATTATACCTTTTTTTTACTCATGAGGTACCAATCCACATCTTTTTCATGAGTATCATTTTTTTAGTATTAGTATTAATTTCATTTTTGTTTATTAATAAACTATTAGTGCCTAAGTGTAATGAATTGTGTGACTAGTTTGGAGCCTTGTTTTGTAACTATATGAATTTATGAAGAAATGTGGATAGCGCGTAGTTGGAGTAGAAAACAAAATGTGACATATTTTGATGTCTCACCTCTTGGAGAAATCTATATGTGTGTATGTATGTAGTGTAATTAAAATTATGTATTTGAGTATGTATGCATGTAAAGTAATAAATGCAATTATGTATAGATTGTAATGTATCTATATATGTATGTTTGTAATACAATGTATGTAACACATGATATACTATAATGTATGTAACATAATATCTATATGTTAGTATCTAATGTAATTTATGTATGTATGTATATATGATGTATGTATGTAATACAATGTATGTAACATAAGTTTGAGAATTGAATGCGTTGAATAGAAGTTAGTTTCAGTCCTGTTTCATTAGTTTAGAAAAAACATCTCAATATAAATAACATGTGTCATAACGTTTTGATGAGTAACAGTATTATTCTTGAGAATATATCTCCTTCTTGCTGGTGCCTTAGTAGCATTCTGTTTGTATTGCTCAACCGTCCCAAAATCACATGTATTTGTAATGTCTGTAAAAGGTTGTATTGTCTCCCTATCTGCATTATGTATATCATTGGAGCAAATATGAGGAGTACGACTACTATTACGATTGATTCCACCTATGTCCAATAAAGGGTTGCTAAAGATGGAATAATTAAGGATAAGATAACATGAAAGTAGTTAAATAAAAAATAATTTGCTTACTCATGTTTAATGTTGGCAATGTAGATTCGTTACCGAAGTCCAAACGGGTGGGTCCAATAGATTCAACACCAGTTCCCAATTGCATTTTGATAATTGTGGAACGAATCGGGTAGGATTGAAAATCGTTGATTTTGGGGTGATTATATTGATGGTTTGGAGTGGAACTCCACTTGAAATGTAATACCAATACGGTTATAAACTTTGTTGTTTGATATGTGATCAATATCATTATAACTTTATCGTCTTCAATGAAACGCGTAGTCAACATAGTACGGAGTACAATAACAAAATGTTATTTTAGTTTGTTTACAGAAAAATCAGTTGATATATTTTTTTAAATATGTTAATTTATTTATGAACTATAATATACAGTAATATAGTAATATGATATAATGCTACAAACATACTGAAACTTTTGTATAAAATATAGCTTATGACAATACCTTGGTTTTAGTCCCCACATACACTAAAACCAAGGTATTCGTGCGGCAAAAACTCTATTAAAGGAAAGAACAACACAGATTGACAAAAGTGGATCACACATGGACAATCTGATTCGTCAGCGTAGACGACTCATCGACACAATTGTCTAATACTACAAACCAAAAACATATATAGTAATAAAAAAATATACGCAAAATATTTTATTACCCTGTTGTGATTGTGCTTCTCTTTTGTGGCATTATATTGAGTATATTTATCAGATTAAGAGATTAATAAATTCTTTACACTAAATATAATTAATAGATTCTTTACACTCCAGAGACAAATCCATGTAGATTTGATTGAGGGCAGCAACCCTCGTAAGATAAATTATTTTTTGTCCAGCTAAAATTTATGCAATTTTGAGTGAAATAACTTTTTAAATAGATGTAGAATTTCATGAGATCAATAAAAGAGAGAATAATTTAGGACCATTCTCACTCTTTCAATTTTGTAATGTGTAAAAGTTAACTTAGGTATTTTGAGATTTTTCGTCACGAATTTGTATATTTAAATCACAATGATAGTAATTAGTAGACAACTTATTTGCCCCTGATGCTAAAAAATTATAGTGGACAATTTTCCGAAAATCTAGATTTGGACCTTTAACCAGACACAATAACACCAAATTGGACGGTCCAACCCATTAACCATCCTTGTTGTTGACTGAATGATTGACCTACTCGACCCACTCGTTTTACTTGATTTGATTATTAATGGAATAGAACAAACACTCAGTCAAATATTTTACCGCAACTCGAGTATTTATACGCTACCAAATATCTTAACCGTTGAATCACCACATATATATATATATAGTAATTAAGACTATTTTATTTTATTTTAAATTTGAGAGCTTCCACATTTTGTAGTACTTTTTAGTGTCACATCTCTAATTGAATTTCAGGGAAATAAATTATTGAAAATTATAATCAATTATTTTTTATAAAATTAATATTTGCTTATTAACTTTTATTTGTGATGTGTGTGCGTAATTATTATTACATTGTAATAGTTTATAAATTGAGTGTACAAATTTGTCTCAATATACCATACCATTTTCATTCTTCCAAAATGCCATCTATTTATTTTGTAAAATAATCGACTTATAAAAATTAATAATATAGATTATATAGATGTAATACATTTTTGAAATTTAAATTTAAAATTAAAATCATTAACATATTTGTATGAACTTTGTTTCAAAAAATTGTCTTGTGCCTTGCAGAGATCTACATAATCTTTTAACAGAATAGTGATATTAGTTACTCCCTCCGTTTCAAATTAATAGCTGCTTAAGGTTTCGGCACAAAGATTAACAAAAGCAAAAAATTGGCTAAGTGAGATGGTAATTTTACTAAATCAACCTAACCAATTAACAAATGCATGTTGGTAATGCCTTTGGTCGGTGAAAAGTTATAACTATTAATAAAAGTAAAATTGAAAATATTTAATTAATGATGCATTGGAATGGCAAAATAACAATTACATTGAAATTTTTTACTTTGGCTAAAACGACTATTAATTTGAAACGGATGGAGTATTATCTTTAAATTGACATTTTTATGAAATGTTTACGTGAGATCGTACGTAACCGCTCTCTTTTGCACGCACATACTTTTTTGGAAAAAAAAAGTAACGAGGAATCTTGGAATACCTATTGGCTCTATGCCAAGGAACCTAGCTGGTCACGTGTATACCCAGTTTAGCTGGTCCAGATGGTTCTCCAATCCCAACAGATTTTTTGCCACACCCAAGATTCAAACTCAAGACATTGGAGTGGCATCTAAGCCCAATTACTACTCAGACTGACTGTTGTTGGTTTTAGAAAAAAGGATTATAGTATTGAATTGAATGAAAAAATCCCTACAAATACTAACTTTTTCATTTTCATCTTTCTGTTAACTCCAAGTTACAAAAATGCTGACGTGGCAAAAGGAAATCCTATGTTGGCATCCACATTGGATTATACAGTATTTTTTTTGACAAAAGTAACACAGAACCCATACGCTCCTTCGGTGGTGATTTGTTCTGCTTTCCACAAATCACCATGACGGTCCTTCAGCACCACCAGTATCTCTTGCAGGATCCATGCTCTGACTAAACATTCAACCTCAAATTCAAAGGATTAATTCTAAAATACTACCCTCCAATCATCCCACTTTATCTTAGCATTTCAGCTTGTTCACTTCACAGGGTGCAACCGTGCAAGTGCAAATTCCAGTAAATGCCGCACCAATTCAATACATTAAGAATCCCAAAACACAACTAACAAGAGGGAAAAAACAATTCATCCCAAATCTAAAATCCATTGGGAATAAAAGCTCAGATTTGATGTTTTAATCAAATGAAAAAAATCAAAGGGGTTCCATACTTTTATAATTTATAAGAGAAGCTAAAAACCAGATCTGAAAACCATGGTGAAAGAGTAATAAGGAGGGAGAGTGAAGCCATTGGCAGTGTGTGTGTGTGTGGAAAAAGAGAGGGAAGATCCATAACATAGATTAAAAACTGAGTCTTCAATCTTTTGCTCGAGCACGTCACCTACTCGTGCCTTCTAGCCTTCTTCTTTTCCTGTTTCTCTGTAAAACAACAATATATAAAGGGTGAGATACATATCTCAGTGAGTTTTACTGTGACCCCTAACCACGCTCTCGATTCATTTATGAAACAGTTTCCTTTTAATAAGATTATTTATGACGCACTCAATTCCTTTCCGAATTGGTCAATAGCATTGAAAGTTTCCTCTCAACCTAAGTACGCCTATTTTAACTTTTACTGGTAATTCAATTTATGAATTACATTATGAATCCTTTTTAAACTTTTAACACATCACCAATTACCCGAAGTAATTTGAGTGAACTCCAAGTAGCCAATAGTACTTTTCCTAAAGGCAAAAATAATACTTCTGGGGCCTAGGTTAAGGGCTCATGAATTCCCTCACCTCGTATGCTAACATCTGGAGGTCGTCATCTCAGCTCGATATAATTTATATATCGTGAACCATAGACAGTCTTAGATGAACATATAATCATCCTATTTCAGTCATACCATGATAAGTTGAACATCTAGTTCGTTTACTTTTCAAAATACATGTCCTCACACGTGTACTACATTTAGGTTTTTCAAAACATATTTGTTTTCCATTAATTATGGTTATTCTTTCATTATATACGTTAAGGGAAGGTTTAGGAATGAAAAACAATCGGTTTAAGATCGAAACGGTCGAAAAAGGGTGAGCCAAACTGATCCTGACACGGCCACCTGTGGCAAGCAACACAGGCCGTGTTGACTGGTTGCAGTTTTTCAACTGCACACCGAAAGTCACACGATTTTGTTTTTCAACAGTGGCACTGTTTTGCTGAATTTTGTTTTGTTTCTCATTCCGATTCGATTTCGTTCCTTTACCAACTCGTATCAAACACCAAAATAGATATTATAGACACAATCACCAGTCCAAACGTGACATCCATCAAGCAGTGCATCAATGTATATTTCGTTCCGAGATACGATAACAAATAGTTTTTCGAAAATTTACGGTTTTTGATTCGATAAAACTTTCAAAACGAAAAGGTACCACATGACCAGAAATTCGAAACAATCAATATCAAAATATAAAATCCCTAAACGTGAGTAAAACTCATCGATTGTGATGAAAATCACAAACAACCGCAAATTCGAAATTCACGCGAAACCGAAAGCTCACGAACGATCCCCGAACGTAACCTCTTGCTCCAACGAAGACCAACAGTTCCAATCTTGACTCAAACACCCCAAATTTGAATTCCAACCATTCCCAACCCTTATATACTCTTCAATTGATAATGTGGGTCACAAGCTACAT
The DNA here is from genome assembly GCA_963573325.1 of Astragalus glycyphyllos. Taxonomy (NCBI): domain Eukaryota; kingdom Viridiplantae; phylum Streptophyta; class Magnoliopsida; order Fabales; family Fabaceae; genus Astragalus; species Astragalus glycyphyllos. Next base: position 38,522,289 of record OY754313.1, read on the forward strand.
TAAGGTTGCTCCAAATTTAACATGCAAGACTTGAACTTCCATTTTTGTTAACTTGAGCTTGGAGGTTTCAAAAATGGTGAAATGGAGTAGAAGGAGAGATAGTTAACAATAGAGGTATCAATGAGTAGAGAATGAAAAATGGTGAAGAAGGGTATGAAAATTACTTACATGCACCAAGGTTTTGGAGTGTGGCCTTCTCTTCTTCCTCCTCTCTCACTCTAGATCTCTTCTCTCTCTCTCTCTCAACTCTCTCTTTTCTAAATTTCTGAAATGTGAGGAATGAGAGGGAGTATATTGTGTTTCTATTTAATGAGCTGAAGGCTCACTAATATTGGAAATGACAATAATGCCCTCCTCCTCTATTTCTCACTTAAACTCATTCCTACCCAAACAATTACACAATAACTCATACAATTCCATCAATGATGCTTATAATTAACATACTTAAGCAATTATATATATATATATATATATAATATAATATAGAGTGGGGATCAAGTTACTCCAAGAGTAACACTTGTAAGTGTTACTCCACTTAATATCTCTTCTCACGCTTTCAATTTCACCGATCCAACCGTCAAATTAATAGTTCTAAATGAGTAGATCAAATATGCAAATTTTTATAAAATTCTAAAAATATATGATATTTGATCAAATAAGTTCAATTCAACGTATATATGCTTTTAAAAATACAAGTAAAATAGAGACTATAAGATTCTATAGCTATGAATCAATTTCAATATTTTTTGGTATACATGATCATCAACATAATGTGAAACTATTCAATGGTTGGATTGATAAAATTTAATGTGTGTATATATACATATTTGGTATACTTGATCCCTACTCATATATATATATATATATATATATATATATATATATATTGTTTTCACGCTTTTCACATGTCCGTGACTCGACCTTGAAGTTAATAATGTCACAAGGAATGGGGGGTTGGAATTGTGACCCTTTTTTTAATTTGACCTAAAATAAAAGAACTTTCCTCACAAGTATGATGTAGATATAAGATTGGAAGTGATATGTGTTAAGAAGGGCGAGTCAAAACCATTCTTCTTAACTTAGATTGTGAGCAGAGAAGGGTGATTACTCTGTCTTCCCTTAATGCTTCTCTCAATAATTCTGTTTGACAATTTGAAGAGGTTTTAAGCTAGTGATGATGTTATAATTTATCTAGAGGTTCTTGTCAAGAGTTTTCATAATCATTCATAGCAGGGAGAAGGGTGAGAAGGGTTAAAAACATTGTTTTTACAAAAGCAGTATATTGGCAGAGAAGGGTCATATCTGACTCTTCTCAGTTTTCATAAACCTTTTCCTTTTGGAGAGTTTTCTCACAAGGTGTAAACTAATGATTTGTAAAGCAATAAATAACACAGTGATTTATAGTGGTTCACCCAAATCCTGGGCTACATCCACTCCTCACATCCAGTGAGTGTTTCCATTATTTTTCCAAAATAGTTTACACCTTTTACACCTCCCTGGGTTAAAATAACTCTTGGTAGTTTTCTTCACACAGCTCTACCTACTATAAACACCTCTAATAGACTTCATCTGATCTATTAGACTGCTTCTAACAAAGAAGCACTCACTTCTCAAGTCCTACAGCAACACATGCCACTTGAGAAGGTTCCCTACAAGGTTTCTGTTTAAGTGATAGGGTTTGTGAGATTTCTAGAGCTTGGTTGATACAAATGGAGTTTTCAATAATTACAATAACACAAGACTTAGTACATACTCAGAGATCAGATGAATCCCTTCTGGTTTGTTTCAGCTGAGTATGGATGAGAGAAAACTTTGATACTTGAGAAGGTTGGAAGTTCAGAACTCAATACACTCTCATGAGGATCAATGGTGGCCATGAGCGTTAATTTATAGATGAAACTATGTCTATTAACTGCTGGTCCAAAGATTAGAGTCGTTGGTGAAAAATATAGCTGTTTATAGCCGTTTGAATTTGCTGTCTGCACAACACAGCTGTGTTTCTGCTCTTCTGCAGAAACAGCTGTTTCCAGTTGTCACGACCCTTCTCACAGTGACTCTTCTCACTTATGATGAAGATGATGCTTCTCAAGTTGATGCTTCTCATGTTGATAATCCTGAAGATGGTTCATGGTATGACCCTTCTCAACGTGACTCTTCTCATCATGACCCTTCTCAGGGTTATGACTCTTCTCAACTTGACTCTTCTTATCTAATGCTTCTCATCTTCTTCTTTATGGTTCTGTCATGACTCTTCTTGGGCTGATCCTTGTTAGCTATCCTTGTCATATTGCCACAGGAACAATTTGAGCTTCTCAAGATGATCTTTCTCAAGTTTACCATATGGTCTTGATTTTTAAATATTTGTCAAGAGAAGATTCTTTCCTTAGAACATTATGGACAATATTCTTTCTTGTTTTCTCATATATGATGCTTCTCATAAGCATGTACCTTCTTGAGATTTGCTTGAATAATTCTGTTCTTATATAACACTCAAGAAGAACATTAGTAGCATATGAAATCAGAAACCTTAAGCTTCTCACATTGAGGTTTGTTAATCAACAAAACTTAATTAGGGATTTTGCCTCAACAGACCTTTCATTTAATCGAATAAACAATCAGTAGTTAATTTCGTCAATTGAAATTAACCAAACTTGGGAGGTTTCATAAAACCCATCTCTAGTCATACATTCAATCAATAAACATATATACTTCACCTACTTTAGCAATTAAATATTGCTTTCATTGATTCAAGCAATTAAGCGACACTAATTAATTTTGATATCGAAATTAACCGAATTGGTGATGTTACAGAAACCACTTTTTTCATGAATGTATCCAAACATAAATCCTGTTACTCTCAACTCACTTTTAATCAAAATCAATTTTACATAATTCTGACAAAATCTATTTTCGTGTCACTGTAGAACCAAACACACCACTTGCTTGCTTTAATTAAATGTGAATGAAAAGTTGAAATGTTGTTAACCTTCAATTAATGTTTGCATTTAATATTTTAAACCTCTTTAGTAAATTGTGAGCCAATTCCTCAACTTATTTTTTCTTTTGACTCCCGTGGTATCCACTTGTCCCTCATCATTTTATGGTACCAAAGTGTTTTTTGCATAAATAAGTAAGTAAATATTTTTGAAATGAATGTGCATTAAAATGGTTTTTGCATAAATAAATAAACAAATAGGTTAATGCAAGGCCACATGGTTTCATTGTGTCAAGTCCATTTAATTTGAGGAGTAACTTCCTGTCTATACTGATCTTGACGAGTAATAACTCGCTCGACTCTAATAGAAAGTGAGTGTTTGTTTTTTAGTTTTTTTTATAAATTGGGCATCCTCTGCGCACAACTGCAGAGACTAATCTCTCGAGCTGGGTAAGACCACAAATGGTGGCAAAGCTTTCCCTCAAGAGATTTAACACGGTTGCATACCTAAACGTATTATTCTCATAGCTAGCTTTATGCTAAACGTATCAAAATATTTATTGACATGGTTATGGTAGTGGCATTAATTGCTTGCATTGTCATTTGTTTCAACAATTCATTACAAACTTATTACATGAGGTGTAAAGCATTACGGGTTCTTAAAATTTAGCCAAAAGAAATGGTAATTATTCTTGTTAAGAAATGTGCACCATTGGGAATTGATAACTCTCATTTATGCAGTTATTACTTATTCTCCAAGCTTAAATCATTGTAAATTCTTAAGCAAAGTAGTGATTATTAGTGTAAATATGGTGTGTTGAAAGAGTACAAGGTGTCACTGGGTAAATTTTATTTATTGGCACTTTGGTGCCTATTGTGTGCTTTGATGTGTTTAATTCATTGCTGCAGCACCTGATGTCGCAACACTGCCTATTTGCGAAAGATGAAAGAGAAAATGATGAGGCACTAATTTTTAGGCAAGGGACAACTGGCGTTAGGGAATGTGCGTGTGCGTGCGTGCCTTAATGAGAATATTCCATGATGCCTCCCAATTTTGGGCACAATGGTCCTTTGAGCACACATAAGGACAAATGGCGCCTCCCATTTAGGGTTTTACCTAGGATCATGTGCCCTAGGGCAGCTCTCCTTCCTCATTAGGCATGCTCCGCCCTAAGAGGAAAGTTTAGAGATAGCTTTCTCTCTTCGTGCAAGCTCACCTCATTAGGCATAACATTAATTGCATTCTAATGGAATAACTGAAGTGAAAGTATCTCAATTTGTTCTCATCATCTGATCTTTATTACCCTTTACTTTTATTGCTGTGAATGTTACCAAATATTTGTGTCTTTACTTTTTGTTCTGGAGTGGGCCGAAGCCCAAAATCCAGTGCTCTAGCGCTAGATCGGCCCAACCATGGGGCACAAAAGCAAGGAACCGCATCAACGGCTCTGATCTGTCCGTACGATCATCCAACGGCCGAGCGCGACTCACGCTCACTATTTAAGCATTCATTGCGTCAGTTGTCAGGTACACACTGTTCACCAATACATATATTTTGCTCGCCCGTTCCTGACTTGAGCGTCGGAGTGTTATCGCAGGTACACCCGCCCCCGCCTCCGGAGTAGAGCTAGCAGAACGACCGAGGCATACAGAGATCTAAGACTTGGAAAACAGCAATCAAGGACATCAAAGGCACAGATCAATTGGCGACCACAGTGGGAGCCCGCGCGCTTTCCACCATTCGTACAGATGCCACCAAAGGCAGCTCGAGGCCGACCAAGGGCCACCGCTCGTCTACAAAGCGTTGCTGAAATCCCCGCTCGACCACCTCCAGCAGGTGTAGAAGGCACCAGCGCCACCCCCGCACAACAGGTTACGGTAGGACTTCCTGCCGACCTGGTCCAAGAGCTGCGAGAACTACTGCGCGACCGCAATCAGGCTCTGAATCGCAATGATGACCGCCTCACACACCTAGAGGATCAATTCGCCTCGAGGAGAGCGCACACAGCACCAGAGCAGCGACCTCGCCATGAGCGCAGTTCAACCGTGCGAGCACGCCCTTCAAGGGCCCATCGATCACCCTCGCGAAGGCAGCTGGTCCATCGATCTCCACCCCCGAGAAGGGGACGAGGAGGAGCGACCACCCCACCAAGAAAGACCCCGTCCACGACTGATTATACTTACTGGCCCGAAGAATCGTCGCACGACGGTTCCTCCCACGGTTCGACCGGTTCTCCCGCCCGTTCTCGAAGCCGATCTGCCGAACGATGCTCGTATCGATCAAAAGCTTACACCAATCACTACGGTCAAGATAGAAGGGATACCGGACTTGGGCCGTATACCAGAGAAATAGACGAATTCCGCATCCCGCGTTCTTTGCAGAAGCCTCCAACCGACCTTAAGATGTACAACGGCATGAAAGATCCGGACGCCCATTTAAAGCACTTTGATATTATGATGAAGTATCGTGGAGCGCCCGGGCCGGTCAAATGCAAGATCTTTCCCCTTACTTTAGAGGGGTCAGCGTTGGATTGGTTCACCGAACTAAAACCCAATACCATTTCATCCTGGGAACAGATGGCAAGGGTGTTCACCGCTCGATTCACGACTTCTAGAATCAAGCCAAAATCTCAAGATGTTCTGATCGCCATCAGACAGGGTCCGGAGGAGTCTTTGAGGAGTTATGTGGAAAGGTTCAACCGAGAAGCCGACCAAGTCAGGAACTTAGACGACAACCAGAGGTTGTTCTTCCTAAGGACAGGACTCTTGAGAGGAACTCGTTTTGAAGTAGAAGTGGGACTCCACGTTCCCAGAGACCTAGAGACGTTCCTCAGGCGATCTCAAAGGTTCATGAATTACGAGGAAAGAACGACCGCCATAGAAGCCGCTGAGGCGGGCATGAGTCAGCGCCCGCGACCAGAAAAAGATCAAAGGATTAGGGAAGAGTATACCGGTAATCGCCTGAGCAAAGAGAATAAGGTCAAGAGGTTTGCTGAGCGCACCAAGTTGAACACTTCGTACGCGAACATATTGGCAGAATGTGCAAACACTGAATTCAGGGATATTAAACCACCCGAACCTCTCGTGCTTAAAGACGGGCAGCGCCCATCCAAAAAATACTGTAGATACCACAAGAGCAATGGGCATGACACAAACAATTGCATGGCTCTTAAAGATGATGTGGAGGCCCTGATCAGAAGAGGAAAGCTGACTCAATATGTGAAAAGAGATAACGGTGAAGCACGAGGAGAGAGGCAAGTAGCCCGTTCACCTAGAAAAGGAAAAGCAGAAGCGAACGAAACAATCAAAGTCATAGAGGACGACGACGATGATGAGGACGCAGTAGACACGAGAAAGTCAAGAGGTAGGCCAGTCGCCATGGTAATCTCAGGAGGAGTCCCCACCAACGCCTCAACCAACAGATCGATCAAAAGGAGATGGGACGAAATCATGAGCGTTGCTTCGACCTCGACTCCAAGACCACTTAGTAAACGACCATCCATCTCCTTTGGAGATGAGGATCTCATTGATGGAACCCCCAACTACGAAGTTCCCTTAGTCATTGTAGCAGTAATGGCAAACGTGGAGGTTAGGCGAATATTGGTAGACCAAGGGAGTTCAGCAGACATAATATTCGAAGACCTATTGGACGTCTTAAAAATTTCAAAAGATGATTTGAGGCCATACAGAGGAACGGTCTTGACCGGGTTCAATGGAGCCTCGACAACTCCTATAGGGCGGATAGAGCTGATGGTGACTTTTGGGGACGATACGGTAGAGAATCCCCTCTATAGGACGGTCAGAACAGATTTCATTGTGTTACCCTGCAAGTCCGTGTATCAATGTATCATTGGTCGACCTACCCTTGCCCGCTTGGAAGCAGTGCCCTCCACCGTCCACCTGAAAATGAAATTCTACACTAAAGCTGGGGAAGTTTCCACCATCAAGGCAGACTTATTGTCCGCCAAGCGAGTTTTCCTTTTGGGGCTTAAAGAAAAAGGGAAAAACGTGGCGAGAGAAATAGAGAGAGAAATGAAAGGCGGCGAGCAAGTTAACCTGGCCGACTTAGATGCCCGCTACGACCCTGATAGCGAAGAGGAAGAAGATGACGACCTTCTGACTAAAGAGCTAAAGAAGCGAATTAAGCGACCTGAGCCAGACGAGGAATTCTATCACATCAAGTTAGGGGACGACCCGGAGAAAACGATCAAAATAGGGAAAAACCTCCCCCCTGAGGTTCAGGACGAGCTCGTTCAATGTTTGAAGGAACATGCAGACCTGTTCGCCTGGAGTGCGGCCGACATGCCCGGTATCCCACCCCAAGTAGCCTGCCACCACTTAGCTGTGGATCCAGGAGCAAAATGGGTGGCTCAAAAAAGAAGAGTTCAGAAGGAAGAAAAAGCACGAGCAGCGTGCAAGGCCGTTGAAGACCTGCTCGAAGCAGGGTTCATTAAAGAAATAAAATATACCACGTGGTTATCCAATGTCGTATTGGTCAAAAAGGCGAATGGAAAGTGGAGGATGTGCGTGGACTATACCGACCTCAACCGAGCGTGCCCGAAGGATGCTTTCCCCGTCCCAAGTGTCGATCGTCTTGTCGATAATGCAAGTGGATACAAGATCCTGTCCTTCTTAGACGCCTATTCCGGGTACAATCAGATTGCCATGCACCCACCAGATCAGGAGAAGACCGCATTCATGACGGACAAGGGAAATTTCTGTTACACGGTCATGCCATTTGGGTTGAAGAACGCTGGAGCGACCTACCAGCGCATGATGAACCATGTCTTTCAGGATCAAATAGGGAAAACGGTGGAAGTGTATTTGGACGATATGATTGTCAAAACTAAGCAGGACCAAGCCCATGTAAACGACTTAAAAGAAGTATTCAAAGAAGCCAGAAAGAATTCGTTAAGGTTCAATCCAGAAAAATGCACTTTTGGGGTCAGAGCGGGCAAATTCCTTGGTTTCCACCTCACAGAAAGGGGAATCGAAGCCAACCCAGACAAATGTAGAGCAGTGACTGAGATGAGACCACCAACGACCAAAAAAGAAATACAGAAACTCAATGGTATGGTGGCCGCTCTCTCTCGTTTCATCTCAAAAGCAGCGAACAAATCTTTGCCCTTGTTTAAACTGTTGAAAAAGGAGACCACATTTGAATGGACCCCCGAGTGCGACCAGGCCCTCGAACAATTGAAAACGTCCCTGGCAGAACCTCCAATTTTAACGACCCCCGAACCTGGAGAAACTCTTTATTTGTACTTGTCCATCACGGACGAGGCTTTGGCCGCCGTCTTGGTACGAGAAGAAGGAACGAAGCAAAATCCAATCTACTTTGTCAGCAAAGTTATGCAAGGACCCGAGCTAAGATATCAGAGGATTGAGAAATTGGCTTTGGCATTGATTGTCTCAGCCCGAAGGTTGAGACCATACTTCGTAGCCCACCAGATCGCCTTACGCACCGACCAACCCATCAGGCAGATCCTGCATAGCCCAGATCTAGCGGGCAGAATGATCAAGTGGGCTGTAGAATTATCAGAATTCGGAATAAAGTATGAGCCTAGATCATCTGCTAAAGCACAAGTCTTAGCCGATTTTATCGCAGAATTGACCCCAGGGTCAGAGAACCTAGTTCAGGATTCATGGACTTTGCACGTTGACGGATCGTCCAATGGTAAAGGCAGCGGAGCGGGCTTAATCCTTGAGAACGAAGAAGGGACGACCATTGAGGTCTCCCTAACTTTCTCGTTCCCCACTTCTAACAATCAGGCCGAATACGAGGCCTTAATCGCTGGGCTGTTGCTCGCTTTAGAGATGCAAGTAAAAAGGGTGGAGCTGCGATCAGACTCACTACTAGCGGTCTCCCAGATCAAAGACGTCTTTTTAGCCAAAGACGAGATACTCCAGAGATATTTAGCAAAGGTCAAAGAGTTGATGAAGAAATTTGAGCATGCTGAAGTCAAGCACGTCCCAAGGACTGAAAACGCTAGGGCAGACCTCTTGTCCAAACTGGCAAGCACCAAGAAAAATGGTAACCATAGAAGCGTAATACAAAAAGTCCTATCTCAACCAAGTGTGAGGTTAGATACGGCCTTAGGAGCAGACGAATGTGCGATTGACTCAACACCTTCCTGGATCGACCCCATCTTTAACTACATAAAGGACGGGGAGGAATCCAAGGACCCAAGAGAAGCTGCACTCGTTCGCCGGCGAGCAACGTCGTACTCAATAATCAACGAGCAACTCTACAGAAGAGGATTCACCATGCCCTTACTCAAGTGCCTCCTCCCAGCAGAAGCGGCCTATGTGTTGAAGGAGATTCATGAAGGAATCTGCGGGAACCACTTGGGTTCACGAGCTTTGGCAAAAAAGGCTTTAAGAGCGGGCTACTTCTGGCCCACTATGGAGGCAGATGCGAAAGACCTAGTCAAGAAATGTGACAAGTGCCAGAGGCACGCAGATACCCACGTTGCACCTCCAACCAAACTCAACTGTTTGACTTCTCCATGGCCGTTTTCATGGTGGGGTATCGACCTGTTAGGACCTTTTTCCCTCGCCCCTGGTCAGTTTAAATTTCTGATCGTCGCAGTGGACTATTTCACCAAATGAATTGAGGCCGAGCCCTTAGCCAAAATCACTTCGAAGAATTGCCTGAAGTTCGTCAAAAGAAACATCTTGGTACGGTTTGGGATTCCCGAAGTCATCGTGTCAGACAACGGCACACAGTTCACGGACCGACATTTCCAAGAAACTCTAGTCGAACTAGGCGTAAAACAGCGTTTTACGTCAGTCGAACACCCGCAAACAAACGGGCAGGCGGAGGCGGCCAACAGAGTCATCCTAAGGGGGCTAAAGAGAAGACTGGATGAAGCCAAGGGAAGGTGGGCAGAAGAACTTCCCTCTGTACTATGGGCGCATAGAACCACCCCACACTCAACTACGGGAGAGTCCCCCTTCAGGATGGTCTATGGAACGGACGCACTAATCCCTGTAGAAATGAGAGAGTTGACTTGGAGAACGGCTAATCCTCTGCAGCCGTCCGAGAACGAGCAGGCAACAAGAGAAGAGCTCGACCTAGTAGAAGAACTGCGGAACAAGGCAGCCCTCAAAGAGACATTGGTCAAACAGAATATGGCCACAAGACACAACGCCAAGGTCGTTCCCAGGTCGTTCGATGTAGGGCAGCTTGTCCTACGAAGGGCGGATATCGGCCAGAGAAATGCCGGTCAGGGCAAGCTAGCCCCAACTTGGGAAGGCCCGTACAAAGTAGCTGCCAAGACGGGCAAAGGAGCATATATCTTGAAGACCATGAGTGGAGGGATGATTGCTAACACTTGGAATGCAGCAAACCTCAGAAGATACTTTACTTGATGCCATGTAAAATATGAAAGAATGTCATGTTTCCAGTTAAATAATGAATGAAAATCAAAACGGGCGGGGCACTCTTTTTCCCTTCGGGGTTTTTTATTGAGGCCCGCTCGTCCGTCAACAGAACGACGAGGAATTTCTTAAATTCTTGATTAGTGTTATTTATCGACCTAATAACGAACAACCCTGAAGGCGAGTTAAGTTCAAACCGAGTTTGATAAACTGCCAAGGGTCAAACTTAAGCGTCCTTAAGTCTAAATATGCTTGCAAACGAGCTAAATCTAAAGTAGAAACTTGGTAAGCTGTTTGCAGGCAGCCTCGCGACATGAGGAAATTAAAAAGAACAAGCCTAGATAAAAGTCTAAAGAATGATTATGACAACAGGCGTTTAAAACATTAAACATTAGCCCGGAGAAGGCCGGGCTCCTTGTTGATTACAAGAAAAAGCAATACATTCAACAAAGTACAAGAAGAAAAGAAAAACAAAGTACAAGCAGACAAAATACTAAGAGAATAACTCATTCAGGGCGACTGTAGACAACCGTCTCCTCTTGGATAACATTCCCATCTTCATCTTTTTCCGCAAGGCGAACGATTTGCCCGTTTTTCAGGAAATGGTCGTTGTTCACAATCTCTGGATTAATCTCCAGCGATGGATAGCAATACCGAATCTGAGCTACAGCCTCGTCAAAACGCCCGCTAGCAATAGAGATGGTCATGTCTTCCAGGGCCTCCAACTCGCCCCTCGCCTGATCACGCTCGCCCTCAACAACCTTCAGGTTCTCCTCAAGACCAACCACCCGCTCCTCCAGCCGTATAACCTTGGTAGACTGCTCAGCCAAACTCGCAGTAGCGGTGGCAAGTTTGGCTTCAGCATCTACTCTGGCCGTCATGGCCGCATCACGCTCGGCAGTAACTGAGCCAAGTGCGTCCTTTGTGGGTTGGAGGGCGACCTCAGCATCCTCGAGCTTCTTTTTGGTACTCTCCAGCTCTGCCCGCAAATCTGTAATGTGTCCAAGAGCGGACTTATACTTGTCAGTTTTATCCAAAAGATCACCCTCCAACCACAAGTTTCTGTGAAGTAAGCGCATACCTGCTTGGCGGCCAGCCTCCTCAGATTTGTAACGAGCAAGCTTTTGAGAAGCTGCTTGGGCAATTTCAGCTACGAAGAGGAGAGGATTGGCCTTAAAGCGTTCAAAATCCACGTCCTTGAGATCGTCCAAGTCCAAGGACGACCTTCTTGATGCCTCTCTTCTCTTTTGGGGAGGATCAAGGTCGATCGGAATGGCGTCCAGAGGACTCTGAGTCCGATTTCTCTTTTTAGGAGCTGAGCTCGTCCCTTGCTCGCCCCCAGCAGGTCCATGATCGTCTTCAGCGCGAGGGTGTTGAGACGGAGAGGCAAAAGACACCTTCTTCGGCTTCCTTGACTTTGTCTTTGCCAAAAGAGCTGCGAAACCGATGCCCGTCATTTCAGCTGAAAAAGTAGAAAGATGAATTAGGAGACAGAACAAAGTAAATCACGATCAAAACAAAAAGCGAAAATAAAGGCACACCAAGTTTGTTTTCAGCTTGCTCGGATGTCCGGAGGCAAGCAAATTTGTTATAGGGTATGACCCCTTCTGGCAGCCAAGTAACCAAGGTCTCTAACATCCGAATACTCTCAAGATCATAGTCGCTCAGCCTCCTTTGATGCCGATAATGGATTGTGTCGCGATCGTAGTGTGAGTGCGACCAACCCAGAGGAAACTTCATTGAGGAAACGCGACCTTCGTCATCCACGGTTCCCACCATTGCCTTAGCACGATCATTAACAGGAACGACCCAGAGGAAAGCGTGCCTCCAAGTTTTTACCGATTCGCAGAATGGCTTGAAAAGCCTGATCGTGTTTTTCCGTCCCTTCAAGGAAACTTGCTCCCATCGCCTGGGTTCGCTCCTCATCTCCACTGTGCGACTAACATCGAACAATGAGAAGAAAAGACGGCAATTTACCTCCCGATCAAGAGCGGCCATTATTACCTCGAACGACTTAACCAGTGCCCAAGCATTAAAGTGAAGTTGAGAAGGGGCAACACCAAGAGTCCTTAAGACACGCCTCTGGAAAAATGTGAAGGGAGGTCGCACCCTCAAATCACGGAGGACGTTGGAATACATGATAAATTTTAAAGAATTCGGGATTATGGCAGCATGCTCGTCAGGTCTTACGCCCTCCGCTCGCCATTCCTGATCACTGTAACCTATTAACTTGGTGAAAAGAGGCAACACCTCATCACCAGGTGGGAAGATAGAGCGCTCGTTGATTATAGCGGAGGATATCCAGGAGCGGTCGACATCAAGCCTACCCCTCCAATCGTGCTCTTCGGGCAGTACCTCGTTGACTGGAACCGGAGGGGGCGAAGGATTCATTCGGGGAGACTAGACGGTATCAACCGTGTTTGACGAGCGTCCGGAGGACGATGAAGAAGAAAAATCGGTAGAAGAAAAAGTCTCAGATGGGAACCCGCTCGTGCCGACATCTCCAGAGCGAGCATGCTCAGCCATACTCGCAGGTTGACGACCAGAAATTCTCGCAGTTTTCTTTGTTCGCGCCACTGCGTTGCCCTGCGAGGAGAAGGAAAGTCAGGCTCACCCTAAACGATGATTTGCCGAAGGGGGCGACAAGGTCGACCCCGAGCCTGACGCCCCCTCCTCGCCCTATGCAAACAGAATTAGAGCCAAAATAAACAAGACAAAAAGGGCATACCTGGAGTGGGAGAGAAGTTCGGTCTAAGGGTAGTATACTCCTTGATGAATAAAATCAAACGACCAGAAGAATAAGACCGCCTGAGTTTAAACTCGTGCACGGGTAGACACCTGGCCAGAATAAAGAAGCAAGCTTTTTGATCGAAACAAGAGGAATTTATGACCGCTTTTTGAACTCCGAAAATAAAAGTAGAAACTGAGAAGGAGAGGGGGCAACATATTTATAAGGGTTGGAAGGCAAGCAAGCCAAACGACGCGACCCTTCACTTGCACACGCCTTGAAAACCAGACCGTCATCATGACCAAGCGCCACCTTTTCAAAATTCGAGGCACCATTAATGACCCCTAGGGAAAATCGAAACGTCACTTCCTGACAGGAGCCACGTATCATGCGAGCGTAAGCGAAGCCCACCGCGAATCAGAAACGATCATCCGACCGGTCTCACGCTCGGAGACGCGGACATAGAGACGATCATAAAACAAGCCTACGCCCGCCACATGAGCGACCTTGGCTTGGGGGGCAACTGTTCTGGAGTGGGCCGAAGCCCAAAATCCAGTGCTCTAGCGCTAGATCGGCCCAACCATGGGGCACAAAAGCAAGGAACCGCATCAACGGCTCTGATCTGTCCGTACGATCATCCAACGGCCGAGCGCGACTCACGCTCACTATTTAAGCATTCATTGCGTCAGTTGTCAGGTACACACTGTTCACCAATACATATATTTTGCTCGCCCGTTCCTGACTTGAGCGTTGGAGTGTTATCGCAGGTACACCCGCCCCCGCCTCCGGAGCAGAGCTAGCAGAACGACCGAGGCATACAGAGATCTAAGACTTGGAAAACAGCAATCAAGGACATCAAAGGCACAGATCACTTTTGTTACCATCACTATTTTGTTAATCAAATTAAGCATTATTTAAGCATTAATCCTCGTGGGAACGAACTGTATTTCTACTATATTACTTGTTGGACAGTGTACACTTGCACTACCCTATTTTACACAACAGGAATCATGTTAAGAAATGTGCACCATTGGGAATCGCCTTTAGCTACCTATAGCAGCAAATTGAATTGGATGTTGACATGCCACTTCATGGCATGTAATGCAATGGCCTTGACATTTATTTATTTCTAGCAGGCTGGTTTAGTTAAGAGAGACAATCCTAATGTATAATCGATAGGGAAATAAGACGGATTTAACCACACGTCCTTATTGTTAAAAATGGGAAAATGACAGTGAGCTTTCTAGGGGTGGGACATGTTCAAGTTCAGTTATCGGCGGAGGATTAACTGTATAAGGGGAATATGTGTCTTTTTCTGGTAAAGAAACGTGTTTGGGAAGGACCAAGGAGGGAAAAGGGTCAAAATCTGTTTGTAGAGTTGAGGTTTGGAAGGGAAACTTATCCTCAAAGAAATGGACATCTCTAGAGATGACGAATTTGTTTGAGGTAGTGTTGAACAGTTTGTATCCTTTGTAACCAATAGGATAACCCATGCAGATAGTAGGAATGGCCCTAGGGGACAATTTGTTTCTCTGGTGAAGGGGAATAGCAACATAGGCTAAACAACCAAACACTCTAAGGTGGTAATTTGTGGTTGAGAAGTTCATAGGGTGACTTATCTTTTATGGCAGGGGTGGGGACTCTGTTAATAAGGAAGACAACAATATGAATGCACTGCCCCCAGAACTGGATTTTGATTGGAAAAGGAGGGACCTAGCAACATTTAACAGGTGTTGGTGTTTTCTTTCAACTACTGAGTTTTGTTCAGGTCTGTAAGGGCAACTAAATTGGTGGAGGGTTCCTTGTTCATAGAGGAATTCAGTGAGCTTGAGTTCAGGAGCCTTATCAGACCTGATTTGTTTAGTGACTTTACCAAAATTTGTTTTGACCATGACAAAGAAACCTTTGATAAGGTAAGGTGCCTCAGATTTAGTTTGCATGAGATACAATGGAAGAAGATTGAATACCAATTGCACGCTGAGTTTCATCTTGAAGAAGAAGAGAGAATGTTTCATCAATATCGGGAATGGGCTTCATCAACAGAATTTGACCACGTGCATGCTTGAAGGCTTTGTTTAAACCCATAAGAAAATCCATGACATGTTCTTCTTTGGCAGATTGGAGAAGGGGTTCCACGCCGTTGCAAGTGCATTTGTGCACAGCTTTGAGTTCCCCCAATTCGGCCCGAATAGCCTTGAAACGAGTGAAATAGACGCTGAGAATCATTACCTTGCACACAATTGAGGAGATTCTTCCTTAATTGGAAGATACGAGGGTCGTTCTTGATGTTGAAACGCTTTTCAAGATCGTTACAAACCAAGGTAGTGGAAGTTGAGTAGATGACGCTCGTGCTAATTTCTTTGGTAAGCGAGTTCAAAATCCAAGAGGCGATGATGCTGTCATTGTGATTCCATAGAGGAAGCTTGGAAGCGTCGGATTCATCGGGTTTCTTGAGAGTACCGTCGGTGAACCCTAATTTGTTGCGGCCATCAAGGGCAAGCATCATAAGCGGCTCCAGGAGAGATAATTGGTGTCGTTGAGGGGTTTCGAACTAACCCTGGATTGTCAGTGTGATGGATGTAATAAGGATCAGAATTGTCCATTTGAGTCATCATCACTGAGAAGAAGAAACGAGAAGTGCGAAATGAAGAAGAAGACGCATAATGAAGGAGAGATCAGAGAATGTCTACTGATACCATATTAGTAAACTCAAGATGCAAGAGAAAAGGTGTAACACCCTAATATCTCTAACTAGTAGAAATATTAAAATGTACTGTTTAGCATACATCAGAGAAATAATTCCTGCTTAGATATTTGAACACCACTAAAATTTCGATAATAAAATACCGAATATTTATAACATTGGCTTGTACAAAACCATAACTGTTTCCAAGACCTCAATATACAACAACCTGGTGTTCACTATCTTGACAAGAATAGCGGAAACGATGAATAACTTAAGACAGTTCAAGTCTTCAATCGTGTACAAAGACAAAAGAAATACATCTTCGGTCTTCATTTGAGCAAGATCTCTACTAGTGCCTTGTCACTATCTTCTTTCCCTGTTCTCTGTAAAACAACAACACATGATAGGGTGAGATAACATATCTCAGTGAGTTCTACCGTGACCCCTAACCACTCTCGGTTCAATTATAATCTATAGTTCATAGCCCAATTCTTGATGACTATGCACTATTTCAATTTAAACTATAGTTCACAACCCAATTCTTGATGGCTATGGACTATCCTCTTTATTAATCTAGCACAACACCTTAAACCATAATTTTTCTTTTCTTCGGTTTGCGGTGAACCCAGATCACCATATGCATCTCAGTGACTACATCTTTGGGTCTAGTTCGAGGGCTCATGACTTCCCTCTCCCTAGTTTACTAACATCTTGGGTCGTCACCCGAATAAGTCTTTAGCGACCTATCATTCTTATATAATTATTATCAATCATTTCTAATGAACAAAGAATCCATTCTTTAACATATTATTGATCAATGACCGGGTTTAGATTAATACGACGTTAACCATCTCGCGTCATTGATACAACATCAAAAATGATATATAATCCATTTAGTTTTTCAAAACACATGTACCCTCACGTGTACTAAATTCGATTCAAAACATATCATTCATAAGCGTTTTGCAAAGTATTACGGTCATTTTAACATTGTATGATGTTGGGGAAAGGATTGGAATGGGTTTGGAATATTTTGGTTTTTGTAAAGTAGTCTGTGAATAGATTCACATGTATGGGAATCGATTCACAGAATAGGACTAGGTTCCCAATCTATGAACAGATTCAGCTTCTGTGAACAGATTCACAGCCCTGGGAATCGATTCACAGAATGGGAACAGGTTCCCAATCTATGATCAGATTCAAGGTCTGTGAACAGATTCACAGTCTGTGAACAGATTCACAATCCTGGGAATCGATTCACAGCTTTGTTGCCTGCAATAAAACTCAGTTTTGTCGTATAAATTCACCATTCCGTTTGAGTCCAATCCGAATTCCAATCGATTCTCAACTTTAAAACAGACATTCCAGACATGACAACCAATCCAAACAACATACAAAATCACATTTATCATCAATCAATCAAACATGTATACATTCGAAACGACACAAAAATGTAATTTTTCCCAAAATGTTTTCTCGACTCGAAAGAGCTTTCAAAACGAAATAGCTTCACGGACCGAAGTTCAAATCAGTCAAAAACAATAAAATCAATCCCTAAGCGTGAGTAGAACTCACCTATCGTGATGAAAATCACGAAATGCTCCGAGACTTCGCGTGACGCTCAAAACACGAAACCCCTCGAACAATCCCCGTACGATGTCCTAATCTTCCACGAACTCAAACTCACTTCAAATTCGAATTTCAATATCCCTTAGCTACTGAAGTTCCTCCTAATGAGCTTCAATTCACAATGTAGCTCCAGAATTTGCTCGAAGTCATTCCCAACTTCTAGAACACGGTGCTAACCTCAAATTCGGTTTGGGCAGCATCTTTACCCTGTTTTGTAATAGGCATAACTAATTCAATTCTTAACCAAAACTGTCCAAACCAGTGCCTAATGTGTAGATAATTTTGCCTATTTTCTAATGGTTCATATCCCACACCGATATGATGAGTATTCAGGGAGTCATGGCTAAAACAATGTTGCTGAAACAAAATCGTTACTGTTATAAAAGTGAAACTTGTAACTAAGTTTTCTCCCTCAATACTCAGTCAAATCAAGTGGTTCTTGTGCCAAAATTGAAGGGTTTTGTGTCTATTTTCTGAAGAAACAAAAATGAACTTCAAGGGAAGTCTGTACCGAGAGTTATGAAAGAATTACCAGAGATGGTTCAAAACGGGTTTCAAGCAGAAATTTTGTTGAAGTTGCATCTTCAACCTCAATCATCAAGGAACACGAAATTAAGCTCCAAACTCTTCCAAAACAGACCACAAGCTTCAAGATACTGAACTCGCTTCCAAATAGCTCACACTCACACTATATCTTCAGTTCCACTCTTTCACCAACTTCAATAGAACAATGCAAGCCTTGAACTTGTCAAAACTCCATTTTCTTCTCCATTGGGCTTGGATATTCATCAATGGTGAAATGAGATATAGAGAGATTCAGCTCTTGAAATTGGTACCATTGAAAAGAGAACGAAAAATGGAGGAGAATGAAGTAGAGTTTACCTACATGCAAGCCAAGATGTGAATTCTTTCTTCTCTTCTTCCTCTTCTCTCTCTCACTATTTTTCTGTTTTTCTTTCTCTTGGTTTCAGATTTTTGATGAAAGTGAGAGTGTTTGGTTGGTTTTAGTGTTTGGTGAGCTAAGGGGTGAGTCACTTAAGTGGAGAAAAGACTAAATTGCCCTTAATGCTCTAATTCCCACTTAACTCTAATTCTACCCAAAACAATCACACACAAACACATAGTTTAAACAATAATGCAATTAAATCCTATAATTGAGAAATTAAATATTACTTTGATGACAAGTTGGTATCCGAGACTTGAATTATTATCCACTCGAATAACAAATCACTCGTTAATTTCGTAAGTCGAAATTAACGGAACTAGGGATGTTACAATCACCCCAACTTGAAAGATTTTGTCCTCAAAATCGTTCAAATCATTTACCCATGGTTGACACAAGACTAACACTTATCGATTGATCAACCGTATCTGTTCTTCTTATACAGACACTAACAGTTATTTACACACATGTGTACCCACAGTGGTTAGAAATCACTTTCATAACTTAGGGTGGAAACACGTATCGCACCTTCAAAACGGGAGGAGTTCGAAATGTTCCTGCTTAGCCGTAGCTTTTTATTGGGAGGAAAGGATGTCTATGAGAGGATTACTTTGGAATCAAACCACATTGTATCCAAAATAAAAATTTTCTTGTCATTCCAAGTTACGCTACCCAAGTGCTTAACTCGTTTTTCTCAAAATTTCCACGAAAGAAAACGGAATTGTTTTATAAAATAAGTTGACTCTTATCCAAATAATTATGGAAAAACGAATTTTCTTGCAACTCGACCCACGAAAAACTCTAAAAAAAATGGTAGTAACATACTCTTTTTATTAAATCAACTCCAGAATGTGGGAAAAAAAAATCGTCTTATTTGGGTAAAGAAATTATCTTCAATGGGGTTTCCAAACAATGATACTTGAAGAATACGATTATTCAAAAACAATAATTCACCCCACCTTATAAACGACCTTACTCAATGCACGACTTTTCAACAAAAGATACTCTCATTCTCAGATTTTAAAAATTTACTATGTCGAAAGTGAAAATAAAAGTATTACTTTGTTGAAATCAACCATTTGTGTGATCAAAATCTCACAAATTTCCCTCGTCGTGCTTTAGTTTGGCCCCTTAAGGTTTAAAATACTTGGGTTAGTTTGAGGAAGGAATTTGGAAGGAAATTGTGCCGAAGGGAAAGCGGATATTTGATTTTTGAAATCAGTGACAGAATTAGGCGCTCAGATTGGGCCTTCGACACACAGTCCGGCTTCTTCATCTGTACCTTTGTTTGAAAATTTTGTTTTTCTCAAACCGCTAATCCATTCGATCCAATTCGTTTCCATTCAATTCTTTTCTCAAATTATCCTAGTAACAAAAACTTCAATATTAACCCAAAGATTTTATATTTCATAATGAGAAACAGACATGTACTCATCACTTCAAAAACGCCACAGAACGATTATAAGATTTACTATCAAAGACTCATGTGTTATACACTCACTGTCCAATCATTTAGTCTAAGACCAACATGTGGTTCATCCTCCAAACATTCCTCCATCAAGACGGTGTAGTTGTTAAAACATTTTTACCACACATATCTGACCTATGAGATTCCTCAGAAACAGCCTCGCGTGCTGAACGACAATCAGACAACTCTGAATTTAGCGCATACATGTTCTATTGACATTGAACCAGTAGAATATCTGGAATGAAAAAACTAGTCTTGACTAATCCAATGGATTGAAGTCATGACACCTCACTACTAACGTCACGAAATTAAGGTTAACGATTGGAATTTACCTCAGTAGCAGAAGCTTGAACACTGAAGCCGTTGAAAGATAATTGCCCCAACATGGCTGGACACCTCTCTTACTTGCAATTATATTCACATGTTAATCCAGTCTTCCACTACAAGGTTCGATTCCCACGGAAGGCAAAAACTCTCAATGGGGGGGAGAGAAGGTCATGATGTACACTTGTGGGTAGCCTACTAAGTAAGAAAAGGGCCCAGGGTGTTACAAAAGGGATGAAGATGATATGAAAGAACATACTTCAATTAATTAAAAAATGAATTCTGTACAAGAGAGAGGCTATATACCTCAAGTAGTTACACTGTTAGTTTGATACTAACCATTAGTTTGTTACTAACTGATCAAAACTAACTAAGGTTTTAAAACTATAAAACAGTAACATTGATTTAATGATAACAAACTTAACCTAGCTAACTAAAACAAATCTTAACTAATTGAATTACAATAGAAATCAGATACAACTAAAGTTATAAACTAAAGAACTAAAGTTATAAACCAATACAAGTGCATTAAATTAGTGCATGTATATTAAATTAGTGCATTAATACTTGTGAATTGTTTTAACTAGTATACCTGCCAATGCGATGCACGGGAAACATTTTGAGTACATTGGTCATCAAATAAGAAAAATTATTAACATACTGTTATAAATTGTTAAGTGTCCCCCCCATACACACGCGCGCGCGCACACACACACACATATATATATGTGTGGTATTGTTTAATTGATTTATGTTTGTCAAATAGATTAAAGACATTTTTTACCAAGAATGTGTGAGGAGTCATGATTATAGTGCATTAATGTATCAATATTATAAATACATTTTTGTTTTTATCTTTTGACGTTAGTACGATACATCGTTTCATATTTTACGGTTATTAATATTGTCATTTATGCCTTATTGGTTAATAATAGTAATTACGTATTTGTAGTAGGTGATATATATTTGTTTGAATATATATTACATAATGATTATTCAAGGTATTATGAGTTAGTCAGGAAAAGAATATCTTAATTTTTTTAATGGCGTGCCCAAATAAAGGGTGTCAAAAATAAGTCACTGACAATAGAAAAAAATGTCAACGGAGTACGAATAATAATTGATTCGTTGCTAACAAAATTAAATTAGGTTAAACCCATTGACATTGTGATTCGAAACCAGTAAGATTGGGATGTGTATAGCCTTTTTTGTCAAAGAATGTGTATGGCTATTTTTTAGGAAACAAGTGTGTATGGCTTGATCCCTATATTTTTTGACAAAAACAATATGTATATTATCCAAAAACAAAATATGGAATAATTGTAGATTAATTAATCAACAACATATTTCCATAATAACAGGTGTCTTTATTAGGGTATATTTTTGCATAAACTCTATGGTGGAAATTGACTAAAAGTTTTTTGAGCATATTCAACGGTGAATTCATTGCGGGTTCTTAAAGTAAACTCCACAATGCCACCTATGTTTTAAGCAATCGAACAATTTTTTATTCCAATTGTGAACCCACAAAAACATAAATTGGGTCTAATAATTTATCTCAAATAATTATTATTTTTTTCATTTTTATTTTTCTATGAACTTGATTTATTGATTAATTTATTTTAAAATATATTTATTTACATTTATTTTTTTTTGTTTTAACCAATACAAAATATGTTATATTAAAACCATAAAACACGATGAATTTGACTATTTTTTACTAAAATTTTGATGATTTGGGTGGAGATAATAATATTGTTATTATTATTATTATTGTTGTTGTTGTTGTAATAATTATAGCAAATCTTTTAATTGTTATTATAATTATAGCAATTCACAAAATTTAAAAAAATGCAATCTTGTTGAAAAATTATATTGAGTAATATACTATTCAAAGAAATTGTAAGTTAAAAACTGTTAAGTGAGTTTCAGTAACCTAAAATAAAACTGGTTATGCTTGATAAATAATTAAATCGAATTATATGATACTGTAAGATATTATAACATAAAATAACATTTGTAACAAAAAATGACTTATGGTTCAATTAATTGAATAGAAACGCATTGAAAAGCTTTATATTACAATATATTATAGTACTAAAATACTCTTGTACACATAAGAATCTATTAGTTTGAGCAAAGATTTTTTTTGAAGCAAGAGTTAAGATTTTATCACACAATTTTTAAATAAATTTACTACATTGGAAAATTCTATTCAGAAAAAATAATTAATAACAAACAATCATTTAATACGTAGGCCCGTGCTATGCACAGTATATAGTAAACAAAACTATAAATTTTATGTTTTTTGAAAATGTCAATTTTTATATTATTAAGTTATTTAAATAATATGGATAGTTATTTAACAGAAAATAATAATAATAATAATAACAACAAACATATAAAGAAAATTGAACAAACTCGATGAAATGAAAAAGAGTGGTCCACAACCAAGACCCGTGAAATGAAAAATGATAAATTGATAAAACTATTTTTTTGGGGGATTTTATTTAGAGATTAGGGAAATAGTAAAATTAATTATTAAATTTAAATAAATGTAAATTATACTGTCTAAAATAATGATTTTTGAATTTGCATCAACAAAATAATGATTTGCCTAAAATTACTAATAGTTAAATTATTATTTTTGAGTTTGCATCAAAAGACAAACACAGACAAAAACTAATTTAATATTGACCATAAATTAATTAATTAAGTAAATACAATTTTAATATTTTTCAATATAAAGATTCTTCACTTTACATCGTGGCATTTCAAGGGATGGACAATGGGGCGAAGCGGCAGTGGGGAGTACTCCCCTGCTCTCCGATCTCGCCTGCCAAATTGTCTCCCACTCGCGTGCCCGATTCTCATTTCGATGAGTTTTCCTCCTTAAATCCCCTTCCATATGGATCCCCACGATCGCGGGGACACCATAAATTTATTAAAAGTTAACAAAAATATGAACTAAAATATAATAAACTGGATAAATAATATAAAAGTAAGACTGAAAGCAAAAAGTTTAACATTTTAATATAAAATAAAATTTTAGCGTTACTTTGATATTTGAATATTTAAAAAGTATAAAAGTAAGAAAAAATATAAAAATTAGCATAATATAATATTTTATTAATGTTTTTAATTAAAACACATAAAAAAGACTAAAAATTCAATTACTTATAATATAATATATATACCTATACCTATAATAAGAATATTTATGTAATATATTCAGGGGAAGGATCTGGTCATTGTCCCCATCCCCAAATTGACCATGCGAAGATTTTCTCCCCCGTCCCTGTTCTCACACAGAAAAATTCTCTACCTGTATGACCCCTAATGGGGAAGTCCCGGTAAGGATTCTATTTCTAACGGGTAGAATTAATGATGTCCCGTGCATCGCACTTTAATTCAGCTATTGAGTTATGTATTGGTATTATAACTAATATGGAGTTGACCATTGGTATTAGAAGATAGTCCTGCAAATCAATGGTTCAAAATGATTTGGTTCAAAATAAACGTTAATATTGTTTTTACTAATACAATATAAGTGATAAACGTGATTATATTATTATATTATTTGCTTTGGTCATTTACTCGAAATTATATTATTATTTTTTTATTTGGTGAAAAACGTGATTATATTATTATATTATTAAATATTCAAATTTAAATGAATTATTGACAACTATCAAACCGTTTAGCATATTGCACGGTTTATAGAAATCGATCAATAATAATAAGAGTTTATTACCATTTAATTGGTAAGATGTGATGTTAAATAGAAAAACCATAACTGATGAAAATGTTATAAATTGTATTATTTTAAGTTAAGTTACAAATTTATTTGGTATGATGATGGTTAATTTTTTAAAATCATAACTGATGAATAAAATATTGTAACTGTCATAATTATTAGATATATTAAAGACCATATATTGTAACTATCATAGTTATATAAAAATAAATTATATTTATTGATTAAGGGACGTTTTGAAAGTATAATTATTTTTAATTATGGTTTTGTTTAAATATTGTAACTGTCATAATTATTAGAGATATATTAAAGACCATATATTGTAACTGTCATAGTTATATAAAAATAAATTATATTTATTGATTAAGGGACGTTTTGAAAGTATAAATTATATTTATTGATTAAGGGACGTTTTGAAAGTATAATTATATTTTTTTTATTCATCATTTAACTATTATTTGTACCAAAAATCAAACATTAATTTAAATATTTATAACTTATAATTCTAACATAAAATTATTTCGATTTTTTGCTATTATAATAAAAAAAAGTATAAAACTTTGATTTAGTTTTAGAGACTAAATTGGAGAGAGAATGTTAAATGAGGGAATGATTTGACGGTTTCTTGTATAACGTATAAATGAGTATACTCTACACAAAAAGAATAATACTAAATCTACAATATATCTACATATTCAATAAAAATTTTAAAATTTTATTTTTAAAATCAAACGACCTATAATTTATCAGTTGATTACATATTAAACTTGTTAAACTAATTCGACAAAAGGTTATCCCGTGATGCTTAAATGAAAACACCTCAAGTAATATAATACACAAATTAAGTGAGACAAATAATCTTTGGCTATTTCATGAATATGTGTAAGCTATATATTTATATATATTGAATATCACTACCTTTATGTATACTTTTTAATTGTTGATAACAAAAATGAGATTTGTATAGTGTGATATCAAATTGCAATTATGTTTTTACCTTTACTTACACAAAGTATACATGAACTTACAATATTTATATGAACAACCAATATAGTTAAATAATTATGAGAAACAGAAAAATCGTCCAATTTTAATTGGAGAGAAAAATAGAAGACTGGTTAATGAGTGTATTGCTAACACACTCTATTTAAATCTTCAAAACACTTATAAGATCCATTCTGATCGATGACTGGTTAATGAGTGTATTGCTATGGACAACACAAAACATAAGGCACTAACCATATATATGGACCTTAGGACATATAACATAAGCCACTTACCATATACGATATCTTATTTGGGTTTATTGCTATGGAAAACATAAGCCACTTACCATATGTCAAAGTTTTATTCAACTTAACTCTTTCAACTTGAAATTTTCAAATGAGGATTTACACAACCCAACAACCAACTGGAGCACATACAATATAATTCAACTTTTCAACATGAAATTCCTAAATGGGGATTTACATTACATTTCATATGGTGATTTACATAACATGAGGTACAAAAGGATTGAACAAAATTGATATATTATGGAAATCCTAATTGACAACATGTCATATAACTAACTAATAGCAATAAGATGAATTTATAGAAAAACCCGTATATCCCCTAATAGCAATAGTATTCACCTCCTTCAACATGATATATCCACATGATTAAGAATAAATCTCCAACAAAAGTGAAAAGAACCATGAAACACAAAACGCTGGTTATAGAAAATGAGGTGATGGTGTGGAGAGTGAATCAAACCATCACCCAACCTTGGCTATTTATAGCCATATATTTTTGGAGATTTGTAATTTAAAATAAAACGTTCTTTTCCATTTAATTCTCATAAACAATTTGGAACGTTACACATTTAAAATCATTATTGAGTGAAAAACATTTAAAAATAATAGAAATATATTAAATAATTAATTTATATTTTATTTGTAGCTAGCAATTATTGCGAAAATGCTATATGAGTGTCATGTGTTAAAATATTTAATGAGATTATTCTCATTTGTTAGTTATATAGATTTCGAATTTTTTGAATTAATGGGAGACACATACGTTACAATCATTATTCACGTTGGTTTTAATTTGAATCAATATAAATATAAAACCGTTACATGCACTACAAAAAAAATGCTTATTTGCGAATAATGATCTAATACCAATAATTTGAATCAATATAAAACCGTTACATGCACTACAATATGGAAAACCTAATTGACAACATGTCAAATAATGATCTAATGCCAATAAGCTGAATTTAAAAAACACCCATTCATTCCCCCAATCTACCTTGGTCGACCAAGAATTCTACTATATTGAATCTGAATCTTCAAAACCCTGATATAGATTTCTAAATAACCAATATATCTCATATGTGAATCAACCCAACCCCCAATGTTCACGTGCAAATGTCTTGACCTCCTTCCACATGAAAATTCCAAATGGTGACGAATAACTCTCCAAAAAAAGTGAAACGAACGGTGATGAAAAAATGATGCTTAGTGAAGATGAAGTTGTGATGTGGAGAGTGGCTCAACCAATCACCCAACCTTGGATATTTATAGCCATAGTTTTTTGGAGGGTTACAAATAAAAACAAAACGTTTTTTTTCATTAAATCTCATTAGCATTTTGGGAAGTTACAAATTAAAAAACCGTTTTAAATTATTTATTCAAATTATCACAACTAATATTTTTATGAAATAATATAAATATAAATAATTTGGATAAAACATTAATTATGAAATTGCTATTTGAATGACATGTGTAAAATGGTTTAATGAGCTTATTTGCAAATGTATAGTACTAGTATGCAACCCGTGCGATGCACGGGAAGCAATTTTTGTAGTATATTAAATTTAAATAATTTTGTGAATAAAACTAATATGATTATTAATAAATAAATAAATAAATAAGTTAATAAAAGTGTATCTAAATGTAGTAACATGCAATTATTCACCAAAAAACTTTAGTAAAATGCGATTACAATAAATCATGTTAATTGCTTTTAATTTAGTATTTATATACTTAATGTTTATGAAAAATACACATAAAGTACGATTTGTGCATATTAATATATTTGTATATTCAAAAATTCAATTGAAATCTAATAATTAGATAAAAAAGCAATATAATTAAATTTATATTGGATTTGAAAATATAGTAGCTATTAGCCTATTACAATTATCTTCTGAGTCTTTCTTATATTAGATTAAATTGAAATCTAATAATTGTATAGATAATCAATATAAATTTTTTATTTGTGATGCACAGAGTAAATGTATATTCTTAAATATTATTCTATATATTTTTTATTAATTTTTTTAAAAAAATTCGCCGGTAATGTGAATTTTCGGCGGATTTTTAAAAAAAATAAAAATCCGCTGGAAATGCCCATTACTGACGGAAAAAAACCGCCGGAATTGACTCCAAGAATCAAAAACCACTCTAGTAAACTTGTTAGACCTAACTTTATGATTTTTTTCACTATACTAATAGACCAAAAATTAAAATAAAGATGCGTGAAAAATAATGTTTCTAATATATATCACATCTCCGCAACAAATTGACTCCAATATTGTGCATAGAATTGGAAATAACCTTGTTGGAGATTTTAAATTACTACAAATTACCAATCTTGGACTCTATCTATAATTCCCTTCTTTTATAATACACAGTGTGGACTAATTTGAGTCCAAAAGGGAAGTTTGCTCGTCTCCTACATGAGCAGGTGCTACTGCAAATTTGTCCATTCACCAGTACAACACAATGCATGAGCATAAAAAATGAGAATTGACTTAAAAATAGAAATAAATTTCAGAATAAAAATATTATAGACTAATTACTATGAACTCATCCATAGTCTTTCCGTCATACAAAACATCATTCAAATTGAAAAATATTTATGTGCATCAATGGAAAAGTGATATTTAGCAAGAATTAGATGAGTGAAGTGAAGTGCATTTGAGCACGTTTTGTTGTTTTTTGTATTCTCTAAGTAAAGCCCTCTTATGAGCAGTTATTATCTTCTCCTCGTCTCTCTCAAACCTCACAACCAAAGATACGGTAAATAAATAAATAAAATCTAAACTTTACCTATCAAAATATCCGATTGGTGTTCTTGTCCGCTAGAATGTTTATAGACCTATCAGTTTGATTTGTATATGAATTAGAGTACCTCTTATACTTCCTTTCACAATAATTTTTCTTATTGAAAAACACACATGTCAAGATAGACAGAATATGTACCCAAAAATTGAAAGAAAAATCAAAAATAAAAATCTAAACATTACCTATCCCTCCGCCAATGCAATTGTTAGCCTGTAATTTCGACAGGCTTCATTAAAGATGGTCAACATGGCTTGATTTATATTTATTTCACAAAGACCATATTATTTCGACAAAGAAAATGGTCATGCGCAAGGTAAACTCGACAAGTTTCCAGGGAAGCAAAAGCAAGAGAGAGGAAAATCGACACAGGCTTTCGACAGACAGAAATCAGGGCAGTTATGCGTTGAAGACTAGCAGTTGGTCGAAGCGTGACGGAGCAGTTTCGGTCGAAAGTAGGAGCAGTTACTTGGCCGAAAGTAGGAGCAGTTACTTATTTTCAATTTGTTAGGCAGTTACCTAGTTCGAATTTTCCCCCCTTTTTCCCTTGTATAAATAACTGTTTCTGAGAAGAAACAAGGGTCGCGAAAATCACAATACACACCCGATTCCTGAAACTCTAACTTCCAAGCCAGAGCGAAAAACGAGTGGAAGAATCCCTGTATGTGATCGTGTACCATTTTTATGATTCAATGCAATTTGTTCTTCTTTTCTTTACGATTCCTGCACCATTTACTGCTTCTTTTCTTTTCAATTCTGTTAATCATTTGCAAATCGTCCCCTTTTCTACATTTTCTGAAACAAAAACTTTTGCAATTCAAAGGCAATTGCTTTGAGATTTTTCTAGTTTGATCTCACAAACCTTCTAATAAAACTAGTGATTGTTTGCTAAAAACACCAGCAAACAAATTGGCACGCCCAGTGGGACTTTGCCTTTGATTTTGTTCATTCTCGTACTCTCTTATTTGTGTTCGCTGTTGTATGCACTTAAGAAGTGGTAAAATGGTTCGTGCTGGTACGAATAATGCATCTAGTTCCAACCCTGTGGTTTCACAAGGGCAAGGGACAACAATGGATTCTGCAAGCATTAGCGCAGGACCATCATCGTCGATAACCGTTCCTTCATTATCAATGACTAATGTTGGTTCAACGCAGTCAGAAATGGCATCTCTGCCTATGTCTTTGCCGTTAAGTTCAGGGCTTCATAGCCCTTACATGGCAATGGGAAACGGTTTAGACCCACGTTTGAATAACGTGCATCTACCCCCATTTCCTTTGGGAATGTATGGCATGCCTACTGGAATGCCACATATTTCGACCTTTTCCCCTACACATGTCTCTTCTGAGAGCGTATTTGGTCGAAATCCCCCAGCATTAACCAATACGTCTTTGTTGGCCTTAAGACAGCAAGTAGACGAGAGTAATCACGATATGGTTAATATGCTTACCCAACAAATTGGTACAGTTTTCAATCCATTGATTCAAAATACCAACAACAGTTACCAAATGTTGGCAAATCAGATGAGTAGGATTGCAGACTTTTTTGGGGTTCCAGCGGTTAATAATAGGCACGTTCCTATTATCGCGGGTAATGCGTCGCCAGTTAACCCCCAAGAAGCAGTTGCAGTCGAAGCGTCGACAGTTGTAGGCGAACTACAAGGGACGGTAAACCACGTCCCTGAAGTAGTTGTGGTAAATAGACACCAGAACGCTGATGAAGTTGTTCGACAAATGCAACAACACAATGCTGGCGCAGAGAACAATATAGCTACTTTAGTCGAAACTATTTTGGCGCAAAATGGCCTTAACATAGGTCTACAAAGGCCTAACTTCGTATCACCATTATGTGAATATGTATTACAAACTGAGTTACCAAGGGGATGGAAAGTTCCCAAGTTTACTAAGTTTGGTGGTGATACAAATGAGTCCACAGTCGAACACATTGCTCGTTTCTTGACTGAGGCTGGGGACTTAGCACAAAATGAAAATTTGAAGATGAAATGCTTTCCAAATTCTCTAACTAAAAATGCTTTCACTTGGTTCACGACCTTACCCCCTGGTTCTATGTACACATGGGGGCAATTAGAAAAGGCATTCCATGCACAGTTTTACATGGGCCAGTCGAAGATTAGTCTTAAAGAATTGGCTAGTGTTCGGCGCAAAATGCCTGAAACTATTGATGATTACTTAAACAGATTCAGGCTGTTGAAATCTCGTTGCTTCACACAAGTCCCTGAACATGAGCTTGTCGAAATGGCAGCTGGTGGCCTTGATTACTCAATTAGAAAGAAATTAGACACATCTCATTTGCGAGATATGGCTCATTTGGCTGATAGAGTTCGACAAGTTGAAAGGCTTAGAGAGGAAAAATCTAGAGCGAATAGGTATCATAAAAAAGAAAAAGTGGCATATGTCGAAGAAGAATTTGACGTTACATATAGTAATGTCGAAGAGGAGGAGATAGACGTGGCTGAACTTAAGCCTGGTCCTCCTTATACCTGTAAATTATTAAGGCCTGCGAATGGGAATAACCCTGTAGAGCCTAAGAATGATAGATTTATGCCTAAGACTTATACTTTTGATGTTACTAAATGTGATGAAATTTTTGATCTTTTAGTAACTGATGGTCAAATATTAGTGCCTAAAGGCCTTAAAATACCAACTCTTGACCAAAGAAAGAAAAAGGGTTATTGTAAGTTCCATAATTTTTTGGGGCATAACACTGACCGTTGTGTGCTCTTCAGGGATATTGTGCAAAAAGCAATTGACGAAGGAAGACTCAAATTTGCTGATAAGAAAATGAAAGCTCCTATGCAGATTGATGTTGATCCATTGCCTAAGGCTGAAGCTATGTACTCTGAACCTGTCGAAGCTGATGTAGGAATGGTGGATGCTCAAATGGCAGACCCTCCTAAGTGTGTCAAGACTGCCACCGAAAAATTAAAAGGTTTTATGTATGCTGAAGGTAAGAAACAGGAGGTGACCCTAAAAGAATATGATGGGAAGATACATGCTGTGTATCCAAAGGCTGAGGAAGAGTTGATAGATTTCCTCAATCGATGTAAGTGGAATAACTCTGAAGTTATGCTTTGCCCAAGGTGTAGTGCTGTCTTCGATAAAGAAGCAGCTAAAGCTGTCGAAGGTTATCAGGATCAACAACAACGCAAAAGAAAATGGCTTGATAACAGGCCAAAATTTGACTTTGCAAAAGGAGATCTTCCTGGCTATGAGGCTAATGTGTCAGCAAAGCCTTCAACAAGTAAACAACAAATTGCTAAGGAGAAGTCCTCAGCACCAGGGTATTTGAAGCTGTCAACAGGTAAATCCTTTGTTCCAAGTGCTAGTGCTCCTGTCGAAGCGTGGGTACCCAATAATCAACGTGCTAAAGCTGTTAAGCCAGGTACTGATGCTATTAAGTTTAATTATAAGAATAACTATAAGGGTAAGAACCCCATGACTAGAACACAGTGGCGTCGTTACCAAAGACAGCAGAAGAAGAAGGCACACTTTGACATTAACCAGGTTCCAAGTCATTTGGCTAATAATCAAGTTCCACGCAGCATGATAGTGGCTAAGAGTGAGGTTCACAAAGCTGAAGTTGCCACAAAGAGGAATGCTGATGCTGCTAGTCATGTGTGTGCAGCGAATAAGGCCAAAGGCAAGGCTGTGGTAACAGAAAAGCCAAGAAGGCCTGCTCTTGAAAGAATATTTCCTCCATTGTCAACAGTGAAAGAAAGAAATGCTGATTTCGACATGGATGAAGACATGGAGTCTGATTTCAATGATTCTGAAGATGACCTTGACGTTGTTTGCAATGTGGTATCAATACTGCCTCTTGAGTACGATGTTATCACGGTACCAAATGACGTTGAAGAAGATTTCACAGAGGACATGGCTCATCATAAGCCAATGTGTTACTATGTGATGAACGATGGTTGTGTCGAAGACCAAATGGCTACCTTCGAGAAGCCAGATATGAGTATGCAAAACCACTTGAAACCCCTGTATGTCCAAGCCAAGCCAATGGTGTTGGAATTAACAAAGTGTTAGTGGATGGTGGAGCTGCAGTGAATTTGATGCCGCATGGTCTTTTGAAGAAGATTGGTAAGTTCGATACTGACCTCAGGCCACATAACATTGTCTTAAGCAACTATGAAGGCAAAACTGGCCACTCTTTGGGGGCCATTGAGGTGGACTTAATTGTTGGTTCCATAAAGAGGACTACATTGTTCTTAGTGATAGCCTCTAAAGCGAATTTTAATTTACTCCTTGGTAGAGAGTGGATCCATAGAGTTGGTGCTGTCCCTTCAACGTTGCATCAACGTTTAGTAATGTGGAAGGAAGATGGTTTGGTAGAGTATGTTGAAGCCGATCAGAGCTACTTCCGTGCTGATGTGAACCAAGTTACCAAGGAAAATTTTGAGAAACAAATGGCGAAGATTGCGCCATGTTCATCTTCTAATGAGGCATATGTTCCTGCGGATAATGTTTTTGCCTCAGTTCATCTTGACCCAAATTATGGTTTTGTTTGGGAAAGAGAAATAATGGGAGATGATAGTGTCTATCCTGATGGTGTTTTTCGACCAACGGGGTGGAACACTGGTTCTTGAAAGTGTTCTTATGTCAGTGCCCAATGCATGGGACAAAATTACGGCTTATATGGCCGAAAACAAGTTTAAAGCGGCTATGGAGGCCGAAATTATTCAACAAACAATGGCTGTCGAAGCCAGTGAGTTACATGAAGAAAATAGCATAGTCATAGATGAAAGACTTGATTGTATCTATGATAATGATCCATTAGGTTTTGAAAAGGATCCTAGAGATTTGACAAAGCATATGCAAGCTCAAGACACGTTAGAAGAAGTTGATTTGGGAAATGGCTCAATAAAAAGGCCAACTTATATTAGTGCAAATATTGATGTTTCTCTAAAAACCCAAGTCATTACATTGCTAAGGGAGTTCAAAGACTGTTTTGCTTGGGATTACGACGAAATGCCTGGGTTAAGTCGAGAAGTAGTGGAAATGCAATTACCAATACGACCAGGGAAGAAACCAGTGAAGCAAGTGCCAAGAAGATTTGCTCCTCAAGTGTTGGCTAAGATCAAAGAGGAAATCGAAAGGCTATTCAGAAACAAATTCATCAGAACTGCCAGGTATGTCGAATGGTTAGCCAATATAGTTCCTGTAATAAAGAAAAATGGGACTCTTAGAGTTTGCATAGATTTTAGGGATTTAAATAATGCATCTCCCAAGGATGAATACGCAATGCCTGTGGCAGAAATGCTAATAGATTCAGCAGCAGGATTTGATTATCTTAGTATGCTCGATGGTTATTCTGGGTATAATCAAATCTTCATTGCTGAAGAGGATGTGGCGAAAACTGCTTTTAGATGTCCAGGGGCATTGGGTGTTTATGAATGGGTAGTAATGCCCTTTGGCTTAAAGAATGCTGGTGCTACATATCAGAGGGCCATGAATTCTATGTTTCATGATTTTATTGATGATTTTATGCAAGTATACATAGATGATGTGGTGGTTAAATCTTCCTCAGAAAGTGGTCATTTAGACCATCTTCGCCGTTCTTTTGAAAGAATGAGGAAATATGGATTGAAATTAAATCCATTAAAATGTGCCTTTTGTGTACGTGCAGGTGATTTCTTGGGTTTTATAGTGCACAAAAAAGGCATTGAAATCAATCAAAATAAGACTAAGGCAATTATGGAAACGAAGGCCCCTTCGACCAAAAAGGAGCTTCAGTCGTTGCTGGGAAAAATCAATTTCCTACGAAGATTTATATCGAATCTAAGTGGCAAAACACAAGTTTTTTCGCCATTATTAAGACTGAAGAAGGAAGAAGAGTTCAAATGGGAACCAATGCATCAAGCAGCCTTCGACGAAATCAAGTCTTATTTGATGAAACCACCAATTTTGTTGCCTGTTATTAAACACAAAGTGCTCAAATTGTACATAGCAGCTTCTGATAGAACAATAGGTAGCATGTTAGCACAAGAGGATGATAGTGGTATCGAAAGAGCCATTTATTACCTCAGTAGGGTCCTCAATGATGCCGAAACGAGGTACACTCCTATAGAAAAGTTGTGCCTTTGTTTGTATTTCTCGTGTACAAAGTTAAAGCAATATATAAAACCAGCCGATGTTTCTGTTTATTCGCATTTTGATGTTATTAAGCATATGTTGTCGAAACCAATAATGCATAGCCGAATTGGTAAATGGGCTTTGGCTTTGTCAGAATACAACTTAACTTATCAACCTCTAAAATCAATTAAAGGACAAGTGGTTGCTGATTTTATAGTAGACCATTCTGTTGTCGAAGAAACATTAAGTTTTATAGACGTACATCCTTGGAGGTTGTACTTTGATGGTTCAAGCCATAAACATGGAGTTGGGATTGGTATTTTAGTAATATCTCCTACTAACATTCCAACGAAGTATAAGTTTAAAATTCGAGATGTTTGCTCCAATAATGAAGCTGAGTATGAGGCTTTAATAGTAGGCCTTGAAATTTTACTTGAGCTGGGGGCAAGTCATGTCGAAATAAAAGGTGACTCTGAGTTGGTGGTCAAACAATTGACAAGAAAGTACAAATGCATTAAAGAGCACCTTATCAGATACTTTGTTGTTGCCAATGCTTTGTTAAAAAGATTTGAGTCTGTTCACTTAGAACATTTACCACGAATTGATAATCAAGTGGCAAATGAATTGGCACAAATCGCTTCAGGCTATAAAGTTTCAAAGCGAAGCCTAGAGGAGTTAATTGAAATAAAGGATAAAATCATTTCTAATGACTATTCTTCGTCACTATTGTCAACACCAACAACTGGGGGGGCAACAGATACAAATGCAAACGAGGAACTAGCTGTTGTTGAAAAACGTCAATTTTTTGGTGACTTTGACTTAGCAGAAATTCTTGCTCTTGACAATATGACCAATAATGATTGGCGAAGGCCTATTGCGGAATATTTGCAAAATCCCACAAGAAATACCAATAAAAAGGTAAAATACAGAGCTTTGAGCTATGTGATAATTGGAAACGAATTGTTTAAAAAGACTCCTGAAGGAGTACTATTAAAATGTCTTAGTGAAAATGAGGCATATTTAGCAGTTTCCGATACACATAGTGGAGCGTGTGGTTCACACCAAGTAGGCCAGAAAATGAAGTGGTTATTATTTCGACAAGGAATGTATTGGCCAACTATGCTGAAAGATTGCATAGAATTTGCTAAGGGATGCCAAGAGTGTCAAAAGCATGCTGGGATACAACATGTACCTGCAAATGAATTGCATGCCTTAGTCAAACCTTGGCCATTTAGAGGTTGGGCTCTAGATGTGATTGGAGAGATAAAGCCAACTTCGTCGAAGGGCCATAGATATATCCTTGTGGGAATTGATTACTTCACCAAATGGGTTGAAGCTATACCTTTAGCCAATGTTGATCAGGAAGCAGTGATTAGGTTTATTCAAAATCATATCATTTATAGGTTTGGAATTCCAGAAACCATTACTACAGATCAGGGATCAGTTTTTACTGGTAGAAAAATGGTAGAGTTTGCTTCCGAAATTGGTTTTAAGTTATTAACTTCGACACCATATTATGCGCAAGCCAATGGACAAGTAGAAGCTGCCAATAAAGTTATTATTAATTTGATTAAAAAGCATGTTGGGCAGAAACCCAAGAATTGGCATAATACCCTTGATCAAGCGTTATGGGCTTGTCGAAATTCACCTAAAGAATCTATCAACACTACTCCTTATAGGCTAACATTTGGACACGATGCAGTGTTGCCTGTTGAAATTTGTCTACAATCAACAAGAATTCAAAGACAGTGGGAGATTCCCTCTGATTATTATTGGAATATGATGCTTGATGAATTGGTTGATTTAGACGAAGAAAGGTTATTAGCTTTAGATACGCTTATTCGACAGAAAGAGAGGGTAACTAAAACTTATAACAAAAAGGTTAAGTCTAAAGCCTTTAATTCAGGTGATCTAGTGTGGAAGGTCCTATTGCCTATGGATAAAAAAGATAGAGTCTTTGGTAAATGGTCCCCAAGTTGGGAAGGACCGTTTAAAATTTTACAAGTTTATTCAAATGGCGCATATGAGGTCGAAGAGATTGGCGCTGATGAAAGGATTTTGCGTATAAATGGTAAATACTTGAAAAAGTATAAGCCAACGTTGCACGAAGTTAAAATAACGCTGGAATAAATATAAAGAAAGCGTAAAAACATGGCATTCAAGTTGCCAAAACATGGTCAAAGGCCGGAACTACAGGCTGTTCAAGTTCAATGTTTGAATATGGAAACAACACTTAACAGTGGTGACATCAGGTATACAGCTATTTTACTCAAGTGCAAAGTTATTTCGATGGCGAATCCAAAAAATGTCTTTCTCTTCTTCCTCTTCAAGTTCAGTCGAAAAAGACATTTTTGGGGGGCAATTTGTTAGCCTGTAATTTCGACAGGCTTCATTAAAGATGGTCAACATGGCTTGATTTATATTTATTTCACAAAGACCATATTATTTCGACAAAGAAAATGGTCATGCGCAAGGTAAACTCGACAAGTTTCCAGGGAAGCAAAAGCAAGAGAGAGGAAAATCGACACAGGCTTTCGACAGACAGAAATCAGGGCAGTTATGCGTTGAAGACTAGCAGTTGGTCGAAGCGTGACGGAGCAGTTTCGGTCGAAAGTAGGAGCGGTTACTTGGCCGAAAGTAGGAGCAGTTACTTATTTTCAAATTGTTAGGCAGTTACCTAGTTCGAATTTTCCCCCCTTTTTCCCTTGTATAAATAACTGTTTCTGAGAAGAAACAAGGGTCGCGAAAATCACAATACACACCCGATTCCTGAAACTCTAACTTCCAAGCCAGAGCGAAAAACGAGTGGAAGAATCCCTGTATGTGATCGTGTACCATTTTTATGATTCAATGCAATTTGTTCTTCTTTTCTTTACGATTCCTGCACCATTTACTGCTTCTTTTCTTTTCAATTCTGTTAATCATTTGCAAATCGTCACCTTTTCTACATTTTCTGAAACAAAAACTTTTGCAATTCAAAGGCAATTGCTTTGAGATTTTTCTAGTTTGATCTCACAAACCTTCTAATAAAACTAGTGATTGTTTGCTAAAAACACCAGCAAACAGCAATAAAATTTTCCTATTTTCCTGTCGTAACATAGGAGACATCATCATGCAAAAGATCTATTGGTTGTTGTAGATTTCGGTAAAGTAAGACAAATCCACGACATGACCCAAGTGTTTAAACAAAAGCAAACAAACAAAGAGGAAACAACATTAGTCTCAAAATCTAAAAATATTAATATGAAAAAATAGATGGATAAGTAAGTGATAATGTAATAGAGGCATTGTGGAAATTGCTAAAAGTGGATAGATAAGATAAATTAGCTAGCTTACCACAGTGGCCCAATCGTCCAAGCAGCATGCCACCACCCAGCATGATTCGATTCCAATTCATAATTTCCACGACACAACTTGTCTTCTTCCTCATTTTTTTCTTTGAATGTCTTGTAGAACGTCTTGTAGATAATAAAATAACCATGCATCTGAAAAGGAACAAAAATCAAAGAACAAAAATGAGTAAAGGAAAAAATCAAAGTAAGAAGGAGGTCAGAGTTTGAGAAGAGAGCATGAAAATGATCCAATAACGAATGATCCAATAACAAAGAAGGAAGAGTTGAATAGCCTATTTACATTTTTTAGAAGATGAATTTTCTCTATGTGTATGAGTGGAGCCGATGGATTTGAAAAAGATGCATAAATCTCAAAGCCAATTAATTTAATGATATATGAAATTCTTCAATATCCTAGAAAAAATCAAATTCTTCATTTTGAATTATTAATTGTAGAGATATTTCTATAGTAAATTACCAATTTGAATGAGTGACCAATTAATTTTTGAATTTGAATTTGAATTCAGATTTTTATTATAAGTTGCCAAATTGATTGAGTGGCTAATTAATTGTTGAATTTGAATTCAAATTTTGATTAGTTATGGTTCCACACGTTTATGTCCAAATTTATATTTTCGGTTGATAATTCCACTTGATCCATGTAGGATTAGCTTTAATTATTTTTCTCTTGGATCACTCTCAAGGTGACACCTAAGAAAATTGGCAATGAGGAACATTCTTATTCTATATCCAATTGCAAATAACACATTGTATTTGTAACTGAATAATAATACCAAATACTTTTATATTTATTATTGTGATTGTTTTTATATTAGGTAACAATTGTATAGGATGCCAAGTAGTTAAACCCTTTGACACGTTCACCCTTTGCAATCTTTTGTATTTGTATTGATTTATTAATTATTAATTTATTAATTTATTTTAATTAGTAATAATTAATTAATTATTAACCTATAATTTATGGTTTTTAAGTAAAATTGATTTTATTAAAGAAAACGATTTATTTGCATAAGAATTATTAAAACAATTCTTCCAAAAAAAAAGAATTATTAAATTTTTTGAATTTGAATATTAATAAATATTTTGCATTTGTAACTGAATCATTATTTGGTTTAAATGGTTGTCAAATTTGAATTGTTGCCTTATTTGTGTTATTTAATTTAATGCAATTTATTTAACTTTCGTAGGAAGCCATTTCTATTACAACCATTTAAACCAACCAATCATAAACCCTAAACCCTTGGATATTTCTAGTACTGTCAGATTAGTGAAGATGAAGTTGTGGTGTGGAGAGTGGCTCAACCAATCACTCAACCTTGGATATTTATAGCCATAGTTTTTTGGAGGGTTACAAATAAAAACAAAACGTTTTTTTCATTAAATCTCATTAGTATTTTGGGAAGTTACAAATTAAAAAACCGTTTTAAATTATTTATTCAAATTATCACAACTAATATTTTTATGAAATAATATAAATATAAATAATTTGGATAAAACATTAATTATGAAATTGCTATTTGAATGACATGTGTAAAATGGTTTAATGAGCTTATTTGCAAATGTATAGTATCTAGATATAGATATAGATATAGATTAGTGCAATTCACCCCTAATATACATGTACGAATATTTGGGACCGTCCCATTTGTCCCATTTGTCCATTTTTCTAGTAAACAATTCACCCCTAATATACATGTACGAATATTTACTATTAAATTAGTGCACTAATACTTGTGAATTGTTTTAATTTAATAATATACTGAAAATTTTAATTAGTACAATAATACTTGTGAATTGTGTTTAATTCGTAAAGACATTAAAATTCGGAGGAAGTAGTTCGATCCTAAAATTTAACTAGTGGGATTTTAGAGAGGGATAAGTATCCCTCACTATTAGTGGGGGATTTAGCTACGAAAAAAAGTAGTCAACGTTAATTTACTTTTGTGACGAATGTAGAGACAGAAAATATCCTGGCTAAAAATTTCGTATCTAAATTCGTCACAAAATATCAAAGAAACGTTTAGAGACGAATTTTGGGAAGGAAAAGAATCCCTCACTAATAGAGAGGAATGACTAATCCGTCGTTGACGCAAAAAATCTACTCTACCCTCGCTTCCCTCCCATCACTTTCAGCACTCTTTCTAATTCCAAAAGAAAATTAATATTTGATAATTTCAAAAAATAAATTAATATTTGAAAAACTATTGATCTTTTTACGCTTCCTCACTGTCGCTCTACTTTCAAGACCCATCGTTCTCACCAACAACCACCGTTCTCAGCAAAACCAGTCACTCGATCTTTTTCTCCCTCACCATCGTTCTCACGAAAACTATGACTGTCGCCACTCACCTCCACCACTCACCACAACCCTCACCTCCACCACTCACCATTCACCACCACCATAACCCTCATCATCGCAGCACACCAAAACGCTAACTATCACACTCACCAAATCCTAGACAGTTGTGTCTGTGGTGAGAAACAAGAAGGCAATTGTGCTTCAACAATGTCCATCTTTCAGCATATTTCTGTAACACTTCAATAGCTTTTGTTTGCTATGTTTCAGTATAGGCTAGGTTGTGGTTAGATTGAAACCTTCCACTAAATATTCATTTCTAGTTCGTCTCTGGAACCCAACTGATGCTAGATTTATGTGAACATGAGTATGAACATGAGTGTGTAACCTGTTTTTATATGTAAATAAAAGTTAGATTGCATCATGTGTGTGAATGACAGCATGGTGATCCACCTGTTTTGGGATTGGGGTAATTTAGTTACTTTATTTGTTGCTTTATTTACTTGTTGGAATATGTTTTATGGAATAGATTCATGCATATTATTTACTTATTTTTGGAATATTTGGAAATGCTCATATTTGATTTTTTTTTTTTTCAGAATGAGTATGAAAGTCGTATTCTTGAAAGAGACTCACAAGAGGCACTAGGAGATAGTGTGTCTAGTGAGCAATCTGACAACAATATCTTCTTAGAGGTTGTTGGAGGTGTAGACAAGAAGAAAAGAATATGGGGTTTGGGTCTTGAAGGAGAAAACTACATTCCTTCTTCCAAACGATTTACTAGAATCTGAGTCTAAATATCTGCAAATAAAGTCTGAATATATGCAAATGAAGACTGAATTTTCTAACTTGACGGAGAATTGTTTTTTTATCTGATTTGCTGTTGCTGTTTTGCGACAGATTTTAGGATTTTGTGAGGGATTTATCCCTCGCTAATAGCGACAGATTTTGTTATTCCTCGCAAATAATTTAGTGACGCCAGATTTCGTTACGAATTTGGATTCGTCACAAAGTTCGTCGCTAAACCGATTAGTGACAGATTTTCCTTGTTTAGTGACGGATTTTTCCCTCTCTAATTTTCTTTTTTGTAGTTGTGCTATCTCTCTCTATATATATATAGGTAAATAAAAGAAAATATACATAGATGTGATAAGTTAATAAACAATAAATAAAAAAACACTAAAAAACGATGAAGCATGAAATGATGTAACGTGACACATACATGAATGAACGAATGTAAAAGAAACTTTAATATATTTATGTAATTGCCATTAATGAAAACAAGCTGCTCTCCGCTTGTTTTTAAAAATTCCTAACTCTGTGTTTGGATGGAGCATTTTTAGGAGGTAAAAATTACATTACCTCCTAAAAACGAAAATTACATTAGCGAAAAATTACATTACCTCCTAAAAAACGAATGGGATTTATCCCTCGCTCTCTTTGTGTGTGTGTGTGTGCGCGCGGGCGCGTCCCTCTCTCTCTCTCTCTCTCAATAGGTGAAACATGATTTCTGGTTTCACAAAGCAGAGATTTAAGGTTGAAGATGACCCAGGGGCCAATTTGTCTCAAAACGATCAGGGACTTTATCTAAATTTTTCAAATTTGTAACGCTAGGGACCAATTTGGCCCAAAATCCACTTACGTGGTGTTTGACGTGACAACGTGGCACTTAACATGCTATGTAGGAGGCATTAATTGTGCTGGCAACGGTTAAATGGACGGAGGGACTAACATATCTCGTTTTGGAATTGTCAGTGACCAATCTGTCCCGAAAAAATTATCAGGGACCAATTTGACCCGCAAAGAAATTTTCAGAGACCAACTTGGGTCTTTACTCTCAAAACATTCATCAAACAAGTTTTCTTTGTTTTTAAATTTGAAAAACTAAACGGTTTTAAAAATTGTTAACATATAGGCTCTTATTGAGAATAATAATTTTTAAAGTTTTTTGACATATTTTAGAAGTTTTTAATCCGTTTGATACAGTTTTTTTTTCCAGAAAGTGAGAATCTAAAAACAACTAAACATATACACCCAAATAATCACACAGCTTGTAAGACGACGTGGAATAAAAAGACAAAAAGAAGTCATCCTAAGAATACAATTGAAGAACTAAGTAAATGACAAACATGTCAATATATGTTAACTACTACTCTATTCAGGTAAACTATACACCTTGTATACATGATGATGATTCAACTATACATGATGATTATACGTGAATGAGTGAAAGATTAGAATATATACATGATGATGATTCAACTATACACCTTGTATCAAGACTGTGAGATCTTGGGAACATTCCAAACTGCAAAATAGATGCCCAGCAATGAAGTACACTAGAAGCTACTTGTAAACTCCTCCTATATATTATTAGTCTAAAGTTCCTATATTGAATGGCGGCGGCCATCATCAGTCCTTTCTTCTCCATCCTTCATAAAGCAAATAGAAATTGTTAAAAAATTAAATTTACTTAACACAAACAAATAATGTGAACAACATCAATCATATCATGTTGGAATAAAATAACAACCTCTTTCATTTCTCTTAATTCTTCTAATTTGTTCTTCAACATAGCCAATTCAGAGTCTTTTATTGAAAGGGTAGACTCAGCTACATCAAGCTTTCTTTTAAGGTCCGAAACCTGAGACTTCAGAGCTGCGCGTTCTTGCTCATGTTTTAATTGAAGAGCTGTGCGTTCTTGCTCATGTTTCGATTGAAGAGAACTAATCTGCATTGCATTACACCCACCACCTTATAAACTGTATTGTCAAGAAGTAAAGAACAAATGAATATCAGTGACAAAATAGTATCCTAATTGGTAGTTCTCTCTTTCACTAGATTATTTAGCTTAACCATCCTCCTTTTTTATTCGATTTTAGCCATTAAGATGTGTCGATATTGGAAAGATAAAAATCAGACTTACTCCGTAAAGTAAGAGTTTGAGAGCTTTACCTGAAGTTCTGTATCTTTTGCATCGCATAACAATCTAACTTGTGCAAGACGGTTCTTGTAAAAACTTAAAGGCTTTTTCAAGCCTTCTAACTCTTGCAGCATTTCATCTTTCTGTGATTGAGAAATGCATTAGACATCATAACAATATAAGGGTGGCGTTGTATGAAAACTTCTCTACTCAAAAATCAAATAAGGATAAGAAATATTTCTTAGACTTACATGGTTATTACTTGAGCGTACTTTGGAATACCGACACAGCAATACATCATCTACGTATGTCTGAAGAGCTGCACAAATTTCTCCTGCCTACAAAACAATGACATGAAAACAACGTAGATAAACTTTATAAATGTTTTTGAAGATAAAAGTTTTATATCCTAAGAATAAGTATAACAACGTATAAATTTCAAGAAGTTGAATTTTTTTCTAAAAAAATTGAAAAAAGCGTACTCGAGGTGTGTGTCTAGGAGGTATCCAAGTCAAAAGAAAGATATTTTTAAGGATAAAGAAGTGTCTGAGACGTGTCGGGTGCGATATATATATATATATATATATATATATATATATAAGTAATAATTTTAAATGTGACTCATCTGTATTCATAAAACATGTAAAAAAAGTATAAAATAGAGTTAACATACCACAAATACTTACAACGATTGATAGTTGCTATTTTTCCAATTCCCTCCATTCCTAGTGCAACAAGCACTTACAAGATTACCAACTTCTCTATGAACATGTATCTGAAAAAATGAGTACAATAATTTAATTCGACATAAAAACAGGCTTCTTCGTGTGGCCAAAAAGAGAAGCGACCAAAGAAAAAACGAGAATTGATGTCATCTAAAGGCGAAACCATATTTATCTTGTAAAGTTGCAGAACCTTAACATTGAAAATTCACTCATTAAAATTAATCGCGCAAATGCAAGAGTAGAGTTTAACAGAAAACAATGAGAGAGTGAGAAGGGTAAACCTTATTCTCATTAAAAAGAACTTTGTTGATTGAAATTTTATTGATATTCTTTTTTATGTAAC
Source organism: Astragalus glycyphyllos (assembly GCA_963573325.1). Classification (NCBI taxonomy): domain Eukaryota; kingdom Viridiplantae; phylum Streptophyta; class Magnoliopsida; order Fabales; family Fabaceae; genus Astragalus; species Astragalus glycyphyllos. The sequence continues at coordinate 38,565,987 of OY754313.1, forward strand.
ATTGGTGGAATTGGATCATACATATATTGTCTTATTTAATTATTTCTTTGTCAACATTTTAAACACCTTGTACCACATTTGACATGTTCTGATCATTTTAAACACATTTGATACAAGAATCTTTTCAATCTAACTAGCTAAATCCTTTTGAGTCTTTTGATGGATATAAACCAAAAGCACTTAAAACTTGTCAAAACCCTTTCTTTTTTAAGAATCTATCATTCTACCTTATAAAAATCAATACTTTATGGGAAAAACCAATTTGATTAGAGGAAATAATCATTTCTTTTCAAAGGCTTACTCTTCCATTTAAAAAAATCAATTTCTCAAGAAAGAATCATGTCTTTTCAAAGGTTTACTCTTCCATTTAAAAAAAAAAATCTCAAGCAAGAATAAAAGATTTCCCCTTTCTTTTTAATTAAAACCATTGGCTTATAGATCAAAACTTAGTTACTTTTGTCACTTATTTTAAAGTAATTCAAGGAAACTCAGATCTTATTGATTCAATTCTTGTTACACCTCCGCTTGAACAAATATCCAAGAGGTGAAACACAAGATCTTTAAACATTTAGATCATTGTAGTCAAGCAAGAATAAAACATTTATGCATAAACTTTTTATCTTTTTACTTTTAAACTCACCAAAATGAAGTTCTTGAAAACAAAGGTGGATTTTTTAAGTGAAGATAACTTAAAACCTCATCAAAATAGAGATCTCTCATGGACATTTCTCCTTCATAGTTAAAGGTCACAAATTTTTAGCAAAGTTTTCATCTAAAGATAGTTCTTTTCTTAATAAACTTAGATCTATTTTTCATAAAACCATTTTAAACATTCTCAATACCTTAAAGTTCACACATTTTTCACTAACATTTCATTTTTCTTTTAAATTTAAACTTCACAAATCAATTTAAATCAAAATCAAAATTTTCTCATAAAAACTTATTGATAACTCAACGAAAATAATTTAAACTTAGTAAAAACTATTTCTTTTCAATAGATCTATGTCATTAACTCTAAAAGATCAAACCTTTTCCAACCTTTAAGATGAAAATATTGAAGAATCAGGGGGTGGGAAAATGTTTGCTTTTGTTTTAGTGTTGAGAGAAATGTTTTAAAAGCAGAGGTGGAGTTGTAGAAAGAAGGATTTGCTAAAGGAAGTGTAGAGAGAAATGGCAACTAAGGGGTGCTTATAAAGGAAGTGTGCTGCATTCTTTTTTTCTTTTATTTTACTTTTGAAATAATTTGAAAAATATCTATATATTTTTCATATATATTAATTTTAATATTATGATTAAATGATAGTTAGTAATTTTTGTGGAATTTACATCACATTACATGTTAAATAAGTTATTCTATATTAATCTTATATTATTGGTGGGGTTAATAATAATTTAACTAACTCCATATTGATAATTTATGGGTATCAATTAATTAAATTAAATTAGTAAATAAATAAATACAATATAATTTCTCATTAAAATAGTTGTATTTAAATTTATAGTTAAGGGCGTTTTTGCCTTTTAAAAAATAATCATCATTTCTCTTCTGCCTATTTCTCTTCTCATTATCTTGTTCCAAATATTACTTCAAATCTACCAAGCCTCTCATCAGTAGAAATTGAGTAATATAAGCACAAAAGAATTAAATAGAAAACTTGGTCCATACCAACACCAACCCCAACTGGCAAGAGCCTTAAGAGCCAATTAAATTCAACTCAACAACCCCACTACTGACGGGTTGGGATCCTCTCCATTTCTCAAAAGAAATGGATGGCTCCATTTGGAAAGAGATAGACACAAAATTTATGGTGGGCAACAACATTAAATTTATGATATTAATTAATGTTATGTCCCACCATGAATTTTGTGTCTATCTCTTTCCAAATGGAGCCATCCATTTCTTTTGAGAAATGGAGAGGATCCTAACTCACAACTGACTATGACTTTCACCCAACCCAAACAAAAATTAGTAGCTAGATGTACCTTATGAGATTATTCTTTAAATAATTTCCTACTTAGTAAATAGTAGTAGTATTTACAAGGATGCCAAGTGACAATGGTCTTTCTAACAAGTTATAGTTAGCTTTTTATTCGACTTTAATTGAGAGTAATGTGCAGCTTAAAGGACAAAGAAAGTTAGCAAAACAAAAATCGATTTGTATTTTTATCCATTTTTTTTCGACCAAAAGTTTAAGTGTATTGGGCTTCGGGAACTACCCAGATGCTGGCAGCGGGAGTTGAACCCACACCCTCCATTGACATTCACATCTACACTATTATCACCACTGGTTAATTACTCCATCCTTTGGAGTTTCTTTTTAATATTTTTGGTTATTATGGTTCAAAATTGTGTTTTTCTTACAACTAGTCTTTTTTCTTTTGTACTTCTCTTCACATTGTTTAGATTAGTCTCTTTCAATTCTTGTGAGGAGAAGAAAATTGGATTTGTATCGAATCGAATGGAACCACAGCACATGTACACTTATATCATATCAATTCATGTCATATGCTTTGGTCTTGTTTTTCTTTCTCACCAAATAAAATAGTAAGGACCACCATTTTATGTTTGTAGATGCTATTTATAGTCTCATCAATCCCCCTTCTCTGATCTCTGAGTAGACTTAAAAATATTATATTACATTATATTATATTTAGCCCAATTGTATGTCAGATATTTAACTCAAAAATAGAGAATGTGTTCCAGCTGTGTTAGCAAACAACAAATATGACCGACCCATTCATTTTTTGTGCCCATTTCCAAAGTTAGTTGTAACATAATATTATTTTTTTTCCAAATTGCATTTTCGGTTCTTTATCTTTAACTAAAATTTCAATTTAGTTATTTTTTTTTTCTTTGGTCTCTTAGGTTTCAAATTTGTATCAAAATAGTTTTTTTTTTCTTTTTTTTCTCACTTTTGTCTTTTAAGTTTCAAATCTATGTCAATAGTGGTCATTTTTTCTCATAAAGTACCAAAGTGGTACCTCTCTTTTCATAGACTCATGCTTGGAAGGAGAGGTCTCTCTCTCTCTCTCTCTCTCTCTCTCTCTCTCTCTCTCTCTCTCTCTCTCTCTCTCTCTCTCTCTCTCTCTCTCTCTCTCTCTCTCTCTCTCTCTCTCTCTCTCTCTCTCAATGGGTGAAACATGGTTTCTGGTTTCACAAACCAGAGATTTAAGGTTGAAGATGACCCAGGGGCCAATTTGTCTCAAAACGATCAGGGACTGATTTGCCCCTTTATCTAAATTTTTCAAATTTGTAACGCTAGGGACCTATTTGGCCCAAAATCCACTTATGTGGCGTTTGACGTGACAATGTGGCACTTAACATGCTATGTAGGAGGCATTAATTGTGCTGGCAACGGTTAAATGGACGGAGGGACTAACATATCTCGTTTTGGAATTGTCAATGACCAATCTGTCCCGAAAAAAGTGCCGGGGACCAATTTGTCGCGCAAAGAAATTGTCAGAGACCAATTTGGGTCTTTACTCTCAAAACATTCATCGAACACGTTTTCTCTGTTTTTAAATTTGAAAAACTAAATAGTTTTTGAAAACTGTTAACAAATAGGCTCTTATTGAGAATAATAATTTTTAAAGTTTTTTTGACATATTTTAGAAGTTTTTAATCCGTTTGATACAGTTTTTTTCAAAAAGTGAGAATCTAAAAACAACCAAACATATACACCCAAATAATCACACAGCTTGTAAGACGACGAGGAATAAAAAGGCAAAAAGAAGTCATCCTAAGAATACAATTGAAGAACTAAGTAAATGACAAACATGTCAATATATGTTAACTACTACTATATTCAGGTAAATTATACACCTTGTATACATGACCTACGTATGTCTGAAGAGCTGCACAAATTTCTCCTGCCTACAAAACCATAACATGAACTAACTCTAAAGTTACAACAGTTTAAATAAAGTCCAAAGAAATGGATTAAGAATTTGAACAGTAAAATGTCAATTTTCAATGGTGTTAATACCTGCTTGGTTTCAAACTGGAATGAGTGAGGAAAATCTGCAACTCGCATTTTAAAAAATAAAGCCTTATTATCACGGCTTCCAAATTCCATCTCATCCAATTCAATGGAGTGTAAAGGTTTCTTGGAACGGGGACAAAAAAATGAACCTGGAGACAATTGATCAGAAAAGCACACTACATTTTTAGAAAACATGTACATTTTAAACCTTATATTATTATCATTAAGACAATAAATCATTTTTCCAGTCTTACCCCTCTCTTGTTTACTCCTAATATTATTTGTCCGGGCAAGAGTCCAATTGGATCATCAACTTTGCGAACATTGAAAAATACCCAGTACCCTTCATATTCAATGATACTCAAAGTTAATACATTTTTTGCTTATCAAAAGAAATACACGTCTTTTTGTATAAATCAAAAATGTCTTGAGACATGTAACTGCTCTGAATATATAATGCAAGAGTTTAGCAGAAAATGGTGACAGAGCAAGAAGGGTAAACCTTATTCTCATTAGTTAATGTTTCTGATTGAAATTTTATTTATATTATTTTTTTATGTAACATTGGTGGAATTGGATCAGACATATATGTCTAATTCAATTATTTCCTTATCAACATTTTAAACACCTTATACCACATTAGACACATTCTAATTATTTTAAACACCATAGATGCATGGATGTTTTTAAGCTAACTAGCTAAATTCTTTTGAAACTTTTGATGGATATAAACTGAAATCACTTAAAACTTGTAAAAACTCTTTGTTTTTCAAGGATCCATCATTCTACTTTATAAAAATCATTACTTTTAGAGAAAAAAAATTAAACAGTTTTGATGCATGAAGATTTTCAAACTAACTAGCTAAATTCTTTTGTAATTTTTGATAGATATAAACCAAAATTACTTAAAACTAGTAAAAACCCTTTCTTTTTTAAGGATCCATCTTTGCACTTTATAAAAATAAATACTTTAGGGAAAAAAGTTTAAGTAGGGGCAAGATAGATCTTTCTACCTTTTAATTTAAGGATATCCAAAGCTTCGAAGAAAGAATCTCATTCAAACCTTTTTTTATTTCAAGACAACTTCTGTTGAAAATATTTATTGTGATCCAAGGATCTAAGAGTAGAGAAGCAAACAATAAAAGGAGCAAGTAGTAATGTACCAATACATGTAATAAGTAGTCTCCAAACTCAGCTCGTTGCTCCTTCTTAATGTGTTGCTCCCTCAAAAGCTCTGTTAGGAAACATAAATCAACTGAGTGAAAACTCATGTTGAGAGAAGAGTAAAAGAAGATCAACAAAAACTAATACTCAAGCACTTCAACAAAAACTTGAAGTAAAGAAAAACTAAAGATAGATTACCGAATCTTAAGATGGTGATTCTTGTTCTGGTTCAGGTTCAGATCTGATATGGAAGGATCTCTTTGTGATACATGGTGGTGCATTGTTTTTTTCATGTTCATATTATTCTTGTTTATTTTTTTGGTATACATATATTATTCTTGTTTATATATAATATGAATAATATTGATGACCGTTTATTTAGCATTTATGAGGAAGCGATCTGAACTACCTGAGGTAAAATGTTAGTGTATTTTTTTTGACCAAAAATGTTAGTGTATTTTTATTTATATCTAAAACAAATCATTGTAACCAGCATGATGTGACACAAGTGGTAGATACTTGGGTTCCTTAACCAACTGGTCACGAGTTCGATCTCTGGCCTGCGCATATGAAAAAATATTTGTTGGGAGAGATCAACCCTTAAATGGATCTCTGATACTCGAAGGATTAGTCTCCACGGTCCTCGTGCAGAATACATTGATTTAAAAATAACAAATCATAGTAATGGATGTACAAAGTTTATTACTGTCTATACTTTTTATGTATTTTATAATAATAACCATCAATGGGTGTTGATTCCATAAGATTACTTCTATAAAAAGAAAAAGTAATTAGGGTTTTTTTAGAGGGGGTTTTGGGAGAAGAGATAAGGGGACAACTTTGAAAATTATATTTTAATATATATATTTGAGATTTTAAAAAATTAAAATAATAACATGATAGATAATAATATATAAACCAACCCTGTTGGCCCAGTGGTATAAGCTACCTTGAGACACTAGGGCTCGATCCGGTGCTTCCAGGTTTGATTCTCGTAGTGTACAAATTCGTTGTTGGCCAGTGCGAAATTTGATCCTAAGCACGAAGAAGAGATTAGATTAGTCATCGTTACAAGCGTTAGGACACTCCGAGAGTAGCTAGCAATGGTCTGAACCAAAAAGTAGATAAATATATGACATTTTTAATAACATTTCATTTTCTTGGTAAAAAAAATAACATTTCATTTTTGTTTATATTTTACAGCTTTTTCAATTTAGAATTGAAAAATATCTCCTCCCGTCGCCTCCTCTCCCTAACATAACCTTAGTACCCATCAAAAAAATTGTTACTACACTCGATTATATTTTTTAAATATTTCTTCAAAGAGAAAATATATATATATGGACACCTAAAATATATTTGACATTTGTTACACCTAGTTATAGCTTCGTTTAAAATTATGGTTGATGCAGTTGGGTAATTTGTTAATGGTTATCCTGATCATACACAACCTACAAATCAAACCATTATGAAAAGGTAAAATTGCTCTTGAGGCCCTTTCACTTATTTTCAGATTTCGAATTTGTTCTTTATATTTTTTTTAAAATTGGTCCCTTATGTTTTAAAACTAATGCACTGCTAAACGAATTTGGTGAGAAAATGTTAAATATTGTAACAGTGTATTATTGTTAAAACACAAGGAACCCAGAAACAAAATATAAAGGACTAATTTGAAATCTGAAAATAAGTTAAGGGACCTTAAGAGAAATTTTGCTATATAAATATGGTTAACCGTTGTAAATAGATGTTTAATTTACTTTGATGGTTGAATATTACTTAATGATTGTCGATGGCACATCAATATATCAAATTTCATTATAAATTAATCTCTCAAATTTCATTAAAATTAATTCCTTAACCTCAAGGCGTTAGAGATTTTGGGATGTCTAAAAGTCTTGATTATTTAATTTTCCTTCAACCCTTCCTTTATGTGTTTTTTAACCCGTAAAAGAATGTTAAAAAATAGAGTATATGTATCAAAAAATAATATTTGTGTGAATTTGATGTAGTGAGGCTTAAAATAAATTATATTACAGTAGTTTTTTTTGTATAAGTAAAAAATAAATAGGTTAATGCAATACCACATGGGTTTTATTGGTGTCAAGTCCATTTAATTTGAGGAGTAACTCTCTCTACTTGAAGTTGTGGAGTAATAACTAGCCTTACTCTTTTTGGTCGAGATTAGGGTATCCAACGCCGAATGCAGTTACTAATTCTCTCGCTGGATTGGAGGCATCTCGAAGGGCGGAACAATTGACCCAGGGATTTAAAATTGCTCCATACCCAAAGCGAGGATCGAACCCTCGACACTTAGTTAAGTGAGGAATAACTAGCTCTACTCTAGTAGAAAGTGAGTAATATATATTTGATCAAAATAGGTAATTAATATAAGGCTTAAATATGTATTCTGCCCCTGCAAATATCACCATAATCCAATTATACCCCTGTAAAAATAAAAACTTTAAAATTACCCTTGCAAATATAAATCGCTTACGGTTATGCCCCTCGATCAGCTTCCCATCCAAAAAAATAATTTAAATAAGGTTTAAATATATGTTCTGTCCCTGCAAATATCACCATAATCCAGTTATGCCCCTGCAAATATCAGCATAATAGAAAAATTAAAGATTTTGACAGGGGCATAACTGGATTATAGTGATATTTGCAGGGGCATAACTAGATTATGGTGATACTTGCAGGGGTAAAACATATATTTAAAACTTATTTAAATTATTTTTTTGGATGAGAAACTGACCGAGGGGCATAACCGTAAGCGATTTATATTTGCAAGGGTAATTTTAAAGTTTTTATTTTTACAGGGGTATAACTGGATTATGGTGATTTTTGCAGAGGCAAAACATATATTTAAGCCTTAATATAATATGTGTTTTGTTCCTCTGATGAAGAAACTCGTGTAAAATCTTTTGTAGACTCTCCAAAATACTACGAGCAAGAAAAACTAGGAAAAAAAATTGGTTGACCACTTTTTTTTTCCGGATGACCGCTGGGTACCCACGGAGTGTCCCAACATTTTCAACGAAAGACTAATATCTGCCCGTGCTTAAGATTAAATTTCGCAATGGCCAACCTCGAATTTGTCCACTGCAGGAATCGAACTAGGGAGTACCGAATCGACCTCGTGTCCTAGAGTATATTAAGCCACTCGGCCAACGATATTGGTTTTTATATTGTCTTAAATTATTTTGTCAAAAAAAATTGTCTTAAATCATGACATGAACGGTATTTTTTTTTAACATTAGTAACCGAATTCTTTAAACTTTTAAATGCATTAAAAAAATATAAACCATGCAAACACAATTCATTGAATGAAAAGTCCAAAACGTCGAGTTGCTATGTTCCACACCTTCAAGAATTAATGGTTCTGTATCTTCTCTAAGTAGCATGCACCATTTCATTTTCTCTTTCTTCTCTTATTAATTATCATCAGATGCAAACATAAATTAACACACCCACCTTCCCCTCTTTAATCTTAAATTGGAAAGTACATTCAATAACCGCAATAAAATTGTTCAAGGTAGGTAATTACTACTTACTTCAACTCAACGACTTCATTCAATAACCACCATAAAAGTGTTCAAGTAAGCACATTCAACTCAACTACTTCCTTCAACTCAACTTTGGTAGCCAGTTGTATTTTCACATAATTAAACTACTAGAAATAAGAAAAAAGCGAAAAGATATTAAATGTAAATAAAAAATCACTTTAACACCCAAAAGAAATGGATGGCTCCATTTGGAAAGAGATAGACATAAAAAAACGTAAATAAAAAATCACTTTAACACCCATTTGAAAAGAGATAGACATAAAAAAACGTAAATAAAAAATCACTACAACATTCTCATTGAGAGCATTCCTCCATTCCCCAACACATAGAAAAACGTAAATAAAAAATCACTTTAACACCCAAAATGTAAATAAATTGACTCACAATTTATTAAAAAGGTTTAAGATATTAAATGCAAACATTAATTGAAGGTCAACAACTCTTCAACTTTTCATTTACATTTAGTTAAAGCAACCAAGTGGTGTGTTTGGTTCTACGGTAACACGAAAATTGATTTTGTCAGAATTGATTATGTATAATTGATTTTGATTAAAAGTGAGTTGAGGGTAACGGGATTGGATTTAGTTTAGATACATTCATGATAAAAGTGTGCACCAATGACATGGAAACAAAAACAAAGTAAATTTATAATTAAATGCAATTGAAAAAACAATTTCTTTTATCTCAGATTTAAAAAGTGGCATTAATTTTATTTAAAAAATGATTATTTATGGTACATAAAAATAATTTATTTATAAAAATATTATTCTTTTTTTGGTACAAAAAAATATTATTCTAATTACTTTTAAAAAGGTCTTTTATTGTTGTCAAAAACAAAAAGGTCTCTTATTAGAGTTCGCTTTAAGCCTCAAAAAGTGTTGGGCCGACCCTGAGTATTCTTTTACATTTATAATCACTTCTCAGTCTTTGTGGGAAGGGAATCACATCTTTTACATTTCTACTAACCTTAATTTTAGTGGCAAAAAGAAACGTCCTTTAAAACCAATTAATACGAAATCCAGAATGTTTTCTTTTATTGATTAGCCTGCCTCCCCATTCTCACTCCATCTCTCATAGCTTGCTTGCTCGAGGAAGGAATATCAATTATAGGCAAAAAAATGGTCCTAGGATTAAAAAAAAAAATTCCAATATAATACAGTTTTTTAATTATATACCAAACTAGCACACTTTTTTTTCAGTTGAGAAGTCTCAACCCCGGGTTGAGACTTCTCAACTGAAAAAACCAAATTTTTTTAAAAACTCACTTGAGAAGTCTCAACCCCCCATAGAGACTTCTCAACATGTTTTTTTTTTTAATTTTAATATTATTAATAATACAAATTATTTATTTATATATACTAAATAATTTTAAAATTTAGTTTAATTAATAAATTAATATATTTATTTATATTAAATTTGTATTTTATATATACTAAATTTGTATTTATATTAATAAATTCCAACATATTTATTTATTAAATAAATAAATATGTAAAACTAAATATAATTGAAACATTAATATTAATTTATCAACTAAACTCATTTATGAAATTATATATTACAAAAGATTACAAGAGTTGTACAAATAAATTGAAAGACAAATTTTTATTCTCCTAGATGGTGCCCAGTCCCACAACGTGGCAGTCGACGGTTACGACGTGGACGTGGTGCTGGTAGGTCTTGTTCAGTGTGGTCAGGTGCAGGGGCAACTGGTTGTTCGTATTGGTACCCTGTTGATGAACTAGGTCCTGCCTGGTCGGGGTTCCATGTTGGTCCAGATTCCAAAATAGATTGATAATATCTATATGGTTCCGGCGTATTATAATCGGGACTAAGCAAAGGACCTAAAAAATCCTGGTCGTAAGAAGCCGTAGAATACCTATATGGTTGAGGCGTGTATTCTACTGACTGGTTGGCCGACTCATAATGTTGATATGTTGGTGGGTTGTAGGTGGAGTGGCGGTGAGGCATAGGCTCTTCGCTCTCTTCAACGGTTGGCCGAGTAGGTGTTGCACGTCGTCACGGCTGCGATGTTGAGATTGATTTGTTTCCCTAGTTGGTGCTTCTTGTTGTTCATTAACTCCACCTGTACCACGTGGTTCCATTAGTTGTTCGTTGATAGACAGATATAACCTAGAGTTTGTTGTTAGCCACATCATATATTCTTCTGTATTGATGGGCTTTCCCTGTAATGAGTGGCCGGTAATAACTGCTTGTTCTTTATCATCCCAGCACTGAATAAATTGACCAAGCCTTACTAGCCAGTTTTCTTCCGCATTTCCTCGCATGTCGAGGTCGTGCAAATTGTCCAAGTTCTCGGGTGGAGGAGGTATATCTTGCATTTGGCCAAACTGCATTTTAACTCTATCTGTTTGATGTCATTCCACAATTTGAAAACAGACCAACGCTGTTTTTGCACTCCATATCCTACTGTGTTGGAATGCTATTTCTGGCAGATTGAGTTGAAGTTCTTTATACGGCAACCACTTAAACTGAAAAAAAAAATTAAGTTAGTAACAAGCCATTCTGCATTGTTTACAAATTTTGACATAACAAAAATTAATTATACTTACTTCAGCTACTGTCATGTGGTCTATCCTTGACCTTATGTCATCAATGGTAGCAGGAGTATTGGTGAAGTTTAAACCCCTGTGAACCCATCTGTAGAAACAAAGAACAATTTTACTATTAAAGAGTAAAATAGTTACTAAACCATAAAATTACCACAAGACTTTGTTTACCTTTTTGCTAGTGGCCACTCAACAACACGGCTCACTTGTGGGGCTAGAAACGACATGCGATACCAAACCCATGATTGTAAGAGCAAAGTACATCCACCCATGCAATTTGAGGACGGTGTAGAAGCTCTACACATTTCTCTGTACAAGTTCGCTAGACATGCCGAACCCCAACTATATTGTGAAACATTTTCAATGTTTTCCAATAGGGGTAGATACTTCAAGTGAACTCGACTTGATGATTTATCAGGGAGTATAACCCCCCAATTAACCGCAGCATGTACGCTCTGCAATGGTATTCCACTATGCGTTCGTGAGCATCTACGGGAACAACTTTAAATTCATTCTCAAGCCACTTAAGCTTGACTTCGTTCCCCTTCCTTTGATCATTTGGCGGTGTTTTCCCCAAGAGTCTCTGGCATAGCTCATCATATTCACGTTTGGTCCTTCCTAATCCCGAAACAGCGTAACCCTCTACGGGTAGACCCAATTGTAATGCTACATCTTGGAGAGTTATTGTGCACTCCCCAACTGGAAGATGAAACGTGTGTGTTTCTGGTCTCCAGCGCTCGACCATTGCCGTCACCAAGGAAGGATCTATTTTGAATTTTCCAAGAGTTGAAACATTTAGAAACCCAGCATTATGTATCAAGCCTCTAATCTGGGGGTCTGGAGTTTCAATGTTAAAATGATTTTGTGTTGAAATTTTATCGTAACTGGTTTCAGAAGACCTGTGAACACACTGTTTTCGCAACAAAGCCATATAGAAGAGTAGAGAAGTGTTGATGAATTTATGATGAAAAGTAGAGAAGTGTAGAGAAGATTGTGTATCTCAGAGTAGAGAAGTGTGAGTAGAGATTGTGTCTCAGTGTTGGATATTAATAGAAGTTCTCCACAAACCAAGCAAAGCTTGCAAATTTAATTGAAAGTAACATGGAAGGTGAGATGCGTTGTCAACACATGTGAAGGTGAGATGAGTGACATCAAATCTGTCTTCCACTCTTCATCATGATAATGTGAAAGAGTATATGGACATAATGATAATGAGGTTTGAAAAAGAGTATAAAGACAAGCATTTTTTTTTTTGACAAGTAAAGACAAACATTATTGTTTCTGCTAAACTACATTATTAGCATTATAAAAATTTAAAAAATTATATGACATTATAGTAGAGTTATAGTGCTACGGTTTCATGTGTTTAATTAGTACTTACGGACTTAAATTATACATGTAAAATAATTGAAAAAATGACTAAAAACAGTTTTTTCAAAGTCTAAAAAATGACTTTTTCAGCATGTTTAGATCAATTTTTACCCTTTTTATTAATTTATAAAAATTTTAAAAATTATATGACATTATAGTAGAGTTATAGTGCTACGGTTTCATGTGTTTAATTAGTACTTACGGACTTAAATTATACATGTAAAATAATTGAAAAAATGACTAAAAACAGTTTTTTCAAAGTCTAAAAAATGACTTTTTCAGCATGTTTAGATCAATTTTTACCCTTTTTATTAATTTATAAAAATTTAAAAAATTATATGACATTATAGTAGAGTTATAGTGCTACGGTTTCATGTGTTTAATTAGTACTTACGGACTTAAATTATACATGTAAAATAATTACACCGAGACTTTTAAAAAAACAGGGCAAGTTGTCCACAAACCAAGCAAAGCCTGCAAAATTAATTGAAGGTAACATGGAAGGTGAGCTGGGTTGTCAACACACACATGGAGGGTCACAAAGATGCTGGTCAAAGTTGCTGTGAGTGACATCAAATCTGTCTTCAACTCTTCATCATGATAATGTGAAAGAGTATATGGACATAATGATAATGAGGTTTGAAAAATTAAATTATAGGGTTGGTGAAGTGGAGAGCATCCGAGAGTAATGATAATGAGGTTTCAAAGGAAATAATGATAATGTGATATAATTTTTTTAAATTTAGAACGGCCTAGATTTTGCCGACACTAAACCCTAAAATCAACGGTTAAGATCATCCAACACCTATTATAAATACATTCTCTTCCACTCTTCCTTCTTCAAACAACTCTTGTCATGGCTCCTGTTTTTATCACAGTCTATTTCAATGGACATGTGGATAAAACACCAACAGAAGGTATTGTCTTTAGATGTGATAGCTCATGCTTAGTGAAACTTCGGTCAAAATTCAAACTAGATGAGCTAAAACAAACAATCGAAAATAAAATCTCTTCACCTCATCCAAAGAAGGTGGTTAGTCTTATATACCGTTACCCTACAACTCTTTCAGCTGGCCATAAATTCTATGAGGAGTTGCATCTATGTTCGGATGATGATGTGGATATGATGTTAGGTGTGTTCAAGGAATGAAAACACCTAGGTATCTCCACACCTGAAGTGTATGCAGATGTGATGGATGCTCCTTCTAACGAAACCCAAACACAAAATCCTTTTTCAGAAAACAACTTTTCTTACGAAACCCAAACACCAGCTTCATACCCTGAATTCATTCCATCATCTTTCCAAACCCACTTACCTTATGCTGAACCAAGGGCATATGTAAACATTCAATCCACTCCATCATCTTCAGTAAACCCCATTGACCTAAACACAAGTAACCCTCTAGACACCCAACCTATTAGTATTATTGCAGGTGTTCATAATGAAGAGGTTGGGGAATTTAGTGAGGATGAAGATGATATTCTTCAGCGCCATGATGAGGAAGAACCTATTTTAGCAAGCCCACAAACGACCGTCTCTTTCCATGACCCTCCACCACACTTTCGCAACATCACAGATGACAACATCCAACAACAAGATGATGAGTTTGGCCATTCCATGGATAGGAACCGAGACTGTACCATTGAGGACCCTAACCACCTTCAGAAGAAAATGAGATTCCAAACTAAAGAAATGGCACAACATTTTATCCAAACATACCACCTAAACCAGTGTCTAGACTTCAAAGTCGATTATTCAAATACAGAAAGATGGATGGTTAGTTGTGTGCAAGTAATTTGTCCATGGAAGTGTACAGTAAGGCTCGGCAAAAGATCTCAAGTTTGGGAGATTACACAATTACAAGGGCCACACACATGTACATCAGGGACTCTTTCACAAGATCACCGACAACTAACTGCAAATTTAATGTGTGACAGTATCATGCAACTCGTTAGATCTGATCCGACAATCTCAGTCTCAGTGTTGATTGCACACATAAGGGAAAAGTTCACGTACACAAGTACTTATAGGAAGACGTGACTTGCAAAACAAAAGGCCATCGAGAGGATTTACGGTAATTGGGAGGGGTCATACAACCAGGTAACAAAGTGGCTCCTAGCTTTAACTTACTACATTCCAGATACTAAGGTCGACCTTCAATGGTTACCTTTTATTGAGGCTGGACAACAAGTTGCTGGTAAGGGTATCTTCCACCGCATCTTTTGGAGTTTTGGGCCGTGCATCAAGGGATTTCATTATTGCAAGCCTGTTGTGTCTGTTGATGGAACATGGTTGTACGGTAGGTACAAAGGAAACCTACTAATGGCAATTGCTCAAGATGGAAGGGGCAACTGCTTCCCAATAGCATATGCCGTTGTCGAGGGTGAGACAAGTGATGCATGGTATTTCTTCCTATCTCGTTTAAGAGAGTGGGTCACACCCCAAGATGGTCTCTGTTTGATATCAGATAGACACGAGTCTATCAAAAGTGCAGTTAGACGTCTAAACAGCAATTGGAAGCATGTGTTCTGTATTCGACACATAGCTCAAAACTTCATGAGACATTTCAAAAATGGGACTGCCAAGAAACATGTCATCAACATGGGTGAGCATTTTTTAATACAATAAGTCTTAATGTGACCTTCATTTTTTAATACAGTAAGTCTTAACAAAGTTATATTTTCTTGCTTCAGGATACTCCATGAATGAATATACCGCCGAACTATACAAAAGAAAAGTCCGGAGGGAAGCAGGTGAGGAGGCTGTGGCGTGGTTAGATGATATAGAAAAAGAACAGTGGCTACAATGGTATGATGGAGGGAGCCGTTGGGGCCACATGACAACAAACCTTGCGGAGTGCATCAACAAGGTCTTAAAGGGCCTGCGCAATCTCCCCATACGCTCCTTGGTAGAGTCAACCTATTATAGGTTAACTGAGACTTTTGTCCAAAGGGGGAGGGAGGCAGAGGCAATGTTGCATTCTGGTCAAGTTTACTCAGAAAATTTATTGGAACATATTGAAAGAAACAGAGCAGTGTCTAACACACATAGCGTTTCAATTCACAATCGAGCACAAAGTGTGTTCAGAGTTGAAGAACTTGTCCGACCTCAAAGCGGCAGACCTGCACAAACATTTAAGGTGGACTTCAGAGCACGCATTTGTGATTGTGGCGAATTTCAGGCGTTGTGTAACATCCCTAGTTTGGTAAATTTCAGTTTACGAAATTACCTAGCGATTTGTTATTTGAGTAAATAATAAATCAAGTCTCAGATATGAGTTTGTCGTGAAAGCAATATTAAATTGTTAGATTATGTGATTTATTTGAATTATAGTTTGAATTGTGTGAATTATTGATGATTGTTTGGGTAGAAAATAGATTAAAGAGGGAATTAAGGAACTAAGGGGCATTTTAGTCATTTCCATAAAACTTACCCTTAGCTCCCACAATAATAAAAACACCTCATTTGACCCAAAAGCAAGAAGTGAAAAAGAAAAATAGAAAGAGAGAAAGGGGGCGAGAGGAAGAAGAAGAAAAGAATGGAGAGGAAACTCCATTGAAGATCTTGTGTGTAAGTATCCAAACCATCATCTTCCTTCATTTTTAATTTCTTATCCAATGATACCAATTTTAGAAGCTCCTTCCTCCTCATTCACTATTTGCCATTGTTAGGTTTTAAAGCCCCAAATTGGTCAACAATGGAGTTTGAGTCATTGAAGATGGTTTTAGGGTGATTGAGTTGCTGGTTGTGAATCACAGTAGATGGGTTTTCGATTTTGAAAGCGATTGGACAAGTTCGTGAAGTTCGGAACGTGTTCGTGCGTTACGAGTCGTTTGAAATTCGGAGAGTCTCGACGTTTCGTGATTTTCATCACGATAGGTGAGTTTTACTCACGTTAGGGTTTCATTTTAATTCTTTTGAATGCTTTGAAATTCTGGTTTCATGAGATTGTTTCGTTTCGAAAGATTTTATGAGTCGAAATCGTTTTCGGTAAAATATCGTTTTATGGCTTATTTAACAAAAATATACTTTGTTGTGTGATTGAAACTTGTGTTGAATTGACTTGTATTGTGTGGAAAATCTCTGTTTTGATGCTGGAATTGGATTGGGTTTCGGATTGGACGCGATCGGAGAAACAAAACAAACGAAATGAACAAAATGTGAACCTGCTACAGCAGCACGGGTCGTGCTGATTTCTGCACGGGTCGTGCAACCTATCAGATTGGCTGGAAAAATAAATTTTTAGCAGCACGGGTCGTGCTGATTTCTGCACGGGTCGTGCCAACTCTTCTGTCTCCAGATGCCAAAAAATTGTTTTGTCGCTCTTTTCGATTCCAAACCACTTCTAAACCTTTTCTCAACCAATTGGGCTAATAGCTCAATTGGTAGTGGGAATGCATTGAACTTGTACTTAGGCCCCAGATGTTGTATTGTAATTCTTATATTGAATTAATAAGGCTTTATTGTAATTCTTATATTGAATTACCAGATGCTTTTGCAATTCATTTGTAGAATTGCCAGATGGTTTTGTGATTCATATTGAATTACCAATTAAAGAGGAACATTGTATTTAAACCGTGAGCGTAATTAGGGGTTCACTTAAGCTTTCGGAGTTGGTGACTTGCAAAAGATTAAAATGTAATATTGAAATTCATCACTTAAGCTACCTTGGGTGGTTGGTGATGTGATAAAAGATGAAATGGACTATTTTGTAATTTATATTGAATTACGAATTAAAAGGGTTTTCATAATTGAACCGAGTGAATGTTAGGGGTCGCGGTAGAACGCACTGAGATATGTTATCTCACCCTATCATTTGTTGTTGTTTTACAGAGAAACAAGGGAAAAGAAGAAGGTTAAGGGATGCGAGTAGGTGTCATGCAAGAAGAGGAGATTGAAGATTTAATCCTTCAGTCTCTGATTATGTTATTCCCCGTCGTCTTTGTAGTCGATATATGACTTGAGATAATTGAGTTATGTAATCGTTTCCGCTTTTTCCTTATCATAAGTAGGAAAGTTACTCTGATGTTTACTAAATTGTACATTCTTAGTATTTCTATTGATTAGAGATATTAGGGTGTTACATTTTGGTATCAGAGCAGTTCGACCTTGTCGGACATAGAGACCTTATGGTCGATAGGTTAGATCGAGTCAGCTAGGGACTTAGACAATTAAAATGTCAGAACCTTTCAGTAAATCATGTGATGTATTGGGTCAGGATCCACTCAATGTTTCATGTGAATTACTGCGAATGATGACGATTAGTTGCCTCAGCCCCGATAATCTCCAAAACCTAAACCTTAGGATCCTAGCCTTTTCGTTTCATTAGAGTGCGTAGCGTAAGCGAAGGGCTATAGATGGGCATCCGGATTTGTTCGAAGAAATTGTGGGCGACTACTCCATTCTTGAATCCAAGGTAATTGTTTTGGTACGGCCAAGTCGTTAATCTAAGATCAGTTAAGATTAGCTGATATCACAGAGCTATAACCTTTGAAATCAATCTACTCGGGACCGATATACGGTTTAGCAATTAATTGTTCTTAGTGACTCAAGCTAGAACCCTGACTTATGTCACAATTAGAGACTTCTATCGGATAAGTTCCAAGCCTAAATCAAGGCTCTGTTCTCCCAGAATCACATCTCGAACTGTATAAAGCCACTCTAGCAAATGATAGAGCAACATCTGTAAGGGTGAACTGAGTTACCAAATGATCCGAACCCTTAAACCAAATCCTTTTCAGGATTAGACTAGTAAAGAGAGTCGATAGAAATCACCTTATACCAATCCTCTAGTTAAGTGCATGCTCGTCTCAGTCTGCGAGAAATTTTCGCTAGTTTTCCAACTCATTTTATTAATAACTCATACTTCGGAACTCCGATTTTTATGTTCTAAGAAGCATTGGAAAGCTAACGAAAATGTTTATACATCTGAGTAGGTCGTAAACTGAGTTTCTAATTTCATTTAGAAGTGTATCTCTGTTCTATCCTTAGCAGTTAAACCCAA
Source organism: Astragalus glycyphyllos (assembly GCA_963573325.1). Taxonomy (NCBI): domain Eukaryota; kingdom Viridiplantae; phylum Streptophyta; class Magnoliopsida; order Fabales; family Fabaceae; genus Astragalus; species Astragalus glycyphyllos. The sequence continues at coordinate 38,584,646 of OY754313.1, forward strand.
AGCATTTGTAGATTGGAAATCTTGCAATTGCACGGTGTATTGGACGAGGAGTTCCAACCATTAAAATTAGATTCCTAGACACCGGTTTTGAATGGCCTTCATTGTAACTTTTTCCAAAGAATCTATTTCTCGGGAATGATTATTAGTAATTTTAGCCTTTCAATAATTGGAAGTGTTTTCTGAACTCTTAGACTATAATCCCATCTTGTATGTCGGAAGAGCGAGAAGCTCAAAGTTACCTACGTGTCGGACAAAATGTTGTTATGGATGTAGAATCGTTCTAAAACTTGATTGATTAACGTGATCGTAAAGACTATGCTTGGACAGTTGCGGAAATTCGAAGAGAAGTTGGGCCAAGGAAATGTTTAATGATTTTATACTAAAATTTTATGAATCAATACGATGACCTTACTGGTGTGCTCGTTTGATTCCCTAAACTTTTCATTTTCAAAAAACTCCTTAGTGCCACCGTTGTTTTAATTTCATAATTAGTCCAAGAATAATCCTTACGTTAAGGTTAATCAAGAGATCCAGAATTTCATAGAATGGTAATGAAGCTTACCTTCTAAGGAAAACCTTATGTCGTTCTTGTAAGATTCCTAATACCGAAACTCTTATTTCCTTAGTGTCTGTATGGACAAGACCTAAGAAGGCATAGATATAAAAAAAAATAAAAATCTCAGCCTGATTGATCTAGAAGGACAATGATCTTGGATAAATCTGACTTAAGTAATTCCGAAAAGCCGTATATTGTGTAGGATTATCAGGTTCTAGGGTTAAATCCCGTGTACTAAGTTAAGGTTTGAAAGATACACTCTTATTAGTATTTTTGGGTTAGTTATGAGAATTGACTCCTTTGGGTACATGATAAAATTGTTTTATATCAAAACCCCTTCGTGAGTCAGTCGGAAATATTGTTTGTACTGATGACTAACCAAAATGCTAGAAGTGTTTCTAAGATAACCGAAGATTTCAGTTCCTCAATCCTCTACCTGAATGTTGTGGAAGATTGGGTTAATATGTGAATATAATTGCAAGTAAGGGAAGTATCAAGCCATGCTTAGGCAATTATCTTTCAGCAGTTATAGTGTTCAAGCTTCCGCCACTGAGGTAAATTCCAATAGTTAACTTTAATTTCGTTCGGGTTAACAGTGTGATGTCATGATTTTAATCCGTTGTATTAGTCAAGACTAGTTGTTCAATCCAGATATTCTATTGGTTAAATTTCAATAAAACACGCATGCACTAAACTCAGAGTTGTCTGATTATAGTCCAGCACACGAGGCTGTTTCTAAGGAATCTCATAAGTCAGATATATGTAATAAAGGTTTTACCCACTACACTGTTTTGATGGAGGAATGTCTATGGATAAACCACATGTCAGGCTAAGACTAAATGATTGGACAGTGAGTGTTTAACACATGAGTCCTTGATAGTGAATATTGTAACCATTTTTGTGTCGTTGAGGTGAAAGGTCTATGTCTGTCTTTCATCATGAAATATATATATATATATATATATATATATATATATATATATATATATATATATATACATGGGTTAGTATTGAAATCTTGTCATTAGGCCAAGTTGAGAAAAGAATTGAAAGGGAACGAATTGGATCGAATAGAATAGCGGTTTAAGAAAAACAAAATTTTCAAACAAAGGTACAAATGAAGGAGCCAGACCGTGCACCCTAAGGTCCGATCTGAGCGCCTGCTTCTGTCCCTATTTTAAAATTCAAATATCCGCTTTCCGATCTACACAATCTCCTTCCAAATTCCTTCCTCAAACTGACCTAAGTATTTTAACATTAAAGAGGCCAAATTAAAGCACAACGAGGGAAATTTGTGAGATTTTGATCACACAAATGGTTAATTTCAACCAAGTAATACTTTTATACTTACTTTCAATGTCGAAAATTTCTAAAAATCTGAAAGTGAGAATACCTTTGGTTGAAACGTCGTGCATTTAGTAAGGTCATTTTTAAGTTGGGGTGAATTATCGTTTTTGGGGATAATCATATTTTTCAAAATTATCATTTGTTTGAAAACCCCATTGAAAAGAATCTTTACCCAAACAAAACGAAATTACTTTCAATTTCTGGAATTGAGTATGTCACTACAATTTTTAGAGTTTTTCTTGGGTCGAGTTGCAAGAAAAATCGTTTTCCCATATCTATTTGGTTAAGAGTCAATTCATTTTATAAAATCATTCTATTTTCTTCTGTGGGAATTTTAGTAAAACGAGTTAAGCTCTTATGTAAGCGTAACTCGGGAAGAGAAGAAAACTTTTCCTCCGAATACAGTGTGGTTTGAGTTTAAAGCGATCCTCTCATAGGCGTAAATTCCTCCTAACCCAATGCTACATTTAGGCAGAAACCTTTCGAGCTTATTCCGCTTTGAAGGTGAAAGTTGTGTCTCTACCCTAAGTTATGAATCTGTTTTCTAAACAAACGGTGGATACATCTGTGAGTAGACAACTGCTAGTGTCTGCATAGGAAGGTCAGATGTCGTTAATCGATCAATAAATGTTGGCCTTGCGTCAGTTATATATATATGCTTCGAACGATTTTGAGGACAAAATCTTTCAAGTTGGGGTGATTGTAACATCCCTAGTTTGGTAAATTTCAGTTTACGAAATTACCTAGCGATTTGTTATTTGAGTAAATAATAAATCAAGTCTCAGATACGAGTTTGTCGTGAAAGCAATATTAAATTGTTAGATTATGTGATTTATTTGAATTATAGTTTGAATTGTGTGAATTATTGATGATTGTTTGGGTAGAAAATAGATTAAAGAGGGAATTAAGGAACTAAGGGGCATTTTAGTCATTTCCATAAAACTTACCCTTAGCTCCCACAATAATAAAAACACCTCATTTGACCCAAAAGCAAGAAGTGAAAAAGAAAAATAGAAAGAGAGAAAGGGGGCGAGAGGAAGAAGAAGAAAAGAATGGAGAGGAAACTCCATTGAAGATCTTGTGTGTAAGTATCCAAACCATCATCTTCCTTCATTTTTAATTTCTTATCCAATGATACCAATTTTAGAAGCTCCTTCCTCCTCATTCACTATTTGCCATTGTTAGGTTTTAAAGCCCCAAATTGGTCAACAATGGAGTTTGAGTCATTGAAGATGGTTTTAGGGTGATTGAGTTGCTGGTTGTGAATCACAGTAGATGGGTTTTCGATTTTGAAAGCGATTGGACAAGTTCGTGAAGTTCGGAACGTGTTCGTGCGTTACGAGTCGTTTGAAATTCGGAGAGTCTCGACGTTTCGTGATTTTCATCACGATAGGTGAGTTTTACTCACGTTAGGGTTTCATTTTAATTCTTTTGAATGCTTTGAAATTCTGGTTTCATGAGATTGTTTCGTTTCGAAAGATTTTATGAGTCGAAATCGTTTTCGGTAAAATATCGTTTTATGGCTTATTTAACAAAAATATACTTTGTTGTGTGATTGAAACTTGTGTTGAATTGACTTGTATTGTGTGGAAAATCTCTGTTTTGATGCTGGAATTGGATTGGGTTTCGGATTGGACGCGATCGGAGAAACAAAACAAACGAAATGAACAAAATGTGAACCTGCTACAGCAGCACGGGTCGTGCTGATTTCTGCACGGGTCGTGCAACCTATCAGATTGGCTGGAAAAATAAATTTTTAGCAGCACGGGTCGTGCTGATTTCTGCACGGGTCGTGCCAACTCCTCTGTCTCCAGATGCCAAAAATTTGTTTTGTCGCTCTTTTCGATTCCAAACCACTTCTAAACCTTTTCTCAACCAATTGGGCTAATAGCTCAATTGGTAGTGGGAATGCATTGAACTTGTACTTAGGCCCCAGGTACAAGGTTCGATTCCCACGGAAGGCAAAAACTCTACATGGGGGGTAGAGAAGGTCATGATGTACACTTGTGGGTAGCCTACTAAGTCAGAAAAGGGCCCAGGGTGTTACAAAAAAAGGCGCCTTTTTTTGTAACACCCTGGGCCCTTTTCTGACTTAGTAGGCTACCCAGCTGTGCACATCATGACCTTCTCTACCCCCCATGTAGAGTTTTTGCCTTCCGTGGGAATCGAACATGTACCCTAGGGGCTTAAGTACAAGTTCAATGCATTCCCACTACCAATTGAGCTATTAGTTCAATTGGTAGTGGGAATGCATTGAACTTGTACTTAAGCCCCTAGGGTACATGTTCGATTCCCACGGAAGGCAAAAACTCTACATGGGGGGTAGAGAAGGTCATGATGTGCACAGCTGGGTAGCCTACTAAGTCAGAAAAGGGCCCAGGGTGTTACACGTTGCACTATCCCTGTTCACATGTAATTGCAGCATCTTCAAAAATTCATTATGACCACATGTTCTTTGTGCCTCCACAATACACACTGGATTATGTTTTCAAAACATACTTTGTGGAGTTTCCAGCATTACCAATTGAGTTGTCCTGGCCAGAATTCAATGGAATTGAATTGCAACATGATCCAAATATGCAGAGAGAAAAAAAGGGTCGCCCAAATTCTACTCGTATCCGTACTGAGATGGATCAAACAGAAAGGACTAATCGCACTAAGAGATGTGGTCTTTGTAGAAATGAGGGGCATAACCGAAACAATTGCCCTAACCGAAATGTAGAACAATGGGATAATTAAGTATTATATTCATACTAAGTTGTTCGAATGTTGTAATCTTGTCTTCATTCTATGTCAAGAGTTTTTTTATCAATGAAAATAAATGTGTTGATTTCTTTCTATATTTAATTTATGTTAAAGTATGCATTGTGCAGAGTGCACTGTTACAGTGTGCATGGTGCAGAGTGCACTGTTAAAGCGTGCATTGTGCAGACTGCACTCTTGATGACCTAGATTTTGGCAATACTATTTAACGGCCTAGATTTTGCCGACACTATTTAACGGCCTAGATTTTGCCGACACTAAACCCTAAAATCAACGGTTAAGATTATCCAAAATCAACGGCTTACATACAATCACCCATATTATAAATACATTATCACATTACACCCAAATTCACACCAACAGTTTACCCACAACCTATATTTCTGATTAATCTTCTTTTCTCTAGTTCTTCCCAAACCACTGAAATGGAATGGCAGTTGTGCCCAACCCAGTACTCAAATGACAAATTCCTAACCACACTTCATCACAGTGGAACTGTAACCACCGATGAACATGGTGTTGTTTTTCGTTGTCGTAATCATATCTTATGTAGGATGAATAAGGACATCACATTCGCCCAACTCAAGGAGAAGGCTGAGAGGAAGATACGGCCAGAGGGGGGGTGGCGTAAAGACGTGGGTCATATCCGTTACAGAAAGTACAATTGTTCCGATGACGGTACTTTCCATTATTCTTCCATGGAGATCCAAAGCGACGACGACGTGCGCGCAATGATGGAAGCCCATGCTAACATTCCAATGGGACGTAGTCTTTTGGAGTTGTATGTGGACATAACACGCACTCCGGAAGAAATCCTTCATCTTCTGCGACCACCCCCACCCCCACCACAACAAGTCATACCGCAAAGAGTCATCAACCACTTCTGTACACTTCACTGTCAGGCCAGTGTTATGCACAGGGAAGAAAATGGTGTCTTTTTTATGGGTCCAAACAACATTTATACCAGCCTTCCTAACAACACCACATTCGCCAAATTGCATGAAGGATGTACGGCACAGGCGCAACTGGAGGGTGAGGAGCAAACGATCACTCGTATCATTTATCGCTGCCCCCGGCTCCACGTAGATAATCGTATTCGGTGGTGCCCGTACACTATCACGACTGACCGACACGTTCGACACATGTTTGAGCTGCATGAGAGGTTTTACCCTTATACTCAAAGACGCGGTATCGAGTTCTGCGTTCAAACCACTATTTCAGCCGATGAGATCAGCCGTCGGTTGAATCGTCCAGCGATCTGATGAGCACTACCAATAAATGTTTGGTTCCATTACTTTCGATGATGTATTTCTATTCTTGTATTTCTATTATTGTGTTGAACGAATAATTTGATGTTTATTTCTGTCTTTTATCTATATTATATTATGTTCCAATTTTTATTCTCTTAATTTTTTTCGTAAGTATTTACGTAATTAAATTATAATTCATAATAATGATCTGTATAAATTTTTTATTTAATTATGTGCTTATATTTTAATTTAGGGATTAATTAATTTAGGTATTTTTATATAAAATTGTTTTAAAATTATTTAGTATATATAAATAAATAATTTGTATTATTAATAATATTAAAATTTAAAAAAAAAACATGTTGAGAAGTCTCTATGGGGGGTTGAGACTTCTCAACTGAAAAAAAAGTGTGCTAGTTTGGTATATAATTAAAAAATTGTACTATATTGGAAATTTTTTTTTTTAATCTTAGGACCGTTTTTTTGCCATCAATTATATACATATTATTTTTCTAAACCATCTCCTCTACCTTCTTTTACTCATTTTTTGGGTGAGCTTCTCAAACTTATCTTCAATCTCTTCCAACAAATTATATACATAAGTTTTATTTGACACTTTTACGTTTTTTTATTGAACTTAAATTATTTTCAGGCTTAAAATTAAAATGTGGGCTTCCTGTAGTAAGTTTCTTGAGTATGGACTGCATTTTGTACTTTACCTTATCGGTGAGTGAGTTATTTATTTATTCATTACAAAATGTACTCGCTCACTCAGTGGCGGATCCAGGAATTTTTCATGGTGGGGTCAAAGAATAGTCAAATATTTTTTTAGAAAAATTACTATAAATATTTACAAACTAAATATACTCACGATAGAAAATAGTAGATATTCAAGTTGATGCAAAAGACATAGACTTACATAATTTGAAAAAAAAAATGAAAAGTATCAATTTGGTCATTAAGGAATGGTTAAATTAGTTCTTTTTAAAATAATTTTAAGGATATTTTTGTTCTTTTTTTATAAGCAAAAGGATATTTTAGTTCTTAGAGATTTGTTTGACTAGTATTTAATGGTTAAAATTGGTAGTATTAATTTCTTAGAGACCTTTTTTGGGCCTCTACACCTAAAATACCATAAAAATACTTTCATGTGTTTATTTAGTGTTAGGAAGAGACTGAAACAATAAAAATTAGAAGAATAAAATATAAAATTAGTACCAATTATTTTCTCTTATATCTCCAATTATTTTATATGGAGGCAAAAGTAATTAACTTATATGGGGGCAACCCCTCTTTTTTTATGGGGGCAAAAATATTTTTGCTAAGCACAACTAAATAAATTATTTTCATTTCATGGGGGCAACTGCCCCCATACCTCTAACCATGGATCTGCCACTGCGCTCACTAGTAAACACATATGCTTTTCCATAGAGCTACTAAACCTTGAGTAATTCTTGTGTGGGCACTCAACCCAACACATCATCTTAATCTCAACAAATTAAAGTAGGGCAAATTTGTATCTTGATGATGTATCACTCTTTAATGGGTTGGTGCTACTCACACAAGAATTAATTCGCTGAAGAATTGGCTTTCCCCTATATATATATATATATATATATATATATATATATATATATATATATATATTCACAATTTTTCTTGCTTTCAGCACTCATCGCCTCCATTGTGGTATTTTCGGTAGTCATGTAAGTTTCTTCTTTTTCATTATTTTAACCCTTTGTTTGAATGTGAAGAGAAAGTAAAAGGAAAGAAAATTAATCAAATGAAAGTGAGTAGAATGTAGGAAGAAAGTTAGATGATTATTTTGTAGAAGTAAACGTGAAAAGAAAGTGAGAGGAAAGAAATATGTATTTTTTGTTGAACGAACATCCTTACATATTATATTTATTTAGTATATATACATATAAGTTGATCTCTCACCCTAAAAACCACATACATATAAGAGTATAAATATGATATATTTATTATATATATATATATAATCTTTTATGCATGTTTATATTATATTTATATATTCATATATTAATACATTTACCAGGGCTGCCCCAAACAATTTGGAGGCCCCATTTAAATCTTTAAAATTGTGCCCCTAATTATACTTTTGTGAAATGAATAACCAAAACTTAATTTTCATTGTTGTGACCGGGGCCCCAACTTAGACGGCTCAAAAATGATTAATTTTAGGGAGTCGCCACCCAATTTATTAAATAGGAAAAATTGAGAAAAACCTACATTTAGATTATTGGTCTGCGAAAACTAGGTTGGATTCGGGAGTCGATTATGCATAGGGAAGGGCGAAATCTAAATTCCACTACACCCCTAGTTCATCCGTCCTAAGACGGTTACCTTAAATTTGATTGTGCAAATAAATTATTTAATTATTTGTTTACCCAAAAATAATATTTAATAGTAGAAAACAATTAGGACTAATTTAGAAAATTTTAATTTTTAACTTGACGGGGAAGCCCCGCTCCTCCGTATCCTCTAGTGCAATGAGGAACTCAAAAGTCACGTAGTTCTTCCAGAAAATTTTGTTGGTTGGTTGATTTTAATTTTTGAATGGGTTTAAGATCAAAGTTGTACAACTAAAGTCTCTTAAACCGGGATTGACAAGGTGTACACCTCAATCAAAACCATTTTTATGATTTTTCTTTATGAAAATAGGTGTTAAAGAAAAAAAAGGATTATTAATTATTAAGAAAAGATTAATTTCGCTTGACGGGAAAGCCCCGCTCCTACATATCTCCGCGTGCGGAGAATCAAAGAGTACGTAGTTCTTCTAGAAAATATTTAGTGTGTTGATGGATTTTAATTATTTTGGAAGGGGTTTAAGATCAAAGCTGTACACCTAAAGTCTCTTAAACCGGGATTGACAAGGTGTACACCTCAATCAAACCCATTTTTATCATTTTTATAAGCTTTTTTTGTGAAAAGAATTTTTTTTGAAAGAAATGAATTAAAAAAATGGAAGGAGGGGTGAAATAGTAAAAATAGGGGTGTACTTAATAATGGAAGGAGTTGTATTATTAAAAAGGGGGTGTGACCAAGATAGCAGCCAGTTCAAGTGGATTTTGTGCAGGTGGGGCGTATCACTAAAACACTGGTGGTGTTATTAACAATCTGAACTTAAAATAAAGAAAAAAAAACTAAAACATAAATAAATAAATAAATAAATAAATAAATAAATAAATAAATAAATAAATATAATATAAAAAGTGAAGTATATTATTATAAGTTTTTTTATTAAGCAAATAATAAAGCAATGAAAAGATGTACCTTGTAGGTGTCTAAGTCAGAAGACGTGGAGAGTTCTTGAGAAACAAAACTGAGAGGGAAAAGAACGTGAGGAATAGAGATAACAAGAGACAGTGGGAGAATATCCCTTAGACCACTACCACTACCATCAAAGATCTGTATTTTTGTGTGTCTTTTTCGAATTTTTTTCTTCCCCCTTGCTGCTAGTTTTGCTCTGCTTTTATAGGTGCAGGTTTAAGTGTGAAGACTTATTAGACAAGTAGACTTGTTGGGCAAGTCGACTTTTAGTCAAGCAAACTTGTTGGGCAAGCAAGACAAGTTGGCTTGTTCGGCTAGTGGACTTGTTGGCCTGAAGGTTGATACTACTAACACCCCCTTTTTATTTTCTTTTGTAATTTGTATTATTTCTTATCTACTTTATTTTTATTTTTGTTTTTATTTATTTTTTAATTAATATTATATATAAAAAAACATTGTAACAAGAAAATTAAATTAAGTCTACTATTTTTGTAATTTTTTTGAATTAACATATTATATTTTATTATTATTTTTGTTTAAAAAAAGGGTAATAATAATGCAAAAATGACAAACGCGAGCAAAATGAAGTATTTAGCACTAAAATCCAAAAATACTCAAAAAGTGAATATTTTTGTGATTTTTTGGAAAAAACTGAAAAACACCCGTTAAAATCTAGTGTTCACATTCATCATGATCACTTTCTTCATACTTTTTGTTACCATACTTCTGTTTTTCGATCCCATCACTGCTCCCATTTTTTTTGTTAATTTCAATCACAGCTCCCATGCCCTTCTTATACCATCAATTTTAATCTTCTTTTGCAAACCACCATTATTCAATTTTAAAATAATGGAAAATGAAAAACATAATCATCAGAGTTACTAAAGGGATATTCATCTGAAATTTGACATCTACATATGTTGGCATCATATAATAGTAAAATTAAGCATTAGTTACTGATAATCATAGAAGTAAACATGACTGGATGATCGCTCCTCTATTTCTTGCTAAATATACTTTTCAATTTCCCTTTTGCCAAATTTGCGAGGGAAATTAAAACAACCTACGTCCCATGTTGGTAATGCTAACGAACACATTGTTCGAGATCCTATACGGGTTGCCGATGTTTACTAGGCGTGCGTTCCTAGTGACGAACCTAAACGTTGTAGAGGCCATAATTTTAATAGTCTACATCATATGGCTTATAAGGTTCAACGACACAGCCGACCAAAGAAGATGTGTAACTTCTGGGTGTTTAGCCTTCGTAGTGATTGCCTGGATCACCCCTATATATGACATATTTACTGATAAACCTTGAAGACTTTCCAGAGGCGACATGACGTGTGTGGTCGGTTGTTCATGGCAACTAATATTTTCACAAATTTTGCGGTGATTCTCATTATGGTTAGTATAATTCTATTTCTAATTAATTTACTACATCATTAAATTGATTTATGTATTTTCATTTTATTTATTAATTTGGTGGGTGCAGAAACATGCATGGAAAACAAAATCTGCAGAACAAATCAATGTTCTAGATCTTTGTAACGCTCTTCAAGGACATTATCTGGAGCATGTTGGGCTTAATCCCATTCGACATATACATATTCTTGTAAATAAAATATGTTGATAGTAAAAGTAATTAAGAAAATGTTGTTTGTTACTAATTAAAAAGTTCTGTTATTGTCATCCAGGACGGTTAGTTAATACTAAAATGGTTTTAATTTTATATATAGTTAGTTGATTAATTAAATACTGGGTTTCGGTTTTTTAATATCTAATGGAAAATGTTCTGGAGTGGGCCGAAGCCCATTATAGCTATTAAGAATAAGGAACGGCCCAACGAGAATGGACAAGAGGGTGAAAACGCTGGATCAACGACTCTAATGAATCCGTACAGCCATCCAACGGCCAGGCGCGAATCACGCACACTATATAAGCGTTCTTTGCGTCAGTTGTCAGGTACACACCATTCATTAAAATCTGTATTCTGCTCGTTCGCTCCTGACTTGGGCGTTGGAGTGTCTTCGCAGGTACACCCGCCCCTGAAGCGGAGCTCGAAGTACGACCAGAAGAGCATACGGAGATCTGATACCTGTGAAACAGCGGTCAAGCAATCAAAGGTTCAGATCAATTGGCGACCACAGTGGGAGCCCGCGCGCTTTCCACCAAACCCGAAGATGCCCCCGAAGGCACCCCGAGGCCGACCAAAGGCCGCGGCTCGTTTACAAAGTGTGACCGAGATCCCAGCTCGACCACCAGCAACGGGAGTTGAAGGCAACAACACCGTCCCTGCACAGCCGGTCACAGTAGAGCTTCCTGCTGACCTAGTTCAAGAGCTGCGAGAACTACTGCGCGAAGAGTCATCACATTTGGAGTCATCACACGAAGGTTCCTCTCCTGGTTCAACCAGTTCACCTACTCGTTCTTGAAGCCGATCTAACGAGCGATACTCCTATCGGACGAAAAATCATTCTAACGACCATGGAGCAAGCTACCCAGAAAAGCGAATGCGCCGTCAAAGTAAGAGGGATACCAGCCTGGGACCATACACGAGAGAAATAGATGAGTTTCGCATCCCTCGCTCGTTAGAGAAGCCTCCGACCGACCTTAAGATGTACAACGGCGTGAAAGATCCGGGCCCATTTAAAGCACTTTGATATTATGATGAAGTATCGCGGAGCGCCCGGACCTGTAAAAGGCAAAATCTTCCCCCTTACGCTAGAAGGATCGGCGTTGGAATGGTTCACCGAGCTAAAGCCCAACACCATTTCATCTTGGGAGCAGATGGCTAGAGTGTTCACCGCCCGCTTTACGACCTCCAGGATCAAACCAAAATCTCAAGACATTTTGATCGCCATCAGACAAGGCCCACATGAGTCTCTGAGAAGTTATGTCGAAAGATTCAATCGAGAAGCTGATCAAGTCAGAAACTTGGACGATAATCAGAGGTTATTCTTCTTAAGAATGGGCCTCTTGAGAGGAAGCCGTTTTGAAGTAGAAGTGGGGCTCCACGTTCCCAGGGACCTAGAGACGTTCCTAAGGCGATCCCAAAGGTTCATGAATTATGAGGAGAGAACGACCGCTATTGAAGCTGCTGAGGCAGGCATGAACCAACACTCGCGATTAGAAAAAGAAATGAGGGCAAAAGAAGAGTGCACCAATAACCGCCAGGCCAGGGAAAATAGGGTCAAGAGATTCGCTGAGCGCACTAAGCTAAATACCTCGTACGCGAATATTTTAGCAGAGTGTGCCAATGCAGAATTCAAAGATGTGAAACCACCGGAACCCCTCATGCTCAAAGACGGGCAACGTCCCTCAAAAAAATATTGTAGGTATCACAAGAGTAATGGGCATGACACTAACAACTGCATGGCTCTTAAAGATGATGTGGAAGCTCTAATCCGATGAGGGAAGTTAACTCAGTACGTAAAAAGAGATCTTGCGGAAGCACGAGAAGAGCGGCAGGTTACTCGCTCACCTAGAAAGGGAAAAGCAGGGGCAGATGAGACGATCAAAGTCATAGAGGACGACGATGAAGAGAATAGCATAGGCGCTAGGAAGTCCAAGGGAAGACCGGTCGCTATGGTCATATCCGGAGGAATACCCACGGACGCCTCAACTAACAGATCGATCAAAAGAAGATGGGACGAGATCATGAGCGTCGCCTCGACCTCCACTCCGCGTCCGCCTTCCGTACGACCATCCATCTCCTTTGAAGACGAGGATCTCATCGACGGAACGCCCAACTACGAAGTACCTTTGGTGATCGTCGCAGTAATGGCGAACATGGAAGTTAGGCGGATATTAGTGGACCAGGGTAGTTCAGCAGATATAATATTCGAAGACCTGTTGGACGTGTTGAAGATTTCAAAAGACGACCTAAGGCCATACAGAGGAACAGTTCTCACCGGATTCAATGGTGCCTCGACAACTCCTATAGGACGGCTGGAGCTGATGGTGACCTTTGGAGATGATACTGAAGAAAATCCCCTCTGCAGAACGGTCAGAACGGATTTCATCATTTTGCCGTGCAAATCGGTCTATCAGTGTATCATTGGGCGGCCAACCCTTGCCCGTCTAGAAGCGGTACCATCAACCGTCCATCTGAAAATGAAGTTCTACACCAAGTCGGGGGAGGTCGCAGCTGTCCCAGCGGACCTACTGTCCGCAAAGCGAGCATTCCTCCTGGGACTAAAGGAAAAAGGTAAAAAAGTAGCAAGAGAAATAGAAGAAGCAATGAAAAGTAGTGGACAGGTAAATTTGGCAGATCTTGACGCTCGTTATGACCCAGATAGTGAAGAAGAAGAAGAAGAAGAAGAAGAAGGAGACGACCTTCTGACCAAAGAATTGAAAAACAGAATCAAGCGACCAGAGCCTGATGGAGAGTTTTGGCACGTACAACTAGGAGACGACCCAAAGAAGACAATCAAGATTGGAAAGAATCTCTCCCCTGAGACTCAGGACGAGCTCATCCGATGCCTGAAAGATCACGCGCATCTGTTTGCCTGGAGTGCAGCGGACATGCCCGGAATCCCCCCGCAAGTGGCATGCCATCACTTAGCAGTCAACCCCGAAGCGAAATGGGTTGCTCAGAGGAGGAGAGTTCAAAGAGAAGAAAAGGCGCGAGTAGCGTCCAAGGCTGTTGAGGACTTGCTCGATGCAAGCTTCATAAAAGAAATAAAATACACCACGTGGCTGTCTAATGTGGTCCTGGTTAAGAAGGCTAATGGCAAATGGAGAATGTGCGTAGACTATACTGACCTCAACCGAGCGTGCCCAAAGGATGCTTTCCCCGTCCCCAGTGTTGATCGTCTGGTCGATAATGCGAGTGGATACAAAATCTTGTCATTCCTGGACGCCTATTCTGGGTACAATCAAATTGCCATCCATCCACCAGATCAGGAGAAGACCGCATTCATGACGGACAGGGGAAATTTCTGTTATAGGGTGATGCCTTTTGGGCTGAAGAATGCTGGAGCGACCTACCAGCGCATGATGAACAAAGTTTTTCACGATCAGATAGGAAAGATGCTGGAAGTATACCTGGATGACATGATTATCAAAAGCAAGCAGGATAGAACACACATAGACGACTTAAGGGAAGTATTCAAAGAAGCCAGAAAGAATTCGTTAAGATTCAACCCAGAAAAGTGTACCTTTGGGGTAAGGGCGGGGAAATTTCTTGGATTCTATCTCACCGAAAGAGGGATTGAAGCCAACACAGACAAATGTCGAGCAGTGACTGAGATGAAGCCACCGACGACCAAGAAAGAAATACAGAAACTGAATGGCATGATTGCCGCTCTCTCGCGATTTGTGTCCAAAGCCGTAAACAAATCCTTACCCTTATTCAGGCTGTTGAAGAAAGAAATCGCATTCGATTGGACGCCTGAATGCGACCAAGCCCTCGAACAACTAAAGGCGGCCTTGGCAGAACCACCGATTTTCACCACTCCTAACCCAGGGGAAACGCTCTACCTATACTTATCCATTACAGACGAGGCTTTGGCCGCTGTTTTGGTACGAGAAGAAGGAACGAGGCAAAACCCTGTCTACTTCGTTAGAAAGGTACTACAGGGGCCAGAGCTTAGGTATCAAAAAATTGAGAAATTGGCTTTAGCTCTGGTCGTGTCCGCTCGAAGATTAAGGCCGTATTTTGTTGCCCACCAGGTCGCTCTGCGAACCGACCAACCGATTAGACAGATCCTTCATAGACCTGATCTGGCGGGAAGAATGATCAAATGGGCTGTAGAATTATCCGAATTTGGAATCAAATATGAGCCTAGGTCGACCATTAAGGGACAAGTCTTGGCCGACTTTATTGCAGAATTGATTACGGGAGCAGAGGACCCGGTCCACAACGTATGGACGCTGCATGTTGATGGGTCGTCCAACGGTAAGGGTGGCGGAGCTGGCTTGATCCTTGAGAACGAGCAAGGAACGACTGTCGAGGTCTCCTTAGCTTTCTCTTTTCCAACGACCAACAATCAGGCTGAATACGAGACCTGTTTGGCCGGGTTGCTACTCGCTCTGGAATTCGATGTGAAGAAGGTAGAACTCCGATCAGACTCGCTGTTAGCAGTATCACAGATCAAAGACACCTTTTCGGCCAAAGACGAGATCCTCCAGAGATACCTCGCAAAGGTCAAGGAGTTGATGCAGAAGTTCGAATACGCCGAAGTCAGGCACGTCCCTAGAGAAGAGAACGCTAGGGCGGACATCTTATCCAAGCTCGCAAGTACGAAAAGCCCTGGCAACCACAGAAGTGTGATACAAAAAGTCCTATCTCAACCAAGCGTAAGATTGGAGGCCACGCTGGGAGGAGATGTCTGTGAAGTTGACTCAACCCGAACCTGGATCGACCCCATTTTTAACTACATAAAGGATGGGGAAGAACCTGTGGACCCTAAAGAAGCTGCGCTCGTTCGAAAACGGGCAACATCCTACTCGATCATAAACGAGCAGCTCTATAGAAGGGGATTCACTATGCCCTTGCTCAAGTGCCTACTTCCAACGGAAGCAAACTCCGTACTAAAGGAGATCCACGAAGGCATCTGTGGGAATCATATGGGTTCGCGAGCGCTGGCAAAAAAGGCATTAAGGGCGAGCTATTATCGGCCAACCATGGATGCGGACGCAAGAGACCTAGTGAAGAAATGTGACAAGTGCCAGAGGCACGCCGACGTTCACATTGCACCTCCAACCGAGCTCAACAGTTTGACCGCCCCATGGTCGTTCTCATGGTGGGGGGTCGACTTGTTAGGACCGTTCTCGCTCGCCCCTGGTCAGCTGAAATTTCTGATCGTCGCGATTGACTACTTCACCAAGTGGATAGAGGCCGAGCCACTAGCTACGATTACTTCAAGGAATTGCCTCAAGTTCGTCAGAAAGAACATCTTGGTGCGGTTTGGGATTCCCGAGGTCGTTATCTCGGACAATGGCACACAGTTCACCGACCGAAACTTCCAAGAAGCCTTAGCGGAACTAGGCGTGAAACAGCGTTTTACGTCAGTCGAACACCCGCAAACGAACGGGCAGGCAGAAGCAGCCAACAGAGTCATCCTGAGAGGCCTCAAAAGAAGATTAGATGAGGCTAAAGGGAAGTGGGCAGAAGAGCTCCCTTCGGTATTATGGGCATACAGAACAACCCCACACTCGACCACCGGGGAAGCCCCCTTCAAACTGGTCTATGGAACGGACGCGCTGATTCCCGTCGAAATGGGAGAACTAAGCTGGAGAACGAGCAATCCTATGACGCCGTCGGAAAACGAACAGGCGACCAGAGAAGAGCTCGATCTAGTGGAAGAGCTACGGAGTAAGGCGGCCCTCAGGGAAGCGTTAGTAAAACAAGCGATGGCCACAAGACACAACGCCAAGGTCGTTCCGAGAGCCTTCGAAAAAGGGCAGCTCGTCCTAAGAAAGGCAGATATTGGCCGAAGAAATGCCGGTCAAGGAAAGCTTGCCCCAAATTGGGAGGGTCCTTACCAAGTGGCGGCCAAGACAGGCAAAGGGGCGTACATCTTGCAGAACGTAGATGGAGGCATCATTCCAAATACTTGGAATGCAGCAAATCTTAGAAGATATTTCACTTGATAGTCTGTAAAAATGTCATGTTATTAGTTGAACAATGAATAAAAATCAAACAAGCGGGACACTCTTTTTCCCTACGGGGTTTTTTATTGAGGCCCGCTCGCCCGTCATTTGAATGGCGAGGTATTTTTTAAGTTTGATTCTCTTTCGAGTTGTTGATCGACACAATAACCAATTACCTCTTAAGCGAGTTAAATTCGAACCGAGTTTGATAAACTGCTGAGGAAACTTAAGCGATCTTAAGTACGAACACACCCTGTAAACGAGCTAAGTCTCAAGTAGAAACTTGGTAAGCTGTGTAACACCCCGGAAATAATTTAATTAAAATAGTTGATTGAATTATTAAAATAATTTGGAGGCGGGATATAGATAAATTAAAAGGTTAATATTTTATATGCGTAGGAGGTGAAACGAGTAAAGGAGGTGGTGACGTAGAGAGCCCAGTGTTTACTGAGCCCTCAACTTAAACCCTGGGGGTTTAAGCCAAACCCTCATTCGCAGCAAGCAAAAGAAAAACGAAAGTGAGAGTGAGAGAGAGAGCACGCGGCGCAAAGAGGGAGAGAAGAGGAGGGTTTCGCGAAGAATTTCAAAAGGAGATCGTTCGTGTTGCTGTGGTTTTGTTCGTGTCTCGTTCGTCGTGTTCCGGAGCTTACGTTATTCGAGGTAAGGGTGGGCTTAACCTTGATAATGGGTTGATGATAATTATGTGTGGGTAGTTTAGGGTTTTGTTGAATTGTTCGTGTTGTTGCATATCGTGTTTTCGTTGAGATTGGTGCTTTGATGATTATTGCACGTTATTGTGATTTGTTTCGTTATTTGTTGTTGCGTGATTGTTGTATCACGATGATGGTGTTGTTATTGTTCGTGTTTTTGTTGTTGCTGTGTGTGGTTGATTGTTGTTGTCGCGTTGTCGAATTGTCGTTTTTGTTGTGGTGGTTGCGGTGTCGTTGCCGTTAGGGTTTGGTGTTTGGCAATTTAGCGATTCTGGACACAGGTTCGGTTTTTCTAAAACTGGCGCTGTTTGGTTGATCCAAAAAATTATGAGGTTGATTGTTTTTGAAAATAGACTTAACGCCGGTCGTTTTGGCACTGGTTTCGTTAAATTCGGAGTTGTATAGCTCGAGTTATAGGCGATACAAGTTAGGTTAAAATTCTGGAAACGATTTGGGTATAGATTCGGTATTTCGGTGATTGGGAACGTTGTATTGACCGAAAAATTATGTGGTTTATTTTTCTGGAAAATAGACTTAATGCTTGTTAATTTGGCACTGGTTTGGCTGCGTTTAGAGTTGTGTAGCTCGAGATATGAATTCCACAAGTTAGAGTAAGATTCTGGAAACAATCTGGACACAAGGTCAGTGTTTTGGTTACCACGTTTTCAAAAGAACTCCTTTTCGAACGAATCCAATTTCTTTGAAAACTAGACAAAATTTGCCCCAGTTTATGCACAAGTTTCATTCAATTTGATTGAGTTTTGGTCACTTTGGAATTGCTTGAATTTGAAGGACAGAAACTGTCCTCTTTTGCAACTAGCCTGTGTGCTTTTCGAAAACTGTACCTATTGGACACTCTCCTTCAAAAACTGAACTTAGGGATGATAACCAGACCCATAGGGCTTTCCAACAAGTATTTATTTGTTGAAATCCGATGTCGTTTGCTATTTTAATTAATTCGCTGAAGTAGGTGCGATGTGCCTAGGCGCTGTGCGCCAGTCTTGTGCGTGGTGTGCGTGCGTTATGTCCGCGTTGTGGAGCCGTCTGGTGTTAATATTTCAGGTGCGGTGCTGGTATGCTCAGGAGAGTTTAGTGGTAGCTGTGATGCTACAACTTGGTGCTATTTTTGGTGAAATCATTTGTTTTGATTCTGGTGATATAGTATTTATTTTAAATACTTGTTATGGTGAGTTGGTGCATAATCATGGTGTCGCATTGTCATATGCATGTTTTGGTGATATAGGCTCTGCCTCTGGTGTTTATTGGTGATATGCCCGTCGTGGCTCATTTTGGTGATCGGTACCGCATGCATATGCCCACTGGAGGGGTTGCATATCATCCCGTTGTCTATGAATGTTATAATTTTGGTGGTTCACTGTCAAATGGATTTTTCCTTTGGTATCTGGTGCTGTGATATGGTGTAATTGTATTGTGTTGCTGTAGTTACCAGATGCTAGCATATTTTTATCATCTGCTTATTACCTCTGTTAGACTCACCCCTTCTGCTTGGAATGTTGCTCTCATGCGGCAACGCTGCAGGTGATCGCTAGTGCTCGTGGAGGAATTGCTAGGTTTTGCTTCCTCTCTCGTTTGGGTCTGTGTCAGCTCTGATATGTAGCACCGGGGAGTCGTTAGTTATCGTTTTGAACTATTATTTTAGTTATTAGAAATTGTTTTAATTAATTTTGGAGATGTCTTTAATTGTTAATTCTGGAGATGTTTAAACTGGTTAATATTTCCGCTGCTTGGTGATTTCTTTTATATAAATTATTTTGGAGATTTTTTTTTGGAATAAATGGTGTTTTTTTTAAAAAATGGTGAAAAATGTAGCACCCTTCGAGGTGACTCTGATAATTGTCTATTTAATTGTAATAGAAAAAGGGGGGTGTTACAAGCTGCTTACAGGGATCCCTATGAAGATCGGCTCAACGAAGGCTGAAATAGTATTATAAAGCCCGAAGGTCACGAGCAAAGTAAATCGACTTAAAAAAAAAGGTAAAGATAGTTAACATTAAAGTCTACCCGGAGAAAGCCGGGCTAAAGATTACAAAAGGCGATCATAAAGGCGCACGGGCCCCAAAAAGATTACAAGAAAACAAAGTACACTTGTTGAAAAAACAAAAAGGGCGAGTCACTCAGGACGGCTGTAGACGACCGTTTCTTCTTGGATAACGTTCCCATGCTCGTCTTTCTCCGCAAGACGAACGATTTGGCCGTTCCTCAAAAAATGATCGTTGCTCACGATCTCAGGGTTGATCTCCAGAGAGGGATAGCAATACTGGATCTGAGCAACAGCCTCGTCGAAGCGCCCTTTGGCGATTGAAATCGTCATGTCCTCCAAGGCCTCTAGCTCGCCTTTGGCCTGATCTTGCTCGTCCTCAACGGTTTTCAAGGTTTCCGTCAGACCGACCACCTGCTCCTCCAGCTGATTCACCTTGGTAGATTGTTCGGTAAAACTGGCAGTAGCGATGGCAAGTTTGGCTTCAGCATCTACCTTGGCTGTTATGGCCGCATCACGTTCAGCAGTGACCGAGCCGAGTGCGTTCTTTGTCGGTTGGAGGGCTACCTCAGCATCCTCAAGCTTTTTCTTGATACTCTCGAGTTCTGCCCGCAAATCTGTAATATGACCAAGAGCGGACTTATACTTGTCAGTTTTATCCAAGAGATCACCTCCAACCATAAGTTTCTATGGAGTAAGCGCATACCTGCTTGACGGCTAGCTTCCTCAGATTTATAGCGAGCAAGCTTTTGAGAAGCTGCCTGGGCAATTTCTGCAACGAACAATAGAGGGTCTGCCCGAAGGCGATCAAAATCGACATCCTTAAGATCGTTCAAATCTAAGGACGATCTCCTCGGTATTTCTCTTCTTTTTTGGGGAGGGTCAGGGTCGATCGCAACGGCGTCCACAGAATTCTGAGTCCGATCTCTCTTCTTGGAAGCGGAGTTCGTACCCTGTTCACGAACGGGAGGTCTATGGTCGCCCCCAGCTTGGAGAGGTTGAGAGGGCGAAGCAAAGGTCACCTTCTGCTTCCTTGACTTTGTCTTGGCCAAGAGAGTTTCAAAGCCTATGCCCGACATTTCAGCTGAAAAGAGAAAAAGGGTTAGAAGCAAGACGGAGTAGAAACGATCAAAGCTAACAAACAAAAGAAGAAGTAAAAGCACACCAAGTTTATTTTCAGCTTGCTCAGATGTCCTAAGACAAGCGAATTTGTTGCAAGGAATAACCTCTTCGGGCAGCCAAATAACCAGGGTCTCTAGCATCAAGACGCTCTCAATATCGTAATCGCTCAGCCTCCTCTGATGCCTATATATAGTGAATGGTGTCGCAGTCATAATGTGAGTGCGACCAACCCAGGGGGAATTTCATCGAAGTGATACGACCTTCAGCGTCCACAGTTCCCACCATCTCCTTAGCCCGATCATTGACTGGAACGACCCAGAGAAAAGCATGCCTCCAAGGTTTGGCCGATTCGCAGAAAGGCTTGAAGAGTCTGATCGTGCCCTTTCGCCCCTTCAAAGAAACTTGTTCCCATCGCCTGGGTTCACTCTTCATCTCCACGGTACGACTAACATCGAATAGGGAGAAGAAAAGACGGCAATTCACTTCCCGATCAAGAGCGGCCATTATTATCTTGAAAGATTTAACAAGCGCCCAAGCGTTGAAATGAAGTTGAGAGGGGGCGACCCCAAGGGTTCTCAGGACACGCCTCTGAAAGAAGGTGAAGGGAGGTCGCACCCTCAAATCTCGGAGAACATTGGTGTACATGATAAATTTTAGAGAGGTCGGGATCATGGCAGCATGCTCGTGAGCCGGGAGACCCTCAGCTAGCCATTCCTGGTCGCCATAACCAATTAGCTTAGTAAAAAGCGGCAACATCTCATCACCTGGTGGAAAAACCGAACGCTCGTTGGTTATAGCGGAAGAGATCCAAGAGCGGTCATCATCAAGCCTACCCCTCCAGTCGTGCTCTTCAGGCAGCACCTCATTGGTCGGAACGGGAGGAGGCGCGGGGTTCACTCGAAGAGATTGAACGGTGTCGACAGTGTTCGACGAGCGACCAGACGATGACGAAGTAGAGAGATCGGTGGAAGAGAAAGTCTCGGACGGAAGCCCGCTCGCACTAGTATCCCCAGAGCGAGCAGCACACTCAGCCATCTTTGTAGATTGACGGCCGGAAATCCTCGCAGTCTTCTTTGTTCGCGCCACTGCCTTACCCTGCAAGGAGAGGGAAGTCAGGCTCACCCTAAATGATGATTTGCAGAAGGGGGCGACAAGGTCGACCCCGAGCCTGACACCCCCTCCTCGCTCTACGCAACGAAGAATAAAACGAACTAAAGAAAAACGAGCAAAAAAAAATGCATACCTGGAGTAGGAGAAAAGTTCGGTCTCAAGGTAGTACACTCCTTGATGAGCAAAATCAAACGACCGGACGAGTGAGATCGCCTGAGTTGGAAGTTGTGCACGGGCGAGCACCTGGCCAGAATAGATCAGTAAACTGTTGTCCATCTTAAGAGCAAAAGTATGACCGCTTTCGGAGCTTCAGGATAAAAAGTGAAGAATGAGGAGAGGAGGGGCAGCATATTTATAAGGTTTAGGGAGCAAGCAAATGAAACGTCGTGACCTTTCACTTGCACGCGTCTTGAAAACTGAACCGTCATCATAACCAGGCGCCGCCTTTTCAAATTTCGAGGCACCATTAACGATCCTTGAAAGGACGTGAAACGTTGCTTCATGAAAAGTGCCATGTGTCATACAATCGGAGCAGGATTTATCACTATTTCGAAACGATCGACCAAACAACCTCGTGTCTCAAAGGAGCGAGCATCGGTGCGGTCAGGAGGCGTCGCTTCGTTTCCACGACCACGTGCATAAGATATGAAACGATATCGTTAAAATATGCGATTGACCGGTCTAAAGCCCTCGGGGGCAAGAGAAAGCGCACAGGAATCAAGCCTACGCCCGTCCCGAGCACGATCTTGGCTTGGGGGGCAACTGTTCTGGAGTGGGCCGAAGCCCATTATAGCTATTAAGAATAAGGAACGGCCCAACGAGAATGGACAAGAGGGTGAAAACGCTGGATCAACGGCTCTAATGAATCCGTACAGCCATCCAACGGCCAGGCGCGAATCACGCACACTATATAAGCGTTCTTTGCGTCAGTTGTCAGGTAGACACCATTCATTAAAATCTGTATTCTGCTCGTTCGCTCCTGACTTGGGCGTTGGAGTGTCTTCGCAGGTACACCCGCCCCTGAAGCGGAGCTCGAAGTACGACCAGAAGAGCATACGGAGATCTGATACCTGTGAAACAGCGGTCAAGCAATCAAAGGTTCAGATCAGAAAATATGTACGTTTAGTGATTAGTAATAATTTTGTTAGTATATTTGATTACATGGTAGTATTTACATATGTAATTATGTTTAGTAAATTAGTTATTTTTTATTTGATATGTAATTATGTAATATCTTTTGAAAATACGTTTAGTTACTAAGTTTCAACCCATTGTTTCACCAAGGGAAGGAGTGGTACACTCTTGAGGTTAAGAAGAGGGATCACACAAGAACATTTTCAGCCCCTCCACTTAGGATTTAAAAAATTTCAGCTGACATGTTTTTTTAGTGATGTAGGTGTAATCCTATGTGCTGCCTACATAAGCAGCTAATTACAAGTTGTTGGACTTTGAGCAATAGGTTAGAGATGAATTGAGTGGTTGCTATTTTAGAGAAATAGTAAGTTGTGCACCAGGATTTTCCTTATGTTGTTAACTTAATTTTTTCCTTATGTTTGGGTTAGATATCATCCTTGGATTGAATTGGTTGTCATCGAATTCACTCCGGTATTTACATCTGGATTTAGGCATGGAAAAGAGACACCCGTAATGTTAACTTTGTATAATAATCGTAGTGTAAGAACAAATTAAATATTTAAAGGATAGGTTATTTACCCATTTAACTTAATACCAGTGATTATTAGCTAAGGTTTTCTTGTAGTTTGCTGTCAGTCCTTTACATAAACAGCCCCTTGGTAAAAAGGAAATGTTGTACTCTTGCTGTGAATAAACCAATGGACGAAGTGTTCTTGATTTTATGGTTGATCCATATCTGAATATTTAATTGTGATTGTGGGCGATGTGTTGCTTTGTGTTATTACCTACTGTGACTATATTCTTTCCATTACTGATTTTGGCATTCAATTCCTAGTGTGTGACTCTCATTAAGGTCGGGAACAGATGACCCTAAACTTAGCAGAAAATTATTATAAAAGAACAAAATATGTTTTAAGAAACAATAGTTGGCCTGAATTCCTTGCTTAGATTCCCCCTGGGAGTTGTTCAAAGAATGTATATCCATATTACTTCTTATAATCAATGAATTAAGATGCTCATATAGTAATAGCAGTAGACTTATGACGTTGATATATTTTGGTAGCTATCGTAGGAATGCAAATAATGTGCTTTATAAGGTGTCATTAAGGTGCTTATAATGAAAAAATCAGTTATAATGAAAAAATCGTAACTACAAATGTCGCACACGAATTTATTTTTTCTTTAGAAATTATAATGTAAAAGATTTGATGTTTCATTGCATGAACAAAGAAAATTTTTACGACTATAATGGATCACAATAGTTATACTTAAAAATCGATTTTGAACATGAAATTACAAAAATAACACCAGATTTTAGTTCCTTTTTTGGCTTTTAATGTAAAATATTTCCGATGGTCATGAAACACAATATTTATCTTTACTTCTTAATCAATTTATAAAACATTTCAACTATTTAAAACATGTGGGTTTTTAACCCCTTATAATATAAAGGAGGCAATTTTGGAAAGGAAAAATAAGGATGGATTCCAAACAGGGATATACACGGGATTACATTGAAAGTGTAGGGTTATTTTTGGAATTTAATGGTGAGTTGAAGTTAACTTACCAAAGGGAAACCCTAAATCCAGACTGCTTCAAAGTGACTTTCCTAATTTCGTTCCCATCGTGACACAGCTGTACGTTTGGTTCATTCGCCATCCTTAGAACCGGAACGTTTGTTTCTCTCGTTGCTACGGGTCATCAATGGCGCACGGGTATCGTTCATCTTCTTCGCGTCAGAGGCAGTGGGAAATCGAAGGCTCTCCTCAACAAGCATTTGAACAAAATTCTCCAATTGAGGTATGCTCATTAGGATCGAATTTGTTTGTATTGATTATGATGATTAACAGAATGAAGCGAAATAATAATTATATATAATAGTAAAAAAAAGTTTCATTTTTTTTTAAAGAGAAAAGTGAAGGTGGTGAATATAATTGAATTATGGACATGAGAAAAGCGTAGAAGTAAGTTTGGCGAGGTTGAAGAGAGAATGAGCGCGTCGGAGTAGAGGTAATTCAGAGAGAAGTTCAGGGTCGGAGAGGGAAAGGAATTGGGGTAGTTGGGAATCCAGTTCCTCAAGACTGTGTAGTGTACGGTTTAGTGTTTGTGGTTGCTTCTGGTAGGGTGTCTCCCTCTAAATTGTTTGTCTTCACCATTCTTTTTCTTTGTAATTGAACAACTTGCGGTTTGGTTTGGTTTAGTGCGGAACACAAGTGAAAGAAGACTTTGAGGAAAAGGAAGGCAGATGAGAGGACACCTCCACTTCTTTTTAGTGAAAGAAATGTTAAAAGCCCTAATTTGTTTGTATTGATTATGATGATTAACGAAAGTCTTTGTTGGTTGATACCCGAACTATTTGTTAATCTGTCAAGAATCCTTCTATATATATAATTATCTTCTAATTTTTTATTACCTATGCATTTCAAAATATATTGTAGTTGTTTTTTCATCATTGAATTGCTTTTCACGTAGTTGTTTTACATTCCGGTTTGATTATGTTTACAAATTTCTAAAAATATTCCAGATTAATAACATGTATCATGTTACGGTCACGGCGACTTAAGTAGCGGATGGGTCCATTTGTCTTTGAATACTTGAAATGCATAGAAAAGGATTTTAAGAATGCTTCACTGAGATTTCTAAATTTAAAATAAAGTGTGCGTAGTGGTGAACTTGTTACTATTGAATTCGATATGTACTAAAGATATTTACAATTATATCCCACACAAGACAATGAGTTGCGCAACTTTGTTATTATATATTCTGATAGACGCGGGGATAGAATTGTAAGGAACGCTAAACTTTTATCATTGTTCAATTATAATCTATACATTAGTTTGCTTGTTCGATGAACTTCTTAAATTCAGAAACGTACTCCCCGAAGAGAGTTACGTTGAATCGAAATCTGAACCAATGAATAATATTAACATTATAATATTAACATATCAACATATTAATACCATATGCCCAGAAATTGAGTATGGCTACACAGATATTATAGGAAGTTTATATATAGGAAAAATTGTCTTTGACTCCACCCTCGATTGTCGAGATCGATTTTGAGTCTTGGGCTCATCCCAGATGCTTTGTAGAACTCCTGTTCGTCACCTACCCCGGTAAGGACTCCAACAACATCTATTTTTGAAGAATACTGGTATTAGTAAGTTGAACATAAAATTGTATGAACAACTACAATGAAAACAAATTAGACACTTACTGGCTAAGAAGTTCTGATTATAATCTGAACCGAAACACTGGTCTGGAGGGGTGAATTCATAGGCCAGGAACAGGGACCTCACCAGTGGCTACTGGTCTTATTAAAGCGCCCAACTTGAGATTGAGACGGTACTCGTGTCGCGCAGCACGGTACTAACCGGAATTAAGTGCAACAGTAAACTTAGATATGTGGTACACATTCGATAGTCCTGTCATGCTTGTAGATGTATGGTTTATCTATCTGGGCTTGTATCCTGGACTCCTGGTTCCCTTAATCACGTAATGTATATGTAGATTAGTTCACGTATTCATTGTTCTTCTATATGAAGGTATATTATTTTTTAATTAGACATATCATGGTATGAGTAAACTTTGAGAGAATTGTTCTACATATAACCCAGTTTCAAATGATACATCATTCTTTAATTTAAACAGTATTGATTTTATAAGCAATTAATTTTTTATAAGTCTATTTTATTATAAATTTCTATAAGCAATTAATTTTCTTTTATGTTGTATCTGTTTGAGATGGGCTTCGAGCCCCACATGGATGGGTATCAGACCCCATATTAGACGAGTTGGTGCTCACATGGATGGGTCTTGTAACCAGTATTTTACGAGGTTAGAGCTCCACATGGATGAGTCTTGTAACCTGTATTGGATAAGCTTAGAGCGCGCTCCACATGCACTACTAAAAAAATAAAAATTAGAGATGCCCAAAATCCGTCGCTAAACAACAAAAATCAGTCACTAATTGGTTTAGCGATGACCCAAAATCCGTAACGAATTTTGGCGCCACTAAATATTTAGCGAGGGATTTTGAAAATCCATCGCTAATAGAGAGGGAAAAATTCCCTCTCTATTAGCGACGAAAAAATCCCTCTCTACTAGCGACAGATTTTTCCCTCTCTATTAGTGACGGATTTTTCCCTCTCTAAAATCCCTCTCTAATAGAGAGGGACTTTTTCGTCACTAATAGAGAGGGAAATATCCATCACTAAACTTAAAAATACTACAAACACAAAATTCATCCATTGGGGATCGAACCCAGAATCTCTTAAAAGTACTACATCTTTCTTAATGTGATTAAAAACGACTCCATTGGGGATCGAACCCAGAATCTCTAGTTCCGTAGACCAGCGCCTTATCCATTAGGCCATGGAGTCAGATTTCAAGTTTTAGGCATTAACCACAAGGAGAATCAAGCTTATTTGACAAAATACATTCATTAATCTGATGTCAATTTCAGTTGGCAGCAATTAACTGTTTTACACATGAGACCAACAAATATAGACAAAGACAAAGGGAACTCAAGACCAAAACAAAACATTTCATGTAAACTTAAGCATTTCTCAATTATATTTTAGTGACATGATGCATACTTTTCAAATAATTTGTGCCAACATCATTTCTCACATCTTTTTCCAGAAACAACTAATAAGTATTTATGCATGTTTTGAAGCATATATTGTTGGAATGCTGGTCAAAAAGCTACCTTCCAGGAAGAATCTTTGCAATTTCTGACCATTTACTACCATATGTTTGGTAATAGCAAGCAAGTATTCCCCTTCTTCCTTCCACGCATCCTTCTTTATAGCTAGATCAACTAGGCTGTAGATTATATAATAAAAAATAAGTTGCTACATCAAAACCATGTTCTTGGAACTCTATTATATTTATATGCAAGGGGAAGCAAAATTTATATTTGCCATTAAAAAAAAGAAGTACCTAAACAAGGGGAAGCAAAATTGGCCTACCTAAACAAGCTAATGTTCTTGGAACTCTATTATATTTATATGCAAGCAACTGAGCATGCATAATTGGCCTTTTGAAAAATAAGTTATCTCAAGCAACTGGAGATTTGAAGATATTACATGTGACATTTCTTATTGTTAATGGGAAAAGGAATCATATCAAAGTCAAACAACTCAACCAATATAGAACAAGCTGATAACAAAAGATCATTAACCGCTAAAATGGAAAGTAGGAAATCAAAATAGAAATAGAAATACATAACAATCAACAAGTAGTAAAAAGAATAAAAACCTCACCTTCACAACATGAGGAGCTAAATCCAGAAAGGAATTTTCTATTCCATAATAAACTTTAAAGTCAAGATAAGAATAGAAGCCTCAAAATCAGTAAATGAAACAACTTAATCTTAAGATATGCATTTTACCTGCATATCTTACCTCTTAGAATATAGAAAACTTTTAATTCTTTTAATCTTCCAGCAAGAATTAAGCCAATGGCAACTGTTCCATGCATACATAAAATGGAATTCCTACATGACACAAAAGAATAACAAACAAGAATGGAAGAGATGAAGAGTGCATAGTATATTGCATTTTTGCCAAAGCTGAAATCAGACTAGAATTGGTATTACGTATGAAAAAGACAGGGCCTTAATTATACCTTTAAAGGCCATAAAACTTATGTTATATCTTCCAATTAGCTCTAAAAACATTCGATCTTTTTACCAAGGAAAAAAAGGAATGGATTAGTCCAGCATATAAGGATATTTTGTATGAAGCAACCACATATTGAAGAAAGAGGTCTTGCATTAATCTGACAAACTATAACAATAGTTTTTCTAATGATTAGAAATAAATTTCAGAAAGACAATTCAACTAAATGCCATTTTTTACCACCATGGAGATTTCAATACCAAAGATATAGACTAATAATTCAGCTTACTGTAGTTATCAACAAACTCTGACCAAGATCGCCTATTCCAATGATATCCCTCTTGCTCCCAAATCCCACAAAGGCACCCTACAAACTGATGTGATGCAAAATCAAAACAACAGATATGTGATGTGCAATCAAAATAAAAATAAACTGATGTGCTCACAAAATCAAAATCAAAACAATAAAAATAAACTCTTTCTCCCAATCTACAAACTGATGTCATGTGGGTAGTTGAAGCGATTGGTACATGAAATCAACAGGGAACTGAAAACCAATAATGATCACAACAAAGATATCAAAGCTTCTAGATTTTGATGGTGAAACATAGACAAGAATGAAGATGGCATTCAAACCTAGAATTCTGATTTCATGGAAGATAAAGTAAACCCATAATCATAACAAGAAGCTGAAACAACTTCTATTCTCTAATTTTTGTTACTTTTCAAACCATTAAGGCATCACCTTTCAGCAACATTGCAGCAACATCATATATATATATATATATATATATATATATATATATATGACCCTATGCAGTATGCACTCTCGGAGAGTTCATTTCATGTAAAACAAAAGCTACTAGATTCCAAGTTTCTTAGTTGAAATATATATAAAGCTCCTGGTTCCGACCCCATCAGTTTATATCCAAATCTCAAGGACCCCACCAAAATTATTAACTTCAAAAATTTTGGGACGCAACAGAGAGAGAGATTGGGAAAACAGAATTTCCATTTCATTGAATTAATTAGAATTGTACATTGAGTCACGTATATATACTGCTTGACAAAAACACTAACTAAAAGCCAATTATGGTTAACTTCCTAACAAACTCCTAACTGAATATGAATTATCTATCAGTCCAAAACTGTAACAACATAAATTAGAAGCTTGATTTAATTCTGACATCATGACAGGAAATTAAAGTAAACCAACAATCATAACCAACGGATGGGGTTAGGTTAAACCAAAGAGGAAAATACAAAACCCTAAAATTTACAAACGAAGAAAGCAATACAATCAAAGAGGGAAATACATAAACCAACCTCTTGAAGAATTGAAGAATATTCTAGATTCACAGATTTGCAAAGAAGAACTGAAGAAGGATTCTGGAAATGCAAGGAAGGGAAACGGATTTAGTGAAAAAAAATTATGATACCAGAATAGCATAATGAAAAAAATTCTGGATTCATAATGTCTTGTAACAACAAATGGTGGAACAATACACTTAAATTCTTCAACTATTTTGATACTAGGGTTTAGTGTGTGTTTCCCTAAATTTGTTTTGAACCTAGGTGGAACAGGGTAACCTCTAAACCATCAATCAATAATAAACATAAAATGGAATGAAGAAGAAAACACAGAAGGGAATCGACATATGGTAAATACCTGAAAAGGGATTCAGCACAAAGGGAGATGGCGATGAAGAAAGCAACGAACGGAAATGGCGGCAAAGAAGAAAACACAGGGAGACGGCAAGGCAGCGCACAGGGAGAGCGCGGAGGTTTCTGACTGGCTCCGGTGGTTGGGGTTCACGCGAGAGAGAGCATGGTTTTGAGATGGTTAGGGTTTTGAGAATGAGGTGAGATGGTTAGAGAGGTAAGGGAAGGCTGATTAGGTTTTATTGAGTGGTGAGGGAAGGTTCTTCAAGCGAAACAGTAATTTTTTTTTAATATTTGGGAGCTTTTTTTTTATTTCAAAAAACAAGAGAATTTTGTGGGAGGGAAATAAGGCGCTCATTAGATTTTTTTAACATTAATCGGAGGGAAGTGAAAACAGGGAACTACTTTTGGATAGTGACAGATAAGTTATTCCTAGCTATTAGTGAGGGATTATTTTCTTTCTCAAAATCCCTCTTTAAACATTTTTACAATATTTTGTGACGAATTTAGCTACGGAATTATTAGAGAGGGATATTTTTAGTCTCTATTTTCGTCACAAACGTAAGTTAGACCCACCTACCTTTTATCGTAGCTAAATCCCTCACTAATAGTGAGGGATACTAATGCATCTCAAAAATTCCTCTCTAAAAACAACTTTTCTAGTAGTGATGGATGGGTCTTGTAACCCGTATTTGACGAGCTTAGAACTCCACATGGATGAGTCTTGTAACCCGTATTGGACAAGCTTAGAGCTCCACATGGATGGGTCTTGTAACCCTTATTTGACGTTGGTGCTCCAAATTAGATGTGATTTATTTATTTATTTATTTACTTTTACTATTATGAAACTTAAATCATATTGATTTTTAGCGGATAGTCTATAGTTGGTAATTTTAAGTTATTATTTTATTGTGAAAAAGAGTTTCAACTGCTCATTATTGTTAAAGATTATTTTCTGAGGAACGCGGGTATCATGGTTGATTTTTTCGGTTACCGGGCCGTTGAGAACAATACTTGTTTTAGAACCATGTGTATTATTCACTGGGATTTTGTATCTCATTAGAGTGCTGTTTTCAGATATTGAGACTCAGACTGTTGAGGACGTCCAGACGTGAAGAGTTGACATCATTAAGAGAGAGAATTTGTTAGCTTGGAATTAGTTGCTTGCGAACAAGTAGACGTCTTGACTATGTGTTAGCCTGTAATTTCGACAGGCTTGATTGAAAATGGTCAACAAGGCCTGACTTACATTTCGACAAAGACCAAATTATTTCGACAGAGAAAATGGTCATGCGCAAGGTAAATTCGACAAGCTTCCGGGGAAGCAAAAGCAAGAGAGAGGAAAATGGACACAAGCTTTCGACAGACAGAAAACAGAGCAGTTATGCGCTGAAGACTAGCAGTTGGTCGAAGCGTGATAGAGCGGTTCTGGTCGAAAGTAGGAGTAGCAGTTATTAATTTTCAAATTTCTAGGCAGTTATCTAGTTCAGTTTTCCCCCTCTTTTCCTTTGTATAAATAACTGTTTCTGAGAAGAAACAGGGGTCCCCAATCACAATATACAACCCGATTCCTGAAACTCTAACTTCCAAGCCAGAGCGAAAAACGAGTGGAAGAATCATTGTACGTGATCGTGTACCACTTTTACAATTCAATGCAGTTTATTTGTCTTTTCTTTACAATTCACGCACCAGTTACTGCTTCTTTTCTTTTCAATTCTGTTAATCATTGCAAATCGTCCCCTTTTCTACATTTTCTGAAAACAAAAACTACGCGCAATTCAAAGGCAATTGCTTTGAGATTTTTCTAGTTTGATCTCACAAACCTTCTAATAAAACTAGTGATTGTTTGCTAAAAACACCAGCAAACAAATTGGCACGCCCAGTGGGACTTTGCCTTTGATTTTGTTCATTTTCGTACTTCCTTATTTGTATTCGCTGTTGTATGCACTTAAGAAGTGGTAAAATGGTTCGTTCTAGTACGAATAATGCGTCTAGTTCCAACCCTGTGGTTTCACAAGGGCAAGGAACAACAATGGATTCTGCGAGCATTAGCGCAGGACCATCATCGTCGACAACCGTTCCTTCATTATCAATGACTAATGTTGGTTCAACGCAGTCAGAAATGGCATCTTTGCCTATGTCTTTGCCGTTAAGTGCAGGGCTTCATAGCCCTTACATGGCAATGGGAAACGGTTTAGACCCACGTTTGAATAACGTGCATCTACCCCCATTTCCTTTGGGAATGTATGGCATGCCTACTGGAATGCCACATATTTCGACCTTTTCCCCTACACATGTCTCTTCTGAGAGTGTATTTGGTCGGAATCCCCCAGCATTAACCAATACGTCTTTGTTGGCCTTAAGACAGCAAGTAGACGAGAGTAATCACGATATGGTTAATATGCTTACCCAACAAATTGGTACAGTTTTCAATCCATTGATTCAAAATACCAATAACAGTTACCAAATGTTGGCAAATCAGATGAGTAGGATTGTAGATTTCTTTGGGGCTCCAGCGGTTAATAATAGGCAAGTTCCTATTATTGCGGGTAATGCGTCGCCAGTTAACCCCCAAGAAGCAGTTGCAGTCGAAGCGTCCACAATTGTAGGCGAACTACAAGGGGCAGTAAACCACGTCCCTGAAGTAGTTTTGGTAAATAGACACCAGAACGCTGATGAAGTTGTTCGACAAGTGCAACAACACAATGTTGGCGCAGAAAACAATATAGCTACTTTAGTCGAAACTATTTTGGCGCAAAATGGCCTTAACATAGGTGTACAAAGGCCTAACTTCGTATCACCATTATGTGAATACGTATTACAAACTGAGTTACCAAGGGGATGGAAAGTTCCCAAGTTTACTAAGTTTGGTGGTGATACAAATGAGTCCACAGTCGAACACATTGCTCGTTTCTTGACTGAGGCTGGGGACTTAGCACAAAATGAGAATTTGAGGATGAAATATTTTCCAAATTCTCTAACTAAAAATGCTTTCACTTGGTTCACGACCTTACCCCCTGGTTCTATGTTCACATGGGGGCAATTAGAAAAGGCATTCCATGCACAGTTTTACATGGGCCAGTCGAAAATTAGTCTTAAAGAATTGACTAGTGTTCGGCGCAAAATGCCTGAAACTATTGATGATTACTTAAACAGATTTAGGCTGTTGAAATCTCGTTGCTTTACACAAGTCCCTGAACATGAGCTTGTCGAAATGGCTGCTGGTGGCCTTGATTACTCAATTAGAAAGAAATTAGACACATCTCATTTGCGAGATATGGCTCATTTGGCTGATAGAGTTCGACAAGTTGAAAGGCTTAGAGAGGAATTCGACGTTACATATGGTAATGTCGAAGAAGAGGAGATAGACGTGGCTGAACTTAAGCCTGGTCCTCCTTATACCTGTAAATTATTAAGGCCTGCGAATGGGAATAACCCTATAGAGCCTAAGAATGATAGATTTATGCCTAAGACTTATACTTTTGATGTTACTAAATGTGATGAAATTTTTGATCTTTTAGTAACTGATGGTCAAATATTAGTGCCTAAAGGCCTTAAAATACCAACTCTTGACCAAAGAAAGAAAAAGGGTTATTGTAAGTTCCATAATTTTTTGGGACATAACACTGACCGTTGTGTGCTTTTCAGGGATATTGTGCAAAAAGCAGTTGACGAAGGAAGACTCAAATTTGCTGATAAGAAAATGAAAGCTCCTATGCAGATTGATGTTGATCCATTGCCTAAGGCTGAAGCTATGTATTCTGAACCTGTCGAAGCTGATGTAGGCATGGTGGATGCTCAAATGGCAGACCCTCCTAAGTGTGTTAAGACTGCCACCGAAAAATTAAAAGGTTTTATGTATGCTGAAGGTAAGAAATAGGAAGTGACCCTAAAAGAATATGATGGGAAGATACATGCTGTGTATCCAAAGGCTGAGGAAGAATTGATAGATTTCCTCAATCGGTGTAAGTGGAATAACTCTGAAGTTATGCTTTGCCCAAGGTGCAGCGCTGTCTTTGACAAAGAAGCAGCCAAAGCTGTCGAAGGTTATCAGGATCAACAACAACGTAAAAGAAAATGGCTTGATAACAGGCCGAAATTTGACTTTGCAAAAGGAGACCTTCCTGGCTATAAGGCTAATGTGTCAACAAAGCCTTCAACAAGCAAACGACAATTTGCTAAGGAGAAGTCCTCAGCGAAAGGGTATTTGAAACTGTCAACAAATAAATCCTTTGTCCCAAGTGCTGGTGCTCCTGTCGAAGCGTGGGTGCCCAATAATCAACGTGCTAAAGCTGTCAAGCCAGGTACTGATGCTACTAAGTTTAATTATAAGAATAACTATAAGGGTAAGAACCCCATGACTAGAACACAGTGGCGTCGTTACCAAAGACAACAAAAGAAGAAGGCACACTTTGACATTAACAAGGTTCCGAGTCATTTGGCTAATAATCAAGTTCCATGCAGCATGATAGTGGCTAAGAGTGAGGTTCACAAAGCTGAAGTTGCCACAAAGAGGAACGCTGATGTTGCTAGTCATGTGTGTGCAGCAAATAAGGCCAAAGGCAAGGCTGTGGTAACAGAAAAGCCAAGAAGGCCTGCTCTTGAAAGAATATTTCCTCCATTGTCAACAGTGAAAGAAAAGAATGCTGATTTCGACATGGATGAAGACATGGAGTCTGATTTTGATGATTCTGAAGATGATTTCGACGTTGTTTGCAATGTGGTATCAATACTGCCTCTTGAGTACGATGTTATCACAGTACCAAATGATGTTGAAGAGGATTTTACAAAGGATATGGCTCATCACAAGCCAATGTGTTACTATGTGATGAACAATGGTTGTGTTGAAGACCAAATGGCTACCTTCGAGAAGCCAGATATGAGTATGCAAAACCACTTGAAACCCCTGTATGTTCAAGCCAAAGTCAATGGTGTTGGAATTAACAAAGTGTTAGTGGATGGTGGAGCTGCAGTGAATTTAATGCCACATGGTCTTTTGAAGAAGATTGGTAAGTTCGACACTGACCTCAGGCCACATAACATTGTCTTAAGCAACTATGAAGGCAAAACTGGCCATTCTTTGGGGGCCATTGAGGTGGACTTAGTCGTTGGTTCCATAAAGAGGACTACATTGTTCTTAGTGATAGCCTCTAAAGCGAATTTCAATTTACTCCTTGGTAGAGAGTGGATCCATGGAGTTGGTGCTGTCCCTTCAACTTTGCATCAACGTTTAGTAATGTGGAAGGAAGATGGTTTGGTGGAGTATGTCGAAGCAGATCAGAGCTACTTCCGTGCTGATGTCAATCAAATTACCAAGGAAAATTTTGAGAAACAAATGGCGAAGATTGCGCCATGTTCATCTTCTAATGAGGCATATGTTCCTGCGGATGATGTTTTTGCCTCAGTTCATCTTGACCCAAATTATGGTTTTGTTTGGGAAAGAGAAATAATGGGAGATGATAGTGTCTATCCTGATGGTGTTCTTCGACCAACGGGGTGGAACACTGGTTCTTGAAAGTGTTCTTATGTCAGTGCCCAACGCATGGGACAAAATTACGGCTTATATGGCCGAAAACAAGTTTAAAGCGGCTATAGAGGCCGAAATTATTCAACAAACAATGGCTGTCGAAGCTAGTGAGTTACATGAAGAAAATGGTATAGTCATAGATGAAAGACTTGACTGTATTTATGATGATGATCCATTAGGTTTTGAAAAGGATCCTAGAGATTCGGCAAAGCATATGCAAGCTCAAGACCCGTTAGAAGAAGTTGATTTGGGAAATGGCTCAATAAAACGGCCAACTTACATTAGTGCAAATATTGATGCTTCTCTAAAAACCCAAGTCATCACATTGCTAAGGGAGTTCAAAGACTGCTTTGCTTGGGATTATGACGAAATGCCTGGGTTAAGTCGAGAAGTAGTGGAAATGCAATTACCAATTCGACCAGGGAAGAAACCAGTGAAGCAAGTGCCAAGAAGATTTGCTCCTCAAGTGTTGGCTAAGATCAAAGAGGAAATAGAAAGGCTATTTAGAAACAAATTCATCAGAACTGCCAGGTATGTGGAATGGTTAGCCAATATAGTTCCTGTAATAAAGAAAAATGGGACTCTTAGAGTTTGCATAGACTTTAGGGATTTAAATAATGCAACTCCCAAGGATGAATACGCAATGCCTGTGGCAGAAATGCTAATAGATTCAGCAGCAGGATTTGATTATCTTAGTATGCTCGATGGTTATTCTGGGTATAATCAAATCTTCATTGCTGAAGAGGACGTGTCGAAAACTGCTTTTAGATGTCCAGGGGCATTGGGTGTTTATGAATGGGTAGTAATGCCATTTGGCTTAAAGAATGCTGGTGCTACATATCAGAGGGCAATGAATTCTATGTTTCATGATTTTATTGATGATTTTATGCAAGTATACATAGATGATGTGGTGGTTAAATCTTCCTCAGAAAGTGGTCATTTAGACCATCTTCGCCGTTCTTTTGAAAGAATGAGGAAATATGGATTGAAAATAAATCCATTAAAATGTGCCTTTTGTGTACGTGCAGGTGATTTCTTGGGTTTTATAGTGCACAAAAAAGGCATTGAAATCAATCAAAATAAGACTAAGGCAATTATGGAAACGAAGGCCCCTTCGACCAAAAAGGAGCTTCAGTCGTTGTTGGGAAAAATCAATTTCCTTCGAAGATTTATATCAAATCTAAGTGGCAAAACACAAGTTTTTTCGCCATTGTTAAGACTGAAGAAGGAAGAAGAGTTCAAATGGGAACCAATGCATCAAGCAGCCTTCGACGAAATCAAGTCTTATTTGATGAAACCACCAATTTTGCTGCCTGTTATTAAACACAAAGTGCTCAAATTGTATATAGCAGCTTCTGATAGAACAATAGGTAGCATGTTAGCACAAGAGGATGATAGTGGTGTCGAAAGAGCCATTTATTACCTCAGTAGGGTCTTAAATGATGCCGAAACGAGGTACACTCCTATAGAAAAGTTGTGCCTTTGTTTGTATTTCTCGTGTACAAAGTTAAAGCAATATATAAAACCAGCTGATGTTTCGGTTTATTCGCATTTTGATGTTATTAAGCATATGCTGTCGAAACCAATAATGCATAGCCGAATTGGTAAATGGGCTTTGGCTTTGTCAGAATACAACTTAACTTATCAACCTCTAAAATCAATTAAAGGACAAGTGGTTGCTGATTTTATAGTAGACCATTCTGTTGTCGAAGAAACATTAAGTTTTGTAGATGTACCTGCAAATGAATTGCATGCCATAGTCAAACCTTGGCCATTTAGAGGTTGGGCTCTAGATGTGATTGGAGAGATAAAGCCAACTTCGTCGAAGGGCCATAGATATATCCTTGTGGGAATTGATTACTTCACCAAATGGGTTGAAGCTATACCTTTAGCCAATGTTGATCAAGAAGCAGTGATAAGGTTTATTCAAAATCATATCATTTATAGGTTTGGAATTCCAGAAACCATTACTACAGATCAGGGATCAGTTTTCACTGGTAGAAAAATGGTAGAGTTTACTTCTGAAATTGGTTTTAAGTTATTAACTTCGACACCATATTATGCGCAAGCCAATGGTCAAGTAGAAGCTGCCAATAAAGTTATTATTAATTTGATTAAAAAGCATGTTGGGCAGAAACCCAAAAATTGGCATAATACCCTTGATCAAGCATTATGGGCTTGCCGAAATTCACCCAAAGAATCTATCAACACTACTCCTTATAGGCTAACATTTGGACACGATGCAGTGTTGCCTGTTGAAATTTGTCTACAATCAAAAAGAATTCAAAGACAGTGGGAGATTCCCTCTGATTATTATTGGAATATGATGCTTGACGAATTGGTTGATTTAAACGAAGAAAGGTTATTAGCTTTAGACATGCTTATTCGACAGAAAGAGAGGGTAGCTAAAACTTATAACAAAAAGGTTAAGTTTAAAGCCTTTGATTCAGGTGATCTAGTGTGGAAGGTCCTATTGCCTATGGATAAAAAAGATAGAGTCTTTGGTAAATGGTCCCCAAGTTGGGAAGGACCATTTAAAATTTTACAAGTTTATTCAAACGGCGCATATGAGGTCAAAGAGATTGGCGCTGATGAAAGAATTTTGCGTATAAATGGCAAATACTTGAAAAAGTATAAGCCAACGTTGCAAGAAGTTAAAATAACGCTAGAATAAAGATAAAGAAAGCGTAAGTACGTGGCATTCAAAAGAAGTTGTGATTGCCATATGAGCATTGTCAGAATTATAAGCAGAACGTAATACACCAATATAGGAGTAACGTCAACAACACTTAACAGTGGTGACATCAGGTATACAGCTATTTTACTCAAGTGCAAAGTCTATTTCGATGTTGAATTCAAAAATGTTCTTTCTCTCCTTCCACCTCAAGCTCAGTCGAGAAAGACATTTTTGGGGGGCAATTTGTTAGCCTGTAATTTCGACAGGCTTGATTGAAAATGGTCAACAAGGCCTGACTTACATTTCGACAAAGACCAAATTATTTCGACAGAGAAAATGGTCATGCGCAAGGTAAATTCGACAAGCTTCCGGGGAAGCAAAAGCAAGAGAGAGGAAAATGGACACAAGCTTTCGACAGACAGAAAACAGAGCAGTTGTGCGCTGAAGACTAGCAGTTGGTCGAAGCGTGATAGAGCGGTTCTGGTCGAAAGTAGGAGTAGCAGTTATTAATTTTCAAATTTCTAGGCAGTTATCTAGTTCAGTTTTCCCCCTCTTTTCCTTTGTATAAATAACTGTTTCTGAGAAGAAACAGGGGTCCCCAATCACAATATACAACCCGATTCCTGAAACTCTAACTTCCAAGCCAGAGCGAAAAACGAGTGGAAGAATCATTGTACGTGATCGTGTACCACTTTTACAATTCAATGCAGTTTATTTGTCTTTTCTTTACAATTCACGCACCATTTACTGCTTCTTTTCTTTTCAATTCTGTTAATCATTGCAAATCGTCCCCTTTTCTACATTTTCTGAAAACAAAAACTACGCGCAATTCAAAGGCAATTGCTTTGAGATTTTTCTAGTTTGATCTCACAAACCTTCTAATAAAACTAGTTATTGTTTGCTAAAAACACCAGCAAACACTATGTCATGTTTTTATTTTGGGATATCTATTAACCGCCCGGATTTGAGGCTTTTCATTAATTATGAGCTTTTGATATTATAATTTTATTGAATATTTTGCTAAAGTAATATTTCTTTTGAGAAACTAATTTATATGTTGTCAAGTATTTTATCTTATTTAATTATTTATCTTGCCAATATTCAAAAATTAGACCCAAGTAATTAGGTGTTAAACTTTTCCCATCAAAATCATGCAGAATGATGGTAAGTTTGGTCCATTCTTAACATCACAAGTCAACTAACTTTTCACACGTCCAATTGAATTAAGAATTGAATTAGAGATCAAACCGACGTGACCTTCGAGTCATGATTCAATAACTGCTCGAACCACCAAATAGTTAAACCATAGACATGGTTTAACTACTCTTTTTATGAAAATATACTCTTTTTAAAGATTTCATTTAGAAAATATGATATTTAATAGAGATGGTAGTTGTTAAACGAAAATAGTAAGCTAATGATGTCAGTCAAATCATTAGGTAGAGAGACCAAAATTAAACAAATAGCACAAATACTGATTTGTCGAACAATTAGCAGGTCCACCTAGGATTTGCGGAAATCCTACTGAAAAAATATCTTATCTAGTGTTAAAATAGGTAGAGAGAAAGTAGAATCAGTCAAATGTATTTTTTAACTCAATGCTTAGAAATGTCATTCATTTTTTTGGAATCTTGGAATCAGATTAGTGAATTGTCTGTTCATTACCACATTGGTAAGAGATTAGTAAATTGTCATCATGCAAGCATAAATAAATTTCTATCATAAATTCTAAACCAACCACAATAGTTGTGGAATTCTTTAGCTGCCATTGCATCAAACTGGTGTTGAGATTAGTGGTGTTCGCGGTGCGGTTTGGTTCGGTTTTGAGACAAAAAGTGAACCGAACTGTAAGGTAAAATTACATGTAGTTTGGTTTGGTTCGGTTGGCTTCCTAAAATAAAATCGAACCGAACCGAACCAAACCAATGCGGTTTGGATTGGTTCGGTTGGTTCGGTTTTTTCCAAGACAAAACATAATTTAAAACAAAGTTAAAATTAAGTAACATAAAAAATGGCTAACATAAATCTTTAGGAAAAAATTTACTCAAATATATGTAGTATATAAATTACTCTATTTTAATTCTTTTAAGATAGCTTAGACAATTTTTAAAAGAATTTGAATTAAATGTTTTATTGTAATTTTTAAATATAGCATAACAATATGGATTGTTTGTAAGTGAGTCAAAGAATTAGTTGGATTTGGGCTAGCAAGTGAGTGAGAGTTGGGTTTTAGTTGCATTTGGGCTAGTAAGTTAGTAAGGAAGTATGTAATTCAACAAGTCTTAGTGTTACTTGCGGTTTGGTTTGGTTCGGTTTTTGAAATCAAAACCGCGAACCGAACCGAACCGCGCGGTGCAATGAAATAAAGAACCGAACAAAACCGATTAGAAGCGGTTTTTTGCGGTTTTCGGTTTTGTTTGGTTCGGTTTGCAGTTTTCCAATTGGTTTGGTTTGGTTTTGAACACCCCTAGTTGAGATGACATTCTTTTGTGTCTTCTAAGTCTTTTTATGTACCCAAACTGACATTCTTTAGCTGCCATTACATCAAACTGGTTTTGTGTTTTGGAAACAATGTACCCAATTCAACCATCAACTGTAACATGGTTAGTGCAATCAAGCTTAAAAAGATACGTTCGAAACCAATTTTCATCCAGAGCATATATCATAATCATAATCATATCATAATCATAATCATCATAATCATAATCATAAGTAAATACAATCAAGAGTTTGTCCACATAGGCTTACAACTAGGACCAATCAGAAAAAGCCACACACATCTCCAATACGTGGCATCCACCTCAGCTTTTATTGAAAATTAATTTCGAAATATATCTCAAAAATGAAGAATCAAGGGATCGAACCCCCTTCCTCACACCCGCACCTTCCAACACTAACCATTTGAGCAACCACATTTTGTTGTAACTGAAACGTATTATACAATATATACCCTTTTTTTTCTTTTATTTCTTGCAAAACCTATTACCTACTAATTATATTTATTTATATGTATTTTAATACTTATACTTATATATTACATTTATATATCATATTTATTTGACATCTAATATTTTGTATCACTTTCCATAGATTTTAGATTCTATATATTTATTAACTAGAATGTTGTTAAATATGAGTAATTTTATTGATTTTCAAATTTGCTTTTAATTCAAAATTATATTAAATTTTAAAATATTGACTTATAATATCTTACATTTATCTAATTCTCATATTTATTTAATACCAAATTTATTGATATCGGGTCATTGTTAGCCTGTAATTTCGACAGGCTTCATTAAAGATGGTCAACAAGGCCTGACTTATATTTATTTCACAAAGACCAAATTATTTCGACAGAGAAAATGGTCATGCGCAAGGTAAACTCGACAAGTTTCCAGGGAAGCAAAAGCAAGAGAGAGGAAAATGGACACAGGTTTTCGACAGACAGAAAACAGAGCAGTTATGCGCTGAAGACTAGCAGTTGGTCGAAGCGTGATAGAGCGGTTTTGGTCGAAAGTAGGAGCAGTTACTTGGTCGAAAGTAGGAGCAGTTACTTATTTTCAAATTGCTAGGCGGTTACTGAGTTCAGTTTTTCCCCCTCTTTTCCTTTGTATAAATAACTGTTTCTGAGAAGAAACAGAGGTCGCAAATCACAATACACAACCCGATTCCTGAAACTCTAACTTCCAAGCCAGAGCGAAAAACGAGTGGAAGAATCGCTGTACGTGATCGTGTACCACTTTTATGATTCAATGCAATTTATTTGTCTGTTCTTTACAATTCCTGCACCATTTACTGCTTCTTTTCTTTTCAATTCTGTTAATCATTTGCAAATCGTCCCCTTTTTCTACGTTTTCTTCAACAAAAACCATGAGCAATTCAAAGGCAATT
This sequence comes from Astragalus glycyphyllos, assembly GCA_963573325.1. NCBI lineage: Eukaryota > Viridiplantae > Streptophyta > Magnoliopsida > Fabales > Fabaceae > Astragalus > Astragalus glycyphyllos. The sequence goes on from OY754313.1 coordinate 38,626,908, forward strand.
GCTTTGAGATTTTTCTAGTTTGATCTCACAAACCTTCTAATAAAACTAGTGATTGTTTGCTAAAAACACCAGCAAACAAATTGGCACGCCCAGTGGGACTTTGCCTTTGAATTGGTTCATTTTCGTACTCTCTTATTTGTATTCGCTGTTGTATGCACTTAAGAAGTGGTAAAATGGTTCGTTCTAGTACGAATAATACGTCTAGTTCCAACCCTGTCGTTTCACAAGGGCAAGGAACAACAATGGATTCTGCGAGCATTAGCGCAGGACCATCATCGTCGACAACCGTTCCTTCATTATCAATGACTAATGTTGGTTCAACACAGTCAGAAATGGCATCTTTGCCTATGTCTTTGCCGTTAAGTGCAGGGCTTCATAGCCCTTACATGGCAATGGGAAACGGTTTAGACCCACGTTTGAATAACGTGCATCTACCCCCATTTCCTTTGGGAATGTATGGCATGCCCACTGGAATGCCACATATTTCGACCTTTTCCCCTACACATGTCTCTTCTGAGAGCGTATTTGGTCGAAATCCCCCAGCATTAACCAATACGTCTTTGTTGGCCTTAAGACAGCAAGTAGACGAGAGTATTCACGATATGGTTAATATGCTTACCCAACAAATTGGTACAGTTTTCAATCCTTTGATTCAAAATACCAATAACAGTTACCAAATGTTGGCAAATCAGATGAGTAGGATTGCAGACTTTTTTGGGGTTCCAGCGGTTAATAATAGGCACGTTCCTATTATTGCGGGTAATGCGTCGCCAGTTAACCCCCAAGAAGCAGTTGCAGTCGAAGCGTCGACAGTTGTAGGCGAACTACAAGGGGCAGTAAACCACGTCCCTGAAGTAGTTGTGGTAAATAGACACCAGAACGCTGATGAAGTTGTTCGACAAATGCAACAACACAATGTTGGCGCAGAAAACAATATAGCTACTTTAGTCGAAACTATTTTGGCGCAAAATGGCCTTAACATAGGTTTACAAAGGCCTAACTTCGTATCACCATTATGTGAATACGTATTACAAACTGAGTTACCAAGGGGATGGAAAGTTCCCAAGTTTACTAAGTTTGGTGGTGATACAAATGAGTCCACAGTCGAACACATTGCTCGTTTCTTGACTGAGGCTGGGGACTTAGCACAAAATGAGAATTTGAAGATGAAATACTTTCCAAATTCTCTAACTAAAAATGCTTTCACTTGGTTCACGACCTTACCCCCTGGTTCTATGTTCACATGGGGGCAATTAGAAAAGGCATTCCATGCACAGTTTTACATGGGCCAGTCGAAAATTAGTCTTAAAGAATTGGCTAGTGTTCGGCGCAAAATGCCTGAAACTATTGATGATTACTTAAACAGATTTAGGCTGTTGAAATCTCGTTGCTTCACACAAGTCCCTGAACATGAGCTTGTCGAAATGGCTGCTGGTGGCCTTGATTACTCAATTAGAAAGAAATTAGACACATCTCATTTGCGAGATATGGCTCATTTGGCTGATAGAGTTCGACAAGTTGAGAGGCTTAGAGAAGAAAAATCTAGGTCGAATAGGTATCATAAAAAAAAGAAAGTGGCATATGTCGAAGAAGAATTCGATGTTACATATAGTAATGTCGAGGAAGAGGAGATAGACGTGGCTGAACTTAAGCCTGGTCCTCCTTATACCTGTAAATTATTAAGGCCTGCGAATGGGGATAACCCTGTAGAGCCTAAGAATGATAGATTTATGCCTAAGACTTATACTTTTGATGTTACTAAATGTGATGAAATTTTTGATCTTTTAGTAACTGATGGTCAAATATTAGTGCCTAAAGGCCTTAAAATACCAACTCTTGACCAAAGAAAGAAAAAGGGTTATTGTAAGTTCCATAATTTTTTGGGACATAACACTGACCGTTGTGTGCTCTTCAGGGATATTGTGCAAAAAGCAGTTGACGAAGGAAGACTCAAATTTGCTGATAAGAAAATGAAAGCTCCTATGCAGATTGATGTTGATCCATTGCCTAAGGCTGAAGCTATGTATTCTGAACCTGTCGAAGCTGATGTAGGCATGGTGGATGCTCAAATGGCAGACCCTCCTAAGTGTGTCAAGACTGCCACCGGAAAATTAAAAGGTTTTATGTATGCTGAAGGTAAGAAACAGGAAGTGACCCTAAAAGAATATGATGGGAAGATACATGCTGTGTATCCTAAGGCTGAGGAAGAATTGATAGATTTCCTCAATCGGTGTAAGTGGAACAACTCTGAAGTTATGCTTTGCCCAAGGTGCAGCGCTGTCTTCGACAAAGAAGCAGCTAAAGCGGTCGAAGGTTATCAGGACCAACAACAACGTAAAAGAAAATGGCTTGATAACAGGCCAAAATTTGACTTTGCAAAAGGAGATCTTCCTGGCTATAAGGCTAATGTGTCGACAAAGCCTTCAACAAGCAAACGACAATTTGCTAAGGAGAAGTCCTCCGCGAAAGGGTATTTGAAGCTGTCAACAAATAAATCCTTTGTCCCAAGTGCTAGTGCTCCTGTCGAAGCGTGGGTACCCAATAATCAACATGCTAAAGCTGTCAAGCCAGGTACTGATGCTGTTAAGTTTAATTATAAGAATAACTATAAGGGTAAGAACCCCATGACTAGAACACAGTGGCGTCGTTACCAAAGACAACAGAAGAAGAAGGCACACTTTGACATTAACCAGGTTCCAAGTCATTTGGCTAATAATCAAGTTTCCACGCCGCATAATAGTGGCGAAGAGTGAGGTTCACAAAGCTGAAGTTGCCACAAAGAGGAATGCTGATGTTGCTAGTCATGTGTGTGCAGCGAATAAGGCCAAAGGCAAGGCTGTAGTAACAGAAAAGCCAAGAAGGCCTGCTCTTGAAAGAATATTTCCTCCATTGTCAACAGTGAAAGAAAGGAATGCTGATTTCGACATGGATGAAGACATGGAGTCTGATTTTAATGATTCTGAAGATGATTTCGATGTTGTTTGCAATGTGGTATCAATACTGCCTCTTGAGTACGATGTTATCACAGTACCAAATGATGTTGAAGAGGATTTTACAGAGGATATGGCTCGTCATAAGCCAATGTGTTACTATGTGATGAACAATGGTTGTGTCGAAGACCAAATGGCTACCTTCGAGAAGCCAGATATGAGTATGCAAAACCACTTGAAACCCCTGTATGTCCAAGCTAAAGTCAATGGTGTTGGAATTAACAAAGTGTTAGTGGATGGTGGAGCTGCAGTGAATTTAATGCCACATGGTCTTTTGAAGAAGATTGGTAAGTTCGACACTGACCTCAGGCCACATAATATTGTCTTAAGCAACTATGAAGGCAAAACTGGCCATTCTTTGGGGGCCATTGAGGTGGACTTAATCGTTGGTTCCATAAAGAGGACTACATTGTTCTTAGTGATAGCCTCTAAAGCGAATTTTAATTTACTCCTTGGTAGAGAGTGGATCCATGGAGTTGGTGCTGTCCCTTCAACTTTGCATCAACGTTTAGTAATGTGGAAAGAAGATGGTTTGGTAGAGTATGTTGAAGCCGATCAGAGCTACTTCCGTGCTGACGTGAATCAAGTTACCAAGGAAAATTTTGAGAAACAAATGGCGAAGATTGCGCCATGTTCATCTTCTAATGAGGCATATGTTCCTGTGGATAATGTTTTTGCCTCAGTTCATCTCGACCCAAATTATGGTTTTGTTTGGGAAAGAGAAATAATGGGAGATGATAGTGTCTATCCTGATGGTGTTCTTCGCACAACGGGGTGGAACACTGGTTCTTGAAAGTGTTCTTATGTCAGTGCCCAATGCATGGGATAAAATTACGGCTTATATGGCCGAAAACAAGTTTAAAGCGGCTATGGAGGCCGAAATTATTCAACAAACAATGGCTGTCGAAGCCAGTGAGTTACATGAAGGAAATGGCATAGTCATAGATGAAAGACTTGACTGCATTTATGATGATGATCCATTGGGTTTTGAAAAGGATCCTAGAGATTCGGCAAAGCATATGCAAGCTCAAGACCCGTTAGAAGAAGTTGATTTGGGAAATGGCTCAATAAAACGGCCAACTTATATTAGTGCGAATATTGATGCTTCTCTAAAAACCCAAGTCATCACATTGCTAAGGGAGTTCAAAGACTGCTTTGCTTGGGATTACGACGAAATGCCTGGGTTAAGTCGAGAAGTAGTGGAAATGCAATTACCAGTTCAACCAGGGAAGAAACCAGTGAAGCAAGTGCCAAGAAGATTTGCTCCTCAAGTGTTGGCTAAGATCAAAGAGGAAATCGAAAGGCTATTCAGAAACAAATTCATCAGAACTGCCAGGTATGTCGAATGGTTAGCCAATATAGTTCTTGTAATAAAGAAAAATGGGACGCTTAGAGTTTGCATAGACTTTAGGGATTTAAATAATGCAACTCCCAAAGATGAATACGCAATGCCTGTGGCAGAAATGCTAATAGATTCAGCAGCGGGATTTGATTATCTTAGTATGCTCGATGGTTATTCTGGGTATAATCAAATCTTCATTGCTGAAGAGGATGTGTCGAAAACTGCTTTTAGATGTCCGGGGGCATTGGGTGTTTATGAATGGGTAGTAATGCCCTTTGGCTTAAAGAATGCTGGTGCTACATATCAGAGGGCCATGAATTCTATGTTTCATGATTTTATTGATGATTTTATGCAAGTATACATAGATGATGTGGTGGTTAAATCTTCCTCAGAAAGTGGTCATTTAGACCATCTTCGCCGTTCTTTTGAAAGAATGAGGAAATATGGATTGAAAATAAATCCATTAAAATGTGCCTTTTGTGTACGTGCAGGTGATTTCTTGGGTTTTATAGTGCACAAAAAAGGCATTGAAATCAATCAAAATAAGACTAAGGCAATTATGGAAACGAAGGCCCCTTCGACCAAAAAGGAGCTTCAGTCGTTGCTGGGAAAAATCAATTTCCTTCGAAGATTTATATCAAATTTAAGTGGCAAAACACAAGTTTTTTCGCCATTGTTAAGACTGAAGAAGGAAGAAGAGTTCAAATGGGAACCAATGCATCAAGCAGCCTTCGACGAAATCAAGTCTTATTTGATGAAACCACCAATTTTGTTGCCTGTTATTAAACACAAAGTGCTCAAATTGTATATAGCAGCTTCTGATAGAACAATAGGTAGCATGTTAGCACAAGAGGATGATAGTGGTGTCGAAAGAGCCATTTATTACCTCAGTAGGGTCTTAAATGATGCCGAAACGAGGTACACTCCTATAGAAAAGTTGTGCCTTTGTTTGTATTTCTCGTGTACAAAGTTAAAGCAATATATAAAACCAGCTGATGTTTCTGTTTATTCGCATTTTGATGTTATTAAGCATATGCTGTCGAAACCAATAATGCATAGCCGAATTGGTAAATGGGCTTTGGCTTTGTCAGAATACAACTTAACTTATCAACCTCTAAAATCAATTAAAGGACAAGTGGTTGCTGATTTTATAGTAGACCATTCTGTTGTCGAAGAAACATTAAGTTTTGTAGACGTATATCCTTGGAGGTTGTACTTTGATGGTTCAAGCCATAAACATGGAGTTGGGATTGGTATTTTAATAATATCTCCTACTAACATTCCAACGAAGTATAAGTTTAAAATTCGAGATGTTTGCTCCAATAATGAAGCTGAATATGAGGCTTTAATAGTAGGCCTTGAAATTTTACTTGAGCTGGGGGCAAGTCATGTCGAAATAAAAGGTGACTCTGAGTTGGTTGTCAAACAATTGACAAGAGAGTACAAATGCATTAAAGAGCACCTTATCAGATACTTTGTTGTTGCCAATGCTTTGTTAAAAAGATTTGAGTCTGTTCACTTAGAACATTTACCACGAATTGATAATCAAGTGGCAAATGAATTGGCACAAATTGCTTCAGGCTATAAAGTTTCAAAACAAAGCCTGGAAGAGTTAATTGAAATAAAGGATAAAATCATTTCTAATGACTATTCTTCGTCACTATTGTCAACACCAAAAATTGGGGGGGGCAACAAACGCAAACGAGGAACTAGTCGTTGTCGAAAAACGTCAATTTTTTGGTGACGTTGACTTAGCAGAAATTTTTGCTCTTGACAATATGACCAATAGTGATTGGCGAAGGCCTATTGTGGAATATTTGCAAAATCCCACAAGAAATACCAATAAAAAAGTAAAATACAGAGCTTTGAGCTATGTGATAATTGGAAACGAATTGTTTAAAAAGACTCCTGAAGAAGTACTATTAAAATGTCTTAGTGAAAATGAGGCATATTTAGCAGTTTCTGATACACATAGTGGAGCATGTGGTTCACACCAAGTAGGCCACAAAATGAAGTGGTTATTATTTCGACAAGGAATGTATTGGCCAACTATGCTGAAAGATTGCATAGAATTTGCTAAGGGATGCCAAGAGTGTCAAAAGCATGCTGGGATACAACATGTACCTGCAAATGAATTGCATGCCATAGTCAAACCTTGGCCATTTAGAGGTTGGGCTCTAGATGTGATTGGAGAGATAAAGCCAACTTCGTCGAAGGGCCATAGATATATCCTTGTGGGAATTGATTACTTCACCAAATGGGTTGAAGCTATACCTTTAGCCAATGTTGATCAAGAAGCAGTGATAAGGTTTATTCAAAATCATATCATTTATAGGTTTGGAATTCCAGAAACCATTACTACAGATCAGGGATCAGTTTTCACTGGTAGAAAAATGGTAGAGTTTGCTTCTGAAATTGGTTTTAAGTTATTAACTTCGACACCATATTATGCGCAAGCCAATGGACAAGTAGAAGCTGCCAATAAAGTTATTATTAATTTAATTAAAAAGCATGTTGGGCAGAAACCCAAAAATTGGCATAATACCCTTGATCAAGCATTATGGGCTTGTCGAAATTCACCCAAAGAATCTATCAACACTACTCCTTATAGGCTAACATTTGGACACGATGCAGTGTTGCCTGTTGAAATTTGTCTACAATCAACAAGAATTCAAAGACAGTGGGAGATTCCCTCTGATTATTATTGGAATATGATGCTTGATGAATTGGTTGATTTAGACGAAGAAAGGTTATTAGCTTTAGATACGCTTATTCGACAGAAAGAGAGGGTAACTAAAACTTATAACAAAAAGGTTAAGTTTAAAGCCTTTAATTCAGGTGATCTAGTGTGGAAGGTCCTATTGCCTATGGATAAAAAAGATAGAGTCTTTGGTAAATGGTCCCCAAGTTGGGAAGGACCATTTAAAATTTTACAAGTTTATTCAAACGGCGCATATGAGGTCGAAGAGATCGGCGCTGATGAAAGAATTTTGCGTATAAATGGCAAATACTTGAAAAAGTATAAGCCAACGTTGCACGAAGTTAAAATAACGCTGGAATAAATATAAAGAAAGCGTAAAAACATGGCATTTAAGTTGCCAAAACATTGTCGAAAGCACAGAATAAGAAATTGCTCAAGAATAAAATGGAAGAAATTTCATTATAATGTTGCCAAGTTACATGTGCCAAAGGAGGCATTTGTGAATTACATAGCGCCGAAAGGGTAAATAAACTAGGCATAAATAAAACGCTGGATTGCAGTTGGTCTTTTACGACCAAGTAACTTCTCTTTTGGGTGGTTTTCTTCGACTACGTTGACACTTCCCGTCGTTCGGGGGGTCATTCTTTCGTCTGCGCGTTAGGCTTGTAAGCCTTTCAACAGGGCGTTTCCTTGCTTGGTAAACCCCAGGAAGCCCTTCAGAGAGGAGATATTGATGTCCCCAAGGAAGACAGTCATCATCAAAGCAAAACACCTGATGAATCTTCCTGCTCCCATTTTGAGTCTCCCGCATAAACTCAGAAAGTTGCAAGATCAAGTGACATGAAGAAAAAAGGAGCAAAGCCATAATTAGTCGAGATCAAAAACCATCACTTTGAACCTCCAGGCAACCTCACTGCAATTATGAAAGATGACGTTACGCGGAAGACTCAAAGCAAAGGGAATGATCCTGGAACGGGAAAGGAAAAAGAAGAAAATCATGGAGTGGTGAAGATGAGAAACAAAACTCTTCTATTTATAAGGAGAAGTATGAAAGAGCGTCAGTTGGTTACGAGTTTGGCGTTCCGAGAAGTGAGGCATCACTTTAATTACGGCGTTATTAACGTAAAGGAAAATGGTGGAACCATTCAAAGTTAAAACAGAGAATCAGTAAACATAGTCAAAGGCCGAAATTACAGGCTGTTCAAGTTCAAGGTTTGAATATGGATTATTGATGGCAACTTATGAGGCAAAAGAAGTGGAAGAATTGGAGAAGCCTTATAGGAAATGGTGAGATAAGGCATTTACTGAGAAGTAAAACTTTGAAGGCCACATAATACACCAATATAGGAGTAACGTTAAACAACACTTAACAGTGGTGACCTCAGGTATACAGCTATTTTACTCAAGTGCAAAGTTATTTCGATGGTGAATTCAAAAATGTCCTTCTCTTCTTCCTCCTCAAGTTCAGTCGAAAAAGACATTTTTGGGGGGCAATTTGTTAGCATGTAATTTCGACAGGCTTCATTAAAGATGGTCAACAAGGCCTGACTTATATTTATTTCACAAAGACCAAATTATTTCGACAGAGAAAATGGTCATGCGCAAGGTAAACTCGACAAGTTTCCAGGGAAGCAAAAGCAAGAGAGAGGAAAATGGACACAGGTTTTCGACAGACAGAAAACAGAGCAGTTATGCGCTGAAGACTAGCAGTTGGTCGAAGCGTGATAGAGCGGTTTTGGTCGAAAGTAGGAGCAGTTACTTGGTCGAAAGTAGGAGCAGTTACTTATTTTCAAATTGCTAGGCGGTTACTGAGTTCAGTTTTTCCCCCTCTTTTCCTTTGTATAAATAACTGTTTCTGAGAAGAAACAGAGGTCGCAAATCACAATACACAACCCGATTCCTGAAACTCTAACTTCCAAGCCAGAGCGAAAAACGAGTGGAAGAATCGCTGTACGTGATCGTGTACCACTTTTATGATTCAATGCAATTTATTTGTCTGTTCTTTACAATTCCTGCACCATTTACTGCTTCTTTTCTTTTCAATTCTGTTAATCATTTGCAAATCGTCCCCTTTTTCTACGTTTTCTTCAACAAAAACCATGAGCAATTCAAAGGCAATTGCTTTGAGATTTTTATAGTTTGATCTCACAAACCTTCTAATAAAACTAGTGATTGTTTGCTAAAAACACCATCAAACAGTCATGCGGGTCAATTAGTGACCCCTCGGTTCGACCATTGACCCAATGACCCAGTGACCTGCTCAGGTCGATCACCGGGTCGGTTTTAATAACATTGATTGGAGCTGACAGTTTCAAAAAAACAAAAACAAGTAATGAATACAATGCTAATTTTGTGGATCCGGTAATGAATACAATGCTAATTTTGCGGATCTAATCTCTCTCTCGACAATCTCTCTTCATTTCTCATTCGCACATTCCTCTTCCTTCTTTTTCTCTCATTTTCTATCACAAAATTTCAATCTTTTTTTGATGAATTACAAAAGTTTGTCCTTCATCTATTCTTTCATCTTGATCAACTCAAAACGCAAAGCAAGGAAAGAAGAAAATCATAAGAAACAGAGCACTGCATTTCTCTCTCTCCATGGACCATCACTCCTTCTATCTTCCTTCGTTAGGGTTTCGTTTTTCCCAAAATTTCTGAAGAATTTCCTTCGTTAGCATCATAACAAAGTTGGCCACGATACTGTGTGAAGGATGAAGAATGATATTCGCCACTTCCACCGCCACAAGACGCCGACGTTCTAAACCACCACAACTTTTTCAGCACCTTACCGTGATTTGTTTTTGATTCTATTTCTTCTGTTGTAAAGTTTGTCTTTTTATCATGTCAAACTAAATGGGTTTTCTTTGCTTTTGCTCGGTAATATTTTTATTCTTTGAAGTTTTTGAAATTTTCTTCAATCATGTTCAAATGGTTTTTTTCCCCTTCGGCTTCTGTGATCATAAAGCTTTAGAGGAATTTTGGCAGTGCAGTATCTTTATGGCTAAAAAGATTCAGCTTTTAAAATCATAACATTGTTTTGGAGTACTTCCTAAGTTTATCAATTTTGCAATCATCTCATTTCAATAAATAGATTGAAGACTTTGCCTACAATATAGTCAACCTCCATAGTGAGAAATTAAGGATATAGTTGTTCTTACATTTGTATTGTATACAGGTATACTCCCCTATACATATAATCAGACCCAGAATAGCAGATGTAGAAAATAGTGAGATATTGCTATAATAGTAACAAAAATGTGTTGATGCAGCGATGAAGGTACACCTATGGTTGTCCGGTTACGGAAGTGTTATTGTCACCCTTATAACAATGTGGTTTTTTTTCCTGTTTTGATCACTGTTGTAGCTTTGAAAATCCTTTCGGCCGGAACCACTATCGAGAGAAGATGGAGATTATCAGAAGCACAAGAGCAACAAGGTAGCCGAGTTGTTACAACATAGGTGCTGAACCTGTTTTGGGTTCATTCCGTAAGTATTCTTATAACTGCATATTGGTTTTCCCCATTCTTTTCAACTTTAAATTTTTTATTCCGTTTACCAGTATTCTGTCTTTTGCATTGCACTTTCATTTTAGTACATGTTGGGGTTGCAAAATATAAAACTAGAATTCAATTTTATGTTTCATTTGTGCTCACATGACATTCAACTTACTTTAAGTAGTAATTTTGGGTTCGAGTAAGTAACTACTAAGCAATGATGGATATGATATGGATAGAGTGAATACAATTATTCAAATCCAAATATTAAAATTATCATAAATAGTAGTGCAATTAGGATATTGTGAAGCTGTGTGTCATATATAAATTTATCTCAGGTTTTGATAAATTTTAATCATACTAGATATTAGTTATATATTTGACACACGAAACGAAATATAAATTTATCTCAGTCATATAGTTATATATTGAATTTGCAACTTTTGTTCTGTTTAATCACGATGCAGTGAGCCTGATTGAAAAGTCTTGCTCAGAGCTTCTTGAATTCTCGGAGGAGCTTTTAGTGTTTTAAATAGGGATAGTACTGAATATCCAACAATATCTAATACTTATTTATTGAATAATGTTGAATATAAATCCTATGGGTTTTCCTAGGAACATATCTGACCTCATTGGTAGGTTCTCTTCAAAGTTCATGTGAGGGACTCATCGAGAATATATTTGAGAAAACATTTCATGTTTGAGGGATTATGATTGATTAGGACTTGCTTAAAAAGTTCAAAGATAAATCAAATGTTGTTAAGGTGAAGCGTAAATCTTAATTTTCAATAGCGTTCATAGTTTTAAGCTAAGACTTTCCAACAAACCATAATCCATAACATTACTTACACTGTTAGAGACAACGTCTCGATCGTCAATGCAAGAGGGTTTCGTGGATACAATTTCACAGCTTTCACCAAGAGAGAAACCCTAAGATAAAATAAAATTTGAACTAATGGTTCTTTCTTCGCACAGTCACTATATCCCACTAAATTTGGGACTTCTCTCAAACCCTATCGCTTGATGTGAAAAGCGGTGCTGCTCTGTATTCATTTTGTTTGCTCTCAATCTTATTCCTAATAGTGAGTAATACTAATTAGATTGCAATAGATCGTTCCATTTATAGTTTTTTTTACAAAATTAGATTAGTCACTGGCAAAAGTCGTTGGATACTAACAATATGATAAAAAAACCTAATCTAATGCATCATTATGCTTTTATTGATTATTAAGTAAAATATTTACCATTCTTCAACTAATATTGTATATCGCACGTATGATAAAAAATTCTAATCTAATGCATCATTATGTTTTTATTAATTATTAAGTAAAATATTTACCATTCTCCAACTATTAATTATTTTTGTCAAAAAAAACTATTAATTATTCAGTCATAGATGTTACAATAGAATGAATATATAAGGTTTAATAAAAAAAATATAATGTTCATAATAAAATAAAATATCATAAATTATTGTTAATTCTAAAAAAATTTTATACCTCATTAATTATGGAGCTTTATAGGCAAATAAGATATGGGGAATAAGTCCCTTTTAAAAAAGAAGATATGGGGAATAAGCAATACTAATATTGATATTCTAATTTCTTTTTGTATCTTGCTTTCAAACTTATAGCATCAAATATTTTAGGTTTAATTACATTTTTGGTCCCCCTATAATAGTTAATTCACGATTTTGGTCCCCCAGCCGAAATTGGTCAAACTAATGGTTGAAGTGGTACTAAGTTAAATGACGTGACATCTCATGTTTGAGTGCCACATGAAATTTTTAATCAAAACATAATATTTTAATATAACAATTTGTTTTTTAAATAAGTAATAATAAACATCCCAATATCTGGTAATAAAGTATTTTTAATCTATTTTTTTCCAACTTACTGACTCTCTTTCTCTGCAATGAAGGTTCGGAGATAGCAAAGCTTGGTGTTACTCAAGGTGGAAGTTTGATGAACATCATGAGGAAGATCTTAGAGTGACCAAAGGATCTTTGTTATGTATACTTATGGATGGATGTATTGTTTCATCCTTCCCTCAGTCTCACACTCGACTAAACGAGTGCTTTCTACCTGTACGTGGGAATCTCGACGGGGACTGCCCACAGTGGAGCGTGAATGGGGAATTTTTCCATGTGGAGACGGGGACGAGAGAGATAATTCCCCCATTGTCAACTCTAGGATGAGGATGGGGACGGGGACCATTCCGCTGTCCGAGTACATTATATGTGTTTTTTAATTAAAAATATTAATAAAAAATAAAAATGTGCTAACTGATATCTTTTATTCTTAATTTTATTTTTTGAATATCAATAAATAAAAGGAGGACTAAATTTTATATTAAAATATTAAACTATGATTTTTTAATTTAACTATAATATTTTTTAGTATACAATCTAATCTAATAAACGTGTCCTACTAAAATTTGTCATGGTGGGTTTATTTTCTATGGTGTCCAAAGTAGTCAATTTTTTTGACATAATATACGTAAACATTCAACTGGCTCTTTTTTAATCCCCAAACAACAATTTCAAAATTTAAGTTAAAAGGAAATGTATACCCGTGCTGGCACGGGTGATACATACTAGTGGATGTGAAATCTGAAAAATTAAACAAATATAATGTTAAATAATGTAAAATCTAGCAGTTTATTCATAAAAGTAATTGTGGCTACAATCAGAAAATTGCCGGTTCATGTACTTCGGAGGTACGAAAGTGTTCTTCGTAAAAGTGGAAGGTCGATTCTCCCCTGAGGACGAAGATTGTTGTCCTCGTGTGATCTTCAACTATGACATCAATGTTGTAACTATAAAAAAAATAAGACATAATCATTATAATTTAAATGTTTACAGCACTAAAATGTGTGCCATCGCCACATACCCTGAAAAAAAAAGTTAGACCTCTAAACGCGAAACCAAATTTCATAAGTTGTTGATGAGTGTAGGTAACTTTATCAAAATTACTTGAGGGAGAAGACCAGTATCTAAAAAATCAATGTTGACATATTCGTTTCGCAAAAGGAAATCATCAAAAAAATGAAATTGGAAGATCCATTATCATCAAAGAGAGATGTATAACCAATTTCAGTTTTCAAAGGATGAAATTTGAGTTTCATATATGTTGTATGCGCTCCATCCACTTTTTTTTTTTTTGCAATTTATGGTCGAAATTTTCATATATGTTGTATCCAAATTTTCTTTTGAACAACTTGAGTAATTATCAGATAAATGCCTGAGTTTTCATGTAGGGACAACAACCAATGATTTGCTGGCTTCCTTGGTAAGAATCTGAATTAATAACACATAAATTTGGATCCAAAATTTTAGCATGGTATTTATTATTTGATTTCGAAATTTACAAATGATGTTTGACTGTCCTAATTATATTTCTGCCAGCCGTTTACATTATAGTATTCCTGCCAAACAAATAGGAGATGTTGACTATCTTTTTTTTGCCAAATAAAGCCAGCCGCAATTTAAGTCAATTACAACCGTTAAGATCGTGCATCAAATGTAAGTTTATTTGTGAGCCGTCCAAATTGGTCTGTATGCTGATACAGCTGCCACATATTTTTTTGTGTTTTTTTATAAGCACATATTTTTCTGTGTGATTGCGTGGATTTTTTCAGGTTAGACGTGGCAGCTTATGTGGATCGTCTAAGTGGACATTATGATATGATTATGATTATGATTATGATATTAAGTGATAAATTATATATATATATATATATATATATATATATATATATATATATATATATTAGGACTATATATTAATCAAAATGGAAAAAAAAAATTATACATATGTAATTTTATAGTAGTAACTCGATATTGACATTTTACTTCACTAAAAAGTAAATTTTTTCAATTTAAAATGAAATTGTTAATAACTAAATATATTCTTTATTTTTTGAAGTTAACGAAGAAAAGAAGTGATGAGGATCTGGTATCATAACGAAAATGGTATTTAGCAGAAAAGACAAATAAGGAAAAGAGTTAAAAATATACGTACATCTCAAACAATGGAATTGAAAGTATGTAATGGCAATGCACATTACCATTAGTCACACATCGGATGGCAAAGGAAGGAAAGTAACATTTGGTTCTTATAAATAAAGATGTAGGTGTGTGGCTTTGCAATGCGTGAGGTCTCCTAAATACCTATAGGCATTTTTTTCTTGTAAAATGCAAGTTACTTTTGTAAAAATCAAGTTTTAAATTTTTTGTTTCTGTGAACCTTTAAAACCGTTTGAACCCTGGTTTTGGCCGGTTATTCCGGTTCTGTACCTGTTCATTGGTTTCTTTCTCGGTTTCTTTGGCAAGGCGGTTTAAGCTCTACCTGAACCAGATATAGGTCCGGTTCCGGCCCAACCGGTTAAACTGGCCGGTCCGGTCCGATTTTCTAGTTAAAAAGAAGAAAATGTTAGAATTCTAAAGAGCCAAATATTAAAAAAAATGTAATTATTATTTTACTCACATGTGAACTACCAAACTTAAAATGTAGTAACATTAATAAAATAGAAACGTCATGAAAAATTTAATATGCAAAAGTTGTAGAAACAACAATTTAAAACATGTTATTTAGTAAATCATAAGCAGTAACATTGAATTAAAAATAAAATAAAATAAAATCGCAATTAGTCCGTATTTCAATTTTTAGTGTGTGAGACTAAGAAAGTGATGAGTATGATACTAATATTTTTTTTTCATCCTTGGCTATGAAACAGTGTATAGGGTAGACTGGGTAGTAGTAGTAGTAGTATTACTTCATATGAATTCCTTGCTACTAGTTTTGAAAGGAAGAAAAGTTGGCATCATTGTAGTCCAATGTAAACTTTCTTGATCAAGCAAGTGAAGTGACATCTTTGTTGCATGCCAATGTACATTGAAATGTTTGTTCTATATATTACTTATGGTTGTCAAAAATGTACCTCTGCTATTATGGTTGATCACGATGGTGTTTGCCTTCAACTGGCAATTAATAGCTTCAACTCAACTTTGGTAGCTAGCCAGTTGTAATCACATTCATATCTCTAATGTTTTCCACCCACAATTTTAGTTTTCTACTAAACTTTTAGTGGCAAAAAGAATCATCCTTTAAAATCAATTAAAACCATATCCACATTGCTTGCTGGAACAAGGAATATATATATATATATATATATATATATATATATATATATATATATATATAAACTGAGTATCGCACACAATTGCAGAGACTAATCCCCCGAGCCAGGTAGAACCACAATGGACGCCAAAACTCTCCCTCAAGATATTTAACACTATTACATGCCAAATTTTATTAGAAAAAAAGAGAGTAAAATTTCACCCTAAATTTTATTTGTAAAAAAAAGAGAGTAGAACGATATATTCTTTACTTAATCAATCAAATATTGTGTACTTAAATATAAATCTCATCAATTCAAAATTTAATTCCAAAACAAAATAATATAAAAAGATTTTTTTTGACATCTAATATAAATAGATTATATGTAACAATTAATTAAAAGAATTTATAACTTTTGAAAAAATATAAAATATAGTAACATCAATTTTTTTTACTTATAATGGTTAAGTTAGAGAGTTGTAGACTTGTATTACTTTCCCCCAAAAATAGTGAGATAGGCATATGGGACAAAGTCACCAATGTGTGTAAGCATCTTTTCATGTGATTCAACCAAGAATAATGAAAAAGAAAGAAATGTAATTTACTGTAAATTTGCACAAAGCCACAACTAGGGTTGCTCTTGGGTACACTTACCACTTAAGATATGCAGTTTTATAGCAAAACCAAATTGTCTTGATATTTACTTTACATTTTTAACGAATCATTAATTTTTTTTTTGCTTATATTCTTTTTGTTATAAATATTTAATTTTTTTTGATAAACTTTAATATATTTAATTAGTTAGGACGAGAAATACTTCTTTTGAGAAATCTCACGTAATAATATTCCTTATAGTAATAATAACTCACACATGATTTTCTTATATAAAAATAAAAAATCTCACATAATATAATATTACACAAAGTATTGGAATACTGTGTAGACTAATAATAAAGTCATATACATATTAGATAACATTTTAATCCTAATTAAACCATGAAGGATATTATATACAAAATGCAGTTTTATTATTTTTAGCAAAAAAAAGAAGAAAATGTTAGAACTCTATCTAAGGTGTACAAAGCATACACCATCTCATTTTCTCTTTCTTCTCTTACTAATTATCATTTAGACGCAAAGATAAACGAACACACCCACATTTCCCTAGTTATCATCATAAGCCAACATAAATGAACACACCCACCTTTCCCTCTCTAATCTTAATCAGGAAAGCACATTCAATAACCGCAATAAAAGTGTTCAAGTAAGGTAGATAATTACTAATTAAATGAAAGGAATTAAGTGAGTGTAGCTGATCATGAACATAGCAAGGGGAGAAGCAAATGATATTGTTCTTATATATAAAATGTGGTAGTGCCACTAGTGCAGAAAAGACATTTAGCATCGGTTGTTTTGGACATTTAGCATCGGTTATCCGACGATGCTAAATCCCCAGATGCTAAATATGGGACATTTAACATCGGTTATTTAACCGATGCTAAAAGTCACCTTTAGCATCGATTGTATAGTATACCCGATGCTAAATGTCTCTTACAAGTACATTTAGCATCGGTTGTATGGAATAACCGATGCTAAATGTTTCTTACAAATACTTTTAGCATTGGTTTTATAATATACCCGACGCTAAATGTCTCTTACAACTACATTTAGCATCGGTCGTATAGAATAACCGATGCTAAATGTCTCTTACAAGTACTTTTAGCATCGGGTGTATACAATAACCGATGCTAAATGTCATTTTTCATGACATTTAGCATCGGTTGTATAGGATAACCGATGCTAAATGTTTCTTACAAGTACATTTAGCATCGGTTGTATAGAATACCCGATGCTAAATGTCTCTAAAATTAACATTTAACATCGGTTGTTTAAACAACCGATGCTAAATGTCAATTTTTAAAAAAAAAAATGAATTGGCACTATTAATAGATATGAATGACCAATTTATAAAATCCAGATATACAAAATTATCTCCAGACAGCGACTCATAATAAATTCATAAAAATATTTCAAATTCTATTGAAATTTAACATCTTACAATACACAAACCAACTCTGCAAAAGCTTATAACATGATCCAAAAGCTTATACCTCTTTTATTCACTAAACTCTTAATAACTTATTTTGGTAACTAATATAGGCGCCTAGTAGGAGGCTGTACGTGCTTATGACATAGTTGTAATCTTCCACCTCCAAAATCTTTACTGGCTGCATTCATCCACTAACTTGATAGCCTCTCTTTCAGAATATCCACCAAGTCTGACAGCATTCATCCCGGTTTCTAGTGGACCATCGGCATCACTAATTCTGCAACATGCTTTCTTTCCAATACTTTTTTTCACTATCCATGACCCTTGAGAGAAGCAAAGCAAAGCAAATCACAAGGAAATCAAATTGCAAACTATTAGATCCTGCACTTTTTTTCTTTTAATTTATACTTGTAATGTTGGAAAGTAGAATGGTTTTAGGAAGACTTTGGGAGGAAGGGAAGAGGAGACTATGGTTTCTTAAAATGAGAGGATACTTTGCTCTTTAGAACTTGATGTTTATTTGCTAACTTGCTTACTTGTTTTTGCTTGGTTTACAAATGACTAGCTCTCCCCTATTTATAGGCTCCAAGGGAGAGTTCTACATCAATCTAGAGAACATTCTACACACTTCAAGTGAGAGAGTTCTACACACTTCTCTCAACTACTTATTTAATATTACATATTTCACTTCTACATTTCTCTACTACTCTCTAGAATTTTCTATAAACTAAAACACTAAAACCAAATGGGCCTAACACTTGATTAGTCCAATGGGCCAAATCAAGTTTACTCTCCAACACCCCCTCTTAAACTTGATTTGTCATTCCAAGTAGGCTTCGCAACTTGATAAAGTCTTCATGCTTGAGGGGTTTTGTGAAGATGTCAGCAACTTGGTCTTGAGACTTCACATATTCGACTTGCACATCCTTTCTTGCTATGCACTCCCTTATATAGTGGTAGCGAGTATCAATATGTTTGCTCCGATCATGGAAGACTGGATTCTTTGCTAGAGCTATAGCTGACTTATTATCCACAAAGATCTTGGTCGGCTCTTCTTGCGACATCCCCAACTCCTTTAACAAATTTCTGAGCCAGACTGCATGGCAAACACATGATGTGGCTGCTACATATTCTGCTTCGCAAGTTGAAAGTGTGACTATCGGTTGTTTCTTTGACATCCAAGTGAAAGCTGTGTTTCCCATGAAGAACACAAAACCGCTAGTACTCTTCCGATCATCTCCATCTCCACCCCAATCACTGTCACTGTAACCAACAAGCTTATAATTATTATTTGATGAAAACCATAAGCCGAAATCCAATGTTCCTTTGATATAGTGAAGAATTCTTTTTGCAGCCTTGAGATGAGTTGTGGTCGGATTCTCCATGTATCGACTGATGAGTCCAGTAGCATACAAAATATCAGGTCTTGTGCATGTTAGATACCGCAAACTCCCAACCATACTCTTGAAATTTGTAAGGTTCACCTTTACTGCTTCGTCGTACTTTGATAATTTCATTTTACACTCTACTGGTGTGCTGATTGGCTTGCAAATATCCATCTTGAACTTTTTCAGCATCTCCTTCGCATATCTTTGTTGTGAAATGAATATTCCATCTTCCTTTTGCTTTACCTCGATGCCAAGATAGTATGACATTAATCCAATATCTGTCATCTCAAACTCCTTTACCATTTCCTTATTGAACTCTTCAAACATACTTGGATTGCTTCCTGTGAAGACCAAGTCATCCACATATATGCACACGATCAAGATATCTCCATTTTTGACCTTGACATATAGGGCATGCTCGTGTGGGCACTTCGTGAAATTGTTTTCTTTGAAGTAGTTATCAATCCGACTATACCATGCTCTTGGTGCCTGTTTCAGTCCTATAATGCTTTCTTTAGCTTGAGAACTTTGTCTTCATGACCTTTCACCTTGTAGCCCATAGGTTGTTCGATGTACACTTCTTCTTCTAGAACTCCATTCAAAAAGACAGACTTCACGTCCATCTGATGAATTTTCCACTTGTTTTGGGCTGCTAGAGAGATTATTAGTCTTATGGTTTCCAAGCGAGCGACTGGAGCGAACACCTCGTCATAATCAATCCCGGCCTTTTGACTATAGCCTTTTGCAACTAGCCTTGCCTTGTATCTTTCGATTTCTCCATTGACGTTCTTCTTTGCCTTGTACACCCACTTGACACCAATAGCTTTATGCCCTTTCGGAAGAGACACGAGTTCCCAAGTGTTGTTCTTGTCGATGGCTTTAATTTCTTCGTCCATTGCATCCCTCCATCTCTTATCTTGTGCAGCTTCTTCAAAGTCCATAGGTTCACAGTCTGCAAAGAGGCAGAACAATGTGAGATTATTCGTTGCCTCGACTTCCTCATAGAGATCTTCAAGCCTTCGCGGTGAAAAAGCTTCTGTATTATCATACACATCTTGGAGACTTCGTGTACGTTTCACTCTCCTTTCACTCCCAGTGTCTTCTGAAGTGGACGTAGTTGGTGATGTGATCCCTTTTTGAACTTCTCCAGATGTCTCTTCATCAAACTGGGGAAAGAAACTGTACTCCTTTTCATGAGGTCCAAAGTCCCATTGTCCATCTTCATCGAAGACTACATCTCGGCTGACCACCGTCTTCTTGCTGTTCGGGTTGTACAACTTGTAACCCTTTGAGTTTTGATCATAACCGACAAAGATGAATCTCTCACTCTTATCGTCGAGTTTTGCTCTTCTCTCATCTGGTATGTGAACATGGGCAACACTTCCAAAGACTCTCAAGTGTGAGATACCTGGCTTTCTTCCACTCCATGCTTCTTGTGGTGTCTTTCCCCATACACTTCTTGTTGGAGTTCGATTTGACAGGTAGACTGCACACGCCACTGCTTCAGCCCAAAATTCTTTTGGCAATTTCTTGCTTTTAAGCATGCTTCGAGCCATGTCGAGGATTGTTCTATTTTTCCTCTCTGCCACAACATTCTGTTGAGGGGATCTTGGAACCGTCAAGGGACGTCTAATTCCATTCTCTTCGTAAAACTCCTGAAACTCTTTAGAAGTGAATTCTCCACCTCGATCAGTTCTCATAGCCTTAATCACTCGTCCACTTTCTTTCTCCACTGTAGCTTTAAACTTCTTGAAAATATTAAAGACTTCTGACTTCTGCTTCAAGAAATATACCCATGTCTTTCTTGAAAAATCGTCAATAAATAGGAGGAAGTAGTTATTTTTACCTAGTGAGCTTGGCTTGATTGGTCCACAGACATCAGCATGTATGAGCTCGAGTGGCTTTTTGGCTCTTGAGTTTGACTCCTTTGGAAAACTCGTCCTAAATTCCTTTCCAAGTAAACATCCTTCACAGAGTTGATCGGGTTTGTTGATAGACGGCAACCCTCTCACCATATTCGTCTTCGACATCAAACTTAAACCTCCAAAATTTAAGTGCCCAAATCTAAGATGCCAAAGCCATGCATCATCATTATAGCAAGCTTTGAGACACTTTGCCACGTCATTATGGATATTCAATAAGAACATCCTATTTTTTGACATTGGTACCTTGGTGATGAGATTGTTTCTCTGATCTCTGATGGAAAGACTGGAATCTTTCAAGTGAATGTCATAGCCCTTTTCTAAGAGTTGTCCCAGACTCAAAATATTGTTTTTCATATTTGGGACGTAGTAGACATTTGAAATAAAATCATGTCTTCCATCCTTTAGGCGGATTAAGATCTTACCTTTGCCTTTTACCTGAACTTTAGAATCATCACCAAATGAGACATTGCCACTCACTGATTCATCAAGGTCCACGAACATGCTTCTTTTTCCGCACATATGGTTGCTTGCACCGGTGTCAAGGTACCATATGTTTTCCTGGATTCCTTCGTTACTTCTACTTGCTAGAAGCACTGTTCCAACCGTCTGGTCTTTCTCTTCCACATAGTTTGTCTCCTCTTCTACTCTATTCTTTGAAAATCTACATTCTGAGGCATAATGGCCAAACTTCTGACAATTATAGCATCGAGTTTGAGATTTATCAAACCTTGTGTTTTGAGATCCTCGTCCACACCCTCTTGTTGAGCTTTCTCCCTTCTTGTAATTGTTGTTTGTAAAATTCGCACCTCGTCCATTAGTTTGGCGTCCAAACTGTCCTCGGCCAAAACCTCGACCTCTACCTCTACCTCGACCTCGATCTTGTAGGCCTCTCTCATTTCCTTGACTTCCTTCCTTCTCCTTTAGTTGCATCTTGAAGAGTTGCTCGGTGATCTTCTTCTTTTTCTTATGTTTCTCCTCATAAGCTTGCAATGATCCTTGGAGTTGTTCAATCGTCATGGTCTCCAAGTCTTTGGTTTCCTCGATGGTTGTGACGATATGCTCGAATTTGGTATCCAAAGAGCGTAATATCTTTTCCATAATCCTTACGTCTTCTAACTTCTCACCATTTCTTTTTAATTGATTTGACACGGCGATTACTCTTGAAAAATATTCAGAAATAGACTCCGACTCAGTCATATGTAAGGATTCGAACTCACCTCTTAGAGTTTGGAGACGCACCTTCTTTACCTTGTCTTCTCCTTTGCAAGACGTTTGCAGCTTCTCCCATGCCTCCTTAGCGGATGTCGCATTTGAAATTTTCTCAAACTCATTTTCATCCAATGCTTGGTAGATGAGGAAGAGAGCTTTCTTGTCTCTCTTTCTTGAATCCTTCAAAATATCCCTTTGTGCTTGAGTTAAGGAATCCTCATTTTGTGATTCCTTATAACCTTTTTCAACAATCTCCCAAACATCATGTGCTCCAAGAAGAGCCTTCATTTTGATGCACCAATTATCATAGGTGCTCCCTTTTAGAAGTGGAACTTGGAATGATGACACACCATTGCTCGCCATGACTTTGGAAGGATTTCTAATCAGAACCTTAGCTCTGATGCCACTTTGTTGGAAAGTAGAATGGTTTTAGGAAGACTTTGGGAGGAAGGGAAGAGGAGACTATGGTTTCTTAAAATGAGAGGATACTTTGCTCTTTAGAACTTGATGTTTATTTGCTAACTTGCTTACTTGTTTTTGCTTGGTTTACAAATGACTAGCTCTCCCCTATTTATAGGCTCCAAGGGAGAGTTCTACATCAATCTAGAGAACATTCTACACACTTCAAGTGAGAGAGTTCTACACACTTCTCTCAACTACTTATTTAATATTACATATTTCACTTCTACATTTCTCTACTACTCTCTAGAATTTTCTATAAACTAAAACACTAAAACCAAATGGGCCTAACACTTGATTAGTCCAATGGGCCAAATCAAGTTTACTCTCCAACATGTCATTATTAAATTTGGAAATGTAGCTGAAATCTTAGAAAAGTCATGAACCTTAGAGATATATGGTATGAGCTTAAATCTTGAGTTCCTATAAGTATCATCTCCTTCAACAAAGCTTTGCAGTAAGGGATTGTCTTCCAAAGGAGTTTTCATCAGTGCAATGGAACACATGGGATTTTCAGGCATCTGATTCATGACAATAGAATACAATAAACAATCAATACTTAAAAGATGATGAATATACTCACTTGTATGTTGATAACATAAAAGAATTATGGTCCACCTCTAGGTGCATATTTCTGCATAAATCCAAAGCACAAATGTTAAGATATTTCTAGCAGTAATAATTTGACAAAAAAAGGACCCTCTTCCAATGACAAGAAAATCTAGATGTCTAAGTTTCTTTGCTATCATTGTTAGAATCTCATTAATAAACGCAAGTAAAATAACTAAACCTGAATGTCTCCTAGAAAGAATCTTGTCCAACAACTTTCCTCCTTTGCACAACCTGAACAGCACAAGGTACGGTAGTCCATAAATAGCATTAGAGAGATAACAAGTATAAACAGAATCGAAGTCCAGATTCTTGAATTGGAGTTAAACAGTAAATCATCATACTATCATCAAACAATAGATATGGTTAGGCTATGCTCTTGTAATCTAGATCTTACATAAACTAAGTGATAAATTATTGCCTTGGAGTAACCAAAATCACATTTTTAGTTATGCCCTTTGGGAGCATTTTTTTTTTTGACAATCACGGAAAATAATAAAGGATCAACAAGAGTATGAAGACCTACACAAGGGACAATCCATTAATGATGCTCAAAGACTGAGGACACACTTCTGTGAGCTGTTATTATTCATCCGCCTTGCATGCACAAAACACAATATAGATAATATAGATGGTTTCAGAAATGAATTTTAAAAGCCAGCATGTAATTCAAGTTAAACATTTAGATACAAAAGGAATCTTATAACTTACAAATAATTCAGGTTCTTGAGACCTCCCAAAGAACTAGGTATCTCACTGCTAAATGCATTGTTGGAGAGGTCGTCAAGTGTCTGAAGTTTTCCATCTTGCCTATCACAGAAGGAATCGGACCAGAAATGGCATTATTCTGAAGCAACATGCATATTCAGTTTGCAATCCAAATATTTGAAAAGGCATGTTACAATTCCACTTGGCATGCTTTCTACACATATCAGAACTAAATCGCACTTTGCTCAGAACAAAAATTTGGAGTCGACAAATAGCAATAGGCAGCAACAAATTTCACAAAGCAATTGAAAAATCATGAATGTACAGAGTTGAGAATTTGAGAACGTCACTTTATGAGTAGTAGGGACTAGGGAAGAATGCGAGCAAATAGGTGTGGTGCGAGCGGGAGCGAACAAGGGAAGAAATAACCAGCAGAGCAAACTGAAAACACAGCGGAGCGAATTGAACGCAAACGAGGGACGGCAGAAGAAAACACATCGCTCATCTACTTGACTGTTAACAGATTTTGATTAGTCTCACAAGGGTAAAGTGTCAGTTAACTTGGAATAGAAATTAATATAGTCAAAACAATAAGCACATATTTCCATATTCTAAATCAACACTGACTGAAATGTGTGTGACCATCATTAGATGTAATCTATCCTCTTTAACTGAGAAAATCATATCTAGATTAGAAACATGATGAGTTACATAATAACTGAAAAAGTATATATTACCCAAAAATAGATTGTGACTGAAGTAATAGTCCACCTGTTTCATTGCAACAAAACAAAACATTAAAAAATTTAATAATCAAATGTTAAAAAAACAAAGATATGCATGATATGCTTCATCAAAAGTAAGAGGTAAAAATTGAAATATGCTTAATCATTGATCCCAAAGATTCTAAAAGACTTCACTCCAAAAGAAGAGAACAACTAATTGCGCTCCTACTATTTGACACATTCAGAAAATCTGTTTTCATGTACCAAACCAACAATTTAAAAGAAAGCAGATTTATGTTATAACCAGTATTCACATAGGGATATAGTCTCCAATAAATCATCAACTATTAGAGCCTTAATATACAAGTATCACCTTATTCTTTTAGAGAGAAAGAAGCTGATTATTATGTCCATAACATAAAATATTTACCCATGGATGCACTTTAGGCCGAATAATAAATCTGGCAAGAATTATAACTGAGGCAGCCTCAACACAAGACAAGAATTTTATACAGTCATAGTCCAACAAACTTAGCTCAGCAATTCAAGTTGCAAGTTTAGAGTCTGCAATGAAAATTACAAACAATTAATTTACACACTAAAAGCTTTTGACATGACAAATAAATAATCAATGAACATGTCATCTCACCTTTCGATTTTCAGAACAAATTCCAACAAACCTCCTGAAGTCCAACAATTAAATATACATAATTATTCCAATTAACTTTCTTTCAGGGGAATTAAATATTGATACTAAAAATTAAAAATATTATAAAAGAACAAATCTTCACCATAGAAAAGGGATTACAGTAGGGCTTCCAATTTGAAATTTTAGGAAGAGAGAGCGAATTGATGCATAACCTTCATTAACCAGGAAGAGAGAGCGAATTGATGCCAGCTTCCATCTTTATAACCTTCATTAACCTCAATAAACATTAGATCCATAAAAAATTGAAATCTACTCATTCAAAACAGAACATAAATTGAGATAGGATGATTTCTTCATACTTCCCACAAATTAACAAGCGATAAAAAGCAAACAAACAGAACAATATTTGCAAAATAAAAAACAGTTGGGGGGAAAGAATTCTTACGATCCAATGAGCATGGAGGAAACACCGAGCAATTGATGCTTAGAATTAGCGAGAACGAGCACAGAGAAGGAGCACGAGCATGAAGAAGGAGAACGAGCACAGAGAATTAGCTGTCACACGAAAACACATTTTAGGTTAGAAGCTCTCGACAGCGTCGCAAAACTTAGGGTTTCAAGCGAGAGCGGAGAAAACGAAAACGAAAACGAAGGGAGAGGAAGAGAGAGCGAAGATGCTTACCACTCTCACAGTGATTTCTGGACAGAAGCTTGAAGATTCTGAACAATGTTTCTAAGATTTCTGAACAAGCAAGTTTCAAGTGACAGAAGTTTAAAGACGGATTCGCGTTACAGTGAGGAAGTGTATATCGTTTCAATGTGACGGATCCTTCGAAATAATTTGCGTTACAGTGAGGAAGAGAGGAGCAAGGGTTTGTGCGAGGAAGAGAATAGGATTCGCGTGAGGAAGGGTTTGTGTGAGGAAGAAGAGAAGAGGATTCGCGTGAGGTTGTGTTTGTGCGAGAAATTAAAATTGGGTTTCGACTTTTAGCATCGGGTCTTTTAACGGCCGATGCTAAATGTACTTGCTTTGGACATTTAGCATCGGTTGTTCAAATAACCGATGCTAAAAGTATAACGTGAACTTAAACTTTTGCTTGTAATTTCAAAAATGCCACCGGTTACACATTTAGCATCGGCTGTTCAAACAACCGATGCTAAATAGTGCTTTCTAAAGTCATTTTTGCACTAGTGTGCAATCCTTAAGGATATAAAATGTTATCAATACATGAACCGAGAGTCATCAATACAATAATACCATGAGCTATTTATAATACAAAAGGGATCCCAGAGTGTTGTATATCGCAGGAGATCGGCATCCAGCACCTGCTCTGCGCCTGCCACCAAGCTAGTGGTGCAACCACTACTTCGGTACTAGCCAATGATCAGCTACCACGTCCTCATCGTTTGTCTTCTACACGGACGTGTTTGGATTGGTTCATTTTTTGTGAATCAAGAAAAATAGTTTGATCTAACGTTAAGTTAATTAATTTAACTCTAAGGAGCTATATATAAAAAATAATGTAATTATTATTTAATTAATTCCAATGTGAAACTACCAAACTTAAAATGTAGTAACATTAAAATAGAAGTGTCATGAAAAAATTAATATGGAAAAGTTGTAGAAATAACAGTTTAAAACATTTTATGTATTAAATCATAGGTAGTAACATTATATTATTACATCAAAAAAAACATTGAGTTAAAAATAAAATAAATCGCAATTTATTTGTATTTCAATTTTTAGTTGTATGATATTAATCTTTTCCTCATCCTTGCTACTAATTTTGAAAGGTAGGAAAGCTGGTGTCACTGCAAACTTCTTCATCAAACAAGTGAAGTGACATCTTTGTTGCATGCCAAGATTGAAAGAGTTGTGCACCGGTGCATTGGGTTCCAGCTTAATTAATAGAGGTGCAATGTGATAAATAATTTACTTTGTTTAGAAAAATGCATTTAAATTGATGTTATTGAATAGTAATTGAATAGTAATATAGTAAACTACAACTTTGTGTGATGTAGGTTATACTTTTTAGGTACCTGAGCTATTATTATTATCTTCTATTTGTGATATGGGTGATAAAGAAAGGTAGGGCTTGGTTCAAATTTGAGACTTGAGTAGCAATTAAATTGAGAATGGTATACAAAAGGTGACATCAGATGCTTATATTACGAATTAAAAAATGCAAGGACAGGACAATATTAATAGATACCTCCAGGCCTATTTATCTTTGTGCGATGTGGATAGTGTTTGCCTTCAAATGGCAATTAGTAACTTCAAGTTAATTACCTCAGTTCTCTTTATTTCAACTACTACTACTACAGCTGGACTCCTCATGTATGTGGTTCTCTCTCTCTCTCTCTCTCTCTCTCTCTCTCTCTCTCTCTCTCTCATTTGGGTGAATTATATCTTCTATTTTCTTCCAATTTTTTCTTGAGTTTAAGTTGGATGCATTGTTGAAGTTCATTACATGGTTTTGATCATGTTTTTATTAGGTTTAATAAAAATATTGTGCAAGTTGAAGACTAAGCATCAGGTATGTGGTTGTTTTACACCCTTTTGATATATGACCTCATATATTAACTTGATAAAACTATTGTGCAAATTTAGTCCCCTAATTATTTTTTGAGCTTATTTAATCCTCTTAAATTTTTTTCAAAGAATACTCACAATATCAAAATAAATAATTGCTTACATTTCTTCCCCCAACTAGTTTTGAATAATTACATCTCTGCCTTTCTGTTCTCCAGACGTCTAATGAATCATTATTTGAACATTAAAGGGACAAAATTTAATAATGTGCCTATATAGAGCTACATGGCCTATCTGCAAAATACATTTGTCTTATGGGTACATCTAGCTACTAATTTTTGTTTGGGTTGGGTGCATGTTAGTAGTGGGGTTGTTGAGTTGAATTTAATTGGCTCTTAATAAGGCTCTTGCCATTTGGGGTTGGTGTTGGTATGCACCAAGTTTTCTATTTAATTCTTTTCTACTTATATTACTCAATTTCTACTGGTGAGAGAGGCTTGGTAGATTTGAAGTAATATTTGGAACAAGATAATGAGAAGATAAATAGGCAGAAGAAAAATGATGATTATTTTTGAAAAGGCAAAAATGCCCTTAACTATAAATTTAAATACAACTGTTTTAATGAGAAATTATATTGTATTTATTTATTTATTAATTTTCCAATTTAATTTAATTAATTGATACCCATAAATTATCATATATGGAGTTAGTTAAATTATTATTAACCCCACCAATAATCTAAGATTAATGTAGAATAACTTATTTAACTTGTAACGTGATGTAAATTCCACAAAAATTACTAACTATCATTTAATCATAATATTAAATTAATATATATGAAAAATATCTAGATAAATTATTTCAAAAGTAAAATAAAAGAAAAAAAGAATGCAGCACACCTCCTTTATAAGCACCCCTTAGTTGCCATTTCTCTCTACACTTCCTTTAGCAACATCTTCCCAAATCCTTCTTTCTATAACTCCACCTCTACTTTTAATACATTCTTTCCACACTTAACAAAAGCAAACATTTTCCCACCTCCTGATTCTTCAATATTTTCATCCTTTCTCCCTTCAACGACATTTTCATCTAATTAAGCTTTCAGTACTTCCTCGTCTCTTTTTATTTTTTTTCATTTCTATTTCATCATCAAGAACAATTTGAAGTTAAAGCAAGATCGAGGTTTTGAGTGGAGACATTTTGGAGGAGCATTTTTAACAACTTCTCACCTTCTTCCTTTCTCAAACCGTGGCTTCCTCTCATTTTGTGGGTGAGTCAATTAATTGATTATTGTGTCCTTAACTTCACAAAATATAAGAAGCTGTCATACCAATTTAACTTCTGTATGCTTCCCTTTCTTATTTCCTAAAATACCTTAACATAGGAGATTTTAACATAGGAAAATCTTAAAGGTTGGAAAAGGTTTGATCTTTTAGAGTTAATGACATAGATCTATTGAAAAGAAATAGTTTTTACTAAGTTTAAATTATTTTCGTTGAGTTATCAATAAGTTTTTATGAGAAAATTTTGATTTTGATTTAAATTGATTTGTGAAGTTTAAATTTAAAAGAAAAATGAAATATGTTAGTGAAAAAAGTGTGAACTTTAAGGTGTTGAGAATGTTTAAAATGGTTTTATGAAAAATAGATCTAAGTTTATTAAGAAAAGAACTATCTTTTGATGAAAACTTTGCTAAAAATTTGTGACCTTTAACTATGAAGGAGAAATGTCCATGAGAGATCTCTATTTTGATGAGCTTTTAAGTTATCTTCACTTAAAAAATCCACCTTTGTTTTCAAGAACTTCATTTTGGTGAGTTTAAAAGTAAAAAGATAAAAAGTTTATGAAGTTTGTAGTTTTAAATTTTTTTTTTAATTTTTCAACTACAATGATCTAAATGTTTAAGGATCTTGTGTTTCACCTCTTGGATATTTGTTCAAGCTGCGGAGGTGTAACAAGAATTGAATCAATAAGATCTCTGAGTTTCCTTGAATTACTTTAAAATAAGTGACAAAAGTAACTAAGTTTTGATCTATAAGCCAATGGTTTTAATTAAAAAGAAAGGGGAAATCTTTTATTCTTGCTTGAGAATTTTTTTTTTAAACGGAAGAGTAAACCTTTGAAAAGACATGATTCTTTCTTGAGAAATTGATTTTTTTTAAATGGAAGAATAAGCCTTTGAAAAGAAATGATTATTTCCTCTACTCAAATTGGTTTTTCCCATAAAGTATTGATTTTTATAAGGTAGAATGATAGATTCTTAAAAAAGAAAGGGTTTTGACAAGTTTTAAGTGCTTTTGGTTTATATCCATCAAAAGACTCAAAAAGATTTAACTAGTTAGATTGAAAAGATTCTTGTATCAAATGTGTTTAAAATGATCAGAACATGTCGAATGTGGTACAAGGTGTTTAAAATGTTGACAAAGAAATAATTAAATAAGACAATATATGTATGATGCAATTCCACCAATGTTACATAAAAAAGAATATCAATAAAATTTCAATCAACAAAGTTTTTTTTAATGAGAATAAGGTTTACCATTCTCACTCTCTCACTGTTTTCTTCTAAACTCTACTCTTGCATTTGCGCGATTAATTTTAATGAGTGAATTTTCAATGTTAAGGTTTTGCAACTTTACAAGATAAATATGGTTTCGCCTTTAGATGACATCAATTCTCGTTTCTTCTTTGGTCGCTTCTCTTTTTGGCCACACGAAGAAGCCTATTTTTATGTCGAATTAAATTATTGTACTCATTTTTTCAGATACATGTTCATAGAGAAGTTGGTAATCTTGTAAGCGCTTGTTTCACTAGGAATGGAGGGAATTAGAAAAATAGCAACTATCAATCGTTGTAAGTATTTGTGGTATGTTAACTCTATTTTATACTTTTTTTACATGTTTTATGTATACAGATGAGTCACATTTAAAATTATTACTTATATATATATATATGTGTGTGTATATATATATATATATATATATATCGCACCCGACACGTCTCAGACACTTCTTTATCCTTAAAAATATATTTATTTTGACTTGGATACTTCCTAGACACACACCTCAAGTACGCTTTTTTCAATTTTTTTAGAAAAAAATTCAACTTCTTGAAATTTATACGTTGTTATACTTATTCTTAGGATATAAAACTTTTATCTTCAAAAACATTTATAAAGTTTATCTACGTTGTTTTCATGTCATTGTTTTGTAGGCAGGAGAAATTTGTGCAGCTCTTCAGACATACGTAGATGATGTATTGCTGTGTCGGTATTCCAAAGTACACTCAAGTAATAACCATGTAAGTCTAAGAAATATTTCTTATCCTTATTTGATTTTTGAGTAGAGAAGTTTTCATACAACGCCACCCTTATATTGTTATGATGTCTAATGCATTTCTCAATCACAGAAAGATGAAATGCTGCAAGAGTTAGAAGGCTTGAAAAAGCCTTTAAGTTTTTACAAGAACCGTCTTGCACAAGTTAGATTGTTATGCGATGCAAAAGATACAGAACTTCAGGTAAAGCTCTCAAACTCTTACTTTACGGAGTAAGTCTGATTTTTATCTTTCCAATATCGACACATCTTAATGGCTAAAATCGAAGAAAAAAGGAGGATGGTTAAGCTAAATAATCTAGTGAAAGAGAGAACTACCAATTAGGATACTATTTTGTCACTGATATTCATTTGTTCTTTACTTCTTGACAATACAGTTTATAAGGTGGTGGGTGTAATGCAATGCAGATTAGTTCTCTTCAATCGAAACATGAGCAAGAACGCACAGCTCTTCAATTAAAACATGAGCAAGAACGCGTAGCTCTAAAGTCTCAGGTTTCGGACCTTAAAAGAAAGCTTGATGTAGCTGAGTCTACCCTTTCAATAAAGGACTCTGAATTGGCTATGTTGAAGAACAAATTAGAAGAATTAAGAGAAATGAAAGAGGTTGTTATTTTATTCCAACATGATATGATTGATGTTGTTCACATTATTTGTTTGTGTTAAGTAAATATAATTTTTTAACAATTTCTATTTGCTTTATGAAGGATGGAGAAGAAAGGACTGACGATAGCCGCCGCCATTCAATATAGGAACTTTAGACTAATAATATATAGGAGGAGTTTACAAGTAGCTTCTAGTGTACTTCATTGCTGGCCATCTATTTTGAATTTTGGAATGTTGCCAATATCTCACAGTCTTGATACAAGGTGTATAGTTGAATCATCATCATGTATATATTTCTAATCTTTCACTCATTCACGTATAATCATCATGTATAGTTGAATCATGTATACAAGGTGTATAGTTTACCTGAATAGAGTAGTAGTTAACATATATTGACATGTTTGTCATTTACTTAGTTCTTCAATTGTATTCTTAGGATGGCTTCTTTTTGTCTTTTTATTCCTCGTCGTCTTACAAGCTGTGTGATTATTTGGGTGTATATGTTTAGTTGTTTTTAGATTCTCACTTTCTGAAAAAAAACTGTATCAAACGGATTAAAAACTTCTAAAATATGTCAAAAAACTTTAAAAATTATTATTCTCAATAAGAGCCTATATGTTAACAATTTTTAAAACCGTTTAGTTTTTCAAATTTAAAAACAAAGAAAACTTGTTTGATGAATGTTTTGAGAGTAAAGAACGAAGTTGGTCTCTGAAAATTTCTTTGCGGGTCAAATTGGTCCTTGATAATTTTTTCGGGACAGATTGGTCACTGACAATTCCAAAACGAGATATGTTAGTCCCTCCTTCCATTTAACCGTTGCCAGCACAATTAATGCCTCCTACATAGCATGTTAAGTGCCACGTTGTGACGTCAAACACCACGTAAGTGGATTTTGGGCCAAATAGGTCCCTAGCGTTACAAATTTGAAAAATGTAGATAAAGTCCCTGATTCTTTTGAGACAAATTGGCCCTGGGTCATCTTCAACCTTAAATCTCTGCTTTGTGAAACCAGAAATCATGTTTCACCCATTGAGAGAGAGAGAGGGACGCGCGCGCGCACACACACACACACAAAGAGCGAGGGATAAATCCCATTCGTTTTTTAGGAGGTAATGTAATTTTTCGCTAATGTAATTTTCGTTTTTAGGAGGTAATATAATTTTTACCTCCTAAAAATTCTCCATCCAAACACAGGGTTGGGAATTTTTAAAAACAAGCGGAGAGCAGCTTGTTTTCATTAATGGCAATTACATAAATATATTAAAGTTTCTTTTACATTCGTTCATTCATGTATGTGTCACGTTACATCATTTCATGCTTCATCGTTTTTTACTGTTTTTTTATTTATTGTTTATTAACTTATCACATCTATGTATATTTTCTTTTATTTACCTATATATATATATATATATATATATATATATAGAGAGAGAGAGAGAAATAGCACAACTAGAAAAAAGAAAATTAGAGAGGGAAAAAATCCGTCACTAAACAAGGAAAATCTGTCACTAATTGGTTTAGCGACGAACTTTGTGACGAATCCAAATTCGTAACGAAATTTGGCGTCACTAAATTATTTGCGAGGAATAACAAAATCTGTCGCTATTAGCGAGGGATAAATCCCTCACAAAATCCTAAAATCTGTCGCAAAACAGCAACAGCAAATCAGATAAAAAAAACAATTTTCCGTCAAGTTAGAAAATTCAGTCTTCATTGGCATATATTCAGACTTTATTTGCAGATATTTAGACTCAGATTCTAGTAAATCGTTTGGAAGAAGGAATGTAGTTTTCTCCTTCAAGACACAAACCCCATATTCTTTTCTTCTTGTCTACACCTCCAACAACCTCTAAGAAGATATTGTTGTCAGATTGCTCATTAGACACACTATCTCCTAGTGCCTCTTGTGAGTCTCTTTCAAGAATACGACTTTCATACTCATTCTGAAAATAAAAAATCAAATATGAGCATTTCCAAATAGTCCAAAAATAAGTAAATAATATGCATGAATCTATTCCATAAAACATATTCCAACAAGTAAATAAAGCAACAAATAAAGCAACTAAATTACCCCAATCCCAAAACAGGTGGATCACCATGCTGACATTCACACATATGATCCAATCTAACTTTTATTTACATATAAAAACAGGTTACACACTCATGTTCATACTCATGTTCACATAAATCTAGCATCAGTTGGGTTCCAGAGACGAACTAGAAATGAATATTTAGTGGAAGGTTTCAATCTAACCACAACCTAGCCTATACTGAAACATAGCAAACAAAAGCTATTGAAATGTTACAGAAATATGCTGAAAGATGGACATTGTTGAAGCACAATTGCCTTCTTGTTTCTCACCACAGACACAACTGTCTAGGATTTGGTGAAGTTTAAATTTAAAAGAAAAATGAAATGTTAGTGAAAAATGTGGGAACTTTAAGGTGTTGAGAATGTTTAAAATGGTTTTATGAAAAATAGATCTAAGTTTATTAAGAAAAGAACTATCTTTTGATGAAAATTTTGCTAAAAATTTGTGACCTTTAACTATGAAGGAGAAATGTCCATGAGCGATCTCTATTTTGATGAGGTTTTAAGTTATCTTCACTTAAAAAATCCACCTTTGTTTTCAAGAACTTCATTTTGGTGAGTTTAAAAGTAAAAAGATAAAAAGTTTATGAAGTTTGTAGTTTTGAATTTTTTTTAAAATTTTTCAACTACAATGATCTAAATGTTTAAAGATCTTGTGTTTCACCTCTTGGATATTTGTTCAAGCTGCGGAGGTGTAACAAGAATTGAATTAATAAAATCTGAGTTTCCTTGAATTACTTTAAAATAAGTGACAAAAGTAACTAAGTTTTGATCTATAAGCCAATGGTTTTAATTAAAAAGAAAGGGGAAATCTTTTATTCTTGCTTGAGATTTTTTTTTTTAAATGGAAGGGTAAACATTTGAAAAGACATGATTCTTTCTTGAGAAATTGATTTTTCTTAAATGGAAGAGTAAGCCTTTGAAAAGAAATGATTATTTCCTCTACTCAAATTGGTTTTTCCCATAAAGTATTGATTTTTATAAGGTAGAATGATAGATTCTTAAAAAAGAAAGGGTTTTGACAAGTTTTAAGTGCTTTTGGTTTATATCCATCAAAAGACTCAAAAGGATTTAGCTAGTTAGATTGAAAAGATTCTTGTATCAAATGTGTTTAAAATGATCAGAACATGTCAAATGTGGTACAAGGTGTTTAAAATGTTGACAAAGAAATAATTAAATAAGACAATATATGTATGATCAAATTCCACCAATGTTACATAAAAAAGAATATCGATAAAATTTCAATCAACAAAGTTTTTTTTAATGAGAATAAGGTTTACCCTTCTCACTCTCTCATTGTTTTCTGTTAAACTCTACAGTTGCATTTGCGCGATTAATTTTAATGAGTGAATTTTCAATGTTAAGGATCTGCAACTTTACAAGATAAATATGGTTTCGCCTTTAGATAACATCAATTCTCGTTTCTTCTTTGGTCGCTTCTCTTTTTGGCCAGACGAAGAAGCATGTTTTTATGTCGAATTAAATTATTGTACTCATTTTTTCAGATACATGTTCATAGAGAAGTTGGTAATCTTGTAAGCGCTTGTTGCACTAGGAATGGAGGGAATTGGAAAAATAGCAACTATCAATCGTTATAAGTATTTATGGTATGTTAACTCTATTTTATACTTTTTTTACATGTTTTATGTATACAGATGAGTCGCATTTCAAATTATTACTTATATATATATATATATATATATATATATATATATATATATATATATATATCACACACGACATGTCTCAGACACTTCTTTATCCTTAAAAATATCTTTTTTTTGACTTGGATACCTCCTAGACACACCTCGAGTACGCTTTTTTCAATTTTTTTAGAAAAAAATTCAACTTCTTGAAATTTATACGTTATTATACTTATTCTCCTAGACACTCGTCACAAGCTTACTTACTTTGTAAGTTTTTCTGTGTTGGACACTTATTTACGATGTCGCCCTTAAAAAATATCTTTTTTTGACTTGGATACTTCCTAGAGATTGTTTGAACACCTTTAGAACACTCTTATCATAATTCTTTATTATTTACAGGCCATAACTATTTAATCTTATTAATGAGGGCATGATCGACACATACTCTGCACTACCGGAGCTAGTGCGAGTGGTCACTGCCATATGTGGGGCCATGTATGGATCCCCATATGTGCGCCACCTGGATGGGTTTGCTATTAATAACTAGGTTAAGTTAGGAATATCCTTAATAGCAATCACAATCTTCCTTGTTCGGGCATCTCCCTCATTGAAAAGGTGGTTGGTGTT
The DNA here is from genome assembly GCA_963573325.1 of Astragalus glycyphyllos. Taxonomy (NCBI): domain Eukaryota; kingdom Viridiplantae; phylum Streptophyta; class Magnoliopsida; order Fabales; family Fabaceae; genus Astragalus; species Astragalus glycyphyllos. The sequence continues at coordinate 38,663,122 of OY754313.1, forward strand.
TTTTTCTTTTATATTGGTGATCACTTTCATGGGATTTGGCTTTCTATTGTTATTAGAAAAGTTCCCAAGGAAGACTAGCCGACAGAAAATTCTTGCACCTATACTCATCAGCCTCTATATCATTGTGGGTGCTTTGCCATTATCCAGTGTGGTTAGTGTTGATTAAATTAATATATTTAAATGCTATTTTTTATTTACTAAATTGTTTAATGTGTTAATAACGAATTTATGATTTATGTAGAAAAAAGCTTATATTGAAAAAAGCAGACAACCGATACCATTTTGGCGAACGTTGTTTTCCTTAGCTAGTGGAGTCATCTGGAAGGGGCTGCAACATCCTCCTCCGAAAATGTTCCAAACCGGGAGGGTGAGAAAGATTGCGAGGAGGGTGAAGAAGCTGCTGGAGAGAAGAAGTTGGAAAAGGAAATAAAAAAGGATGAAGAAGCTGCCGAAGAGAGGAAGCTTGATAAAGAAACAGAGAAAGATGAAGAACCTGCTGAAGAAGAGAAGAAGATGGAAAAAGAAGTGAACAAGGAAGAAGAACCTGCTGAAGAAGAGAAGAAGATGGAGTTATTTGCTACTAATAACGTGGTTAAGTTAGGAAATATCGTTAATAGCAATCACAATCTTCCTTCTTCGCGCATCTCCCTCGTTGAGAAGGCGGCCGGTGTTTATTTCTGTCATATTGATGGTCGCTTCCACAGGATTTGGCTTTCAATTGTTATTAGTAAATTTCTCAAGGAAGATTAGCCGACAGAAAATTCTTGTATATCCACTCATCGGCCTCTATGTCATTATGGGTGCTCCGCCCTTATCTAGTGTGGTTAGTATTGATTAAATTAATATATTTAAATGCTAATTTTTAGTTACTAAATTGTTTAATGTGTTAATAACGAAGTTATGATTTATGTAGAGACTAGCATATATTGAAAAAAGTAGACAACCGATACCTTTTTGGCGGACGTTGTTTACTTTAGCTAGTGGAGTCAGCTGGATATTGTGTGGTCTCGCCATTCTAGACCTGTCGATTATCGTAAGAATTTATATATATATATATATATATATATATATATATATATATATATATATAATTATTGTTTTATTTACGGATTTTATATAGAATTAAAAAACTGAATAATTGTTATTGTCAAGGTTTTTTTTGATTTGTAATTGTTATCGTCAGGTGATGTTCATTGTTGGAGTTTTGGTGAATGTGGTGCAGATGATACAGTACACCATATATCCAGTAGTGGTTAGTAATGCATTACATTAAGTACCTTTTTTTTTCTTATGTATATATTTTTAGAGTTTTATTTGATTTTATGAATTTGAAAATTGCATTTGCTATTATTAGACTGAAACTCCTCCTCCTCCTCCTTCGATTGTGGCCCTCCAAGAGGATCAACAGTCCCATTCCATTGAGGTAAATGACAACTTTCTGAGTATTTGTTTTGATTTTAGGGGAAGGGAATTTGGGGGTTGGTATATGATGTTTTAGTTTCTTTCATGCTGTTTATGTTGTCTTTTTTTCCTGTGATTTGATTTTTTTGGCTAAGTTGTATATAATGATATATTGACAAGTTTGTTATTTGTTAATAGATTCTAGAAGAAGAACATGGTGAGCAGGTAGACATCAGAGAATCAGAAATGGAAGGGGCTGCAACATTCTCTCAAAATGTTCCAAAGTAGGAGGATGAGGAACTCAGAGAAGAGCTGGAAAAGGATGAAGAAGTTGCTGGAGAAGAGAAGAAGAAGGAGAAAGAAATAGAGGAAGATGAAGAAGCTGCTGGAGAAGAGAAGAAACTTGAGAAAGAAATAGAGGAAGATGAAGAAGCTGCTGAAGAAGAGAAGAAACTTGAGAAAGAAATAGAGGAGGATGTGATTAATATTTGTTTGAGTTCCATGGAAAGTGGAAGCATCAAGGTGGCGTTAGAATTTAACTCTTAGTCTGTGATTAATATTTTTAGGAACCTGGGTTGTTTAGCAACTTTGATTGAGAATCAAAATCTCTAGTAGTATAGGAAACCTTCAAGGTTAGTTACGTAGGGTTTTATGAGGAATGCTTTTATTATAGAAAGTTAAAGAGTATGTTAAAATTAGAACATGTTGTCAACATTTCTTAAGTAGTTGTTGTCTGTAGTAGTGGTGTTGGGTTCATTACTGATGGATGCATAAGTACTTACTATGGAAAAGCTATCTCACACAGCTTCTTCAAAAATTGAGCTGCCAAAATGAGTTCCAGCTCTGTTTTATGGAATATTTTGTAGAAAAATGGTGTTGCTTAAGTTCAAGTTACAGTTCATGGCCACTAATAGATCCACAAGATGTTTTAGAGACTGCTTATAAGATGGTTCAATAAGTTGACAATAATCTCGATTGAAGTGACTTGCTTTTAACAATCATGTCAGTGTACAGAATACTGCAAAGTAACAAAGGCAATTATTTGAACCTGAAATGTAGAAGAAATTAAGTTAGTGTAAGTTACAAATTTGCTGGCACCAAAGGAAGTCAGTGAGGTGATCCCTGACTCTTTAGGCGAACCAGCTGCTGCTAGGACAGGTTCGGCCACTGCTGATGTTCCGCGACAACAGCTGTCCACGAATGCCAATGTAGGGACTATTTCGCTGCTGTTTGAAACCGAGACAGATTCCTTTACAGTTACAGCCAGAGGCGGATCCAGGATGTTAGAATAGGATGTTCCTTTTTTTTCAATGATTTAACAATTGTACGATTTTACAAAAAAAACAACAACGATAAAGTAATGTAAAAAAAAAATCAACGATAAAAGCTAACCCACCTCTAACAAGATACTTGACTGCTTCTAGTAATGCTTTCAAACGAACAAGATAATACTCTTTCTCCTGTGTAGTGTATTTTTTATAAGAAGATTCAATACTCTGTTTTTGATTCATAAGATATTCACATAACTTCACACAATTGTTATGATGACTAGTCGGTGTTGTTCTTTGATGCGCCTTTAACTTCTTTTTTTGATTCCAAATGTTAAAACCATCCTTCACAAATGCAGTTCTTTTTTTTATTCCAAATGTTGAAGACTCATTATAAAACAAATAGCAAAGAAAACAATATACATCATCCTTTTTAACACTGTACTCTAACCAATTATATTCATCAAACCAACTTGCACAAAAACTACGATTTTCCCCCGAAATCTTTCTAACAGGATACTTGGTCAATCGTATTTGGTTAGGACCATTTAAAAGGTAAGCTCTTCTTACTTCATCTTGCACATTTGGATGATACTTAAGAATTTGTTTTCTTTTCGAGGGATCCATCTCCAAATATGCCCATTTCTCAATAATATCATCATCTGTGAGTTCATGAATTTGAGTAATCGGTGGTGGACAGAGGCAGATTCAAAGGGTGTTCCTGGTGTTCCCAGGAACACCCAAACATCCTGGCTTTAGTGGTAATATACCCAATTTTTATACATTAGGTCCTAGGATCGAGTCCCAACTCCACCCTATTCTAAATTATTTTTTTTATTAAACTGTTTAACAAAACGACGTCGTTTTTGCCAGAACCCAAAAAACAGAAACACGCACGCGTTCTTCTTCCTCAAGCACGAAGTTCTTCTTCCAAGTTCCTGAGTTCCATTCTTCCTCTTCGATTCTTATTGATTCTTCGTTTCTTCTTCCTCACGCACAAATTATTACAGTCGATTGTTGTTAATTGATTTTCGATTCTGATTTGATTCATCTTCGATTTTCGTTTCAGGTAATCAGTTTTCGTTTTATTCTTCTTCTTCTTCTTCGATTCTGATTTGGGGTGTTTTTGAGTTGATTTGTGAATTGATTTTCGTAATACTGGGAATTGATTTGGGGTTTTTTTTTCCATTGATTTTCGTTGAACTGGGGTTTAATCTTCTTCTTCGACGTTTTGTTGTGAACTGATTCGGGGTTTTATTTTCCATTGATTTGTGAACTGATTTGAGGTTTTTTTTTTCCATTGATTTTTGTTGAATTGACTGTAATACTGTGAAATGATTTGTGTTTCATTGATTTCAACAGGATGCTTAGGTATTTTTCCAAGAAATCTAAAGTTTCACCACCAATTGAACCATCACTTCCACCGCCAATTCAAGATATTGTGAATGCCACGGATCTTGTCCAACATAACAAGGCAAAGTTTCAAGAAATGAGAGATGGTGGATGAGAAAAGTTTTATGAAAAAGTCATGTCTTCTTGTGGTAACCTTGAAATTGATGTGGCGGATATGGATTCACAACATGTGAAACATAACAAGTCCAAGCGTCGTTCTTCGTTGGTCACAAATTTGCATTATTTCAAACATGATTGCTTCTTGGGTATCATAGATTTGGTGTTGAAAGAGTTGAATGAACGATTTACTCTTGAAAATAATGAGTTGTTGCATTGTGTAGCATGCTTGAGTACTTGTGATTCATTTAATGCGTTTGATTCAAAATTGCTTGTGAGGTTAGCGAGATTGTATCCAGCTGACTTTGATGATGTTGATGATGTGGAGTTGTCTAGCCAACTTGATAATTATATTATGAGTGTTAAAAATGATGATAGATTTTCCAATTTGAGGGGGCTCTCAGATCTTTCTAAGACTCTTGTGCAAACAAAGAAGAACAAGACCTATAGATTTGTGTATAGGCTTCTGAAATTAGCTTTATCTTTACCGGTGGCAACCGCAAGTGTTGAGCGAGTATTTTCAGGAATGAAGTATGTGAAGGATGAATTGAGAAGTAGGATGTCTAACCCTTGGCTTAATGATTGTTTGGTGACATTTGTGGAGAATGATGTTTTTAGCACAGTCGATGATTTAGAAATCATCAAACGCTTCCAGGCTACGAGAAAGAGGAAAATGCAATTAAACTTGGATTAAAAGGTACTTTATTTTGGAACATTACTTTATCGTTGATTTTTTTTTGAATATTACTTTATCGTTGTTTTTTTTTGTAAAATTGTACAATTGTTAAATTATTGAAAAAAAAAAGGAACACCCTATGCTAAAATCCTGGATCCGCCCCCGGTGGTGGAATTGATTGGTCATGATCTTGTGGAATTGGTGGTGGAATTGGTTGGTCATGGTCTTGTGGAATTGGTTGGTCGTGATCTTATGGATTTGGTGGTGGAAGCGGTGGCGGATTTGGTGGAACTTTGGGTTTCTTGGAAAAATACCTAAGCACTCTATTCAATGAAAAATCAATAAACAAAGTAACGAAAAACCATTTAATAATAAATAAATAAAATTAATAAATTATTACCGTTCAAATTCACATAATCAAATGAATGTATGAACTCAAATTCACATAATCAAAAATGAATAAACAAATGTATGAACTCAAACATTTTCACAGAAGAAGAGTGAAGAACAGAAGAAGAAGGTTGTGCGTGAAGTTAGAACATGCGTGAAGAAGGGACGCGAAACAACGTCGTTTCGTGGGGAGCAATTTAAAAGGAAAAAAAACTCTAAAAGTGGGTTCCCTTGGATTCGAACCTGTGACCTATTGTATAAAATTTGGGGGTATTACCAATTTTGTGGGAGTAGTCTTTATTTCAACTACTACTACACAGCTGGATTCCTCCAACATTTTCACATTAAACGACTAGTTTGAAATAAGAAAATGATAGATGATTTTCACACTAAATTAAACTACTAGTTTGAAATAAAATAAAATAAATGAGAAAGAAAAGAATTGGTGAGGCCTCCTAGCCTTCATTTCTTCTATAAATTGCAATATAACATTAAAACCACATACAGCATCATCCTCATTCAGAGCATTCCATTCTTCAACACAAAACCCATAAGTATGATACTTCTTCACCAAGAGATTTTGGTAGTCTTCTTCACATTCACATCTTAATGTTTTCTTTTCTACTTACCTTTTAGTGAGTGGCAAAAAGAATCAATCATCCTTTAAAACCAATTCAAATCACCTCAGATCAAGCTAGGTACCATTCAATTTGGGTGAATTATATCTTCTATTTTCTTTCAATTTTCTTGAGTTTAAGTTGGATGCATTGTTGAAGTTGATTACATGGTTTTGATCATGTTTTTATTAGGTTTAATAAAAGTATTGTGCAAGTTGAAGACTAAGCATCAGGTAAGTATGTGGTTGTTTTACACCCTTTTGATATATGACGTCATATATTTAACTTGATAAAACTATTATGCAAATTTAGTCCCCTAATTATTTTTTGAGCTTATTTAATCCTCTTAATTTTTTTCCAAACAATACTCACAAGACCAAAATAAATAATTGCTTACATTTCTTCCCCCAATTAGTTTTGAATAATTACATTTCTGCCTTTGTTCTCCAAACATCTAATGAATCATTTGAACATGAAAGGGACAAATAATTAAGACACCAACGTTTTATATCAATTTCCTAAACTTTCTTCCTTGTATTCAACTTAATTGAAGGAACATGTGATCACAGTTCAGTAAATATTAATGTCCCTATGTCCAAATCCTTTGTTTTGAAGGCACCAAAATGACTTGTGTGTAAGCTCATGGTTGTTCAGCTTTGCCTTTACCACTGTCTGAGTTGATCTATTTATGATAATATTTAATTTAACTTGTTAGAAATAATTAACAACTCAATGTGTTCTCATTTGTAGATAATTTTCTGCTAATCCTTTTAGTTTTAAAACTGCAATAATGTGCCTATATATGCTAGTTTTATATCACAGTGGTAGTAGCTACATGGGCTAGTTTTAAATTAATAATGTGCCTATATATAGCAACATGGGCTATCTGCAAAATACATTTGTCTTACATAGGAAAATTAAAATATTTCTTCCAACGAATGATATACATATTCAAGTTTTATTCTACACTTTTACGTTTTTTGATTCAACTTAATTATTTTCAGGCTTAAAATTAAAATGTGGGCTTCCAATAATAAGGTTGTGGAGTATGGACCGCATTTTGTACTTCACCTTATTAGTGAGTTATTTATTTATTTATTTATTTATTTATGTATTGCAAAATATACTGCTCATTGGTACATACGTGCTTTTCCATAGAGCTGCTAAACCTCGAGTAATTATTGTGTGGGCACTAACCCAACACATCATCTTGGGCACAACAATTTAAAGTAGAACACATTCTAAAGACAAAAAAAACCACGTGGTTAATCTTTAATTTTCTTTTTTCAATTTACTTTTGTGGATTTTTCTTTCTCTCTCCTAAGCTTCATCCAACAATATCCCCAACATGAAAATTTTCAACATGCCCTAAGTTGTTATGTCTGTGACAAGCTATGGTGTTGAACAATACCACCAGAAATTGAGCGCTGAGTTGTTATGTCAGGTTTAATGATACTAGAGAAATCGATTTTGGGTAGGGTTCACGGGAGAGAAAGAAGAGTTAACAAAAAATTTAAAATAATAAAGATGAAAAGTTAATCACGTGACTTTTATCACTCTTTAATGGGTTGTGTCCAAGAGCGATGTATTGGGTTGGGGCTACTCACGCAAGAATTAATTTGCTGAAGATTTAACTTTCTCATATGTGTGTGTGTGTAAATACAAATATTCACATTTTTTTTCTTGGTTTCAGCACTCATCGCCTTCATTGTGGTATTTTCGGCAATCATGTAAGTTTCTTCTTTTTCATTATTTTAACCCTTTGTTTGGATGTGAAGAGAAAATAAAATGGAATGAAAGTGAGTAGAATGTAAGAAGAAAGTGAGATGATTATTTGCTAGGAGTAAAAGTGAATATATATATATATATATATATATATATATTATGCATGTTTATATTATATTTATTATATTAATTTATATAGTTACGTCCCAAACAATTTGGAGGCCCCAATAAATATTTAAAATTGGGCTCCTAATTATACTTTTGTCAAATGAATATCAAAACTTAATTTTCATCATGGTCACTTTCCTCATATTTTTTGTTACCATGCTTCTTTTTTTCGATCCCAACACAGCTCCCATGCCCTTCTTATACCATCAATTTTTAATTGTATTGCAAACCATCATTATTCAATTTTAAAATAAATGAAAAACATAATCATTGCAGAGTTACTAAAGGAAGTCGTCTGAAATTTGACATCTACACATGATGGCATCATAAAATAGTAAAATTAAGCATTAGTTACTGATTATCAGCCAGTCATAGAAGTAAACATGACTGGATGATCGCTCAAGTTTAACTGTTTAATTCTATACAGATTCAAATGGAGAAAAATTCACAAGAACAAATCTGCAGGGGATAACCACCTGCGTCCCCTGTTGGTAGTGCTAACGAACACGTTGTTCGGGGTCCTTTACGGGTGTTCGATGTCTACTAGGCGTGCGTTCCTTGTGACGTTCCTAAATGGTATAGAGAGCATAATTTTAATACTCTACATCATATCGCTTATAAGGCTCAGTGACGCCACCGACCAAAGAAGAAGATATGTAACCTTCTTGGTGTTCATCTTCGTGGCGATTGTCTGGATCACCCCTATGGCATATTCGTTGATAGAGATTGAAGACTTCCAAATGCGACATGACGCGTGTGGTAGGTTTTTCAGGCAACAAATATTTTCGCAAATTTTGCGTGATTCCTGATATGGTTAGTAATACTGTTTCTAATTAATTTATCACATCATTAAATTGATTTGTGTATTAGTGTTTTATTTATTAACTTGGTGGGTGCAGAAACGGGCATGGAAAACAAAATCTGCGAAGCACTTGTCAGTGTTCTGGATCTTTGTGACGCTCTTCAATGGCATTATCTGGAGCGTGTTGGGCTTAATCCCATTAGACATATATATTCTTGTAAGTAAATTATTTTGATAATTAAAGCAATTAAAAAAATGTTGTTTGTTACTAATTAAAAAGTTTTGTTAATGTCAGGTACCAAATCTGTTTGAGGTTGTGTCTTCGGTGGTGCAGTTGCTAGTATATTTAGTATACATGAATTCAGTGAGTATCATTTAGCACAACTATCCCAATTTTTTATAACAAAGAGACAAGAGGTGAGGAGGTGCAAGGTCTTCATGTAGTTTCATTTAGCAAAATTTCTAAAACACCACCTCTTGTCTCTTCTCCTAATTTGCTCCTCACCCTCAAACAAACAAAATACATGCAAAATATACCCTTTACGTGTCCATTAGACGAAACACTAGCACTAACAATATTGTTTTTGTATGTTGTTTTAGCCGCCACTAAAGCCAACATGGGAGTATTATGATCAGAGATTCGTCATCCAGGCCGGTTAGTTAATACTAAAATGATTTTAATTTTATATATAGTTAGTTAATTAATTAAATCTTATTTTTAGAAATTAATTGTTTAAGTTTTTTTAATATCTTATGGAAAATATGTACATTTAGTGATTAGTGACTTAGTATGTTTAATAACTTTGTTAATATATTTAATTACATGGTAGAATTTACCTATGTAATTATGTTTAGTAAATTAGGTAATAAATTTGATTAATCACTTATTTGTTCTTCGATATCATTTGTTTGTTTATTATACTAGCTTATAAAAATGCAACTATTTATATTAGTTGTTATGTTATTTTATGGTTGTAATATTTTTGTTGTTGTGTTTTTAAATATCTTTTAAAAATATGTTTAGGTACTTAGCTTCAACCCATTGTTCCACCAAGGGAAGGAGTGGCGCACTCCTGAAGTTAAGAAGAGGGAGCAACACACAAGAACATTTTCAGCCCCTCCACTTAGGTTTTAAAATTTTTGAGCTGACATGTCTTTTATTTAAAAGAAAACTGAAGTAAAGTGCAATTGTCGGGTTTAGGACTCTTGTTTTGATGATGTGCCAATCTTTGACCAATTACTAGTGTGTAAATTATTTATATTACTGGTGCATGTTTATTAAACCTTGTTGTATTTGTATATAATAAGACATTTATAAATGCAAACATTTTTGAAGAATGCCTTAACCATTATAGGTCAACTAACTTTTTCACACGTTTTATGTTTTAAGAACTGAATTAGAGATCGACCGACGTGATCTCGAAGCCATGATTCAATAACTGCTCGACCCACCAAAGACATGGTTGGTTTTCAATTCATTCAAATGTTGTGCATTGCCAACCCATGCATAAGGAAAGCTTAATAGTAACCCTCCATTCCCTTCTATTTCCCCCCAAAACCCTACTTTCCAACCAAAACCTAAAGTAGAGAACAAACAGAATATTACTGCCTAAAAGTAGTCACAGCATGATTGTAATTTCATAGAGAAATCAACAACAGACATTAATTGTATACACCACCATCTATGAATATATCCATTATCAGTAGGCCAATTATCTTTAAACAGATGACTGGATCCCAATGATACCTGTGATCAACAATTAGCAATTTGTCAGCCTTCACTCAACATATCAACCAAGAAATAACAGGTCATATTAAACTAAATTCAGCTTTATGACATCATATGCTACCATTTCTTTAATGCAGAGCTTAACCTAATTTATTAACTTATTGTAATAGATACAAAGGTTTGGGTTGAGGGATACAAGATAACTAGTTCAGTGCTGCCAGATCGTGCGAAGTGTATGCATTCAATTTCAGTTTCAATCGCTCAGCAGGAACAACGTTCATGTTTCTCCAAGCAGCATCAGTCCCACTCATGTTCTCAAAATTTAGTAATAGAACCCAACCAGAGTTAAAAGGACAAAACTGAGAGACTTTGTATTAATTAAGAGCAGAGGAGTATTCCCATTTGAATTACAATAAAACAGCAATTGAAATTGCAATGGATGGAGGAATAACCTCCTTGAAGAAATGGAAAAAGACAAAGAAAGGTAAATGAGACTCCAATGGAATCCCCCCTACTGAGAAGAGAACAATCTCTCACACTCTCAGTCCCAATTTCCTTTCAATTGCGAGATACCCTCCTTATGTATATTCTCCTCCCTCTGTCCCTGATTCTTTCAAACTTCTCACTCAATCTAGTGCTGCCACCTGGCCATCCGGTTATTCCCCTCCTCATCATTCACCTTTCCTATTTTACCCCTCCTTCTAAGACATATCATTCAGAATACCAGTATCCCTCACATCAAAGTCCATTTGTGCCTTCCTAGTTCCTACTCACAAAGCTTGGGATCAAATTCTCCAGCCTCAACATCGGGCTTATCCCCCAGTTTTCAAACAACACATTACCAGTAGTAGCATCCAGTTCGGCAATAACCGCACGAAAAGCAAAAGCTGTAGCATTATGATACAATGCTGAACACAGTGTAATGTAGCACATATAAGGGTATGGGATTAGAAATGAGACTCACAAATGAAGGTTTTTCAATTAGGACACCTCAGCAGCATCTAGAAGCACTAGAATATTTTCTGTTATAACAGCTCATTCACTAATCATACTAATAGTTTCTGTTCAATTTCTTTGTAATTAGATTTCACCACTTGGCATAAGATCCATGTGTGTAGGCTGCCAAGCTGAGGGTTAAATACCCATCCAACTCAATGAAACAGTAAGCAAAAATTATCCAAAGTTTCTTTTCTTATTCAATTTCTTCTCTCTAAACTTTCTGGAGTCCACCCAACTCGAATAGGGTCGTATCACATTAGCAACCATCAATTCCTTCATCCTAGCATAAGGCATACGCGTCAACTGCAAGTACCTTGTAATTAATTCGTGGTGGGCATTAGCACGACCAGTGTCAGGAGCTAACATATTAAATCCTAAGCCCCAGGGGATTAGCAACCTCTGATCAGCTCTGAGATACTCGACCTCAACAGTCTGTTCCTTGAAATTCACTCCCCCATTAATCATAGTGAGATGAAGACCAGACATAATACCTTCATCGTACTCAACTAACCCAAAACGTAAGATAGGTGAATAGGCATCTGCCTATGTGCGGCTTCACGATCACGCGGAGCCAGAGCTTGTCGTGCAACATCACTTGAAAGCAAGCGTGACAGCAAGTTGTTCTCATGATCGCCAGCTGTCATGGTAATCCAGTTAGTCTATCCGCATTATGCAGGGTTAACACATCAATGTTAATATGGGTTCAACTATAACAACGGGTTCAACTATAACAACCAAAAGTCCCGATGTAAACAGGGAGCGTCCTACAATTAATAACTCCAGCGACTGAATTGATAATGTCCTACAATTTCAATCACCAAATTGGAGATTCACTCATAACTTATTATGGTAGGAGTCAAGGTTTTTCTATCATCCTGACTCAAACTGTGTTTACAGGACCCTACCAATTTAATATTTTGGACAGGAAAAATTTCATATCATGGAGAACTGTTGACAAATTATGTACGCAATGGATTAAACTCCTGGAGTAGATCATAAGTTATTAATGGGAATTTCTATCCAGAGACAATCTGAATAACAGAAGTATTACCACATGCTATTCTAGCACCTGCGTTCCCAGTAGTCTTGCTGAGTTCATGTCCACCTGTTTCATTATTAAACAAAAAATACATAAACATGGTGATAAGATACAATAACAAAGTAGTAAAAGTTGTTATGAACCTGAGAGGAGAAATTGGAACACACACACGCCTCTAACTGTGTAACTTCTGCAGACTAACTAGCTTCTCAAACTCTAATTGTCACTCTTCCCTCTATCCTAATGGTATTAATTTATAGATAAATGCTAACATGCCACCGGAAGTGGTGAACAGAACAGTAGTCCATTCTGGACTTCAGAATTCCAAAGCATCTCAGAAAAAAAAAGCACATCTCTATTCTCTAGTCTGCTAGCTCAAACAAAACTCAGCATTGGAGTAATATATGTCGCATTTGCACACACATTCTTTTAACGAGAAAATACCCACTCAGCCATTGGAATTACACTCCATCGCAGTTAAGTCACTAAAATTTATATGGCGAGTTCTAGCACGGACCACCTTGATAGGGTGGTTTATCATGCACAAGTACGTAATGATTAACTAAAACTTCAATGATGGCCAAGGTCGTTCTTCGAGAGCAGAAGCTCGAGGTCTAGCTCTTCATCATGACTAAAATGGTGACTTGATTAGTGCTAGTTCGACAAAAAACAAGAGAAACAAATATGAATGTCTCAAAAAAAACTAACTCATTTGTTTCCCTTATTTTTGTCGAATGAGCACCGATCGAGTGACCATTTACCTGTGATGACGAGCATGACCACAAGCTTCAGCTTCAGAGGAACTATGTCGGTCATTGTTGAAGTTTCAACTTTCAAATGACCTTCAGGTCCTTGTTCATGGTGGACCACCTTGATAGGTTGTCCATGGTCGAACCCGCCAAACTTATGTGTACAAGTTGGTCCCTGGATAAATAAAATTTGTATCATGTTGGACCTTTTTGTGTCTCAATTCAGTCCCTAAAAAAAACAACTTGATACAGATTTGTCAATTATTCAAGGTCTATTGATACAGATTTGTCAATTAATCAAAGTATGATATACAGATAAATAAATTAGAATATTAAACTGTGAGTAAGGTTAATTCAAAGGCTAAATTGCCTATTTTACTTTGTCACAAACCTTGTGTTGAAGCACAAATGTTCAACATACAAAAGAAGTGCATAGTTCGCAGCTAAAAAGAAACTCATAGTTGAAGTTTAACATAGCAAAACATGCAAATAAATCCACAGTTAAGCAATATCTAGAGGTTCATGACTTGTTATGGCAATGCTGCAGTAAACTAAAACGACTATACAGAGCACTAATCAAAACATATCAAGGCCTGAAAAACATGAATCATTTGAAGCACACAACACTAGATAGTCATTAGATCACTACATAACTTATCTCACCAATGGAGTTAACTTACTCCGTAAAATGCTTTTGTATTCCCTTAATGACAGAACATATTAATACGAAAAAGTAGGCATCAGATATGAGGAGGACACATATGCAGCTAAGCTAAGCCATAAAATATAGGGATGGTCCATGCAAGAAGTCTTCACTCTATGCTAGGGCTGGTCCAAGGCAAGAGACCTCAAAGTGAACAAAACTGTGGCCTCATGTGCAATTTTTGTTAGGTATCAGAATTGAAGTAAGGCCAAAACACTAGTGGGTTGTAAAGAGGGCTGACTGGAGTGGACTGAGAGCCTAAAGCAAGGGCTTGTCCGGCCTTACACTTCGGCCGGGGCTTCTTTAAGCTTTCCATATAAGGTACTCAATAATTTTTGAAAGAAATAAAGTACTCATTACATTTTTTTTTTTTTTACTGAGGTACTCATTACATCTTATTATTATCGAAAAAGTATTCCAACGAACAATAGTATATACAAATAACATTAATAGGAAAAAATAAACACTATACTTCACAGTGGAATAAGCAACAAAACCCGATCAAACAAGTTCATCCATCTTGGGACCAAAATTCTAAAATCTCACCCTTTCCAAGATCATCAGGATCAGCATGCACAACAACAGCCCTTCCAAGTATGGAATGAACTCCATTCAGTGGAATCTACATATTGAGAGTGAGAAAGGAAATGAGTAAGTAAAGTGAATCTGGATTTAATTAAACTACATTCAAAGTTCAGTAATGAAAAATGTAAAGGAAAAAGTTAGTGTTGGAGAACACAAGCACATTAGGACACATGATTGAATTTTTTTTGCAGGTAAGTAAATCAGATCAAGTGGGATGATTCTAAAAGCATAGAGTGAATGAAACTAACCAAAAATCAATTATTTACCTTTCCATCTGTGATAGAAATCTCAGCAACTCCTGCAAAAACAGAAAACTCATGGGAGATCTCCCAGGGGACAACTCATACCAATTGTCAGATATCAAAATAAATTAGAAACAAGGAAGCAGATTATACCATCAGGGCCTGCAACAATGTTACCCAAATCACCGGCGTGACGCTCATCATCTGTAGGAGCTCCATGATCCTTCTTAAGTGGATTGAAGTGAGGTCCTGAGGCAAAGAAGTCAAAGCCAAAAAAGACCTATGATTGGTTTTAATTATTACTTTTGGTATTAATTATTACTTTTATTTTCAAAAATTATTGCTTTTACTGGAAATCAGCTCCATCTAATGTTTGGTTTTAGTTATTACTTTTTTTCAAAAATTACTACTCCCCCTTTTCAAAAGCCCTATGATTGAACTAATTATAAATCATCAATTAGAAAGAAAAAAACAGATTAATACAAGAATGACTTGAAATTGTTTAGTTTATGATTTTTTGTATTGTTTTTAGTTCCTATTTGCATGAATAATTACAAAAACTATCAGACTTCCATCCTAATTAACCCTAACAAAAACATTATGTTAAATATTTGTAATTGACCAATCTTAATTATTCCCTCTCTGTATATATAAAATTGGTGATATAATATAATAATGTTAGAGAAAGAGAAGAGTGGAAAAGAAACCAGTGGAATTGCAGCCATTGGTGGTGTCACCAAGAGCATGAATATGAAAGCCATGAAGACCTGGAGACAATCCTGTTATCCTTCCTTTTACATGTGTATTATTCCCTTCACAATTAATCAATCAAAAATCATAATTAATTACAATTAAACCAATAGAGATGCATAATTAATTAAACAAAAAAGAAGATAAGATGAGAGAGAGAACCATTGGGGTGTTGAACAAACTGAAGAGAACCCCTAACGTTGGTATCTCCGGTGATGAGAGCTATAGCTTTGATAGTCCCCTTGGAACCTTCCATTTCATAGCACTGTCGTTTTGGGCTCTGCGTTTTTCGGTGAGTCTATTTGGAAAACAAAAAAGAAGTGATGATAAAAGGAAACCACAGATTCAGAGGACAAAATCATAAAAGGGGTCCATTTTTTTAATTATTCTCTTCTTCTGAAATAAGAAAACATTAACCAGAATATCTATACCTATATATAAAGGAGATTCATTTTGTAACTGATATTTTTGGTGTCAGATTTTTCTGATCAAAATACTCTTATAACTACCCACTAACATTATTTCACTATATTATTATTTATTATTTATATATTATTTATCTATTACTTCTATAACCACCCATCAATCCACCAACACATGAAAGACGGGCCTTTCGGGCCCGTCTTTCCCCCTAGTTTATTATAGACTAAACTACTTATGTTAAATGGAAGTGGAGGGACCACGATCGACTGCATTTTGACTGCAGCAATCACAACATTTACATCGCTTAGAACATTAGATTAGTGAGATGTTAAAAGATAATATGTGTGTTAAGGACTAAATATAAGTGGTAAGTTAATCATTTGGGATAGTGTAAATTCATTCTATTGAAAATTTTCATAAATATTTAGGATAGTCTAAATTCACATTTAAAAATGGTGAAATAATTAATTTTGGTATTAGTGCTTTTTAAAAACTCAATTACAATTATCTCTTGATTTATTAAAGATATAACTTGAAATACGATAACTAATTTTTTTAAACATAAGATATCCTATGACACTCAAAACAAAGGGAACACGCACCCAAGGTCAATGCTCATAAACACCATTTTTAGCTACGCTTTTACACCAATTCAAAGAGTGGATACACCACCATCAAAATCTCATAGAACCTTTAAGAACAAACTCAAGGCGCAACAGAGACATATACAAGGTCACAAGCTCCTTAGCAAGGCCGAAACACTGCAAACACTGTCGCACACCCACCACCCACGATAGCTAAATTAGCATTGAGGTTTTGGACAAAATTTAAGGCTAAAATAAAATATTAAATAAATTTGAGACGGGAACAATAAGTTAAGGAACACATATTTCGCTTATCAACAAAAAGGGAATGAATATCTCTCTTGGGATTCCTAATGAAAATAGAGAATGAAATGGAAATACTCAAGACCACGTCACTCATGAGGTATTCTCGATTGTTAACCACCAGATACTAAGCATTTCTCTTCTTTTTCTTTTCATTCAAAAGTAGATTATTACTAACAAAAAACTAGAAAAGTGATAGTGCAAAGGGTATTCCCTACGTATGATCTCTGGAACAACTTTTAAATATGACTTCCAAAGAAATATATTATAAGCATATTCCCTACGTATCTCATACGTATTAGTATTTTTGTAAACTTTTTGGTCCAAATAGCATTTTTCATATTAAAATCTTGTTGATTTTGTATATAATACAACATTTGTAATATTTGTGCACTCACAATTTAAAAGGAAGAGCACTTAATTCGCCTTGTTTACGATATAAATAATATTTGTGCACAGAGACAATACTGTCAGCACTCACATTTGATTCTAGGTGTCCTCCTTCAAAATCTTTCTTTGGCATACATGAAAATAAAGAGTCTTCTTGTGAGGCATCCACGTGTAAACTAGTGGACTGCTCCATTGGAAAATGCTTTAGTGCTTTGGCATACATGACAATAAAGAGCCTTGTTTAACATCAATTGGTAATTTAATGTTAAATGCTTTAGTGCTTTCCATTGGAAAACTTGACAAGCTCTCATAGTTTTGTTTGCTCTCAAAAGTCAAAGCTTGAATATTTAAAACCTCTCTGATGCTTTAGCCTTGTGGAAGCAATAGAGGCATCCTGTTTACTATCTTCAACACTAGCAGCATAATCTTCATGATAATTAGCAGCAAATGCAGATGAAGCAATTGAGTGAGGGCGCAAATGGCGAGGTTGAAGATTTTGATTGGCAGAAAGGGATCGAATCAGTCACACTCATGTTCTCCAAATTCAGAATACCAGTATCCCTCACATCAAAGTTCATTTGTGCCTTCCTACTCACAAACATATAAACCAGATCAACAACATGCTTGGGATCGAATCAGATTCTCCAGCCCCGCCATCGGGATTATCGCCCCAGTTTTGTAACAATTCCTTCATCCTAGCATAATTAATTCTTGGAGAGCATTAGCACGACCAGTGCCAGGAGCTATGGATTCGGTCCTAACCCCTAGAGGATAAGCAACCTCTGATCAGCTCTGAGATACTCGACCTCAACAGTCTGTTCCTTGAGATTCACTCTTCCATTAATCGTAGTGAGACAAAGACTAGCCATTATACCTTCATCGTACTCTACGTAACTCAAAACATCAGATAGGTGATTAGGCATCTGCCTATGTGTGGCTTTACGATCACACAGAGCCAGAGCTTGTCGTGCAACATCACTTGAAAGCAAGCACGACAGCAAGTTGTTCTCATGATCGTCTGCCATGGTAATTCAGTTAGTCTATTCACAGTATGCAGGGTTAACACAGCAATGTTAATATGGTAACAACCAAAAATCCCGATGTAAACAAGGAGTGTCGTGCAGTTAATAACTGCAGAGACTGAATTGACAATGTCCTACGATTTCAATGACTAAATTGGTGTTTCACTCATAACTTATTTATGAGTCAAGGTGCTTTTATCATCCTGACTCAAACTGTGTTTACAGGATTCTAAGCTACTGAAAACGTAGATCATAAGTTATTAATGGGAATTCATATCCAGATACAATCTGAATAACAGAAGTATTACCACATGCTACTCTAGCACCTGCATTCCCAGTAGTCTTGCTGAGTTCATGTCCACCTGTTTCATTATAAAACAAAACATACATAAACATGGTGATAAGATACAAAAACAAAGCAGTGAAAGTTGTTGTTGTGAACCTGATAGGAGAAATGGGAAACTTATAGAAACAAATAAAACAAACGAACAATTTTAATGAAGGATTGAGAATAGGAGAGAGGCCTCTCCTCTAGGGTTTTTCCCATCACAAAGAATTTCTCCTTTCACACAAACTCCCTATATATTATAAATACACACACACACACACACAAACTGTGTAACTTCTGCAGACTAACATGCCACAGCAAGTGATGAACAGAACAGTAGTCCATTCTGCACTTCAGAATTATCAAAAACTTCAATGATGGCCAACGTCATTCTTTGAAGGCAGAAGCTCATGGTCTTGCTCGTCATCATGACTAAAGTGGGGACTTGACTAGTGCTAGTTCGACAAAAAACAAGAGAAACAAATATGAATGTCTCAAAATTCAACTCATTTGCTCAAGTCGTAATGGCGAGCATGACCATGGTAAGACCCACCACACTTATGTGTACAAGTTGGTCCTTGGATAAATAAATTTGTATCATGTTGGTCCTTTTTTTGTATCTCAATTCAGTCCCTAAAAAGGACCAACTTGATACAGAATTGTCAATTATTCAAGGTCTATTGATAAAGGTTTGTAAGTTATTTAAGGTATAATATGCAAATAAATAAATTAAAAGATTAAACTGTGAGTAAAGGATAATTCAAGGACTAAATTGCCAATTTTACTTCTCACAAACCTTGTGTTGAAGCACATATGTTCAATATACAAAACAAGTGTATAGTTCGGAGCTAAAGAGCAAGTCATAGTTGAGTTTTACACAGCAGAACATGCACATCTATTTACAATTAAGCAACAACTCGAGGTTCATGACATATTATGGCATTGCTGCAGTAAACTAAAACGACTATACAGAGCACTAATCAAAACATATCAAGGTGCTCATTACATCGTATTATTAATTTATTATCGAAAAGTATTCCAATGAACAATAGTATATACCAATAACATTAATAGTGGAAAATAAACACTATACTTCAAAGTGGAAAGAGGAGCAAAACCCAATCAAACAGGTTCACCCATCTTGGGACCAAAATTATAAAATCTTACCCCTTCCAAGATCATCAGGATCAGCATGCACAACAACAGCCCTTCCAAGTATGGAATGAACTCCAATCAGTGGAATCTACATATTGAGAGTGAGAAAGGAAATGAGTAAGTAAAGTGATTCTGGATTTAATTAAACTACATTCAAAGTTCAGTAATGAAAAATGTAAAGGAAAAAGTTAGTGTTGGAGAACACAAGCACCTTAGGACACATGATTGAATTTTTTTTGCTGATTAAGTAACATGATTCTAAAAGCACAAAGAGAATGAAACTAGCCAAAAATCAATTATTTACCTTTCCATCTGTGATAGAAATCTCAGCAACTCCTGCAAAAACAGAAAACTCATGGGAGATCTCCCAGGGGACAACTCATACCAATTGCCAGATATCAAAATAAATTAGAAACAAGGAAGCAGATTATACCATCAGGGCCTGCAACAATGTTACCCAAATCACCGGCATGACGCTCATCATCTGTAGGAGCTCCACGATCCTTCTTCAGTGGATTGAAGTGAGGTCCTGAGGTAAAGAAGTCAAAGCCAAAAATGAACTGAAATACTTGCATTTTTGGCTTAGATTCATTCTAAGGAAAAAATTAGTCTTCTTTTTTTCTTTTCTTTTCAAATGTTTGGTTTTAATTATTACTTCCTCTTTTCAAAAGCCCAATGATTGAATTAATTATAAATCAATTAGAAAAAAAACATATTAATAGAAATGACTTGATATTGTTTGGTTTATAATTTTTTGTATTGTTTTTAGTTCCTATTTGCATCAACAATTACAAAAACTATCACACTTCCATCCTAATTAACCCTAACTAAAACATTATGTTAAACATTTGTAACTTTCCTTTCAAACTGTTACCAATCTTAATTATTCTCTCTCTCTCTCTCTCTATATATATATATATATAAAATTGGTGATATGTATAATGTTAGAGAAAGAGAAGAGTGGAAAACAAACCAGTGGAGTTGCAGCCATTGGTGGTGTCACCAAGAGCATGAATATGAAAGCCATGAAGACCTGGAGACAATCCTGTTATCCTTCCTTTTACATGTGTATTATTCCCTGCACAATTAATTAATCAAAAATCACAATTAATTACAATGAAACCAATAGAGATGCATAATTAAATAAACGAAAAAGAAGATAAGACGAGAGAGAGAGAGAGAGAGAGAGTGCTCACGAATCTGGCAAAAAAACCATGTGGGGGTAAAAAAAAAATTTATTTACCAAAATAATGCACTTTGTGGGTTATTTACCAAAGTGGGCAAATTTTTTTTATAGTTCAGAAGTCGCCCCCCAGGGTGACTTCTGAACTGTTTTTTGCAATTTTTTTTTAAAATGCAGTTCAGAAGTCGCCCCCCCCAGGGGGACTTCTGAACTGTGTTTCGCAAATTTTTTTTAAAATACAGTTCAGAAGTCGCCCCCCCAGGGTGACTTCTGAACTGTGTTTCGCAATTTTTTTTTTAAATACAGTTCAGAAGTCGCCCCCCCAGGGTGACTTCTGAACTGTGTTTTTTTAATTTTTCAATAATTATATATTAATATATAAATATCTAAATTAATTTATTTTAAATAAAACAATAGTATTTAGATAATTAATAATTGTAATCCAAATTTCCTAATTTAATTGAAGGGTCAGAAAGAAATATTACAACACAATAATTTATTTAAAAGACCAACCGAAAATTACAATAGTTATTTAAAAGAGTAATCCGAAATATTACAACACATTAATTGCGGTTAGGACAGTTGTTTCTGTTGTGACCCTCATTTCTACAAATTCCGCATCTTCTGGTGCGTGTACCCCTTTCTCTTTGATCCATCTCTGTACGAATACGGGTAGACTGTGGACGACCCTTTTTATCTCTCCGTTTAGTGGGATCATGCTTTAGTTCTAAAGTATTGAAATAAGGCCATGACGTCTCAGTTGGCAAGGGTGGGAACTCGACAATGTAAGTATTGAAAACATTCTCCATTGTGTACGGTGGATCCACAAATTGCATGTGGTCGTAATTGCATTTTGAGCATGCTGCGATGACATGTGAACAAGGGTAGTGAAGTGCCTGGAATTCCCCACACTCACACGTTTTTGCTCTGAAGTTCACCACGAATGTTCGCGCAGGTCTACCACTTTGTGGTCGTACAAGTTCTTCAACTCGGAACAATTGTTGGGCACGATCGTGAACCGCGACGTTATGGGTTTTTGAGACATTTATGTTCCTGGCAATATTTTCCAACAATTTTTCAGAGTACATAGTTCCGGACGTCAACATTGCCTGTGCCTGTGTTCCCCTTTTGACGAAAACCTCGTTCATCCTGAAATATGTTGCATCTATCAATGAACGAATAGGGAGATTCCGCACCCCCTTAAGAACATTGTTGATGCACTCTGCAAGGTTTGTTGTCATGTGCCCCCAACGGGAACCTCCATCGCACCACTGCAACAATTGTTCTGCGGTTATGTCTTCAACCCAAGCCACCCCCTCAGGACCTACTTCCCGACCAATTTTTTGTTTGTAGTGATCGGCCGATTCTTCCGTCATTGAATATGCTGAAGAAAAAAAAAGAAGATGTTGGTAAGTATGGAATGGAAATTTGAAACCAATTAATTAAAAAAAATTGTTAAAAATACTCACCCATATTGATGACATGTTTCCTGGCAGGAGTGTTTTTGAAGTGTCTCATGAAGTTTTGTGCTATGTGGCGAACACAGAAGACGTGTTTCCAATTGGTGTTTAGTTGCGTAACAGCACTTTTGATAGACTCGTGTCTATCTGATATCAAACAAATACCCTCCTGTGGTGTCACATAGTGTCTTAAACGAGATAGGAAGAAAAACCAAGCCTCCTTTGTCTCACCCTCGACCACTGCATATGCAATTGGGAAGGTGTTGTTTCTTCCATCTTGTGCGATTGCCAAAAGAAGACACCTTTTGTACCTACCGTACAACCATGTTCCATCAACAGAGACAACTGGTTTGCAAAATTGAAAGCCTTTAATGCACGGGCCGAAACTCCAAAAGATGCGGTGGAATACACCTTTGCCGGCAACTAGTTGTCCATTCTCATAGAATGGTTTGTACTGCCAATCGTGAATTGTGTCTGGAATATAGTAAGAGAAAGCATGTAGCCACCTGGTTACTTCATTGTAAGAGTCCTCCCAATTACCGAAGATAAGCTCGATTGCTTTTTGTTTAGCAATCCAAGCCTTTCTGTAGGAACTCTGGTACGTGAACCGCTCCTTGATGTGTGCAATCAAGTAGTGTTATCAAAACCAGACCGCCCAGTCCGGTCGAACCGGTCCGACCGGGAACCGGTGCCCTTCCCGGTCCGAACTGCTTGCATAAACGGCTCAATTGCTTTTAACTTAATTTTTCACGTTTTTTGTTACAAAAAGGCTTCCTACGGGAAGCGAACCCTACAACAAAAGATGGTGCCGCAGCTCTTAACCACTGCGGTAGTTTCATATGTTGTTAATAAGCTTACAAACATGATATATATTATATATCTTACGTAAAGTATATGTAGTTAGGTACTAATTATGAATTTGATAGCTTTGTTATGTACAAATTTATACATATCAAGTCTATTTTTAGTGTGTCCGGCTCATGCGGTCCGACCAAAGACCAGTCGGTCCGACCAAAGACCCAGTGACCCAGTGCCTTGACCGGCTCGATGACCGGTCCGGTTCTGATAACACTGCAATCAACACAGCCACTGATATTGTCAGGTCCTTCCTTACAAGTGGAAGTATATGAGTACACATGAGGGAGGAGGTCAACTGGCGGTGATCTTGGGAAATAGTAGATGTTGTACATGTGTGTGGGTGAGTCAACTGTGTAATCCCCCAATATCCAGTTTTTGCTCCTACTCTCACTACACACCTCCACAAACAGGTTTCATGAACACAACAAACGGTCCATGTGTGTGGTTTAGACTCACAGACTTTGTATGCAACTGAATGGTTTAGGTGATATGTTTGGATGAATTGTTGGGCTATTTCTTTTGTGGGAAATTTCATTTTGAGTTTGAGTTCGTTTGGGTCTTCGTTGGATAATAGTTGGTTCCTGTCCATGGAATGGCCAAACTCTACATCATAAGGTTCTGGGTTATCAGCTGTGACGTTTTGAAAGTGTGGTACAGGCTCGCGGAATGCAACACCTATGTTGGGGTTAGTTTCAATTGGTTCCTCATCGATGTCACGCTGAAGAATTTCATCTTCATCTTCGCTATAGTCCCCAACGTCTTCATTATGGACACCAACAAACATACTAAACGGTGGGGTATTAGTTTGAGTATGTAGAGGGTGGCTTGTGTTAAGGTCAATGGGTGTGTTTGAGGATGATGGTGCAGAGTGATGGTGAGGTGTTGAAGGACTGTAATGCATGTCAGTTTGGTCTGATGAAGGATTGAATTGAGGGTAAACAGGTGGAATGAAGTCAGTGTATGGTATTTCTGTTTGTTGAGATAAACGTAAGTTTTGTTGTGATGAAGATGGAATAGAGTGGCCGTGACTTACCTGGGTGTAGTTAGAAGGAGCCTCAACCAAATCTGCGTATATTTCTGGTGTACATATACCAAGGTGTCTATCTTCTTTGAAATGCTCTATCATAAGTTCAACATCATCGTCGGAATTTATTTCGAATCCCCCATAAAAGGTATGGCCAGTACTGAGAGTTGTGGGGTACCGATATGTAAGACTAGCAACCATGTTTGAATGGTCAGGAGAGATTTTTTTTTCAATGGCTTGTTTAACTTGAGCTAGTTTGGAATTAGAGTTTACTTTGACAAGGGTGTTGTTATGACACCTAATCAATATACCCTCAGTATTTGTTTTTTCAACATAACCATTGTAAAAGACCGTGATGAAAACATTCGTTGGAGCCATTGACGAAGTTGGGAGTAGGAGGGTGTGTTTGAGTTTCAGTTGGTAGTAGGAGAAACTATGGCAGTTGGGTGTTTAGTGGTGAGAGATTTAGGGCTTATTTATTGAAATTTGAATGGTCTAGATTTCACCGTTGGTTTTGAAGGCCAGGATTGCACCGACATTTTTAAAGGCCAGGATTGCACCGACACTTTTAAAGGCCAGGATTGCACACGTGACTTTTAAAGGCCAGGATTGCACCGACACTTTTAAAGGCCAGGATTGCACCGACACTTTTAAAGGCCAGGATTGCACCGACACTTTTAAAGGCCAGGATTACACCGACACTTTTAAAGGCCACGATTGCACACGTGACTTTTAAAGGCGAGGATTGCACTGACACTTTTAAAGGCCAGGATTGCACCGACACTTTTAAAGGCCAGGATTGCACACGTCACTTTTAAAGGCCAGGATTGCACCGACACTTTTAAAGGCCAGGATTGCACACGTCACTTTTAAAGGCCAGGATTGCACCGACACTTTTAAAGGCCAGGATTGCACCGACACTTTTAAAGGCCAGGATTGCACCGACACTTTTAAAGGCCACGATTGCACACGTGACTTTTAAAGGCGAGGATTGCACCGACACTTTTAAAGGCCAGGATTGCACCGACACTTTTAAAGGTCAGGATTGCACACGTGACTTTTAAAGGCCAGGATTGCACCGACACTTTTAAAGGCCAGGATTGCACCGACACTTTTGAAGGCCAGGATTGCACCGACACTTTTGAATTGTTCAATGTGCATTGTTCACTGCTTAGTGCATAGTGCAGTGTCCAGTGCTTAGGAAAACTCATTTTTTAGACTTAGGAAAAACCGGTTTTAGTCATTGTTTCGAATCTTGTACACGTGGGTTATAAGTCCGTTAGTAGTAATTCAAAAGATGAAACCGTAGTTCTATAACTCTACTATAATGTCATATCATTTATTTTAATTTAGTAATTTAACAAAATTGCTTCAAATTGATCTAAACATGGTAAAAAACTCATTTTTTAGACTTAGGAAAAACCGGTTTTAGTCATTTTTTCGAATCTTGTACACGTGGGTTATAAGTCCGTTAGTACTAATTCAAAACATGAAACCGTAGTTCTATAACTCTACTATAATGTCATATCATTTATTTTAATTTTGTAATTTAACAAAATTGCTTCAAATTGATCTAAACATGGTAAAAAACTCATTTTTTAGACTTAGGAAAAACCGGTTTTAGTCATTTTTTCGAATCTTGTACCCGTGGGTTATAAGTCCGTTAGTACTAATTCAAAACATGAAACTGTAGTTCTATAACTCTACTATAATGTCATATCATTTATTTTAATTTAGTAATTTAACAAAATTGCTTCAAATTGATCTAAACATGGTAAAAAACTCATTTTTTAGACTTAGGAAAAACCGGTTTTAGTCATTTTTTCGAATCTTGTACACGTGGGTTATAAGTCCGTTAGTACTAATTCAAAACATGAAACCGTAGTTCTATAACTCTACTATAATGTCATATCATTTTTTTTAATTTAGTAATTTAACAAAATTGCTTCAAATTGATCTAAACATGGTAAAAAACTCATTTTTTAGACTTAGGAAAAACCGGTTTTAGTCATTGTTTCGAAGGCCAGGATTGCACCGACACTTTTAAAGGCCACGATTGCACATGTGACTTTTAAAGGCGAGGACTGCACTGACACTTTTAAAGGCCAAGATTGCACCGACACTTTTAAAGGCCAGGATTGCACACGTGACTTTTAAAGGCCACGATTGCACACGTGACTTTTAAAGGCGAGGATTGCACTGACACTTTTAAAGGCCAGGATTGCACCGACACTTTTAAAGGCCAGGATGGCACACGTCACTTTTAAAAGCCAGGATTGCACCGGCACTTTTAAAGGCCAGGATTGCACCGACACTTTTAAAGGCCAGGATTGCACACGTGACTTTTAAAGGCCACGATTGCACACGTGACTTTTAAAGGCGAGGATTGCACTGACACTTTTAAAGGCCAGGATTGCACCGACACTTTTAAAGGCCAGGATTGCACACGTGACTTTTAAAGGTCAGGATTGCACCGACACTTTTAAAGGCCAGGATTGCACTGACACTTTTGAATTGTTCAATGTGCATTGTGCCTCACTGCTTAAAGGCCAGGACACTAATGCTTAGACTAGAATATATACAACAAAAGGCAGCAACACAACCACATAACTCAAACATTCAAGTCACCATAACTCTTCAACAACACTTCCTCTAAGAATGTCTTCCTTACTAAACGAAGAACCTCACATTTCCATGCTTCTCAACGATGACCCAATGGAAGTTCACCACGCTTTCAAACTTCCAGAACCAGATGCCTCTATATTACCTTTGATAGAAAGAGCTGGATTTCGTCACATTGCTTCAATTGGCGCATTCAAAATAAATCCAGCTTTGGTGGCAGCAATGGTCGAACGCTGGAGACCAGAAACACACACTTTTCATCTTCCAGTAGGGGAGTGCACAATAACTCTCGAAGATGTGGCGTTGCAGTTGGGACTTCCCGTTGATGGAAATGCCGTTACTGGAAGTTGTGAAAAAAATTGGGATCGAGTATGCGAACAACTTTTGGGTAAGCCAATCCCAACAAATGGCATGGTAGGCAACCAAATTAAGTTCACTTGGCTACAACGTGAATTTAATAATGTTCCAGAGGGCGCTTCCAACCAAGTGCGAAGACAATATTGTAGGGCGTACCTATTGCAGTTGATCGGGGGATACATACTCCCAGACAAATCATCAAACAGAGTCAACATAAAATACCTACCCCTATTGAAAAACTTCGATGAAATTTCAAGTTACAGCTGGGGGTCAGCATGCCTAACGAACTTATACAGAATGTTGTGTAAGACAGCTACATGCTCCTCACGCACCATGGGTGGATGTACTCTTTTGTTACAGTCTTGGGTCTGGTACCGCATGCCGTTCCTAGCACCAGACTGCAACCGTCCTTATGAATGGCCACTAGCAAAGAGGTAAAAAATTGACACAACTTATGAATACTAACAATTATATTTCTTCTTTACGTTAACAATTTTTTTTTACCAGATGGGTTCGCACGCCACTTAGCCACACTAAGTGTCCAAAAAGCCTTGTTTTGTACAGATCAACAATAGACCGCATGACACATGAAGAGTTTGAGTGGTTGCCATATCGGGAATTCAATTTGCCAGAAATAGCATATCGGCACCAAGGCATATGGACTACAAACACGGCTATGGTCTGTTTCCATATTGTAGAATGGCACCATGCGGATAGAGTGACTTTGCAATTTGGCCTCGTCCAAGACATACCATCAGCACCAATAGATATCAGCCACATGCACAACATCACCATGCAGGGACAAACTGATGTTAATTGGGCTGTATATCACAGCCACTTAATTGATTTATGGAATGATAGAGAAAATCGATGTGTTGTGGGTCGACCGTGCTTTGCTAAACCAACGCAGTCAGATAAATACATGCGCTGGTTTCTAAAAAAATCAAGGTCATACATTTCAGCCGACCAACATCTAAGGGATCCACGTGGTCTTGCAAATGTTGGTGATGTGGATGAAGATGATGAACAACACGTGCCAGCTCCCCCAACTACTCAAACCGAACGTCGAGAACGTAACCGTAATCGACATCGACGTGCACCACCAACTCAACAGAGGACCCAAGAAGATGTGCCTCACCGCCACTCTATCTCCCACACACCAACATTCCAAGAAGATGTGCCTCACCGCCACTCTATCTCCCACACACCAACATTCCAATATTACGAACAATACAACCAGTCAGTGGAACATACTCCTTTGCAAGATACATATCGACATTCTACCACCGAAAGGGACCCCGATATGTTCTATGAGTGCTTTGGGGTCCAACCCGGCTCTGCGCAATCTGTGGCGTTGCTTCATCAAATTCAAGAGCAGGCCGGCGGTGCTAGTTCTTCATCAATTCCCCAAAATTTTCCAGAGCCACCGCCGCCTGCCCCGACTGAGGAAGAACATCAACCACCACATCGGCATCAACGTCCACGGCGTGTCCCCCAACCTCGAAAGTGTGGAACTGGGTCTCATCTTTGTTAATTTTTTCCTGTACTGTCTTTTTAGTTTAATTTATCAAGTATTGTAATTTTATATTAACTAAGTTATTAATTTTAAGGGTTTAATCTTATGTGACATTTATTACATTTGGATCAATAATTTACTCTTTTATCTTTAATAGTGCTTTGTGCATAGTGCACTATTAAAGTGTGCATTGTGCATAGTGCAGAGTGCACTATTACAGTGTGCATAGTGCAGAGTGCACTATTACAGTGTGCATTGTGCAGAGTGCACTGTTAAAGTGTGGATTCTGCAGACTGCATAGGTCTTAATTTCTTTAATGACCTAGATTTTGCCGACACTATTTAACAGCCTAGATTTTGCCGACACTCTTTAACAGCCTAGATTTTGCCGACACTCTTTAACGGCCAGGATTTTGCCGACACTAAACCCTAAAATCAATGGTTAAGATCATCCAAAATCAACGGCTTACATACGATCACCCCTATTATTAATACGTTCTAACATTACACTCAAATTCACACCAACAGTTTACCCTCAACCTATATTTCTGATTAATCTTCTCTTCTTTGGTTCTTCCCAAACACTGTCGCCCAACCCGCTGAAATGGAATGGCAGTTGTGCCCAACCCAGTACTCAAATGACAAATTCCTAACCGCACTTTATCACAGTGGAACTGTAACCACCGATGAACACGGTGTTGTCTTTCGTTGTCCTAATCATATCTTTTGTAGGATGAATAAGGACATCACATTCGCCCAACTCAAGGAGAAGGCTGAGAGAAAAATACGACCAGAGGGAGGGTGGCGTAAAGACGTGGAGCGTATCCGTTACAGAAAGTACAATTGTGGAGATGACGGGACATTCCGTTATTCTGTCATGGAGATCCAAAGCGACCACGACGTTCGCGCAATGATGGAAGGTCATGCTAACATTCCAATGGGACGTAGTCTCTTGGAGCTGTACGTAGACACAATACGCACTCCGGAAGAAATCATTCATCTTCTGCGACCACCCCCACCACAACAAGTCATACCGGAAACAGTCATCAACCACTACTGTACACTTCACTGTCAGGCCCATGTTATGTACAGGGAAGAAGATGGTGTGTATTTTAGTGGTCCAAACACCATTTATTCCAGCCTTAAGAACAACATCACCTTCGCCGAACTGAACGAAAAGCTAACGGAAAAGGCGCAGCTGGAGGGTGAGGAGCAAACGATCACTCGTATCGTTTATCGCTGCCCCCGGACCGGCGAAGGTAATCGTATTCGGTGGTGCGTAATGACTATCAAGACTGACAATCACGTTCGGCAGATGTTTCAGCAGCATGAGCTGTTTCAACCTCATACTCGGAGTCCTATCGAATTGTGTGTCGAAACAACTATTTCCACCCATGAAATCATCCGTCGGGTTATCCCTCCAGCGGTCCAATGGCCACTACCAGAAAATGTTTCGTGGAAGTAGTTTCGATCATGTTTTCCTCTCGTTTCGTTTTTAATTTTCTATTCTTGTATTTCTGAAAATTTTGTTGTTTATTTCAGTCTTTTTTCTATATTATATTATGTTCCAATTTTTAATCTCTTAATTTTTTGTCCTAAATATTAACGTAATTAAATTATAAATAGGTATAATCATTTTTATAAATTTAAAATAAATTAATTTAGATATTTATATATTAATATATAATTATTGAAAAATTAAAAAAACACAGTTCAGAAGTCACCCTGGGGGGGGGGGGGGGGGGGGGGGGGCGACTTCTGAACTGTATTTAAAAAAAAATTGCGAAACACAGTTCAGAAGTCTCCCTGGGGGGGGGGGGGGGGGCGACTTCTGAACTGTATTTTAAAAAAAATTTAGAAACACAATTCAGAAGTCACCCTGGGGGGGGGGGGGGGGGGGGGCGACTTCTGAACTGCATTTTAAAAAAAAATTGCAAAAGACAGTTCAGAAGTCACCCTGGGGGGGGGGGGGGGGGCGACTTCTGAACTATAAAAAAAATTTGCCCACTTTGGTAAATAACCCACAAAGTGCATTATTTTGGTAAATAAATTTTTTTTTTACCCCCACATGGTTTTTTTGCCCACGAATCTCCCGAAGCTACCACATAACCAAATTACAAGTTGGGTTTTTTTTTTACCCCCACCATTTTCTCATATACACAAGACTTTTTTGGACGAAAATACTCCTAAAAAATTTGACCAAAAATCGTATATACCTCACCCTATATATATACGACTTTGAAAAATTCAAATCGTATATATGTGAAATTTTTTTCAATAGGTCGTATATACATAAGGGGGGTGTATATACGACTTTGTAAAATACAAGTCGTATATACCCCCACACCTACATATATACGATTTGGTGAAATACAAGTCGTATATACGTAGGTGTGGGGGTACATACGACTTGTATTT
This sequence comes from Astragalus glycyphyllos, assembly GCA_963573325.1. Classification (NCBI taxonomy): domain Eukaryota; kingdom Viridiplantae; phylum Streptophyta; class Magnoliopsida; order Fabales; family Fabaceae; genus Astragalus; species Astragalus glycyphyllos. Next base: position 38,694,116 of record OY754313.1, read on the forward strand.
TTCAAAGTCATATATACACCCCCCTTATGTATATACGACTTGTTATAAAAAAAAAGGCTTAAATGCACGTTACCCCCCTGCAAATATCCCCATTTTCCATTTACCCCCCTGCAAATTTTTTTTTTTTAAAAAAACACCTTGTAAATATTAAGTCATTCCAATTATCCCCCTGCTGTTACATTTTGTTAACAGCGTTAGGTCTTCTTCTTCATTCATTCCTGATTGAATCTCAGTCTTCTTCTTCTATCTTCGTCCATCTTATTCTTCTCTCTTCTCATCTCTTCTTCTCTCTTCTTCCATCTTCGTTAGTTGACAACAATGGCCACAATCAACACGTCTTCGAATACTGTATCAAGGGAAGGGCAAGCTCAACTCCCTATCTGTGGATGTCGCGAGCCAATGCGTTTATGGATTGCTAACACTGCTGAAAATCGTGGTAGAAGATTCTGGAAGTGTATTAATTGGGGGGTAAGTAATAATGTTGATTTTAATTATTTTTTTCAGTTTATTTTTTGGGTTTTCTATGTATGAGATAACACCTGAGATCTTGTCTGTTTTTGTGAATATGTGTAGAGGCGAGTAAGCTGCAAATTATTTATTTGGGATGATGAGCTAGAGCTTCACAATGTGTCCATGGTGGCAGTTTCAGAAACAAATGAAGCTAAGACAAAACAGTTGGAGTCAGCAACAAACACAGTTGCTCAATGTAAATGTGGTGAGATTTTTAATGAATGGGAGTCAAAGAAAGTTTCAAGGCTGAAGCAGAAGATGTTGGATGAGAGGAAGAAGAATAAGTGGATGCAAGCAATGCTAATTTTACTCATTTTGTTTGTAGCATTTGACAAATTTGATTTGGTTAAAAAATAGGGATTAGGCTATCAGTATTGTAATCTTAGTATCTGTGTTAGTTTTTATCAATCAATGGGTTGCATTAGGAGCAATGTTAGTGACAATCCAAGTTTCACTTTAAGTTTAAGTTTGTGTTTGTTTAATTATCAATGAAGTTTAAAGTTAACTTTGTTTATCAATCCAAAGTTTAGTTTCATTAGTAATTCTGTTCTGTTAATCTGTTAAAGCAAGAAAAGTGTTAATCTATTAAAGCAAGTTAAATGGTAAACCAAGACACATTTACTCATAGAAAGTAGGTACTTTAATTCATTAAAGTGATCATACATTCATATATGTTCCAAAAGGTACACACCATACTTGTGTTAAACAGCCATAATGCAAGAACTTAAGCACATGGCAAAACAGCCAAAAGGTACATGACTTAATTGACCAAGGCAGACAACAGACTTTACTAAGTCAGAATACACATTGGTAAAACAAAATACATGGCTCCTAAACAAGACCAACTCAGAATACAGGAATTCATTCTTGTGTTAAACAGCCATCATTGTTGATTTCTTCACCTAAAAATACGTTAACGAGTCAAAACTAATCAAAAAATTATAAAAACACCACTAAAAATTTAATAAAACCAAAATAAGGCTATGCAATTTTTTTTAGATTTTTTGGATACTATGAAAAATTAAAAAAATTGATAAAAAATAGTAAACGATGGAATTGGGGATTTTGAGTCTCGCAGTTCCATAAGAAGTCCCTTCTAGGGGAATCTTGGTCCTTATTTTTTTGGATTTAATGGCTGTGGTTTCATTACAATCGGAGTAGGTTGTCTGAAAACCGATTTTTTAGCCTAAATTATTCGCTCGACGTATAACATCGTCACGTGTTAACGAACTACACACTAAACAGAATCAAAATACGGTCAATATTTATATCTAATTTAATTTTCTAAAAAAAATATAATTTTAATTTTTTAAATGATTTATTTATTTATTATTTGGGTTACAAAATCGTATATACCTAGGTGTGGGGGTACATACGATTTTGTAATTTAACAAATCGTATATACCCCGACCTTAGGTATATACGATTTGGTATTTTTAAATTTTTAGGGAAAATCGTATATACCTATATACGATTTCTAATTTTTTAAAATTTTTAGTGGAAATTCGTATATATATACGATTTCCAATTTTTTTTGTTTTTTTATAATTTTTTTAGCTGGGATATGTCGGGGTTTTTTAATTTTGTGAAGGGTATTTTGGTCTTTTCGTATGGGGCATGGGGTATATGGGAAGGTGGTGGGGTAAAAAAAAACTCATAAAAAGGTTGTGTGCTATTTACACCCCCTGAACGTATTTTTGTGGCCCCCCTCTTATCAAAAATCATTTTTGTTACTTCACCATCTTTTAGAAACAAAAATATTTTTACTCCACATTTATTCTTCCAAAAAAAAATTTCTCATAAAACTGCAAAAAAATATGGGATCGGCTGAGATGTGACATCTTGTCGGTCCCGGTTTAAGACGCCTGAGTTATACAGCTTGGTGATTTTAAACCTCTTCCAAAATTAAATCAACAAAACAAACAAACATTTTCTCAAGAAGAACTATGTAGCCTTTAATTCTCCGCACACAGAGATACGTAGGAGCGGGGCTTCCCCGTCAAGCCAAATTAATCTTTTTCAAATAAATAATCAGTTTTTTTTCTTTAACACCTATTTTCCTAAATACAAAAAAAATGGGATTGGCTGAGATGTGACATCTTGTCGATCCTGGTTTAAGACGCCTGAGTTGTACAACTTGGTGATCTCAAAGCCCTTCAAAAAAATTAAAACCAACAAACATTTTTCAGGAAGAACTACGTGACTGTTGAGTTCCATTGCACCGGAGGATACGTAGGAGCGGGGCTTCCCCGTCAAGTCAAAATTAAATTTTCTTAAATTGGTCCCTATTTTTTTTCGTAAATAGTTATTTTTATTTAGTATTATTTTATTTTTGGGGTAAAACAAATAACTCGTAATTTATTAATGTTTGCACAATCAGATTTAGGGTAACTGTCTTAGGACAGATGTATTAGGGGTGCAGTGGGATTAAGTTCCCGCCCTTCCCTATACATAATCGACTCCCGAATTCAATCTGGTATATGCAGACCAACTATTTGGAAACAAGGTTTTTCTCAATTTTTCCTATTAAATAAATTGGGTGGCGACTCCCAAAATTACAATATTTTTGAGACGTCTACGTCGGGATTACGGTCACGACACACACCATTCAATTTGAATGTTGAAGCCACAGAAGAACCAACATAAGAGGTTGCAAATGAAGAAGGTGAAACTGTTGAACCACTTCAAACTGCTGAAGAAGTTGAGAAAGATCAACTAAGTGCAGAGAAGGTTGAGTCTGCACAACAAGAGCTTAGTGGTAATGCTTCTGAACCCTTAGCCCAAAGCATACCAACATCACCACAGAGGGAGCCCAACAAAAACACCTCCTCACCTATAATCCAAACTCCTCTCCCCTATCTGTTCAATGAATAGATGCCAACTCTTCCACCTTTCTCACCTCAAACAGAACCATCACCAAATCCCACTATCTCACTGTAACTTCACACAACATTGATCAAATCCTAGCTTCCGTCAACTTAGAACATGGTATTCCATCTCCACTCAAAACGGGTAACATTTTAACCTCCTCCAACATCAACCAATTTCTCAATCTGAACCAATCTCCCTTAGATGACTCCACTCAACCAAAATTCCATTCCATTAACACCCAATCTCACCCTTCTGACATGCCATCAAAATTTGGGTCTTTGGATTCATCTTTCTTCAATGTTGGCCAACCTTCTAGTGTGGCACATGAGAGAGTTGTTGAGGAATCTAAAGAGAAAAGCCCTTCTGCACCTGAAGCTCTTGTATCCCGCATGTAAAAAATGGAGAAGATGAAAAGAAGAATGAAATCAATGTTAAAGAGTGTGCTTGAAGGTGAAGCTATTCTTCAACAAGGTCAAAGAGCACAAGCTGCTAGAGATGAGCAGTATCAGAACTGGATACTGCAGCAAGGGATGACCACACTGAAGTGACTAAATTACACAAGAAAGGGAGGTTTGAATTGTGTTCCCTTTTTAAACTTGATACCTAAAAAAACTTCTTCAAGAGAGTTGCTCAAGATGAACTTGGATATGAGAAGGTTAGTAATAATAATTTCTTCACACAGATACAAACCTTCTCCAATGACAATGAGTAATGAATTTCTACAGGAGATATGTTGGTTTTAACTTGGTTTTAGGTTTAAAACAATTTAGATTTAGTTAAACCTAAGTTGAGAAGGTTGAATGAAATAAACTTCTCTTTGATTGAAAAACCAACAGATGATATAGAGACACGTATAAACTCTTTGAAAGATGAAGTCTAATAAAGATAATAAGATAGAGATATATACTATGACAGAGAGGTAGTTTTCAAACAAAAATGTGTAGGTTGAAAGATTAAGTATTAGTTCAAAAACTGTCTTGAGAAGGTTGATGAAATTAAAGGTTGATGAAATTAACCTTCTCTTGGTTTGAAAACAATCTTAAGTGAAAAACAGTTTAGGAAATAGTTATGAAAAACAGTTTAATGAACACAGAGGAGTTATAGAGGTTCACCCAATATAGGCTACGTCCTCTCCTCACTTCCAAGTGAGTATTTCCACTATTCTCCAAATAGTTTTTACACTTGTTTTTGCTCAACCACAAAAGACTTACAACAACCACTTTCTTTTGATCGCCACACAAAAGACAAGTGCACTCTTACACAGCAACAACATGCTGTTTTCCACCTCTTAGAAACTCTCTTCTAGTTTCCTAAGAGTTTCCTCAATCAAGTAGTATCACCACCAATACTCACCTCTCTTTAGGTAGTTTGATGAGATGCTTACACACTAGTGCTTACAATAAGGGGTTTGGTTTAGGGATGTTATGAGCTTGAAATAAAGATAGATACATTGTAAACAGTGATTCTAACACGCTAGCACACACTCAAGAAAGAGATCCCAGATTAGAACTTGAAGAAGCTTTGAGTGTAGGATGAGAAGGTTGATTGCTTTGAGAAGCTTGACTTTGTGTAGGTTGCAAATAACTCTCATGCTTTGAAACTTCAGAATGAACTCTTTAAATAGCCTTGGAGGACGAATATCGCCATTAGAAACTTGAAGAGAGTCGTTTGGAATATCCATTGTGGTCCATAGGAGTGATGTGAAGTAGGGTACAAAAGTTGACAGCTTTTGAACCTTCTCAAGACTTGCTTTATGCCTTATCTGCACAACTGAACCTTTTTTAGCTGGATATGTACTCTCCTAGTGTCCTACTCAACAGCTATAACTTGAGTTGCTACTGTTGGCCAGCCTGGAACTGTTTTAAACGAACCTTCTCAAGCTTTCTAGTATGAACAAACACTCCAAAAGTACAAAGGGAATATTCAAGCATTTCCTCTTTATTGCTTGAAACATTCTAGCACATTTATTGCAAGATATCTTCATTTAATGCAGCTGAAGCACATTCAAGATGAATTAATGTGTTTGTCTTAACTTTGATACGGTTTTCAGCAACCTTCTCAAGATTTTATCTTCTATCACATTAACCTTCTCAAGCATTAACTTATGCTTCTAAGGTGTTTGTAGAGTCAACAGTCTTTTGACTTATGGTCAAACCTTCTGTTGTCTTTTGGCCGACCTTCTGTTGACTTTTGATCAACCTTCTGTTGACTTTTGGTCAACCTTCTTTTGACTTATTTTAAGCTTCTCGTAATGTAACCTTCTCAAGGCTTTTCTACCCTTGATTCTACCAATTTGTTGATCCAAGGTAGAGCCTTATTTTGCTATGTTTAGAAACCTGTTCTTAGCACTTGGCAAACATGTTAGATCACACTTCATTAGAAAACTTAAATCTTACTTAGTTTGTTATCATCAAAAATTAGATTGAGATTCTTATTCCAACACACACTTGCTCCAACTCTTTCCACTCCAGAATTTCGTCCTCTCCCTCAGTTGGTAGGTCTCCTGCTGTCCGACTGGAGGTTCAAAGTAATCCCTGGAAGGGTACCTACAAAGTCACTCCGGTGCTCAAGTCAGTATTGAGAATATATGAATGATTTAGATAGGAATGCGAATGTAACCAATTATGGCAATGTGACCCAGTATTTATAGGAAAATGTGTCCGTTTTGAGTCGTCGGATTGATTGAGTGAATTTGAGCCAGCCAAGTATGAGATTCATAAATGGGCTTGTTCATTGTGGATATGGATCAAAGTTGTTCCGAACTGGGCCAAGAGGCCCAATCTGCTTGGACAACGGCCCAATATGCGATTGGACCGGTCCAACGATCGCATCACCACACGAACACAAAATCAACGGTCCAGATTACTTCGTCCTGATCCGACGGCTCAGAACCAGGCAACACCCGCAGAGCTCCCTAGTCTACGTCTATAAATACGTCACTACCCCATAGAATCAGGTACGCCTCTCTCATTTGTACCTCTCACTTACTTCCGATCGCTGACTTTGGCATCGGAGTGTCTACAGGTACCCAACCCTTCCGAGTCCAACCTCGGAAGAGGACGACGTTGACATGGACAACCTCGAAGGATTCTGACTCTGAAGGCATTCTTCCGACCTCAAGCCAAGGAGAAGACTATATAGAGAAATCAAGCAACAACTATTGACCCAGGATCCGAGGTCACGCACTGAACAAAAGTGTTTGGGTTCATCTATGTCCAATTGCTGAATGGGCCTCTTGGCCTAATCCAGAACAGATGCCCCCTAAGCCGAGACTATTCCGAAGGATGGTCTTGGCTTCAAGAGCCCTTGTTGATTTACCCCTGCCGACCAATCCATCACTACAGGTTGTCTTGTGATGAGATCACAACAAGTGTACCGGATCGTTGCTAGTAATAGTACGGAAAGACCGAGTGTCGAACTCAGGGACTGCGGTTAATTATCAGTTTAACAATTTAACTTCTCAATTGAAAAGGGACTAACTTGGATTTGTTTGACAAGAAATTAAAGTGAAAAGCGATAAAGATGTTTTTGTGATTTTAATTTAAGAATAACAAGAACACAAATGTGAATTTGTATGAATTAAAAAGCGTTGGGGACGAGCTTCAATTTACTTCGCTCTTATATTTAACGAATCAAACATGCTATTGAATTTATGGTATGAGCTATGATCAAATTGTATTAAATATTCTAATCCCTAATTCCTTAGGTAGAAGAACCTTTATTTCTAATGAAAATCCCTAATTCCTTAGGTGACCTTAACAAGAAATAAGCAGTAGTAACAACAATTATCCTATGATTCTGAATACCAATGACTATTCCTAGACTATAGATAAGTAGATTTCAATTCTCAAGCATATGTAATTCAAACTTCCATTCATAATCACATATCATAAATCATCCTACGAGTGATCAAATCCTAGAAAGCATTAAGAACAGAGATTGAAACATAAATCATAACATTCATTCAAATAATAGAGGTTTGATTCAAAAACGTAAGAGATTCATAAATCGTTACTCATCCCCAACAACGGGAAGTTTAGCTAGACATGGAAATCGAAATAAAAAGAGGAAAGATCAAACTAGATGGAGAAGATGACAACATTGATGCTCCAATGACGTGTTCCCAAGCTTGAATCATCAATGAAGGTCAATGGAGTGTGAATCCTTGCCGTCACGGACTTCGGAGCGCAAAACAAAACTGTTTTCAATGATCAGAATGCCCAAAAATTCGAGTTATGGGCTTAAATATGAGTTGAGTAAGTGACCCATCGCCTGGCGAGCAAGTCCCATCGCCTGGCGAGATGCAGGCAAATCGTTGAAACTGCTTCACCATCGCCTGGCGAGCTCAACAGTCGCCTGGCTATCCGATAGCAATGACCGCCATCGCCTGGCGAGGAAGCCCATCGCCTGGCGAGCTGTAGGTAACAATCAGCACTGAAATTGCTTTCTCGTCGCCTAGCTAGCCAGACCCATCGCCAGGCGACCTGAAGTGAATTTCCACTATTTTTCCATTTGTTAAAACCGCAAGGCGAGCTCCTGTCATAGCTAGGAAAATGACAACAAAAACAAACAAATTAAACGTACCAAATATATCAAAAACACAAACGAACTCAATTAAAAACTAATAAACACAAATCAAACTATTATGAATCTAAAACTCACGATAATTGAGAAAAACTAATTAAAAACTAGTCAAACTATACATATAATGCAGAGCAATAATCTTGGGTCGTTCGTTGCGACCGATAGTATCATTGACCCCGGGAGCACCTGGTAGTTTGTCATAACGAGGCGTCTTCTTACCGCCTAGTAACTGTGTTCATGACTTTGGTCAAGGAAGTGAATTCTTACCCTTTGCAAAATCTAACTCACTCCACAAGAGAGGGGGAGGAGAGACTCAAAGAGTAAGACCCCAAGGTCCCCTTCTTGCGCTTGTCTCTGTGTCCGGTGTCTGAGACCATAGGGTCTCACCGTGCTATCTGAGTTATGCGCCCCTCATGGCGCCTAGGGGCCGAGACTATAGGGTCTCACACTACAAAAACGGATCAAATAGCGTGGGTTTTTAAGTCAATTAGCGGGGTTTTTAACCCCCGCAAATTAAACTGCGGGGTTTTTTAAAACCGCCGGAGTTTCAAGTCCCGCAATATTTTACTGGGGTTTTTAGAATCAAGGTCTAAGTTCTTACACTCTGACCAATTATCCTGCTTTTGAGCAACAAGCCCATGCAGCTGAAGAAGATCTTAAGAAAATGTATGCAGAGAGGAAGGAATTCTGGAAGGGCAAGAAGAAAGTGGCGGAATCTTCAAATCCAAGTGCTAAGCCTAAGGGAAACAACAATAACAAGGGGAAACAGGTACAATCTGTTGATTTCTCAAAAGCTCGTCATTGTGCTAAATGTGAGAAGACTCATCGCGGTGAATGTCAGCAGGGTTCCAATCGGTGCTATTACTGCAAAGAAGATGGTCACTATGCCAATGAGTGTCCAACCAGGAAAAGTTTCTTAGAAACACCAGATACTCCAAGACCGGGAAGAGTCAACACTATGGATGCCCATACCATCAAGTCTGCTGACAACTTATTGAGGGGTACAGGTTCTCTTTTTCATAACTCTGTCAATATATTGTATGATTCTGGTGCTACACACTGTTTCATCTCTCAGGCATGTGTTGATCGGTTGGGATTACTTTTGTCTCCGATATTCGAACCGATAACCATCTTAACTACTGCAAGGGATCTTGTTCAGATCCAATCTTTGTGTTTAAATTGTTTGCTTGCTATAGGAGGCAGGGACTTTATTGTTGATTTTATTTGCTTGCCTATGAGGGGAATGGATAGTGTTTTGGGAATGAATTGGATGATTGCCAGTCATGTTACCATTGATTGCTTCAATTGAACCATCGAGTTTTCTTCTGAATTTGTGGATTTGGCTCAAACCACTACAGAAGTAGTTGTGTCCTTCACTTCAGCTAGTCAGTCCTTATTTCAAGGTGCAGAAGCTTTTGTCATTATGTTATCTGCATCGACTGAAACTGGTCTAGATTTGTCTTCTGTTCAAGTTGTTAAAGAATTCTTAGATGTCTTTCATGATGAAGTCTCCTCTTTACCTCCAGATCGTGAGGTAGAATTCTCTATAGAGTTGGTTCCGGGCACAGAGCCAATATCTATAGCTCCTTACAGAATGTCTCCTTTAGAATTAAAGGAACTGAAATCCCAACTTGAAGAATTAATTTCGAAGAAGTTTATTCGACCTAGTACTTCTCGGTGGGGTGCTCTAGTATTGCTCGTTAAGAAGGAAGGTGGAAGTATGCGGTTGTGTATTGATTACCGTCAGCTGAACAAGGTTACTATTAAGAACAAGTATCCTTTGCCAAGAATAGATGATCTACTTGATCAACTTCGAGTTGCAGCGGTATTCTCCAAAATTGATCTAAGGTCAGGTTACCATCAAATCAAAGTGAGAGCCTTATATATTCCGAAGACTGCTTTCCGTACTAGATATGGACACTACAAGTTTGTAGGGATGCCCTTCGGTCTAACTACTGCTCCAGCGGTTTTCATGGATTACATGAACCGTATCTTTCATTCCTACCTTGATCAATTTGTCGTGATCTTCATTGATGACATATTGGTATATTCTAAAACCATTGAGGAGCATGTTCAGCATCTCCGCCGTGTTCTTGGAGTACTCCGAGAGAAAAAGTTGTATGCAAAGCCTTCGAAATGAAATTTCTGGATGTCAGAGGTAAAATTTCTGGGACATGTAATTTCTCAGTCAAGAGTAGCAGTAGATCCCAACAAGGTTGAAGCTGTGTTAAATTGGGAGCGACCAACGTGACGGAGGTGAGAAGTTTCTTGGGACTTGCCGGCTATTATCAGAGATTTATCCAAGGGTTCTCACAGTTAGTTCTTCCACTTACTCGGTTAACCCGCAAGTGTCAGCCGTTTGATTGGGATTCTGACTGTGAAGAATGTTTTCTTGAATTAAAGTCTCGGTTGACTTCTGCACCGATCCTAATTCTTCCGGATCCGTCCCTGGGATTTTAGATATAAAGTGACACTTCTGGGAAGGGTTTAGGATGTGTCCTCATGCAGAATCAGCAAGTACTTGCTTATGCATCCAGACAATTGAAACCACATGAGGAGAATTATCCAACTCATGACTTGGAGTTGGCGGCAATTGTGTATGCATTAAAGATTTGGAGACATTACCTTTATGGTTCTCGTTTTGAAGTCTTTAGTGATCCCAAAAGCCTGAAGTATTTCTTTGATCAGAAGGAGCTTAATAACAGGCAAAGAAGATGTGTTGAATTTCTGAAGGATTATGACTTCGAATTGAAGTATCATCCGGGAAAGGCCAATGTGGTAGCAGATGCGTTGAGCAGGAAGTCTCTTCACTCTGCAGAGTTGATGACTCATGAGATGCCATTGTTGGAGTCTTTTAGAGACTTAAATCTTAACGTGAAGAAGAAGAGGAACCGATTAGTGTTATGACACATTCAGATTTCAAGTGCATTGAGGGATTTGATTCGTTCGGCTCAAGAAGTTGATGTAGAGCTGCAAGCTCAAAGGGGATTACCAAATTTTACCGAAGACAGTGATGGCATTATCTGTTTCAATGGTAGGATTTGTGTACCCAATGATGATGGCATTAAAAGGCAGGTATTAGAGGAAGCTCATCGGAGTCAATATTCCGTACATCCTGGATCCACCAAGATGTAACTAGATTTGAAACAGATGTATTGGGGGCCTGAGATGAAAATAGAGATTGCTGAATTTGTGTCTCGATGCCTGACTTGTCAAAGGGATAAGGCAGAGCACCGGAAGCCTGCACGTTTGCTGCAACCATTGGATGTGCTAGTTTGGAAATGGGAAGATATCTCTATGGATTTTATTATGGGGTTGCCAAGATCGCAAGCCGGTAATAATTCCATTTGGGTAGTAGTGGATCGGTTGACTAAGTTCGCTCACTTCATTCCCATTCTTTCTAATTATAAAGTTTCCAAGTTGGCAGATGAGTACGTGAAGAGCATAATAAGATTGCACGGGATTCCAACAAGTATTGTGTAGGATCGCGACCCAATGTTCACTTCTAGATTTTGGAGAGCCTTAAATGATGCTTTGGGAACTATAATATTTGTTAGTACAGCTTATCATCCACAGACTGATGGTAAAACTGAGAGGACTATCCAGACTCTTGAGGATATGCTTCGAGCTTGTGTGCTCGATAGTGGGAGGAAATTGGAGGATCATCTTCCATTAGTTTAATTCGCCTACAACAATAATTATCATTCCAGTATTGGACTGGCACCATTCGAAGCATTGTATGGAAGGAAATGTAGGACTCCTTTGTGTTGGTGGGATGTAGGTGAAAATAGATTGTTGGGACCCGATTTGGTTCATGAGACTAGTGAGAAGATTTGGCAAATCAGAGAAAGAATGAAAGTTGCATAGAGTCGGCCATAGAGTTATGATGACAAAAGAAGGAGACCGTTAGAATTTGAAGTTGGTGATCACGTATTTCTGAGAGTTTCTCCAACCATCGGTACAGGTAGAGCTTTGCGAGCGAAGAAATTCAGTCTTCGGTATATTGGACTATTCCAAATTATCGAGCGTATTGGGCCTGTAGCTTATCATCTCGCTTTGCCTCCAGCTTTGTCGAATCTTCAAGATATCTTCCATGTATCTCAATTGAGAAAATATATTCTCGATCCGGATCATCCGTTGAGTTAGAAAACGCTAGTATTGGGTGAGTGAGTGATTGAAAGAGGTGTGGCTGAGGTAGGGATGGCAATGGGTACCCTTTGGGCAGGGTACTATATTGCCCGTACCCGAGCTCGCACATGTATGGGAAGGGTACTATAGTGCCCGTCCCCGTACCCTCTGGGTACCAAATGCCCATGGGCATGCCCATTAGTCGCACTTTAACAGCAAAAAATAATAAATAACATTAAAAATATTATAATTTAATTTAAAGAGCGATTAATGTTTTTGGATTTACTAATTAAAATATTACACTTGATAGCATTTAGTGAATTAAAAACATCCAAAATATTAGTAGGTTGGATTTAATTTTTTAAAGTTGGATATACTTAAATTTGTATTAATAGTAACTATATATATATATATATATATCATATATAATATAGGTAAAGTTGTAATATTATATATATATATATAGTTATGCGGGAGCAGGCCTAGTGCGGGCTGGGCACCGTAGTGCCCGTCCCCGAGCCCGCACCCACATGTGCGGATAATTGCTCGCCCATTTGCGGGGAGTTTTTGCGTGTACCCTATATATGGGCATGGGCTCAATTGCCATCCCTAGGCTGAGGGAAAGAGAAAGAGAGGGAATATCTCGATTGAGTGAGACTGTTTCACAAGAAGGCAAGGGTTCGTTTTGTGAATGAGAGTTTTAGCGAGAGTGAAAGAAATTGAGGGAGATTCGGTTTTTTCTGAAAAGAGAGCAGGATATTTAGTGAGAGAGGGAAATAAAACATGTCATTAGGGTGGGTTTTAAAACTCCTGAAAGTAGAACAATTTGTTTTACTAAACCAATTTGAAAGTGTCATTATAAAGTTAAATTGAAGGGGTTTTTAAAACCCCCTCAATAAAACCCCCGCTATTTTATCTGTTTTTTGTAGTGTCACTTTGCTGCTTGCTTGTCGGGCCTGCCTTGGCACCTGATACCCGAGACCTCATGGTCTCATGCCTGTTACCTTAGACCTCATGGTCTTATGCCTTGCTGATGATTTCGACCTATGCGCCTTTTCCTTTGACCTAAGATTGAGCGGAGAGTTTAAGGTAGACCCGTTGGTCTGGCTTTGATCATTGAAATGCACCAAAGATTAAGTATGAGATGCAAACCCAATCCTGGTTCACTGATTAAGCTCCCTTGGCCTTATCTTTTTGAATTGGATTGGATCCCCCTTTGCTTTGGCTTTTTGCCGGCTTGTCTGTCTTAGCATGTCGTATCGAGTCTTATCATCGCTCGGCGATTGCGCTTTTGCCTTTAACTTGGGAAGTAAAAAATTTATTTAATAATATCTTGTCCACCATAGACATGCGAATCTCCAACCATATTGGCCCTTTGTAAAATTTTAGCCATTTCCAAGAGATATTGAGAAGTGGGTTTTGAAGAGAGGAGATGTGGGTGTATTTGAGATAAAGTTCCTTAGAGCCACACATTTTACCCCTCCCTTGGCGCATGCTTTCTTCTCATCTTCTCGTGGGTAAGTGTTTTCCTTCTTCTTCTTTTTCCCTTATGCAAGTCGCGATCTTAGTCGTGATGTTCCATCATGGAGGCTTGCAAGTCGTGACCACCCCCCACCCCCCGCCCCCTTGGAGAGGTAGGTATCTCGTCCTGGAATGTATCTCGCAGTTTTGACCTTCGAGACATCCAAATTGGGGTATGAGCTTAACAGAAGAATTGTAGCTCTGCTTCTTAGCTTTCCAACACATGTTCGCACTCCTCCATCAAATAAGTGAGGACGAAGTTATGGTCTACAGACTAGGAAGCACCCTTGGAGGTGGGTATCTCTGGTATCCGTAACCTCATGGTCTCACGCCTGCTTGATTTTCGCGCCTGTGCACCTTTTCGTTGGACTTAGGATTTTTTTCAAGTAGATAGTCGCTAAGTTTGGCTTGCTTTAGGCAGTTGAGTTGCCGACGCCCACCGGGACAATTTGTAATGAGGTATACCCTTAGCACGGTTTACCAAGACTCGACCCAGATAGAACTCGTCAAAGGGGGTTGTGACCACCAAGGTCAACTTGATGTATACTCTTGGCACAGTTTATCAGGACTCGGCCCGGATAGAACTCGCCCAAGGGGTTGTGACCACCAAGGTCAGCTTGAAGTGCCCTTGGCACAGTTCACCAGGACTCGGCCTGGATAGAACTCGCCCAAGGGGTTGTCACTGCCAAGGTCAGCTTGAAGTGTACCCTTGGCACAGTTTACCAAGACTCGGCCCAAAGAGAACTCGCCCAAGGGGTTGTGACCACCAAGGTCACGTGGAAAGAATCATGAGTTTTCTGCCTCGGTGTATAGGAAAAATGTAAACGATCATGGTGTCTCCCTTTGATCACTCTTTTTACCGACAGTCTTTATTTGTTTCGGCATGCCATGGCACTCACGATTCCTTTACCCCCCAATAGCGCATCATGATAGAGAAGTAGGCCAGATGTTTGTCCGGGTCCCCAATCCTATCATACATTTTGAGGGCTGGCAGCTTCTCTAAGGCCCTCGGAATTGGGCAGTAGTCAGCCTTCCTGGTGAAGGGTCCTTCATAGGAGGTTCATCATGAGTTGCGAGGTGACCTGTCCCCGAGATCTATGTCTCGGCGGTCACGTCGGGCTGGAGATCTCCTCGAGATAGATCTATGGCGACGCCTCTTGTGGGTCTTGACTCGGCTCTGCAACCTCTCGCAAAAATTGGAGGTTGCTTGCGATGACGTCCTGGAGGGAGAGTCCTCAGTCCAGTAGGTTCCATCAGGCGAAGTTGGAGGGGTGCTTGGAGGTGAATTTGATCCTTGGTGTCTGCAGCGTCGGGCAGGAGAGCGGGGAACTCGCCTCCGTCTGGGTGGAGAGCGATGATTGAGATGACGCTTGAGTGGAGATTTGTGGCGCTTGATGGAGATTTGTGGCGGGGAACTATTACTCGATCCGTTTCTGAACTTTGGTACTTTTGGTCTTTTATTTTTGTTCCAAAACAATGATACTTTTAAAAACCCAATGTACAGTTCAGCAAATTTTTTCAAATATATCCTTTATATTTATCGAATCATTTAAAGTCTCAAAGTATGACTTAATTGTGTAACAACTACAAAGAGGGTATTTTAGTACTTAATTAACTAACACAAACTAATGGTACCTTAATTTGTGTGTAACAAAGCAAAAATATCAAAAATTCAGAACTGAAGGAGTATTTTTCATATCAAAATCATATCAAAGCAATAAATTTTTATTTTAAAGCCGATACTTGATAATTGGTAATGCCATGAAAAGGAATCTCGACACTAAAATTGTTTAGAGGTAAGATAAAACAATCTTAGTAACTCTAGTCATTGCCTTTGTAAACTTCACGTTAGGGAGACACATAGAGTACTATTTGTCCCAGAAGGGTAGCTCATGTGGTTGAGTGAAAGGGACATCGTTGGTGAAAATGTAGGCGTACGGGATTCGAACCCCGCTCCCCCCTCCCCTCTAACTACTAACACTAATTTCTAACCACTTTGCCTATAAAAAAAAACATAGAGTACGATTTGGGTAGCAGGTTTGAAATTTTAAAAGTCACTAAGCTCAACCCAACCCATACCATTATGATCGTATTTATACTAATTTTTTTCTTTGATCTTTACATATACCAATTGATAACTAACGTCTAGGTGTAGAGAACTCTTAAATAAATTCTCATTCAACCAAATTCGATTTTGAAACTAATTTCGTTCTTCCATGAAAATGTGTTAGAGAGGACTTAATTTAGTCTAGCTAGAAAATTAATTCCGATCTAAAAATTAACCAAAGTCTTGTGCGGAGTGCTCTTAAATATATAGTTGAATATGACTTATAATTCTTTTGTTTTGCTAATTGTTGAAACTGATTGAAGAAAGCGGCTTCATGGGTGGGATATGATCATTTTAGTTTCTTTAAGACATTTTCGTATGAAGAAAATTTTTGTTTGCATGAGCTTCAAGGATTTTCTAAAGAAAATTAAGACATATAATTATTTCTTTTTTTGATTTTTCATGAAAAAATTACTAATGAACCCAGTACCCATCCCATTTGAGATTGGGTTGGGTTAGCTCGGATCATAAGAAAATTTGAGTCTAATTTTGCCAAACCCATCTCATAAGTATTTGATTGAATTGGATATTTAAACGCATCAAAACCCTCCCAATGCCTCCTACTTCATGTGCCTTTCAATTCCTAACAAAGGCTAGAAGATGGAGAATTAGGAGGCACAGACTTTATTATGTCAAAGATTAAAAAAACCAAGAAACACTCAATGTTTAGTCACGGATTTTTTCAATCACCAAGTTCATGAGAAAAATGAGTAGCTTTGGCCCGTGCTTCCCAACATGTATGTGCAATTTAGGAATTATTAACAACACAGCATGTGAATATTATATCTCCTCTTTCTTTTTAGTTTACCCAAACCCAAAATGAATAAATATAATTAAATAAGTTATTCATATGTTACTGATGATATCTCACAAATCTAGTTTACTTTATGCGTAGCATATAATCGTTAGAACCACAATTTGTTGTTCGCCAATGAAGATGTTCCTTCAAATTTGGGTCACTTGGGCTTAAATCTACCTATATTGTAAGTCTGATGCACCTTTCTACACATAAGACCAATGTTTTTAGGCTTAAATAGCATTTACCCTTGCAAATATCACCATAATCCATTTACCCCCTGCAAAAAAAAAACTCTTAAAACAAACCTTGCAAATATTAAGTGTTTCTAGTTACCCCCCTCGGTTAACTTTCCACCCAAAAGAGGTGACGTGGCTAACGGAATGCAACGTCATTACCCATATCACCATGCCACTGCCACGTTAGCAACCAATAGATGGCTGCCACGTGGCAGTGTTGTTAAATCAAAATAAATCTTGAAAATAGCTAAGGTAGGACTTGAACCCACAACCTCTAGTTCATACACAAAGGCAATTACCACTCAACCAATGCTTCACTTGTGATGTTATACCAGTTCAGATTTATTTATTTTGTTAAAGTTCTTCTTCCATTGTTCAAGCAACGAGTCATTATTGCTTCATCTGCTGTTTTTCTTTCATAATGGATCTCCTTGATGGCACGGGTGTCATACCCTAATTTTGTCCGCCTAGTTTCAAAACCCTAATTTTCAGCAGAAACAAATAATTTTGTGAGTGATGCATTATTTGAGAAAGGGTTTAGGGTATTTACCCAAGCATTCTAAGGTTTTCAAAATCATTTTTGAGAAATTAAGGAATTTTGGGGCATTTAAAAGGGGCATTGTTTGGTCAATTTCAATTTAATAAATTTTTGCTAGCTGAAAATCCAATTAATTAATTTTTGGGAATTTATTTAATGAAATTGTATTATTTTGAACAAAAAAAAATAATAAATAAAGAAAATCATTTTTCAAATTATGCGCATATTTTATATGTGTAGTAAAAAAATCAAGTTCAAATTAATTCAAGAAAGCATTTCAAAAATAGTACAAGGAATATTCCCAAAAATTATATGATAGGATTTTTGTTGGCAATTTTGATCATCTCTCATTTTCAAAAATGGCATATTCTTCAAGATACCTTGTATATGGCTCAAAATGGTTAGATTTATGTATAATTATCTTGAAAGGAATAATCAAAATTGAGAGGATAATTGGAAGGTTCATGGATAGTACAATAATACAATTGCCAACTTGCAAAACTTGGGCACCACTCTCCCTTCTTGGCCGAATTCCCCCCCTTCATTTCCCTCTCATTTTGCATTTTTTTTGCCCCTCATCAAAGTGTGTTTCAATCCTCACCCTTGATTCAAAATTAAAATGCAATCCTAGAATGAGATGAGGTACACAATGACCTAAATGCCCCTAAACCTAATTGCACATTATATATACCCTCATATCCTCACCTCTCAAAGGGTTTTGGCTCACAATTCACACTCAAAAACCTAGCCTCTCCTCCTCTCCCTTCTTGGCCGAATACCACTCTTCATTCCCTCACCTCATTTCTTCACTTTTTCACTTCAAATCAACATTCTAGTCCTAAATCCTTCATCATCCTTGCATTCTCTTCAAAGATCCATCTTCAAATCTCAAGAATCAAGCTCAAGATTGAAGATTAGAGGGTTGATTCAAGTGGTTTAGTGTTCATTCACCTTATTTCTTTCGCTATTCTAGCTTGGAGTTGAGGTATACTCTCAATCTTAGCATCATCAAAATTTTAGCATCAAAAATGTAGATCATCAATCTATTTTTGCATATCAAGCATTTCTTTGCATTTTAGTGCTCTATTTTATGTTGAAATGTTGATATAATTGTTGTTGTTGAATGAGAGATGTGTTTCAAGCATTTTGACAAACACTTTGGGAGGGTTGGATGCTTGAAATGCATCTCTCTCTTGGAATAAATTGTGTGTTTGTGCTATTTTCATTTTGTGCTTGCTTTCTCATGAATAAAATTGTGATTTGGGCTTATGTTTCATTTCGCATATTGTAGAAAAATTAGAGTTTGTGTGATTTTAGTGCATTCCTTTGCTTAATCATGTGAATCCTTGCCAAAGTTTGATCTATGTCATTTGCTTGCATGATTTTGTTGCTTTCAAAGAATAAAATGAGGTTTTAGCTCTATGTTGGTGTCGCATTTCATGAGATAATTAGGGTTTGTGCTTGTTTTTGTTGCTTGCTTTGAAAATCATGTTTGTGTTGATGATTTGGTAAGAGGATTTGACACTTATGCACTTGTGCATATCCCAAGTGTTAAAGATTACCTAAAGGGATTCAACACCTTAATTGCATATGCTTACTAAATAAAATGTCAAATTGATTTTTCATGGCTTGCTAATGATCTTACTTGAGGCAAATGCCCTTTCCAACTTATTCCTTTCATGTGGTTGATTGTAGAAATATGCTAAATGTTGATGCCATCAAAATGATACCACATTGTTGCTTATGTCAAATGTTGATGTGAAATCCCTAGGGTTTTGCAAGTGATTCATTAAATGTTTGAATTCACTTGTGCTTTGTAACTTCCTTGCCTACTCACATGTTGTGTCATAAATGCCTAGTTAGGTTCATTTCTTGCCTATTCATGCATCTTCAATAAGATGTTCAATTTAGGTTCATTCACTTGCCTATTCATGCATTTTTGCAAAAATGTTCAATTTAGGTTCATCTTGCCTAGCATCTTCAATAAGATGTGCAATCTAGGTTCATTCTCTTGCCTATTCATGCATTTTTGCCAAAATGTTCAACTTGGGTTCATTCTTTGCCTATCTATGTATTGTGACATGATATGTGTAGTCTAGTTTCATCTTTGCCTATTCATGCATTGTGTATTCAAATGTTGTAATGAGATGTTTTCAACATGAAAGGGTAAGTTGCAAATTGTGTCTATGTTGTTGCTTGCTTGATAACATGATCTCAATGAATGTGCTATGCTTGCATCTATGAACTTTCTTGCATTCATTGTTTTCTTTTCTAAACAACTTGACATGAAAATGGTTACTAGTTTAGATCATTGCATGAATTGTAGTTTAGCAATTTGCATTTTGGTTATTGACTTGGAACTTGATTGAAAATATTCTACTAGTTTTCCAAAACTCTTTTCCGAAATCAAATTGCTTTCAAACTTCTTTTCTAAACTATGTCTTTAACAAATCAAAACCAATTTCTTTTCCAAGCTTAAACCCTAAGTTTTTCATAAACAAAGTCATTAGTGGCCACTCGAAGCCTTTGCTTGTTTGATCACTAATGAGGAGTTATTAGTGGTAGTCACTCGAAGCCTTTGCTTGTTTGATTATCATGAAAGCTCCCAAACCTCAAACACATGCGAACCCAATTCAATTACAAAAACAACACGAGTCATTAGTGGTAATTGTCCTAAGCCTTTGCTAGATGATTATCACCGATGCTCGCCTCATTTGCAAAAAGATAAAATAAAAACGTTGTTACTTATAATCACTCGAAGCCATTGCTTGTTTGATTATCGGTTTCAACTCATTTTCTTTCGAGTTAGTAATGAAAACCACTCGAAGCCATTGCTTGCTTGGTATTAGTGAACACTCGAGTCTTATTTCAAAAAACACCTAAAAACTAAAAAGCTAATAACAAAAGAGCCTTTTCAAAACAAAACTAGAACTACGTAGCTTTGAATTCCTCATCGCACCGGAGGATACGTAGGAGCGGGTTCACCTCCCGTCAAGCACCCTTTTAAAAAAAAAATAATAACAAAAAGATTCTTCTTTCCCCAGTTTTCAAAAACATTTTCTTAAATAAAAAAAAAGAAGAAAAGAAGTAGAACAAAGTGTTTCAAATCAATAGTCAAAAACCACACACTAAATTAAAGGTTCCCTTTCGGTAGAAAGGATGTGTGGGGTGCTAATACCTTCCCCACACATAACCGACCCCCGAAACTATATCTCTCTTTTTCAAAAGACCAATCGCCTAAAAGGATTTTTCCAATGTTTTTTTCCTAAATTAAAATATTGGTGGCGGCTTCATTGTTTTTCCCGTTGTACGAAGAAGGATCCAAACCGGATTTTTCGGGGTGCATACAACGGGGAAGAAAATGAATTCATACTAAAGTATAATCGCCCAAATCTAGTTTCGTTTTTTTCGGTTTTCATTAAATCTGCGAAATTAATCTTCAACATCTGATTTTCTTCTTCATCAAATCTGCGAAATTAATCTTCAATTCGTTTTTTTCGTTTTCCTGATTGAAATTCGTTTTGCTTTTTTCGAAATTAATCTTCAAAATCGAAATCAATTCGTAATTAATCTTCAATTCGTTCAATTTTCCTAATCTTCAATCTTGGTCGCCAAAATCAGATCTGGGTATAGTTGAAGATGATGAATGCATATCGTTTTGATTAAGAATTGGAAACGAAAACGAAAGCCCCTAATTTCGAAAACGAAATTGATGTTAATGATTTAAGGATAAAAAACGAAAGCCCCTAATTTCGAAAACGAAAATGATGTTGATGATCAGATCTGGGGTTGGTTGAAGATGATTAAGAGATGTTGTTTCTAGGAAGAAGAAGAAGAAGACGATGGGTCTGTGAATTGAAGAAGGTTGAAGATTTCGTTTATGTAACATATATTTGTTGTTGGGTTGTTAAACTCAACTATTGAAGTGGCTTAGTGGTAGGAAGTGTTGTTGGTCACATTTGGGTCGTGGGATCAATTCCCATTGCTGCCAAAATCTTCAATTTTTTAGTAACAAAGGTACCCCACGTTGCCATGTGAGTGCCACGTGGCAGCCAGCTATTGGTTGCTGACGTGGCACTGACTCACCACATCATATGGTGACACGTGGCAGTGACGTCATTGCTGACGTCATCTCTTCCAACTCAGCTTTTTTTAACAGCAAGTTAACGCCAGGGGGGTAACTGGAAACACTTAATATTTGCAAGGTTTGTTTTAAGAGTTTTTTTTTTGCAAGGGGGTAAATGGATTATGGTGATATTTGCAGGGGGTAAATGCTATTTAAGCCATGTTTTTATGATGAATTTATGGTGATTATGCAACTTTTGGAAAACTTTGAAGAGCGGGTAATTGAACTTAACCCAACTACCAGCAACAACTCGGAATAGCAAGTATAAATGAAAAACAGAAAATTGTAGGCATGAACCGCAAAAAGAAGATAGATGGAAGAAACTTTACCACAATGCTAAACAAAATAAATCAATAATTACTAAGATTTTAAAAATTATGGAAGAACCACTGGACATAAGGTAATAGAGACATTACTCCTACAATGATAAATTTGGAAATGATAAACATAAAACAATCCTCTGCGTGAAAACTACAACTGACATTGTCCAAAATTACCTAAAACTAATTTAGGACAATTTATTTTAATATCGAATGTTGATATGACCGACATGGGTCCATCCGAGCTGTAATGGGTCCATCCGAGCTGTGATTGTTGGCACGGCGAATCTCGCTCACACTTCTACTCGTGGTGGTCACTCTGGCAGGTTTTCAGGTTCGTATCAGCACCAGAATCAAGGTTTCTCCAACTATCGTGGCCGTGGTCGTGGACGCGGTGGTCCTCCATGCCATAGCTGTCAAGTGTGTGGTAAACCAGGTCACATTGCAATTGATTGTTGGCACAGGTATGATGAGAACTACTATGAAGCACCAACACAGAATTCTGTTGCAAATACTTCCACTGAGGGAACCAAACAGGATGATGCTGCAACCAAAACTACTGCAACAACTGTTGAAGCTTCTCCTCAAGCATTCTCGGCTTTCACAGCTTATGAACCATCTACTAGTGCATCAATAGTTGTTCCAGAGGAACTTCATGGTCAAGGTTGGTATATGGACACTTGTGCTTCTATTAGTTTATCTGCACATGACACTTATTTACATCATAGCACTGCTTACACTGGCTCTGAGAAGGTCACTATGGGCAATGGACACCGTGCCATCATCCAAGCCGTAGGATCCACCACACTGCACACCACCACTAACCCTAAACTATCATTCAAACTTAAAACTATCCTTCATGTGCCATCTGCTACACGTAATTTAATATCTGTAGGACAGTTCTGTGATGATAATAATGTCTTTGTTGAATTCCACTCATCCTTTTGTCTTGTGAAATCTCAGGATACTAAGCAAATTTTACTTAGAGGGATTCGTGGAGCTGATGGAGTCTTTCTTATACCTAGTTTGTTCATTGTACCTAAAGTGTCTTCACCAACAGTTTCTACTTCTGTAAGTTCACACTCATTAACACATGTTTCACCCACCACTACCACACATAGTAAGATCAATAGTTTTTCTGTTTGGCACCACAGATTAGGTCATGCTAATACTTTAGCTGTTAAAACTGTTCTCAATCTCTGTAAATCTGTTGTGCTTGTGAATGAAATGTTTGTTTTGTGTAAATCCTGTGCTGTTGGCAAATCACATCGTACTCATGCTCCACTCACTCATACCACCTATCACACACCATTTGAACTTATTCACACTGACCTTTGGGGTCCCTCTCCCTCACCATCTAGTGGAGGTTATTCCTATTATATCACTTTTGTTGATGCTTGTACAAAATTTACCTGGATTTACTTTCTTAAACGCAAGTCTGATGCCATCACAACCTTCCACCAGTTTCACAAACTTGTAACCAACCACTTCACCTCAACCATTAAATCCCTTCAATCAGATTCAGGGGGAAAGTTTAAAGCTTTCACACCACACCTTAATGAACTTGGCATTCTTCATAGGTTTACTTGTCCTCACACATCCCATCAAAATGGCACTGTGGAACGTAAACATTGACAAATTGTAGAAATGGGCCTAACTCTCCTAACCCATGCTTCATTACCACTCCAATTTTGGGACCACAGCTTCACAAATGCTGTGTTTCTCATCAACAGATTGCCAACCAAAGCCCTATCTTCCTTCATTTCACCTTACCAAGCACTCTATAATAAAGTCCCTGATTACACTACCATTAGATCCTTTGGTTGCTCTTGTTTCCCACTGCTCACCCCCTATAACAAACACAAGTTCCAAGTTCATAGTCAAGAGTGTGTCAATCTTGGTCCCTCACCTCAACATAAGGGCTTCAAGTGTCTTAGCTCAAGTGGTCGTATTTACATTTCCAAAGATGAAACTTTTCATGAGTCTATCTTTCCTTTTGCTAGTTTATTTCCTTCTGGTCAATCATCACAGACTGTACCTACATCAATAACATCATCCAACCTTAGTTTACCCTCTTTAACACAATCAAACATCCCTACAACTTCCACAACATCACTCCCAGACCCTCCTTTACCTCAACCATCTTCCACAGATACATTGCCTATCCCTACTGAACCATCTTCACTAGCCAACAATGAACCAGTAACTTCACCATCATCAACCAATGAGCCAACATCTTCATCTCCAGACCTTGCACCACCTCCTCCAGCCCTCACCAAAACTCATCACATGATAACCAGGTCCCAAAAAGGCCATTTAAAACCTAAAGTGTTCACTGCCCATATTGAACCTACCACAGTCAAGCAAGCCCTGTCTCAACCACAGTGGGCTGAAGCTATGAAAGCTGAGTATGAGGCTCTCATGAGCAACAATACATGGACACTCACCTCCTTACCTCCACATAGAAAAGCCATTGGATGCAAATGGGTCTTTCGTGTCAAAGAAAACCCAGATGGAACTGTCAACAAGTACAAGGCTAGGTTGGTAGCCAAAGGCTACAACCAATTACCAGGGCAAGACTACAAAGAAACTTTTTCCCCAGTAATTAAACCCACCACCATCAGGATAATACTCACTCTGGCCCTCACTTGTGGCTGGGAGATACAACAAATTAATGTCAATAATGCCTTTATAAATGGCAGTCTTCAAGAGGTAATCTTCATGACAACCCCCTGGGTTTGTCTCCTCTGATAAGACACAGGTATGTAAACTGCACAGGTCCTTATATGGCCTCAAACAGGCGCCTCGTGCCTGGTATGAAAAGCTCCAACAGTCACTTCTCAAGTTTGGATTTCACCACAGTAAGTGTGATCACTCTCTCTTTCTCTATGCTCATAAAGGTGTCAAACTGTATGCACTAGTGTACATGGATGACATTCTCATCACTGGATCCAACTCTACTCTCATACTTGATCTGATAAACAAGCTAGAAACTAAATCTGCTTTGAAAAAGCTAGGCAAACCAGCATACTTTCTGGGCTTGCAAGTCAAGTATCAATCAAATGGTTCCATTATCTTGAATCAATCCAAGTATATCAATGATCTCCTGCAACGAGCTAACATGCTTGATTGCAGCCCTATCTCTACTCCAATGATGGCTAATGTAAAACTTAGCAGGTTTGGCACAGATTCTTTGACAGATGCCTCACAGTATCGTTCAATTGTGGGAGCACTGCAGTATGTTACCCTGACACAACCTGATATTTCCTACTGTGTAAATAAAGTCTGCCAGTTTTTATCTAATCCAAGGTCTGGGGTTCAATTACAGCTCGGATGGACCCATGTCGGTCATATCACATTCGATATTAAAATAAATTGTCCTAAATTAGTTTTAGGTAATTTTGGACAATGTCAGTTGTAGTTTTCACGCAGAGGATTGTTTTATGTTTATCATTTCCAAATTTATCATTGTAGGAGTAATGTCTCTATTACCTTATGTCCTGTGGTTCTTCCATAATTTTTTTTTTGGTTCTTCCATAATTTTTAAAATCTTAGTAATTATTGATTTATTCTGTTTAGCATTGTGGTAAAGTTTCCTCCATCTATCTTCTTTTTTGCGGTTCATGCCTATAATTTTCTGTTTTTCATTTATACTTGCTATTCCGAGTTGTTGCTGGTAGTTGGGTTAAGTTCAATTACCCGCTCTTCAAAGTTTTCCAAAAGTTGCATAATCACCATGTAGCGACCGAAAAATCCGGGAAAGGATTCCTCGAAGGTTCAAAAATGAAGCCGCCACCAAAGTTTAGTTTAAGGGCAAATATTGGAAAATCCCTTTGAAATGGATAAGGGTCCTTGAGACCAGCACCCCACGACATCCTTCCTAAAGAAGATTACCTGTTAATTAGTTGTAGAAGAGAAAGTTAATTTTGAAAATGCTTATTTTACCCTTTTATTGTGAATTAGAAAGACTTAATAACAATTTTAGTTTTTCGTGCTTGACAGGAGTGGGCCCCGGCTCCTACGTATCTCCAGGTGCGATGGAGAAATCAAAGCTACGTAGTTCTGGGTAGAAAAATGTTTGGTTGGTTTGTATTTTTTATTTTAGGGGTTCGAGGACTCTTGAGCCGTACAGTTCATTCATCCTAGAACGCTGATTAATCCAATCGTACGACCGACTTAATCTCCTATTTTTTGAAAATTTGTTTTTTGTGTTTTAAGGAAAGAGGTGTGTTGGCATTTTTTATTTTAAGAAATTGTTTGTTTCAAATAGGGATTTCAGAGCCTGATCCGTAACGGTTCATTTATGGCCCTAAAAAGTTGACTAACCCGACTGTACAGTCGACTTAACCCCCTATAATTATTTTGCTAAGTTTGCATGAAATGAATTAAAAATGACTTAATGAAAGTTTTTTATTTTTGCGCTTGACAGGAGTGTGCCCCCGCTCCTACGTATCTCTCGGTAGAGAATCAAAGGCTACGTAGTTTTCGTAGAAAAAGTTTGTGTTGGTATTTTTATGATTTGAGTGCTTTTGTAACTAAAGACGCACCTAATAAACAAATAGACAAAATCTAGAGTGGTCATAATCAAATAGGTTCAACCCAAAGTGATCATTGTTGAGAACATGTTTTTAAAATCTGAATGTAGTTTTTTATGAAAGTATTGGACTTGAAATGTTGTTTTGATGATTAAAATTGAATAAAGATAAATTAGGCTAGTTGACTAACGAAAATAGTGAAAGGACCTAAGTCCAAAATTTGAAGTGTGGTGGAAACATATAGTCGAGGGTGGAGGTAAAGAGATCTACTTAAGATACAATGATTTTAATAAACGGAGATTATAATAATGGAATAAACTTTTTGAAAAGAATGGAATATATTAAAAACTCAATATTATTGGAATGGAATAAACTATGAAGGTGAGTGCAACTAAAAAACAACCTTATACACATGTAAATTTAAACAAATGGGCTTAAGCCCAAACCTATCATAAAATGAAATAAACCCTAAAACTAGAATGTTCCAGTGAAAGCAAACAAAAGATGTGCGGCTAGTTCTTCCGAGAGAAAAAATGGTTTTTAGACAGAGTGAACAAAAAGGGAAAGAGTGTGAAAGAGATGTAGAACCGAGTGTGGGTGTCTCCGGTGGCGGAGGGAACCTGGCCGAGACGGTGTTGTGGCTGGCGGCGACGATGACAGCGGTGGTGTTCGCCGGAGGTCACGGCGGCATCAACGGCGGTGGTTCGGAGACTCGCGGGGACGGATTTAGAGGTAGGAACCCTCTCTCCTTTTTTTCTACTGTTTCTCACTTTGATCTCTCTACTTTTTTCCTTCTCTTCTTTTCTCTCTCACGCTGCTATTTTTCTCTCTGTATTCTTTTCTATTGATTTCCTCCCATTTCTCTCTACAATTTTGCTCTGTTTATTTTGGTTTTTTTATGTTCTTCCCCCTCTTTCTCTGATTCTGTATCATGGTATTTATAATGGATTTTTGAAATGCTGTGTGTTGGGACTGTTTACATGTTGATGCTAGATGCCAAATGGTACAAATGCTGGTTGTAAAAGAAATTATTGAAGGTGTGTTGTGGTTGCAGAGGCGTGGTGAAGCAGCAGCCTGTGGCAAGGCTTGGTTGGAGCCGAAGTGGTAAAATGCAAGAGACAATGAGAAAGAGCCATGGACCTATTACCCAAAAAAAAAGTCCCAACACCAACACCAACATGTGCTGTGTACTAAATTCTGTTTTAGTTAATTTTGTAATTTTCTTGCTTTTGTTTTTTTTGTCAACATGTGTAGCAAAAATTGTAACTTTGATATGTTTTTTTGTAATAAAAGGGCAGTTTAACTAATCAACTTAAATTGCATATCTCCTTTTATTTATAACAAAAATAATGATGATAACTTAAACTAATAAATATAATGATAACAATAAAGTAACGAGTAGACACTCGTACACAAGGAGACGCGAACACGTATGTGCAATCCAATTAGAAAAGACACGCGTGCTCAACAAAAATAAAAACGGGTACATGATTGTTAACGAACGCGAATTGACACGTGTTAACGATTACAACCTCAATATGCATAATAAGTAATATTTTTGATATTTTCTAAGAGAATTTAAAACTAGCCGGACAAAATTAGGGTATAACAGCTGCCCCTCTTTATTTATATTTCGTAGAAAAATGATTGGTTTTCAAGATTTCATCGTAGGAAGAGAAATAAAGATAAAACAGACGCTAATTTTGTCCGATTAGTAGGAAAGTTGGGAGATTTTCAGAATTTACACGTAACACTTGGCGTGTTAACGAGAAAGCTATAAGAAGGATCACTGCGGATCTGAAGGACCACTGAGGGTCTGAAGGAGCACTAGGGCTCTGAAGGTCTAATCTGCAGTCGATGCTTGGCGCATTGATTTGAATTAAATTGAAGGACTGGTAGGTCTGAAGGGCTGCCTGGGCCTGATGGACCAAAAATGGTCTGATGGACTGCAATTAGCTATGGTACTAGTAAAAACAGTCTGAGGGTGACCTACGTCGTTGCGGTCGTGAGGGTCAAGATCAGATCTAGAACTGATATGTTGGCCATGAAGGATTTACGCCATGTCTTAGGCAGACACAACTAATCTGAAGGACCACTTGGGGTCTGAAGGATCCGCCGCGCTCAGTGGCGACGTTATGATCTGAAGGTAGAGTTCGAAGCCGTCCTTTTGACGTGTTAAATCGAACTGAACTGAAGGACCGATTTGGTCTGAAGGATCTATGCTAGACTCTGTGCTAACATTGCGATCTGGTGTGTGATATAGGATTCAGCGCTCGTCGTGTTGACTTAAAGAGAACAAAACATTGGGATCGACACTTGAAGTCGATTGAAAAAGCAATAAATAAGGAGCACTGGGGCTCTGAAGGATCAACGGGAATGATCAAGTTTATGGACAAACATCGGTTTGACTCGCATGCCGACATAGGTATGATTTATGGACCAATGGCCGTTGGTCTGATTTATGGACCAGTAATAGGTCTGAAAGATCAACAGGTATGATTAAGTTTATGGACCAGTAATAGGTCTGAAAAATCAACAGGTATGATCAGGTTTATGGACAAACATCGGTTTGACTTGCATGCCGACATAGGTCTGATTTATGGACCAATGGCCGTTGGTCTGATTTATGGACCAGTAATAGGTCTGAAAGATCAACAGGTATGATCAAGTTTATGGACCAGTAATAGGTCTGAAAGATCAACAGGTATGATCAGGAATGTGATGTTGAATCATCGCTTGACGCGTTGATCAAAGAAAAAGCAAGATGACTGACGTTCGGGACGTCTATTGGAGCAATGAATGGTATGTGTATGCAGGTATGTAATGCAAGCATGTGCAATGATTAGTATCTGGTGGGATGATGAATGAAATGTGGAAGCAATTTTTTCTTATTTTTTGCTTTGTTCTTTTTGATGGCCTTGCTTTCCGCTCTTTTTTTTTTACTTCTTTTCTCGGTATATGATGAATGCATGAAACGAGAATGTGAATATGACGCAAATGTAATATTTGAATGCGAATGCTATGGTGAATAAAATGGAGTGCATAAATGCATGGTTTGATGATATGATATGGATGATTGGGAGGTAGAAACATTTTCTTAGTAATGATGAGATGCAAGACTTTGGGTGCGGGAAGCAGAGGTGACTATTAATCATTCCTTGGAAAAATTAGATATGATTCAAACTTTGGCAACCTCAAGGTTGTTATTTATAGACACTGATGTGAAAAAGTACTTGACTGTATCTGCAAGCTCGCCTATTTTTCTCTTCCATTATGATGCCCCATGATGACCGAATTTTAGGTCCACAAAGTTAATTGAGTGGATTTTCAGTATCACATTATTAACTTGTGTTCTCTCTCTTTGAAGCATTGTTTAGTAAAGATGTATAGTAGTGCAAATATAGATGAATGAGTCCGTTAACTTAGTTCTAGGTATAGGGTATGAAGGGATGAATGACGGTCTTTTGCCAAAATCATGAAAGGTAGGTTTGCCCCAATCCAAGAAATGTGGACTGCCCCAATTTAGACTTCTGATGACAGTGAATGAATAGCTTGCCCTTGTCTAGTGGTGACAACAGCCAGGGGTGTAGAGGAAATGATGAATTGTGAATTCAATGACTTTGGAATGAAAGGTGGAAGGCAAGAGGTTTTGTTCTCGACCTATGGAGTTTTGGTGTTGCCCCAACTATGACAAGGACAAGGTTGCCCCAACTGGAGTGTCATTGCCTCAAATGGAAGGAGCGGTGAAGGTAATGCCCCCACTTTGGATCTGGGTGATGGTCCTAGTACAGACTTTCGGTTCTCTTAAAGATGAATCTCAAAGACTGTCACAGTCTTGAGTTTTTGATATGATGAAAACTTCACTCGGTGATCACTAAACCTTGTCTTTAAATCAATGCAACTTGAATGAACCATGGAGTGCAAGCCTTTTGATTTTCTTTTTTTTGATTTTTTTTAGCTTTCTTTTTTTGATTTTTTTTTTGATTTTTTTTTGAGCAAACATATTGTAAATAGATAAACTTATTTGTCCTAAAATTAATACTTTGAGAAAACAAAAGCAATCAGTCATTGATAGGAATGGACTTTAATGGGTTGTGATGTGGCTCATGGTTAGAGGTTTATGAAAGAAAGGGTTTTGTTGTATGGCTGATAGTTATGAGTTTGTGAAGGATAGGATAATTAGGTGTAAATGAGTGTTTAAGGGTTTATGAAAGGAGGGATAATTGGGCACAATGAGGTGTTTGAGGGTTTATTAAGACGAGGATCTCTTATGCGCCTCATGGTAGAATGGATCTATTTAGATTTGTAACGCGGCCAAGGGTTCATGGAGGATAGGATATTCAGGCCAAAAGAAAGGTTTGAGGGTTCATTGAGACAATGATCTCTTATGTGATTAATGGTAGGAAGTATCGGCTCACAATTTCAACTACTTTTACTTTTTTGCTTGTTTCAGTTTTTTCAATCTTTTTTTTTGAATTTTCTTTTTCTTTTTTGTGACTTTTCTTTCTCTTTTTTGAGTTGAGTGAGCCGATAAAAGTGATACACCATTCTTAGATGTGGAATTGATCCTTGTCTAAGGTGATTGAGAGTTTTTTGGCTTTTCGGCTCAAAGTGGGTAGGAAAGGATTTTTTGATATGGAAAGATGGTCCAAACTTCATTTCAAATCAGGCTTCTTATTTTCTCAAAATTTAACTCAAGGACAAAAATTTATTTATTTTATATATTTGCTCTTCTTCTTTATTTCTTTTATATTCCCTAATTTTGCTTAGGCTGCTCTTGCATGTTTTCAACCTAACAGGCTTTTTGATTTTTTTGTAAAGGACTTGCACCAAAGGGATTCAATTCTGACAAGACGTCTAGTGATCACAAATTTGGCCCAGTGCGGGGACCTAAAGTATCATTTAATGAAAACCAAATAGTCAACTAGGGACTGGTGTCGGGGGTATGTACTTTATGGGCAGTCGGGGTGGGATTAGACATGTATGGTGGATGATGATAAGATGCAAAGATGGGGTCACTAACTGACTCAAACAAAAGTAAAGACACATATCACACGAGTTCACTATACGAATGCTTCATAGAGAGTTAACATTAGTTAAAACATGATAGAAGGAGTTTTTGATAACACTTAAGTTAACAAAGTGGACCATTTTGATTTTTTTTATTGCAATGGGATGGATTAGATGCATTATTTTCCTGATAAAAATTATGAAAGAGCTGCAAATAGTGAATAACCCTTTTTTTTTTAAAAAAATAGTGTCTGAAAACCACTTGAGTTTGTAACTAAGTTCGACCTTACTTGCAATTTTAGTGGGTTAAACATTTCCAAGGAAGAACGATCAAAGAGTTTTTGCAAGAACGCCTCATCTCTCATCTCTCATCAAATAGTTTTTTTTTTTTTAAAAAACAGGTTTGCTTATGTTTTTTTCACAAATAAAATGCAATGAATGAACTAACACATTATGATGGACATGCGTGATGAAAATGCAAATGCATGAAATGAAGGAATAATCAGTTGAAAATACCAGCTACCCTAAATGATTTTTTGTAGGCAATGCAACATATAAATGATGCAAAATGCTAGCTAAAGTACTTTTTAGATGATGGATGATGCAAGAATGACGACACTATTTATCTCCATTTTTAATTTATTTGAAAATGATGCATGCATGCAGAAATGATGTATAAATAAAATGATGTAGATGAAAGATGAAACAACATTGTTTTTTTGTTTTTTTAATTGGGATGATAACATGTGGGACACGATGTATGGATGGACGAATGGGGGTGCATGATAGATGGGACGCTTATACTAAAAATGCTTTTTTTTTATACGAGGAAATAAAATGCATGACACTCACATTGATTTTTTTTAATGCATGGAAAGAAAAGAATGCATGATGTTTGACATAATTTTTAATATTTTTTGTTTGTTTTTTTGGAAAAGGGAAACCAGATGCATGTGTACATGAATGGATGAATGTGTATGAAATGCGAATTATGGTTCTATTCACGCGTCGGGGAATTGTAAACTTTTATTTGAAGAGTAAAGTATGATTCTGGTGGTTGACTTTCAAATGCATGTTTATATACTAGTATCCACCTCTCTTATAAAAATGTTTTATAATTCCCCGAGTCATTGAAATGCATGCAAAATGAAATGTTTTTTTGTTTTATGATATGCAAAGAAAAAGAAAAATAAGAATGCATGAGATATGCTTACAAAAATAAAATATTATTTTTTTGGATTTTTTCAATAAAATGGGAGAAATGTATTAGTGTTTTTTGCATGCAACAGTATTAAGCTCCTTTGTGTCCTAGAAGGGTTCCTTTAGGAACGGGTCTAAGGTTTTTCTACTGAGTGAACCTTTGCAGGGTAGCTCTACAGAGTCCTAAATAAGGTTCCTAGAGCCAACGACCCCAGTTAAGAATGCTAATCGCAACAATAGGCAAGCTATTAGAAGAGACAGCACCCTCAAAAGGGACCAAACTCTAGGTGAGACTTTCGTAACCACCGAGCTGGACGAACATCCATAAGGCCATTACTACGCGGTCTCGTTCTAACTTAGGTTATGCTCCAGTCCGGGTATAGGACTATTTCTCACGTGTGTGCTGAAGTGTGAAAGTGAAGTGTGTGTAGGAGCAAAATGTAGATATACACCAAGCTGCAAAACAAACAAACACAAATACAAAAATATTGTCTTCTACCCTAGGGTTTACACATCATATAAAATACATCACATGTAATAAGAAATAAAAGACAAAAAGGAAGGGTAAAAATAAACATTAAATTAACATCTAATCCTACAACTAATTAGACTAGGTTTGACTCTCTTAAACGTCCCCAGTGAAGTCGCCAGCTGTAGCGACCGAAAAATCCGGGAAAAGATTCCTCGAAGGTTCAAAAATGAAGCCGCCACCAAAGTTTAGTTTAAGGGAAAATATTGGAAAATCCCTTTGAAATGGATAAGGGTCCTTGAGACCAAATTAGGGTTCGGGAGTCGGTTATGCGTGGGGAAGGTACTAGCACCCCACGACATCCTTCCTAAGGAAGGTTACCTGCTAATTAGTTGTAGAATAAAACATAAACATGATTTTGACTACAATTAGAACCGCATGGTATCATAAATCAAAAGAGGGCAAATTAAAGCAACTAAAATACCAACGATCGAGATTCAGCTCATGTGACTATTGTTTATCAAAATGTATAATAAAATGACAATCTAAAAGGAGTAAAATAAATGAGTAGAGATAATTTGTAAAAGGTAAAACACACAGGTAGTACATATATACACGATGCAAAACTAAAGAACTTGAACCAAGCAAGTTGTCAAAGAAAAAGAAGAAGAAAAGACAAAAACAAAAACTGAAGCAAGAATAAGCTAGACCACGTATGAATATAAATATAAATATAACAATAATAATAATAATAAAAGAATATAATACACAAAAATAAAGAAGCAAAAGTAACGATGAAATGGGGTTAGAAATCCCTAAAACAGTAGCCGCACAAAACATAGAGAAAGGGTCATGACAAGATACAAACAGAGATGGCCGCATAAGAGAGAGGGATTGACGGCGAGCGGAGAACAGCGGCGCGATGGGACTGTGTACGGTGAGGACGGTAAGGAAGATGGCGTGGTGGTGATAGGTGAGTGTCGCCGGAGGTCACGGCGGCAGTGACGGCGATGATTCTGACCGGAGAGGGCTTCTCCTTTCTTAACTCATCTATTACTACTCATCTCTCTCTCTCATTTGCTTTACTTCTTACTGATTCTTTATTTTTGTGGGTTTGGAAAAATCTGGATGTGGGTTAGTGATGATGAATGGAGGAGGAAGTGAAGGCTCTTTTTTCTATTGTTTTTCTGTTTCTCAGAATACTCTCCCTTAGGGTTTTAAAATTGATTTCTCTCTGTGTTTTCCTCCCCCCCTTTTGCTTGAATCTGTTGCTCTCTTTATATAGGCTCCTTCATCTTTGTTTTCTTACCATGGCCAGCTATGAGCTCTTGAAACATCACTCTCAATTTCTCAATTCATGCTACTGGGTACTCTGCTTTTTCTGATTATGTGCTGGTCTATGCCTTGTAGACTTAATACTTGATTAAAGTTTTTGGAATATGCAGAGCTTAGGATTCCTGTGTATGACCATTGTCATTAAGGCGTGTATGATGTTGGGGTGTATATAGTTGCTTCTTTTTGTGAAAATAAATGAAACATGATAAAAGAGCTCTAGAGTCTAGACTACAAACTCAAATTAGAATATGCTGTTTTCTTTTTATTTCATTTAGTTTTAATTTTTTTGTAACAGAATAATACAAAAGTTAGTATTTAATAAAATATTTTTGTTATATGATTTTTTACTTGCAATAAAGAAATAAGTTCTACTAATAATAATTGAAATGACGCAAAACCGCTAACGAGCACCGAATGACACGTATCAACAGTTATGACCTCAAAATGCATAATAAGTAATATTTTTGATTTTTTTCTAAAAGAATTTGAATTAGTCAGACAAAATTAGGGTACAACACACCATAATTTCATCATAAAAACATTGGTCTTTATGTGTAGAAAGGTGCATCAGACTTACAATTTAGGTAGTGGTTTCTTCTTGTTTCCTTTTTTTTTGCTCAACTACTCAAATTCATTTAATTGATTCATTATAGGTCATGGTGGACCTAGATGCACCAAGCCCAAGTGACCCAAATTTGAAGGAACATCTTCATTGGTGAACAACAAATTGTGGTTCTAACGATTATATGCTACGCATAAAGTAAACTAGATTTGTGAGATATCATCACTAACATATGAATAACTTATTTAATTATATATATTCATTTTGGGATTGTGTAAACTAAAAAGAAAGAGGAGATATAATATTCACATGCTGTGTTGTTAATAATTCCTAAATTGCACATACATGTTGGGAAGCACGGGCCAAAGCTACTCATTTTTCTCATGAACTTGGTGATTGAAAAAATCCGTGACTAAACATTGAGTGTTTCTTGGTTTTTTTAATCTTTGACATAATAAAGTCTGTGCCTCCTAATTCTCCATGTTCTAGCCTTTGTTAGGAATTGAAAGGCACATGAAGTAGGAGGCGTTGGGAGGGTTTTGATGCGTTTAAATATCCAATTCAATCAAATACTTATGAGATGGGTTTCGCAAAATTAGACACAAATTTTCTTATGATCCGAGCTAACCCAACCCAATATCAAATGGGATGGGTACTGGGTTCATTAGTAATTTTTTCATGAAAAATCAAAAAAAGAAATAATTATGTCTTAATTTTCTTTAGAAAATCCTTGAAGCTCATGCAAACAAAAATTTTCTTCATACGAAAATGTCTTAAAGAAACTAAAATGATCATATCCCACCCATGAAGCCGCTTTCTTCAATCAGTTTCAACAATTAGCAAAACAAAAGAATTATAAGTCATATTCAACTATATATTTAAGAGCACTCCGCACAAGACTTTGGTTAATTTTTAGATCGGAATTAATTTTCTAGCTAGACTAAATTAAGTCCTCTCTAACACATTTTCATGGAAGAACGAAATTAGTTTCAAA
Organism: Astragalus glycyphyllos; assembly: GCA_963573325.1. Classification (NCBI taxonomy): domain Eukaryota; kingdom Viridiplantae; phylum Streptophyta; class Magnoliopsida; order Fabales; family Fabaceae; genus Astragalus; species Astragalus glycyphyllos. Next base: position 38,729,961 of record OY754313.1, read on the forward strand.
ATCGAATCTGGTTGAATGAGAATTTATTTAAGAGTTCTCTACACCTAGACGTCAGTTATCAATTGGTATATGTAAAGATCAAAGAAAAAAAATTAGTATAAATACGATCATAATGGTATGGGTTGGGTTGAGCTTAGTGACTTTTAAAATTTCAAACCTGCTACCCAAATCGTACTCTATGTTTTTTTTTTATAGGCAAAGTGGTTAGAAATTAGTGTTAGTAGTTAGAGGGGAGGGGGGAGCGGGGTTCGAACCCCGTACGCCTACATTTTCACCAACGATGTCTCTTTCACTCAACCACATGAGCTATCCTTCTAGGACAAATAGTACTCTATGTGTCTCCCTAACGTGAAGTTTACAAAGGCAATGACTAGAGTTACTAAGATTGTTTTATCTTACCTCTAAACAGTTTTAGTGTCGAGATTCCTTTTCATGGCATTACCAATTATCAAGTATCGGCTTTAAAATAAAAATGTATTGCTTTGATATGATTTTGATATGAAAAATACTCCTTCAGTTCTGAATTTTTGATATTTTTGCTTTGTTACACACAAATTAAGGTACCATTAGTTTGTGTTAGTTAATTAAGTACTAATATACCCTCTTTGTAGTTGTTACACAATTAAGTCATACTTTGAGACTTTAAATGATTCGATAAATATAAAGGATATATTTGAAAAAATTTGCTGAACTGTACATTGGGTTTTTAAAAGTATCATTGTTTTGGAACAAAAATAAAAGACCAAAAGTACCAAAGTTCAGAAAGGGATCGAGTAATAGTTTATCTTTGCAAAGAATTTTTTTTTTTGGGGCTTTCAAAAGAAAATATTGTTGTCAAATGTGGTTATTTGTTTATATTCGTCAATTATACCTTACTTTTGTATTCCTTTCTAAAGATTTCGTAACATATATCTATTGTTTTTCTTTAAGTTTGTATTCATTGGTATCAGCTTTGCTAATCATTTCACAATACAGTTCCACCCAATTATGACATTATTCAAGCACTTGGCCTGTGAGGAAGTTGTCTCAACTCTTAAAGTTTTCATATGTGCATTTGTTTCAATATTTGTTCTGGACTAGGCCAAAAGACTCAATTAGCAATTTGACATGGATGAGCCTAATCACTTTGATCCATATTCACAATGAACAAACCCATTTATGACTCTCACACTTGGATGACTCAGATTCACTCAATCAACCCGACGGCTCCAAATAGGAACAGTTTTCTATAACTACAGGCTCACATTGCCATAATTGGGTACATTCTCATTTCTAGCTAAATCACCCATATATTTTATATACTGACTTGAGAGTCGGAGTGGCTTCGCAGGTACCCCTCTCGGGATTACTCTAAACCTCCACTCGGACAACAGGAGACCTAGCAACTGCACAAACCTACCGGTTGCACAAACCTACCCGCTGCACAAACCTACCAGCTACAGTCCCTACCAGTATTGCAAGGTACAAAACATTGGCGACCACAGTGGGAGGTATCTATCTTTCACACCATCTCTGCTCTTTGAACTTTCTCCTGTTTTTTCATGGCACCCAGAGGTAGACCCCGAGTCCGAAGAGCTGCCGCCCCGCAACCTCAGCCAGAGGGCACTCCCGAAGGCATTGCTGTTTCCTTGCCGGATAAGGACATCCAGGTCCCGACACCCTAGTCAGCCTCGTTCTAGATCCTCGTCCAACTGAGGATGCAGCGACCATCCACCAGCTCCTGGACCTGCTGTGCAATTGCACCCAGACTACGTTGCAACAAGAAGCGCGTTTCAAGCAGATAGAGAGGCGAACGACAGCCATGCCAGAGCAACCTCAAATTTTCTTTATTTTTAAATTTGAAAACTAAACAGTTTTTAAAAATTGTTATCAAACAGGCTCTTATTGAAAATAATAATTTTATGGCTTAAATATGTTTCTACCCCCTACAAATAGCTGGGGGGTGTTTTCCTTTTACCCCCACCCACCCCACCCCACCCCCCCCCCCCCCCCCCCCCCCCCACAAAATATTTATTTTTTAAAAAGTCCCTGCAAATATTTTTATTTGGTATTAATCCTTCTGTTAAGTCTCCGTTTACCATTTACTGAGCTATCTAACAGATTTACTTGTTGGCTTTGCCAAATCATTTTCTTTTATTTTAAAAATGATGACTTGGATAAAATTATAAAACAATCTCATTTTCTTTTATTTTTCATATATACTAGTACTATACCCGTGCGTCCGCACGGGTGATACTGTTTTTGTTATAATGTGCTATGAATCTATAAATACATTGAAATTTGTAAAATGTAATAAAAGAAAAAGGCATAAGCTAATAAAAAAAATTATATTTCAAGATGCTTAAAAAATTGTGTTGCAGAAAGTTAAAAAATCAATAATGTCTTAAAATTTAAAAAACAGAGTAAAAACTAGAAAAAAAGTGAGATGAAAATAAGATGAAAGAATAGACAGATGAGAGAAAAAGAAGATACATTTAAAGTGAATCCAACGACATTGTAACCACCACGATTGCCTCACCCTGTGGTGGCCGCTCCCCGTAGCTACCACTACGCCCTAAAAAGTTCAAGTTGCACAAAGTTAAAAAAAATTAGTACCTTTTTCAAATGTTAAAAAATAGAGTAAAAATCAGGAAAAAAAGAAAATGAGATGAAAATAAGATAAAAGAATATACAAATGAGAGCTGAAGAAGATACGATTAAATTGAATTCAACGACATTGCAACCACCGCGATTGTCGCGCCCCGTAGCCGCCTCTCTTCATGAGAAAAAATTATTTCATTAGAAGAAAATATAGATGGAGAAAAATAAAGATAAATAGAGAGAGGGAATAAGAAGGAAATAAAAAATGAAAGAAATGAGAGAGGAGAAACAATGGTGTAAATAAAGAGAGAAGATAAAAGAAAGAAAAAAGAAAGAGGAGAGATGAGATATTAGAAGAGACAGAGAGAGAGAGAGGAAAAAGTAAAAAACATAAAAGTAAAAAAGTATTCATGAAAGCAAAATATTAAAAGTGATTATTAAAAGTCATAAAACAAAAGATCAAAAGTCATAAAGCAAAAATATTATAGCAATAATATGTAATTGTTAACCGTCAATACACAAAAACAAAAAGTGGATATTGGTAAATTAGAGATTTTAATACTGAGTGTTTTGATGAAATGAGAAAAAATTATTTCATTAGAAGAAAATATAGATGGAGAAAAATAAAGATAAATAGAGAGAGGGAATAAGAAGGAAATAAAAAATGAAAGAAATGAGAGAGGAGAAACAATGGTGTAAATAGAGAGAGAAGATAAAAGAAAGAAAAAAGAAAGAGGAGAGATGAGATATTAGAAGAGAGAGAGAGAGAGAGAGAGAGAGAGAGAGAGAGAGAGAGAGAGAGAGGAAAAAGTAAAAAACATAAAAGTAAAAAACAAAAAGTAGTCATATTTTGTCTTTTTTGTCTTTTAGTGGTTAAGTTACAATTTTACCCTCAATTATGTGAAATGTCATTTTTCTCAAATGTCTTAATTGGTAATTTCATATGTGGTGTATTTGTATAAATCTATATTAGATTAGATTAGATTAGATTTATCTTCATCATCAACAACAACACAACCACAACCCAGAACACAACCACTACCCATATTTCTGCATCTTCAACAACAACACAACCACTACCCAGAACGAGAACCACCACACCACCACCGCGCTGGAAATCCCCATAGTTCTCAACCCACCGAGAACCACCACACCTCCACATTGTTGGTTTTTGCAAAAATTAACACACATATGGTACCATGATGTGTTCACAAATTTATGTACCATAAACAAATTTATACACTCACATCAGAACAACAAATCCAAAGGTGAAAATAAATGAAGAAACTTTTTTGATTGCTCAAAATAAAGAAAGAGGGGAAAATTGTTCAGAATAAGAAAAAGGGGAAAGAAAAGGATAAGTGTGAAGTGGTTTTGAGATAAAACCATTTCCTTTGTTTCATAACACCATCATCTTTGTCTCTCTTCCCTCTGATTTAGGTTTGGTTGTGGTTGGTATTTAGTTGTAACTGATACAAATCTTAATTAGGGTTTCGTTTACATTGGGGATTCTGTTTTCTGAACTCAGATCTGGAACTTCTTCCACTTATAGCTTCAATAAGTTAAAGACGAGGGAGAGGAGGAAGCTTCTTCCACTGGATTTGGGAGTAGAGATTGTTGTTTTAGGAGAGAGAGAGAGAAAGAGGATTGAGAAGGGGATTTAATGGTGGTGATTTGCACAGTGGTGAAGGAGGAGATGGTGGAGGGAGGAATTTCATGGTGGTGGCTTTCATCTCTCTCACGTGGTTCTGCGATGGAGACGGTGGTGCTCTGTTGATTGCAGAACGAGAGATGATAGAAAGAGGAAGAAAGAGAGAAAATAGAAAAAAAAAACTCAAATGTTATTTGAAATCCACCTCAACTTTTAAAACAAAACAAAAAATAAAAATAATCTCTATATATACATCCAGGGGAGTCTTGGCGCCAAGTCTCCCGCCAAGCTCCCCCCCACCCACCCTTTTTCCATTCCTTTTTTTTTTCTTTTATTTTTTTTCATTTTCCATTTTTTGTTTTCTTTATATTTTTATATTTTATAAGTATTTTTGGGTCTAGAAAAAATTTTAATTATTTTTTTTGTTTTCTTTACATTTTTATATTTTATAGGTACTTTCGGGTTTAGAAAAAATTTAAATTATTTAAGTAGGCGAATTTTGTTTCTTCATAACCAGATTGGTGGAAAGGAAAATTAATTTCGTGATAAATTGTGTAAAGTGTGACGTTAAGTAGTGTGTTTTAGAGTACTTTAGGATCTGGAAAAAAATTAATTGTTCAAATACGTGAAGTTTTTTTGGTTCTGACCATCGTTGGCTACCCACGGAGTGTCCCAACGCTTTCGACGAAAGATTAATCTCCACTCGTGTTTAGGATCAAATTTCGCACTGGTTGTTCCTACATAATCGAAATGGTGAAAAAGAAAATAAATTTTGTGACAAATTGTGTAAAGTGTGACGTTAGACAATGTGATTTGGGGTACTTTATGATCTGAATTTTTTTTAATTGTTTAAATAAGTAAAGTTTGTTACTCGATAATCAATTTTATTAAAAAAATAAAAATTTTGTAATAAAAATGTAAAGTGTGATGCTAAGTAGTGTGTTTTAGGTGCTTTAGGATTTAGAATAAACTTTAGATGTTCAAATACATAGAGTTCGTTCCTTAATAATTGGTTTGGACAAACCAAAAATAAATTTTTTGGTGTGTTTTGGGTTACCATAGAGTTCGACAAAAATATTAATGGGTCAAATACGCAAAGTTTGTTTAAAAAAGTAATTTCTTGAAAAAATGCGTAAAGTACGATGCTAAGTAGTGTGTTTGTGGGTACTTTTGCGTTTGCAAAAAATTATTATTCAAATACTTTTTTTTGACAAGAAATTATTGTTCAAATACTAAAAGTTCGTTCCTTTATAAACGAATTAAAAAATAAATTTCGTTTTATACTTCTTCTTTTTATATTTTTTAGGACCACTTTTTTTTGCACTTTAAAAAAATAATTTTAAAATGCTTTGAAAAAACAAGCATTTAAAGACTAGATTCCTTCGACTTTGTATAGCTACTTCCATTTTATTGGTGGTTCTCATCTAACCTTGCATGATATCCACGCTTTTCACTTATTAATTGCGTTGTCTTCTTTTATTTCTAATTATGAGTTAAATTTTCGCTTTACAATCCTTTCGTAGAACCTAAAGCTTTGGCCCGTGCAAAGCACGGGTCACGGTGCTAGTGATGTGTAAAAGCCAAATGAGACACACATTGCCACATCAGTTTTTTTGTAACGGAGAAGTTAACAGAAGGACTTAAATCAAAACGTGTATTTTTGCAAGGACTTTTTTTAAAAAAAATATTTTGTAGGGGGTAAGAGCAAAACACCCCCTATTTGCAGGGCGTAAAAACATATTTAAGCCTAATTTTATTAAAAAATTGATATATTTTAGAAGTTTTTAATCTATTACAGTTTTTTCAAAAAGTGAGAATCTAAAAACAACCTAACACATAAACCCAAATAATCATACAGCTTGTAAGACGACGAGGAATAAAAAAAACAAAAAGAAGTCACCCTAAGAATACAATAGAAGAACTAAGTAAATGACATACATGTCAATATATGTTAACAACTACCATATTGAGGTAGCATATGTTTATACGTGAATGAGTGAATCAAGACTGTGAGATCTTGGCAACATTCCAAAATGCAAAATAGATGGCCAGCAATGAAGTACACATATTGAGGTAGCATATGTTTATACGTGAATGAATGAATCAAGACTGTGAGATCTTGGCAACATTCCAAAATGCAAAATAGATGGCCAGCAATGAAGTACATTAAAAGCTACTTGTAAACTCCTCCTATATATTATTAGTCTAAAGTTCCTATATTGAATGGCGGCAGCTATCATTAGTCCTTTCTTCTCCATCCTTCATAAAGCAAATAGAAATTGTTAAAAAATTATATTTACTTAACACAAACAAATAATGTGAACAACATCAATCATATCATGTTGGAATAAAATAACAACCTCTTTCATTTCTCTCAATTCTTCTAATTTTTTCTTCAACATATCCAATTCAGAGTCCTTTATTGAAAGGGTAGACTCAGCTACATCAAGCTTTCGTTCAAGGTCCGAAACTTGAGAGTTCAGAACTATGCGTTCTTGCTCATGTTTCGATTGAAGAGCTGTGCGTTCTTGCTCATGTTTGAATTGAAGAGAACTAATCTGCATTGCATTACACCCACCACCATATAATAATTCATCTTAAAATTAAAATTAAGGCTTTTATTCAATCTTACCTCTTCAGCTAAAATCAACTTGTCATTTGTCAAGCTTTTGGTCTCTTCAGCAACCTATTAGGATCAACCAAAGTCCACAATTTAAACATAAAAAAATAAACTGTATTAGTCAAGAAGTAAAGAAGAAATGAATATCAGTGACAAAATAGTATCCTAATTGGTAGTTCTCTCTATCACTAGATTATTTACCTTAACCATCCTCCTTTTTTCTAGATTTTAGCCATTAAGATGTGTCAATATTGCAAAGATAAAAATCAGACTTACTCCGTAAAATAAGAGTTTGAGAGCTTTACCTGAAGTTCTGTATCTTTTGCATCGCATAACGATCTAACTTGTGCAAGACTGTCCTTGTAAAAATTTAAAGACTTTTTCAAGCCTTCTAATTCTTGCAGCATTTCATCTTCCTGTGATTGAGAAATGCATTAGACATCATAACAATATAAGGGTGGCCTGGTAAGAAAACTTCTCTACTCAAAAATCAAATTAGGATAAGAAATATTTCTTAGACTTACATGGTCATTACTTGATCGTACTTTGGAATACCGACACAGCAATACATCATCTACGTATGTCTGAAGCGCTGCACAAATTTCTCCTGCCTACAAAACAATGGCATGAAATAACTTCAAAGTTACAACAGTTTAAATAAAGTCCAAAGGAATGGATTAAGAATTTGAACAGTAAAATGTCAATTTTCAATGGTGTTAATACCTGCTTGGTTTCAAACTGAAATGAGTGAGGAAAATCTGCAATTCGCATTTTAAAAAATAAAGCCTTATCACGGTTTCCAAATTCCATGTCATGCAATTCAACGAAGTGTAAACTTTTCTTGGAATGGGGACAAAAAAATGAACCTGGAGACAATTGATCAGAAAAGCACACTTCATTTTTAAAAAATATGTACATTTTAAACCTTATATTATTATCATTAAGACAGTAAATCATTTTTTCAGTCTTACCCCTTTCTTGTTTACTCCTAATATTATTTGTCCGGGCAACAGTCCAATTGGATCATCAACTTTGCGAACATTGAAAAATACTGAAAATCCATATGGAAGTGCTCTTAATATATGGACAAATTCCTGTCTTGCATCTTCTTTTGTCATGTGCTCCTGAAAAGGGAATAACATCTTATGTAGTGGAGAAGAAATTCAGCAGTATACATCATCATTCAAAGGAAATGCGGATAGTAGAAGAAAATATCGACTTCTGTAATTAACACTGATACATAAGAAGAAAACTATTACTGTGTTATATATTTAGTGTTAAATCCATAAGAAGAAAAAGTGTTATTTTCAGCTTAATCACTGCCTATTGTAAGGAGCTAGCTCAATTTTAGTTGAGTAGAATTTCTAGTACCTAAAATTTTTTGATATAAAACTAATGACCAAAACTAAAAAAATTGTGATCCTTATCACGGATCAAATGTTAAAGAAAAATACTCAGATAAGGCTACTACGCTCTTAAACAACATCTCTTCTCATACCAGTGAATGATAGCAAGAAAGAATATCCAACTCCCATTCCCCTCTCGCTCGAGTCATTACAATTTGCCTAGGCAGAAATCTCTCCAGAAATGAATCCCATTCACTGATAAACATATAAATCCAAATCAGTTTCAATCAGTCATAAATATAATAGAATATGCATATTTCAGTCACAAGAACGTCAATCAAAAGATGTTAAATACTATTGGAAGATATTCTCTAGCAAGATGAACAATCAAAAACCACATACTCGCATGACTCGGGTCTACTAATAAATCCAATCTCAGCCAAGATTTGCAATGCAGAAAGTTTGGGAGCAGTATCACTTTCAATAGGATAATTACCCAAAATGTAATCATGCTGCAACTGTAACCACACATCCAGGCAGAGAGCAACAAATTAATACCATGAAGGCAATTGCAATTTATTCAAAAACCTTATCTATTTCAATTAATAATTACAAAAATGTCACCTTTTTTTTTCTTCTGTTTTCACTTTGTTTCCAGTTTTCAAATACTTGCGTATGTATGAAATTAAAATTAAAACAAAGTAAAGAAGAAAAAAGGTGACATTTGTCTAATTATTAGTTCAAAGTTCAAACAGGAAATAAAAATAGGGAATGTTTTCTTGCAGGGAAAAAAACCATGTGGGGGCAAAAAAAAAACTTATTTACCAAAATAATGCACATTGTGGGTTATTTACCAAAGTGGGCAAATTTTTTTTACAGTTCAGAAGTCGCCCCCCCAGGGTGACTTTTGAACTGTTTTTTGCAATTTTTTTTTTAAAAAGCAGTTCAGAAGTCGCCCCCCCCGGGGGATTTCTGAACTGTGTTTTGCAAAGTTTTTTTAAATACAGTTCAGAAGTCGCCCCCACCCCCCAGGGTGACTTCTGAACTGTGTTTTGCAAATTTTTTATTCAATTATATATTAATATATAAATACCTAAATAAATTAAAAATAAATTTATAAAAATGATTATATCTATTTATAATTTAATTACGTTAATATTTACGAAAAAATTTAAGAGATTAAAAATTGGAACATAATATAATATAGAAAAAAGACTGAAATAAACAACAAAATTTTCAGAAATACAAGAATAGAAAATAAAAAACGAAACGAGAGGAAAACATGATCGAAACTACTTCCAGCAAACATTTTATGGTAGTGGCCATTGGACCGCTGGAGGGATAACCCGAGGATGATCTCATCGGTGGAAATAGTTGTTTCGACGCACAATTCGATAGGACTCCGAGTATGAGGTTGAAACATCTCATGCTGCTGAAACATCTGTCTAACGTGTTTGTCAGTCTTAATAGTCATTACGCACCACCGAATACAATCCCTTCGCCGGTCCGGGGGTAGCGATAAACGATACGAGTGATCGTTTGCTCCTCACCCTCTAGCTGCGCCTTTTCCGTTAGTTTTTCGTTCAGTTCGGCGAAGGTGATGTTGTTGTTAAGCCTGGAATAAATGGTGTTTGGACCACTAAAATACACACCATCTTCTTCCCTGTACATAACATGGGCCTGACAGTGAAGTGTACAGTAGTGGTTGATGACTCTTTCCTGTATGACTTGTTGTGGTGGGGGTGGTCGCAGAAGATGAATAATTTCTTCTGGAGTGCGTATTGTGTCTACGTACAGCTCCAAGAGACTACGTCCCATTGGAATGTTAGCATGACCTTCCATCATTGCGCGAACGTCGTCGTCGCTTTGGATCTCCATGACAGAATAACAGAATGTCCCGTCATCTCTACAATTGTACTTTCTGTAACGGATACGCTCCACGTCTTTACGCCACCCTCCCTCTGGCCGTATTTTTCTCTCAGCCTTCTCCTTGAGTTGGGCGAATGTGATGTCCTTATTCATCCTACAAAAGATATGATTAGGACAACGAAAGACAACACCACGTTCATCGGTGGTTACAGTTCCACTGTGATAAAGTGCGGTTAGGAATTTGTCATTTGAGTACTGGGTTGGGCACAACTGCCATTCCATTTCAGCGGGTTGGGCGACGGTGTTTGGGAAGAACCAGAGAAGAGAAGATTAATCAGAAATATAGGTTGAGGGTAAACTGTTGGTGTGAATTTGAGTGTAATGTGAGAACGTATTTATAATAGGGGTGATCGTATGTAAGCCGTTGATTTTGGATGATCTTAACCATTGATTTTAGGGTTTAGTGTCGGCAAAATCTAGGCCGTTAAAGAGTGTCGGCAAAATCTAGGCGTTAAAGAGTGTCGGCAAAATCCAGGCCGTTAAATAGTGTCGGCAAAATCTAGGTCATTAAAGAAATTAAGACCTATGCACTCTGCACAATCCACACTTTAACAGTGGACTCTGCACAATGCACACTGTAATAGTGCACTCTGCACTATGCACTATGCACTATGCACAAAGCACTGTTAAAGATAAAAGAGTAAATTATTGATCCAAATGTAATAAATGTCACATAAGATTAAACCCTTAAAATTAATAACTTAGTTAATATAAAATTACAATAGTTGATAAATTAAACTAAAAAGGCAGTACAGAGTGGCGGTGAGGCACATCTTCTTGGGTCCTCTGTTGAGTTGGTGGTGCACGTCGATGTCGATTACGGTTACGTTCTCGACGTTCGGTTTGAGTAGTTGGGGGAGCTGGCACGTCTTGTTCATCATCTTCATCCACATCACCAACATTTGCAAGACCACGTGAATCCCTTAGATGTTGGTCGGCTGAAATGTATGGCCTTGATTTTTTTAGAAACCAGCGCACGTATTTATCTGACTGGGTTGGTTTAGTAAAGCACGGTCGACCCACAACACATCGATTTTCTCTATCATTCCATAAATCAATTAACTGGCTGTGATATACAGCCCAATTAACATCAGTCTGTCCCTGCATGGTGATGTTGTGCATGTGGCTGATATCTATTGGTGCTGATGGTATGTCTTGGACGAGGCCAAATTGCAAGGTCACTCTATCCGCATGGTGCCATTCTACAATATGGAAACAGACCATAGCCGTGTTTGTAGTCCATATGCCTTGGTGCCGATACGCTATTTCTGGCAAATTGAATTCCCGATATGGCAACCACTCAAACTCTTCATGTGTCATGCGGTCTATTGTTGATCTGTACAAAACAAGGCTTTTTGGACACTTAGTGTGGCTAAGTGGCGTGCGAACCCATCTGGTAAAAAAAAAATTGTTAACGTAAAGAAGAAATATAATTGTTAGTATTCATAAGTTGTGTCAAATTTTTACCTCTTTGCAAGTGGCCATTCATAAAGACGGTTGCAGTCTGGTGCTAGGAACGGCATGCGGTACCAGACCCAAGACTGTAACAAAAGAGTACCTCCACCCATTGTGCGTGAGGAGCATGTAGCTGTCTTACACAACATTCTGTATAAGTTCGTTAGACATGCTGACCCCCAGCTGTAACTAGAAATTTCATCGAAGTTTTTCAATAGGGGTAGGTATTTTATGTTGACTCTGTTTGATGATTTGTCTGGGAGTATGTATCCCCCGATCAACTGCAATAGGTACGCCCTGCAATATTGTCTTCGCACTTGGTTGGAAGCGCCCTCTGGAACATTATTAAATTCACGTTGTAGCCAAGTGAACTTAATTTGGTTGCCTACCATGCCATTTGCTGGGATAGGCTTACCCAAAAGTTGTTCGCATACTCGATCCCAATTTTTTTCACAACTTCCAGTAACGGCATTTCCATCAACGGGAAGTCCCAATTGCAACGCCACATCTTCGAGAGTTATTGTGCACTCCCCTACTGGAAGATGAAAAGTGTGTGTTTCTGGTCTCCAGCGTTCGACCATTGCTGCCACCAAAGCTGGATTTATTTTGAATGCGCCAATTGAAGCAATGTCACGAAACCCAGCTCTTTCTATCAAAGGTAATATAGAGGCATCTGGTTCTGGAAGTTTGAAAGCGTGGTGAACTTCCATTGGGTCATCGTTGAGAAGCATGGAAATGTGAGGTTCTTCGTTTAGTAAGGAAGACATTCTTAGAGGAAGTGTTGTTGAAGAGTTATGGTGACTTGAATGTTTGAGTTATGTGGTTGTGTTGCTACCTTTTGTTGTATATATTCTAGTCTAAGCATTATTGTCCTGGCCTTTAAGCAGTGAGGCACAATGCACATTGAACAATTCAAAAGTGTCGGTGCAATCCTGGCCTTTAAAAGTGTCAGTGCAATCCTGGCCTTTAAAAGTCACGTGTGCAATCCTGGCCTTTAAAAGTGTCGGTGCAATCCTGGCCTTTAAAAGTCACGTGTGCAATCCTGGCCTTTAAAAGTGTCGGTGCAATCCTGGCCTTTAAAAGTCACGTGTGCAATCCTGGCCTTTAAAACTGTCGGTGCAATCCTGGCCTTCGAAACAATGACTAAAAAAGGTTTTTCGTAAGTCTAAAAAATGAGTTTTTTACCATGTTTAGATCAATTTTAACCAATTTTGTTAAATTACTAAATTAAAAAAAATGATATGACATTATAGTAGAGTTATAGAACTACGGTTTTATGTTTTGAATTAGTACTAACGGACTTATAACCCACGTGTATAAGATTCGAAACAATGACTAAAAAAGGTTTTTCGTAAGTCTAAAAAATGAGTTTTTTACCATGTTTAGATCAATTTGAAGCAATTTTGTTAAATTACTAAATTAAAAAAAATGATATGACATTATAGTAGAGTTATAGAACTACGGTTTCATGTTTTGAATTAGTACTAACGGACTTATAACCCACGTGTACATGATTCGAAAAAATGACTAAAACCGGTTTTTCCTAAGTCTAAAAAATGAGTTTTTTACCATGTTTAGATCAATTTGAAGCAATTTTGTTAAATTACTAAATTAAAAAAAATGACATGACATTATAGTAGAGTTATAGAACTACGGTTTCATGTTTTGAATTACTACTAACGGGCTTATAACCCACGTGTACAAGATTCGAAACAATGACTAAAACCGGTTTTTCCTAAGTCTAAAAAATGAGTTTTCCTAAGCACTGGACACTGCACGCTGCACTAAGCAGTGAACAATGCACATTGAACAATTCAAAAGTGTCGGTGCAATCCTGGCCTTTAAAAGTCACGGTGCAATCCTGGCCTTTAAAAGTGTCGGTGCAATCCTGGCCTTCAAAACCTTCGGTGCAATCCTGGCCTTTAAAAGTCACGTGTGCAATCCTGGCCTTTAAAAGTGTCGGTGCAATCCTGGCCTTTAAAAGTGTCGGTGCAATCCTGGCCTTCAAAACCATCGGTGAAATCTAGACCATTCAAATTTCAATAAATAGGCCCTAAATCTCTCACCACTAAACACCCAACTGCCATAGTTTCTCCTACTACCAACTGAAACTCAAACACACCCTCCTACTCCCAACTTCGTCAATGGCTCCAACGAATGTTTTCATCACAGTCTTTTACAATGGTTATGTTGAAAAAACAAATACTGAGGGTATATTTTTAGGTGTCATAACAACACCCTTGTCAAACTCAACTCTAATTCCAAACTAGCTCAAGTTAAACAAGCCATTGAAAAAAAAATCTCTCCTGATCATTCAAAAATGGTTGCTAGTCTTACATATCGGTACCCTACAACTCTGAGTACTGGCCATACCTTTTATTGGGGATTCGAAATAAATTCCGACGATGATGTTGAACTTATGATAGAGCATTTCAAAGAAGATAGACACCTTGGTATATGTACACCAGAAATATACGCAGATTTGGTTGAGGCTCCTTCTAACTACACCCAGGTAAGTCACAGCCACTCTATTCCATCTTCATCACAACAAAACTTACATTTTTTCAACAAACAAAAATACCATACACTGACTTCATTCCACCTGTTTACCCTCAATTCAATCCTTCATCATCCCAAACTGACATGCATTACAGTCCTTCAACACCTCACCATCACTCTGCACCATCATCCTCAAACACACCCATTGACCTTAACACAAGCCACCCTCTACATACTCAAACTAATACCCCACCGTTTAGTATGTTTGTTGGTGTCCATAATGAAGACGTTGGGGACTATAGCGAAGATGAAGATGAAATTCTTCAGCGTGACGTCGATGAGGAACCAATTGAAGCTAACCCCAACATAGGTGTTGCATTCCGCGAGCCTGTACCACACTTTCAAAACGTCACAGCTGATAACCCAGAACCTTATGATGTAGAGTTTGGCCATTCCATGGACAGGAACCAACTCTTATCCAACGAAGACCCAAACGAACTCAAACTCAAAATGAAATTTCCCACAAAAGAAATAGCCCAACAATTCATCCAAACATATCACCTAAACCATTTAGTTGCATACAAAGTCTGTGAGTCTAAACCACACACATGGACCGTTTGTTGTGTTCATGAAACCTGTTTGTGGAGGTGTGTAGTGAGAGTAGGAGCAAAAACTGGATATTGGGGGATTACACAGTTGACTCACCCACACACATGTACAACATCTACTATTTTCCAAGATCACCGCCAGCTGACCTCCTCCCTCATGTGTACTCATATACTTCCACTTGTAATGAAGGACCCGACAATATCAGTGGCTGTGTTGATTGCACACATCAAGGAGCGGTTCACGTACCAGAGTTCCTACAGAAAGGCTTGGATTGCTAAACAAAAAGCAATCGAGCTTATCTTCGGTAATTGGGAGGACTCTTACAATGAAGTAACCAGGTGGCTACATGCTTTCTCTTACTATATTCCAGACACAGTTCACGACTGGCAGTACAAACCATTCTATGAGAATGGACAACTAGTTGCCGACAAAGGTGTATTCCACCGCATCTTTTGGAGTTTCGGCCCGTGCATTAAAGGTTTTCAATTTTGCAAACCAGTTGTCTCTGTTGATGGAACATGGTTGTACGGTAGGTACAAAGGGTGTCTTCTTTTGGCAATCGCACAAGATGGAAGAAACAACACCTTCCCAATTGCATATGCAGTGGTCGAGGGTGAGACAAAGGAGGCTTGGTTTTTCTTCCTATCTCGTTTAAGACACTATGTGACACCACAGGAGGGTATTTGTTTGATATCAGATAGACACGAGTCTATCAAAAGTGCTGTTACGCAACTAAACACCAATTGGAAACACGTCTTCTGTGTTCGCCACATAGCACAAAACTTCATGAGACACTTCAAAAATACTCCCGCCAGGAAACATGTCATCAATATGGGTGAGTATTTTTAACAATTTTTTTAATTAATTAGTTTCAATTTTCCATTCCATACTTACCAACATCTTCTTTTTTTTCTTCAGCATATTCAATGACAGAAGAATCGGCCGAACACTACAAACAAAAAATTGGTCAGCAAGTAGGTCCTGAGGGGGTGGCTTGGGTTGAAGACATAACCGCAGAACAATTGTTGCAGTGGTGCGATGGAGGTTCCCGTTGGGGGCACATGACAACAAACCTTGCAGAGTGCATCAACAATGTCCTTAAGGGGGTGCGGAATCTCCCTATTCGTTCATTGATAGATGCAACATATTTCAGGATGAACGAGGTTTTCGTCAAAATGGGAACACAGGCACAGGCAATGTTGACATCCGGAACTATGTACTCTGAAAAATTGTTGGAAAATATTGCCAGGAACATAAATGTCTCAAAAACGCATAACGTTGCAGTTCACGATCGTGCCCAACAATTGTTCCGAGTTGAAGAACTTGTACGACCACAAAGTGGTAGACCTGCGCGAACATTCGTGGTGAACTTCAGAGCAAAAACGTGTGAGTGTGGGGAATTCCAGGCACTTCACTACCCTTGTTCACATGTCATCGCAACATGCTCAAAATGCAATTACGACCACATGCAATTCGTGGATCCACCGTACACAATGGAGAATGTTTTCAATAATTACATTGCCGAGTTCCCACCCTTGCCAACTGAGACGTCGTGGCCTTATTTAAATACTTTAGAACTACAGCATGATCCAACTAAACGGAGAGATAAAAAGGGTCGTCCACAGTCTACCCGTATTCGTACAGAGATGGATCAAAGAGAAAGGGGTACACGCACCAGAAGATGCGGAATTTGTAGAAATGAGGGTCACAACAGAAACAACTGTCCTAACCGCAATTAATGTGTTGTAATATTTCGGATTACTCTTTTAAATAACTATTGTAATTTTCGGTTGGTCTTTTAAATAAATTATTGTGTTGTAATATTTCTTTCAGACTCTTCAATTAAATTAGGAAATTTGGATTACAATTAATAATTATCTAAATACTATTGTTTTATTTAAATTAAATTAATTTAATTTTTATCATTTTAATATATAATTATTGAAAAAATAAAAAAACACAGTTCAGAAGTCACCCTGGGGGCGACTTCTGAACTGCATTTTAAAAAAAAATTGCAAAAAACAGTTCAGAAGTCACCCTGGGGGGGCGACTTCTTAACTATAAAAAAAATTTGCCCACTTTGATAAATAACCCACAATGTGCATTATTTTGGTAAATAATTTTTTTTTTGCCCCCACATGGCTTTTTTCCCTTTCTTGCATCCCCTAAAGAAATGCTTTTATTCATCCACAAAACAAAAACAAAAAAGGCATACTTGGACATAGGACAAATGCAAAAACATGGGATCTGTCACGGCTTCATCTGATTCACGAAATAACTTTCTCTTCAGCAACAGTTTGCTGTACAAAATATCTTTCTTGATTCGATCTTTCACCACTTTAAAATAAGCTAGGAGATCCCCAATATATTCGTTATTATCTAACATAAAGTACTCCTCCTCTGCATAAAAATAGAAGAGTGGTTAGAGTTAGAGTAACAATCTTAGAAAGATTAATAATAATATTAACAGACAAGAAGTGGAAAAGACATGCCATTCCCAGAACCAGATGATTTAGAGCTGGTAACAGCTTTATGACATTCATACAAGCTAAAGCTAGAGTATGTTGCCAGGTTAATTATCCCTGCAAGTTCCTGAAGCAAGTATAAGTTTACGTTAATCAAGGAATATAATGATTTATCAATCAAGAAATTAAAACAGTTTAAGACAGCAACAAAGTAGAAGTTGGATCCACATTCAGATTTCAGATTATTATTAAATCTAAAGCAACTACATGACTTAATCCCAAAATTATGAAATTGGATCCACATTGATATCCTTCATTATATTAACCAAACAAAGACTTAGTTTCTCCACAATCCTTCCTAATTACTTTCATTCAAGTAAAATACCCTCTTTGTAAATTGGATGCACATTCCTTCCCAGTAAAGTATGAGTATCCCCCAGCCCTTGTTTATTTTACCTATTTCAACTCTCTTAGTCTTCCACACACTTGTTGTATATTAAGTTTTCAACAAACCTCAATGGCATTAGCAACTGTTGTTGTCATGTCATATGTAATCTCTTCAGATTTATCATCCAGAAAGAAGACTCTAGTTGTCAGCTTTTTCCCGGTCAAAAGAGCGTCAATCTCGATGGGACGAGCCTTTATAGAGCTCTTCAAAGCATTTAATGTTTTAAATGCAATGTCTTGGATCTCAGGATCAAGATTGTAGTTATGTTTACGCCATGAGCAACATTATTAACATAGGCTAACAGATATTCCCCCAATATTTTTAATCAACCACTGTAGACAAACCATATATTGCAACATTCAGTTTAAGCTATGAGGCCAAGAAGATATAATGCATGATGATACTCAATAAAATCTGGATTTTTCCTTGTTTGTTTTGATATTTGAACAAAAAGTTCATCTCGAAGCTCCGAAGGTTTCAAACTTTGCTCATATAGTTTCCTTATGAGCTTAATGCGCTCCTCTAAACTTAGAGGAGTTATTACATGGTTAGATGAACTGATTCCGATGTACTTCAAAATTATTTGGAACAACTTTGTTGCTTGGCTTGCCAAATCAACATTCAATTTAAGCATTGATGTTGGTATTGGATCCTGCAGGAAGATGGTATGATTGATTGGCTTTCAAGAAAAAGAAAAAAGAAAAAATATATTACTTGAATACCTTTTGGAAGCAAAGCATGTCTTCAAGTGTAAGATTCTCTCTAACTTGGGAACCCGTTGATGTTTTAGAAAAGAAACCTCGTATACCAGCAGATTGAATCTGTTTTTGCATCAATTCTAAAAATCCTTCTACCTATATATAAGTATAACAAACAACAACATTAGACTTGGAGAAAAGTTGGTGATAATGTAGGAATTAATCTATCTACAAGACATGCTTATAATCATGAATATACTATAGCGGAAAACAAAGACATACAAGCATGCTTCTATATAATCAAGAACAAAGCCATGACTTTGATAACCTTAGGATCTACGACATGTTGATATATCAAGGATTAGATATATACCTGGATCCATAGCAAAGAAGCGGAGAAGGGATCCTTACAAGAAAAGGAGTGAGTGAAACGAGCAACAGTTACTCGTCGGCTTTATGGTTCTTCCTCAACCGGGACTCCTAATGCCTTAGATTCTCTTCAGATGGGGAGAAGAGAGTAAACGTGTGTATAGTGCGGTTAGTCCGGTATATTGGGGACCATAGCCTACTTATAGTGTGACAGTCTATTAGGGTTCCCATTATCCCTCTAATGGGCTATCACTGACATCCACTCATATTGGGCCCATATCAATAATAATTAATTAATTAATTATATAATTAGAAATCCAATATAGCCTTTTACTTATTTTGATCACATATCAATCAAAGCTCCTAATTGATAAATAGCTAATATAATTAACAAAAGAATATATGCCCATTATTTATGATATTGGAATAAAATATTCCAACAATCTCCCACTTGGGCAATATATTACACTAATTATATCATAATTCTTTAGGCCGGCATCCGAATGCTATTTATCTTTAGATTTTCCTATACAATCTGGTCCACCTCATATATCAACAATGAGACCAACGCGGCTGTCGTCACTAACGTCTTTTGTGACTGTACCCCGATGACCATCATATTAACATACTCGATGACATAGATCAATATGGATGAGTGGCGTGGAAATTTCATGCAATGTGATCTCATGTCATGCCTATTTCCAACTGGTCCAACTTAAATCTTTAGTGAGATCAAACTGAAGTTGCTGAAAATGCAAAATTTGTTTTGCATATAATATGATACAAACACATTTAATAATAACAACTTAATTCTGCAGAAAGTCAAAAATAACATAAAGTCTGTATCAATGCCAAAATTCTAGAACATAAGGGAAAACAAGAAAAAGACTCCCACTAATCTAAGGCAATCTCAAAACCAATACCCATATGAGCAATGTGCTCGTGGTAAACTTTAGGTGTCAAGCCTTTGGTTAGTGGGTCTGCTAGCATAAAGTTGGTCCCTATATATTCTATCAAAATTTGTTTCTCTTGAACTCTTTCCTTCACAACAAGATACTTGATGTCGATGAATTTCGACTTTGTGGAACTCATGTTGTTGTTAGAGTATAGGACGGCTGCACTATTGTCACAATAAATCTTCAATGGCCTCTTAATGCTTCCAATGATGCTTAGGCCTGAGACAAAATTTTGCAGCCACAAAGCATGATTTGATGCCTCAAAACAGGCCACAGACTCTGCTGCCATGGTTGAAGGAGCCACTAAAGTCTGCTTGGCAGACTTCCAGGAAATAGCCCCTCCAGCCAAAAGGAAAATGTAACCAGATGTGGAACGTCTGCTATCCGGGCATCCCGCAAAATCAGAGTCAGAATACCCAATGACCTCTAAGTTATCTAACTTCCGATAGGTAAGCATGTAGTTTCTTGTTCTCTTCAAGTAGCGCATCACGCGCCTGACCGCTGTCCAATGTTGCATACCAGGATTACTCAAATATCTACCAAGAACTCCCACTATAAATGCTATGTCAGGACGAGTACAAACTTGAGCATACATAAGACTTCCCACAGCCGAAGCATAAGGAACCTTTTGCATCTCTACCTTTTCAAGATCTGTAGCGGGGCACTGATTGAGACTGAACTTGTCTCCTTTAGCCACGGGTGTATCTCCCGGTTTACTATCTTTCATGAAGAATCTATCCAAAACTGTATCGATATAGCTCCTTTGTGACAATCCCAAGATACCCTGAGAGCGATCTCTAAGTATTTGGATACCCAAGACAAAGGAGGCGTCCCCAAGATCTTTCATCTCGAAATTCTTCGTGAGAAATCTCTTAGTTTCGTGCAATAAGCCTATATCATTACTTGCTAATAGGATATCATCGACATATAACACCAAAAAGATAAATTTACTCCCACTAAACTTTTGGTATACACAATCATCAACCGCATTAGTCTGAAAACCATAAGAGGTAATAACTTGATGAAATTTGTAATACCACTGACGGGAAGCCTGTTTAAGGCCATAAATGGATTTCTTTAGTTTGCATACCATAGACTTTGGATCACCTGAAACAAAGTTTTCTGGTTGCACCATATAAATTGTTTCGTCAATGTTTCCATTTAGAAACGCAGTCTTCACATCCATCTGATGCAGCTCTAAGTCAAAATGAGCCACTAGTGCCATAATAATCCTGAGAGAGTCTTTCGAAGAAACTGGAGAGAAAGTCTCTTTGTAATCAATGCCTTCCTTTTGAGTGAAGCCTTTGGCGACAAGACGAGCCTTATATCTTTCAATGTTACCCTTGGAATCCCTCTTGGTTTTAAATATCCATTTGCAACCAATGGGTTTCTTACCTTCAGGTAACTTGACAAGATCCCAAACGCCATTGTCAGCCATTGACTTCATCTCATCCTTCATGGCATCAATCCACTTGAGAGAGTTAGAACTATTCATGGCCTGACTAAAGTTGACTGGATCTTCCTCAGTCAAGCCAATACCTTCCTCATGTTCTTGGAGAAATACAACATAATCATCCGAAATTGCACTTCTCCTCTCTCTAGTGGATCTTCTTACTGGCACCTCTTGAGGTTGTTGAGTTTGAACTTCTGGTGGTGCTTGAGGAGGAAACTCAGTGTTGACTTCTTCT
Source organism: Astragalus glycyphyllos (assembly GCA_963573325.1). Lineage (NCBI taxonomy): Eukaryota > Viridiplantae > Streptophyta > Magnoliopsida > Fabales > Fabaceae > Astragalus > Astragalus glycyphyllos. Next base: position 38,751,274 of record OY754313.1, read on the forward strand.
TGAGCAATGTTAGGAATAACATTCTCATTCATTTCTGGATCTGTTGCTTGAACAATGACAGGTACTAAGACTTGACCACTGTCAGTAACAGTTTCTTCATCAAAAGCAACACTCCTTATGTTTCCTTCCCCTCCAAACTCAACATCCTCAAGAAATCTTGCATTTCCCGTTTCAAAAAATGTTCTTGTAGTGGGGTTGTAAAACTTATACCCGCGAGAGTGTTCTGAGTACCCAACAAAATAACAACTAACTGTCTTAGGGTCCAACTTACCTTCATGCGGCCTGTAAGGCTTGGCTTCAGCTGGACACCCCCAAATGTGTATGTGCCTAATGCTGGGCTTTTTTCCAGTCCATAACTCATAAGGGGTCTTAGCGACTACTTTGCTTGGTACTCTATTGAGGATATAAACTGCTGTTTTCAATGCTTCTCCCCAAAGTGACTCTGGTAATGAAGAATGACTAATCATACTCCTCACCATATCCTTAAGAGTCCGATTTCGTCGTTCTGCAACTCCATTCATGCTGGGTTTACCCGGCATTGTGTATTGCGGAACGATTCCACACTCATTGAGGAAAAGTGCAAAGGGCCCTGGACGTTGCTCACCTGATCCGTCATATCTACCATAGTATTCACCACCACGGTCCGATTTGACAGCTTTAATTTTCTTTCCTAATTGAAGTTCTACTTCAGCTTTGAAAGACTTGAAAACGTCTAGAGATTGAGACTTCTCATGAATTAAATATAGGTAACCATATCTCGAGTAATCGTCTATGAACGTAATAAAGTACCTTTGCCCATTCCAAGAATTTGTAGGGAAAGGACCACAAATATCTGTATGTATTAGTTCTAAGACGTCTTTAGCTCTTTCGGCACCTAAATTCCTTTTGTTCGTTTGTTTGCCCTTAATACACTCTATGCAGACTTGAAAGTCAGACAAATCTAAGGGTCCAAGAATATCCTCCGACACAAGCCTCTGAATTCTATGTTTAGAGATGTGACCTAAGCGCTTATGCCATAAAGTGGCGGAATTCTCATTTAATTTTCGTTTCGTACCATGTGAACTTATTTGCAATATTTGGTTATAGGAATGCTTAACATCAAGCATATAAAGATTATCAATTAAAGACCCGTAACCAATAATATTTGGACCATAAGAGAGACTAGCTTTGGCATCTTTAAATGAACAGTCATAACCAGATTTGTCCAAAACCGAAACTGAAATTAAATTCCGTCTAATTGACGGGCAAACATATGTCTCAAACAAATCCAAATAATAACCAGTCTTTAAAAATAGTCTAAAAGTTCCTATAGCCTCAACTGCAACTTTAGTGCCATCGCCCACATAGATGAATCTTTCAGCATCACTCGGCGGTCGGCTCCACAGGCAGCCCTGCATGGACATACTAATGTGAGTAGTAGCACCAGAATCTACCCACCAAGTATCTTTAGGTACTGAAACTAAATTAACTTCAGAACAAACAAAAGTGAGAGGTTTACCCTTCTTTACACGCCATGCGGCGTATTTAGGACAATCCTTCTTCATGTGTCCTTCCTTCTTGCAGAAAAAACAAGCTGAGCCCTTATCTTGGTTTTTCTGCTGCTTCTTCTTAGAAGAACCTTCTGCAGTAACATTATTTTTCTTCCTCTTCTTGTGTTGAGAATTTGAAGCCAAATGAGCACTTTCAGTCCTTCCCCTCCGCAGTCTCTCTTCCTCTTGCACACAGTGAGACATAAGCTCATTGAGGGACCATTTGTCCTTCTGAGTGTTATATGTCACCACAAATTGTCCAAATTGTGCAGGAAGAGAGATCAAAACCAAATGCACAATCACATCATCAGGGATGTGCATCTTTAGTGCCTTGAGTTTTGATGCAAGGTTGGACATCTCCATAATGTACTCCCTTACGTTCCCTTTACCATTATACTTCATAGAGGTAAGTTTGGCCAAATGGCTACTTATCTCAGCCTTATCACTTTTTTCAAATGATTTCTCTATTGATTCCAGGAACTTTTTAGCATTCTCATTCTCAGTAATTGAGCCCCGGAAAACTTCCGGAATTGATTTCTTGATGATCATGAGGCACATTCGGTTGGACCGATCCCATTTCTCAATTTTGAGCTCATAAGAGTTCTCCGGAGTGGGAATGGGTCGTTCCTCCCTCAGTGCTTGGTCTAAGTCCATACATCCGAGAACGATGTCAACGGATTCCTTCCAAGACTTGAAATTCATCCCATTCAGCATAGGGATTTGGTTAATTTGAGTAACAAAATTTGGAGAGCTAGCAACAGCAACTAAAAAAAAAGAACAAATAAACATACAATCAACATTAGTAGCACATCAAATTATAAATAATTATTAGATGTGCAAAAATAACTTTAATTGTGAATTTAAAGACCCAAACAAGATACTAAGCGCACCATTAGTCCCCAATCTTTGGATTGCAAAGACTAACTGCAAGCAGTACTCTCAACGCAATGATCAAATATTGGTGATAAGTCCTGTCAAACAATGGTTGCCTTTGGGCACCGCAATTGCTCACATGGATAAATAACTTTATAATCACCACACATTTACCATCACATGCATGTTATTATTCGGCCAAGTTGCGCCTTCCTTTGGGCCGACAACAACTCGCATGAATAATTTCACACTACATCTTTTGTAAATTTAATCAAATTGACCTACGTAACAGAGGTTACTTTGGCAACGTGTTATTTCAACCAACTCAATTAAAATATACTAGACAATTTTATGCTAATAATAAAATATGGGAAAGGGTCTTAATTCACATATATCCTACACATAAGCGTAGAAAAAAAAACTGAATGTACGGTTATGGCCTCCTAAACGCAAAAGAATAAAATTACAAAAATTACAATTCTTTAGCGGAAAAAACGGCCTCTCCAAGTGGCGTTCTCTATGGTGTTGTCCCCTTTTGCCTTTCTCGATCAATTACAATATTAAAGTGAAGATAAAATAAATAAAGAGAAAGTCACGGTGCGCAGACCGTATTTAAATTAAAATCACGACACGCAGGTCGGCCCGAAATAAATAAACACATAAACAACACCGAAATACTAAGGCCATAACCATACACCACGCAAATTATTCAATAATGAGAACACCGAAATATTATTGAATATATAAAAAAAAATCAAATATTAGCGAGATATAATCTTTATTACCATATATGAAGAGATATGGTCATGATACTAAACAAAAAAGCTAATGCGTAATATACGGATCAAATAAAGCAAATAGTGATATGATACAAAATCATGTTGCACATCTGGAACCATAAACAACCATCATCTATAACAATAAATATTATATACAAATAATGGTCACATAGGAAATAATCCATTGAAGGTACAACTTTAACAATACGATTTTGACAAGAAAACAAATAGCACTTATACCAAGGATGAGTATTATCCAGGTGAAGCATTAGCTCCGGTCAAAAAAACTTTAGCGTTAAAAAAAAGAAATAATTTTGAACAATCACTCTTAAAAAAAAGTTGTTCACGTGATACAACTATAGGAAAGAAAAAAAAATCATCTTTCACCGAAATCCCAATAAATCAACATAGAAGAGGGCTCTGATACCACTTGTAGGAATTAATCTATCTACAAGACATGCTTATAATCATGAATATACTATAGCGGAAAACAAAGACATACAAGCATGCTTCTATATAATCAAGAACAAAGCCATGACTTTGATAACCTTAGGATCTACGACATGTTGATATATCAAGGATTAGATATATACCTGGATCCATAGCAAAGAAGCGGAGAAGGGATCCTTACAAGAAAAGGAGTGAGTGAAACGAGCAACAGTTACTCGTCGGCTTTATGGTTCTTCCTCAACCGGGACTCCTAATGCCTTAGATTCTCTTCAGATGGGGAGAAGAGAGTAAACGTGTGTATAGTGCGGTTAGTCCGGTATATTGGGGACCATAGCCTACTTATAGTGTGACAGTCTATTAGGGTTCCCATTATCCCTCTAATGGGCTATCACTGACATCCACTCATATTGGGCCCATATCAATAATAATTAATTAATTAATTATATAATTAGAAATCCAATATAGCCTTTTACTTATTTTGATCACATATCAATCAAAGCTCCTAATTGATAAATAGCTAATATAATTAACAAAAGAATATATGCCCATTATTTATGATATTGGAATAAAATATTCCAACAGATAACTGATAACAAAAGATATCCTTGAGGTTTAGAATATCCTTGAGCACCAAAAGATAACAACAACTCTCCTGCATATTCATTCAAGTCATACACTTAAAGCAATAAATTAGAAACTACACTTGAATGAATATGCAGGAAGGGCTCAAGATTATTTAAGGCATATACCTGAAATCTATCGATCACGGTTCGACTCCAGCGAGTTCTGGTGGAATAGCAGCCATTGATAGAGTTGTTTGTTGGTGTGCTGTGACAAACAAGTAAAATACAATTATACAAACTGAAGAAGACTGCAAAATAGATAAACAGGAAATCCTTTTTCCCTTTTTTTGTTAATCAAATGAAACACGCAAATTAAACAAAAAGAACAAGTGGAACTTAATTGATTGAAAAACAAGTAGTGGTTATTTCTTCCTTCCAAGTAACCCTTGAAAGAATACAAATGCATGGAAAGGGAAATAATACTGTAAAGGGAAGGGGAAAGATGTGAACATCACTTCAATTATTTCATTTTCCACCTCTTCCTATGAAGTTGCAAACACTGAGGTGGAATCTTCCGAGAAACGAAATGAAATTTTTAACAAAGAAGAAAAGAATATGGGAGAAAAAACAAACCTTTGTTTGTAACAGCAATGGGACTGGGACACTGTGAGATGTATTGTGTAAGAGACTAGAAAGAGATCTAGCAATGGTGAGAGTGAAATGAAGAAGAAGCAAGTGAGAGAGATGAAGGTTCTTCTTCTGGTAGTATGTGAGTGAGAATAAAATCAAAGGAATAACCTCAAAAAAATGAAGATTTTGAATGCTAGTGGTATGTGGGTTCCAGAGAGTTGAGAGAGAGAGAAAATAAAATAAAATCAAAGGAATAATAAATGACTGAGTGTGGCAAGAGGAAAATTCTTTTAATTAGAAAATAAAAAATGCTGCAACGGATAGATTTTCTTAGATAGAAAATCTAAAAAAATATATAATTTATAATTTTAATTAAAGATTAACTAGCATTTATAGGGTGCAGGTAGAAATACGGGAATGCTAACTATGAATCAGGGGGTGCAGTAATGAACAGCAAGGTGGGGGAAACAAATACGGGAATGCTCTACTAATCTATCTGAATCCGTTCGAGTGTCTTGGTCTTGTTGTTATTGTAGGGTATTATCGGGCAAGGTATCCCGTTTGGGCAAGGTTTCTCGGTCCTCTCAGTCCTCTTGCTTTTGTCCTTTGTAGGGCGTTATCGGGCAAGGTATCCCGTTCGGGCAAGGTATCCCGGTCCTATTAATGTTGTTCCCTATAGGGCGTTATCGGGCAAGGTATCTGGTGTGTGAAAATACGTGTGCAAGTGTACACAGTCACAAACAAGTAATAAAGTAGAAGTAAAGTATCGTTCCCACAGAGATTGTATAATTCTTAATGTATTGTTGTGAAGACATGTAAATTAATGCTACTATCTACTCACAATTTTTGGTTTTGGTTGAAGTTGAAATGAAGTTTAAAATGACAATAAACAGCAGAGAGGAAATCAGTGGAGAAATATAGTTGAGATGCTTTCATCAAATAACTTTCTTTTAAGTGTTAAGTGCATTTGTGTGGTGCAGGTGCACTGGATGCAGCTGCATCAGTTGTGTGCTTTTCAGCTACTATTTCAAAAGTTGTTTTACAAGCTTCCTATGTCTAGGTGTGCTAAATAAATTCACTCTTGACTTTGAAATACTTGCTGATTTAATCCTAAGGGCTATGTTATCCTATGTCTAGGACTTAACATGGAATTAACAAGCTTCTTTTATTAAAACAAGTTAATAAAGGCTTTATTAAACACTTACCCCTATTGATTCTTGATTTCTAGTTATAAACCATGTCTGTGAATATAACTCTACTCATTTTAAGTGATCAACCTTAAAATAAGATGGATGTAGTATAACACAAGAATCAAAGTACATGCAACACATAAATAACACTTAACTTTCTCAAAAGATCATTATAAGACTAGCATATCTCAACTAAAGGAATTTAGCTCATGATAGACATTGCAAGATGAAAAGAGATTGAATAAAACATATTGAGGTGATGGAAATTATCAAGAAAGAACAACAAAGTAAAGTTTACAATATTGAAGCTTTCTTGCATCAAGCAATGCAGGTGCACTGATCTCCTTCCTATATCTATGAAGAAGAGAAGGGAGAAGGCGTCAATTCCTTCCTTTTCTCCTTGCCACTATCTAAGAAATTAGAACTAAAAACTTGGAAATAAAAATACAAGAAATTCTAAAGGTGTAGAAATGTGAAAAAGAGATTATGATATATTATGATCTATCTTTCAAAGTGAGAAGTGGGGATCCTTATAAAGCCCCCAAAAAGTGAATTCCTTGAGGGCTAAGTAAACTTGAGAACTCAACTATGGTTACTTTTCAGCCTTTGAAAAAGCAATTTGAGTTTCATACTCAAATATCAAGAGTGGTCCAATTAGAGCTTGCCATTTGGTTTATGAAATGATTTCTTCAAGTGGTCATCCATTGTGGGCGCCTCCTTTATAAAGTTTCCATGTGCCCAATGTGATTGTGGATCAGCTATAATGTCATTTGGTGGTGCCTTTGTCTTCTTTTGTTTTGAGGTGCTTCCGGTGTTGGCCTTTTTCCTACCATTCGCAAAATGGTGCAGCTGCATGCAGTGCAGCTGCATCAAGTGCAGGTGCATGCAGTGCAGGTGCACTGAATGATTTGGATGAAATCTTTTCTTTGTGTATTGTGTTCTTCCAATGTAGGTGTCTTATCTGAAAACACTCAACAAACAAATCAAACATACCAACATCTAGACATCATGCTAAATATTGTGAATGACAATATGTTTTATCCTTTAATGTTTGTTTATCTAATTTCTTCTATAATATTTAATTAATTTATATTTGATTTCAAACAATTATTTAGGTTTAGTTGTATAAATAACTCTATATAAAATAGAGTTATCACACCCCCAAACTTAAATTGTTGCTTGTCCTCAAGCAATAACAAAAAAAAGAAAACTAATATAGACTTCTATAATTAAGAAGAACAGATCAGCTCATATCTTTTCAAAAAATTTCAAGATAAAAAATTGCATAACTGAATGAACTTCTTTTCTCAGAAATTTTGTCTTTGTGCTTCTGAATTTCCAAAACATCCAAAGTTATTAGAACTTATTTATGTGAGTGTGTGCTTTCACTGAAAATCAATCAGTTCCAAACTAGATAAAAAGTTTTTCTTTAACCTTTGGAAATTTCTAGATTACGTTCGGTCAAAACACAAGAGGTTTCAAAATATAGATTAGACTCACAAAATTTCCAAGACTTGAAGGGCTTTAAGTACCACAAAGGGCTTGAGTGGGTATTTCAAAACTGTTGGATCAATACAATTTTTCTGTTTTTGGTGGTTCTTTTTCTTGATGCACATGCATGAGGTGCAGGTGCATCACTTTTCTGCAGTGCAGGTGCACTGAGTTTTAACGGTGCAGGTGCATTGAATGCAGCTGCACTGAACACTACTTTTCAAGATTTTTTGTTAGCATATATTGCCCTCCTGACTGACCTCCTTATGCATACTTTTTTCTTTGGTCAGTTTTGTCTTCTTTTCTTCTTTTTCTTTTTCTTTGAATTTTTCTTTTACTGACCAAATGCACTATTTGGAACAGGTAAAGTTTAATGACTCAGGCAATATAGCTCTTTGAGTAATTTTTGGTAGTATTTGGGCTAACCTATTGTATTGACCATTCTAAATTTTTTTCATACCACAGCCTTTGTATTCATGAAAACTCCCCCAAACTTAAGTCTTTATGCTCTTCTATATTTTTACTAAAAATTTGTTTTTGACCTTAGCTTTCTAAAAATTTCCTTTTGCATCAGATAGCTTTTAAAAATAGCAAGGTTCCTTTTGAAATTCAGTTCATGTGGTGAAGTGATAATAACCTTGGTTATTTTTGAAAAATCATGGGCTTTTTCTTTTTCTCTTCTTCATCATTGAAATTTGATTCAATCAAGCCATGCAAAGTTTCAGTGGAAAAGAAATTTAAGCTGATCATGCTTCAAAATCATCAAATCCTAATTATAGCTGCTGTTTTTGAAAGATGGATTTTTTGAAAACAACATTTTGAACATAGACATAAATACTAATACAGATACTAAAACAACACATTTAGTTATATTTAAACATACTACCACACATGCATAATGTTTTCATGAAGTTCTCCCCCCCAACTTAAGAGTGAGCAGTGTCCTCACTGCTCTAAGTATAGTAGCCAAAATACCAGAAATTGTTCAAAATGGGTAGGGGGGTTAATACATGTGGGATGGGTCTCTAACAGTACAAACATAGTAGTAAAATATAGCAAAACCTAATAAACAACATTAAAAGTTTACTCTTACTTGGCCCCACTCCTGAGCCTTGAGCTGGATCTGATTGGAGCATGCTTGACCTTCTGTTTCTTTGTTTTTGGCTCCTGTGGCTTTAATGCAGCTGCTTTGGATGCTGGTGCATCAGTTACTGTTGCTGTTTCTGCAAGATTTTCCAGTGCAGCTGTATCAGATGCAGCTGCATCAGCTAGTTTGTCAACAGCAACTGGCTCATCCATGGCTGGTTGGTCTGGGTCCTTAGCAGCTTCAGGTTGGTCTTCTTGGGCAGGTTTTTTAATTGTTTCTGCATCTGTTACCTTTGGATTTTCCTGGGGGAGCTTCTCTGCAGCTTTTCCTTCACTAATAACTTCACCTTTACTTGCCTTAGGGTTCTCCTCCTCATTCCTTGCAACTCCAACTGCCTTTTTAAAGAATTTCTGGGTGTTGCCCATTTCTGCCCTCTTCTTTGCATCAAGTTCCTGCAGCACAAGTTTAATTGTAGCATTGGGATCAGTTGAAATGGCAGTCACCGTAGGCACTTGTTGGGATGCACCTGCATGAGATGCAGGTGCATCAGATGCTGGTTTATCCGGTTCTCCAGCTCGTTCCTCCTCTGAACTTGTTTCTTTTTCACCAGGCATATTTTCTTCAATAACCTGCAAAACAGTTTCTTTTTCAATTGTTAAGTCCACAGGGGTGGTGATTGGGCCAGTTGAGGTTTGTTTTGTTGGAATTTTTGGTTGAAATTCTGATTCTGATGGATCATTTGTGGGGTTGTCAGTTTCTTTTTCTGGTTCAGGGTCACTTTGAGTAGGTGTAGGTGATTGTTGTCTAGGTGGTGAGGTGTGTGTGGTTGGTGATTTCTGATGAGGTGATTTTTGATGTGGTGATTTGGGTGATGATGGTGGTTGCTCTTGCCTTCTTGTTCTTTTAGCATACTTTTGTCTTGCTACCTGTTCCATAGTGACATCTTCTTCAACTTCTTCCTCCTCAAAGTCAGTTTCTTCTTCATCTTCCTCCTCATCTCTGTCTATCTGGTTGACCACATTCTGCAGATCCTCATTCTCCTCAGTGTCTTCTTCACTTTCCATTATAGGTTCTTCCTCACTCAATTTTTTCTTTCCCTTCAAATCTTTCTTACCTCCTCTCTTTCTTTTTTGTTTTCTTATCTCCTTCTCACTCTCCTCTTGCTCTTCTTCTGAGTCTTCCTGTTCACCTTCTTCTAAGACCCATTTTGGAAAAACTGGAATTTCCAGTTGAGTTTCCTTGTCAGATATCTCTCTCAACCTGAGTTGGAGCCAATCATGCTGCTCATCCTGAAATTTCCATACTGCCTTCATTTTCTGCACAAAGTGCTTATGTATCACAGTACCAACTTCTTGTTTCTTCTTTTCTTTGAAATTTGCAGTGAGTGCACCAGGGGGAAACTTTCTTTGTAGTTGCTCTGTTTCAGTTATTTTAACTCCTTGTTTTCTACACAGCTCAGTGATCAAGCAAGGGTAGAACAAATTTCCAGAATCTTTCACAGCAAAATCCAATATTTTTCTTGAAATAATTCTACCTATATCAACATTGGTTTCAGTCAAGATTGCATCTAGGAGAAGCAATCTCTCCTTAGTCAATGTGTAAGTGTGTGAAGTAGGGAGGATAGAGGCATCAATGAATAAATGCCAATTTCCTAATTCTGGAATCAAATATCTACTTTTCATTTTAAATTCAGTGTGTGTAAATTTCTCCCAAGGAGCCCCTTGAACAGCTATTCTAGACATGACCTTAGTCATTTCCTTTTTTCCAAAATGTTTAACTTTGTTTTCAAAATCCTCAGAGTCACAAATCAACATAAAATGATTGTTAATCCTTTCAGAATCAAAGAATACCTTTCTACCTCTAACAATGGAGTGAGGGATAATTTTACCTCCTTTGGTATCTTGAATACCTGCATTCTCATTTTCTAACCTAGATAAATGGTCAGCTACTTGGTTCTCCACCCCCTTCTTATCTCTGATTTCAAGATCAAATTCTTGAAGGAGGAGAACCCATCTAATTAGCCTTGGTTTTGCATCTTTCTTTGCAAGCAAGTACTTGATGGCAGAATGATCAGTATAGACAATTACTTTAGTACCAACCAAGTAAGATCTAAACTTATCAAATGCAAATACCACTGCTAATAGTTCTTTTTCTGTCACAGTATAATTCATTTGAGCTTCAATTAAGGTTTTGCTAGCATAATAAATTGAATGAAAGATTTTATCATACCTTTGCCCCAGGACTGCTCCTATTGCAAAGTCACTTGCATCACACATTAATTCAAAGGGCCTGCTCCAGTCTGGTGTTACTATCACTGGTGCAGTTATCAATGCCTTTTTAAGCTTTTGAAATGCTTTCATACAAGATTCATCAAAGTTGAATTGTGTATCTTGTTGTAATAAATTACACAATGGTTTAGAAATTTTTGAAAAATCTTTGATAAATCTTCTATAGAAGCCAGCATGACCTAAGAAACTCCTTATTCCTTTAACTGTTGATGGAGGTGGCAATTTGTCAATGACTTCAATTTTAGCCTTGTCTACTTCCAATCCTTTCTTTGATACCTTATGTCCAAGTACAATGCCTTCTTGTACCATAAAATGACATTTTTCCCAATTGAGCACAAGATTGGTGTCTTCACATCTTTGGAGAATTTTTTCTAAATTTGATAAACATAAAGGAAATGTTTCTCCAAAAACTGAAAAATCATCCATGAAAACTTCCATTGATTGCTCAATGAAGTCAGAAAATATAGACATCATGCATCTTTGAAAGGTGGCAGGTGCATTACATAAACCAAAAGGCATCCTTCTAAATGCAAAGGTGCCATAGGGGCATGTAAAAGTAGTTTTCTGTTGATCCTTAGGTTCTATTGCAATTTGGTTATAACCTGAATAACCATCTAAGAAACAATAAAACTCTTTTCCTGCTAACCTATCTAACATTTGATCAATGAAAGGTAAAGGAAAATGATCCTTCTTTGTGGCCTTATTGAGTTTTCTGTAATCCATACAAATTCTCCACCCTGTGACAGTTCTTGTTGGTATTAACTCATTTTTTTCATTGGCTATGACTGTTACACCCCCTTTTTTAGGAACACATTGTACAGGGCTAACCCATGCACTATCTGATATGGGGTAGATGATTCCAGCATCTAGCCATTTTATAATTTCTTTCTTAACAACCTCTTTCATAATTGGATTTAGCCTTCTTTGTCCTTCTATGCTATTTTTAGAATTTTCTTCTAAAATTATCCTATGCATACAAATTGAAGGGCTAATTCCTTTTATGTCTGCCATTTGCCAACCTATAGTCTTTTTACGTTTTTTCAAGGTATTTATGAGGTCATTCTCCTGATCTAGGGATAGATCAGATGCAATAATCACTGGTAGAGTATTACCTTTTCCTAAAAAAGCATATTTCAAATGTTTTGGCAATTCTTTCAACTCTAGTTTAGGAGGTTGTTCCACTGATGGTAAATTCTTTTTAAGGTTGGGATTTTCTAAATTAAGAGATTCATAAGTTCTAGCCCATACCTTAGGTGTTGATTCTTCCTTTGGCAGTATACCTTTTTCTGGCAATTCTTCTTCTGGTAGTGCAGCTGCATCTGGTGCAAGTGCAAAGGTGAGGTGGTCATACTGCTTGTTGAATTGTTTTTGTACTAAATGGTCAAGAGAGATGATTGCTGAACATTCTTCTCTTTCCTCTGCAGGATACTTCATAGCATTCATCACATTGAAAGTCACCTCTTGATCATTTACTCTCATGGTTAGTTCTCCTCTTTGAACATCAATCAATGTTTTTCCTGTTGCTAGGAATGGTCTTCCAAGAATCACTGGTACATCTTCATCTGCAACAAAGTCAAGGATAACAAAATCTGCAGGAAATATAAATTTGTCAACCTTTACCAGTACATCTTCAATTATTCCTTCTGGGTAAGCTATTGACCTATCTGCTAGTGACAAAGTTACAGTTGTAGGTTTAGCATCACCAATTCCTAGTTGTGTGAAGACTGATTTAGGCATCAAGTTGATGCTTGCACCTAGATCACACAATGCACTACCTGTATAGAGCTTGCCTATTGAAAATGGAATGGTAAAGCTACCAGGATCTTTCAATTTTTTTGGAAGTTTATTTTGTAATATTAAACTGCATTCCTTAGACATGACAACAGTTTCAAAATCACCTAATCTTTTCCTCTTTGAAAGGACATCTTTCATGAATTTAGCATAATTAGGCATTTGTTGTAATGCTTCAAGCAAAGGAACATTGATATGCAATTGTTTAAAAACATCTAAGAATTTACTGAATTGCTTCTCCTCATGTGCCTTTTTTAATCTTTGAGGATAAGGAGGAGGAGGGTATTCAGGAACTAACCTTGGAGTTGGTACTTGTTGAGATGCAGATGCATCAGATGCTTCTGCATCTTGAGAATTTTTATTTTTTTCTCCCTTACCTGTACCTTCATTTGCATAAGGTTCTGCAAGATCTTTCCCATTTCTGAGAGAAATGGCTTTTACCTGTTCCTTATCTGGCCTCTGAGATGGACTTGCTTCTGTATTTGATGGTAGTGTACCTGCTGGCCTTTGATACAGAGCAGTAGCTAACTGACCTACCTGATTCTCCAAATTTTTGATTGAAGCTTCATGAGCTTGCCTAGCTGTTCTATTTTCATTAATGAAAGCTTTAAGCAGACCTTCTAAGGAGTTATCAGTAGCAAATTGTTGTTGTGGCCTTTGGTAATTCTGAGATTGAAATGCTGGTGGAATTTCTGGTGCAGCTGCACTTGGTGCAGGTGTACTGGCATTATTATTATTCCACTTGAAATTTGGGCGGTTCCTCCAACCAGCATTATAGGTATTAGAGTAAGGGTTGTTATTTTTATTATATCCTACAAAATTCACAGAGACAGGGTTGCTAGAACATTCCTCATAAAGGTGACCTCCCCCACAATAGACACAACTTACTGTTCCTGGAGGGGCTTGTTCTATGGCTGCTGCAGTGTTCTCAGCTGGTGCAGCTGCACTAGATGCAGGTGCACTGTTACTATTGAGGTTTTTAACCAGATTTGCTAGTGAGGCTACTTGAGCAGATAGGGCAGATATTTCACTGATTTCATGTACCCCTGATGGTTTCTTTTGGGCACTCACCCTCTCAGTAGGCCAACTAGAACTATTGGTAGCAATTCTATCAATTAGTTCACATGCTTCATTATAGGAAAGATTTAACAAAACACCACCGGATGATGCATCAAGCATTACTCTAGTTTGTGGTTCCAAACCATTATAAAAAGTTTCCATTTGAATAATGACTGGAAGACCATGATGTGGACATTTTCTCAAAAGTTCTTTCCATCTTTCCCATGCTTCAAACAATGATTCTTGTTCTTTTTGTCTAAAAGATGTAATATCATTTCTCATTCTGGCATTTTTGATAGGTGGGAAATATTTTGACAAAAACTTTTCAGCCATTTCATTCCATGTATGAATAGAATTAGGTTCTAATGAATTTAACCATGATTTAGCCTTATCTTTCAAAGAATATGGAAATAGCTTAAGTCTAAATGCATCTTCACTAACACCAGGTATGATAAAGTTACTACATATTTCTAAAAACTGTTTTAAATGCTCATGGGGATCCTCATGAGGATATCCACCATATTGACCAATTGTTTGCAGCATTTGAAACATCATAGGTTTAAATTCAAAGTGGACAGCATCTATGTGAGGTCTTGCTATGCTTGTTTGCATGTTTTGATGATCAAACATAGCATAATCTCTCATAGGTCTATCTCTATCATTAATCATACCTATTGGTCCCATGTGAATGAATTGATTCCTGTGATCTGCTTCAGCATCTCGTTGTGATCCAGGACCACCTCTGACTGAGGCTGGTCTTGAGCCTTCTCCTTCACCTTGTTGAGACATGGTATTGCTGCTGGTTTGCAGCCTTTCTTTTTGGATTCTACGCAACCTTCTAAACTGTCTTTCTATCTCTGGATTTAATTCAAATTCTGGTGGTTTGTCTCTGGGCATAAGCTAGTGCAGATGCACCTGTTTCTACACAGAAAACAAAACACAGAATAACAAAATAAACACTAATCTACTTTCTTCAAAACAATAAGAAAAAATTATTGCCAATCCCCGGCAACGGCGCCAAAAACTTGGTGTGTGAAAATACGTGTGCAAGTGTACACAGTCACAAACAAGTAATAAAGTAGAAGTAAAGTATCGTTCCCACAGAGATTGTATAATTCTTAATGTATTGTTGTGAAGACATGTAAATTAATGCTACTATCTACTCACAATTTTTGGTTTTGGTTGAAGTTGAAATGAAGTTTAAAATGACAATAAACAGCAGAGAGGAAATCAGTGGAGAAATATAGTTGAGATGCTTTCATCAAATAACTTTCTTTTAAGTGTTAAGTGCATTTGTGTGGTGCAGGTGCACTGGATGCAGCTGCATCAGTTGTGTGCTTTTCAGCTACTATTTCAAAAGTTGTTTTACAAGCTTCCTATGTCTAGGTGTGCTAAATAAATTCACTCTTGACTTTGAAATACTTGCTGATTTAATCCTAAGGGCTATGTTATCCTATGTCTAGGACTTAACATGGAATTAACAAGCTTCTTTTATTAAAACAAGTTAATAAAGGCTTTATTAAACACTTACCCCTATTGATTCTTGATTTCTAGTTATAAACCATGTCTGTGAATATAACTCTACTCATTTTAAGTGATCAACCTTAAAATAAGATGGATGTAGTATAACACAAGAATCAAAGTACATGCAACACATAAATAACACTTAACTTTCTCAAAAGATCATTATAAGACTAGCATATCTCAACTAAAGGAATTTAGCTCATGATAGACATTGCAAGATGAAAAGAGATTGAATAAAACATATTGAGGTGATGGAAATTATCAAGAAAGAACAACAAAGTAAAGTTTACAATATTGAAGCTTTCTTGCATCAAGCAATGCAGGTGCACTGATCTCCTTCCTATATCTATGAAGAAGAGAAGGGAGAAGGCGTCAATTCCTTCCTTTTCTCCTTGCCACTATCTAAGAAATTAGAACTAAAAACTTGGAAATAAAAATACAAGAAATTCTAAAGGTGTAGAAATGTGAAAAAGAGATTATGATATATTATGATCTATCTTTCAAAGTGAGAAGTGGGGATCCTTATATAGCCCCCAAAAAGTGAATTCCTTGAGGGCTAAGTAAACTTGAGAACTCAACCATGGTTACTTTTCAGCCTTTGAAAAAGCAATTTGAGTTTCATACTCAAATATCAAGAGTGGTCCAATTAGAGCTTGCCATTTGGTTTATGAAATGATTTCTTCAAGTGGTCATCCATTGTGGGCGCCTCCTTTATAAAGTTTCCATGTGCCCAATGTGATTGTGGATCAGCTATAATGTCATTTGGTGGTGCCTTTGTCTTCTTTTGTTTTGAGGTGCTTCCGGTGTTGGCCTTTTTCCTACCATTCGCAAAATGGTGCAGCTGCATGCAGTGCAGCTGCATCAAGTGCAGGTGCATGCAGTGCAGGTGCACTGAATGATTTGGATGAAATCTTTTCTTTGTGTATTGTGTTCTTCCAATGTAGGTGTCTTATCTGAAAACACTCAACAAACAAATCAAACATACCAACATCTAGACATCATGCTAAATATTGTGAATGACAATATGTTTTATCCTTTAATGTTTGTTTATCTAATTTCTTCTATAATATTTAATTAATTTATATTTGATTTCAAACAATTATTTAGGTTTAGTTGTATAAATAACTCTATATAAAATAGAGTTATCAGTATCCCGTTCAGGCAAGGTATCCTGGTCCTATAGTTGTTGTTGTCGATGATGGTGATTGTCCTGATCGTGTTGCCGTTGTTGTTGCTGCTTGTAGTCCTAGAACCAAACGTGAGGTCGCGATACTAGGATTAGTTGGAGATTAATTAAGGATTGTTTAGGCATGTGCGTTATGAAAGTTGTATCCACTATTGTTGATTGCTACTTGTTATGTTATGTGATAGTCTTTGCTGTTTTAGTTTCGGTCTTATGTTCCTTATATTGGTTGGACGCTCTTTCTCATCCGTGCACCACTTCTTAGATCGAGTTTCAGGTGCCATTGGAGTGGCCTTCTAGGCAAAAGGAGTGATTTGATTCTACGTGTTGATGTCACTTCAGTTTTAGTTTATTGGATAAAGGTTAATTGCTCTGATGATGTGACATCGGGATTTGGGTTGTATTTACAAAATTACATTTCAAGTCATTTTGTTATTGTATTAAATTAAAAGAAATGTTTTAGCGCTTTAGTCTTTAATATTATTATAAATTGTGTTTACATGACTTAAGGATTTTAGTGACGTCTTTTACTTGCGAAAGATACTTCGAAAAACAAGATGACAATGTTATTTGAAAAAACAAATTTTCTTGTTTCTCGTACTTTTTCACTTATAATTACAAGCAACGTTTTTATTCAGAAAGCTAATACATCAAAGACTGATATCTACAACCCAAACTAACGCTAAAAATAGTGCAGTAAGTATTATCATCACTTCTGGGAAGAGCACTTCATCAAATTTGAGAAAGGCAACAATGACGTTGAAAATTGCGAAAATGGTGAGAATGATGAGAAAGCAGTGGTTCATCTTGTTAGAGTGGATGAGAAATTTTTGGTTTGGAAGATGTTGAAAATTGGGAGTGGAATGAGGTTTTATAGAGAAATTTCTTTTTGAAAAGTGACCGTTTATAACCGTTTATGACATTTGAAGGAGATGAGAAAAAGTGATGAAAACACTATTCATGACCGTTAAATGAGAAAAGAGTATTTGAAAATCTTTTTGTTTTTTTTCCTTATTTACAACTCAGTTTTTGTATGCAACTGAAATTCCGACTTTGAAAGTCAAGGAATACCGAATCCGCCATTTATACCAGGAAAACATAAATAAAAACAAAAAAAATACTAAACAACAATAATAGAAAAGCAAAGGAAAACAAAATAAAGCAAAATATAGTAAAAACACATTAAAACACAAAAAACAAAAAAAAAACAAAAACAATCAAACCATGTACAAAGGGTCAACTAAAGAGACTGACTCGATCTCTTTTGAAAAACTTTCAAGATACGCTTTTAAACGTTGACCATTAACTGTGAAAATGTCACCATTTCTTGGATTCTCAATTTTAACAGCTCCATTTGGAAAAACAGTTTTCACAATAAAAGGTCCTGTCCATTTTGATCGCAATTTTCCAGGAAACATGTGTAATCTAGAATTATACAAAAGAACTTTTTGCCCAATTTCAAAAGTTTTTCTAACAATGTGTTTGTCATGAAATACTTTCATTTTTTCTTTGTAAATTCTAGAATTTTCATACGCATCATTCCTGATTTCTTCTAATTCATTTAGCTGGAGTTTTCTCAATGAACTAGCTTTATCCAAGTTGAAATTAAACATTTTGATAGCCCAAAAAGCCTTATTTTCTAATTCAACGGGTAAGTGACATACCCAGAGATGTTTTGAATGCTGTCCGGTAGGCCCACAATGCATCAGTCAATCTGAGTGACCAATATTTTCGATTTGGATTGACTGTTTTCTCCAAGATATGTTTGATCTCCTTGTTAGCAAGTTCTGCTTGTCCATTTGTATTCGGATGATATGGGGTTGACACTTTGTGATGAATACCATATTTTTTCATTAGGTTTTCAAATGGTTTATTGCAAAAATGTAAACCTCCGTCACTTATTATTGCACGAGGCATTCCAAATCTTGAAAACACATTTTCCTTCAAAAATTTTAAAACAATTTTATGATCATTATTTTTGCAAGGAATTGCCTCAACCCATTTTGAAACATAGTCAACTCCAACCAAAATGTTTTGATATCCAAAAGAAGGTGGAAAAGGAACCATAAAATCAATTCCCCAACAGTCAAAAATTTCAACGACTAAGATGGAATTTAATGGCATCATATTTCTACGAGTTACCCCACCAAGTCTTTGACACCGATCACATGATTTGCAAAATTCATATGTGTCTTTAAAAAGTGATGGCCAATAAAATCCACACTGCAAGTTTTTTGCAGCGGTTTTTTTGGAAGAAAAGTGACCACCACATGCTTCTGAGTGAGAAAAAGAGATTATGCTTTGAATTTCATCATTAGGAACATATCTTCTTACTTGAAAAGATATGGGTCATCCCAAAAGAAATTTTTTACTTCTCTGAAGGATTTCTTTTTGTCCTGTGCATTCCAATGGCTTGGAATTTGCCCTGTAGAGAGAAAATTAGCAATATCTGCAAACCATGGCAATTGTGACACAAAAAAGTTGTTCATCAGGAAATGAATCATTTATGGGACTTGTCTCAAAAGAATTATCACATGTGAGTCTAGACAGATGATCTGCCACTGCATTTTCAACTCCCTTTTTATCTTTAATTGTTATGTCAAATTCTTGGAGTAAAAGAATCCACCTAATCAACCTTGGCTTTGCATCTTTTTTTGCTAGTAAATATTTTAAAGCTGTATGATCAGTGAACACAACAATGGGTGAACCAACTAGATAAGATCTGAATTTTGTAATGCAAATACTACGGCAAGTAATTCTTTTTCAGTGGTGGAATAATTCATTTGAGCACTATTAAGAGTTTTACTTGCATAGTAGATCACATAGGGTTTCTTATCTTTTCTTTGTCCTAACACAGCTCCTACAGCATAGTCACTAGCATCACACATTATTTCAAAGGGCAAAGTCCAATCAGGGGATTGCATAATAGGTGCAGAAGTGAGCATTTCTTTGAGTTTTACAAAAGCATCTTCACAGGAATTAGTCCATTCAAATGTGACATCCTTTAATAAAAGGTTGCATATTGGTCTAGAAATTGTACTAAAGTTTTTTACGAACCTTCTATAAAAGCCAGCAACTTCTATTGATTAACCTTTGAACCCTGTGAAGTCTCAAACATAGAAGAAAACTCCAAATTTTCCTCATTAATCAAATCATTTGTCAATAAACTTTCCAATGGATCAGAAAATGAAGTCATGAAATGTTCAAGGATGTATTTATCATTTACATCAATTTCAAATACTTCATCATTATCTGGTGGTTGTTTGGAAATGTTGAAAACATTTAACTCCAAAGTCATATTTCCAAAAGAAAGATTCAAAACTCCATTTCTACAATTTATCAAAGCATTAGAAGTTGCAAGAAATGGTCTTCCTAAAATGATGGGATGTTGAGATGTTGGATTTGAAACTGGATGTGTATCCAAAACAATAAAATCTACTGGGAAATAGAATTTATCAATTTGATAACATCCTCAACTATACCTCTTGGAATTTTAATTGAACGATCTGCCAATAGAAGGGTGATTGGCGTCTTCTTTAGCTCTCCGAGGTCCAATTGTTGATAAACAGAAAATGGTAGAAGATTAACACTCGCACCAAGATCAAGGAGTGCATGTTCTATCTTAGTATTACCAATTACACAAGATATAGTTGGACAACTGGGATCCTTGTATTTTGGTGGAGTTTCCTATTGGATGATTGAACTAACACTTTTCGTCAAAAAAAGCATTACTTTGAACATTTAATTTTCTTTTCACGGTACATAAATCTTTCAAAATTTTGGCATAAGACGAATTTGTTTGATCGCATCCAACAGGGGAATGTTAACCTTGACTTGTTGCAGAATCTCAAATATTTCAGGATTATGGTTCAACTTCTTAATTGGGTGTAATCTTTGAGGGAAAGGAGCAGGTAATGGCCTTTTTCTTGGAATTGAAATATCATCATTCTTACCTTCATCCTTACCTTCATCATTACTTTTATCTTGTAAGTTTGGAGTAGAGTCTGAATCTGGACTCTTGAGGGGGATTGTCTTGTCAATTATTTTTCCACTCCGTAGAGTAGTGACAACATTTACATTTTCTGGTGGTGTTTCAGTAGAGATTTGGCATTGACCAGCTGGGTTCTGTTGAGGTTGAGCCGGAAACTTCCCTTTCTCGGTCGTTCTCAAGGAGTTTGTCAAGGTAGACAATGTAAGCTTGATTTCATTTATGGCTTGTGAAGTTTGAGTGTTGATGGTTGTTTGAGCTTGCATGAATGTTTGTAATGTTTCTTCTAGGCTTTTTATTTGTGGTCTGTTATATGGTGTGAAATTGGAGTTGGAGGTATTTTGGTTGGGTAAAGGTTGAACATTGTTATCATTCCTCCAACGAAAATTAGGATAGTTTCTCCAATTTGGATTATATGTCTCAGAAAAAGCAGATGGAAATGGTTTTTTGAAGTTAGATATTGCATTTGCTTGTTCTTCCCACATCTCCTTGAAGATAGGAATTCTTGGGCATTCACTTGTTAAATGTCCTTCAACGGCACAAACATCACAAATATCCTTGTTTTGCACAAATTTTACTTCCTTGGATTTCTTTAGTTCCATACTTTCAACCTTTCTAGCTAAACTAGCAATCCTAGCACTTAGATCATCTTCTTGATTAAGGTAATATTTTCCTTTGTTAGCATTTTCTAGATTAGACCTTATTGAACCCTCTGATGTGTTTTCATTATACCAAGATTGAGTTTTATCAACTAGGTGGTCTAAGTATTCAAGTGCATCGTCAGGATTTTTGTCCAAGAATTCTCCATTACACATCATTTCCACAAATTGTTTGGTTTTAGAATTTAAGCCTTCGTAAAAGAAACTTACGGTTCTCCAATTTTCAAAACCATGGTGAGAGCAAGCAGTTAGCAAATCTTTAAAACGTTCCCAACAATGAAAATATTAGGCTTTTGGAAAAAGTTTTTGATTTGCTTCTTCAAAGAGTTGGTTTTATGAATTGGAAAGAACTTTTTTAAAAACTTAGTTTGTACATGTTGCCATGTTGTGATTGATCCAGGTCTCAAGGAATTAAGCCATATCTTTGCTTTGTCTTTGAGAGAAAAAGGAAATTACTTCAACTTTATTATTTCTTGGGTGCATGTTGATTCATTTAAAGTGACACATATTTCCTCAAATTCTTTCAAGTGTAGATAAGGGTTTTCAGATTGAAGTCCATGAAAATTGGGAAGTAATTGGATTATACCGGGTTTGAGTCTAAAATTTTGAGCATTTGGTGGATAAACAAAGCATGATGGAATGGTATTACGTTGAGGTTCTAAGAAATCACGCATGGAACGACTTTGTTGATTTTCATTAGGAATTTCTATATCACCTTCATCCATGTTTTCACAATTATTATTCAAATTAGGTGTTTCACTCCTTATTAGTCTACCACTTCTTAAATCACGACACCAATTATGCATACAATTGACAATCACACAATACTTATTAATTATACTAGCTTAAATGCTACTTATATACAATGCAAAAAATAAAAATAAAAGGACAGAGATGAATTTACTACTCTTTTGAAGTCTTACCAAAGTAAGAGAATATTGACAAAGAGATGGACCGTCCTCCAAGGGATATCCCCGGCAACGGCGCCAAAAACTTGATCACAATTTACGGTTGCACACCCAAGTATAGTGTTCTGGACTGGGCCGACCCTTCGAAGGACTTGGACTTGGCCAATTACCGTGCTCCATCATGCCCGTATCCGCACTTGACCCGCATCCAACGGTCAGGACTTGTCTACCCAATCCAACGGTACGGGTGCGGCGTCGTGCTCTATAAATACGCATTCAGCCCACCATTTCTAGGTACGCATTCACTTCTCTCTAAAATACCTATTCTCTTCCCTTGCTGACTTAAGCATCGGAGTGCTTGCAGGTACCCCACCCGAGGTGCGAGAGAAGACTACCTCGGCCAATCCGAGGTCCAAGTTCAACCATCCGAAGTCAACTTTCCATTCTCGCGGAGCATTCCAATTCATACCTTCTACCCGTACTCTGGTACCGAACATATAGGTTTGTCTCAAGTAATAAATTTCTCGGGAGTCCGAGTGTCGAACCACAGGGATATTCTGAAGAACAAAATATGCCAATCTAATTGTGAGGTTTGAAGTTTATATAAGACTTCCACTTAAGTAATATCATAGAGTTGTTCTTGGCTAAACTTGATAACTCAATTGAAATCCAACAATTAAGTGATTTCAATCAGAAGATAAAACATTAAACACTTAGAAAACTTTGTAGCTTTTGAAAACTATCTTTGTAGTTGTCTTAAGGAGTTTATGTAACCAGTTGTTGTTATGTACAACTAAGCATTCATTGTGCCACAACTAAGCATTCATTGTGCCACATAAGTCTACAACAAGCCAAAGCTTTCACAAAATAAAATCATTTTCATATCTTATTAAGCAACTCAAAAGATTTATCATTGAAGATCATTTTGAAAGCCAAGAACAATACTACTACTTTACAAAAGCTTCACCCTTAGCTCTAGCTAAAGGTTTAGCTACTCATATTACCAAGAAAACAACTCTTAGATACTAGATATATGCTACATTCTGAAGCTAGAGAGTGATGCCTCCAAGGTTTGCCAAAGCCTCGTTTAATAGGCCTCAAGGTTGAAGCCAATTGCTTCCTTCAAATCAAATTCTGACCCTCACTTTCAATGCTGAAAACGACATTGCTCCTATCCATATCTTGAGAAGCATCCTGAAGATAAATGTGGGGCATTGAGTCTTATTTCCAATGCAATTGGAATCACTCAAATTGGACTTTCCATTTGAAAGGTACAGTCCAATTACTGTCCCTTGGTCAATAGCTCATCTCAGTTTTGCAGCTTCTCATGCCCAACTTCCCTGATTAAATACACTATAATTTCGAAGTCTAATTCATTTTGGGCCCTGAAGATAAAATGTGGGGCATTGAATCTTCTTTCCAAATCATGTTATATTTTTCAAATTGGAGTTTTGTGTGAATTATGGTAAATATAATACCTAAGTGTTTTCTGTGTAGTTTGAAATCTGGAGCATTGTCATGATGATCACGTTGCATGTCATTTTCACCCTTGAATCCGATCTTTTCAGCAGTTTGTACCTGAATAAAAATTATAGATACATGAGTTAGCTAACCAATACAACTGGAATTGGATCAATTGGACTTGTATTGCTTGAGATATGGGCCATATACGAAAATGTGTTATGGGCCAAAACTCAACCAAACTTTGGACAAAAATGTTGTCTAGTATTATTGAGGTTCATTGGACTTCAAATTAGCAAAATTGGTTTCCTACACCCATTTATATCTTTAGTACATTGTCTTAGGTGTCCAAGAACATCAATATCACACTTTTTGAATGAGTGTAACTTAGGTTATGGCCCAAACATCAAGCAATACACATACTAACCATGTTCAATCATGCATATGCTTTTTATTAGTATATAAAATTGGATATTAATAGTTAAATTAGATAACACCTAATTATGTATAAATAAGACACAAATACTATAATACAATAACTAAATAGCACATAAAGTTGATATAACATATGCATATTTACACACTAATCAACTATGTAATGGTACATATATGTTTATGTAACTATTAAAACTCTAAGGTGTTAAGTCCGAGTAACAAATTTGACATTTTGAAAGTTTCATCTGTTTGGCAAAGTGACAGACATCACAAGGTAAATTTATATTATTGAATTGTATGAAAGGGAACATTTGTGAGATGCATTGATGCCTATCATGTGAAATAGCCTAGTCTCATGTGCCAGAGTCTAGAGTTGTCTAATGAACTGAAATGAGAAATACATGATGCAACAGAGGTGCTACTAACATTTACATGAAGGGGAAGGGTTGGTACTACCAGTACAAGTGGAGTTTGGTAGTATCACAAGAGCAGTTACTGGAGGATATAGCCTGTACAACCCATCAAGTCTAACTGATCAAATCATCTGCTTAGTAAGGTCCTGTATGAGAAAACAACCATCATCATTAAAAACAGCTGTAACTTTGCTAGTTTTGGCAAGTTGTTCTACTGGCATTAGGTTAGAATTATAGCCAGGTATGTCTAACACATTGTAAAGGATCAAGCTTGGTTTATGACAGTGTTAGTAGAATGCACAACAAGTTGATTTTGTTGCCTTGACTATTGAAGCAGATCCAATAGCCCTTGATATTGATCTTGAGTGAGGGAAAGAGGTCCAGTTGTTGCCTTGGGAGTCTCTGACTTGGTCTGTGAAGCATCATCAGTACCTGCAGAGTTAGCAGATGCACCAGTTCTGTTAGTTTTATTGTTATTCAATTGAGAAGCAATGTGCAAGATTAAAGAAATTCATCATTCATTGATTAACTGATTTATTACACAGAGTTCAGCTTATAATATAGGCTTAAATACAGTTTTGGTCCCCCAAGTTTCACCAACTCACGATTTTGATCCCCCAAGTTTTAATTTCACGAATTTGATCCTCCAAGTTTCCCAATTTGTAAAATCAGGGTCCCCCATTAATCTGGTCAAAATTGATGCTGACCTGTCCGCCACTTAAACTACGTGGCAGCCACGCTAACATGCCAAAGTGGCTTTTTTATTTTAACATTTTGTTTATATATATTTATATTATATTTAAGAAATTAGAAATTAAAAAAAAGTGAATCAAAATGGATATAAAATGTTAAAATATAATATAAAAAAGCCACTTTGGCATGC
Organism: Astragalus glycyphyllos; assembly: GCA_963573325.1. Taxonomy (NCBI): domain Eukaryota; kingdom Viridiplantae; phylum Streptophyta; class Magnoliopsida; order Fabales; family Fabaceae; genus Astragalus; species Astragalus glycyphyllos. The sequence goes on from OY754313.1 coordinate 38,776,458, forward strand.
CAGCGTGGCTGCCACGTAGTTTAAGTGGTGGACATGTCAGCATCAATTTTGACCAGATTAGTGGGGGGCCCTGATTTTACAAATTGGGAAACTTGGGAGATCAAATTCGTGAAATTAAAACTTGGGGATCAAAATCGTGAGTTGGTAAAACTTGGGGGACCAAAACTGTATTTAAGCCTATAATATACAATCTAACTTTTCTAACTAATTCTGTTTCTACTCTAACAGAATATACTAACCACAACCAGTTAGATTAACTTAACTCTAGCTAACTCTCGTTAACTATATACAAGCTATAACTAAATACATATATTTACAAGTTGTATTGTATTATTGAAATCACAAACTCATGAATCCAATTCGTTGACTTTCGCTTTATCAGCTTCCCTTTTCCATCTCTAAGAATCAGTCTTTCTTAATAGAGGCTTCCTTCATAGTGCATTGGATTTAAGTAAAGTTACATGAGTCATGTTAATTAATTATTTCTAGCTACTGATATCAAAATTTCGACGGTAGGTTACAAACCCTAATTTCCAGTGAACTTCTTATGAAAAAAGAATTGTTAACCTGAGTTGGTAACTCGACCTTTTTTATTTTATTATATATGCATAAAAATGAGTGAGTTGATGAACTATATTTTTTTATAAAGAAACTGTGCTACATTGCTTGTAAATTGCTACACACATATTTGAGCATGCGAAACAACATGTCAATACCAAATTGCCAATGAATGGGCGCGTGATTTGAAATTATATTAAAAAAAAAGAGTATCAAATAGTTTCCTTTTTAGTGTGTTAATTTGGGAGTGATGTTTCTCCATTTTAGGCATGCAGCACATGGGGTACCTTCCCACTCAAACTTACACACGTTGGAAACCCAAATATCTTTTTACTGTAGTGGGAATCTTAAGCACATTGGTTCATTTCTTTAATTAATTACTATTATTTTCTCTAAAACATTTTCTTACTCAAGTATAGGTTTGCTTACTCAAGTATTACTCTGTAATCTGAATTTATCATTCTATATTTGTTCTAATCTGAACGGTTTATATATGTAACTTATTATAGTGAGGACCACTTACTTTTACTTTTGATATAAATATATAGACACATACAATTATCGCTTGCTACTGAGTTAGGTTGAGTGAGTTATATATTATAAATAAGTTTGTTTGTGTTGTGTGGGAAGTGGAATTATGCTATATGGCTGATGTCATTCAACCAAATGCAGCATTATTTCTCTGCATAGCAATAGCAATAGCAATTTACAACATATCACCATTTTTAGAAACAATGTTTTTTTTTCACTCACGTTAATTCAAATTTCAAACCGTGTGAGGATCATTCAACCAAATGCAGCATTATTTCTCTGCATAGCAATTTACAAGATATCACCATTTTTAGAAACAATGCTTTTTTTTTTTCACTCACATTAATTCAAATTTCAAACCGTGTGAGGACTTTGTTCATAAACTTTTTTACCCTCAATTCAAAAAAAGTTTAATTTTTTTCTTTAATAAAAGATGGGGTGCTTGAGAAAATGAGGAAGTTAACCAAATCACCTTCAAGAATCAATGGTTCTCTATCTTCTCTAAGTAGTACAAACCATACACCATCTTATTTTCTCTTTCTTCTCTTACTAATTATCATCAGATGTAAACATAAATTAACACACCTACCTTTCACTATGCCAGAAATTAAGAAAAAGAGCGCAACCTTTAGTAGCGTTTCCAATAAAACGCTACTTATGCAACATCTTTAGTAGCGCTTTGTTTGAAAGCACTACTTAAACCAAAAAGACAGCGCAAAATAAGTGGAAAGCACATTCAATAACTGCAATAAAAGTGTTCAAGTAAGTTAGGTAATTACTAATTAATAAAAGGAATTAAATGAGAGTAAATGATGAACATAGCGAGGGGAGAAGCAAATGATATTGTTCTTGTATATAAAATGAGGTAGTGCAATCCTTCCAAAATACATGAACTAAGAGTCATCAATACAACAATAACATGAACTATTTATTTATAATACAAAAAGGGGTCCCAAGGTGTTGTATATCGCAGGAGATCGGCGTTCAGCACTTGCTCAGCACCTATCACCGAGCTAGTGGTGCAGCCACTACTTTGGTATTAGCCAATGATCAGCACCACGTCCTCCTCATTTGTTTTCTACGCAGATATGTCTGGATTGGTTCATTTTTTATGAACCAGAAAATATAGTTTGACCTAAAGTTAAATTAATTAATTTAACTCTAAGGAGCCAAATATAAAATAAAAAAAAGTAATGCATTTGTTATTTAATTCACATGTGAAACTACCAAACTTTTTTTTTTTGACAAAATGAAACTACCTAACTTAAAATCTAGCAACATTAAAATAGAAATGTCATGAAAAATTTAATATGCAAAAGTTGTAGAAACAAACAATTTAAAACATTTTATGTAGTATATCTTAGATAGTAACATTGAATTAAAAATAAAATAAAATTGCAATTTTAGTCTGTATTTCAATTTCAATTTTTAGTGGTATGATGATATTAATATTTTTCTCATCCTTGGCTATGAAACAGTGTATAGGATAGTAGTAGTATATATTACTTCATATGGATTCCTTGCTGCTAATTTTGAAAGGAAGGAAAGTTGGTGTCACTATAGTCCAGTGTAAACTTTGTTGATCAAACAAGTGAAGTGATGACATCTTTGTTGCATGCCAACGTTGAAAGGGACTGGGCCATTAGATTCCACCTTAATAGACTTGCATTGTCATGAACCGGAAGAAATGTTTGTGCTATATATTATTTATGGTTGTCAAAAATGTTTGTGCGATTATGGTTTGATCACGATAGTTTTGCCTTCAAATGGCAATTAGTATTTAGTAGCATCAACTCAACTTTGATAGCCAGTTGTAATCGCATCTCAATCTTCGAGGGAAGGGAATCACATTGATCACATCTCTAATGTTTTCTTTTCTAGTAACCTTTTATTAGTGAGTGGCAAAAAGAATCATATATCCTTTAAAACTAATTAAGCTAGGTACCATTCATATGGCTCAATAGGCTTGCCTCCCCTTTTTCTAAACCATATATCTCCTCTAGTTTCTAATTTAGTGATATTTTGGGTGACCTAGCTACTAATACAAGAGATACACTCACTAATCTAAAGGAAGAAAACAACACAAAAACACTCCAAGGTTAAAGGAAAAGGCATAGGTCAAAGGAAACATTTATAGCACTTAAGGAGATACCTGCAGAAGAACACGAGCAGGCTTGAAAGGAATCTCAACTTGCTTTACAGAAGTGCTTTCCCAGTCAATTATCTTTTCAACATCTTTTTTTTCACTTGGAAATTCTCCATGAATTAGTTGTTTGTAGCACTTGCTCCACAACTTGAAGAGACTAAGCATCAAGTATGTGGTTGTTTACCAGATTCCTCTCTCTCTCACACATTCTCATTTGGGTGAATTGTATCTTCTATTTTTTTCCTACTTTCTTGAGTTTAAGTTGAAGAATGCTTTGTTGAAGTTGGTTACATGGTTTTGATCATGTTTTTATTAGGTTTAATAAAAGTATTGTGCACTTTTAGTACCCTAATTATTTTTTGAGCTTTTTTTTCTTTCATAAGTAGAAAAATTTATTTATGCAGACTTGTTACTGACTTACAGTGTTGTTGCCAGCAATGGGCAACAGCTATATTCTTCACATTTTTTTCTTTTTTGCAATTAAAGCATCGACATCGCCAATGTATCAATTAAACAAATGTCACTTCTTTTCTTTTTTGCAATTAAAGCATCGACATCGCCAATGTATCAATTAAACAAATGTCACTTCTTCATCATCACACAAAATAAATGATTACTCTTAATTTAATCCTCTTATTTTTTTGAGCTTATTTAATCCTCATAATTTTTTTTTGAAACAATACTCTTAAGATCAAAATAAATAATTACTTACATTTTCCCCCCTACTAGTTTTGAATCATTAGATAGTATCAATAGCTTAAAATTCATACCAAAACAATGCCTTTATATTCTCCAGACGTTTGATGAATCATTTGAACATGAAAGGGGCAAAAAATTAAGACACCAACGAGATCTATATCAATTTCCTAAACTTTCTTCCTTGTATTCAACTTAATTGAAGGAACATGTGAGCACAATACAGTAAATATTGTCCCTATGTCCAATTTAACTTGTTAGACATAACCACTCAATGTGTTCTCTTTTGTAATTATTTTCAGGATTAAAATAAAATGTGGGATTCCAATGTTAAAGCTGCCTACTATGGACCGCATTTTATAATTTTTGTTATTGGTGAGTTATTTATTATTAACCTATATATTTTCGCTAAAGATTTAACTCTCTCTCTCTCTCTCTCTATATATATATATATAATTACATATATTAACATTTTTTCTTGCTTTCAGCATTCTTCGCCTCCATTGTGGTATTCTCGGCAGTCATGTAAGTTTATTCTTTTTCATTATTTTAACCCTTTGTTAGAATGTGAAGAGAAAATAAAAGGAAAGAAAGTTAATGGAATGAAAGTGAGATGATTATTTGGTAGGAGTAAAAGTGAAAAGAAAGTTGTTAATATTTTGGTAAAAAGTGGATTGAAAATAGTTGAAATAATGAAGATTGGATTTGATGGGCAGATGATGGTGAGGATTTGAAGCAAAACTGAAACTGTATTGCTCGAGTATTAGTAGTACACTTGATAGTATATATACTACTAGTGTGAGGCTTGCTTCCTTGATTGATGATTGATCACAAAGTGCCAAGCTTATATATAGGAATCAGTTCACCGCCACACTATGGCGGTTGCTTATTTTTTATGCTTAGATAATTCTAGTCCTTATGATCTAGAATAATCAAGAGAATCCTACCCTTTGGTTACATTTATTATTTCTCAAATATTCTAGAAATTTGTAGCATCTTCAATAAAAGTGAAATGAAAGAAATATGTATATTTTGAAAATGAACAAACACCCTAACAAATTATATTTTTTTAGTATATATGTATATATATAAATATCAGTAAGTTTTTTATTAAGATATCCTATTGTTCCATATGAGATCATTAGTTTCTTACATTTCTTATTTGAAGAAAGCGATCAAAGGCAATAAACTACTTTTTTTTTGCAGTATTTTGAGGACTAGAATCAGGCAACTTAACCAAATTTGGCACACTTTTATCAACCTTTTTAACTTCTCTACAATTTTGAGAAACAACCACTAAGCCTGCTATTACTTGTGCAGCAACTTTTCTACCATTGTTTGATTTAGCTTCAAGCATCTTAACAAGTAAAGGGATACATCCAGCTTCACCAAAAATTTTGGGGCCCTAAAATGTTTTTTTTTTGGGTTGGCTCTAACATATTTATTTAGTGAACGACTAATGGAATCACGTTGCATGATTGCATCCAAGATTAGCATCTTTTACTCATTCACTAGTGGAAATTTGACTTTAGAAAGCACCATTTAGCATCGGTTGTTTGAACAGCCGATGCTAAATGTAGATGCGGTGGCAATTTTGCAATTAAGTGGAAGTTTTCAATTTTTGCGCCTACATTTAGCATCAGCTGTTTAAACAACCGATGTTAAAAGTACTCACATCATACATTAAAGGTCCCATTTTATTTCTAAAATCACGAGTTCTCTGACTTCTCTCAGTGTACTCTTTGAAGTCTCTCACGATCTGAACCAAGAATACATGCTCTCATTTTCTCGCTGAAGCTTCGTTCTCTTTTTCTCTGCGCTGTCGAATCGCATGAAAGAGATCAGAATGCACTTGAGCGACTGATTTCGCTGGCGGTGGGAGTTCTTTGCTTGCGACTAATATAGGGATCTTCGCGTTTGTCTCGGATTTCGCTGGCGGTGGAGAGTTTGTTGTTGCGATTCTGAGTTTGAGAACGACGATAAGGGGAGTCAGTGATCTGCCGCTGCTCTCGATTTAGTTCTCTCTGGTTTCTGATTTCCGTTCTTCTCCGCCATCTCGCGTTTGGCTTGGGTTTCTGCTCATATTTTCTGCGCAGCGTTTGTTGAAGAGTTGATGGGGTTGTTGTTCGCTTCTTCGCTTGATGATTCACGACTCTGGTTTGATTGTTCTCTGGCGTTCGAAGTATCCTCGCACCTTCGCACCTGATTTGTATTCTTCTCTGGTTTAATTAATTGCTTCTATTTTGTTCTGAAACCCTAACTGTTCTCTAATTTTTTTCACTCGTGCACATCTTCGTTTGCGTCTTCAAAGCATTAGGCATCGTTTTCGTCTTCAGAGAAATCTTCCAAGCAGCATCGTTATCAATGATTTTCACTCGCGTTTGTGTTTCTGTCACTTGTAGTATACTAATTGAGTTCAATGGGAACGAATTTAAAGACATGTTCTACCTGTTATTGTTGATCTTCTTTTAGAAATTGATTTTTTTTTATCATTTATTTTTTTTCTCATAGAGAGAAGCGTTTCTGTGGTTTCTGTTGGTGATGTTGGGGGAGAAATTCTGGAGGAAAGAGGATCTGTATCCTCTTTGTTCATGTTCCTGCAACAATGATCCTTTGAGTGAGTTTGCAGCATACTATGTTTCTCTCTATGTCTGCACACCATGTGTTTGTGTATACTATGCTTTCCTAAATTTTACACCATCTAAATTGACTCAACTTTGACTCAGTTTGTGATATATATATATATATATATATATATATATATATGTGTGTGTGTGTGTGTGTGTGTGTGTCCTTGATGATCAGTTTCAATACTTATTGAAATTATCAGGTGATTTCATTTAAAGTGTAACCAGATAATGTCCATAAGATGATCAGTTCAAGTTTAGAAATCTAGTTATAAGATTCACATGTTAGGTGCTACTGAAAATTTAAAATTCAAGGTTTTTGACTACTGTATGATGTTGTTGGGTTGAATTTGTCAAATAAGTGTTAAATTGATAATTTGATGTATTGGTTCCATTTATTTATCCATGAAAAGTAGTTAATTTCAAGAACCAAGTTTAGATGTAATATATGGTATTGGTAAGTCTTGAAATTTCAAGAACCAAGTTTAGATCTATTTTATACTGTTGTTGTCATTAACATAAAGCTCAGTTTCTGATAATGGTCTTTACATTTTTTTTTCTTTCGAAGTGGGTGCTAAATTTCCCGCAAGTTCATTGAAAGACCAGGAATTCCGAGCATACCAGTAAATCGAAAGGAAAAACATGCAGAAGACTCTAGATGATTATCTTCGGATCTGTCAGCGGATGGGGGTTAGTGTTGTTTTAATTTTTTTTTGCCATAGGCTTTTGTGAGCCAAATAATGTAATTCTATGTTATATGTAATACCAGCAGTTTAGTGTGCAAGCAGCAGTAATAAGATCATATAGCAGTATGTTGAGTCTGAGAGAAAAGTTTATAGTAGAGAGGTGGATTGTCATTCGTTTATTCTTCAAATCCTTTTCAGATGTATTCCTATTTATCAATTTTATAACAAATCAAAAACAATTGCTCTACGCGATTATTATTTATATCACAGATTCATGGTGCTTGACTTTGATCATGGGGTGTATATATTATTATCATGTTTAACTTGAATTTCCTTACCACAACCAAAGGAAATTTTTTGACTACAATTTTGATGGTGATGTTGTGCGGCGTAGTCTCATTTGCTAAAACTTCTTAATTTTTCTTCATGCACTAGGCAACCAAGTCCAAGATCTAGAGGAGATAAGATTATAAAACAAAATTGGTCTACATCATCATTATTATTGTTGATTATTGATTAGCTCTACACTTTAAAAACAAGCTGTTTACTTTGAACACTTCTTTCCTCCGTGTTATGATGATTGTGTGTTGTTTATTGCATCTCATGACCTTTTATCAGTATTTATAATTCTTTTAGTAAGGGTCATTGACTATTGTGAATGTTTGTTCTTCTAGTCATTGACTAAACTGTGATGATCAGAATATTCAATTTTGTACTGAAAGTTCAACCATTTGATATGTTTAGGAGAATGTATAAAATTTTGAAATCTAATTTGTTTGAGTCACTTTTAAACTTGTAGGTATTTGATAACCCAAAGTCATACACTGATGAGGAACTTTCGAAGATTCGTCAGCTTTGGGCGAAATTCTTTATGAAGATTCCTACAGAGCAAAATGATACACTATTTCATTCGTAGTTTAACTTGTGTTTTAGAAATATTTTGTTGCATTTAGTGGGAAACTGTTTGGTTGCATTGGTAAAGTAGGAAAGGGATCCTAAAGTGTGTTATGATGGATACCACATTTTGAACATTGTTGTTATTTTGTTCTCTTAGTACTTTAACTTGTGTTAAAGATATTAAGTTTAATGGAATTTGATGTATTTTTATATATTAATCATGTGTTGATGACTGGAATGATATGTACATAACAGGTTCTTATAAATTAGTTGACTGGAATGGATAAAAAAAATACATTTAGCATCGGTTATTCTATACAACCGATGCTAAATGTACTCGTAAGACACATTTAGCATCGGTTGTGTAGAATACACGATGCTAAATGTGTCTTACAAGTATATTTAGCATCGGTTTTGTAGAATACCCGATGCTAAATGTACTCGTAAGAGACATTTAGCATCGGTTGTATAGAATACACGATGCTAAATGTCTCTTATAAGTACATTTAGCATCGGTTATTCTATACAACCGATGCTAAATGTACTTGTAAGAGACATTTAGCATCGTGTTAGAAAACACGATGCTAAATGTCTCTTACAAGTACATTTAGCATCGGTTGTATAGAATAACCGATGCTAAATGTACTTATAAGAGACATTTAGCATCGGTTGTATAGAATACACGATGCTAAAACTCACATTTAGCATCGGTTAAATAACCGATGCTAAATGTACCACTTTTAACATCGGGGGATTTAGCATCGTCGGATAACCGATGCTAAATGTCCAAAACAACCGATGCTAAATGTCTTTTCTGCACCAGTGATTGAAAAATATGCTATTGATAAATGAACATATATGGTTTAACTATTTTATTCTATACAGACCTAAATGGAGAAAAATTCACCAGAAAAAAACTGTGGGGGGAAGCCTACCTACGTCTCCAATCACTACAAGAAATTCGCTGATTTGCCACGGAAAAATCCGTCGCAAATGCAGGAAATTCCGTTGCAAAATGACATTTGCGACGGACCGAATTCCGTGGCAAAATCGTTCGTTGCGACGAAACCGGTCGCAAATGTCCGTCGCAAAGTTGAGGCAAATGTCTGTCGCAAACCCGTCACTAATCCGTCGCAAATTGTTAAAAAAAATAAAAAAAAATAAAATCATACATCCAAAATGTTGTTTAATAGTGATATTTATACATATTGTTTCTGTGTACAATAGCAATTCATGCCTTCAATCCAAAGTTTACATTTTTCTGACTCCAAGCTGAAGCAAGTAATATCAATATATCATCTTTGCTACTCACTCCCATTACTCCAAGACTTGGCAGTAGTATCAAATCCACATATCACTATAAAAGACTCCACATATCACTAAAATAGCTGAACACATTTCACCAAAAATCTATGTGCATTCTGATATTCCATACAAAACCAAAAGCAATGGATAACTTGTTCAGTCAAATGATGGATGTGGGGAAAGCTCTAAAATTGAAATAGTCCAAATAACAAAAATATAACTCAAGATAGCAATGACATTCAAATGATGGATGTGAGGAGACTTAACCGTAACTCAACACACACAAAAATTAGTATCTAATCTAACACAATTAAACTGATATATAGCTTACCAGTTTTGTGAACCTTCTGAATAACACTGATGTCAAAGCCAGCAAAAATTTCCCATCTTTGCCTGAATTCAAGGTAAGAGGGGATTGAATAGAACAATTGCAAAATTTCATACTTAAAATGGTTATAATTGTATAAAACAAAGCCATTGTCATCATAAAAAAAATCATGGGCATATGTGACATCTAAATAAACATTACCGGTCAAAACTATAACTTTCACATCATTCACCCTTGCTGCCTCATCGAATCTCTCTTTCAAACCCCTAATAACAAATCAAACAATAAAAACAACATATAAAAAAATGGCAAAAATAATAATAATAAATAAGACTAAAATTCACAAAGATTGAAGAATTGGTGAAACTCACTTGGAATAGGTAAGGCATTAGCAGGTGGGTTATAAATCATGATAACATCAACCCTACAGAGGTAACTATAAATACATAAGCAAATCCTTTATCATGGATATCATATATAGTAAATATTCCAATTAATGGATAATATCATAATCAAATCTTTCTAAAAGATCACCTAAAAAGAAAGAGTATTTTGGTCAGAAAAAAAGAAGAAGAAAGAGTATAAGATTACCTCGTTAAGGTTATAAAACACTTTGATTTCCTAGCACCTCAAACCAGTGTAGCAAGTACTGAATTGTGCTATGTTGAATATGGTACCTCAATTAAGATTTAAAATCATAAGGCTAGAGAGTAGTTAGTTGGCTATGTAACTTTCATGAGGCTGACTGACAATTATACCTCACTATAATATACAAGGAAAGTTAGAACAAAAACAATACTTTTAGAACAATTTATCGCACAACATGTTAAGAAAAAGATGAATCCACAAAAAGGAATTAACAGCCACAAATATAAAACCAAAACCAATGAATTAAGTAGAAATATTTCAACTGTCAAGCTATTAAAAACACAATTCACATACGCAAGTGCTTATAGATGGAAACCTGAAAGTGATACGAATAAGTAATTACCTTTAGAGAAGCAACCTTGCTTCTAAGACATTCTTGAATTTGATCTCTGGTCATGTGAAGAGGAAGGAGAAATATATCTTGCAAGTAACAAACTCAAATGTCATCATGCAATTAGATAGCAATAGCTAAGTCAATTAGAAGAAACTTGTAATAGCCATCATGAAAACTCAAGGACTGCTCTAACAAATCACAAATCAAATCCTAATCAGCAGCTTGATAGTTTTCCCGATCAGCTTCGCAGTTCAAATTTTCTAAGGCAATATGGCGCCAAGATGGAAAGGAAAAGATGCAAAAGCTAAAAAGGATGCATGATCAATAAACACAACCAGAAAATCAATTTCAACTTCATAAACACAACCAGAAACTTCAAGCATGATCAATAAGCCATCTAGAAAAATATACAGTGAATAAAAATATAAAATTATCAACTACACTTCCAGTGAATGATAAAAGTAAGAGAACTTAAAACTCATTAATTACTTCATGTGTTAGAATAAAACACAATCTTCATGTGTGCATTGTATCTATGGTTCACAAGTGCATAGGAAATAGTAGATCAATGGAATGGTCCCTCACCTGAAGCACCCACAAGCTTAGAAGAGACTCCAAGCAAAACAAGCCAAATCCAACAAAATAGAATATCTGCAAGAATACCAAAAATAATGATGGATCAAATTGGTGTAGTTAATTAAAAGTCTGAAATTAGTATAGTTAATTAAATGACTAAATACAACATTAAAATATAGAGATATAACTAGTGTAGTTAATTAAAAGTCTGAAATTGCATTAAGTAATTAATGAAAAACATTACTAATATTAATGAGAAAGCATATCACTTTAGGCCATACCTTACCACACCTCTATAAACAGATGCCCCTCTTGAAAATCCAATGCTCTTCATGTCTAAGGGTAGCCAAAAGGACAACTCCTTCAAATTGAATAAGGCTGGGAAAGGAAAGGAAAAAACAGATTTCACCAAAGATCACATGGAAAAAATTTAATGGCACCTTCTTAAATTGGCGACAAATTCTTGCCTTGTCATGTGCTTTATCTCTTCTAGTTCCTGCTCATTCCTTTCCGTTAAATGCTTATAGGCTTTGCTGAATTAAATGGACCGAATTAAATTATTATTGGCTGCAATGTACAGGTTTAATTACAGGGTGTTAAGCAAACAACAACAGATTTCAACTCTGGATCAATTTATCAGCAATTGACGAAATCTGATCACCTTAAATGTGTAGAGCAAAGGATTGTGTTCCTTTATACAATTGATCACCTGCTAGTTTTTACACATTGCAATTATTCTGTCAAAATCTGTATTAATTGAGCGTAGAAAGTGATCAGAAGGACTTTGCATGATTGGACAAGGAAATCTGGCATTAGAGAAGTGCTTCATCAACATAAAATAATAGAAGTCAGTAACAAGATGTGCAATCCATTTACTAGCAGAGTATAGAAGGTAAATTACCTGCAAGCAAGCTAATGTTTCTCCAATGAAAAGAGTATTTCCAATTTTCCATTTCGCCAATGTAGTCTGGAATAGGATCATAGATTGATCAATTCCTCAATTCCCTGATTTACAAAAATAAACCAGCCGACAAAAGCCTAAATAAGTTATACGATTCTTCATATATAATATAGTAGGAAAGATTTCAACTCACAATCTTATCTTGCGTTCAAATCATTCAGATTAGAAAATTTCACTGTTGGTCGATCCCTTCAAATTAGGTATTTCATGATACATATTTGTTTCATCAGTAAATTGCATTCCATACCATTGTGAAATGCAGATAAAATGAAACAATTCCTTAAGCTACCGCGACAAAGTGGACAAGACTTTGACCTTGTGTTCCTGCAATTTGGAAAAAATCAGCACAAGAGTGTTACAAATGATAAACCAATTTCAGATACTACATAATGAAATGAATGAATCCAAGCTAACATACAAGCAGGCAAGCACATGCACATCGATGCAAACAAGCTAACACTACAAACAATTGCATAAAACTAGCTATTAATTCAAAAGAGTTTCTCAACCTTGTCATTCTCATTTATAACCAATGTCTGATATTTAAAAAATTCTCAGCACTTGAAGGACAACATTCCACACTAACAATGACATCAATTCTAATTCAACCCAAACCAAACATACTATCCAAACTATCAATCTGACTAAATTATCAACAAATAAATTCAATAATCAGCAGAACTTGGTATTACCTTACCCCAGCACCAACAACAGCAACTCTTTCTACAGTTCCTGCAGACCCAAAATTACAAAGTCAAGGTTTTCACAAATTTAGGAAATTTTAGAGCACATCTATCAGTAATGATATAGAAATTTTAGAGCACATCTCAATAATCCAGTAATGATACAGTAATGATACATCTCAATAATCCCTCATTATCTCAATAATCTCTCAAAAAACTTAAAAATTAATATCAGCACTAACCTGGACCGACTGAAAGAGTAAGACTAACAGAATCTAAGCTTCTCTGTGCACTGATGCTGCAGCAAATTCGAAGAGAAGAGAGAAGAGGGTTAGGGTTTCGTTCAAAAAACATTGGGACATTTAGGATTTCTTTAATCAGTGAAATTAGGGACAAATTAAAGATGATAATAGAAATTACCTACAAGTGGGGAAGAGGTGCAGCAGCGGCGGAATACGACGGAGATTCGACGGTGAAACGGTGGAGAAACAGTGGAGCTGAAATGGTGGAGGCGCAAAAGAGAGGGAGAGTGAAAGAGGGAAAACGCGTGTCTGTCTGTGGCCATGGAGCTCGATTAGCGAAGGAGGAGGGCGGAGGAGGGTAGACGTCGACGAAGGAGGGTGGAGGGTGGAGGTCGGAGGAGGAGAGTGAGGGAGAGAGCGTTTTGATTTTTTCAGTGAGACAACGTACTGATACCCAAATGGGAGGGTTCGTGCGTGTTATAATTTGATTTATCGTTTGCGATGGGATCTCTGTCGCGAATTTGCTGCCTTTTCCAAGTCCGTCGCAAACCCGTGGCAAACTCCAGCGGGAAATTTCGCGCCCCTACTTTTAATACATGCCGTCGCAAATCCGTGGCAAATTACTGATGGAATAAGCTCCGTCGCAAATGTTGGTGGCTAAAACAGGTTTTTCTTGTAGTGAATTGGTAGTGCTAGCGAACGCATTGTTCGGGATCCTATATGGGTTGCCGATGTTTACTAGGCGTGCGTTCCTAGTGACGATCTTAAACACCGTAGAGGCCATAAATTTAATACTCTACAGATTTGGTTATCAATATAATATTTTCACTAAGTTTATCCATATACAGATTTGGTTATCAATACCATTTGGTCTATACTATTCTTAAGATATACAGATTTGGTTATACAGATTTGGTTATCCATATCAGTAAGTTACTTAAAATCTGTATATCTTAAGATATCCAAACCGTATAGACCAAATATGCTATAGAATAGTTTAACCATTTTATTCTATACAGATTCAAATGGCGAAAAGTCCACAAGAACAAATCTGCAAGGGGAAACTACCTACGTCCCCTGTTGGTAATGCTAACTAACACATTGTTCGGGGTCCTATATGGGTGTCCAATGTTTACTAGGCGGGATTTCATAGAGACGATCATAAATGGTGTAGAGACCATCATTTTAATATGCTACATCATATCGGTGATAAGGTTCAGCGAAGATACTGACAAAAGAAGAAGATGTAAAATCTTCTTGGGGTTCATCTTTGTGATGATTGCCTAGATCACCCCTATTGCATATTTGCTGCTACAGATCGAATTCAAGAGGCGACATGTTGCGGTTGTTGGTTGTATATGGCAACAAATACTTTCGCAAATTTTGCGATCATTCCAGATATGGTTAGTAATACCGATTCTAATTAATTTACCGCATCATTAAATTGATTTATGTATTTTTATTTTATTTATTAATTTGGTGGGTGCAGAAACAGGCAAGGAAAACAAAATCTACAAAACACATTCCACTGTTTTGGATCCTTGTAACCCTCTTCAATAGCATTATCTGGAGCACATTCAGCTTAATCCCATTTGACATATTCAGTCTGGTAAGGAAAATATCTTGATAATAAAAGTGATTAAGAAAATGATGTTTGTTACTAATTAAAAAGTTTTGTTAATGCAGGTACCAAATCTGGTTGGGATTGTGTCTTCAGTGGCACAATTTCTGGCATATTTAGTATACAGGAATTCAGTGAGTATCATTTCTCATGTGTATATTTGATTTCATTCATTCAGCATGACTAGCATATTACTTTGAGTATTAGTAACAATATTGTTTTTTGTATGTTGTTTTAGCCGCCACTAAAGCCATCACATGAGTATTATGATCTGGAGCGTGGTGGAGACTTGTCATCCAGACCGGTTAGTTAATACTAAAATGGTTTTAATTTTATATATAGCTAGTTAATTAATTAAATGTTATGTTTAGAAATTATTTGTTTAGGTTTTTTAATATCTTAGGGAAAATATGTAGGTTTAGTGATTACCGAGTTAGTATGTTTAATAATTTTGTTAATATATTTAATTACATGGTAGTATTTACATATGTAATTATGTTTAGTAAATTAGCTAATAAATTATTAATTAGTTATTTGTTATTCGATATCATTTGTTTGTGCTTATAAAAATGTAACTATTTATATTAGTTATGTTATTTTATGATTGTAATATTTTTTGAAAATATGTTTAGGTACTAAACTTCAACCCACTGTTTCACCAAGGGAAGGAATGGCAGAAGAGGGAGGAGGCTAAGAAGAGGGAGCACACAAGAACATCTTCAGCCCCTCCACTTAGGATGATAAGGTTAATCCGGAAATTTCACGCAAGTTTAATTTCGGATTTACCATAAATCCGAAAATTTTAAGCACATGACTTCCGGATTTATGGCATAAATTCGGAAGTGTTAAAACAACATTCCGAATTTACGTCATAAATTCGGAAGTTAAGGTTTTTTTTCCCGTTTGTTTTATCCATTTTTTTAATAAACGTGTTTCGTTAATTTTTTTGACAGATATGGCCACGGCAGACAGCAACCTTCCATTTACTATGGATTTATCGACAGCGTTTACGACATCACATGTATATATATTTCTAAAACGCTAATTGTTTATCACTTTGTATTTATTTATTAATTAATTTTACGAATAATTTTCTGGTTTTTGCTACTCAGGATAATCTTATTCATTGGGCTAGAGATATCGGAAAGGCAAACGGAGTCATTGTCATTATCATTCGATCTGAGTCCACAGAGAATGGTAAAGGGAAGAAAAATAAGATCGTTCTTGGGTGTGAAAGACATGGAAGATATAGCAAAGTAGTAGATGTTGGGTGTTCTTCCCGACATAAAACATCAAAAAAATGTGGTTGTCCGTTCAGATTTAAAGCGAAACCACTGGTACCTCCTCATTTTGATTGGAAGGTTAGAGTTGTTTGTGGTATTCACAATCACGAGGCTCTTAAGCCTCTCCTCGAGATTGTTGGTGTCACTTTTCATTCACAAAAACCCTAACTCCTTCTCTGCTTCTTCTTCTTCTTCTTCTTCTCCACCAACCACCCTTCTCTGCATCTTCTCCAACATCTTCCCCACCTGAGAAAATGGAAGATCTTAATGAATGACAGTTGTGCCCAACCCAGATATCCTCAGACAAATTTCTAACTGTCCTACATCGCCCTGGAGCAGTCGAGAACAGAGCTGATGGTGTTTTCTTTAGCTCTCGCGACAACTACTTCTGTAGGCTGGATAAAAATATAACATTCAGCTAGCTGAAGGAAAAGGTAGAGAGGAAGGTTCGCCAAGAGGGAGAGTGGCGTAAAGACATCTCTCGTATACGTTACCGCAAGTGCGTATGTCTCCAAGACGGCACTCGCCGGTATGAAGCTATGGAGATCCGGAGCGAGAACGATGTTCGCGCAATGATGCAACATCACCGTAACACCCCATTGGAACGTCGGCTCGTTGAGCTGTTTGTCGAAACAATGCGCACACCGGAAGAGATCATTCATATTATGGAGAGCACCCTCCCAAAAAATCAGTAGTTGCGTTTAAATTTCTTGTTATGTTTTTATCGTTTTCGTCTATTTCGTGTGTTATGTACTCTGTTTTTATCGTTTAAGTGTATTTCGAGGGTCAATGTATAACGCTTTTTAATATAATCGAATAAATGTTTGGGATTTTTTTTTGTCTTCCGAATTTACCTCCATAGCAGCATAAATTCGGAATTGAATGGGTGAGGGGTGCACTTTCCGGATTTACAGC
Source organism: Astragalus glycyphyllos (assembly GCA_963573325.1). Taxonomy (NCBI): domain Eukaryota; kingdom Viridiplantae; phylum Streptophyta; class Magnoliopsida; order Fabales; family Fabaceae; genus Astragalus; species Astragalus glycyphyllos. Next base: position 38,793,495 of record OY754313.1, read on the forward strand.
GTAAATTCGGAGTGCAAAAGTTCAGAATTTCTAAATACATTCTGAATTTATGTCCATTTGACGTAAATCCGGAAATTCTGAATTTTTGCACTCCGAATTTATGCTGTAAATCTAGAAAGTGTAATTTTTTTTTTTTAAATTAAGGGCATTATCGTCCAATTTGGGTATTATGGGGGTATGGATGATAAGTTGGGTGGTACAAAAAAAAAGCCAATTTATTTTAAGCCTGACTATCCAAACAACATGAGTTGACATAAACCACTTTCTTCATGAATGTATCGAAACAAATAATATGTTACTTTTAACTCACTTTTAATAAAAATCAATTTTACATAATCAATTCTGACAAATATCAATTTTTGTGTTACTGTAGAACCAAACACATACTTACTTGGTTGCTTTAATTAAATGTGAATAAAAAGTTGAAGAGGGATTGACCTTCAATTAATGTTTGCATTTAATATTTTAAACCTCTTTAATGAATTGTGAGCCAATTCCTTAACTTATTTTTTCTTTTGACTCCCATGATGTTCACTTGTCCCTCATCATTTTAAATATCCTTAGTAATTTATAGTACCAAACTCCCATGGTGTTTTTTTTGCATAAATAATCAAGTAAATATTTTTGAAATGAATGTACATTAAAATGGTTTTTTGTATAAATAAATAATTGCTTGCATTGTCGATGTTTCCACAATCTATATCTATATCTATATCTATATACAATACAAATGAAAATAATCTCATTTATTTTCTTCACACGTGTCATCCTGTGATTCACCTATAAACAATATTATGATACACTTTGATTAAAAAAAACCTAAATATTTCAGACTAATGGCAACAGTTACGTAACATTCATTTGGTATTATGGTATTTATAGACCAAAAAAACTGATACAAAATATTGTAACCATTCAAAATGAATGTACAAATGATGATTGCCCATCATTAGCTTCTCAATACCTTACTCTTACAAAAAAAATGGCTCATCTAATACACCAATATATCATTAGCTATTACACTCCATAAATCACTTAAGCATACTGCAACGTAAGCCTCAGGCATAACCCATTGTCCTCTCTGTAATAACATTTGATAATTATTCAAATAATTAATCAAACATTACAAACATAAAAAATGACAAGCATGGTCTGATTCAGCATTCCACACTCAACCAATATGTCAAGCAACAATTGTTTCAACAAATATTTTCTTTCCTCATTTCTCATCATTCCTTGATTTTGATATTCTATACCAAAGTTTTGGAACTTTATTTTATTTAGGAAGACACTCCTGTTGTTGCTACGGATTTGATAGTAAAAACGCAAAAATGGTGGATAACATTGTTGATGTGATATTGCTGAGGTAAAAAAGTGGTAACGAGATTTTGAGAAATTTCAGTAGCATATTTAACAATTTTAATTTGATTTATCCAGATAGTGAGATGTGACATTTTATTCAAAAATATATGTATAGGACATTATATGAGCAAGTTTTCAGCATCTGATTATATAGCTGAGAATGGTGATGGAGTTCAAACAAGTACAAAAGGAAGAAAGGTTGTTGAAGGAGGAGTGGAGGACTAATTCATGTGGTTGATTTATCTACAGACTCACAAGAATCCCCTAATGCTAAAAGAATGATGCCTGATAGGAGTGATAGGGGATTTGATCTAACTATTTTAGCAACACTAAAGTTGGTCAAACGGAAGATAAAGATTGAGAATTTCTAGGCTCTCTATTATTTTTTTTATTTTTTTTCATTTTTAGAATTAGGTTGAATAATATGAGTACTTGAGTAGGAGTCTTTTGTTAACTTTTTTTTTTATATGCTTTTAGTATTTGGGTTGGGCTATTTGATTAATTAGGTAAATTGTGTAACTTGGGTGTTTTTTGTTAGGCAATTTGTATTCTAGAGTGCTTTTTGCAAAGCAAGCTGTATTCTTGGGTGTGCTTTTTGCAATGCATGCACCATTCGGTGTTCTATTTTACATATATAGTGTTTGTACACAACACTATTTCCACTGATAAGATTGTAGTGTTTTTTATAAATTAAGTGCTATTCTTATTGAATTGATTTGATTTGGATAGATTTATTTTAGTTTGGTTTATTAGATTTTACATGAAATATCTAGTGCGTGAGGTAAACCTATTATCATATCAAGAGGCTTATGAAACCTATTTTACATGAAATATCTAGTGCGTGAGGTAAACCTAACTTCTATTGTTGCAAGCTTTCACGATAGATATAAGTCTTTTTTTTTTTGACAAGAAGGAACTTATGCCATTTCATTGATAATAATCAGTTCAATACAGGTTGGGATATAATCATAAACTTTGAAGCTAGCATTAAACCGTGAGATTCGTGCAAGAGTGTGAGCCACACGATTAGCTTGCCTCCTAACATAGTTAACCTTAAAGCTTTGAAAAGTAGAAAGGAAATTTTTACAATAAGACAATAGCAGACCAAATTCGGTATTGGTATTAGTATCCTCCTTCACTCCATTAACCCCTGGTAGACAGTCCAGCTCTATGGAGACATAAGAAAGACCCAAGTCCCTAAGCCAAAGAAGAGCTTGCCAAAGACCCATTGCTTCCGTTTCTTGAGGAGAGGGGAGGCCTTCGAAACACATGGTTTTACCACTATAGAATTCCCCTAGATCATTCCGAATACAAATGCCAATCCCATACTTATTTTTGGACTCAAACAACGCCGCATCTACGTTACACTTAAAGGTTCCCGCTGCTGGTTTTGTCCACAAAATCTGATCATTAACACTGCTGATGTCACAGCCAGAAACAGCAGCTGTAGTTGCTGCTGTCCGAGTTCTAGCTGCTGTCCACTCCGTGAAAAAGTCCATTGCACGAGCAACAACCATGTCCAGCGCCTGTCCAACACCCTCCCAAACCCGATCATTCCGACGTTTCCATAATGCCCAAAAAACCATTGCTGCATTGCTTGGCGATTGCGTGTCCAGCGAGTTTAACAGATTGAAAAATCCTTCCTTAAATGATTCTGCCAAATCCATGGCTCGCTGAAGTTGTGCCCATAAACCTGCAATTTGCCAAGCTGATTCATTATGAGGACAAGCAAAAAATATATGCCATTCATTTTCCGGGTTGCGTTCACAAAATGGGCACAACCATTCACAGGGAACATGCTTGCTAAGGAGATTACATCTAGTAGGAAGGCAGCCACGAGCTGCTCTCCATAAGAGCAATTTTACTTTGTTTGGTACTTTGAGTTTCCAAATTTTCCCCCAATCACCCTCCACTCTCAAGTGTGTTTGATCAACAAACTCCTCCATATAAGTGTAATATGCCGACTTGACCGAGTAATTCCCACACCTACTCCTCCACCATATTAATGCATCATCATTATCATTCACGTTCAGGAGAGGCATAGAAAGTATACACCCTGCTTCCTGGGGATTGAACAATTGGTTTACCATGTCATTATTCCATTCAAGAGCATTTGGCCTCCACAAATCCTTCACTCTCAAATGTTCCATTCCAGCCACCAAAGGAGATCTAACATAAGCATCACGACCTCCTTTGATCCACAGGTCATTCCACACCGAAATACGTTCCCCATTTCCAATCTTCCATCTCGCTCCCAACTCAACAACCGCCCGAGAAGAAAAGATACTACGCCATATAAAACTGGGATTATGGCCCAAGCGAGTCCCCCGTGAAATCACAATCCGGAAAATATTTAGCTTTGAAGACTCTCCCCACTATAGTATCTGCATGATTTGCAATTTTCCATGCTTGCTTCCCTAGCATCGCCATGTTGAAACCGTGAAAGTGTCGGAAACCCAACCCCCCGTGCTCTTTCCTCATTGTTAACTTCTTCCAACTCATCCATCTTATACCTCCGATCCCTGCTATTATTTCCCCACCAAAAAGAATTCAGCATTCTCTCAAGTTCCTCCCCAAGAGTTGTAGGAAGCAATAAAGCACTCATACAATAGGTAGGAATGGCTTGGGCCACTGACTTCACTAGAACTTCTCTTCCTGCTTTTGATAATTTCTTCCCAGACCAGTGTTGAATTTTCCTCCACATCCTATCTCTTAAGTAGCCAAATATTTGTTTTTTGTTTCTCCCAATCATCGATGGAAGTCACCAAGTAGGTTGATTATAAAATCTCGTTTCTCTTGTGTAGTATTTGTGCTGAAATACACCTCAGATTTTTGCAAATTGATAGCTTGCCCGGATGCTCTTTCATAAGTGGCCAAAATATCTTTAAGGTGATTACTTTCATTCTCATCCGCCCTACAAAATAAGAAACAATCATCAGCAAATAAAAGGTGTGTAAGGGAAGGAGCCCCCCTACACACCCTAACACCATGTAGGTCCCCTCTAGCCTCTGCTCGTTTGAGAAGAGTAGTGAGTCCCTCTCAGCACAAATAATAAAAAGATAAGGAGAAAGAGGGTTACCATGTCGAAGTCCCCGCCCCGGAGTAATAGGTCCCACTTTCTCACCATTTACCATTACTGAGTAGTTTACTGTTTCCAGACACATTGTCATCCACTCCACCCACCTTTCAACAAAACCCAACCTCCTCATCATCCCCTTCAAGTATCCCCAATCAACTCAATCATAAGCCTTGCTAATATCAATCTTTAGTGCCATCTCCCCCACCTTCCCTTTATTCTTGCATTTCAAATGATGTAATGTTTCAATAGCAACAAGCACATTATCAAGAATGGAACGATTTTCGACAAAAGCCGATTGTTCTAAGGAGACACATTTATAGAGCAAAGGTTTTATTCTATTAGCAAGAACTTTTGAAATAATCTTGTAAATGACATTACATAAGGAGATGGGTCTCAAATCCCGCATAGAAGTCGGGTTCTCAACCTTTGGAATTAAAACTATATTAGCATCATTTAAACTAGGTGGAAATTCCCCCTTATTCAACCATTCTTGCCCGGTATGAAATAACTCTACTCCACATAAATTCCAAAAACGTTTAAAGAAAGTCGGGTTCAAACCATCCGGACCCGGTGCCTTATCCGAATGCATATCAAAGAGAGCTTTTTTTACTTCTTCTATCTCTAGAGGACGAATCAGAGCCATATTGTCCTCATGAGTTATCACACTGTTCACGTGTGTGAGAACACCATCATAATCACCATGTCCTTGTTGAAATAAAGATTCAAAGTACCTCCTAGCAACATTACAAATACCATCCTATTCAGTAGCTTCCACGCCCACCTCATCAGCAAGTTTGGAAATGTGGTTTCTTCGACGCCTTGCACTCGCCATGGCATGAAAAAATTTGGTATTTGCATCTCCATCGCGTAACCAATAGACCTTTGATCTTTGCCTCCAAAATGCCTCTTGTTGAGCCAACAACACGCCCAACCTTCTCTTAGAGTCTACCAACATTTGTGTTGGACTATATGATAACCTTAGAGGGGGGGTGAATAAGGTTATATGCTAAATATGACTTCTTTTGGATTTTCAAAAAATTAACAATGCTAGTTCAAATCGAATGCGGAAAATGGGATTTAAACTATATGCAACAACTTATGCAAACTATAACAATGACAGAAACAATTATAATTATAATTATAACAATAATCAAATCTGCGCGTGATAATAGCAAGTGCGACGACAGTTAACAATTATAAAAGAAAACGCAAAGTAAAGATAAGGGATAGGAGTACACCGTGATTTTTACGAGGTTCGGGATAAAAGCCCTACGTCCTCGGCCTCCGGCTTTGCAACCTTCAGACTTGATAATAACCACTATATGAGAAGATACTTCTTCAACGTCTTACAAGCAAGCAACTTCGCTATAGCTACCACGCCAATCTCAATTTTCCCCAAATTGAGAACCCAAGCTCCCCGCTAAGGATTTCGCTACAATTCAATCTCCCTGATTGAATTACCCAAGAAAACTTCCCAGAATTTCACAACAGCCAAGTATTAACGATTACAAATTAAAACTAGGATCCAATCACTCAAGCAATATAACAAGATGTAGTTGAGAGAGATGAGCGATTTGAAACCCTAGATGAAGAACGTGAAGAAAGAATGTGACGGTGAGTGTTTGCGTTTCTTTTCTTTTTGATTTGTGTGTTGTGTAATTTGATCGTAAAAACCCTAAGTCCTATTTATATGGATTGTGAAAATATGACCATTGAAGCACTTTTTAACACAATTGTTATAAGTGAGAAATCGATTGATTGCTTGTAAAATATAAGATGCACAATCGATTCTTTGCTTCCAAAATATAAGTCATAAATCGATTTTCTCTTTAAAAGGAAGAAGACATCAATCCATTGTGTTGTTTAAAACTAATAGGGCTCAAATCGATTTTGTTCTTTAAAGACACAAGACACAAATCGATTTCTTGCTTGAAGGGCATAGGCTAGAAATCGATTTCTAGCTTGAATGAAATAGGTTAGAAATCGATTCTTTTCTTTTAAAAAGGAGCCAAGAATCGATTCAATATTCTTATAATCACAGCCACAATCGATTGCTAGCTTTAAAACTAGCAAGACATGAATCGATTGTTTTTGTTTCAAAGAGAAGCTATGAATCGATTTTGATCTCTTATAACACCTAACCAAAATCGATTGCTAGCTTTAAAACTAGCAAGTCATGAATCGATTCCTTGCTTTGACAAGGAAGCCAAGAATCGATTCCTTGCTTAAACAAAGAGAATGAAATCGATTTCTTTTAAAAACAAGTTCTTTTAAACAAGTTCTAGCTCTTCAAAAACAAGTTCTTTTAAAAACACTAAGCCATGAATCTATTTTACACTTTAAAAACAAGTCATGATTCAAAACCTTTCTTTAAAAACAACTTGTGCCTAACCTAATTAAACATGGTTTTATATAAAATATTTTTCCAAAACAGTTCAGTTTTAAAAGATCGTCTCTCAACTACATAATTTATAAAGCAGAAGTGACGGGATCTTACACGCGTCCTATGCAAAGCAATATAACACATAAGTCTTGAACGCTTGAGCAACTTCTCCTTCGAGCTTCTACACTTTAAGATATCATGTCAAGCGCTTTGCTTCATTGCCCTGTGCTTTGGTTCATGCCCTGCGCTTTTGGTTCTTGCCCTGTGCTTTGGTTCAACTATAACCATTAGTAAACAGATTGTAATTTGTTATCATTCAAAACAAAGAGTGTTTGACCTTGGTTCAACAAACTCCCCCTTTTTGATGATAACAAATTACCTTATGCATAGGGAGGCTATAAACAAGAAATAACGGCATAAGCTCCCCCTAAGTATAAGCATCAAGAAAATAAACAGGTGACACACAAGAGAACCAAACAAGCAACAATACAACAAGTCTTTCTCCCCCTTTGTTTTCATCAAAAAGGAGGGAATACACACAAGACACATAGCATATAATATAACAAGCACATAGCACCTCAAAAATACATCACATAATCACAGGCTGGAAAAATCAAGCATACCGAGCTCTCTCCGGATCTTACAAAATTGAGCTTCGGCTAGTGGTTTCGTGAAGATGTCCGCTAATTGGTCATCGGTGCCTACAAAGTGCTATGCTCCCCCTAGAAACATGGTCTCTAATGAAATGATGCCTTATGTCTATATGCTTAGTTCTAGAGTGTTGGATGGGGTTCTTAGCAATGTTAATGGCACTAGTGTTATCACATAGAACAGGCACATTGTCATATAACAAACCAAAATCCTCCAAAGTCTGTTTCATCCACAGAACTTGTGCAACACAATTTCCAACCGCCACGTATTCGGCTTCAACGGTGGACAAAGCAACACTGTTCTGCTTTTTACTAGACCAGGAAGTCAAACAAAGCCCTAAGAAATGACAGGTTCCACTAGTACTTTTCCTATCTAATGTACATCCAGCAAAATCAGCATCACAAAAACCGACCAAAGCAAACTGACTCGATTTCGGGTACCACAGTCCAAAATCTATGGTTCCCTTAACATATCTAAGAATCCGTTTTACAGCTTTTAAATGTGATTCTTTGGGACATGCTTGAAATCGAGCACACAAGCACACAGAAAACATAATATCAGGTCGAGAAGCAGTTAAATACAAGAGACTACCAATCATACCTCGATACATCGTTTCGTTTACTTGTTTACCTTGCTCGTCCTTATCCAACTTTGTTGCAGTTGCCATGGGAGTACCAATCTCCTTTGCATCACTCATGTCAAACTTCTTTAGCAGCTCCTTTGAGAACTTATTTTGACAGATGAAGATTCCTTCCTTCATTTGCTTCACTTGAAGTCCCAAAAACAAGTTCAGCTCCCCCATCATGCTCATTTCAAACTCGCTAGTCATCATGTCAGAAAACTCCTTGCACAGATCATCATTAGTAGACCCAAAAATAATATCATCGACATAAGTTTGAACTACTATGATATGTTTGCCCTTGGTTTTAAGGAATAAAGTAGAATCAATCTTACCCTTTCTGAAACCATTTGCAAGTAAATGTTTGCTCAGTCTCTCATACCAAGCTCTAGGAGCTTGTCTTAATCCATAAAGTGCTTTGTCAAGTTTGAAAACATGGTTTGGTTTCTTAAAATCTTCAAAACCAGGGGGTTGTTTTACATATACTTCCTCTTCTAAAAATCCATTTAGGAAAGCACTCTTGACATCCATTTGGTGTAGTTTGAAGTCCATGTAACTAGCAAAGGCTAGAATTATACGAATGGACTCCAACCTAGCCACCGGAGCAAAAGTTTCTTCAAAATCCACCCCTTCAATTTGGTTAAAACCTTGAACAACTAAACGACTTTTATTTAATAAAATAACATCATTTTCATCAAGTTTGTTGCGAAAAACCCATTTAGTACCAATGATGGTTCTATCAACAGGTTTTTCAACTAAATGCCAAACTTTGTTCCGTTCAAATTGTTCAAGTTTCTTTTGCATTGACAAAACCCATTCTGGATCACATAAAGCTTCCTTAATATTATTAGGAACTATTTGAGAGACAAAAGCACTATGAAAGCATAAATGATTAAGAGAAGAACGAGTGGTTACCCCCTTTGATGGACTACCAATAATTTGCTCCATGGGATGATCTCGAACTGATTTCCAAGTTTTGGGCAAATCATCATGTGTTTTTCCATGGAGATGGTCATCGATGTCTTGGGGCTCTCGTTCCACTTCAGTTTCTTCATGAGGTTCCATTTTCACCTCGGCTTCTTCCACACTTTCACTGGTTGATTCAGGCATTCTGTCTTTGATCACTTCAACCACTTCATCCTCATCATCAACTTTCTTAGCAAATGGGTTAGTCTCATCAAAAGAAACATGTATTGATTCTTGCATACATTTATCAATTTTATTGTAAACAATATATGCTCTACTATGACTTGAATAACCCATAAAGATACCTTCAGTTGATTTTGCATCAAACTTACCCAACTTGTCCTTTGTGTTGAGAATGAAGCACTTACTTCCAAAAACCTTGAAGTATTATTTGGAGCTCTACCATTCCACAACTCGTACGGTGTCTTGTTAAGAGATGGCCTCAGGTACACCCGGTTGATCACATGACATGCTGTATCAACTGCATGTCCCCAAAAATACTTGGGAAGGTTGTGCTCATTCAGCATTGTTGTACTCATCTCTTGTATGGTTCTGTTCTTCCTTTCCACCACACCGTTTTGTTGAGGAGTCCTTGGAGCTGAAAAGTTGTGATGAACACCATACTTTTCACACCAAGTCTTGAATGATGAATTTTCGTACTCTCCTCCATGATCACTTCTAATTTCCTTGATGGCTAAGCTTTTCTCATTCTGTAACTTTCTGCACAGCTTAGCAAATTCATTAAAAGCATCACTTTTATTTGAAAGTAGAATGACCCAAGTATATCTAGAATAATCATCTACAATCACGAAGACATACTTGGCCCCTCCTAGACTTACAACATCAATCTCACCAAATAAATCAAGATGGAGCAATTCAAGCACGTTGTTAGTGGAAATAACAGGTTTTGAATTGAAGGAAGTTTTATGCAACTTACCTAGCTGACATGCATCACATAATTGACCCTTTTCATACTTTAGCTTGGGTAGAACTCTAACATGCTCATTCTTACACAACTTAGATAAAAGTTCAATACTAGCATGTCCTAAACGTCTATGCCACAAATTCCATCATCAACCAAGGAAGGCATGCATACAATATCATCACTCACATTGTCAAAATCAACATAATACACATTATTTTCTCGAAAGCCAGTAATATAAAGTTTAGAAGTCCTATGAGCAATAACACATTTATCAACAGAAAAATACACATCAAAATCACTATCACATAATTGACTGACACTTAGCAAGTTAAATTTCACACCATCAACTAGTAAAGCATTTTTAATTTTGATTGTGTTTTCCTTACCCACACAACCTTTACCTATTACTTGAGCAGATTCATTGTTGGCAAACTTCACAGATCCATTTGCTTTGTTGCTCAGCTTCAAGAATAGTGAGGCATCACCAGTCATATGCCTCGAGCACCCACTGTCAACCATCCACACATTTTTCTTCTTGGATGACTGACCAACCTGCAAAAGGAACATCAACAACTAGTACGAGGTACCCAAATTTGATTGGGTCCATGGGGGTTAGTCCTCAAGGGGTTTGTTTTCACAATCCACCTTGGTTTCTTACAAGCAGGTATAAGGGTACCAAGCTCACACAATCTACGAATAGGGCATCTATGAGAGCTATGATTCCCTTTCTGACAATAAGTGCAGGAGAAAACAGTAGGTGTCTTACTTGAAGTGGCAGCTACAAAAATCATTTTCTTTTTCAAGTCAGAGGAGGTGGAATTACCTTCATACCCAATACCTCTCCTATCAACATATTCATGTTGAGAGTGAAGTAACTTGGTTAAGGTCTTTTCACCAACCTCAAAGTTTTTTAAGGATTCTTTCAAATTTTCATTTTCAACCTTCACTTTTTTAAAATTTTGTTTAAGCTCAAGAAGCTCAAGGTTGAAAGGTTTAGTTTTATGTAGCTCATTCTTCAACTTAGCTACCTCCTTCTCAAGAGTCTCGATTTGAGTGAGCATGATTTTGTTCCTCTTTGTCAAATCCTTAGATTTTATCAAAAGAGTTTCATGTTCATTATAAAGAGCTTCAAAAGCCTCACTCAAATCTTGACTACTACACGCATCATCAGATAAGTCATCATGTTTAAGTGAATTAGAAAAACTAAGATTAGCAAGGATTACCTTAGGGGTGTCATTTGCCATAAGACAAGCAACCTTGGCAGCCTGCTTCTCTTCTTCATCTGTTTCACTATCAGTGTCAAGATTGTCCCATGTAGCCTCAGGAGTGTCGTTTGCCATAAGACAAACAACATTTGCAACTTCCTCTTCTTCATCTGTTTCATCCTCAGTGTCAATATCGTCCCATGTAGCCTTCATGGCTTTCTTCTGTGGGTACTTGGATTTTAGCTTTGGCCAAATCACTTTGAGATGACCCGGTTTGTTGCATTCAAAACATTTTGGTTGATCATCTCTTCTCTCATAACTATCTCCTTTGTTGTGCCCAGATTTCTTTGAATAGTCACCCTTCCCAAACTTTTTCAATTTCATGAATTTTTTGAATTTCTTGGCAAACATAGCCATGTCTTCATCATCGGATTCTTCATCAGACTCAACCTCTTTCCTTGCCATCTTAGGAGTCTTGGCAGCAGCAAGAGCAAGAGACTTCCTTTCTTTGACCGCTTCTTTTTCTTGAGTCTTCTTAGCGGCCAACACCACCTTAAATGCAAGAAGTGACCCAATCAATTCTTCTCTTGAGGTAACGTGCCAATATCTTTGGCTTCAGTGATAGCACAAGTCTTGGGAAAGAACTCACTAGTCAAGGATGCAAGAATCTTCCCATTCAAATCCTTCGTTGAATACTTCTTCCCAAGTGCTCTCAAGTTATTGACTATCAAGTTCAATCTCTGGTGCATAGCTGCAACAGATTCACCTTCCTTCATTTTGAAAGCTTCATACTCAGAAGTGAAAACTCTAATCTTTGTATCCTTCACTTGACTCGTACCAACATGTGTTGCTTCTAGACAGTCCAAAATTTCCTTTGCTGTCTGACATCCTTTCACCCTTCCATATTCTTCTTCACATAGAGATAGGTGAAGAATATTCATTGCTTTGGCATTGAGAGATATTTTTTCTAGCTCGGACTTTCTCAGCTCACTCAAGTCAATGGCATAAATATCTTCAATAGGAACTTCTGCAACTGTACCAGTGGCTTGAGATTTGGTAGTATCTCCCTCAGCAGCAACACCAGGTTTAGTAATCTTGATTCTCATAGGCGTGAGTGGTCCATCAACAATGATCCTCCATAAAGTGAAATCTATAGCCTGCAAATGACATTTCATTCGACTACTCCAATAGTCATAGTTAGTCCCATCGAACAGGGGTGGCCTATTGAAGGACGTCCCCTCTTTCATAAATGAACCCATAATCAAAAATTGCGAGATGTTAAGCTCTATATGCAATTTCTAGCTACTGATACCAATTGTTGGACTATATGATAACCTTAGAGGGGGGGGGGGGGGGGGGGGGTGAATAAGGTTATATGCTAAATATGGCTTCTTTTGGATTTTCGAAAAATTAACAATGCTAGTTCTAATCGAATGCGGAAAATGGGATTTAAACTATATGCAACAACTTATGCAAACTATAACAATGACAGAAACAATTATAATTATAATTATAACGATAATCAAATCTGCGCGTGATAATAGCAAGTGCGACGACAGTTAACAATTATAAAAGAAAACGCAAAGTAAAGATAAGGGATAGGAGTACACCATGATTTTTACGAGGTTCGGGATAAAAGCCCTACGTCGTCGGCCTTCGGCTTTGCAACCTTCGGACTTGATAATAACCACTATATGAGAAGATACTTCTTCAACGTCTTACAAGCAAGCAACTTCGCTATAGCTACCACGCCAATCTCAATTTTCCCCAAATTGAGAACCCAAGCTCCCCGCTAAGGATTTCGCTACAATTCAATCTCCCTGATTGAATTACCCAAGAAAACTCCCAGGATTTCACAACAGCCAAGTATTAACGATTACAAATTAAAACTAGGATCCAATCACTCAAGCAATATAACAAGATGTAGTTGAGAGAGATGAGCGATTTGAAACCCTAGATGAAGAACGTGAAGAAAGAATGTGACGGTGAGTGTTTGCGTTCTTTTCTTTTTGATTTGTGTGTTGTGTAATTTGATCGTAAAAACCCTAAGTCCTATTTATATGGATTGTGAAAATATGACCGTTGAAGCACTTTTTAACACAATTGTTATAAGTGAGAAATCGATTGATTGCTTGTAAAATATAAGATGCACAATCGATTCTTTGCTTCCAAAATATAAGTCATAAATCGATTTCTCTTTAAAAGGAAGAAGACATCAATCGATTGTGTTGTTTAAAACTAATAGGGCTCAAATCGATTTTGTTCTTTAAAGACACAAGACACAAATCGATTTCTTGCTTGAAGGGCATAGGCTAGAAATTGATTTCTAGCTTGAATGAAATAGGTTAGAAATCGATTCTTTTCTTTTAAAAAGGAGCCAAGAATCGATTCAATACTCTTATAATCACAGCCACAATCGATTGCTAGCTTTAAAACTAGCAAGACATGAATCGATTGTTTTTGTTTCAAAGAGAAGCTATGAATCGATTTTGATCTCTTATAACACCTAGCCAAAATCGATTGCTAGCTTTAAAACTAGCAAGTCATGAATCGATTCCTCGCTTTGACAAGGAAGCCAAGAATCGATTCCTTGCTTAAACAAAGAGAATGAAATCGATTTCTTTTAAAAACAAGTTCTTTTAAACAAGTTCTAGCTCTTCAAAAACAAGTTCTTTTAAAAACACTAAGCCATGAATCTATTTTACACTTTAAAAACAAGTCATGATTCAAAACCTTTCTTTAAAAACAACTTGTGCCTAACCTAATTAAACATGGTTTTATATAAAATATTTTTCCAAAACAGTTCAGTTTTAAAAGATCGTCTCTCAACTACATAATTTATAAAGCAGAAGTGACGGAATTTTACACGCGTCCTATGCAAAGCAATATAACACATAAGTCTTGAACGCTTGAGCAACTTCTCCTTCGAACTCTGATATCTTCAATCCTATTTGCATGTACCAAGGTCTCACAAAGAAACAATACATCCGATTGGTACACCCGGACGAGGTCACGGATGGACGGAACTGCGCTCGGGTTGCCCAGGCCCCGGCAGTTCCAACTGATGAAACTCATTGATCCTGGTAGGCCCGGTTGCCAGGACCTACCAATAAAAAATTAACATTTTTTGTTGAATTATCTGATACACCTCCCGAATTTTCAATGGCACCCCCGTGTGTTGTTGCATTCATTGACCGAAGTCACTTCTGTTGGTAAAGCGCGTGGTACCCCCTCAGCCTCATGTGCACGCGCCCTTTTCCTGTCACATCCAACCGTTACTGCGTCACCCATCACCTCATCATCATTAAGACCAGCCGCCGGATTTTGTGGCATAGCATTAACAGCTTTTACAGGGAAAAAAAGCTGTGGGTTTTGAAAGAATTCTGCACTTTTAATGTAATTATTCCCCTCATGATTAGCCTTGTCCCCTTCTTTTCTCTCTCCACATGTACTGGCCCCACTTCCATCATTATTTGTTTTTTGAAATTGTTTTTGCATTGAATCCCCATCAACATCACGTCCGTTACTCCCTGGAAAACGGCTCCCAATTAATGCAGGGCTAACCCAGTCAGCCTTGCTTCCGTCGCGCAGCCACCGTGAACGGCCGCCAGCACCACCTTGTCGCCGATTCTCCACCCTCAACTTCGGTCACCACCCTCTAACACCATCATCGACACCCATATCAAACCTCATCTCACAGGCATTATCAGAGTGACCTATCTTCCCACATAGGTAGCAAAAAATCTCAAGCCTTTCATACTTGAAAGTGACAGTCTTGGCTTCACCTCCCTGCTTCTTAATTCTCTTGGATCTTTTTAGTGGCTCTCGGACATCCACCATAACTCGAATCCTCATAAAAGGTCTCCAAAAGTTTGCAGTGTTGTTGTTCCGGAATGGGCCGAAGCCCATTCTAGGAACTCTACCTGGACCGGCCCAGCAATAAAGGGGCAAAGGAGAAGAGAACCGGATCAACGGCCCCGATTGGTCCGTACGCATAGATCCAACGCTTGAGGATCGCCCACCAACACTATAAAAGTATTAATGGCGTCAGTTGTCAGATACACACTATTGATTGAGACTTATACTCTGCTCGTTCGCTCCTGACTTGGGCGTTGGAGTGTCTTCGCAGGTACACCCGCCCCCTGAAGCGGAGCTCGGAGATCGACCAGAAGAGCATACAGAGATCTGATACCTGTGAAACAGCGGTCAAGCACTCAAAGGTACAGGTCATTTGGCGACCACAGTGGGAGCCCGCGCGCTTTCCACCAATCCTGAACATGCCCCTGAAGGCACCCCGAGGCCGACCAAAGGCCACGGCTCGTCTACAGAGGGTGGCCGAGATCCCTGCTCGACCACCACCCACGGGTGTTGAAGGCAACAACATCGTCCCTGCACAGCCGGTCACTGTGGAGCTTCCTGCCGACCTGGTCCAAGAGCTGCGAGAACTACTGCGCGACCGAAACCAGGCTCTGAATCGCAATGATGACCGACTCACGCAATTAGAAGATCAGATCGCCTCGAGACGAGCACACACGACCCCAGAGCAGCGACCTCATCATGAGGGCACTTCGGCCGTGCGAGCACGCCCTTCAAGGCCTCATCGATTGCCTCCGCTAAGGCAGCTGGTCCATCGATCTCCACCCCCGAGGAGGGGACGAGGAGGAGTGGCCACCCCTCCGAGAAAGACTCCGTCCACATCTGATTACACTTATTGCCCTGAAGAATCATCACACGAAGGTTCCTCTCGTGGTTCGACCAGTTCACCTACTCGTTCTCGAAGCTGATCTAACGAGCGATACTCATACCGGTCGAAAGTTTATTCCAACGACCACGGTCATGGAGAAAGCTACCCAGAAAAGCGACTGTGCCGTCAAAATAAAAGGGATACCAGCCTTGGACCATATACGAGAGAAATAGATGAGTTTCGCATCCCACGCTCGTTGGAGAAGCCTCCGACCGACCTTAATATGTACAACGACGTGAAAGATCCGGACGCCCATTTAAAGCACTTTGATATTATGATGAAGTATCGCGGAGCGCCCGGACCTGTAAAATGCAAAATCTTCCCTCTTACTCTAGAAGGGTCGGCGTTGGAATGGTTCACCGAGCTAAAGCCCAACACCATTTCATCTTGGGAGCAGATGGCTAGGGTGTTCACCGCCCGCTTTACGACCTCCAGGATCAAGCCAAATTCTCAAGACGTTTTGATCACCATCAGACAAGGCCCGCATGAGTCTTTGAGAAGTTATGTCGAAAGATTCAATCGAGAAGCCGATCAAGTCAGGAACTTGGACGATAACCAGAGGTTATTCTTCTTAAGAACGGGCCTCTTAAGAGGAAGCCGTTTTGAAGTGGAGGTAGGACTCCACATTCCCAGGGACCTAGAGACGTTCCTAAGGCGATCCCAAAGGTTCATGAATTATGAGGAGAGAATGACCGCTATTGAAGCTGCTGAGGCGGGCATGAACCGCCACTCGCGATCAGAAAAAGATATAATGGCGAAAGAAGAGTGCGCCAATAACCGCCCGACCAGGGAAAGTAGGATCAAGAGATTTGCTGAGCGCACTAAGCTAAATACCTCGTACGCGAACATTTTAGCGGAGTGTGCTAACGCAGAATTCAGAGATGTCAAACCACCGGAACCCCTCGTGCTCAAAGACGGGCAGCGTCCCTCGAAGAAATATTGTAGGTATCACAAGAGTAACGGGCATGACACTAACAACTGTATGGCTCTTAAAGATGATGTGGAAGCTCTAATCCGAAGAGGGAAGTTGACTCAGTACGTGAAAAGGGATCATGCGGAAGCACGAGAAGAGTGGAAGGTTACCCGTTCACCTAGAAGGGGAAAAGCAGAAGCAGATGAGAAGATCAAAGTCGCAGAAGAGGACGACGATGAAGAGAATAGCATAGGCGCTAGGAAGTCGAAGGAAGACCGGTCACTATGGTCATATCCGGAGGAATACCCACTGACGCCTCGACTAACAGATCGATCAAAAGAAGATGGGATGAGATCATGAGTGTCGCCTCGACCTCCACTCCACGGCCGCCTTCCGTACGACCATCCATCTCCTTTGGAGACGAGGATCTCATCGACGGAACGCCCAACTACGAAGTACCTTTGGTGATCGTCGCAGTAATGGCGAACATGGAAGTTAGGCGAATATTAGTGGACCAGGGTAGTTCAGCAGATATAATATTCAAAGACCTGTTGGACGTGTTGAAGATTTCAAAAGACGACCTAAGACCATACAGAGGAACAGTTCTCACCGGGTTTAATGGTGCCTCGACAACTCCTATAGGACGACTAGAGCTGATGGTGACCTTTGGAGATGATATTGAAGAAAATCCCCTCTGCAGGACGGTCAGAACGGATTTCATCGTTTTGCCGTGCAAATTGGTCTATCAGTGTATCATTGGGCGGCCAACCCTTGCCCGTTTAGAAGCAGTACCGTCAACCGTCCATCTGAAGATGAAGTTCTACACCAAGTCTGGGGAGGTCGTAACTGTCCCAGCTGACTTACTGTCCGCAAAGCGAGCATTCCTCTTGGGACTAAGGGAAAAAGGTAAAAAAGTAGCAAGAGAAATAGAAGCAACAATGAAAAGTAGCGGACAGGTAAATTTGGCAGATCTTGATGCTCGTTATGACCCAGATAGTGAGGAAGAAGAAGGAGACGACCTTTTGACCAAAGAATTGAAGAACAGGATCAAGCGACCAGAGCCAGATGGAGAGTTTTGTCACGTGCAACTAGGGGACGACCCAAAGAAGACAATCAAGATTGGAAAGAATCTCTCCCCCGAAACTCAGGACGAGCTCGTCCAATGCCTAAAAGATCACGCAGATCTATTTTCCTAGAGCGCGGCGGACATGCCCGGAATTCCCCCACAAGTGGCATGCCATCACCTAGCAGTCGACCCAGGTGCGAAATGGGTTGCTCAAAAGAGGAGAGTTCAGAAGGAAGAGAAGGCGCGAGCAGCGTCCAAGGCCGTTGAGGACTTGCTCGATGCAAGTGTTGCACCCGAAAAATCCGGTAGGATCTTTCGTGCAATTTAATGAAGTCGCCATCAATGTTTAATTATGAGGGAAAACATTGAAAAATACCTTTAAAAACGAAAATGGTCTCGAGAACCAGATTTTGGATTCGGGAGTCGTTTATGCGTGGGGAAGGTATTAGCACCCCACAGCATCCTTTCGAAAAAGGTTACCTCCGATTAGTTGTGCAAAAACATATTAACTTTGAAAATATTTATTTCCCTTTTGTAATGAAAAGAATTTAAAAAGACTAAATAAAAGTCATTTCTTTATGCATTTTTATTGAGAACTAAGAAATGACATTTTTGAAAAGACTAAAAAGGTTTTTTATTATTGCAACTGACAGAGGTCGGCCGCCCTCTGCTCCTACGTATCTCCTGGTAGAGAATCAAATCACACGTAGTTCTTGGTAGAAAAAATTTGTGCGTTGGTGTTTTTTATTATTTGAATGCTTTTGAAATTTGGGTAGGTGTTCATAATGACCAAACAAGAAAACTCAGAGGGATCACCACTAATAGTCCGTTTGAAAATAAAAGGTGTTTGCAATGTTCAAACGAGTTAAACCCAGAGTGACTATCGCAAATAACCGATTTGTTATTGAATGTTTGAAATTGAAAATGTTTGTTTGGAAACATGATTTTTAAAAGTAAGTTGGGGTTGTGTGAGGATGAGTTGGACTCATTGTTTAGTGAAAGAGAAGATAATACTGATATTACAAAAAAGATAATAAAAATGAGGTGAGAGTGAAAGAAATATCAGGTGTAAAAAATAACAATTAATTATAATGTTGAAACAAAGAACAACTAAAATGAAGTAGAAAGCAACGGTGGGTTAAGGATAAAAATGTGCATAATAATAATAATAATAATGTTAACAGTGATTATTTATTCAAGAGAAAGAGGATAATAACAGGAAAAGGATGGGGGATGCTATGGGGAATAGAGGGTGTAAATATCAACTTACTAAACTAGTTTTCAGAATCACATATAACAAAAATAAATAAATAGCTAAGAAACGAGAGATAAAACAAAGTGTGGGTAAGAGTTATTAGTATATACATATAAATATAAATATAAAATAATAAAATAAACATATAAAATAAATAAATAATAGAAACAGGTAATGGGATGGGGGAGACACGCACGCACACCATCAGGGGAGTGGGTATTTAAACAAAAATAAAAAAAGAAACAAAAACAAGTTAAAAACAAAACACACACACTTGACCTAATTTCACACACAGAGAAGGGGAAACGGAAGCCATGAGAGAGAGAGAGAGGGAATAGAAGGGAGAGAGATGAGGGTTTTGGTCGTGGTGTTCGCCGGAGGGGGAGGCCGACGGTGGAAAGAGGGTAATGGGTGGTTCTGGTGGTGGTTTGCGACGGTGGGAGAGGGTTTTTGATGGTGGGGCTGTGGTTTTTTGCGAAGAGAGAGAGAGAGAGAGAGTTTTGTGGTAGTCACCGGAACTCTCGGCGGCGGTGATACTCGCCGGAGACAGTGGTAGTGGTGGTGGGCTTACATGACTATGGAGATTTTCTCTTTCTCTTCCTCTTACTCTTATTGTTTTGAAATTTTCGTACCTCTATCTATTTTTCTCTTCCTATTTGCTATTCTGAAATTTTGTTTTTTTTCTTTCATTGTTGTGCTGAAACAGTATTTATAGGCCATTTTATGGTGTAGGGTGGGGATGCTAAGTAGAGGATTGTGGTCATGGGAGACAAGGCAGCAAAGGTTGCAGGGTAGTGGAGCAGCTCTGTTTGGAGCAGTATGTGCAGCCGAGGTGTGGAGCTCCATGGAGCTGTTGTTTCTTAGCAAAAAATGGAAAAGAGTAAGGGAACCAAAAGAAAGCAAGCTTGGCTTGTGCTTGAAAATATTGGAGATGTGCTTAGGCTGAAGAGGCGTGGAGCT
This sequence comes from Astragalus glycyphyllos, assembly GCA_963573325.1. Classification (NCBI taxonomy): domain Eukaryota; kingdom Viridiplantae; phylum Streptophyta; class Magnoliopsida; order Fabales; family Fabaceae; genus Astragalus; species Astragalus glycyphyllos. Next base: position 38,813,623 of record OY754313.1, read on the forward strand.
GCATTGTGGTGTGGTTGTTTGGTCAAAATGGAAAAAGCAAAAGGCAAGATGAAAGTGTATTTGGTCTAATGCTACAAAAAGTCACTAGTAATTACAAGGTGTAGCCACAGACCACATCCCCTTCCTATTATGCCTTCTTAGTTTCTTGTATTATTATTCTATGGTATACGATTGCTTGTATTTTATTTAGTGATTTGAAGCAAAAATAATAGTTAAAGCTAAATGAAAGATTTTTATAATTCTTTTTCTTGCAATAAGAAGTAAATAAGTTCGACTAATAAAAAGTAACTTAAAATAACGCAAAATTGCCAACAAGGACAAAAATGGTACGTGTGAATGAAATAATCCCAAAAAGTACAATAAACAATATTTTTTATTTTTTTTCTAATAAATTTGGATTAGCCGGACAAAATTAGGGTACAACAGCAGGCTTCATAAAAGAAATAAAATACACCACGTGGCTGTCTAATGTCGTCCTGGTTAAGAAGGCGAATGGCAAATGGAGAATGTGCGTAGACTATACTGACCTCAACCGAGCATGCCCGAAGGATGCTTTCCCCGTCCCCAGTGTTAATCGTCTGGTCGATAATGCAAGTGGATACAAAATCTTGTCCTTCCTGGACGCCTATTCTGGGTACAATCAAATTGCCATGCACCCACCAGATCAAGAGAAGACCGCATTCGTGACGGACAGGGGAAATTTCTGTTATAGAGTCATGCCTTTTGGGCTGAAGAACGCTGGAGCGACCTACCAGCGCATGATGAACAAAGTTTTTCACCATCAGATAGGGAAGATGGTGGAAGTATACCTGGATGATATGATTATCAAAAGCAAGCAAGATCGAACACACATAGACAAAGGGAAATGTTCAAAGAAGCCAGAGAAAATTCGTTAAGATTCAACCCAGAAAAGTGTACCTTTGGGGTAAGGGCGGCCAAATTTCTTGGATTCTATCTCACCGAAAGAGGGATCGAAGCCAACCCGGACAAATGTCGAGCAGTGACTGAGATGAAGCCGCCAACGACCAAGAAAGAAATACAGAAACTAAATGGCATGATTGCCGCTCTCTCACGATTTGTGTCCAAAGCCGCAAGCAAATCTTTACCCTTATTCAGACTGTTGAAGAAAGAAATCGCGTTCGACTGGACACCAGAATGCGAACAAGCCCTCGAACAACTAAAGACGGCCTTGGCAGAACCACCAATCTTGACCACTCCTAAACCCGGGGAAACGCTCTATCTATACTTATCCATCACAGACGAGGCTTTGGCCGCTGTTTTGGTACGAGGAGAAGGAATGAAGCAAAACCCGGTCTACTTCGTTAGTAAGGTACTACAGGGGCCAGAGCTTAGATATCAAAAAATTGAGAAGTTCGCTTTAGCTTTGGTCGTGTCCGCCCGAAGATTGAGGCCATATTTTGTAGCCCACCAGGTCGCTCTGCGAACCGACCAGCCGATTAGACAGATCCTTCATAGACCTGATCTGGCGGGTAGAATGGTCAAGTGGGCTGTAGAATTATTCAAATTTGGAATCAAATACGAGCCTAGGTCGACCATTAAGGGACAAGTCTTGGCCGACTTTATTGCAGAATTGACTACAGGAACGGAGGACCCGGTCCACGACGTATGGACGCTGCATGTTGATGGGTCGTCCAAAGGCAAGGGCAGCGGAGCTAGCTTGATCCTTGAGAACGAGCAAGGAACGACTATCGAGGTCTCATTGGCTTTCTCTTTTCCAACGTCCAACAATCAGGCTGAATACGAGGCCTATTTGGCTGGGTTGTTACTTGCTCTGGAATTCAATGTGAAGAAGGTAGAACTCCGATCAGACTCGTTGTTAGCGGTATCCCAGATCAAAGACATCTTTTCGGCCAAAGACATCTTTTCGGCCAAAGACGAGATCCTCCAGAGATACCTCGCAAAAGTCAAGAAGTTGATGCAGAAATTCGAATACGCCGAAGTCAGGCACGTCCCTAGAGCAGAGAACGCTAGGGCGGACATTGATCTGTGCCTTAGATGTCCTTGACCGCTGTTTTCCGGGTCTTAGATCTCTGTATGCCTTGATCGTTCAGCTAGCTCTGCTCCAGAGGGCGGGTGTACCTGCGATAACACTCCGACGCCCAAGTCAGGAGCGGACGAGCAAAATACACGTATTTATGAACAGTGTCTACCTGACAATTGACGCAATGAATGCTTATATAGTGAGCGTGAGTCGCGCTCGTCCGTCGGATGGTCGTACGGACAGATCAGAGCCGTTGATGCGGTTCCGTGCTTTTGTGCCCCTCTTCGCTGGGCCGATCTAGCGCCGAGCATTGGATTTGGGCTTCGGCCCAATCCAGAACAGTTGCCCCCCAAGCCAAGGTCGCTCATGTGGCGGGCGCAGGCTTGTTTTGCGATCGTTTCTATGCCCGCGTCTCCGGGCGTGAAACCGGTCGGCTGACCGTTTCTGATTCGCGGTGGGCTTCGCTTGCGCTCTCATGACACGTGGCTCTTGTCAGGAAGTGACGTTTCGTTTTTTCCCCAGGGGGACATCAATGGTGTCTCGAATTTTGAGAAGGTGGTGCCTGGTTATGATGACGGTTTGGTTTCAAGGTGTGTGCCAGTGAAGGGTCGCGTCGTTTCACTTGCTTGTTTCCCAAACCTTATAAATATGTTGCCCCCTCCCCTTCTCAGTTTCTACTTTCATATTCGGGGCTCGAAAAGCGGTCATAATTTCCTCCTGTTGCGGTCAAAAGCTTGCTTCTTTATTCTAGCCAGGTGTCTACCCGTGCACGAATTTCAACTCAGGCGGTCTTATTCTTCTGGTCGTTTGATTTTATTCATCAAGGAGTATACTACCCTTAGACCGAACTTCTCTCCCACTCCGGGTATGCCCCTTTTTGTCTTGTTTATTTTACCTCTAATTCTTGTTTGCATAGGGTGAGGAGGGGGTGTCAGGCTCGGGGTCGATCTTGTCGCCCCCTTCAGCAAATCATCGTTTAGGGTGAGCCTGACTTTCCTTCTCCTCACAGGGTAACGCAGTGGCGCGAACAAAGAAAACTGCGAGAATTTCTGGTCGTCAACCTGCTAGTATGGCCGAGCATACTTGCTCTGGAGATGTCGGCACGAGCGGGTTCCCATCTGAGACTTTCTCTTCTACCGATCTTTCTTCTTCATCGTCCTCTGGACACTCGTCAAACACGGTTGATACCGTTCAGTCTCCTCGAATGAATCCTACGCCCCCTCCAGTTCCAGCCAACGAGGTACTGCCGGAGGAGCACGATTGGAGGGGTAGGCTTGATGTCGACCGTTCTTGGATATCCTCCGCTATAACCAACGAGCGCTCTGTCTTCCCACCCGGTGATGAGGTGTTACCTCTTTTCACCAAGTTAATAGGTTACGGTGATCAGGAATGGCGAGCGGAGGGTGTACAACCTGACGAGCACGCTGCCATAATCCCGAATTCTTTAAGATTTATCATGTACTCCAACGTCCTCCGTGATTTGAGGGTGCGACCTCCCTTCACATTTTTCCAGAGACGTGTTTTAAGGACTCTTGGTGTTGCCCCTTCTCAACTCCATTTTAATGCTTGGGCGCTGGTTAAGTCGTTCGAGATAATAATGGCCGCTCTTGATCGGGAGGTAAATTGTCGTCTGTTCTTCTCATTGTTTGATGTTAGTCGCACAGTGGAGATGAGGAGCGAACCCAGGCGATGGGAACAAGTTTCCTTGAAGGGAAGGAAAAACACGACCAAGCTCTTCAAGCCATTCTGCGAGTCGGTAAAAACTTGGAGGCACGCTTTCCTCTGGGTCGTTCCTATTAACGATCGTGCTAAGGCAATGGTGGGGACTGTAAATGACGAAGGCCGCGTCTCCTCGATGAAGTTTCCTCTAGGTTGGTCGCACTCGCACTATGATCGCGACACTATCCATTACCGGCATCAAAGGAGGCTGAGCGACTATGATCTTGAGAGTATTCGTATGTTAGAGACCTTGGTTACTTGGCTGCCAGAAGGGGTCATACCTTGTAACAAATTTGCTTGCCTCCGAACATCCGAGCAGGCTGAAAACAAACTTGGTGTGCCTTTATTTTTGCTTTTTACTTTGATCGTGATTTACTTTGTTCTGTCTCCTAACTCATCTTTCTACTTTCAGCTGAAATGACGGGCATCGGTTTCGCAGCTCTTTTAGCGAAGACAAAGTCAAGGAAACAGAAGAAGGTGTCTTTTGCCTCTCTGCCTCAACCATCCCGCGCTGAAGACGATCATGGGCCCGCTGGGGGCGGGCACGGAACGAGCTCAGCTTCTAAAAAGAGAGATCGGACTCAGAGTCCTCTGGACGCTATTCCGATCGACCTTGATCCTCCCCAAAAGAGAAGAGAGGCATCAAGGAGGTCGTCCTTGGACTTGGACGATCTCAAGGACGTGGATTTTGAACGCCTCAAGGCTGACCCCCTCCTCTTCGTAGCTTACATTGCCCAGGCAGCTTCTCAAAAGCTTGCTCGTTACAAATCTGAGGAGGCTGCCCGCCAAGCAGGTATGCGCTTATTTCACAAAAACTTGTGGTTGGAGGGTGATCTTTTGGATAAGACTGACAAGTATAAGTCCGCTCTTGGACATATTACAGATTTGCGGGCAGAGCTGGAGAGTACCAAAAAGAAGCTCGAGGATGCTGAGGTCGCCCTCCAACCCACAAAGGACGCACTTGGCTCAATTACTGCTGAGCGTGATGCGGCCATGACAGCCAGAATAGATGCTGAAGCCAAACTTGCCACAGCTAATGCGAGCTTGGCTGAGCGGTCTAACCAGGTTATACAGTTGGAGGAGCGGGTGGTTGGTCTCGAGGAGAACCTGAGGGTTGTTGGGGGCGAGCGTGATCAGGCGAGGAGTGAGTTGGAGGCCCTGGAAGACATGACCATCTCTATTGCTAGCGGGCGTTTTGACGAGGCGGTAGCTCAGATTCGGTATTGCCATCCATCGCTGGAGATAAATCTAGAGATTGTGAACAACGATCATTTCCTGAGAAACGGGCAAATCGTTCGTCTCGCGGAGAAGGATGAGGATGGGAATGTCATCCAAGAGGAGACGGTTGTCTACAGTCGCCCTGAATGAGTTATTCCCTTCGTATTTAGTCAGCTTGTACTTTGTTTCTCTTTCCTTGTACTTTATTGAATGTATTGCTTTTTCTTGTAATCAACGAGGAGCCCGGCCTATTCCGGCCTAATGTTTAATGTTTTAAACGTATTTTGTCATAATCGTTCTTTAGACCTTTATCTAGGCTTGTTTTATTCGATTTCCTCATGTCGCGAGGTTGCCTGCAAACAGCTTACCAAGTTTCTACTTTAGATTTAGCTCGTTTGCAAGCATTTTTAGACTTAAGGTCGCTTAAGTTTGGCCCTTGGCAGTTTATCAAACTCGGTTTGAACTTAACTCGCCTTCGGGTTTGTTCGTTATTCGATCGATTAAGAACTAGAATCAAGAATTTAAGAAATTCGTCATCGTTTTGCTGATGGACGAGCGGGCCTCAATAAAAACCCCGTAGGGAAAAAGAGTGTCCCGCCTGTTTGATTTTCATTCATTATTTAACTGGAAACATGACATTCTTTCATATTTTACATGGCATCAAGTAAAGTATCTTCTGAGGTTTGTTGCATTCCAGGTGTTCGCAATCATTCCTCCACTCATGGTCTTCAAGATATATGCTCCTTTGCCCGTCTTGGCAGCTACTTGGTAGGGGCCTTCCCACGTTGGGGCTAGCTTGCCCTGGCCAGCATTTCTCTGGCCGATATCCGCCCTTCGTAGGACGAGCTGCCCCACATCGAACGACCTAGGAACGACGTTAGCGTTGTGTCTTGCGGCCATATTCTGTTTGACCAATGTCTCTTTGAGGGCTGCCTTGCTCCGCAATTCTTCTACCAGGTCGAGCTCTTCCCTTGTTGCCTGCTCGTTCTCGGACAGCTGCAGAGGATTAGCCGTTCTCCAAGTCAGCTCTTTCATTTCCACAGGGATTAGTGCGTTCGTTCCATAGACCATCCTGAAGGGGGGTTCTCCCGTAGTTGAGTGTGGCGTGGTTCTATACGCCCATAGCACAGAGGGAAGCTCTTCTGCCCACCTTCCCTTGGCTTCATCCAGTCTTCTCTTTAGCCCCCTTAGGATGACTTTGTTGGCCGCCTCCGCCTGCCCGTTTGTTTGCGGGTGTTCGACCGACGTAAAACGCTGTTTTATGCCTAGTTCGACTAGAGTTTCTTGGAAATGTCGGTCCGTGAACTGTGTGCCGTTGTCTGACACGATGACTTCGGGAATCCCAAACCGTACCAAGATGTTTCTTTTGACGAACTTTAGGCAATTCTTCGAAGTGATTTTGGCTAAGGGCTCGGCCTCAATCCATTTTGTGAAGTAGTCCACTGCGACAATCAGAAATTTAAACTGACCAGGGGCGAGGGAAAAGGGGCCTAACAAGTCGATACCCCACCATGAAAACGGCCATGGAGAAGTCAAACAGTTGAGCTCGGTTGGAGGTGCAACGTGGGTATCTGCGTGCCTCTGGCACTTGTCACATTTCTTGACTAGGTCTTTCGCATCTGCCTCCATAGTGGGCCAGAAGTAGCCCGCTCTTAAAGCCTTCTTTGCCAAAGCTCGTGAACCCAAGTGGTTCCCGCAGATTCCTTCATGAATCTCCTTCAACACATAGGCCGCTTCTGCTGGGAGGAGGCACTTGAGCAGGGGCATGGTGAATCCTCTTCTATAGAGTTGCTCATTAATTATTGAGTACGACGTTGCTCGCCTGCGAACGAGTGCAGCTTCTTTTGGATCGCTGGATTCCTCCCCGTTCTTTATGTAGTTAAAGATGGGGTCGATCCAGGAAGGCGTTGATTCGATCGTACATATCTCTGCTCCTAAGGCCGTATCTAACCTCACACTTGGTTGAGATAGGACTTTTTGTATTACGCTTCTATGGTTACCATTTTTCTTGGTGCTCGCCAGTTTGGACAAGATGTCCGCCCTAGCGTTTTCAGCCCTTGGGACGTGCTTGACTTCAGCATGCTCAAACTTCTTCATCAACTCTTTGACCTTTGCCAAATATTTCTGGAGTATCTCGTCTTTGGCTAAAAAGACGTCTTTGATCTGGGAGACCGCTAGAAGTGAGTCTGATCGAAGCTCCACCCTTTTGACTTGCATCTCTAAAGCGAGCAACAGCCCAGCGATGCAGGCCTCGTATTCGGCCTGATTGTTAGAGGTGGGGAACGAGAAAGTCAAGGAGACTTCAATGGTCGTCCCTTCTTCATTTTCAAGGATTAAGCCCGCTCCGCTGCCTTTACCATTGGACGATCCGTCAACGTGCAAAGTCCATGAGTTCTGAACTGGGTTCTCTGACCCTGGGGTTAATTCTGCGATAAAATCAGCTAAGACTTGTGCTTTTGCAGACGATCTAGGCTCATACTTCATTCCGAATTCCGATAATTCTACAGCCCATTTGATCATTCTGCCCGCTAGATCCGGGCTATGCAAGATTTGCCTAATGGGTTGGTCGGTGCGTAAGGTGATCTGGTGGGCCACGAAGTATGGTCTCAACCTTCGGGCTGAGACAATCAATGCCAGAGCCAATTTCTCAATCCTCTGATATCTTAGCTCGGGTCCTTGCATAACTTTGCTGACAAAGTAGATTGGATTTTGCTTCGGTCCTTCTTCTCGTACCAAGACGGCAGCCAAAGCCTCGTCCGTGATGGACAAGTACAAATAAAGAGTTTCTCCAGGCTCGGGGGTCGTCAAAATTGGAGGTTCTGCCAAAGACGTCTTCAATTGTTCGAGGGCCTGGTCGCACTCGGGCGTCCATTCAAATGTGGTCTCTTTTTTCAACAATTTAAACAAGGGCAAAGATTTGTTTGCTGCCTTTGAGATGAAACGAGAGAGAGCGGCCGCCATACCATTGAGTTTCTGTATTTCTTTTTTGGTCGTTGGTGGTCTCATCTCAGTCACTGCTCTACATTTGTCTGGGTTGGCTTCAATTCCTCTTTCTGTGAGATGGAAACCAAGGAATTTGCCCGCTCTAACCCCAAAAGTGCATTTTTCTGGATTGAACCTTAACGAATTCTTTCTGGCTTCTTTGAATACTTCTTTCAAGTCGTTTACATGGGCTTGGTCCTGCTTGGTTTTGACAATCATATCGTCCAAATACACTTCCACCGTTTTCCCTATCTGATCCTGATAGACACGGTTCATCATGCGCTGGTAGGTCGCTCCAGCGTTCTTCAGCCCAAATGGCATGACCGTGTAACAGAAATTCCCCTTGTCCGTCATAAATGCGGTCTTCTCCTGATCTGGTGGGTGCATGGCAATCTGATTGTACCCGGAATAGGCGTCCAAGAAAGACAGGATCTTGTATCCACTTGCATTATCGACAAGACGATCGACACTTGGGACGGGGAAAGCATCCTTCGGGCATGCTCGGTTGAGATCGGTGTAGTCCACGCACATCCTCCACTTTCCATTCGCCTTTTTGACCAAGACGACATTGGATAACCACGTGGTGTATTTTATTTCTTTAATGAACCCTGCTTCGAGCAGGTCTTCAACGGCTTTGCATGCTGCTCGTGCTTTTTCTTCCTTCTGAACTCTTCTTTTTTGAGCCACCCATTTTGCTCCTGGATCCACAGCTAAGTGGTGGCAGGCTACCTGGGGTGGGATACCGGGCATGTCGGCCGTACTCCAGGCGAACAGGTCTGCATGATCCTTCAAACATTGAACGAGCTCATCCCGAACCTCAGGAGGAAGGTTTTTCCCTATTTTGATCGTTTTCTCCGGGTCGTCACCTAGCATGATGTGATAGAATTCCCCGTCTGGTTCAGGTCGCTTAATTCGTTTCTTTAGCTCTTTAGTCAGAAGGTCGTCCCCTTCTTCTTCTTCGCTATCAGGGTCATAGCGGGCATCTAGGTCGGCCAGGTTAACTTGCCCGCCGCTTTTCATTTCTTTCTCTATTTCTCTCGCTACGCTTTTCCCTTTTTCTTTAAGCCCCAAAAGGAAAACTCGCTTGGCGGACAATAAGTCTGCCTGGATGGTGGAGACTTCCCCAGTTTTAGTGTAGAATTTCATTTTCAAGTGGACGGTGGAGGGCACTGCTTCCAAGCGGGCAAGGGTTGGTCGACCAATGATACATTGATACACGGACTTACAGGGTAACACAATGAAATCTGTTCTGACAGTTCTACAGAGGAGATTCTCTACCGTGTCGTCCCCAAAAGTTACCATCAGCTCTATCCGTCCTATAGGAGTTGTCGAGGCTCCATTAAACCCGGTCAAGACTGTCCCTCTATACGGCCTCAAGTCATCCTTTGAAATTTTTAGGACGTCCAAAAGGTCTTCAAATATTATGTCTGCTGAACTCCCTTGGTCCACCAATATTCTCCTAACCTCCATGTTTGCCATTACTGCTACTATGACTAAGGGAACCTCGTAGTTGGGGGTTCCATCAATGAGATCCTCGTCTCCAAAGGAGATGGATGGTCGCCCACTAAGTGGTCTTGGAGCCGAGGTCGAGGCAACGCTCATGATTTCGTCCCATCTCCTTTTGATCGATCTGTTGGTCGAGGCGTTGGTGGGGACTCCTCCCGAGATTACCATGGCGACCGGCCTCCCTCTTGACTTTCTTGTGTCTACTGGGTCTTCATCATCGTCGTCCTCCTCTACGACTTTGATCGTTTCATTTGCCTCTGCTTTCCCTTTCCTAGGTGAACGGGCCACTTGCCTTTCTCGTGTTTCACCGTTATCTCTTTTCACATATTGAGTCAACTTTCCTCTTCTGATTAGCGCCTCCACATCATCTTTAAGAGCCATGCAATCGTTGGTGTCATGCCCATTGCTCTTGTGGTATCTACAGTATTTTTTCGATGGGCGCTGCCCGTCTTTAAGCACGAGAGGTTCTGGTGGTTTAATATCCCTGAATTCAGTGTTCGCACATTCCGCCAATATGTTCGCGTACGAAGTGTTCAACTTGGTGCGCTCAGCAAACCTTTTGGCCTTATTTTCCTTGCTCGGACGATTGCCGGTATACTCTTCCCTAATCCTTTGATCTTTTTCTGGTCGCGGGCGTTGGCTCATGCCCGCCTCGGCGGCTTCTATGGCGGTCTTTCTTTCCTCGTAATTCATGAACCTTTGAGATCGCCTGAGGAACGTCTCTAGGTCTCTGGGAACGTGGAGTCCCACTTCTACTTCAAAACGGGTTCCTCTTAAGAGTCCTGTCCTTAGGAAGAACAACCTCTGGTTGTCGTCCAAGTTCCTGACTTGGTCGGCTTCTCGGTTGAACCTTTCCACATAACTCCTCAAAGACTCCTCCGGACCCTGTCTGATAGCGATCAGAACATCTTGGGATTTTGGTTTGACTCTAGAAGTCGTAAACCGAGCGGTGAACACCCTTGCCATCTGTTCCCAGGATGAAATGGTATTGGGTTTAAGTTCGGTGAACCAATCCAACGCTGACCCCTCTAAAGTAAGGGGAAAGATCTTGCATTTGACCGGCCCGGGCGCTCCACGATACTTCATCATAATGTCAAAGTGCTTTAAATGAGCGTCCGGATCTTTCATGCCGTTGTACATCTTAAGGTCGGTTGGAGGCTTCTGCAAAGAGCGCGGGATGCGGAATTCGTCTATTTCTCTGGTATACGGTCCAAGTCCGGTGTCCCGTCTATCTTGACCGTAGTGTTTGGCGTAAGCTTTCGATCGATACGAGCATCGTTCGATAGATCGGCTTCGAGAACGGGCGGGCGAACCGGTCGAACCGTGGGAGGAACCTTCGTACGACGATTCTTCGGGCCAGTAAGTATAATCAGTCGTGGACGGGGTCTTTCTTGGTGGGGTGGTCGCTTCTCCTCGTCCCCTCCTCGGGGGTGGAGATCGATGGACCAGCTGCCTTCGCGGAGGCGATCGATGGGCCCTTGAAGGGCGTGCCCGCACGGTTGAAGTTCCCTCATGGTGAGGTCGCTGCTCCGGTGCAGTGTGCGCTCTCCTCGAGGCGATCTGATCTTCTAGGTATGTGAGGCGGTCATCATTGCGATTCAGAGCCTGATTACGGTCGCGCAGTAGTTCTCGCAGCTCTTGGACCAGGTCGGCGGGGAGTTCCACCGTAACCTGTTGTGCGGGGGTGGCGCTGATGCCTTCAACACCTGCTGGAGGTGGCCGAGCGGGGATTTCAGTCACACTTTGTAGACGAGCGGTGGCCCTTGGTCGGCCTCGAGCTGCCTTTGGTGGCATCTGTACGAATGGTGGAAAGCGCGCGGGCTCCCACTGTGGTCGCCAATTGATCTGTGCCTTAGATGTCCTTGACCGCTGTTTTCCGGGTCTTAGATCTCTGTATGCCTTGATCGTTCAGCTAGCTCTACTCCAGAGGGCGGGTGTACCTGCGATAACACTCTGACGCCCAAGTCAGGAGCGGACGAGCAAAATACACGTATTTATAAACAGTGTCTACCTGACAATTGACGCAATGAATGCTTATATAGTGAGCGTGAGTCGCGCTCGTCCGTCGGATGGTCGTACGGACAGATCAGAGCCGTTGATGCGGTTCCGTGCTTTTGTGCCCCTCTTCGCTGGGCCGATCTAGCGCCGAGCATTGGATTTGGGCTTCGGCCCAATCCAGAACAGACATCTTATCCAAGCTCGCAAGCACGAAGAACCCTGGCAACCACAGAAGTGTGATACAAAAAGTTCTATCTCAACCAAGCGTAAGGCTGGAGGCCACACTGGGAGCAGATGTGTGTGAAATTGACTCAGCCCGAACCTAGATCGACCCCATTTTTAACTACAAAAAGGATGGGGAAGAACCTGTGGACCCTAAAGAAGCTGCGCTCGTTCGAAAACGAGCAACATCCTACTCGATCATAAACGAGCAGCTCTATAGAAGAGGATTCACTATGCCCTTGCTCAAGTGCCTACTTCCAACAGAAGCAAGCTACGTACTAAAGGAGATCCACGAAGGCATCTGTAGGAATCATATGGGTTCGCGAGAGCTGGCAAAAAAGGCATTAAGGGTGGGCTATTACTGCCGACCATGGATGCGGACGCAAGAGACCTAGTGAAGAAATGTGACAAGTGCCAGAGGCATGCCGACGTTCACATTGCACCTCCAACCGAGCTCAACAGTTTGACCGCCCCATGGCCATTCTCGTGGTGGGGTATTGACTTGTTAGGACCTTTCTCACTCGCCCCTCGTCAGCTGAAGTTTCTGATCGTCGCGGTTGACTACTTCACCAAGTGGATCGAGGCCGAGCCACAAGCTACGATTACTTCAAGGAATTGCCTCAAGTTCGTCAGAAAGAACATCTTGGTGCGGTTTGGGATCCCCGAGGTCGTTGTCTCGGACAACGGCACACAGTTCACCGACCGAAACTTTCAAGAAGCCTTAGCGGAACTAGGCGTAAAACAGCGTTTTACGTCAGTCGAACACCCGCAAACGAACGGGCAGGCAGAAACAGCCAACAGAGTCCTCCTGAGGGGCCTCAAAAGAAGACTAGATGAAGCTAAGGGGAAATGGGCAGAAGAGCTCCCTTCAGTATTATGGGCGTACAGAACAACCCCACACTCGACCACTGGAGAAGCCCCCTTCAAACTAGTCTATGGAACGGATGCGCTAATTCCCGTCGAAATGGGAGAACTAAGCTGGAGAACGAGCAATCCTATCCAGCCGTCAGAAAATGAATAGGCGACCAGAGAAGAGCTCGATCTAGTGGAAGAGCTACGGAGTAAGACTGCCCTCAGGGAAGCGTTAGTAAAACAAGCGATGGCCACAAGACACAACGCCAAGGTCATTCCTAGAGCCTTCGAAAAAGGGCAGCTCGTCCTAAGGAGGGCGGATATTGGCCGAAGAAATGCCGGTCAAGGAAAGCTTGCCCCAAATTGGGAAGGTCCTTACCAAGTGGCGGCCAAGACGGGCAAAGGGGCGTACATCTTGCAGAATGTAGACGGAGGCATCATTCCAAATACTTGGAACGCAGCAAATCTTAGAAGATATTTCACTTGATAGTTTGTAAAAATGTCATGTTATTGCTTGAACAATGAATAAAAAATCAAACGAGCGGGACACTCTTTTTCCCTACGGGGTTTTTTATCGAGGCCCGCTCGCCCGTCATTTGAATGGCGAGGTATTTCTTAATTTGATTCCCTTTAAAAGTTGTTGATCGACCCAAAAAGATTACAAGAAAACAAAGTACACTTGTTGAAAATACAAAAAAGGGCGAGTCACTCAGGACGGCTGTAGATGACTGTTTCTTCTTGGATGACGTTCCCATGCTCATCTTTCTCCGCAAGACGAACGATTTGACCGTTCCTCAAAAAATAATCGTTGCTCACGATCTCAGGGTTGATCTCCAGAGAGGGATAGCAATACTGGATCTGAGCAACAGCCTCGTCGAAGCGCCCTTTGGCGATTGAAATAGTCATGTCCTCCAAGGCCTCTAGCTCGCCCTTGGCCTGATCCCGCTCGTCCTCGACGGCCTTCAAGGTTTCCTTAAGACCGAGCACCTGCTCCCCCAGCTGATTCACCTCAGTAGATTGCTCGGTCAAACTGGCAGTAACGGTGGCAAGTTTGGCTTCAGCATCTACCTTGGCTGTTATGGCCGCGTCACGTTCAGCAGTGACCACGCCAAGTGCGTTCTTTGTTGGTTGGAGGGCGACCTCAGCGTCCTCAAGCTTTTTCTTGGTACTCTCGAGTTCTGCCCGCAAATCTGTAATATGACCAAGAGCGGACTTATACTTGTCAGTTTTATCCAAGAGGTCACCCTCCAACCATAAGTTTCTATGGAGTAAGCGCATACCTGCTTGACGGCTAGCTTCCTCAGACTTATAACGAGCAAGCTTTTAAGAAGCGGCTTGGGCAATTTCTGCAACGAACAGCAGAGGGTCTGCTCGAAGGCGTTCCAAATCTACATCCTTAAGATCATCCAAATCCAAGGACGACCTCCTCGGTGTTTCCCTTCTTTTTTGGGGAGGGTCAAGGTCAATCGCAACGGCGTCCACAGAATTTTGAGCCCGATCTCTCTTCTTAGAAGCGGAGTTCGTTCCTTGGTCACGAACAGGAGGTCTATGATCCCCTTCAGCATGGAGGGGTTGAGAAGGAGAAGCAAAGGTCACCCTCTTCTGCTTCCTTGACTTTGTCTTGGCCAAAAGGGCTTCAAAGCCTATGCCCGACATTTCAGCTGAAAAGAGAAAAAGGGTTAGAGGAGAGGCAAGACGAAGTAAAAACGATCAAAGCTAACGAACAAACGAAGAAGTAAAAGCACACCAAGTTTATTTTCAGCTTGCTCAGACGTCCTAAGACAAGCGAATTTGTTACAAGAAATAACCCCTTCGGTCAGCCAAGTAACCAGGGTCTCTAGCATCAAGACGCTCTCAATATCGTAATCACTCAGCCTCCTCTGATGCCTATAGTGGACGGTCATAGTGCGAGTGCGACCAACCCAGAGGGAATTTCATCGAAGAAATATGACCTTCAGCGTCCACAGTTCCCACCATCTCCTTAGCCCGATCATTGATTGGAATGACCCAGAGGAAAGCATGCCTCCAAGGTTTGGCCGATTCGTAGAAAGGTTTGAAGAGTCTGATCGTGCCCTTGCGCCCCTTCAAAGAAACTTGTTCCCATCGCCTGGGTTCACTCTTCATCTCAACGGTACGACTAACATCGAATAGGGAGAAGAAAAGACGACAATTCACTTCCCGGTCAAGAGCGGCCATTATTATCTCAAAGGACTTAACAAGCGCCCAAGCGTTGAAATGAAGTTGAGAGGGGGCGACCCCAAGGGTTTTCAGGACGCGTCTCTAGAAGAATGTGAAGGGAGGTTGCACCCTCAAATCTCGGAGAACATTGGTGTACATGGTAAATTTTAGAGAGGTCGGGATCATGGCAGCATGCTCGTGAGCCGGGACACCCTCAGCTAGCCATTCCTGGTCGCCATAACCAATTAGCTTAGTAAAAAGCGGCAACATCTCATCACCTGGTGGAAAGACCGAACGCTCGTTGGTTATAGCGGAAGAAATCCAAGAGCGGTCGTCATCAAGCCTACCCCTCCAATCGTGCTCTTCAGGCAGCACCTCATTGGTCGAAACGGGAGGAGGCGCAGGGTTCACTCGAAGAGATTGAATGGTGTCGACAGTGTTCGACGAGCGACCAGACGATGACGAAGTAGAGAGATCGGTGGAAGAGAAAGTCTCGGACGGAAGCCCGCTCGCACTAGTATCTCCAGAGCGAGCAGCACACTCGGCCATCTTTGCAGATTGACGATCGGATATCCTCGCAGTCTTCTTTGTTCGCGCCACTGCCTTACCCTGCAAGGAGAGGGAAGTCAGGCTCACCCTAAACGATGATTTGCAAAAGGGAGCGACAAGGTCGACCCCGAGCCTGACACCCCCTCCTCGCTCTACGCAACGAAGAATAAAACTAAAGAGAAACGAACAAAAAGTGCATACCTGGAGTAGGAGAAAAGTTCGGACTCAAGGTAGTATACTCCTTGATGAGCAAAATCAAGCGACCGGACGAGTGAGATCGCCTGAGTTGGAAGTCGTGCACGGGCAAGCACCTGGCCAGAATAGAACAATAAACTGTTGTCCGTTTCGAGAGCAAAAAGTATGACCGCTTTCGGAGCTTCAGGATTAAGAAAGTGAAGAATGAGGAGAGGGGGGCAACATATTTATAAGGTTTAGGGAGCAAGCAAACGAAACGTCATGACCTTTCACTTGCACGCGTCTTGAAAACTGAACCGTCACCATAACCAGACGCCGTTTTTTCGAATTTCGAGGCACCATTAACGATCCTTGAAAGGACGTGAAACGTCGCTTCGCGAAAGGTGCCACGTGTCATACAATCGGAGCAGGATCTATCACTATTTCGAACGATCGACCAAACAACCTCGTGTCTTAAAGGAGCGAACATCGATACGGTCAGGAAACAAAGCCTACACCCGCTCCACGAGCGACCTTGGCTTGGGGGGCAACTGTTCCGGAATGGGCCGAAGCCCATTCCAGGGACTCTACCTGGACCGGCCCAGCAATAAAGGGGCAAAGAAGCAGAGAACCGGATCAACGGCCCCTATTGGTCCGTACGCATAGATCCAACGCTCGAGGATCGCCCACCAACGCTATAAAAGCATTAATGGCGTCAGTTGTCAGGTACACACTGTTGATTGAGACCTATACTCTGCTCGTTCGCTCCTGACTTGGGCGTTGGAGTGTCTTCGCAGGTACACCCGCCCCCTGAAGCGGAGCTCGGAGATCGACCAGAAGAGCATACAGAGATCTGATACCTGTGAAACAGCGGTCAAGCACTCAAAGGTACAGGTCAGTTGTTGACATCATATTCAAGGAATTCACCGATGAAATTCGCCAAGCTTTTTCCCACCGTTTCGGACATGAAGCCGGTGGGAACGCCGTGGACTTGGACCCAGAACGGTACATGATTCAGAGGAACCTCCTTCGGTTGCATACCTTGTTGAACGACTCCCAAAATTAGCAAATGTTTGTCAAAAGACCATGGCCCCATCTTCAAAACCTTTTGAAAAGCTAGTTGATGAAAGAACTGAAATGCGAATAAACCCTCCTCCACCTCGTCGATTTGTACCCCTCGCCCCGGCCTCCATATATCCGCCATTCGATCCTTCATTATCGGAACCCGGATGTTTCTGTCAGTCAAGAAACGACCAACCAAACATAAAGATTGATCCACCCCAACGCCTTCATTCACTCCTTCTTCAAACTCGATGTCCTCCTCTTCAGAAATCCTCAACCCTTCCATCGCCGGAAACAGATTACTACTCAGTAACAAGAGAAACGATGACAAAAGAAACCTCTCACCACCAAGGGAGAGAACTCTCACAAGAAAGCCCTAGGAAAGAGGCCTTGACTAACTGAGATATAAGTCATATCAAGAGGCTTATGAATTCCAATCTTTCACGATAGATTGTCCCTTGAAGTTAATAAGCCTCTTGATATATAGTGATTTTATTAGAGCTACTTTTTTTTTTCATCTAACCAACATTATTTAAGACATATAAGCTTATCCTTAATTGTTAAAGGACTTGACGTGATGATTGCTTGCTCTTTCCCTCATGCAGCCTAAAGTCGATTGAATTTATGCTTCCTTTGGGTGTCAAATTACTTTTAGTATATGTATGGTACATAATTTAAGCTATTCATATGTTATGCAAATATTGCTTATTATAGCTAGCGGTGCTTTTCAAAAATACACAATAATTATCAAAGGAGAATAGTGACATTATAATTAGGCACTACATTTTCTAATTGGATTAGTGACATTATAATTAGGCACTACATTTTCTAATTGGATTATTGCCAATTAAGCACACTTTGTGCCTGTTTGGTTGTGTTTTGTTTTTTTTTTATTTTTGAAAATTGTTTTATAAACCAATTTTTGAAAACTGTTTTTAAGATAAAAACCTATTTGACAAACTATTTTTATAAACTGTTTTAAAGATGAGAAAACTCAAAAACTTGTTTGGATTAATTGTTTTCAAGATATATCTTAAGAACTAAAAAACTTAGAACTTATTTGGTGTAATTGTTTTCATTATTCTTTTTTCATATGCTTATTTTAATTTGAATATAATTAGAACAAATTTTAATATAATATTTATTATATTATATAATAATAATCAAATAAGAAATGTACAATACAAAATTTTTTTTTTGACAAAATGTACAATACAATTTTAGCCAATGCCTAGCACCATTTTTTTTAAACAAAAAAAAATACAGTTCAAATATTTCTTTTTCTATTAAACCGGATAAAATAGTTGTCTTTCGGGTTCGCCAGCTCTACACCGATCGATTATCTGATTTTTTGACCGATTTTCTTTCTTGGTGGTTTCTAAGCTCAGATGGACGAAACATGGGCATGGTTCCTTGTTTGATCGGTTCAAAACAAGGTAGTCGGATTAGACATTAATGATGGTTTTTTGGTCACTTAAACAAAATCACAAATACCACCTCTAACACAAACTCTTCTACATAGTGACACTCGGGTTCGAACCCAGAACCCGACGTCCTCATGTCGCTTGGATTGAATGAGTTCAAGTCACTTTTTCAATCAACCAATCGGTTCGTTTCGGACACGTGCCGCATTAGTCTCACACACCATTACGATTTACTTAGTCACATGAAGTATCTGTTTTTTAATTTTACTACATTTTAAGTTTAGTACTCCCTCCGTCTCAATTTAACTGTCCTTTAAAATTATGCACGTGTCTTTTATAAAATGATTGGATATGCTAATTTTTATGGGAAAAAAATATGGTAAGACTACCCATATATTAGTATGATTACTTCACTTTTTTTGTTTCTTGGTTAAAGTAAACCCACTTTTAAAAAGTAGTAAGGGAACTATTGGGAAATCGTTGGTTATTTTCACTTATATTGGTTATTTTCAGTTTTCGATTAGGTCCCTTATGTTTTCGTTGTAACGAACAGGTCCCTTAACTTCTAAAATCGTTGCACTATTGTCCTATTTAACGTTTTTTTGACTAACTATGTTTAACGATATCTTGTTTGACTTTTTAGCTGCTGATGTGTATGCCAACCTGGCTATAGACACTAATTGAGTCATTTTTTAATTATTATTTATTAAAAATAAAAGAAAAGTGAAATCCCATCCAACGAACTGGAATATCTCTACTGCAAATTTTTCAGATCTATTCTTCTATCAGTACATCTATGCTTCTAACATCCCAAAAGTAGTCTCCTTTATTGTAAAATATCAATCCTTCCATCATAGATTTATAGTCGAACAAGTGGGGTTTGGCGTAAGCCGTGTAACAGATTTACATCTTAAAAAATTGCTAGTCTTTGAATCAGAAATAAAAAAGGGAACCGTCGATGACAATCTGAGAACCACGTCGCAAAAATCCCATCGATGAGAATCTGAAACCACATCCCAAGATTCAAAATGCATTTGTAAAATGTACCCATCTGTCTCCAAAATATATTATTTTATCATCTTTAAATGAATTTGTGTGGTTGTAATTTCAGTATGCTTTGACTCATGAAAAATGTAATTGTAAATTTTTGGACTGCAACGGATTCAAAAGTTTCTGCAAATTAGTTTTTTGTTTTTCTACTGAAAAAATTGTATCTTGGATTGAATGTGCAATTTGAATTTCTTTATGATGATAATGAATCCAGGTAACGAGAGTTGAAAGGAAGAAGACGAAGATGTATTTGGGCAGCAATGGTTGAGAGGAAGAAGATGAAGAATATGGGGTTAAGAAAAACTAATTAAAAAAATGACTCAACTCGTTTTTTTTTTACGCATAACCATACACATCAGCGGTCAAATAGTCAAACAAGACACTGTCAAACGGAGTTAGTCAGAAAACGTTAAATAGGACAATAGTGCAACGATTTTGAAAGTTAAGGGACCTATTCGTTACTACGAAAACATAAGCGACCTAATCGAAAACTGAAAATAAGTTAAGGGACCCCGGATGGTATTTTGCCTATTTTTTAATATAGTACTTATATAAGAACTTCATCTCTCAAATCCAGATCTTCAACAAAATTTTACTAAATGGATCCTACTATACATTTTTTATTGACTATTTATTGAAAAGTAAAAGTGTGGGTCCCTATAAAAGAGAAGAGAGAAGATTTCCTATTCAAGAATTCCATCTCAATAGGTACCCATTTTTTTCTCCACAATAGGGGTACCTATTAAAGCCCACTTCTTAAGAGATAAGAAGTCCCCATTGTGGATGCTCTTACAATCAAAACTAAAAACTCCAAAAGAAAAACATTTTTTACATGTTCTCTTTTTTTAGTTTTTAAAACAGTAAAATAGAAATCGTTTTTAAAAATAATTTTACAAAACACACTAATCAAACAAGTTTTTTATTTTTCAATTTTTTAAAAACTGAAAACTGTTTTCAAAATAGATATCAAACAGGCCCTTAATGATTCGTTAAAAATGTAAAATAAAAATCAAGACAATTTGGTTTTGCTATAAAACTGCATATCTCAAGTGGTAAGTGTACCCAAGAGCAACTCTAGTTGTGGCTTTGTGCAAATTTACAGTAAATTACATTTCTTTCTTTTTCATTCTTGGTTGAATCACATGAAAAGATGCTTTTACACACGTTGGTGACTTTGTCCCATATGCCTATCTCACTATTTTTGGGGGAAAATAATACAAGTCTACAACTCTCTAACTTAACCATTATAAGTAAAAAAATTGATGTTACTATATTTTATATTTTTTCAAAAGTTATAAATTCTTTTTAATTAATTGTAATATATAATCTATTTATATTAGATGTCCAAAAAAAATCTTTTTATATTATTTTGTTTTGAAATTAAATTTTGAATTGATTAGATTTATATTTAAGTAAACAATATTTGATTGATTAAGTAAAGAATATATCATTCTACTCTCCTTTTTTTATAAATAAAATTTAGGGTGAAATTTTACTCTCTTTTTTTCTAATAAAATTTGGCATACATCAGTGTTAAATATCTTGAGGGAGAGCTTTGGCGTCCATTGTGGTCCTACCCGGCTCGAGGGATATATGAATGTGATTACAACTGGCTAGCTACCAAAGTTGAGTTTAATGAAGTACTTGAGTTTTTCTTTTTTTTTGATAGGCAATGTTAGTTGGGGTGGGGGAAATGTTAGTTTCCAGGAATTGAACCCGGGACCTCCTTCTTGCCCTCATTTGGTGCACTCCTTCGGTATCCTTTAGCTCGCCAACTGAGCTACCTACTTGGGATAAGTAGTTGAGTTGAAGTTATTAACTACCAAAGTTGAGTTTAATGAAGTAGCAGAGGTACATTTTTGACAACCATAAATAATATATAGCACAAACATTTCAATGTACATTGGCATGCAACAAAGATGTCACTTCACTTGCTTGATCAAGAAAGTTTACTAAGGTTCATGACAATGCAAGTCTATTAAGGTGGAATCCAATGGCCAGAACACAACCCTTGCAATGTACATTAGACTACAGTGATGCCAACTATCCTTCCTTTCAAAATTAGCAGCAAGGAATCCATATGAAGTAATAGGCAAAAAAAAAAACCACTGTACAATCAAGGATTTTATTTATCCTATTCTACCATTATTTTTCAATTATACACCAAAATACCACCTTTTTGTCATGGCCCGCCCACACTGAACCTTTTCTCTCTGTATTTCTTTTTTATTCCTTTCTCTTACCACCTTCAAGTTCAAACGTTCACTAGCCCACCTTTTGTTTTTCTTTTATTTTTAAAAACCTTTTTTCTTTTAAGCTTTCCTTAAATTATTTTTTATTAAATAATTCTAATTTTAAATTAGATAATCGACCCAAATTTTAATTAAATAATTAGCTACTTACTTATTGGCCTAATGATATAAATTATTTTTTATGAACAATTATTTAATTTATTTAGTTAATGATATAATTTTTAAAAACAAAATGAGAATTAAAATTGCATATTTGGTTAAATATTGTCGATTACAATAATTAGACAGTTAATTACACAGACCACATCTCCTTGTGTGTCTGCTCTTTTCCCTTTGATCCATTTAAGTACGAATTCGAGTAGGCTGAGGACGACCTTTTGGATTATGGAACAATTCAGTTTCAGTGTATTCTAGCCAATATGAATCATGAGGCACAACCAGGACCTCTTCCGAGTAAGTGTTGAAAACATACTTTAATGTGTACGGGAGAGGTACACAAATCATGTAGTCATTGTAGATAGATGAACAAGCCGCAATAACATGTGAACATAGATAGTGAAACGCTTGAAGCTCGCCATAATCACACCATCGCCTTTTGAGGTCTACGTACCTTGAATGTTTTAGGAGGTCGGTTGCTTGATGGGCAGACCAACTCTTTGACTCTGAAAATAGTTTGTGCTTGATTGTGAATGTGGCCTTTGTGGGAGTTCGCGACATTGCTGGTTCTTTATCAAAGTATTCCATGACTTTGTTTGAGTAGATCAGATCAAATGCCATCACTGCTTGTGCCTATCTTCCTCTCTCGAAGAATTTTTCGGTCAACCTGTAGTAGGTTGCCTACACCAAGGAACTGATTTGAAGGTCGCGCGTCCCCTTTAATACGTTGATGCACTCAGCAAGGTTACGCGTCCCTTTTAAAATTTTTATCATTAACTAAAAAAATTAAACAATTGTTTCTTAAAAAATAAATCATTTCATTAGGCCATTGATTAAGTAGTCAATTGTTTAATTAAAAATTGGGTTGATTATATAATTTAAAACTAGGATTATTTTCTAAAAAAAATTTAAAGAAAGTTTAAAAGAAAAAACATTTTTTAAAAAAGAAAAAAAAAGGTGGGGGTGGGACCACGACAAAAGAGTGGTATTTTGGTGTATAATTGAAAAATAGTGGCAGAATGGGATATAATAAAATCTTTGATAGTACAGTAATTTTTTTGCCTGAAGTAATACTACTATGATTTACTAAATATTACTCTCGTTTTTTTCTTCTAATAAAATTTGGCATGCAACAGTGTTAAATATCTTGAGAGAGAGCTTTGGCGTCCGTTGTAGTCCTACCCGACTCGAGAGATTAGTCTCTGCAGTTGCGCGCGATACTCAGTGTATCTCAAATTTATCACTTAATCATAATCATAATCATAATTATAATAAACCACGTATGAAATTTACTTTCACGTTTAGAAATCTAACTTCTTTTTTTCAGGAAGCCTCGTATGTGGCGATGGCGCATATTTTAGCGCCGTAAACATTTAAATTATAATGTTTATGTCTTATTTTTTTATAGTTACAACATTGATATCATAGTTGAAGATCACACGGGGACAACAGTTAAATTATGTTCAGTTATCAGTAGCATATTTTTCACTGAGTAAGATATGTTAATCTTGCATACACCGTGATTCCATTAGTCGTTCACTAAATAAATATGTATATATAACTATCAGGGCCGACCATTACCCTATGCAAGCAGCGCACATGGCCCAACCCAAAAAAAAAACTTTTTAGGTCCTGGTGAAGCTGAATGGTGCCCTTTACATGTTAAGAATAACATAAAGGTTACCCGTATGTAGCTCTGTTAGGGTTAGGGTTTATGTTCACATTTAGGGTCTAGTTTCCTCTAAGGATACAACATTTAATTATTGATTCTATTGTCCTCTTCGTATCACTAATCACCATTAAGTTCTGCGTTCCCTGTTTCTACCAACCACTTCTTCATTATTGTCATACCCCAATTTTGTCCGCTCCTTTTTCTTGTTTCGATCATTTTTTGTTTTGCGTGTCATAAGTCCGAAGTCACACTGCTACGAGAAGAGCTTTCTGAACTCATTCGATGTTGTCTCGTCTTTTAATTTGGGCCAACGCTAAGGATTTTGTTCAATGGGACCGTTTTGTCTAAATTAGGAGCGTGCTTGCGTGTTCGGATCTGTTATTGCAATTTGCTTTAATTCGGCTTGATTTTAGTGATTCGTTCTAATTAGGCCTAATTTAGCCTGTCCGTGAAGTTCATCCTAAATGGGCTTGTCTGAGTGATTTTTCTCGTAATTGGTCCTACTTCTATTTGGGCCTATTCTATATAGCGCATCGTTTGATTGGGCCCGGTTTTGCTTTTGGTTTTAGCCCAACTTCAATTCTTGCTTTGATCATTTAATTTATCAAAACAAAAATATAATCCAAAAAATAAATAAAAAACAAAATTAAATAATAATGTTACAAATAATTCATAAAATGTCCAAAAAAGTCCAAAATACAAAAAATCAAATAATCAAAAATACCAAAAAAATTGAAAACGAAAATAATACAAAAAACAGCTGCATCAACAGCTCTCCTAGGCCTCAACTTGTTGTTCAAGGCTCCTCAAAAAGCCCGATAACCTGAAAATGGAAAGAATATCAGGTCAGAATCAAAGAATTGATTTAAAAAACCTGATTTCTTACCTATAAGTGGAGGCAAAAAACAGAGAGAAGGGGGGAACAATTTTCACACAGAAAAATACACAAAAATACAAAATTTCACAGAAAATCAGAGCAAAATTTAGGTTTTGTGTTGAAACCTTAGTCACTGAACGCAAAGAAGTTCAGAAACGAAAAAGTAACAGAAGCAACAACAAAGAAGCAGTAGTCACCGACCAGTAAGCTAAAGAAACATCAGAGGCTGGAGAAGAGGTTGGTGTGAGTTATTATTCTTCAAAGATAATTATTTGTTGTTTTATACAAAACGAGATTAATAAATTATTTAAACTAGGTTCAAAAACAAAATTAGCAATTAGGGCTTAATTAATAATAGGTTTAGTTAGGAAAAATTAGGATTAGGGATTCTGTTTGTTGTGTTTTTTAGATAGAAATAAGATTAGGGTTTATATGGACACAGATTAGAAATGCAATTAGGGATTTGTAAAAATTATAGGCAAAGACTTAAGAAAAACAAAACTTGTAAATTTTTGATTTAAGGTTCATAAAAATTGAAGAAATCAGAAATAGATAAAAATAAGAAAAATGATGATTAAAGGAGTAGAAGAGAAACAAGAGAAAAAATATATAAAAAAGGAGAGGATTCAGATACCTGTATCTCCGGCCACCGTAGACTGTGGCCGTCCGCCATGAACCACCTGTCGCCGTCAGACCCTACACCATCGCCGTTAACACCGCTCCGTAAAGGCTTGGTCGTAGACCACAACCACAGAACACCTCGCACTCGTTTCGCCTCCGTTCGCGTTCGCCAGAACCACCACGGCACCCCTCGTGGTGGTTCTCCCTCCGGTTGGCTCCACCAGTGCCTTCTCCCCTTCACCGTCGTATTACCACCACCACACCGTAACCACCATCGCCGGAAATGGCGTGGTCTCTTTCCCCTGAGAAATCTTCTCTCCCTCTCTCCCCTTCATCTTCGCAATTCCTCCTCTCTCTCTCTCTCAGCGCCATGATTTTCTGTCTCTCTCTCTCTCTCTCTCTCTCTTGGTGGATGTTGGCTGCGACGCAGCCAAGAGAAGAGAAGAGTGAAAATTAGGTTTTCTTAAAACCCTATTTCCCATTTATACCCCCTCATTTTTTTATTTTTGTTTTTTATTTATTTTAATCTTTAAAAAAAATAGTTTACTTCATACACCCCCTTTTTAATAACATGCGCCCCCGTTTATAAATGCAGTCCAAAACGCACAAACAAACTGGGCTGCTCACTAGTCGCGCCCCCTCATCTTTTAATACAACACCCTCTTATTATTTACACCCCAGTTTTACCATTGCACCTCCCTTTTAAATATACAACCCCTTGATGCTCTTTGCCCCCATTTTTACTACTTTACCCCCTTTTTCTCGTTTTTTTATTCATTTCTTTTAAAAAAATAATATAATTTCTTTCATAAAAAAACTTATAAAATAAATAAACAATTTCAAAAATAAGTGATTAAGTAGACTGTACAGTCGGATCAATCAGCTTTTTAGGGCCACAAATGAACCGTTACGGATCAGGTTCTGAAATCTTTATTTGAAACAAACAATTTCCAAAAATAAAAAATACAAACACACCTCTCTCTTTCAAATAAAGAAAACAAATTTTCAAAAATAGGGGATTAAGTCGATTGTACAATCGGATTAGTCAGCTTTTTAGGACCAATGAACTGATCACTCAGGAGTCTTAAAATCCCTAAATAAAAAAAACACCAATAAACTAATTTTTCTACCAAGAACTACGTAGCCTTTGATTCTCTACCAGGAGATACGTAGGAGTAGAGGGGGGGCCACCTCTGACAAGTGCACTATAAAAAAACCTTTTAGTCTTTTTTCTAAATAATCTTTTTCCAAAATTCAAAAAATATCTAATTTTATCTTTCTTTTAATTTCTTCTAATTCACAATAAAAAGGGTAAAATAAACGTTTCCAAAACTAACTCTCTCTCCTACAACTAATTAGCACGTAACCTTCGTTACGAAAGATGTCGTGGGGTGGTAGTACCTTCCCCATGCATAACCGACTCCCGAACCCAAATCTGGTCTCAAGGACCCTTATCCATTCCATAGGGATTTTCCAAAATTTGCCCTTAAACTAAACTTTGGTGGCGGCTTCATTTTTTAACCTTCGAGGAATCCTTTCCCGGCTTTTTCGGTCGCTACAGCTGGCGACTTCACTGGGGACATTTAAGAGAGTCAAACTTAGTCTAATTAGTTGTAGGATTAGATGTTAATTTAATGTTTATTTTTACCCTCTTTTTTGTCTTTTATTATTGCATATTATATTATTTTTATGTGATATGTAAACCATATGATAGAAGACCATTTTTGTATATATGTTTGTTTGTTTTGCAGCTTGGGGGTATATTGGCATTTTGCTCCTACACACACTCCACTTTCACACTTCAGCACACACGTGAGAATAGTCCTATACTCAGACTGGAGCATAACCTAAGTTAGAACGAGGTTGCGTAGTAATGGCCTTCTGGATCTACATCCAGCTCGGTGGTTACGAAAGCCTCACCTAGAGTTTGGTCCCTTTTGAGGATACTATCACTCCTAATAGCTTGCCTATTGTTGCGTTTAGCATTCTTAACTGGGGTCGCTGGCTCTAGGAACCTTATTTAGGACTCTATAGAGCTACCCTTGAAAGGTTCACTCAATAGAAAAAGCCTTAGATCCTTTCTAAAAGGAACCCTTCTTAGGACACCAAGGAGCTTAATGTTATTCAATCAAACACCATAATACATCTCTTCCCATTTTCTTGAAAAATAAATATCCAACAAACATATTTTATTAGAAACATATCTCATGCATTATTAGTCTACCTTTTGCATATTATATAAAATAAATATAAACATCTCATTTTACATTCATTTCCATTCACAAAAGATCATCACTAAATAGTGTAGGCATCACATCATTTGCAACTTCATTATTATAAATTACATTTCAAAAAAAAAACCATAACATTCATACATCATCTCACTCATGTTGTTATTCTCGTTCAAGTGCATTATTCCTCTATGCATGCATCATTTTCTAAATAAAACAAAAAAAAAACCATGTTTCATCATTACATCATTTCATTTATACATCATTACTCCACGCATGCATAATTTCCAAATAAATAATTAAATAAACAAAAAGTAGTGTCATCATTCTTGCATCATTCCTCATCCAAAATAAATATATATTTTTTAGTTAGCTTTTTGCATATTGCATTGCCTCTAAAAACCAAAAAAATCATTTAGAATAGTTAGTCCTTTCAAGTGATCATTCCTCCATGCATTTGCATTTCCATCATGCATATACATCACTATATGTTCATTCATGCATTAAAAAAAATAGCATATTTTTAGAGAAAAAAATTATTTGATGAGAACTCAAGGTGTTTCAAGACAATCAATTTTCCAAAAGGGTTAGTCACTGTTTGCAACTGGTTCATAATGTTTTAGCAAAGCGATACATCTCATCCATCCAATGATAATGATCAAAATGGTCCCCTTTGTTAACTAACGTAGCTATCAAAAATTGCATCTCTCATGTTAACTCTCTATGAAGCACTCGTATAGTGAACTTGTGTGACCTGTATCTTTACTTTTGTTGGAGTCAGTTAGTGTCCCCACCTTTGCATTTTGTTATCATCCACCATACATGTCTAGTCCCACCCCGACCACCCAGTACATATTCCCCACACTAGTACCTAGTTGACTATTTGGTTCGTTCTAAATGATGAAATTTCGTGTATGTTTGGATACACGGTTGCCATGCCTAAACTCACGTTAGCATCATCTAGACGTGGTTTTCCTTGCTATGAAGATGTTTGGATATTTGGAAAGCAATTTTGCTCTCCAAACTCAGTTTCACTGGAAGCAACAATTTGTAGCTTTTGCGGCTGATTAAACTTGATTTTATTGCTGCATAATATTATTCAATGTCTCTTTCCCATACTACCCTTCACTAATGCATTGTTTCCAGTTACGGTATGAATAATATTATCCAGTTACATTGAATAATATTATTCAATGTCTCTTTCCCATACTACCCTCCCAACATGTTTTCTTATTTATTGCTGGGCTCAGCCACAAGTTAAACATTGTTGTTAATGTCTATGTTTGTATTGGTCCATTAAATTTTTTTAAAAAGTCGTGACACTTTTAAAAAAAAAAAACTATTTTCATAAAACAAGTGTTTCTTTAAATATTTTACCAGTATAAATTGAAATTTTAAAAAAACACTATTTTTTTTGGAATTTTAGCTTAGACATTTTATGTGCTTATTTAGTATTTATTGTTGTCTATTGTTTCAAATTTTAATTTTCTAATTTAATTTTAAGTTTTTTTTTACAACTAATTTTAAGTTGATATACCCATTTTAGTAATTTTACATCCAAAAGCACTTTTGATCTAATCTATCCAAACAACAATGTTTGGTGAAACTCACTTTTCGGTAAATGTATCCAAACAAAAATCACGTTAATTTCAACTCACTTTTAACTAAACTCAATTCTCCAAACTCAATTCTGTCAAACTCACTTTCCATCACCGCAGAACCAAACACACACTTCATAAAATAACACTTTAGGTCCTCAATACTGGGGTAATTTGTGATCGCTAGATATCGTGTCGACAATGTGTTCCCTTAGTGCAAGTCTTTTACAAAAAATAAAAAGCCTGTTAGGTTGATAACTCACAAGAGCAACCTAAGCAAAAATTAGGGTATATAAAAATAAATAAAGAAAAAGAGCAAATATATAAAAATAAGTAAATTTTTGTCCTTAAGTTAAGTTTTGAGAAAACAGGCAATCGTAATTTGAAACAAAGTTGGGCCGGCTTTTCATATCCTCAAATAAAAAAGAAAAAATACCTTTTGCTACCCCCTTTGAGCAAAAAAAAAAAACCCAAAAATCTTTCAATCACCCGAAACAATAAACAATTCCACATCCAAAAATGGTGTATCACTTTTATCAGCTCACTCAGCTCAAAGAAAATGAGAAAGAAAAATCACAAAAAAAATAGAGAAAGAAAATTCAAAAAAAGATTGAAAAAAAATCCTGAAACAAGTGAAAAAAGGCAATTGTGAGCTGATACATCTTACCATGAAGCGCATAAGAGATCTTTGTCTCAATAAACCCCCAAACACCTCATTGCGCCTAATTACCCCTCCTTCCACACGCCCTCAAACACCTCACTAGGCCTAACTATCTCTCCTTTCATAAATCCTGAAAACACTTCATCGAGCCTAATTATCCCTCCTTTCACAAATCCTCAAAACACTTCATTGAGCCTAGTCATCCTTTCTTTCTTAAATCTCTAACCATTGGCCACATTACAAACCCTTTCTTTCATAAACCCCTAACCATTGGCCGCATTACAACCCTAAAAAGTCTGTTCCGATCAATGACTAATTGCTTTCATTTTCTCAAAGTTTTGATTTTAGGACAAATACGTTTATTTATTTACAATATGTTTGCTCAAAAAAAATCAAAAAAAGAAAGCTAAAAACAAAGAAAATCGAAAGGCTTGCACTCCAAGGTTCATTCGAGTTGCATTTATCTAAAGACAAGGTTTAGTGATCACCGAGTAAAATTTTCATCATATCAAAAACTCAAGATTGTGACAGTCTTTGGGATTTATCTTAAAGAGAACTAAAAGTTTATACTAGGATCACCACCTAGACCCCAAAGTGGGGGCATTCCCTTCACCGCTCATTCCACTTAAATTTTGGGAAATTTGTCCATTGCCCATCCCACTCACATACCACGGCCAATCTATATATCCATTACCCTAACCTCGTCACCTTTCCCAACCTTACTTAAGGAAACCATTTGAAATACCATTCCAAAGTGGGGCAATCCCATCACCCTTCACTCCACCTAAAATTGGGGAAGTTCACCCTACACCCATCTCATCCCTAAGACCATAGCGGGGCAATTTCTCAACGCATTATCCTAAACATGCCCCTTCACAATGTCACTCCAGTCGGGAGATCCTTGTCCTTGTCATGAATGGGGAAACACCAAACTCCATGGGTTGAGACAAAATCTCCTGTTTGCCACCTTTCATTCCAAAGTAAAGGTATCCCCAATTCATCATTTCCTCTACATCCCTAGCTGTTGTCACCACTAGACAGGGGCAAAATATTCACTGTCATCAAAAGTCTAAATTAGGGCGGTCCCATATTCCTTGAGTGGGGGAAAACCTACCTCTCATGGCTTTGGCATAAACCTGTCATTCATCCCTTCATGTGTCACATCTGTCCATACCCTAAATCTCTAGAACCTCCAGTTAACTGACTCATTCATCTATATTTGCACTACTATACATCTTTACTAAACAATGCTTCAAAGAGAGAGAACACAAGCTAATAATGTGATACTGAAAATCCATGTAGTTAACTTTGTGGACCTAAACTACAGTCATCATGGGCAATGGAAGAGAAAAATAAGTAAACTTGTAAATAAAATCAAGTAATTTTTTACATCTGTGTCTGTAAATAACAACCTTGAGATTGTCGAAGTTTGAATCAAATCTAGTTTTTCTAAGGAATGATCAAAATTCACTTTTGCTTCTCGGGCATCAAAAAGTCTTATTTCTCATCAAAAAATTTCTACATCCCGGTCAATCATATCATATCATATCATTGCAATATGCATTTATGAACTTCCTTTAATTCATCATAACATTTACATCAAAGCATTACATTCACATCATATTCACATTCGCATTTTATGCATTCATCATATATCAAAAAAAGACGCAAAAAAAGAAGAAGCGAAAAAGCAAAAAGAAAAAGAAGTCACCCATCTTTTTTGTTCCCCCATCAAACATCAATCATTGCACGTGCTCACATTACATGCATGCATACATCATTCATAGCATTCTTAGGTATGCCAAATATGGATAGTTTTCCCTTCTCAGGTAAATGCATTCATTAGGTATGTTCGGGTAAACACACCAAGTGTCGATCCCCATATTTTGTTCCTCCGAATTGTGGTCCATAAATCGGACCAGTCCCGGTCCATAACTTCAGATCAATACAGACATATGTTGATCCATAAACCAGACCATTGTGTTCCATAAGTCAGACCAATATACAGACACATATTGCTCCATAAATCAGACATGTCGGTCCATAGCCAGACCAATTATGGTCCTTAAATCAGACTAATGTCAGTCCATAAACTTGATCATTCCTGTTGATCCTTTAAACCCCCAAGTGGTCCTTCAGAGCCTTAGTGCTCCTTATTAATTGCTTTTTCAATCGGCTTCAAGTGTCGATCCCAATGTTTCGTTCTCTTTAAGTCAACACGACGAGCGCTGAATCCTATATCACACACCGGATCGCAGTGTTAGCACAGAGTCTAGCATAGATCCTTCAAACCAAATCGGTCCTTCAGTTCAGTTCGATTTAACACGTCAAAAGGACGACTTCGAACTCTACCTTCAGATCATACGTCGTCACTGAGCACGGCAGGTCCTTCAAACCCCCAATGGTCCTTCAGACTAGCTGTGTCCGCCTAAGACATAGTGGACGTCCTTCATGGTCAACATATCAGTTCCGGATCTGATCTTGACCCTCACAACCGCTTGCTGCGTAGGTCACCCTTAGATTGTTTTATTAGTACCATAGCTAGTTGCAGTCCATCAGACCATTTTTGGTCCATCAGGCCCAGGCAGCCCTTCAGACCATTTTTGGTCCATCAGACCCAGGCAGCCCTTCAGACCTACCGGTCCTTCAGTTTAATTCAAATCAATGTGTCAAGCATCGACTGCGGATTAGACCTTCAAAGCCCTTGTGCTCCTTCAGAGCCCTAGTGCTCCTTCAGACCCCCAGCGGTCCTTTTGAGCCCGAGTGCTCCTTCAGATCCCTAGTGATCCTTATTTACTGCTTTCTCGTTAGCACGCCAAGTTTTGACCATTATCTGTAAATTCTCAAAACCCCCAACTTTCCAACCAATCAGACAAATAAATTGAAATACAACTAAAAATTAATTGCGATTTAATTTTATTTTTAACTCAATGTTTTTTTGATGTAATAATATAATGTTACTACCTATGATTTAATACATAAAATGTTTTAAACTGTTATTTCTACAACTTTTCCATATTAATTTTTTCATGACACTTCTATTTTAATGTTACTACATTTTAAGTTTGGTAGTTTCACATCGGAATTAATTAAATAATAATTACATTATTTTTTATATATAGCTCCTTAGAGTTAAATTAATTAACTTAACGTTAGATCAAACTATTTTTCTTGATTCACAAAAAATGAACCAATCCAAACACATCCATGTAGAAGACAAACGAGGAGGACGTGGTAGCTGATCATTGGCTGGTACCGAAGTAGTGGTTGCACCACTAGCTCGGTGGCAGGCGCAGAGCAGGTGCTGAATGCTGATCTCCTGCGATATACAACACTCTGGGATCCCTTTTGTATTATAAATAGCTCATGGGATTATTGTATGACTCTCGGTTCATGTATTGATAACATTTTATATCCTTAAGGATTGCACTACCACATTTTATATATAAGAACAATATCATTTGCTTCTCCCCTTGCTATGTTCATGATCAGCTACACTCACTTAATTCCTTTCATTTAATTAGTAATTATCTACCTTACTTGAACACTTTTATTGCGGTTATTGAATGTGCTTTCCTGATTAAGATTAGAGAGGGAAAGGTGGGTGTGTTCATTTATGTTGGCTTATGATGATAATTAGGGAAAGGTGGGTGTGTTCGTTTATCTTTGCGTCTAATGATAATTAGTAAGAGAAGAAAGAGAAAATGAGATGGTGTATGCTTTGTACACCTTAGATAGAGTTCTAACATTTTCTTCTTTTTTTGCTAAAAATAATAAAACTGCATTTTGTATATAATATCCTTCATGGTTTAATTAGGATTAAAATGTTATCTAATATGTATATGACTTTATTATTAGTCTACACAGTATTCCAATACTTTGTGTAATATTATATTATGTGAGATTTTTTATTTTTATATAAGAAAATCATGTGTGAGTTATTATTACTATAAGGAATATTATTACGTGAGATTTCTCAAAAGAAGTATTTCTCGTCCTAACTAATTAAATATATTAAAGTTTATCAAAAAAAATTAAATATTTATAACAAAAAGAATATAAGCAAAAAAAAAAATTAATGATTCGTTTTTTTTTGACAGCAATGATTCGTTAAAAATGTAAAGTAAATATCAAGACAATTTGGTTTTGCTATAAAACTGCATATCTCAAGTGGTAAGTGTACCCAAGAGCAACCCTAGTTGTGGCTTTGTGCAAATTTACAGTAAATTACATTTCTTTCTTTTTCATTCTTGGTTGAATCACATGAAAAGATGCTTTTACACACGTTGGTGACTTTGTCCCATATGCCTATCTCACTATTTTTGGGGGAAAATAATACAAGTCTACAACTCTCTAACTTAACCATTATAAGTAAAAAAATTGATGTTACTATATTTATATTTTTTCAAAAGTTATAAATTCTTTTCATTAATTGTAATATATAATCTATTTATATTAGATGTCAAAAAAAAATCTTTTAATATTATTTTGTTTTGAAATTAAATTTGGTTTTGAAAAAAATAATAGTATCATATTTATGACTTACTTAGTCTCACGCACAAAAAATTGAAATACAGAATAAAATTGCGATTTTATTTTACTTTTAATTCAATGTTACTACCTATGATTTACTACATAATATGCATGTTTTAAATTGTTTCCACAACTTTTACATATTAAAATTTTCATGATGTTTCTATTTTAATGTTACTACATTTTTTTTGGGTACATAACATTACTCTATCAAAATGGTATTGTAATGTGAGAGATTTTCCACCGATAATTTCCGGGCGGATTTTCGAAATTACCGGTGGATTTTCAAAATAGTTTCCAGCAGTTTTCGGGGCTTTTCCGGCGGATTTTGTGCTTTTCTGATGGAAAAAATCTGCCGGAAAAATGCGAATTTTTTGTAATGTGTAATTGCTCCCAGCACATCTAGTGCTCTTTTTCAATAAATCATTGCTTATCATAAAAAAAGAAATCAAAGAAGTCTAAGGAGTTCCACAAATCTTATAAATTAACTTTTTTTTTCTCATCCTAACTAATTAAACATATTAATATTTATCAAAAAAATTAAAGTTTTATAACAAAAAGGATAAGCAAAAAAACTAATTAATGCTTCGTTAAAAATGTAAAATAAAAATCAAGAGAATTTGGTTTTGCTATAAAACTACAGAGATGAACCGTTGGTTGTATCCCTCAAGTGGTAAGTGTACTCAAGAGCAACCCTAGTTGTGGCCTTGTGCAAATTTTACATTAAATTACATTTCTTTCTTTTTCATTCTTGGTTGAATCACATGAAAAGATGCCTTTATACCTTGGTGACTTTGTCCCATATGCCTATCCTCACTATTTTTAGGGGGAAATAATACAAGTCTACAGCTACTCTCTAACTTAACCATTATAAGTAAAAAAAATTAATGTTAGTAGTCAAATTTATAATATTTGAGTATACAATATTTGATTAGATTAAGAAAAGAATGTATCGTTCTACTCTCCTTTTTTTACTTGTAAAATTTAGGGTGAAATGATATATAGTATCCCAATCCCAATCTAAGACCCAAGAAATGAAATACATTTTCTTAGAATGTGGTTTGTGTCTAACTCAATCATACAAAACCAGCTTGTAGAATGAGAGATACCCTTTCATTATACACTCATTTGAGACCACATCTCTAGTCAATGCGAGACTTCGGTTTAGTGGCGGAACTAGCATAAATTTTTTAAGGGGACTAACTACAAAAGTTTACTTCCATTTTTTGTCTCTCATCGTTCTTCGATTGGGGACTTTGGTCATTGTGTTTTAATTTTGGCAATTTTGCTTTCCTAATTTGGTAATTTCGATCCTTGCAATTTTTTCATTACACTTTTGGTCTTTAAAATCATGGATTGTACAATTTTAGTCCGCCACTTCTCCAAAATCCAAGATTCTTGGGGACCAAAATTGCAAATAAACCATGATTTCAAAACAAAATTTGCAAAATTTGATAAGTGTAGACCAAAATTGTCAAAAGTAAAATAGAGGGACCAAAATCACCATTTACGATAATAGTAAACTAATGGACTTAAATTAATGGACTTGTTGTTATTTATCGCATTAAACAAATTTACTAAGTTGGGGTTGCTAAATAATATATTATTGAGGTAGCTAAATATAAAATACACCTATTTTATGTTAAGTACATATATTATTTTCGGGGTGGCCAAGACTACCCCATTGTTGTACTATCACCCGCCCCAGCTTGGGTTTCTCCTAATACACTACTCATTCACCCATCACTATTGAGTTTGGTGCGTGAATAATAATGGCGGGTGGCCCGAAAGGATTTAGGATAGGCTCTGATACCATCTTAGAATGTGGTTTGTGCCTAACTCAACCCCCTAAAATTGGTTTGTAGCGTGAGAGATGCCCTTTCATTATATACTCTTTCGAGACAACATCTCTACTCAATGTAGGACTTGGGTTTCTCCCGATATCTTTGTAATATTATGATAGTCGTTCCTTCAATTTTGTATGTGTTCTATTAATAGTTAGTTTTTTTTTTTGACAGCAATAGTTAGAATTTAAACATTGTAGATCAACTTTAAGTTATTTATAGACTTATTAATATTGTTACTACTTACTGTTCAAATAGTTGTTAAAAGTTTTGGATTTGTTTGTTCTATAATTTCAGGTTTTCAAAAGGATATGGCTTGAAGGAGTCCAGCTGTAGTAGTAGTTGAAATAAAGAGAACCGAGGAAATTACTTGTGTTGGAAATATTGAAGAAAAGAAATATTTTTAACAAAATAAAAAGAGAAGGAGAGAAGCTGGGACGTAGCAAAACCACCGCCTTGAAAGCAATTTTCGTGGACCTCCAGTGCAATTCAATATTCAGTTTGCTCTCCAAATTTTTTACAGCACTGTATTGAAACTCGGGCACTCGAGGCCAAACACGTTGGAGCCTCACAAAGAATGTCCAAAATAATATTAACAAACAAGTAAAATCATTATCTTTCTTTCTTATCCATCTCGCACCCAATAGTCATGTTCTTATAGAATCATTTTCTACCAACTCGTATGTTTTGTCCGTTGGCATCATGGAATTAATTGTAATTAGGCGCCAGATTTTCTAATTGGATTATTACCAATTAAGCAGACTTTCTATTTCTTATCTTAAAATTCATGCCTTTCTTGGTGTCTTTCATCATTTCAGTTGTACCATATCATATATTTTATATATATATATATATATATATATATATATATATATATATATATATATATATATATATATATAATACCCTAGTATCTCTAATATAAAGAGAATATCCAAACATACAGTTTAGCACATATCAGAGATGACTTCTTGTTTAGATATTGAACACAACTAAAATTTTTTGATGAATAAACATCAAACAGTCATAAATCCCATAACTTAAACATAAACACTTAAGTTGCATGTCACTCAATATCCTCACATCCTAGTGTTTAATATCAAAAACAAGAGTAGCAGAAACGATTTTACAACTAAAGACATGATCAAGTTGTACAATCGAAATACAAAGACAACAAGGGAAATTTAACATAAGCAGATAAAGCTAAGTCTTCATCTTCATCTCAAACACACCAACTACTCGTGCTTCTTGGCCTTCCTCTTTCCCTGTTTCTATGTAAAAACCACAAAATCTCAGTTGGGTTCTACCGAGACCCCTAACTACACTCGTGGTTCAATTGTGCGTCATTTTCAATCGTAGTTTAATTTTATAAAGTACGTGCCTTTTAACTTTAGCACAACACCGACTGCAATCTGCTAATCCCGGTGAACCCCAATCCATTAGTCTATACCATAATGCTTGATAACGGGGTCTAGGATAAGGGCTCATGACCTTCCTCGCCTAGTATGGTACCCTCTTGGGTCGTCACCCACATAAGTCTATAATGATCTATCATTCTTATAAAATTAAACCTCAATCTAATCTTTAATGAACTATTTAATCCTATGATTTAGCCAATAAATAATGCTTTCACAACTATTCCATATCCGAAACTTGATTTATTTTCATTTCGAATAATAAATCACTCGTTGATTCCATAAATTGAAATTAACGAAGTTAGGGATGTTACAAAAGATGTGTTACGATTTTAAAGCAGAGTATTTCATTATTTGGAGCAAATCGAAGCAACGGTTGTCACTTACGTTGATGCCCGTGATGAAAACGCGAGATGAAGAGTGGAACCGCAGCTTTGTTTTACGGTTGAAAGGAAGATGGAAGATGAAAGATAGAGTTATTGAAAGGAAGATGGAAGCTGAAAGGTTGAAGGAAGATGAAAGATAGAGAAGGAAAGAAGAAGTGGGTTGCTGAATGTAGTAGGGTTAGGGAAGATATTGGAAGCTCTAGATGAAGATTCATTGGGTTTGATTGAGGTGATTTGTCACTGTTGGATATCTGCAAAGCTGCAGTTGTCCCGTCGACCTGAGAAAGTGTTCCCGTTAATTTTTAAAAATTCTTCTCCAACAGGTGTGACCAGCTTTTTAACAATCTTAAACACAAAAGACCAATTTAGGTTTGTCTTGGTTTTGTCTTGATAAGTAAAAAAACAGGTGGCATTAGTGATGGAGGTTAGTATTGGTAGATTAAGTGTTGTTTGCTTGATTAAATAGATATTAGATTAGATTCAATGGGAAAATATTCTCTCCTTGTAAAGATTCTCATCACATGCAGTACACCGAAAAACTGCCCCACGCTTTTCTCAAACTCTTTGTCAGTTGGCTTCCCTCACAAAATGCCTATGTTCTTTGGTGATTCACTCTCTCCCATGTATGTTTTGTAATGGATATTACAAAGGTTAATTTATTTTTTTATTTTATTTTATTAAAATAAAGGTGTTTTCTGCATGCGCAACTGTAGAGACTAATCCTCCGAGGTACTGAGATCTATTTAAAGGGTTAACATCTCCCACCAAATCAGCCAAAAGGATCGAATCCTTGACCAAATGGTTTAGCACCCCAAGTATCTACCACTTGTGCTATACCATATGTTGAATATTTCAACATATATTTTTTAATTTTATTATCTATTGAAATATTCAATTATAATTTGAATCAATATAAATTTTTTAAATAGATTTTTTTTGACAATATTTAAATAGATTATTTATATCAATATATAATTTATGTCTCATACTAGTACTTGTCGTTTTGGACTTTTCATTCAATAGATTGTGTTTGCATGTGTAAAACCCTAATATCCCTAACACGTAGACATATTAGAATGCACAGCTTAGCATTCAACAGAGAACATAATTCCTGTTAGATATTGAACATGACTAAAATTTTTACGATATTATAAAATATCACGCCATCACAACCTGTCATTCATCATTGAACTCAAGAATAGTTCAAACCTCAAAGGATATAAAATTCTTAATGTTCAATATCGTAAGAAGAAAAGCGGAAACAGTTTATACAACTTATCACAAGTACAAGTTACATAACCGAAGCAAAATAAACAAGGAAATCATAAGCATGAGCAAAGACATAAAGTCTCTGTCAAATCCTTAGGCACTTCTCCTACTCATGTCGCTTAGCCTTCTTCTTTCCTTGTTTCTCTGTAAAACAACAAAAATGATATGGTGAGATAACATATCTCAGTGAGTTTTACCGTGACCCCTAACAACGCTCACGGTTCAATTAGGAAAACCTTTATAACTGGTAATTCAATATGAATTACAATATGAATCATTTCAATTGTAACTCATCACCAACAACACGAAGAAGCTTAAGTGATGAATTGCAATATTACATTTTTGAATCTTTAGCACATCACCAACTCCGAAAGCTTAGGTGAACCCCATAGCCAGTAGTACTTTCCATAAAGGCAAAAACAACAATAATGCGGGCCTAGGTCAAGGGCTCATGACCTCCCTCACCTAGTATGCTAATCCATAGGGGTCGTCACCCCGACTCGATATAATTTATATAT
This sequence comes from Astragalus glycyphyllos, assembly GCA_963573325.1. Taxonomy (NCBI): domain Eukaryota; kingdom Viridiplantae; phylum Streptophyta; class Magnoliopsida; order Fabales; family Fabaceae; genus Astragalus; species Astragalus glycyphyllos. The sequence continues at coordinate 38,852,592 of OY754313.1, forward strand.
ATCGTGAATCATAGACCGGTTTAGATGAATAAATAATAAACATCCAGAGTCAATTACACAATACCAAGTAGAACTTTTAGTCCGTTTTATTTCTGAAAATACATGTAGGCTCACGTGTACTAAATTTGGTTTTTCGAAATATTTATATGTTCAAAAACATTTCCTCAAAACCATCATGAAAGTGTTTAAAACCATGTTATTAACAATCATATTTCATTACAATTGGTTGGAAAGAAGATTGGAAGAGGTTTGGAATCGAAAGGAGCGATGAAACGAATTTTTAGGCAACCGGGGACTGAAACATTGCATGACCCGTGCTACTGTTTGCACCACTCGTGCTCTCTAAAATTTTGTTTCCAGTTTTACACCGAAAACATTGCACGACCCGTGCTAAAGGTAGCACGACCCGTGTGCCCTATAACTGATTCAAAATTCGTTCGTTTCGTTTCGCTTCTCCTATCGCTTCCAATCCATACTCCGATCAAAATCCAACTTACAAACAGAATTTACAGTAATTAATACCAGTCCAACCAATGTAAATCAACACTCAACATCAAGTAATTCGTTCCAAAATTCCAAAACACATAGTTTTCACAAAATATCATTTTTGACTCAAAATTCATGAAACAAAAACCAATTTACAAAACCAATTATGAAACATTCATTTCAGAAAAGAAATAACATCCTAAACATGAGTAAAACTCACCGATCATGATGAAAATCAAGCAATATCGAGACTTCGCGAAATTCTTAAAACACGAAACTGCTCCAAACTTGTCTAACCGCTTCAAAACAGAAACCGACACACTATGAACTTCGGAAACAGCAACTTCAACCCTCCAATCCCTTCTTAAATCGACAATGTGGTTGACCAATTGAACTTACGACTGATTTTTGAGACCACAAGACAACATGCAAGATAAGGATTTTCACTTTGGTTAATTTGGAGCTCAAAACTTCAACAATGGCAGAATGAGAATGAGAAGAAATGAGATGATGAAAGTTGTATCATTAGGAAGAGGATGAAAAATTGAAGAAAATGGTGTAAATCTCTCTCTCTCTCTCTCTCTCTCTCTCTCTCTCTCTCTCTCTCTCTCTCTCTCTCTCTCTCTCTCTCTCTCTCTCTCTCTCTCTCTCTCTCTCTCTCTCTCTCTCTCTCTCTCTCTCTCTCTCTCTCTCTCATCTCTCTCTCTCTCTCTCTCTCTCTCTCTCTCTCTCTCTCTAGTTTTGTGAATGAGGCGAGGTTTTGTTTTAATGAGGGAATGTGAGCTGAAGGTTTATTTTAAAAGGATGAGAATAGACTAAAATGCCCTTGCTCTCTTAACTTCACTTAACTCTATTTCCTCCCCAAACTAATCACACACAATCACATAATTCAAACAATAATGAAATTAAATCGTATAGTTTAGCAATTATATATTGTTTTTGCGACAACCCCATATCCGTGACTTGACTTATTACTTACTCGAATAATATTTCGCTAATTAATTTCGTAACGGAGCTAGGGATGTTACAACATGGTTCATATTATTTTAATGCATTTAAAAGTTTAAAAATCTCAGTTACTAATGTTACAAAAAATACCGTTCAAGTCATGATTTAAGACAATATTTTTGACAAAATGATTTAAGATAATTTAAGAACATAATTAAATTATTATTCATGGCCTTTAATACTTTAAAATGTATGTTCGCAAAAGTTGCTTTCACAATGTCTTTTATATAGCTCAGTTGTGCGTTCATTAAGCACATGTAGCACAAGTGGTAGATATTTGAGTTTCTTAACTATCTGGTCCAGAGTTCGATCATTGGCTAGTGCGTAAAGAAAAACATTTGTTGGGAGAAAGATCAACCCCTTAAATGATTCTCCAATACCTTGAATAATAATCTCACATTTGTTGGGAAGAGATCAACCCCTTAAATAATTCTCGAATACCTTGAAGAATTAATCTCCACAGTTACGTGGAGTATACCTTTGTTTAGCCAAAAAAAATTTGTGGGTGCATTTTTTTTAGAATATTGATAAAATTTTGCATCATCTTCTTTTGTAGCATTTCTCTTATTATGCGTGTAAATATTATTTTTTTCACTTATGGGTTAAAAAGATAATATTCTCGTCAGTTCTATTACCCCGATCTTTCTAGAAGAGCTCATTGAATCCTGATGGATTGTAATGCCTTTAGTCTCCTCGGGCTATAAGTATTCATAAAGACTGAGATGATAATGATATGTTCTTTAATATACATTACCTATCGGATCGGTTCTCAAATAACGAAAAAGTGTGAATTTCAGTTATCGCAGCAACATTTACTATAAAATTTAAACCAAATATTCAACAATATTTATTTTATTTGGATTTATTAGCTAATTTAGTTCTTGAAATTTCACAAAAGTTAAATTTAGTTCTTGATATTTATAGTATATATCAACTTAATTCCCGACTTCCGCAAAAATGTTTCAATATAATCTCTCAATTATATTAATTTAGTCCATCTATTTTGCGAAAACAGACTAAATAGAAACACTTTTTTAGAAGTTGGGGACTAAGTTGATATATTGAAAATGTCAGGTACTAAATTAAACTTTTTTGTGAAACTTATTAGATAAATTAACTAATAACTCTTTTGTTTGATTATAATCGAGGTTCATTTTTATTTTTATTTTGTTCAAGAGGCTGACGCAATGGCCACATATAGAAGAAATGGGGAATGAGAGTGTTGCATACTGGGTTCAAACCCGGGAGCGACCGAAAGATGTTTCTAGCTCCAACCAACTGAGCTACACCACTGGGACAATGGCGGTTCATTTAGGGATGACAACTTGGTTTAGGCGTAATGTTGTACGTTGATTTTTGTCGATATAACGGTGAGCAGTTGTAGGCCATTAGTAGTGGCTGAAGAAGGCTCATTCATATATGCAACTTGTACATTTGAAAACACACACTCATTCAATCAACACAAAAGTCTTTACTTATTTTACCTTTCCTTTATCGCTTTTCATTATTTTTATGCATTCCTAGTTTAGTAGTTATCCTTCTACACTTCACGCTTTCTAAAGTTGTTAAGGAATCCATAGTTGAGAAACAGAGTCCTTTTATTTTATTTATTTTGTGACAATTTTGGTTGCTAATTTGCCTCTTCTTCCTATTCCCATTCACTTTAGGTTTAGTTTCCTCAAATTTACTTAGAGAAAGATATTTTAAGGCGAGAATGACACCATCCATTTTTTAAGGCGAGAAACAGAGTCCTTTTATTTTATTTATTTTGTGACCTCTTCCAACAAATGATTTTCTTTACGCATCAACTAGGGATCGAACTCAAGACCAAATGATTAAGAGACTCAAGACCAAATGATTTTCTCTCTCATGTTTTTTTTTTTGAAAAGGTATAGCTTACTAATTAGGCACTCAATTCCAAATCCATTTCCTTATTTCCTAACAAGTCACTTCAAATAGAAATAGAAACACAACTACAAAAGAATAGAAATGAAAGGATGAGAGACATAGAGAAAATATAAAAAAATGTCAGAGTATACATAAGATGGTAATTAACAAAAGTGTATCCTATGGTTTTTTGGGTGATAGTTAACTAAAAAGAGTGTCCCATGGTTTTTTGGGTGGTAATTAACTAAAAGGAGTATCTCATGGTTTTGAAAAAGAGTTTTAACATAACTGCACAATGTTAGAGCGTTTGATGAGATGATTTAGGTATTTTCCAGGTCTTGGGTTCAAATATAGCGTTGGGAATGCTATATCGTTAAAACTCTTGAGGGAATTTTTTTTTTTGCCCATTGCCGTCCTACCTGGATCGAGAGATTAGTCTTTACATTTACACGCAGAAGATACCCAATTTACATCAAAAAGACAACCTTCCACAAAAGAATAGTTTTGAAAATAGATACTTCAATTATATTTTTTATTTTACTAAGTTTTAGTTTGTTACCCAATCCTCCAATTTATGTTTTAAACGTTTGGTAATTTTAGTGTGGGTTATGCTAATGTTGGAATTCAAGTTAGGGACATTCAAGTTAGTTTAGACACGCGATAGAGGGCATCTTGAAAAAATAGAATATTTTATTATTTATTTTCACAGTTGCCTTTGTTTTAAGGCTAAATTGCAGTTTTGGCCCTTTATGTTTGGGGTTGGTGTCACTTTGGCCCTTTATCTTTTTTTTTTCTCGTTTTGGCCCCTCATCTTTTTTGTGTGTGTCATTTTGGCCCCTGCCGTTAGTTTTTTTTAACGGACGTCACGTTGGCAGTTAACTGCTGACGTGGCGTCCTAATTATCCAATCTGACGTGTCTTCATTAAATGACATGGCAAATGGGGGACCAAATTGAAACAAAAATAAAACATAGGGGACCAAATTGACACAAATGCAAAACATAATTAATCACTCTCCATTTTCTTCCTCCATCTTCACCTTCTTCTTCTCCACCACCTCCGGCGAGCCACCACCACCTCCGGCGAGCCACCACCACCACGACAAATCAATCACTCTCCAACTCTTTTTTTCATGAGGCAAACTTAATCATCTCTTCAAAACCCCCAATTTTTCAAATCCCCAATTTCTCAAATCCCTAAATTTAGTTTCAAATTCCTAAATTAATCTGAACAATAAAACAAGATCTGTTAATGCTTTTATGAGTTTCTGTGTGGAATCGATGATGCCTTACCACACCACTGCTTCTGCGCTCAAGACAAAACCAAATGGGTTTGCAAACATTGTTGTATCAACAAAAACAAATGGCTTCCACCAGTATGTGCTCATGACAAAACCAAATGGCTTCCACCAACAAATCTCACAACCTTAACAAACACAAATACAAAACCAAATGGGTTTGCAAACATTGTTGTACCTCTTCAACTTCCATCCACTGATACAATTATTGAACTATCTATAGAACCTTGCGTAGCCTAGGAGATCAGAAGTTTGGAAAATGGGTTTAGTTCTTGGGCATTCAGAGGTTGATGAAATTGGGGATTTAAAACCAAATTTAGGGATTTGATAAATAGGGGGTTTTGAGTTTTAAAGAGATGATGATCATGAACAAAGAGTTGAAGACTGGTTGATTTGTGGTGATGGTGGTGGTGGCTTGCCGGAGGTGGTGGTGGCTCGCCGGAGGTGGTGGAGAAGAAGAAGGTGAAGATGGAGGAAGAAGATGGAGAGTGATTATTATGTTTTGTGTTTGTGTCAATTTGGTCCCCTATGTTTTATTTTTGTTTCAATTTGATCCCCCATTGGCCATGTCATTTAATGAAGACACGTCAGATTGGACAATTAGGACGCCACGTCAGCAGTTAACTGCCAGCGCGGCGTCCGTTAAAAAAAACTAACGGCAGGGGTCAAAATGGCACACACAAAAAACATGAGGGGCCAAAACAAGAAAAAAAAAAGATAAAGGGCCAAAGTGACACCAACCCCAAACATAAAGGGCCAAAACTGCAATTTCAAAAGTAAAATAAAAGAAAAAAAGAATGCAGCACACCTCCTTTATAAGCACCCCTTAGTTGCCATTTCTCTCTACACTTCCTTTAGCAACATCTTCCCAAATCCTTCTTTCTATAACTCCACCTCTACTTTTAATACATTCTTTCCACACTTAACAAAAGCAAACATTTTCCCACCTCCTGATTCTTCAATATTTTCATCCTTTCTCCCTTCAACGACATTTTCATCTAATTAAGCTTTCAGTACTTCCTCGTCTCTTTTTATTTTTTTTCATTTCTATTTCATCATCAAGAACAATTTGAAGTTAAAGCAAGATCGAGGTTTTGAGTGGAGACATTTTGGAGGAGCATTTTTAACAACTTCTCACCTTCTTCCTTTCTCAAACCGTGGCTTCCTCTCATTTTGTGGGTGAGTCAATTAATTGATTATTGTGTCCTTAACTTCACAAAATATAAGAAGCTGTCATACCAATTTAACTTCTGTATGCTTCCCTTTCTTATTTCCTAAAATACCTTAACATAGGAGATTTTAACATAGGAAAATCTTAAAGGTTGGAAAAGGTTTGATCTTTTAGAGTTAATGACATAGATCTATTGAAAAGAAATAGTTTTTACTAAGTTTAAATTATTTTCGTTGAGTTATCAATAAGTTTTTATGAGAAAATTTTGATTTTGATTTAAATTGATTTGTGAAGTTTAAATTTAAAAGAAAAAATGAAATATGTTAGTGAAAAATGTGTGAACTTTAAGGTGTTGAGAATGTTTAAAATGGTTTTATGAAAAATAGATCTAAGTTTATTAAGAAAAGAACTATCTTTTGATGAAAACTTTGCTAAAAATTTGTGACCTTTAACTATGAAGGAGAAATGTCCATGAGAGATCTCTATTTTGATGAGCTTTTAAGTTATCTTCACTTAAAAAATCCACCTTTGTTTTCAAGAACTTCATTTTGGTGAGTTTAAAAGTAAAAAGATAAAAAGTTAATGAAGTTTGTAGTTTTGAATTTTTTTTTAATTTTTCAACTACAATGATCTAAATGTTTAAAGATCTTGTGTTTCACCTCTTGGATATTTGTTCAAGCTGCGGAGGTGTAACAAGAATTTAATCAATAAGATCTCTGAGTTTCCTTGAATTACTTTAAAATAAGTGACAAAAGTAACTAAGTTATGAGCTATAAACTAATGGTTTTAATTAAAAAGAAATGGGAAATCTTTTATTCTTGCTTGAGAAATTTATTTATTTTTAAATGGAAGAGTAAACCTTTGAAAAGAAATGATTCTTTCTTGAGAAATTGATTTTTTTTTAAATGGAAGAGTAAGCCTTTGAAAAGAAATGATTATTTCCTCTACTCAAATTGGTTTTTCCCATAAAGTATTGATTTTTATAAGGTAGAATGATAGATCCTTGAAAAAGAAAGGGTTTTGACAAGTTTTAAGTGCTTTTGGTTTATATCCATCAAAAGACTCAAAAAGATTTAGCTAGTTAGATTGAAAAGATTCTTGTATCAAATGTGTTTAAAATGATCAGAACATGTCGAATGTGATACAAAGTTTTTAAATTTTGACCAAGAAATAATTAAATAAGACAATATATGTATGATCCAATTCCACCAATGTTACATAAAAAAGAATATCAATAAAATTTCAATCAACAACCAGCCAGAATCATCTCATTTAATTTAACCTTTATAAAATTAAATGTATTTAACGATCGTCAAACTAATTTCTAGCCTTGCAAACTCATTTGTCAAAACCCAGCCAACCGTCCAAGGCTAGAAATAAACTCTCATTCACCAACAACCAACCAGAATCATCTCGCCATTTTGCTCCTTTGGCTTCAAGACTTCCATTTATCTAGCTTATATACCAGATCTGCAAATGAAGAGACATCACCAACAGTGGTTAGTAATGCATTATATTAAATTTTTTTGTCTTATGTATATATTTTAAGTTTTATTTGATTTTATGAATTTGAAAATTGCATTTTCTATATCAACAGTCCCATGACATAGAGGTAAAAGACAACTTTCTGAGTATTTGTTTTTGATTTTAGGGGAAGAGAATTTGGGAGTTGGTATATGATGTTTTAACTAACTAATTCTTCAACTATTTTTCCATTCACAAAAAAATGTTTGAAATTTGAGAACTAATTTTTTGATTGATTTTTGGAACCTACAATTAATCTAGGAGTTGAGACAATGTCTTTTATACACTACTCTGCAATTTTACAAGATAAAACAAGGTTTAGCCTTAAGATGACATCAATTCTCGTTTCTTCTTTGGCCGCTTCTCTTCTTGGCCACACGAAGAAGCCTTGTTTTGATGTCGAATTAAATTATTGTACTCATTTTTTTCAGATGCATGTTCATAGAGAAGTTGGTAATCTTGTAAGCGCTTGTTGCACTAGGAATGGAAGGAATTGGAAAAATAGCAACTATCGACCGACCGTTATAAGTATTTGTGGTATGTTTAACTCTTTATTTTTTACATGGTTTATGCATAAAGATGAGTCACATTTCAAATTATTATATATATATATATTATATATATATATATATATTGTTTTTCTTAGGTATAGAATGCATATACGTGGGCCTTGGTGTCCTTTGTTCTATAGCAGTTTTCTTCAGTACTTCCGGTGTGGTTGAGTGGATGCACATCAGCCCTTCTTTACATTTATACATTACTGCCTTGTTAATTCCAAGGTATGTGTATCTATATATTTATTTGTTAATTAAGAAAAATATATTTACTGATAAAAAATATATTTATTTGTTAATTTAGTTAAATTTTTTCTCTAATGAACTCTCTCTATAAAGGGAGACACCTTCTGCTTAAATTGCTGGCATTGTTCTTATCTCGGTATCTATGGTTCGTCCTATCTCCATATCTGAAGCTCTGCATTTCACCATGTCATGCAGTTCCTTCTGGTGAGTTGCAGTTCCTTCTGGTAAACAATTTCTTTCAAAATGCCAAATAGGGGATTAAGTCGACTATACATTCGAGTTATTTGCATTTTAGTGCTAATGAGTTCTCCATTTTTTATTGATCTCTAACTATACAAATTTTCATAATTTTAGGAAACTTCACCTCGCTGAATGTGTTATTGTCCTCAATGTAAGTTTCACTTTTTTTCTTTGAACTTTCTTTTGAATAGATGATTTTTTCAATGGTTAAATTAAACTTAAAATCTTTACTTTTTTTTGTTGCCTTTTGAAATTGTAACAGACCAACACTTATACAGATATGGCATAACCATACATCTGAGGGAGTTTCACCACTTTTATTTTTGGTTTCCTTGGTAAATTATATGGTGTGGACCTTGTATGGTCTACCCATGGTGCACCAACGTAGCTCGCTATTGCTAATCATGAACAGCACTGGTCGTTCGGTTCAGATAATCTACTTGATTATCTTCCTTGTATTTGCTAACCCTTCAAGGAGAAGGCAAGTCTTCGGCTGGATATTTGTGATAGTGGTATTTATCACCACTGTTACACTCTATGTATTTTTGCTTATAAGCACCGTTCTATGATTGTTGGAGTTCTAATGATTATATTCAACATCGGGACATCTATGACCTGCATACCTGGGATGGTTTGTAATCATCACTTTTATTTTTATTTAAGTGTTAACCAATTTATCCATTTTATTATAATCAAAACTCCAGTAACTAATTATGTTTTTTTACCTTTGCAGGTGACAGTATTCCAAACCCAAAGTGTGCAGAACATGCCACTTTGGCGTCCTATTGCATCCATTGTTATTAATGTTTGTTTGGATGTCATATGCCGCTATTGAAATTGATCTGATTCTTATGGTAAAACAAATAACTTTTATTTTTATTATTTTCTAATATAAAGATGAACTGTGTATATATAGTTGACCCATTGCTATTGCGCTTAAATGGCAGATTCCATTTGCGGTTGGGATTTTGTTTGCTGTTGCTCAGCTAGTTGTTTACTTCAGTTACTACCCATCCACGCAGCAGTAAACATGGTACAATTGTCTTGTTAAATTTTTGAATCCATTGCAACCTGTTTCCTTTTTCTTGTCATGGACATGTAATTCTTCATCTTATTTACTTTTGTGTAAAATTTGTTGCTTGATAACTTAGAAAATCAAACTTCTGTATTTATTAGTATTATCAAAATTTTGCTAACTTCTATCATCCTAAATGGGATTCTATTATCATGTTTGCTACTTATTCATCTCCACTCTTTTATATTTATTATTCTCTATAAATATTGTCCTTTATTGGTATAAGAATGTTAGTTTATAAGTCATGTCATTCATGTGTCATTTGTTGCATTAGTTAAGAGATAGAAGGGGAGGAAAAAACCAAAAAAAGGGTTTTGGAATTTTTTTAGAAAAAAAGAGAAAGATGGTGAGTGATGCATGTGAGGGAATGAATATTTACTGAAGGAGCTAGCTAGAGAGGCCAAGTTGTGGCTCATGCAATTTTATTCTTCCCTCTCACTCATCTCAACAACCCACTTTATTTCTTTATAATTTCTACCATTCATAAATATCAAACTTGAGTTCTTTACCAATATTCTTAATTATGACTATGGTGTGACGATGTTGACATGAGGTATTCATTTCGCAGTGGTATATCAGATTGCTCAGATTTGATTCATTTGGAGATTGGTTCACTTGGTGCTTTGATGGCTGTTTTGACTTGTTTTTATGATACACAAACCCTTTTTGTTGTAATTTATTGATAGTGCGTAGTAAATTTAAATATAAAGTTGTTGTAAGGGAAACCTAGAGAACTTGATATACAATCTTGTAAGCGCTTGTTGCACTAGGAATGGATCGAATTGGAAAAATAGCAATTGTCGACCTATATATTGTGGTATGTTTAACTCTATTTTCTACTTCAACTTTTACATGTTTTATGTATGGAGATGAGTCACATTTCAAATTATATATATATATATATATATATATATATATATATATATATATATATAGTGGGGATTAAGTTACTCCAAGAGTAACTTTTATAAGAGTTACTCCACTTAATATCTCTTCGCACACATTAAATTTCGCCGATCCAACCGTCAAATTAATAGCTCTAAATGAGTAGATCAAATATGCAAATTTTTATAAAATCTTAAAAATGTTTGGTAGTTGATCAAATAAGTTCAATCCAACGTATATTATGCTTTTAAAAATACAAGTAAAATAGATACTATAAGATTCAAAAGCTACGGATATTCAATTTCAATAATTTTTGGTATGCATGAGATGTCTTTAAGCATATATCAATTTCATATTATTTTTTTCTGACCAAATCAATTTCATATTATTAAATTTATTTATTTGTAAGTTTCTTCTCCCTAATCAACCGAGTCAATAAACAAAACGACTAATAGAATCACGTTTCATGCAAGATTGGCGGTGAAAATATGCTATTGATAAATGAACATAGTTTAATTGTTGGTTTAAATATGTATTTAGTCCCTGCAAATGTCCCTGTTTTTCGATTTAGTCCCTGCAATTTATTTTTTTTAAAATACGTCCCTGTAAAATAACTTTTTTTGGAATATGCCCTTCCGAAAGTTGGAATTTTAAATACGTCCCTGCAAAATAACTTTTTTTTTAAATACGTCCCTGCAAAATAACCTTTGTTTTTAAATACGTCCCAACAAAAAAAAATTGTGATATTTTGCAGGGACGTATTTAAAAAAAAGGTTATTTTGTAGGGACGTATTTAAAAAAAAAAGCTATTTTGCAGGGACGTATTTAAAAAGTTTATTTTGTAGGGACGTATTTAAAAAGAAAGTTATTTTGTAGGGACGTATTTAAAAAAAAATTGCAGGGACTAAATCGAAAAACAGGGACATTTGCAGGGACTAAATACATATTTAAACCTTAATTGTTTTATTCAATACAGACTAAAATGGAGAAAAATTCACAAGAACAAATCTGCGGGGGAAATCTTCCTACATCCATTATTAGTAATGGTAACGAACACGTTGTTCGGGGTCCTATACGGGTTGCTGATGTTTACTAGACATGTATTTCTAATGACGATAGAAAACGTTGTAGATGCCATAATTTTAATATTCTACATCATATGGCTTATAAGGTTCAGCGACGCCACCGACCAAAGAAGAAGATGTGTAATCTTCTTGGTGTTCATCTTCGTGGTGATTGCCTGGATCACCCCTATGACATATTTGGTGATAAAGATTGAAGACTTCCAGAGGCGACATGACGCATGTGGTCGGTTGTTCATGGCCGGTTAGTTAATACTAAAATGGTTTTAATTTTAAATATAGTTGGTTAATCGATTAATTAAATATTATGTTTAGAAATTATTTGTTTAGGTTTTTTAACATCTTATGGAAAATATGTAGGTTTAGTGATTAGTGAGTTAGTATGTTTAATAATTTTGTTAATATATTTAATTACATCGTAGTAGTTGCATATGTCATTATGTTTAATAAATTTATCAATTAGTTATTGTTAGTTGATATGATTTGTTTGTTTACTATACTACTAGCTTATAAAAATGTAACTACCTATATTAGTTGTTATGTTATTTTATGGTTGTAATATTTTAGTTTTTATGTTTTTTAATATCTTTTGAAAATATGTTTAGGTACTAAGCTTCAACCCATTGTTTCACCAAGGGAATGAGTGGCACAGTCTTGAGGTTAAGAAGAGGGAGCACACAAGAACATTTTCAGCGGCGCGCACAAGCAGGTATATTTACTTATTTTAATTCTCAATAACAAGAACATAAGCAGCTAATTACAAGTTGTTGGACTTTGAGCAATAGGTTAGAGATGAATTGAGTGGTTGCTATTTTAGAGAAATAGTAAGTTGTGCACAAGCTTTGAAGAATAGCATAAGAAAACTGAAGTAAAGGGCAGTGGTAACAACTCACTCACCCCTAGTGCAATGGCTATTATATTGTTGTCATTCGTTTCGTCACAAAAGCTTTTCCCATCAAAATCATGCAGTTGTAATTAGTCAGGTTTAGGATTTGGCAAATCCGATTTAAACCAATAAACTACCCTATTTATTTATGCAAAATCTTCATACGATACACTAACTTATTTTTTTATTTAAATAAATATGGGTGATGCCGACTATTTTGATGATGTGCAATCTTTGACCGATTACTAGTGTGTAATTTTTTTATATTACCGGTGGTGCATGTTTATTAAACCTTGATGTATTTGTATATAATAAGATATTTTGCAAACAATTTTGAAGAAATGCCTTAACCATTATATAGGTCAACTAACTTTTTCACACGTTTTATGTTTTAAGAACTGAATTAGAGATTGACCGACGTGATCTCCAAGCCATGATTCAATAATTGCTCTACCCACCAAATAGTTAAACCAAAAGATTATGATTATAATCTTTCGTTGCGTTAACTAGAGGAAAGCTTATTAGTAACCCTCCATTCCCTTCTATTTCCCTCCAAAACCTTACTTTCCAAACAATGTAGAGAACAAGCAGAATATTACTGCCTAAATAAATGTAGTAACAACATGATCGTAATTTCATAGAAAAATCAACAGACATTAATTGTATACTGTAACATGCGCCAAAGTGATTGTTTTAGTTATTTTGATTAGTGACTAATTTTATTTAATTATTTCTAATTGAGTTGAATGATTATTGTTGGAGTCTATAAGTGATGATTTAATTTGCTTGAGTACATTACTAAATGAATAATTGAAGTACAATTGTGTGTTGTGTTAACTAATAGATTTATCCATGTCTAGTAAAAAACAGGGGTGCAGGTAGAAATAGAATCCTTATTTCCTCAAACCCAAACTTATAAGCCCAACCCACTCATAACTCTCATCTGGAACCTTTAGAGGGAAAGAAAACATAGGAAGAGGAGGAGAGTAACTCGATGGAGAGGGAGAAGTAGGGACTCTAGTGCGAGAGATGAAAACCTCATCACATTGCATGTTCCGTTGAATCCCTAGTATTTCTATACCTCATTATCACTTTCATTTCAAAAACCTTCCTACATTGTACCTTAAAAAGTAGATTTTTACTTTCAACAAGGCTACCACCACCTACATTACGATTTGCATGTTTTTCAATTCGTGAATTCGGATCTCGCATCCTTGAGTCAATGATAGTTGCTTGCTGTCTCTTTGTTGTCTTCTCCTTGGCTTGAGGTCGGAAGAGAGAATCTTCAGAGTCGGAAGAAGGTCTTCAACGTCGGGATCCCCCGAGGTGATCTCTGTGGCATCGCCGGCTTCCAATTCAACTCAGAAGGAATGGGTACCTACAGACACTCTGATGCCAAAATCAGCAATCAGAAGTCAGTGAGAGGTACAAATGAAAGAGGCGTACCTGATTCTGTGGGGTAGTTTCGTATTTATAGACGCGGGTCTGGGAACAGTGCGTATCTGACTTGGTTTCGGGTCGTTGGACGATGCAAGATGATCTGGATCGTTGCTTTGGGTTCGGCATGGACACTTACTAGCTGGACCGGATCCATTGGGTATTGGGCCACTTGTCTAGCGGATTGGGCCTCTTGGCCCAGTCCGGAGCACAGGCATAGTGAGGAGCTGGAATCAGATTGCTAAAGCTTGCATGAAAAATTGGGAGCTTAGAGCACACTAGGCATTGTTGTTGAAATAAGGGCATTAGAGTTACAGTTTCTGAAGTTGATTTGTTTGGATTGGAACTTAGAGACAGATACCTTGGAGTGATAGAAGCTATATGTCTTAAATTCAGAAGTTTATTAAAAAGGGAGATAAATTCAAGTTTTTGGGTGATTGCATGTGGGATTGGGAGATAGCATTTGCCATTAGAGAAGTGAAATCAAGTTTAGGAGCTTATGTTGTGCTTCGAAGTCTCAATTTCTTGTTTATTGTTGTTGCTTCTACGAATTCAAGGTGAGTTCTTCCACCTTAGGTTTTTATTTTGTTTGTGTTTGTGTTGATTTCAGAAATGGAGAATTATTGCATGCAAATTTTAAGCAAAAGAAATGATTAATGATTTGGAATTGACAATATGCTGAAATTCTGTTTGAATCTGTCTTGGTATAGGTTCGGTTTTTCGATGATTGTGAATTCTTTGTATATCCAAATTTTATAGGGTTTGTTTTGTTAGAAACTAGGCACGATTCTCTTCACTTTAGACACTAGTTTGACTGATTTTGGGTAAGTATAGCTGTATAAAATATCGTCACAAATTAGGTCAAAAATCTGGGACAGTTTCAGATATAGGTTCGGTATTTTGTGCATAACGTTTTCTATAGAACTTATTTTTGATTGGTTCCTGTCTCATTGTAAACTAAACTCATTTATCTTTAGTTTGAACTCAATTTCCCCGTCATTTGACTGAGTCTTAGTCTTTTAAGAGGTCACAAGTTGGGTCATAGCTGCTGCCCTGTTTTCTGAACACTGTAGGTTGTTTGTTTAAACTGTAATAAATGGCCCATAATTTTACAAAATAAAAATGTTATTCAGAAACTAGACATCCTAAGCTCTAAGTAGGAGGGTCGTTTGTTGAATTTCGTTACTGTTTGATGGGTTAAATAATTCCCCAAAGTATGTGTATGTTTCCTGAAAATTGCTATATAAACTGTTTGTGGTAAAATATGTATGTACTAATAATAGACCATGTTTAAGTCCATTTTCGCTTATTTTTCTGATGCAAAACAAGTAACGTAATGATAGGGTTTAGAGAAAAATCGAGTAGTTTTGTATCGTGTATGAACACTTAATGTCCGAGTTAAAAATAAAATACCATGGGGATGACGATCCCGAATTATAGCATACTAGGAGAGGGAAGTCATAAGTCCAAAACCTAGGCCTAACAAACAACTCGTTAATCAGATATTAGCGGGTGGGGTCATCGGGGGAACCGTGCAGTGGTTGCCTGGTGTTGTGCTAAGACAAGATAAATGTGTAACTGCTAGACTGGGTTACACGAGAATATTATAACTGCTGAACTTAGCTACAAGTAAAAGATACATAAAACATCAAGAGTGGAGTTGTGAGGGGTCTCGAAAGAACTCACTGAGATTATTATCTCACCTTATTTATGTGGTGTTTACAGATGTGCAGGGAAAGTAAACAGAGGAGTTGTAGCTGCTGCTTTGGGCTACAAGTATAAGAGGGATCTCTAATGATCATATTTATGTATAGTTTGCTTAGCTTTCCCCCAGCCATATTTATGTTAATCAAGCTATGATGTATATAAAAGAACGATATTGTCGGCTATGTTTATTGTCGGCTCTGTTTATATGGTTCCAATATCGTTCTTTTACCTTCGGGAACTAGAAGTGACGGCAATTTTCCCTTCAATTTATGTTGCGTCCTAAAACTCAAGTAGGTTTATAACTCTGATTTGTATAAATGGTTGATATTCTAATTTTTATGACGTCTAAAGATTGGGATGTTACATTTTGGTATCAGAGCAGTTCGACCTTGTCGGGCTTAATGACTTTACGGTCAATAGATTAGATAGATCGAGTCAACTACGGACTTAGACAAATATCGATCAAAACCTTTCAGTATATTGTGTGAGGCACTGAGCTGGATCCACTCAATATTTCATGCAACGTACTGAGAATGATGACAATTGGTTGCATCCGCCTCGAAAATGTCTGAAATCCTAAACCATAGGATTCATGGCCTTCTCGTTTCATCAGAGCACGCAACAGAAATAGAGGGCTATAGAGATATTCATGAGCAAAAAGATGGGCATCTGTGTTGCTTCGAGGAAGCTGTGGGCGACCATTCAATATTTGGAACCGATTCAACCATCGTGTTGCCGTGTAAATCGTTAGAGGTCACCAACAGAGTTATAAGTTGGGAAAGACATTCCGGTAAAAGGAAAGCTAGTATCTTAGATCTACTTAGGACTAGTGGGAACCGTGAAACTCAGATTGTTAGCCGACCAATCTCTCAGTTACTGAGATTGTGTCCAATAGTTACCTCTACCCTGTGACTCGAGTTAACACCAACTTATGTCTTAGCTCAGTGAAATTCTTTTG
Organism: Astragalus glycyphyllos; assembly: GCA_963573325.1. NCBI lineage: Eukaryota > Viridiplantae > Streptophyta > Magnoliopsida > Fabales > Fabaceae > Astragalus > Astragalus glycyphyllos. The sequence continues at coordinate 38,869,034 of OY754313.1, forward strand.
GATAGTTTTGATTCTAGATCATGTTAGATTTCCTCAAAAACACACTTCCCAATGTCATGAAACCGAACTGGTAAACTAAAATTGTATCTACAATTTTGACAAGTAGTACCGCCCCATGTTCATTAGACGTCAAGGTTCCTGGGTTGGGTTCCTTTTTAATAGGGACTAGTATAATTTTTTATGTCAATGGGAGTAAAAATATTACGACCCTCTGACTAGGGGTATGTCAGTTTCGTTCTTTAACTAACCATTGTTTAATAATTAGGTTGTTTTTAACTATTTGTTGAAGTCGTTACTAGCTACTCTCTCTCTCTCTCTCTGCGCGCAATAAGAATGGAGTTAGAGAATTGCAGGAGCATAAGTGAGGAATTAAAGAAAAATTAATGTAGAAAAGAGAAATTTGTTTTATTTTGCAAAATTGCCTTTTGACAAAAAAGTTTAAATATGCATACATTTAGGCCAGAAATTAAATATATAATAAACATGAAAACTATCTATTGCCGGTAAAAGAGGGGCATTCTCATGGTGGAAAAGTTTTCCTTGTTTCCTAGGATAAATGCCACCAAATTTGTTGGTGGACAACTTTTGACTACAATGGACAGCTCTTTTCAAATCAAGTAATGAGATTCAGGAATAAATTTTTCTTGGAGCAGATTTTTAGAACCTTGAGGACAAAGTTCAAGTGAACTCGTCGGTAATAATAGGAGTTATATTAGTGTATATATTAGGTTTTTAATGTTAACTAGTATTCCTACTCGTCGGTAATGATAGAAGTTTTAATGATAACATAGGAGTTATTATTGAAGTAGTTTAGTTAATTCAATTGCTATTGTTTGAGTTTTAATTCATTTGTAAATAGTGTGCTTAGTAGTTGATGAGGTGTTAGTTGATGTGGCATCCATTTAGGCTTTAGTCAAAGTCAAATATTGCTCTTTACTCTTACATATAAGTAGTTGTAATGTGAAAGTCAATGTAATGCAATAAAGTGATAGTTCTCAACTAGATTCTGTTGAGAACACAGTTACAGAATTCTAAACTTTCATTCATCTCTTCCTTTTATTCCCAACATTTGGTATCAGAGCTATACGATCCGGTGAAGAATCATGCATGGCGAACAACTCAATGGGGAACGGAAATCACTTTCCGGCGAATCTTCTGATCTTCAATGGCAAGAACTACAATCGATGGTGTGCACAGATGAAGGTAATCTTCCGTTACCAAGACGTGCTCGAGATTGTCCACGATGGTGTACTGGCGCAAGTAGTGAATGCGACCGAGGCACAGAGGACTGCAAATCGCGAGTTGCGGGAGAAAGATGGTAAGGGATTGTTCTTGATTCACCAGTGTGTACACTCGAATGTCATCGAGATGATCATTGACTATGATTTGGAGAAGAACACATGGGAGATACTCAGGAATGCGTATGGAGGTGTTGATAGGTCGAAGAAAGTACGATTGCAAAGTCTCAAGAAGCAATATGAATTGCTGAAGATGAAAGATCCAGAAACAATTGGTGAATTCATCACAAGGCTAGTTGCGTTAACCAATCAAATGAAAAGTAATGGTAAAATTGTGTCTGAATTGGATAAAATAGAAAATGTACTTAGATCTTTAAAACTAGAATTCGATTATGTTGTCACTGCCATAGAAGAATCTAGAAACCTAGAAGAAATGAAGTTAGAAGAACTTCAAGGTTCATTAGAAGCATAAGAGTTAAGAATTAGGTAGAGGAGTTCAAAGAAAGAAACTGAACAAGCTTCGCAAGCTCATGTTTCTAAAAAGAATTGGAAGGGAAAGAATGATAAGAAAGGAAAATGGAAAGGAAAAGAAAAGACTTCTGGTGAAAAAAATAGTGAGAAAGGTGCTAGTGATTTAGGTGACAAGATGAAAGCTGATAAAAGCTTAATTCAATGCTATAACTAGCAACAGTATGGACATTATAAAAGTCAATGCAAGAACAACAAAGTGCCTAGAAAAGATGCAGAAGCAAAGTATGCAAATGAAGATTCTGAATCTTATTCTGATGGTGTTATGTTAATGGCAAAATGTGAAACTACCTTGAACTACAAAGAGCATAAAAATATAAAGGTAGAAATGAGATGTGAAGGTTAAAGATATGCGAAAGTTGACCAAAGTCAAATGAAGGTTGACCAAAAAAAGTCAACGCAAAAAGTCAACTCAAATGGTTGACCAAGTCAACGCAACATTGACCAGAACTCAAAAGAGTTGTGTCCCCACATTTGTTATGAAGATCCAGAATTGTAAAGGTTGAAGATAAAGTTGAAGAACAAATTGAAGAACATAATATGAAGATCATATTCATCAAGCTTCTCAACGTGATAAACATGTTGGCTCTCATTTATTGAAAATTAGAGAGTAGTTACTGCTGAAATCTTGCAATAAATGAATGAGGAACGCCTTGATTATTCCTAGGTCAAACAAAATGTTTTTAAGGTATAAAGAATGTGAACCTTTGTGTACAGCTGTAAATCTGCTTTACAAGTACAAGCCAGCTAAGAGAAAGTCAGAACTCTGAAGATAAAGGACTGCGTCAGCTTGTGAAGGTTGAAAAGTTAGCAGAAGGTACAACTGTCAACTTGTGAAGCTTCAAAAGCTGTTAACTTTGGAACCGTTTATCTAGACAATCCTATGGACCATTGGACATCTCCAAACGACTATATTCAAGTTTCCAACGGCTATATTCAGATCAAATGACTATTTAAAGGAAGGAATTCGAAGTTACAAATCATGAGAGTGAATTGGAACCTACACAACTAAAGCTTCACAAAGTTCATCCATCCTACTCATCCCACACTCAAGTTACACAAATCTGGGATTTCCTTATAGAGTGTGTGTTAGCTTGTAAGCACTTAGTGGGTTATATTTTTGAGCTATTGTATATCCCAAACCCAAACCTTTGATTGTAAAAAGCTATCTAGTGAGCATTCTATCAAACTACCTAAAGAGAGGTGAGTGTTGGCGAGAATCTACTTGATAGAGGAACCCTTTAGGAAACTAGGGAGAGTTTTCTAGTAGGAAGAATAACTTCGTGTAGCTGTGTAAGAGAGCACGTTGCTTTTGTGTGTTGATCAAAAGCAAGTGGTGTTTTAAGTCTTTCGTGGTTGAGCAAAAGTAAGTGTAAGTGCTATTTGAAAGATAGTGGAAATACTCACTTGGGTAGTGGGAGAGGACGTAGCCATTGTTGGGTGAACATCTACAACTCTACTATCTCATTTACTTGCTTTCCATACTATATATCTATTTGCTTTATACTTGTGAATGTTTTAAAAACCTAGTGAAGGTTAATCCAATCAACCTTCACAAGACAGTTTTCCAAACTAATACTTAATCTTTTCATTATCAAAGTAGTTTGATTCAAACCTTTATCTTACCAGTTAAAGTTTACTTAATCCATGTTTATTATTCATCATTCATTCTATACATTGGCTGTTTGTTAGTGGAACTAACCTTTACCTTCTCAATCCCAAGTTTATCTTGAGAACATTTTGTTTGAGAAAATTTCAGGCACAAAGTTTTAAAAAGGGTACACAATTCAAACCCCCTTCTTGTGTAACTTAGTTACTTCAGTGGAAACACTGGTGATGCTTCCATCTCTGCAGCAAAGAGCCTAAGGAAAACAAGAAGGAAATTGCCTAAAAATGTTCTGTTGAAGGCTGATACAAATGAAAGTGATGAGAAATCAAATTCCTGGTATCTAGATATAGACTGCTCAAACCATATGTTCTGTCACAAGGAATGGTTTACTGAGCTGAAGCATATTAGGAAAAGAATCAGATTTGCAGACAACCGTTTTGACATAGCAGAAGGCATTGGCACAGCGAGAATTTGGAGTAAAGGAGGAAAGTGTTCATACATACAAGAGGTTTTCTATGTCCCAAACATGAGAAGCAATTTGCTTAGCCTTGGACAACTACTTGAAAAGGATTTTTCAGTGCAAATGGAGGATAGGCAGCTGAGATTGTTTGATAAGAACAGGAAGTTGGTTCTTAAGGCTCCTTTATCAAACAACAGGATCTTTACAATCAAGTTTCAAGTAATGGAATAGCAGTAGTGTCTATCAACAGTTGTTGAAAGCGAAAATTGGAAATGGCACAAGAGGTTTTGCCATTTGAACTTCAAAAGCCTGCACAAGCTAAAAGAAGAAGAAATGGTTCAGGGTCTTCCAAATATTAAGGCTCCAAATGAGATCTGTGAGAGATGCCATGAGTCTAAACAGCCAAGGAATTCTTTCAAGTCAGAAATTCCAAATAGATCAAAGAAGCAACTTGAGGTGATATTTTCCGATGTGTATGGCCCATTTGATGTTAAATCACTTGGAGGGAACAACTACTTTGTCACTTTCATTGATGAGTACACTAGAATGACTTGGGTGTACGTAATCAAGAAGAAAAGTGAAGTATTTGAAACCTTCAAAAATTTCAAGGTAATGATGGAAAAACAAGTGAGTGTGCAATCAAGCTACTCAAAACAGATGGGGGTGGGGAGTATACTTCACTTGAATTTGAAAGCTTCTATGTAAAAGAATGAATTGTGCATGAAATAACATCACCTTACACACCTCAACACAACCGAATTGCAGAGAGGAAGAATAGAACCATCTTAAACATGGTAAGAAGTATGATGAAAGAAAAGAAATTGCCTCATTTCCTATGGGGTGAATTAGTGGCTACTGCCGTGTATATCATAAACATGTGTCCTACCAAGAGTTTGATTGGAAAGAAACCATTAGAAAATTGGTTAAGAAAAAGACCAAGTGTGAAACATCTGAGAGTTATTGGCTCATTGTGCTTTAGGCATGTGCTTGAGCAAATGAGGAAGAAACAGGATGATAAAGCACAACAAATGGTGTTGGTTGGATATTATCTAACAGGTGCTTACAAACTCTATGATCCAACACTGAATAAGATCATCAAGAGCAGAGATGTTGTGATAGATGAATCAAAGGGTTGGAGTTGGAATGAGAATAATGAAGATAGTGCAAAAACAACAGCAGTGGTTGACTTTGATGTAATTCAAGAGGCTGATGAACAAAATGAACACCTACAGCCACTGAAATAGAGGTGCCTGCTGCAGTAGCAACACTGAGAAGATCTCAGAGAGACAGGCAAAGATTAGTGTGGCTTGAGGGCTATGATCTATTTCCTGATTCTACAATCACTTCAGATGGTGATTTGATGCACTTTGCTTTAATGGTAGAGGCTGAACCTGTGAGTTTGGAGCTGGCATTAGAGAATTGTAAATGGAAGGAAGCCGTGTTAGAAGAACTGAGATCAATTGAGAAAAGTAGTACATGGGAATTGGTTGAACTACCAAAGCAAAAGAAACCCATAAATGTAAAATGGGTTTACAAAACCAAAATCAAGTCATATGGTGAAGTGCCTAAGTATAAAGCCAGATTGGTAGCAAGAGGTTTCTTGCAGAAACCTGGTTCGGATTTCAATGAGATCTTTGCTCCAGTGGCAAGAATTGAAACAATAAGATTGGTAGCTGCTTTGGTAAGTAAAAGGGGTTGGTCTATACATCAACTTGATGTAAAATCAGCATTCCTCAATGGACCATTGGAGGAGGAGGTATATGTTTGTCAACCACCTCGTTTTGAGCTCAAAGGACAAGAAGATAAAGTACTCAAGCTCAAAAAGGCACTCTATGGGCTTAAGCAAGCCCCTAGGGCATGGAATCAAAGAATATATGCTTTTCTCTTGTAGCAGAAATTTGAAAAATGCACCTCTGAACATGGTGTGTATGTGCAGAGACTGAACAATGATGACTTGTTGCTGCTATGCTTGTATGTAGATGATCTGTTGATCACAGGCAGCAATCAAGCATATATAAATAAGTTCAAGAAGGGATTAATGACAGAGTTTGAGATGTTAGACATGTGTCAATTATCCTATTTCCTTTGAATTGGATTTGTGAGAGCTAACAGTGGGTTTTCATGCATCAGAAGAAGTATTCTGATGATGTTCTAAAGAGATTCAACAAGGCTAATTGTAAGCCAGCTAGAACTCTAGTAGAGGCAGGGATTAAACTTGAAAGAGATGGAGATGAAGATGAAGATGAGGTAGATGCTACTCTCTACAAACAAATTGTAGGATCTCTTAAATACCTATGCAACACTAGAACATATATTACATTTGGTGTGGGGTTATTAAGTAGATTCATGGAAAAACCTAAAATTTCTCATATGATTGCTGCTAAGAGGATACTCAGATGCATCAAAGGGACACAGGACTGTGGAATTCTGTTTGCTAGTGTGAATGATCTGGCAGAAGCTGAAGTATATGGCTATACTGATTCTAACTGGAGTGGTGATAAAAATGACAGAAAGAGTACAAGTGGATACATTTTCATGTATGGAAAGGCACCAATCTCACGGTGTTAAAAGAAACAAAGTATTGTAGCTCTGTCCTCTTATGAGGCAGAGTAAGTAGCTGCATCATTTGCAACATGCCAGGCATCTTGGCTCAGTATGCTGTTTGTTGAAATGGGTATTGAAACTGATACAGTGATGAAATTGTTGATAGACAACAAGTCTGCTATAGACTTGGCAAAGAATCCAGTAGCTCATGGAAGATCTAAGCATATAGAAACTAAGTATCACTATCTACGTGATCAATTTAATAATGGAAAGCTGAAACTAGTTTACTGAAGGACACAAATTCAACTTGCTGATATACTTATAAAGCCTCTCAAGAAAGCTAGCTTTGAAGAACTTAGGGCATTGCTTGGAATGAACACTCTTAGAAATGTGAATTAAGGGGGTGTATTGAAGTAGTTTAGTTAATTCAATTGCTATTGTTTGAGTTTTAATTCATTGGCTTAAATGCACTTTTGGTCCCCCTATTTTACTCATTGTGCAATTTTGATTCCCCTATTTTATTTTGGGCAATTTGGGTCCCCCTGTTTTACAAGATCGTGCAATGTTGACCAAATTGGATTTTCAAACTCTAAGATGATGATGTGTCAATATTTTAATTGACATGGCAATTGACTAAGCTTTATAGGCATGTCACTCCATTTCATTAATAAAATTTTTTTACTGTAGTTTTATATTTTATAAAATGTTATTTAAAATAACTAAATAATTTTTATAAGGCTTAATTAATTAAGTAATTAAATTTTATATTTTACAACGCCACGAATTTTTTTTCTTTCTTCCAAGAAATCCAAACTTTCCACGGTTAATCCATGATGTATTTAAATAGGAATTATCCCACAACAAATGCAAAGTAATTAAATTTTATTTTTGTTCATTGATTGTTGGATGTTATTGTTTTTTAAATAGTTGGTAAAAGATCTTATAAACTCTAAGGTTTAGTACAAGTGGTTAATACACTTCATTTAAAGCGATCGACTCAACAAGTACCCGTGTGATTCCTATTGATGGAACAATTTGCGACTAGGCTTTGAATTCCGTACTAGTGAGGGCCTTTTTCCTAGGTCGAAGACCTCTAGACCAGTCAAGCCGAGGCTGCGGTCCCACTGTGATCGTCAAATGTTCAGTACTTTGCCTTAGGATCTGGATCCCAGATGAGTAGTTTGGTAGGTAGAGTCTTCAGTCGGGTAGATGTTCTTAGAGTCGTCTTCTCCCGAGGATGAAGTCGGTGGGGTTGGTACCTGATATCAGTGGCTGATGTTGTATTTATAGACGCGGAGAGGGGTCTCTAGGAGCCTTGACCGAGTCTAGACCGTTGGATCGGACCGCGTCAATCTCGATCATTGATCTTGATCCTGCCTTTGGTGGTGGTTATTAGGCCGGATCCAGTATTGGATTGGGTCGTTCTCAATCTCGACCAAGTGTTGTGTGAAAACAATATGTGCAAGTATACATAGTCGCAACAAGTAATAAAGAGTAAGTAGAGATTGTTCCCATGAGGATTGTTGAGTTCTTTTGTATATTTAATTAGCAAGTAAGCTAATGAGTAAAAGCAAAGTAAAATAACAAGTTGTAGAACCCAATTTTATCAACAAACAGTAAGTAAAATAAAGGATCAGTAGAAATACAGAAATAGAGTAAGCTGGAATGCTTTTCACTATGCAATGTCCTCATAACAGTCTAATGCAATATCTAATGCTGCAGCACTGGGTGCTGAAGCATATAGTATGTCCTTTTCAGTCACTTTTCTATAGGGCTTCTTTACAAGCACTTATGTCTAAGCTCTAAATAGATTCACCCTTGGCTATTACACACCCACGGTATTCACCCTATGAAATTTACCCTCCTCTGTCTAGGTTTTAAGCAAGGATTATCAAAGTGTCCTTTAATAACCACTATCCATATTATCCTTTGAGATCAATTTATAAACCATGTCTGAATCTATAAATGGTACTTATATTTAGGTGATCAAGTCTTAAATAAGTTTGGAAATAGTATCACACAAAGGATAAAAATGCTAAACATCAAATACATGCATTAAACACACTAAGACTTCATTACATAGATCAAAACATCCCAACTAAGAGTATTTAGCTCATGATGAGCAAACAACACAAGAAATACAACTCAAACATAATGCTAAAGCCATAATACCGAAAATACAAAGAAGAAATCTACTAAAAAGAGGTCGACTGAAGATTGGCTCCAAGAACAGTAGCATGGAGGTTCAGATCAGCTCCAAAATCCACGAAAATCTTCAAGTAAGTTAGTTTGTGTATTGCTGCAGCATCAATCCCAGCATCAGAATTTCTACTTTGCTATTTAAACATAATGCTAAAGCCATAATACCGAAAATACAAAGAAGAAATCTACTAAAAAGAGGTCGACTAAAGATTGGCTCCAAGAACAGTAGCATGGAGGTTCAAATCAGCTCCCAAATCCACGAAAATCTTCAAGTAAGTTAGTTCGTGTATTGCTGCAGCATCAATCCCAGCATCAGAATTTCTACTTTGGTATTTAAAGGTAGCTTGGTACAAAAATGGAGGAAAAGCTATGTCTAAACTTTTCCTCCTCTGAACTAGCCTCTCAAATGATGAAGATGAGCCCTCTTTTATAGTGCTCGGGTTAGTATTCCAAGGAGAATACCCTAAAGAGGCTCTTTTTGTCATTATGTGTGCCTAGGAGTACAAGTGATCACATAGATGAAATATTCTTGACATAATAGTACCCATTCCCTGCTACAGGACGTGTCTGTCCTTTCTGACAGCTAGTAGGCGCTGAAATCTGCGTGACAACGTTTTCTCTCTCATCTGTCGCGGGAATGCAATGCTGCGACACCTGATTCTGCAGCAATGAAATACACACATAAAAGCACAAAATGGAGCACCAAAGTGTCAAATGACTCCAAACCAGAATCAAATCTTCTTTTACACTAAACAACATATTTTAACTAATTAAACACAATATTACTTTAGAGCTCACAACAATTTAAGCTAAGAAAACATAAATAACTCTTATAAAATTACTTTAGAGTATTTTTTTTGGTTGAGACTAAGGTATCCACCGCCGAACGCAAGGACTAATCCCCTTGCTGAATTGAAGGCACCTCGAAGGGTGGGAGAGCTGGCTCAAGGATTTAAAGCTGTTCCATACCCAAGACGAGAACCCTCTACACTTGGTTAAGGCAGAATGAGCCTCAATCGCGCAACCAAGGTTAAAGATCTTATAGTATTGTTTTGTAATAAAATTATAAAACTAATGAATGTGCGTTAACATTTCCCATCTCATGCTTAAATCTTGACAACCCTACAAAACAATTCGTTACAAATGGCAGGTGCCGGATTAATACTAATCAATTACCGCTAATTAATTTAAGGATTTAATCAAAAGGTTAAAAATCAAAACCCAAAATCGATCATGCATTCATTATGTTTCCTCTAATTGTAACCTTAATAGATGAAGGGATAGAATAGAACAATAGATTATTTCTTCATCTTTTTCTTTGGTTTCTCTATTATGCATTTCCTTCCTCCTCCTTGTCATTGTTTTTTAATGGTTAGTGTTTTCCATTGTTGATAAACATTATAAAATCAAGAATTAAGAAAGAAAGAAAGAAAGAAAGAGGGAAACAAAAAGATGAGAGAGATAATAAGTATTCATATTGGACAAGCTGGAATTCAGGTTGGTAATTCATGTTGGGAGCTATATTGTCTTGAACATGGAATTCAACCCGATGGGACGATGCCCAGGTTTATTCTATTATCTTTTTCTATATATTTGACTATGTTTCCATACATACATTTGCATGTTCTATTGATTAAATCTTATATAGATCACGTGGAACCTTTTTTTTTGTTTGTTTTAAGAAATTAGTTTAAATCATGTCACCTTCCCTTAAAACTCTATCTCATGTTCTCATTGATTAGATGAAATCAATGTTCTAATTAAATTGTAGTTGTGGTTACACACGATTAATGATATTGCAAAAAATCGCAAACAAATGTGGTTGATACAACTGCAATTGTGATCACGATATAGTCAGAGATGTACAAGATTCTTGACGTTGCGGCCGCAGTCAAGTCACAATTTTTCGTCTAAAATCTTGCTTGGAAACTTATTGGAGAACTTTGGATTTCTCTTGTTCCTTTGGGTGTTTTTATGATTATGTTCAGAATTCTTATTCATTGTTCCATATATTATTGATCAACCCAATGTTATGGCTTGTGTGCATGAACATTGCAATGAATCATTGTAGAATCGATCAAACTTTTTTATTTATTTTTAGCTTTGAACATAAGAAATCTTCATTTAATCTAAATTTCAACATAGTGGGTTGGTTCTTGGAAAATCTTACTTTTATGGCTCTCTTTATGTTTGAGTTTCCAATGAGCTAATAACCACTCCATTTCTGCCATGCCCCTAATTTCTGTTATCACGTTAATCCCTATTTGGAAAAACAGTTTAATTAAGTGCTTATAGTATAAACACTTATCATATAAATAATTATGCATAAATTACGTCTCTAATAAAAGATACAATAAAGTCAAATTGTTTTTACGATCTATAAATAGTTTTCATAAGCTATTTTAAAGAGCTTAAGAAAATTAAGCTGAAAACCGTTTATGGACGTGACATAAACTGTTTCCATATACTGATTTATTTCATCTGGTTGCAGTGATGCATCAAATGGTTCAGGACATGATGATGCATTCAGCACATTCTTTAGTGAAATTGGAACTGGCCAATATGTTCCAAGGGCATTATTTGTTGATCTAGAGCCTACTGTTATTGATGAAATTAGAATTGGTCCTTATAGACAACTCTTTCATCCTGAACAATTAATTTCTGGTAAAGAAGATGCTGCTAATAATTTTGCAAGGGGACACTACACAGGTCAGTCAATTTCTCTACTATGCCAAAGTGAGGGACTAAATTGATATATTGTAAATATTAGCGATCAAATTGACCTCTTGTAAAATTTCAGGGACTAAATTGGCTAACATTTGGGATATGAAATTTCACAAAAGTTCAAATTAGTCCTTGACATATACAATATATCAATCTAGTCCCTCACTGACTTTTACAAAAGTTTTTCAATTTAACCCCTTCGTTATACCAATTTAGTCTCTCTATTTTACAAAAAGGGACTAAACTGAAACATTTTTGTTAAAGTCAAAGACTAAGTTGATATATTGTAAATGCCAGGGATCAAATTGAAAATTTGGTACATTTTATCAAACTGTGACACTTATTTGTTGTGTATATATGTTGTTGCAGTTGGGAAACAAGTTGAAGAAGTATGTCTTGATAGGATCAGAAAGATAGCTGATAATTGCACTGGCTTGCAAGGTTTCGTGGTTTTCAATGCTGTTGGTGGTGGCACTGGTTCTGGTTTAGGATCTTTACTTCTAGAGAGATTGTCTGTAGATTATGGAAAGAAGTCAAAACTTGGCTTCATCATTTATCCTTCTCCTCAGGTATTTGCTTAAAAACCTTAGGAAATGAGATTAAAATTAAGATTAACCATTCAAAAGGCATGACACTTTTAGGGACATATTTGTTTCATTTGGCGATTAGTTTGATCGACATTTTGAAATTTTGAGGATCAAATTGGTAATTTTCATTTCTCAACGACTAAATATGTCTCCGATCAAATTGGTCCTTGTTTGACATGTATCGTGTTGGACAAAGACACCGACACCAGACTTCAACTACTTGTATTTTTCAAGTTAAAATCAGTGTTTATGTATCTGTATTCGTGTCATGTTCCGTGTCCGTGTCTGTGCTTCATGGGTTTTATTTCTTTCTTTAGTTTAGTTTTGTTATATATTCTAAAATATGATGTAATGTGTTCATATTTGTGGTTTCCTTAATTCATGTTATACTGTACTTTTCTTAATAACTATTCATACATATGTATTATGATGCAAGATTGTTGAGGTGGAATTAATGTCCTTATATTATGAACATGTAGGTGTCTACAGCGGTTGTTGAACCATACAACACAATACTTTCAAATCACTCACACATTGAGCATAGTGATGTAGTTGTTCTTTTGGACAATGAAGCAATATATGATATCTGCAGAAGATCATTAGATATAGAAAGACCAACATACACCAACTTGAATCGTTTAATATCACAAATCATCTCTTCATTAACAACTTCATTGAGATTTGATGGTGCAATAAATGTTGACATTTCTGAATTTCAAACTAACCTTGTTCCGTATCCTCGAATTCATTTCATGCTTTCGTCTTATGCTCCTGTTGTTTCCTCTGTCAAAGCTTATCATGAACAATTATCAGTTCCTGAGATTACAAGAGCTGTTTTTGAACCTTCAAGTATGATGGTTAAATGTGATCCTAGACATGGCAAGTATATGGCTTGTTGTTTGATGTATCGTGGTGACGTTTCGCCTAAAGATGTTAATCTTGCTGTTTCGAATATCAAGACGAAGCGAACCGTTCAGTTTGTTGATTGGTAATTTTATTCTCTTTAAAGCATTTCATCAGATTCAATTTAGATCACTTGATCCTTTCCTATATAGTTTATATTTTCAATTTTCTAGGACATTCTAATCATGTTTGAGGAATCCTATTCTATTCTTAGGGCACATATCTTTACTAAATTCATTAGCTATGCAAGTGTTAACAAAGTTTACACATGCATCCAATCCAATCGTATTTTACAAATTTGTTGTCATATTTGTTCATGTGACATGATAGTTAAATATGATTGAATATCTATGTAAGATATATCTTTACACTGTCAGTACATGGTTATTAAACTCGTGTTTAAGAGTTTCGTTCCTTTTATCACGAAAATTTGACTAAATGATTTTGGAGACATAATTTTAGGTGTCCTACTGGATTCAAGTGTGGAATAAACTACCAGGCACCAACAGTGGTACCAGGAGGTGATCTAGCCAAGGTGCAGCGCGCGGTTTGTATGATAAGCAACAATACAGCTGTGTCAGAGGTTTTCTCGCGCATTGACCACAAGTTTGACCTAATGTATGCTAAGAGGGCATTTGTGCATTGGTATGTGAGTGAAGGAATGGAAGAAGGTGAATTCTCAGAAGCTAGGGAGGATCTTGCTGCTCTTGAAAAGGACTATGAAGAGGTTGGTGAAGATGGTGCAGATGAAGAAGTAGATGATTATTAAATGTCATTCCTTCAACACAAACCAACTATACCTTTATTCCTTAATGGTGGAATATTTGTCCTTGTCCATTGTTTTTATGCATCTTTGTTGTATGATGTGTCAGTTTTTATGATTAATTGTTTCAAATTGAAGTGTTCAGAGAGTAATTGTTTAATTTATGTACAATGGCAATGTGCTCGTTATTTTGAAGCAATTGCTTGTATTTTTTTATAAATATATGGTTAGGAACTTACACGGCATCAAGTAGTTCTTTGGTTGGATGAGATGATAGGGGTTTCTTCCAGCTTAATAAGAGTTATTTGAATTCGAATTTGAGTCTGGAAATACAACATTGTTAATATTCTTGAACAAGAGATTAGTCGCCTCTGCAGTTATATCTGAATTAAGAGATTAGTCTTCCGAGTTGAGTTCACGCAGGGATGTTCGATCTATAGCAAAAACGAATATTTATTTCTTTGTTTTTTTAATTATAGTTCTTATAACATTGGATAATAACACTTAAAATTGGTGTTTTAAACTTAATAAACAATTATCTTAAGTGTACCAAAAATGTTCTAGTTGGGCGATGTATTATGCAGAACATCTACACAAAGAGTTTAAATTGTTTTGCACTGTAGGTGTAAAAAAAAATTCTACTAACAATGGAACATAAATCACGATATAAATAAATTTCAATATAGTTGAGAGAAGACTCAACAATTTTAATTACATGACAAATTGTGATTGGTTAACAATGTAAATAATCATTACGTTGATGGCGTATATAAACTAAATCATTGACTCATTGAACGAATTTCTTTCTACAAATTGTAAATAATCATTACATTAAGTTTTTTGGGACATTTTCAGTTAGATTTTTGCAATGACGTAGCTAAAGAGATAAAAGAACAACAACAACAACAACTCCATTAGTTCAAGTCTATTAGTACATTATTAGCCCAAATATGGTGGTATTTGTTAATTTGGTGATTTTGGTCTCTCTATTTTTAGTTTGGCAATTTTTATCCTCATACCCTTTAATTGAACTTTTAGTTCCTTAAAAACATGGATAATTTGCAGTTTGATCTCCAAATATCCTGGATTTTTGAAATATGAGGGAACAAAATTGCACAATCCACGATTCTTGAGGACGAACATTGTAATGAAAAAATTACAAGGACCAAAATTGTCAAATGGGGAGAGAAAAATTGTGAAAAGTAAAATAGAAGTACCAAAATTGTATAAAATTTTATATTTAGCTCCCGCATAAAATTTATGCTAGCTCCGCCACTGGAATTTTGTATCAAATAAACTAAGTGAAGACTTATTTGATAAGCTACGCATTAGAGCTTAGTTCTGTTTTCTTTGTCTCTATGTCTTTTCTTTTCATTGTAATAAAAAAAATGCCTACATTTGGTTTAATTGTCAATTTGCATATTTTTAGATGGCCCAATAGCCAAAAGAATGATATATTCCTAAGAACCGAGTATGATCATTGGCCTATATCTAGTTTTAGTATTGCTTCAAAGTGCATCAATTATTGGTGAGAATTTGGTTGTTGTTAGGAATAGGCTGGGCCGAGTTAGACTTTATTTAACCTGGGTCTGGCCTGCATTGAAAGTGCTAGGCCTAAGCCTGACCTGTGGCCTATCATAGGCCCAACTTTTAGGCTTGACCTGGCATTTACGAAAGTCTGGCAAGGCCTGATAGCTTGTTTAGAAGCCTATTTCACAACTTGTTTTTTACAAAAACTTCTGGTCTTTGTTTTTTTATGTTTTTTTAATTTGTTTGTTGAAAAGTCGTTTCTCACCATACTGAATTCTTAACTAGTCTCGACCAAAAATTCTTAAAAAAATTATTTAATTAAATTTAACTTTAATATAATAGGTTAATTTTATACCAATGCCATTGGTCCGTGACTTAATCTAGTCTGAGACACTTGGTTGACTCGGTGCTCTTGAGTTCGATTCATGTAGTGGATAAACTCGGTGTTGCCCAATGCGAAATTTGATCCTACGCACGACCGGAGATTAGTCATTCGTCATTGGGACACTCCGCGGGAAGCCGAATGGTTCAAACAAAAAATAATTTTAAATAAATTAACAAATAATCTATAAATTTGATAAATAATTGTGTTATTTGTTTAAAAAAATTAACTAATTGATGCAATTAGTTGTCTAATTTAGAGAGAAAACTAAATTAAAATAAGCAAATGATATATTTTGAACTCAAATAACTGCATTTTATTAATAATTAGAAAATACGAAGTACTAACTCATAACATACATGGTCACCAACTCGCCCGGTTACTGTGGAAAGCCAAGAGCCACATCCCCACCGTCACTCCTTTTTTTTGCACGCCAACGCGCCAAGAAATTCCAACCTTCCAGGCCAGTCCTCGAACACTAGCGAGGCCGGTGTTGGTTCATCAACCTGTCATTAAGACGAACAACCACCCACCACTGCTCGTAATGACAAACGAGTCCAACTCAACACCATCCATGTCCATGTCGTAATCGCCGATGACTATGATGTGAGACTAGGTGCCATTTAAGAGTATAAAACTTTGCATGTTACCTTAAGTGTACATCTATTGTAACCGCCAATACTAATTTAACCTTCAGATTTAGTCTACATTACATTAAATAATGACTTAATTTTAATTAAGTCATTAAAATTAGATATAATTAATTAATAAACTATTTACAATAATTATAAATTAATTTATTTTTTCCAAATTAAATTAATTACATTTTAAACAAATTAAACTGAACTATATTTCTAATTTATTTTTATTTGTGTTTTTTAAATTTTAAAATTGAATTTCGTTTTGAAAAATATATCATTTTAATTTAGTTTTCTCTCAAAGTATATTTTAAAAAATATATTAACTTTTAAAATTGAGTTCAAAATATATCATTTGCTTATTTTAATTTAGTTTTCTCTCTAAATTAGACAACTAATTGCGTCAATTAGTTAACTTTTTCTAACAAATAACACAATTATTTATCAAATGTATAGATTATTTTTTAATTTATCTAAAATTACTATTTTTTGTTCGAACCATTCGGCTACCCATGAAGTGTCCCAATGACGAATGACTAATCTCCAGTTGTGCTTAGGATCAAATTTCGCATCTATCAACACTGAGTTTATCCACTGCATGAATCGAACTCATGAGCACCGAATCAACCAAGTGTCTCGCAGTGGATTAAGTCACAGATCAATAGCGTTGGTATAAAATTAATCTATTATATTAAAGTTAAATTTAATTAAATGATTTTTTTAATTTAATGCAATGAAATTCGTTTTAAAAAAAAATTAAAAAAAAAAAAACTAGTTAAGAATTTGGTAAGGTGAGAAACGACTTTTCAACAAACAAGTGAAAAAAACATAGAAAAACATAGACTAGAAGTCGGCTCCTCGTGGAGCGACTACTCAACATAAAGTGAAACAATAATGCTATCTTGACCAATATATTTGACCAATATACAGACCGTACTCTCTACATATCCGTATGATTCACTTGTAAATTGGTTTTTATATATTAATATTAATAATTAGTTTTACTAGCCGCCTGACCCGTGCTACGCACGGGGTTGACTAATTTTTAATTAGCAAAATTAAAGTAAAATCGGAAGGAGAAAACCTCTTTAATAAACCAATCATTCAAGACAACAGTTTTCTGTCCACTGCAGGAATCAAACTCGGGAGCACTAAGTCGACCCCGTGTCCTAGGGTAGCTTATGCCAGTGGACCAATGATGTTGGTTTGTAAAATATATAGTCAAATAATTGTGGATTGAAATTAAATTATAGCTATAAAGTAAATAAAAAGATTATAAAATTTAAAAATAATATTGACTAAAAACGTTGAAATTAAACATCCATAGATAATGGGAAGAAAATGTCTAAAACTTTTAATAACATAATCCATATTTATCAAATATAAATATAAAAACTTAGCTCATAATAAGAAAGAAAAGAAGACAACACAAATAGAAAGTGAAACACGTGGGTATCAAGCATGGTTGTATGAAAACTCATGACAAAATAAGAGCAGTTATACAAAGTTGAAAGAAGATGGTGGAGGTTGTATTATAAATGTGGCTGAAGTTCCCGTTGAAAAAAGATAAAAATTTAAACACCAGTTAAAGTATGTTTTCAATACCGTTTGATGCGAAATGACAAAAATAAAGAAGACAACACAAATAGAAAGTGAAACACGTGGGTATCGTGCAGGGTTAGATGAAAACCACCAATAAAATAGAATCACCTATAGAAAGTTGAAAGAGGGCGATGCGGGGATCTATTGTAAACGTGGCCGAAATTCCCGTAAATAAAAAATTAAATTAAAAAACTATAAATTAAATAAAAATACTATAAAATTAAAAATAAACATTAACAAAAACAATGAAATTCAACATCCATAGATAATAAGAAAAAAAAACGTAAAGAATATTAATAACAACAAATACATTGAAATTGAACATCGATAGACAATTAGAAGAAAAAGTTTAAAAAACTTTAATAACGTTATCTATATTTATCAAATATAAATATAAAAACTTAACACATAATTAAAGAGAAAATAAGACAACATAATTAGAAAGTGAAACACGTACGTATAGGTATCATGTAGAGTTTGATTTAAAACCACCAATAAAATAGAAGCACATATACAAAGTTGAAACTATTTTTGAAGAAAGAAATTCGCCTATTTGAATAAAATAGAAGCACATAGAAACACTATTTAGTATCGCACTACATATTTTGTCACAAATTTATTCCACCAAACGGGTTTTTGAGGAATGAGCTTTGTGTATCCGAACATGTAAAAAAATTTAAATCTTAAAGTACCTCAACAAATTGTTTGACATCACATTTTACGTATTTTGTCACGTATTTTTTTTTTCGTCAAACAGGTTGTTGAGGAACAAACTTCACGTATCTGAACATATAAAATTTGTTGTGGACCCTAAAGTACCCCAAAATTCAATGTTGGCATCACACTTTACCTATTTTGTCACAAAGCTATTATTTTTTTTTTATGAAACCAGTTATTGATGAAAAAACTTTGGGTGTTTGAACAACTAATTTTTTTCTGAATCCTAAAGTACCTAAAAATACACTACTTAATATCATACTTTATATATTTTGTAAAAAAATAACATTTTTTCACCATCAAGTACACCAAAACATACTGTTTAGCATTCCACTTTACGTATTTTGTCATGAAACTAAATCTTTTTTCACCGATCGATTATTGAAAAACAAAGTTTGCAGATTTAAATATCTAAAATTTTTCGAGACCGTAGAGTACCCGTTAGAATATAAAAGAGAGATAAAATTTAAAAACATAAAATATTAAAAAAAACAAAAAACTGAAATAAAAAAAAAATGCGGGAGTTCCCGCGCGGCATTGACAAGCCGCTTACATTAAAGAGATATTAAAATAATAAAAAAGAATAAAACCAAAATAGTTGTCCACTCTCTCACCTCCATCTTTGTTAACCCGAAGACAGACCATCTCCACCCTCTCCATTCACTTTCTCCGTCGAACTCCGCCACCGCCTCTGCCCTTCTCCACCGTTTTACTGTGTTCAAGTGCGACAAAGATACCCCTTCTTTCTCTCTCAACTGTGGCGCGTTTCTCTGCTCCGTCCATCTCCAAAAAGACCTCCCCCGTTTTCCGCCATTTCGCCGCCGTATCTCACCGGTTTTGCACCTGTTCTCAGCCGCCAGGTTTCTGTACTCAGGTAATTGATATTTTTTTTACTTAGTTTGTGCCTATTTGAGTGATTGTAGAAAACCTAAATGTCCCAAATTGTTTTTCAAAACTCTGTTACAACTTTGTTGATCATGTAATGTGAAACTCAAAACAATTCTATTGCACTACCTCTTTCTTTATTTTGTTCACCATTCAGAAATCAACTTGTGTGGCTAAGGTTTTTGTTCGTTTCCATAGAAATTTCCTTATTTAGTTTATTATGAAGGTTATTTGATACTGAAGGTTAATTATTAAAATTTGAAAGACTCAATTAAGTGCGAAGAATAAGATAATAAGCAATCAATCATTAATTAAGTGTTATATAAGATTATTGTTCTTCTTGGAAATATTTTTGAGAGGCTGAAGAAATTCACCTTCACCCGTGAAACCTCCCTTGATATTACTATTAAATTTTGCAGCTGATCAGTACCTTGAGGTCGGCTTTAGAGCTGGTCAAGGGACTGGTCCTTTGATGTTGTAGAAAAGAGGTCGGCCTAGTACTGTTGAGCTCCTGCCTGGTGTGCGCGGGGGTGGGGGGGTACCTGCAAGGACACTCCGACGCTCAAGTCAGCTAGGTCGAGCTACTAGATATCGAGTAATAATCAGAATAGATTGTGTACCTGGCTTCTTGGTGCATGGTTCTATATATAGAGACTAAGAGTTCGTCAGAGCCGTCGGATTCGAGTGGAGTGATCAAGATCGTTGATTCTGGAGGACCATAGGTCTATTGGGTTGATCCGCTAATGGATTGGGCCTGACGACTGGCCCAGTCCAGAACAGTTGCCCCCAAGCTAAGGTCGATCACCGAGCGGGCGTAGGCTTGATGTGCTGTCTTGATAGTCGTGCCCCCAGTTATCACTTAGTAAATTGTCGGTTGTTCGATATAACAAAGTGGGGGGTGTGCTTAGTGCGTTTTATCGGACCTATTATCGCTTCAAGTGTTTCTAACACCTCGGGCTTATAGGTATACATTTATAAAGGTGTTTTCCCTTCGAACTCTCTCGCGCTCGGGCGATAAGGATTCACAGACGTCTAGCTTTTTCTTTCACAAACGACACGCATACAGAGATAGTCTTTTTCAGTTCTGAAGCAAGTTTCTTGTATCTGAGCAAAAGATAACGATGAGCTGAATGAAGGGAAATGACCAGCAATTAACATAGACATAGTCTCCAGTCCTCCATAGGCAGCAACGGTGGTTGCCGGCGACGGAAACGTACTTCTTTTTAACGTTGGTTGCCGGCGACGGAAATGCTTGGGTCTGGATGTAACCGGAGGTGAGGGGTTTCGCCGTGAAACGTGTAACGGAGCTGAAGGTAACGGAGGTGAGGGAGAGTTGAGCCAACGATGGTTGCCGGCGATGACGGAAATGGTTGGGTCTGGATGTAACCGGAGCACAGGGGTTTCGCCGTCAAACGTGTAACGGAGCTGAGGGTAACGGAGCTGAGGGAGAGTTGAACTGAGGGTAACGGAGTTGAGCTGAGGGTTGAGTTGAGAGTTGAGCTGAGAGTTGAGAGAGAAGAAAGGGAGCCATTGTCGCAAGAGAGAAGAAGAAGCTGAGGGTTTTGGTTTTACTGTTTTTAATTGTTTTAATATAAAACTAATTATTATATTATTAATATAAAACCAATTTTAAAGGCATTCATACGGTACCGTATCCAGGACCGAATATTTATCAAATTAATTTGTCAATTAATTGGTCACCATAGCATTATTGAAAGTGAAATGTGTGCTATTCTGGTAATTAAAAAAAAGTAGTGCTATAACGGAACTAAAATGTATAAAGAGGGCTAGGACCGTTTTTCTGCCTATTTTTGCATCAGTCGCTTTGATTTTATAACCTTTTGCCATATGACAAAAGAGAGAAGAACGACGTGATGAATTTTTTTCAAAAACCGAGAAAAATACAATTTTTTTTTTGTTTTCTTAAAACATTAGGGTGGTGGTGCCTATATTGATCGATCCTTAGGTGAAGGATTATACTTGCTAAAAGTTTTGGTCTTTCAAGACTTTGATATAATAAAGGTTGTTATAAATACTTGACTGATGGGAAGCACGGGAGTACAGATGGGATAGTCTTTGGTTGTAAGAATTGAGACTAATGAAAACTGATTGGATGGTGAAAATTTCAAACAACTATGGTGAAGCTTATATTTGTACTGATGCATTACCAATTTTCGGTTGTAAGGGAACATAATTAATGAAAAGCTAAGCCATTAGTCATGGACTCTGTTCCCATCCGGACCGGTCGGAATATACATTCGCTCGGTTCCTAAGGGACCTCCCCTGACCGATCAGAGGAAAATATCCCTAATTTCCTTTCAATTTATCTGTAACGGTCATTTTGATCATTAATTGTAATTAATTATCATTTATACACCCTGTAACATAAACTGATCTTAACAGACTCGTAGCTGATGTTATTGAAGTTTTTACTTATCCTCATGTTGTTTCTGTTTGAATCTTTATTGGACCTTGATGACCCTCTTTATTACAAAAAAAACAACTTGGTGCAATAAGAAAGTTTAAGAGAGTGAAACCCAAACAACTTGGTATTCGAATTTCAAAACATACTAGCTTATTATTTTAGTTTTATAATTAAATTTAAGTAAAGCAATATGAAACTTGAACGCATTCATAGTTTTTTTCTTATCAAAATGGAAATTCAAAATGGTAAATCAATATATATGATTATTATTTTAAAAGAAAACTTATATAACTTCATTGTTTTTTATTTCTAGTGATAAGTTACACATTAAGAGTATTATTCTCTACTATAATAGCCTTTGAATTCCAAGGAAAGCATTGTGGAGGACGATTCACATAAGGCTTACATGGTCCTGATTCATATATTTCATAAACACATTTCCTCTTACAAGCCTGCTCATCTCTTTCTTGAACATAAACATCATAATAGTGATCATGAGAATCACCAACCCATTTAAATAAACACCAATAATCAACTATTACTGCAAAAGTATTTGGCTTCAAAGTGAAATAGCCAGTTTTTCCAGGACCTACTATATGAAACCCTAGATCATGATTCTTGTCTTTGCAGTGAATACCCAAACTACGATTTCCTGATAATTTGTTTATAAGGAAAATAGTTACAGGAGGAGGAATAAAGTGGAAGTTACTCGTTGATTGAAGCAAAGCAACACTGTTACTACTCTTGAACTGAAGCAAAGCAATGAGTATAGTTAGTAACACTGACAAGAAAACTTTGAAGATTGAAACCATTTTGCTCAAATCATAGATTGATATACTAAACATACAAGTTTCTAGGTATATATATACTAGTTTATTGTTGACCTAATTAAGAGGAATGTTATTTTATGGGAAGTTAATTGCATTCATTTAGGAATGTACTATTATATTAATCAATAAATTTAATATTATATATTTTAAAATAATATAGTGATATTTTCTTAAAAGTATCTAAAAACCTCTTTCTATTATAAAATTCGGGTCAAACTAACCATTATTATTTTGATTGTATTTCCAATTTGGAATATTTCAGAAAATATTCATTTTTATTTGAATATTAATTTTTTTTGAAGTCAACTAACTTAAAATAATATAATCTATGTAATTGTGTTTTGACTCAATTAATATTTGATTACTAACAGTTATTGAATGTTTGAATTATTCTTTCTTGAAAAATAGGCACCATGACTAGTGTTTTAAAAATTGTTACGGTCATGACGTGGTCATAATACTGGGCCACTGGGTAAAAGATCGGATTGGTGGGTTACAAGTTGAACCGCATGTGTGTGAATTTTTAAATCTTGTTTTGAATATATAAATATAATATATCATATTTAACATAAATTGTCGTCTTGCCAAACGATAAACTCTCTCTAAAAAAATTGTAAGTTTTTGTGTTCCAGCCTTTTTTTTGACACACAAAGCACTTAGCATTTCATTCATAATCAAATCAGTAATGCATGCTAGAATATCATAGTATTTGTTCCGGACCAAGCTCATGCCCGGTTCGACTTACACTGTGCACCTCGTCTCCGACCTACGGATGTCAGCCTTGCTTACCCAAGAGAGCCACATTGAACATATAGAGACTCTGAACACCCCTGCCACCATGATTCTTGTCAATACAAAGTTTATCCCACAACATCCATCTAATTCCCTTTCCATTAGCGCTACTTCCTCTTCACCAAGACCCGTTAATAGGACTCTCAATTTCATCTCCAAGGGATGAGGGAAGAAGGAATAAACTCATAAAATAAGTGGGTATAGATTACAAATTTGACTTTGTCACCACTCCAAGAGTTTTATCTTCTTCCAAATCAGGTCCTTGATAAATTTAAATAGAGACTTTTTACTTCACCCAATCATAGACAGCAAGCCCAAGTATTTAATTGTCCCTAAAACAAACATTAACACCCAACAAAGATGTCAATTAGTCACTACTAACATGATCCAAATCTTATTAAAAAAGACTTTAGATTTCAAAAAGATTTCAAAAATTAATCTGTTGCGCTGATGCTTACTCATAAATATCCAGAAATGTTTTCATATTGTCTATCTTTGGCTGATTAACCTTGAAAAACATAAAGCAATCATCTTCAAACAACAAGTGAATGATGGTAGAAGCCCCTCACAAAATATTAACACCATGAAGCTCTCCCCTCTAACAAAAGCCTGATGAATTAGAGCTTTGAAACCTCCATAGCTATCAATAAAAAAATAAGGAGTTAAAGCCTTAAACCTCTACCAGGAACAACAGGACCAACCAATTCATGATTAACAAGCACAGAGTAGGACAAAGATTCAACGAACATCTTTATCCAACTAATCCAAATAGCATCAAAACTAAGTTTCTTAAGCACCAAAAACAAATCATTCCAATAAATTCTATCTTAGGCCTTACTCATGTCTGTTTTAAGAGAAACTTCCCCTTGCTTATTTTTCAAATAGTGAATAACCTCAAAAGAAATCATAGCATTATCTAATATGGAACGCTCAAGGACAAAACATGTTGTTCAACAGAAATACATTTATGTAAAATAGGTTTGAGGCGGTTAGCAAATACCTTATAGACAAGCTTATAGAGCACATTACACAAAGTAATAGGGTGCCAATGTCGCATAGATTCAGGATTTTCACTCTTGGAAATCAAAGCAATATTTATGTCACTCAGAGTGGGAGGTAGTTGTCCATTACTCAACCAAGACACACAGGCGAAAACTATCTCATCACCAAACTCATCCAAAAATCGCTTATAAAATCCCAGATTAAAACCATCCGGACTCGGGGCTTTATTAGACTCCATTTGCACGAAAGCACACTTGAACACATCATTATTAATGCAACGATTGAGAGCATTAATAACAGGATCATAGACACCGTCTCGTCTTGCAAAATGATCCTAAAATAAATTTATCACAATGACTAATTCTCAACAACCTCTCCATCATCCCTTCTCAACTTAGCAATCCATTTACGCTTAGCTTTACAAGTAGCAGTGGCGCGGGAAAACTTTGTATTAAGGTCACCATCTTTCAACCAAAAAGCCTTAGCATGTTGCTTCTAAAAAACCTCTTTTTGCATAATTAACTTTTTAAAAAAAATGGGGAAGGGGGAGATTTTATTAACCAAAGTGGCACTGATGTCCATTTTTACAGCTGTGCCCAAGTGGATTTCAACTCAACACCTTGAGGATACTAGGCTAAGTCTAACCACTGAGCTAGCACCTTAAGTGTTTGCATAATTAACTTACTAGGCTCCCTTTTGAACTAGTTATGTCATTGTACCCCTAAATAATGACGCCTACAATGTGATTGTTCCACACACAAGCGACAATCATTGATATCATTGTGAAACTTCAAACGGACATTGCGACTCCAAGGGCCTAACACCAAGGCAAAATTACACAATTTAGACACAATATTTGCACCACCCTTCACACACAACTTGAGGAAGCTCTAGCTCAGGCAATCACACAATATCAAATTTAAAACGCCTATCCCTCCTTCCTTCATTCATTTGAATATCAATCAACTGAGCATCAAGAATGACATTACGAAAACCTCTCATAAGATAAGGCGGGCGTGTTTCCTCAATTTCTAAATCCAAGTGATGCCGAGAGTAACCTGTAACAAAGCACTTAATAAACTTCAACCATAACACAACTATACACCACTACGACCTACCCCGTCAACAGCCAAAAAATTATCAAAACCTATCAGTCTTCGAACTGACTCCATAGTATATGCGAAGTAGCTAAAGTTTCATAAAGGAAATAAATTTCCAGCCTCTAGGTCTGGATAAGGTCCCAAAGGATAGGAACTGCTAACGAATGACCCAGGCCTCGGCACTTCCAACTTAAAATACTCATTGTTCCCAGCAGACCTGACTGCCAAGACCTGTCGATAAAAAATGCACCATTGAGCTTGAAGTTGACATCCAAAATTTCCCATAATCAGACCTGCGATGTTTACGTTGCATCTCATCGACTCTAAGTAAAGTCTAACTCCAATTTGTTCCATCCGAGGATCGAACTTGGTTACTACCAGAGTCCGCCTCTTTAGATGGAGTGCATTAACCACTTGCACCTAAGTTTGGAGTTACCAATCGAACCCCTTTAGATGGAGACCATTTGCTCCAATTTTTGAGATAGATGGAGTGTTTTGAACCTGGCCCCCTTTTTGTCATGATCTTTTATTTCAATTACTTGAATTAATTTTTAAAAAATCACTTAAAATCGTGATCAACCCACCTTATCCTTACCAAAAACACGAGCTTTATCCCTATCGTCTTGCCTAGCAATCTAGCATGAAATCTTTGTAATCGGCTCATATAACTTGTTGACCATAGGTTGGTCCCGATTTTAATCATAAAAGCATTCAATTCTTAGTCGTATTTGACAAGCATTTAATAATATTTTAGCGTTAACAATATCCTTAATATTGCTTATTCTTAATTGATGTAGAAATAACTACTCACATTTAAAGACATATGCGCCACCTTAGATATGAGATTTGAGTTTTAGCGATTTTTGGAACGGAGTCAAGAGGCCTTCATCGCACATTTTCCTTTTCCAACGTGATTTAATCATAAACTTTTTGTGTTTGGTTTTAGCCTCAAAATCAAGTTTACTTGGAAGCTGAGATTAAAAAGATATTACTTGTTCCCTCATTTACCCTCTTAGTGTTGCTTGCAGTTCTTCTCTGTTTTACCTCAGTCTGCTGTAACATAAATTATCCCTCTTGTTGAGTCTAACATTATTGTGAATAGAGAAGAGGTGCTTCCGCAAGTAATAGGGGAGAAAACACATACAAGGGCAAACAAACCATAAGATTCTGGAAATTGAAAGGGAAAAGAAAGGATGCAAATAGAAAAGAAAGGGATTCATATTTCCCTTATATTATTCTTTTAAAAAATATTTTTATTATTTTGCAAATATGCTTCTGGAAGAAGATAGCTGCATGTTTATGGAAGAAGGGATTTATTATTTTGTAAAAATAGTGCTGCATATTTTATTAATAAAGTTGATTTTTTTTAATAAAATCAATTTTATTAATAAAATCGATTATGGTAAGTAATATGTACTATCTTTCAACTTGAAGGATGTTAGTGTTAACTTTTATTTATTAACTATAAAACTGATGTTATAGTGTTAACTTTAATAAATCATATAAAGAAATGATAAGGCACGTGTTTCTCTTTGTGGGGGAGGTGTAACTAGGTTGTGAACCAACGTACAAGATGACTCAACTATTTCACAAAGATCTAAAATGTTTATCGATAAATATTTTCATTACCTTAGCATACAACTCAATTGAATATTTTCAATTTGATATATACATGCACATATGCATAATGAACTCTAAAAGTAGACAATTTGAATGTTTGGTCCAATATGTATCTTCCAAGTCCAATACAATACCAAAAGAATAGCTTAGCAAAAAGAAAATATGATACAGTTATGTAATTATGTGTGTTACCCATTAGTAACTCTAAGCACCATTTTTGTGAGCCCAAGGTTTGAGAACAGAAACAACGATGATTATAACAACGATGAGAAGTATCATGATCGCAATGCACATCCATTTTCTGCTGTTTCTTTGTAGTTTCTTTGCCTTGGTGAGGGCATTATTGCCTTGCTGCACATGATCTACTGCACTTGAAACCTGATGCAAGAGGAATAAAAATCAACTTTGGTCACAAATAAATATAACTCTCAACCTAAGAGTTTCAATCACAAGGACTAGCAAAGTATAATACCTGTGATTCTATGTTGTCAAGCATGTCTCCTTGTGCATCTACCAACACTGCAATGTCCATAAATATCTGCCGATACATGAAAGTTAATATCAACGAAACAAGCTTGATATATATTTATGGGCGTGTGTGCGCGCAAGGGCGGCGTGCGTGCCAGCATACATGCATTTTATAGCTTCCAACAGGTGTTGTTTCGTGATGTATTTTATGGTTCTCATGTATAGATCAGTAGGGAAAAATGAGTAGAATTTATATAAAAAAGGGTTAAATATGTTTTTAGTGATTAAAATATTTGCGAATTTTATTTTTGGTCCCTATAAAAAATTTCATACACTCTTGATCCCCATATTTTTCTCCGTCAATGCTTTTAGTCCCTCATGACTTTTAATAGCGCTGTTTTTGGGTCTCTTATAGCGCTATTAAAAGTCACGATGGACTAAAAACATTGAAAGGAAAATGTGGGGACCAAGAGTAAGTGAAAGTTTTATAAGGACTAAAACAAAATTCCCAAATTTTTTAGAGACCAAAAACATATTTAACCCTAAAAAAATGCGTGAGTTGGGAAGACAGAGAGTGCATTCAACCTATCTTACACAGCAAAAATGTAACAGGGAATTCCTCTAAAAGGGAGTTATACCAACAGTTTATACTTTATACAGCATGATATGACTAAACTCATTGTCTGTGTATGGTTATGCATAAATTCTTGAATTGGTATTGTTGGTGTGTCTGCAGATAGTGCTGTTAGTCACTTCCTCCATAGTGGAATGCCATCTGGTAATCGGAAGGCAAAAGTGAGGTATCTTATATGGAGTGTTGTTGTCTGGTGCTTACGGTTAGCTACAAATGAAGTCATCTTTAATGGGCACATGGACTTTGAGTTACTCTAATTGGTGGTCATGTCCGCTAGAATGTTTGCGGATTCGATAATTTGATATGTATATGGGTTGATGTACCACTTGTACTCCCTTTATATTAATATTTGCTTATCCAAAAAAAAAAAAAAACTCATTGTCTTATGCAGAAAGCATATAATGGATTCGCAGTTCAAAAGAGTAAACCTGAAAAAATAATTACTTTTAGTTTCCTAATATCATCATGAATATCATTGTAACCACTCTACTAAGTTCATCTCCGGTTACCTATTGTCCTGGATTTTGTTGCTCTTCTAAACTGAACTAGTTTTAGAGGAAAAAGTATGAAACCTCAACTATTTATGACTGCATTTGTAAAACAGTACTACGTGGTTTCCCCCATTGAGTGCTAACATGTCTCACCTTTCCCTCCAAAGTGATATCCTATTTATGACTGCATTTTGTTGAACTACATCGTACATGTATCACAGTCAAATTAATTGAACAAGCTTGTTAAATACCTGTTGTAAATCAAGCAGCTTCCTCTCAACATCTCTAACTGCTTCATGTCGTTCTTGAATTTCCGCAAGTGTGTCCATTATCTACAAAGATAACTGAAATGTGTCACAGATAGAGTCATACAAGGTAGATTTCTCGATATTTTGTCATGTGCCTATTGCCTTCGAACATGAACAATGTTTCTCCCCCATCCCAGCACCATCAACAGCAATTACGGGGAACATTTTGAAAGATGAGTAGACGATATAATGCAAATCAATATTTAACATTATACAAGTTGAAAATATAATTGAGGAGGGACAACAATGAAAACCAAATCTTTTCCCTCTACTAGGTAAGGTGACTACATAGATCAATTGACACTATAAAACCTTGTCATGTATTGGGCTCAAATATACAATTTAATTCTAAATCTCTCTTAATGGTTTGACATATAGTTTTCCTTGATCTTCTTCTATCTCTACCTATTGAACTTCTATATGTCTTCTCAACATAAGTCAAAAAAACATAGACGAGACTACATTTTTTTTTCTACAATGGGAGCTACTGATGAGAACCCAATGAAAAGATCAGAACAATTTGGATTGAATTCTTGTATTAAAACTACAATTCTGAGGATATCTCAGAATTGCATAAGATCTCATTACAATGAAGAAGAAAACTGTAAAATGGCAATAGAGAATTGCCAAGTCCCAAGCCCAAATCCCAATCCCAAAACCAGCCTGCACTCTCTCCTGCTCTCCAACTCTATTTATTCTCAACCTTGACCTCTCTACTACTCTTCCACTTTGAACATTCATATTCCCCCACTATTACTTAATTATTAAACAAGACTAGTCTTATTCCCCTACTACTACTTAATTATTACTTATTAAACAAACCATTCTTATTCCCTCCACTACCTCTGATTTATTTTAGGGTCCTATCAATACTCCACCTTTGATTTATTTTAGGACCCTATCAGCTACCCCAATTTTCTCTCTAGTTATCGTATGATCAATTGTATATTGTGTTCTCTGACTACTCATCGAGTGTAAAATTCTTATCTCCGTGACATCAAGAGCACTTTCTTTTTTGGCTTTTTACAAACCAAAACCAAGATTTAGTTCTGTACAAATATAAGGAGGGAATGAAGGAAAAAGTAAGGAGGAGGGATGAACCTGGCCTCGTCCTTGTTCCTGAATTGCTTTCTGGAAAATTTGTTCACTGTCTCCAGTCTCAATCAATCTGTCAATTGTCTGTACATTGTTAAATGATTAGAAAAAAAGCTTCTAAACCATGAATTTTTTCCATAAATGAAAAGCCGGGTAAAAATTACCTCTTCATCAGCTCTTGCGCCCGTTACTAACAATCATGAAAACAAAGAATGCATAAAATTAACTCCACGCCAATAAAAATAAAACAATGGCATCAGATTGCATAAAATGAAAACAACCACTAAAGAGTGAAAAACTCAAACCTGTAAATACACGTCTCTCAACCACCTCACGATATTCTTCATGGATGGCTTCTCTCAGTGTCTGCAAAGATTGACAAAAGAAGAATTAGGTTGATGAGTAGGAAATTCTAAAGAAAACATATCAAACCAAAAATGTAAGACAAACCTACCTGAAATTCAGCCATCTTGTCCTTAAGTTTCTTTTTCAAGGAACTGCAAAATAATATAGCACAAAAACCCTGAATCAGGTGAGGTTGGTCCTAAAAAAACATTTAACCAATAATGATTATAATTCAAAAGTCCAAAAGCGTAATCCTGCTTGAGGGAAATCCTCAGTTTTAGTCATATTGAGTCTACATTTCAGTTTCCGATTTTCTTTCTTTAAGTACACGTGAGATTAAGATATTCAAGATTTCTTGGATACATTTTTGACTAACATGTTGTATAAGATGAAAGCCATGTACTGCTCAAGGACATGGAAATGTAATCACGCACTCGCAATTATCTGTAAAATAAATGGGTTACACAACAAGCCACACTGGGTGAATACAATTTTTAATTTTAAAATATCTACGGATTAGAAGCTTCAGTATGAAAGTCAAATATTCCAATTAGGTTCATAATTTAAACTTGGATTGAAATTCTGCATTTGGATTGGATAGCCACATCTTTCGTTATTCTCGACGATACTCTTTCTAAACATTGCTAAGTATTCAGATACCTGTATTTTATATTAAAAAATACATTCACAATTTTGATTAAACATCATGCAAGATGCATAGGAAATCCACAAGAGCCAGAAATAGTTGCCTTACTGGAATATTAACATCCAATAACCTTGTAAAGTTGTATTGAGTTTCATTTTAGTAAAACTTCATGTAGCTAAAAGGTTCTCTTTGTCCAGTCGGTTAGAACTTGCAATGAATAGTCAAAAAGTATTACAGAGCGGGGACAATTATATGCTAAAAAACAGAGAATTATGTAAACAAAATAGAGTTACAACTAGAACTTAAAAAACGTATCACAAAACAATAATGAAAGCTAAAATTATGGATTACTACTGACATGGTTGTTGCTGTTCTTGACCGGTCGACAGCTGATCCTTTTCCACAACCAGGCTTCTGCCTATTTGCCAAATTCTAAGATACATAACGAAGTTAGGAAGGATGCCAGGGAGTTCATAACAATAATCTAGGTATGGGATAAAACACTGAAAGACATTCAGTACAGATCTTACCTCCTTGTCAAGCTCTTCAATTTTGGTCTTTAAGTAATGTGCAGTTTTCTTAACCTCGTCAACATCTTTCTCCATTCTCTGCTTTATAGCTGCAGACAAAGATCAAGCAGAATTAATTAGTTTATTACATGAAAAATCCATAACACTTCAAGTCAAAAAAATCCATTTCTCTATTACACTTGATACAAATTTTCAATAGCACCTACAATACAAAAAAAATTCCCTTAAGGGTTGAGAGAGAGTCCCAAAAGGAGTATTATTTTCCACATTTCTATCGGTCTCAATTTAACATTTAAAAAGAATTACATTAAAGGAGATTATTAAACATGCAAAAGACTTAATGGGAAAAGATCAAACAATATCATACAAACCCTTCATGGCAGGAGCTTTGGTCACAGCTTTGGACTCCTCATGGGCATCCTGCATACAAGTTTGCGTAAAAATCGTGAGCACTAAGGACAAATTTCAAGTGGTTTTTCGTTTTAACCTGTAAACCAATAAGGAAGCAAGATGCCTTTAGATAATTTGACCAGACATGTTATATTTACGTAAGGCTCTACTCTTGCCAAATTTCAAAATATAAGAAAAAACTGTCTCATTATTTATTTAATTCTGTTTTCTCAGTAACCTGATATGGAAGCTCACCAAAATGAAGAGACATTGCAAGTCTTAATTTAACTGCGGTAGAACAAATCATCATATAAACTACGTAATGACAGGCAACATTAGTCATTCATGTTTGGTCTCTGTTCTTGTATCCATTATAAAATGGTTTTCTAAATCTTGCCATCTCTCTCCCTCTTGTTTGTCTCTCACCCTTGATTTGAAAAATTATGGAAGTATTTTGTGAACAAATTGATTTCGAAATGAGAAGATCCACCCGAGTTCTTACCGACCTAGAGAAAGCCTATGATAGGGTGCTGTTAGGTTTCTTGATGAGCCCAAGCTAAAAAGGGCAATGACGTCCCTATAACTTCATTGATGAACAGAGAAAAGGGTTTACACAAGAGAGGCTACTAATACAAATGTAAAACGCTATCTCCCCTCATGCTCAAGTCCTCTATTTATAAAGCAAGCAGTTACAAAATAACAGATCCTACACTAGAATTATTGACAACATTTCCTATAGATATAACAGGTGCCCAGAAAAGTCTTGTGGAAGGTACTAGAGAAGAAATGAGTTCAATTTGCTTATATTCAAGCTGTTAAAGTACATGTGTGGTGGGATTACTACTAGTGTGTAAGCATAAGATGGGGTAATAGAATATTTAACTGTAACTATAGGATTAAATCAACAGTCAACTTAGTAGGTTCTCTTATAGGATTGAATATATGCAACATCAATTCAGCAAGAGATGTTTGGTTGTACAATGCTACTGCCAATAAGTGCATATACTGGATCTTGTAGAGATGAGAATGATGGATGAGTATAAGAGATTAGAATATATCCAAGGAATTATTAGTGGCACCTATTGAGAAAAAAAGATGAGAAGTACTAGTGGCACCCGTTAGTGAGAAGAAGACTAATAGACGTTTGAGTAAAAAGAGTTGGTCAAATGAAAGATAACCCGATAATTAGAAGTAGAGAAAGATCAAGAAAAATACTTTAGAGAAACAATAAAGAGGAATTAAATCTAAACCGCCTCAACGAAGACCTGGTTTTTGATAAAATACACTGAAGAGTCATGATTAGACATTTTAATAAGATGACTCTTCTGCTATTAAACTGGCCATGGGAAAAAACCTTGTATTTCGGGAGGCCACCTATCCTTAAAAATATATCATGCCGTTATTACCAACCTCTTTATTTATCATATTTCTGACATTACTATTCCAAGTATATTAGAGATCTGAAGAGTGATGAAAAACTAAATTAATAGAGTCATTATTACATTTATAATATCAAAAATTATTCTGATAATGTTAAGTAGTCAACTGTGTGAAGGACAGGTTACCTGGAGCTTTCTCAAAAGCATATCCAGCTTAGCATAATGTTTATCAAGCTCTTGAACCTATTGAAAAATTAAGCCATTGGAACATTCAATGAGTTGGACAAAATATACTGAACAAGAATGTTAGAACCATTTATTGTAGAAAACAAGTAAATTAAGGGACAGGAATAGATGATGCAAGACAGACTAAATAATGCTTGTTCAAAGCTATATAAAAACAAACACCTTTCTGAAGAAACTTTCCAAGCCCAGCTCCCCTGAATTCCTTGCATATTCTCCTAACTCAATGTCACCAATTCTGCGACTTTGGCCACGAGGGATCTCAAACGATTCCTGAAAAATAATCATCAAATTAATATATATATCTAAGCTCTCATTGTTGATGTACCGATAGTATCCACATCCTTACTGTTTTTGCACCTGCTACTTCGAAAAAACAGAACAATATTCTATAGCATGCCAGTTATATCAATGAAACACCCACTAATATTAGATGTATGTGAAACCCAAAGCATGACCAGCAGAATAAACATTTTATTTCAAGACCTTTCTCATTATCTCACAACAACAAAACATTTTAACTTCCAAGTTCTATTAAGATCTATACCTTTCTCATTATCTCACAACAACAAAACATTTTAACTTCCAAGTTCTATTAAGATCTATATAGTGATAGGTATTTCCCTGACCTAACCCGGGAAGGATATTCTTCCTTATATCTTCCACCAAGAATAGTTAATGGAAGCATCAAATCCACAGTCACATTCATCGTATATATCAGGATCGTAGATCTAATTGCATTTAATACCCACACATTGGAAATTATGAATTGCAAATACAATTTCTGTAAAGATTCCATGAACTTTGTAATCACCAAAAAGGGTTGTTCAATGGCATTACTATAATGTTTAGGAAGCAAATGCTAAGGAACGACATTTCCTAAGTATGTATCACAGATGCATGCAAATATTTATTGCACCTAAACTAGACATGAATGTATAAACATACACATACACATAAAGGGAACTCCTAATATACTCCAACTTGTTAGGGATCAGATTCAGAAAGCATTTTGTCATCACGTATCAAATTCAGAAAGCATTTTTTCTGTATCGGAGTTTCCAAGTTCAGTGTCATGCAAATAGGATGGAATATTTTCTTTTAAACAAAATTACAATGATAAATTTACATTAAATATCATTTGGATTCAAAAAATTAGTAAACAAGCAAAATGTTTCACAATAAGTGATAAAATTACAACTGTATAAGTTTAAACTAGAAAAATAAACTAATTTTTAACTTAGTACATATAGAATATCCTTGAGTCTAAGTTACTGTTTAAGAGACCCCAGCAACATAACCGTTTTTGAGACCTTTGCAACAGCAATTCCGGCCGCATCAACCAAAATTTCCTGCAACGTAATGGTTTTGAGGTCTCTGAAACCGCAATTTAAAACCTCAGTTATAAGCTTTTAGCATTCAAACCATTTCTTAAAGGAGGAGGATCTGAATCTTAAACACTTTCATCCAAATCCAATGAAAAGCATCTTAAAAGCTGCATCCATTACTTGATATATTTTTCATAATCCCAAACATTGTTGACAAACCACAATTAACACCAAGTGGAATTAATATATTAATTCAATTATTACTACCAATGGCAATACTTATTATATAGTTTATCTATGTTTGTTTAAAATGAAAAATATATCTCAAGTCACAAATGCAACTACATTTCAGTATAACACAGAATTCTCAAATCTCTCTCTTAAAAGATCTAAAAACCCACATTCTCCAAA
Organism: Astragalus glycyphyllos; assembly: GCA_963573325.1. Lineage (NCBI taxonomy): Eukaryota > Viridiplantae > Streptophyta > Magnoliopsida > Fabales > Fabaceae > Astragalus > Astragalus glycyphyllos. The sequence continues at coordinate 38,904,383 of OY754313.1, forward strand.
TTGCATGATCCCAAATTTTCTTTGCAAACAAATATAAACTAATAAAAAAAGGCACAATGCTAAACGTGAAATCAAAAAATGCCATTAACATAAAATCCTAGATCGTTACCGTTAGAATACAACCTAAAGATGAGAAGACGACCCTTAACAAGAAGACAACTTGAATCGCCAATAGTAAAATAAATTGAAAAAATAATCAAAAACTATAATGAGAATGTGGAGAATTGAACATTACCGTTAAAAGATCGTTCATTGTGGAAAAACTCTTAGAATTTGAAAGGAAATGTGAAAATGAAGAAAAGGGATTTGGAGCTGGTGAAGACCTGGTTAACAAGAAACCAGGCCAGAGAGTTCCCTTCTCGGAGAGAGAGAGAGAGAGAGAGAGAGAGAGAAGAAGCACGTTTCTAATATTACTTTTTTTTCTTTTTAAATTTTTTATTTTGATTTCTTTTCTGTTTTAATTTTTTTTCTTAATTTGTTAATGCAAACAGATTCTGAATGGAAGTATACATATGAGGAAAAGCGCGTTACAGATCATATACCTTTTTAACTTTGTTTGTTTACCATTTATTTTGTTTTTTTTAACTCAAACCATTTATTTTGTTGAATATTAGTTATTTTTTCATTGTATTATTTTTTAGGCTAAATTATAACAAAGGTACTTTAAGTTATTTAATTGTAACAAGTTGGTTCTTTAACTTTTTTCGTATCACTTAGGTTCTTTAAGTTATTTTATTGTAACAAGTTGGTCCTTTAAGTTTTTTTATGCCACTTAGGTCCTCTAAGTTATTTAATTGTAACAATATGGGGTTGAAAAATGTAAGTCATTTAGCCTTTAAAAGTTACAATTAAATAACTTAAAGAATTAACTTGTTACAACTGAATAACTTAAAGACCTAAGTGGACAAACTTGTTACAATTAATAATTCTTTTTTTTACTCGGACAAACTTTTTATCACCTCATGGTGTAATGATACGTAAAGTCATCCAATATTGAGAGAGAAATTTTTTATACCTAGATTGAATAGTCTTGCAAGTCATTAAATGTTAGTTTACTCTTGTTGATATTGTTGAAATTGGATTTTGCACAAAAGTGACTCTCCTCCATGTAGAGTGGTTGATGTTTTTACATCTCCACGCCGAGAGTTATCCTTGCGCAAAGATACTTTGATGTCTAAGTTTGTATTGGGGCTTAAGATAAGAGCAGAGCAATATCAGTTTTTTTGTCAAATATGCAATATTTCATTGATCACGGGCATAGGTTAGTCAAGCTAAAAAGCATAGCACCTTAATCTTAGACGCATTTCCCCCATTTTGTCTTGATCTTTTATTTCAATTACTTGAATTAATTTATAAAAAAGTAACTTAAAATCGTGATCAACAACCCTATCCTTACCAAAACGACGAGCTTTATCTTTATCTTCATGCTTAAAAATAAATCTTTGTAATCAGCTCATATAACTCGTCGACCATAACTTGATCTCGATTTGGCTCAGAATAGTATTCGACTCTTAGTCGTCGTATTTGACAAACATCTAATAATATTTTGGCGCAAACAATATCCTTAATTGAACTCATTCTTAATCAATGTAGAAATTTGACATATGCGCCACCTTAGATATGAGATTTGAGTTTTAGCGTATGTTTTGGAATGGAGTTGAGAGGCCTTCATCACGCAATTTCCTTTTCTAATGTGATTTAATCATAAAGTTTTGTGTTTTGTTTTAGCCTCAAAATCAAGTTTACTTGGAAGCTGAGATTCCAAGCTTCTACGGTGGAGTGAAATCGATTTTGGAATAGAGATTAAAAAGATATTACTTGTTCTCTCGTTTTCCCTCTTAATGTTGCTATTTTTCTCTCTTTAATCTACATCAATTTGCTGCAACATCGATTCTCCCTCTTGTTGCGCATAACATCATTGTGAAGAGAGAGAAGGTGCTTCCCAATCTAGGGGAGAAGATGATTTGAGCTTTGAAATGAAGGGGAGGATTTCAAAAGAGATTTGGAAAAGAAAGTGTTTGGTAAAATTACGGTTGAACTAGCTTATATAAATATAGGCAAAATATCTCTCCAGGTCCCTTAACTTATTTATTTGTAACGAATAGGTCCCTTAACTTTTTTTTCTAACGCATAAGTCTCTTAACTTATTTATTTGTAACGAATAGGTCCCTTAACTTTTTTTTGTAACGCATAGGTCCCTTAACTTTTAAAAACGTAACACTATTGCCCCTTTTAACTCATTTAAGGGAGAGATTTTAAGGGGCAACGGTGTTACGTTTTTAAAAGTTAAGGGACCTGTGTGTTACAAAATATAAAGATAAGGGACCTATGCGTTACAAAAAAAAGTTAAGGGACCTATTCGTTACAAATAAATAAGTTAAGGGACCTATGCGTTAGAAAAAAAAAGTTAAGGGACCTATTCGTTACGAATAAATAAGTTAAGGGAACATTAGCAACTAAAGCTTAAAAATGAGGGAGAAGATTCATTTAATATTTGAAGATAAATGAGAAATTTAATTAAAACTAGGGGGTTATTTTTATTAGAATTAGAAATAGAAATGTGTTGGGTGTTAGTGGGTAGCTATCATTACAATAAGGGCATTTTGGTCAGATAAATCTGACACCAAAATGACAGTTTTTTTTAGAATCCCCTTTATTAATAGTTATAGATAATAAGAGATAGATTGGGAGAAAAATGAATGACTATAAGCTCAAACATTACTTTAAATAGCGTTTCAAAAAATGTTATAAGTTTGTCATGCTATAAGCTAGTCCTTGTAAAAATAATATTTTGTTATTTATCCTTGCAAATATATGTTTTATCCAGTTTAATCGATATAAAAATAAAATTTTGATTTTTGTCTCTGTAAATATACGTTTTATCCTATTTGGTCCCTGTAATATGTGGAATACTTTACTTTAGTCCCTGCAATATGAGCGGCAAAGTTAAACTTAAATAATTTACATATTGCAGAGACCAAAGTGGATAAAACATGTATTTGCAAGGGAATATTTACATATTCCTTTGATTTTGTTTCTCTCTCAACTCTCTGTTCTGTAATCCATACACCACAAACATTCAGAATCTTCATTTTTCTTACTCTTTTTCATCAATTTTATAAATCTATCTCACATACTACCAAAAGCTTCATCTCTCTCAATCGATTCTTCATCTCCCACCTCTCTCACTTGCTTCTATCTTTTTTTAGCATACAGAATCTCTCTGACTCTCTTTCTCATTTCAAAAATTTCAAGCACACAGTGACTTTCTCTCACAATTGCGGCTCTCTTTTCTTCCATTTCAAATTTCTAACCAATTTCAGCATATCCCACACTGACTGACCTAGATCTCTCTCTAGTCTCTTATACAAATACATCACACAGTGTCTCATTGCTGTTACAAAGGTTTGTTTTTTCCAATTGGAAGTTCATTCTTCATTATTTCTTGTTTTGCATCCTTCCTCTCATAGTTACTTATTTTTAACATGGGCATGCAAAAGCTTCTTACTTTTGAAATCTTGTAATTTACTAGTTTAATTTGAAACATTTTCTTTCATAATTTCTACCGTTTGGTGTTTGCATAATCTTCTCTTTTTAGTATATTTACAGATTTTTTTTTCTTCAAATTGATTAATTTCACTCTATTGTTTGATAAGTAGTAACTATCATTTTTATTTTTATTTTATTCTGGTGGAAACTGATCATGTTGTGAATTTGGGATATTAGCAAATGTTGAGCCTTGAAAGTATAAAACATTCCCAAATTTTGCTTATGAAGCTATAAATATTATTTTCTTCTTTCTTACAAATATCTTTTCATATCTAGGAATGAAAAGACAATAATAGAGGAGTGAAGTGTGGGAGTTCAACGATCTTGTATCTTACCTTTCTTCGATATCCATTTTGCCACAGTAAACTTCGATGCTCGTTGGAGGTTGGAGGACATAAGATATGAGAACATATTTACAAAATTAAGAACAATTTTACTTGGTTGTTCTATACAACATATGTTTTTCTTGATAAGCTTGTACAATATATGTTGATTAACTAGTTACCTTAAGGAAAATAAGCGAAACAAAATAGATTCTACTTTCCAAAGGCAAAATATGAATCAATAATTACTAAGATTTTAAAAATTATGAAAGAACCATAGGATATTAGACAATATACAGAGACTTTCTTAGAATGATAAACATCGGAAATGATAAAACATAAAACAATCCTCTGCATGAAAATTAGAACATAAAACAATCCTCCGCATGAAAATTAGAACCGACAATGTCCTAAATTATCTAAAATTAATTTAGGACAATTTATTTTAATATCCAGTGTGACATGACCAACATGGATCCATCTGAGCGGTAACTGGGCTTGAATCCCACTCAAAGATCCCGAATTCAAATTTTAGGTGAGGAAATAACTTTGTTGGAAGGGAGAACCACAAAGATCGGCAAAGCAGGATACACGTAGCCAACCAGGTTCTCCGGCGTATGTTAGTCATCGACAAAGCCGGTGGAAACTCAAAAAAATCGAATGAGACATTAATTCGTCAAAAACGCTAACTAAAATACAATTGTATTATGATGATAATGATAATAATAATAATAATAATAATAATACACTAAAATATCTAAATATTTTCTCTAAACTTAGTGAATATGTTTATAATCAAAAAATATTTTCCCCCTCGGTCACTTTCTTTCTCCCTTTCTTTTTCTATATATTTGCTTCAAGTGAATAAGTGTTGGTGTGTGTAGTTTTTGAAGAAAACAAAGTTAGAATTATTCACTCCCTATATAAACCATTGACACTCTTCTCATTCTCACTTCTTCAATTAATTCCCTCATTCGCTCCTTTTTCTCTCCAAAGTTTTCTTTAAGTCTTCAACATTTCTTCTCCTCCTCCTTCTCCACCACTTGGCCAAATCCCCTCTCCTTTCATCTCCTCTTCAATCTATTCTTCCAATTTCCCTTGGACATTAGTAGATGAAGTTTGGAAATATCAATGTAAATAGTTACCTTAAAGGAAGACTTTCACCAATCGACAACCCACCTACTGCCACTTTGGTAAGATTTTAATTTTTTTTAGGTTGTTTCCCTTTCATTCATTTTCAAGTCTAAGCTTAGCTAGTTTCATGGTCAAAACAAAGAAGGAGAAGCCAGATCCATTAAAGATGACTCTTTTTTATTAAATTTTTGAATTGTTTTCATTTAGATCTACTTACAATTTTTCAATATTTTTATCTATTTTATATGGAAAGAAAAGGTGCAAGTTATGGATGCTATAAATTCATGAGCTTCGAGCTTTGAAGCAATGAGAAAGAAAAATGTTTCCTTTTAGTTAAAATGTTGGAGATCATGGTAGAGAGTTAGATCTCTCAAATCCAACCTAGATCTGAGAGAGATGGAACCTGTATGTAATTTTTTGAGTTAATTACCTACACACTGGCCATTTATTTAGAAAGGAAAGAGGGAAACAGTTGATAAAACGAATTTAAAATTTTAAAAGTTAAAACTTTTCAAACTTTTTAGAGTTTATGAAGTCCAAACTCCAACATTTTAACCAAAAGGAAACATTTTTCTTTCTCATTGCTTCAAAGCTCGAAGCTCATGAATTTACAGCATCCATAACTTGCACATTTTCTTTCCATATAAAATAGATGAAAATATTGAAAAATTGTAAGTAGATCTAAATGAAAACAATTCAAAAATTTAATAAAAAAGAGTCATCTTTAATGGATCCATCTTCTCCTTCTATGTTTTGAACCATGAAACTAGCTAAGCTTAGACTTGAAAATGAATGAAAGGGGAACAACCTAAAAAAATAAAAATCTTACCAAAGTGGGCAGTAGGTGGGCTGTCAATTGAAGGAAGTCTTCCTTTAAGGTAACTATTTACATTGATGTTTCCAAACTTCATCTACGTCCAAAGGAAATTGGAAGAATAGATTGAAGAGGAGATGAAAGGAGAGAGAATTTGGCCAAGTGGTGGAGAAGAAGGAGGAGAAGAAATGTTGAAGGTAAACTTTGGAGAGAGAAAAAAGAGAGAATGAGGGAATTAATTGAAGAAGTGAGAATGAGAAGGGTGTCGATGGTTTATATAGGGAGAGAATAATTCTAACTTTGTTTTCTTCAAAAACTACACACACCAACACTTATTCACTTGAAGCAAATATTCAGAAAAAGAAAGGGAGAAAGAAAGTGACCGAGGGGTTAGAGTGAGGAGGAAAATATATTTTTTGATTATAAACTTATTCACAAAGTTTAGAGAAAATATTTAAATATTTTAGTGTTTTATTATTATTATTATTATTATTATTATTATTATCATCATAATACAGTTGTATTTTAGTTAGCGTTTTTGACGAATTAATGTCACATTGTATTTTTTTGAGTTTCCAACGGCTTTGTCGATGACTAACTTACGCCGGAGAACCTGGTTGGCTACGTGTATCCGGCTTTGCCGATCTGTGTGGTTCTCTCTTTCAAACAGAGTTATTTCCACGCCTAAAATTTGAATTCGAGATCTTTGAGTGGGATTCAAGCCCAGTTACCGCTCGGATGGACCCATATTGGTCATGTCACACTAGATATTAAAATAAATTTTCCTAAATTAATTTTAGGTAATTGATTGTCAGTTCTAATTTTCATGCGAAGGGTTGTTTTCTGTGTTATCATTTCCAATGTTTATCATTCTAAGAATGTCTCAATATATTGTCTAATGTGCGGTGTTCTTTCATAATTTTTAAAATCTTAGTAATTATTGATTTATTTTGTTTAGCATTGTTTGTGTGTACTGTTAGATGATATTTTACGTTTCGAAAGTAGAATGTATTTTGTTTGGGTTATTTTCCTTGCATTTGGGTGGTGATGCTTTTGTAGAAAGAGCAGAAATATTCTACCAAAAAAGACACCTATATAATTAATTACATGTCATCGCTTCTAACAAATATTTATTCGAAACTTGATTGCACAGTCATCTAATGTTTTAATGAACTTCAAGTTTGGGTGCAAGTAATTTATTGCACTCCATCTAAAGATGCGGACTTAGTTAGTACCCGGGTTCGATCTCCAGCGATGGAACAAATGGGAATCCGGCTTTACTTACCTCCCGACCGAACCCCACATTATTCAGGACCATTTTCCTCTAGACACCGGAGCGGGGGTCTTTGACCCCTAGACAAAAAAAATATTATCTCTTAATGTTATTTTGGTTATACATGTGAAGGATTTGATTATCATTTGACAAATTATTTAGAACCTTCAACCAACATATATTGTATAAAACAACTAAGTAAAATTGTTCTTAATTTGTAAATATTTCTCATATCTTATGTCCTCAAGGCTCAAACTCTTCAAAGGCATAATTTGATAAAACGGTGAACTCCCACACTTCACTCCTCTATTATTGCTTCTATTCAAAATTAGGGTTATTGGACTAGATGAAATGCGTAGTTATTGTTTTCTTTACCTTTTTAGTGTAAGTTGGTAGTTTAGGAGTTATTGTAACCGGATCCATGCTGGACAGGATATTTTATTGTCTATGGAGCCAGCTAGTTATGTATGGGCCAAACTCCCTGTTTGTAAAATTCTGATAATACTAATAATATGGCTGAGTGAAAGGGACATTGTTGGTGAAAATGTAGGCGTACGGGGTTCGAACCCCGCTCCCTCCCCTCTAACTACTAACACGCTAATTTCTAACCACTTTACCTATCTAAAAAAAACAGAAGTTTGATTTTGTAAATATTAAGCAACAAATTCTACACAAAATTAAATCTATAATCTATATCTATAATATAATCTATGATCTATAATCTATCTATAATAATATAAACATTTGAGAATGCATTTCCTTTAATGTTTTCCCACATGTCATTTTATTATGAAATTGCTAATTAGTTCTCTTGAAAACTTCCAATGTACTCTTCATGAAATTTCTTATTTTGAAAACTCCACAATTAATGCATCTACTATTTTAAAAACTTCTAATGTACTCTTTAGATCAATTTCTCTAATATATATAGCCCTCCATTTCTCAATTGTATTGCAAAAACTATTACTCCACTACTCCAAAAAAATTACATCACATCCGTTTTTTTGTTCATTCTCAATTAATGCCTGCAAAAAATCATGATAAAGTCAGTTTGTTGTGGTTCTCTTCCAACTACTTTTCCTACCCCATCTCATAGGCCCTATGTTCTTGAAATTCTTCCCAATTTCCATTTCTAAACCCAACATTCATAGCCTAAAAGGGACATGGTTACATGTATTTTGATTAAAAAAAATTAAAATTTCTTCTATTGCTTTTATTACGTTGTTATTTTGTGGATTTGTTTTTGTTGTAGGTAAGCAAAAGGGATTGAGGAAATTGGTTCCTTTCAAGATAAGTTTTGCGGCCAATTCTAGAGTGCATTGGAGGACTCTAAATGGTATTTGCAATACTACTTGCATTACTTCAAGTACATTTCGATTAGCAAGTTTGGTTCTAAGTTGTTTGCATTTGAGTTGTCCTCTTTTATTGCTATTTTATAGATAGTTTTGCATGTATAAATCTATTTTCAAGTAAACTTTTTTCTTTCTCATGGTGTATGGTTGTGATAAGCTTTTGTCTTACAATCCAAATATACTCTGACCATTCATATTTCCAAATTTGGTTGCCAGATTGAAAAAAATTTACATTTCATTTTTCTTCCTCTTATCTTAATCTTCATCTTAACTTACTCAATTAAAAATATGTCCACATAGACCGACCACTTATCCACATCATTGTACACCTCATTGTGCAAATAAAAAATACGTGGACAACCATGAACAGAACATGGCATCCAAAAATTCTCACGGCTTCAAGAGAATCAAGACCTTACTCTCCCCTTTAATGGATCATATTTATTATTTTTGAATTTTTTTTGCTCAAATTTATTAATTTTGTATGGCATTAGAAACGTTTATTGAAAATTTATTCTCTTTCATCGAATGTTTCTAAAAGGAAAACGATTTCGCATAATTGCTGAAAGATAACGTGTCTCTTTCTTTCATAATAAAAGGATGAGATTATGATAATCCCAGTGAGTTCCTTAATGGTACCTCACTATACATATACTCACGCTATCTTTTAATTAACTACCCATGACGCCTTCCCTAAGAGTTGCAATGTTACGTATCTTTCAAATGCTACAAACCCCACCGTCGGGAAACCCTGACCCGACATATTAGACGGGTTCTAAACTAAGAGTCTTGGCCTCAGGCTAATGACTTCCCTCGCCAAGTGAGCCATATAATTCTTTAATTCATTTAAATATGTACACACACACACACATATATATATATATATAAATATAAATATGTAGTATAGTTTTTCTTCATATAATCTCATTGAACGATAATACCGTAGACAACTCATATCACAACCAAGCATATCAAGCATTAGGGTCTAAGATAGATTGGGAACAATTTTATAATTAATATGAAAACACATTCTAATGTTTGTTCATAATTGTAGATATTTTCGTTAGCTTTCCAATGCATCCAATAACACCTAAATCAGAGTTTTGGATCGAAAGTTACGAACGAAACAAGTTGGAAGGCTACCTACCGAAAATCTCCCACAGTCAAAAAGTAACACGGGTGCCTGCGTCAGTTTAGTAATGTGCAAAAATGTTGTTTTGTGTGTTCATCTCTATTCCAAGTGCTCCTACCCCGACCCCAACCATCATACAAACACTTTAAACATCACAAATCAATCAATTACCACCCAAACAAACACAATTAGCACTATTATCGTTTAAAAATTATATGAAAGATGTTCTGGACTGGGCCACGAGGCCCATTCAGCAATTGAACATGGATTGGCCCAATCACTTTGGTCCATATCCACAATCTACAAGCCCTATTATGACTCTCATATTTGGAAGGCTCAGATCAACTCATTCAATCCAACGACTCACAATGGGCACGCTTTCCTATATATACTAGCTCACATTGCCATAATTAGGTACTCTCTCATTCCTTGCTAAATCACTCACCTACTCTCAATACTAACTTAGGCGTCGGAGTAGCTTCGTAGGTACCCCTCCTGGGCGCTCGTTGACATCAAGCTATTCTGCAAGAGACAACCGACGCAGTCTGCACAACACTGCTAGGTACAGAACATTGGCGACCACAATGGGAGGTCTCTACCTTTCACACCATTCCTACTCTTAGAAGTTTTTCTCTTGCACTTCCATGGCTCTAAGAGGCAGACCCCGGGTTAAGAGCGTTGCTGTGCCTGCACCCCAGCTTGAAGGTACTCCTGAGGGCAATGTCGCCACCCACGAAGACACCCCCGTCCAGGCTGCGCAAGAAGTCCCCCCATCGGGAGGGGTTCATCCCCTGGATGTGAATCAACTGTTGGATCTTCTGGCCAATCGCACTCAGACTATGCTGTTACAAGAAGCACGCCTTAGGCAAATGGAGAGGCGTGTGGCCTCCATGCCCGAACAACCTCCTCCTTACTGGGGAACTCCTCCTCAAACGATTGTGGTATCAAGGCCCCGCCGCTCACCCCCTCGGAGGCATCACGCTCACCGTTCCCCACCTAGGCGGAAGCATGTGCATCGCTCTCCTCCTCGGCGTGGGAAGCATTGGGGATCCGGCTCACCACCAAGGGCGTCCCCTTCCTCTATGGATGGGATGTATCAGCCTGATGACACCCACTCCAAGATTTCTTCGTGTGACTCCTCTGATTCGCGCGACAGGTCAAGGAGCAGGGCTAAGATTCACAAGAGACGTCGCCGAAGATCGCTATCGAGGAGATCTCCCGACAAGCGTGGATACCAAGACCTTGATTTCCAGGATGTTTCACCTCGCAACTCAAGGAGGTTTGCGGATGAAGGACCCTTCACTCGGAAGGTGGATGAATGCCCAATTCCAAGGACTTTGGAAAAATTGCCAACTATCAAGATGTATGATGGGATTGGAGATCCAGATCGGCACTTAGCACATTTCTCACTGATGATGCGCTACAGAGGCACTCGGGAACCTTTTCATTGCAAGATCTTCCCTCTCACCCTCGAGGACACCGCATTAGAGTGGTTCCAAGAGCTGAAGCCAAACTCAATCGCTTCATGGGGGCAACTGGCAAGATTGTTCACGACCCGTTTAACTGCCTCCCGACTGAAGCCAAAATCTGAGGAAGTGTTAAGGGCTGTTAGGCAGCGGGACGATGAGACACTGAGGGAATACATTGAGCGTTTCAATAAGGAAGCTTCATGCGTTCGGAATTTGGAAGACAAACAAAGACTGTTTTGGATGAAAGATGGCCTCAGGCAAGGAAGTATTTTTGAAATTGATGTGGGAATCAATAAACCCAGGGATTTGGCGGAGTTTCTTCAAAAGTCTCAAAAATACACGGACTATGAAGAGAACAAGATGGCATACCAGGAGGCCGCCAAAGACGGGGATGACAAGGGTGATACCCGAGAAACCCGGCAGCGAAAGGAATCAGGAGGGGGCTTCGTGAGGCACGACCGCGACGGTTCGCCGAACACACTCTCCTCAACCAATCTCGAGCCAAGATCCTGGCTGAATGTGCTAATACTGAGTTTAAGAATGTTAAGAGGCCAGAGCCTTTGGTGCTGAAGGAAGGCCAAATCCTTCGAGGAAGTGGTGCCGCTATCATCGAAGTAGAGGTCACGACACCAATGGTTGCCGGGCTCTTAAGGATGACATTGAGGAAATGATTCAGAAAGGGAAACTCTTGCAATATGTGAAAAAAGGATGGAGAACCTGCTGACTCGCGCAAGTGACCCCGATCACCTATAAGAAGATCCAGATCCCCTCGAAAGGGTAAGGCTGTAGCTAGCGAGGTAGTCAAAACTGTCAGGGATAATGACAGTGGATCTTTCGAGCGGGAGGACACCCGAAAGTCAAAGGGGAGGCCAGTCGCTATGGTGATTCATGGAACCAACCCCCTTGATGATTGGGGATCAAACAAATCAATGAAGAGAAGGTGGAAAGAAATTATGAATGTGGCATCCACCTCAACCATCAGGGAAGGACCAGCTAGGCCACCTTTATCCTTTGATGATAAGGATTTGCTAGATGGGAGACCAAATAAACATATCCCGCTGCTGATTTCGGCTATCATGGCCAATGTTGAAGTAAAAAGAATCCTGGTCGACCAGAGGAGCTCAGTGGACATTATTTTCAAAGATTTGCTGCAAGTCCTAAATATCTCTCCCAAGGATGTGACTCCTTATCGAGGGAAGGACTTGACAGGATTCAACGGGTCAAGAACCAAGCCACTTGGACATTTGGAGCTAATGGTCACCTATGGAGACCCCGATGGTGAGCAACCTCTATTCAAAACTGTCAAGACAGCCTTCCTAGTCCTCCCGTGCAAGTCTGTTTACCAATGCATTATCGGGAGGCCGACATTAGGCAGACTGGAGGCGGTAACATCAACGGTTCACCTGAAGATGAAATTCTACAGTTTAGAAAACAAGATCGTGATCCTTCAAGCTGACTTGGGTGCGGGACATAGGTGCTTCTTCATGACTTATAAGGATGAAAATGAAATTGCTGAAGTAAGAAACCCAAGCAAAGGATCGGGAAAAGAAGCTGATGTGAATTTGGCAGACTTGGATGCTAGGTATGATCCAGATACCGAGGAAGAGGAGGAGGACTCCGTCCTCGAAAAGGAGCTCAAGAAGCGGATGAAGAGGCCCGAGCCAGATGGCGAGTTCATCTCTATACAATTAAGGGAAGACCCTACAAAGACTGTTAAGATAGGCTCTGACCTCCCTGAGGAGGTCAAAGAACAACTCATCAAATATCTGAAGGAGAATGTCGATCTGTTTGCCTGGTTCGCAGCTGACATGCCGGGAATACCACCTGAAGTAGCATGCCACCACCTTGCTGTTAATCCTAACACTAAGTGGGTGGCCCAGAAGAGAAGAGTCCAGAAAGGAGAGAAAGCCGAAGCCGCTGCTAGGGCTGTGAAAGACCTCATAGAGGCAAACTTTGTAAAAGAAATTAAGTACACCACTTGGTTGTCCAATGTAGTCCTTGTTAAGAAATCTAATGGAAAATGGAGGATGTGTGTTGATTATATTGATCTCAATAAGGCATGTCCAAAAGACGCCTTCCCCGTCCCCAGTGTAGATAAATTAGTCGATAGCGCCTCAGACTTTCGTTTATTATCTTTTATGGACGCCTACTCGGGATATAACCAAATCCCAATGTTCCCACCCGACCAAGAGAAAACGACATTCATGATAGAACAAGGAAATTATTGCTACCGCGTAATGCCCTTTGGGTTAAGAATGTCGGGGCAACTTATCAAAGAATGGTGAACAAAGTGTTTAAAAATCAAATCGGCCGAGTAATCGAAGTATATCTTGACGATATGATAGTGAAAAGTAAGAATGACCCAGATCATCTTAAGGACGTAACTGAAGTGTTCTCAGAAATTCGAAAGAACAATATGCGATTGAACCCAGAAAAGTGTACATTTGGGGCTCGAGCGGGGAAATTCCTCAGTTTCTATCTCACTGAGAGAGGTATTGAGGCTAACCCTGACAAGTGCAGGGCGGTGACCGAAATGATTTCGCCAACTATAAAGACAGAAATTCAAAAACTCACAGGCATGATTGCGGCACTGTCCTGTTTCATTTCACAAGCGGCTCACAAGTCTCTACCACTATTCAAGCTTTTAAAGAAAGATACGATTTTTGAATGGACTGCCGAGCAAGAGCAGGCGTTGAATCTTTTAAAACAAACCCTCTCTGAACCACCTATCTTAACTCGACCAGAGGTTGGAGAGACCTTGTACTTGTACCTCGCTGTTGCCAACGAAGCGCTAAGTGCGGTACTCGTCAGAGAAACTGATGCTGGCCAGCGGCCAGTATATTTTGTAGGTAAGGCATTGCAAGGACCCGAGTTGAGATACTAGAAGGTGGAAAAGGTCGCTTTGGCCTTAGTGATTGCAGCCCGACGTCTCAGACCATACTTCGTGGCGCATCAGGTGGTGGTTTGAACCAACCAACCTATCAGGCAAATACTTCATCGTCCTGATCTGGCTGGAACGATGATCAAATGGGCAGTTGAGCTCTCAGAATTTGGAATCAAATACGAGACAAGGCCAGCCATGAAGGCTCAGGTGTTGGCAGATTTTGTCGTCGAAATGACAACATCACAAGAAGATAGTGTGGAAATGTCATGGACCCTCCGTGTGGATGGATCCTCAAACAGTAAAGGAAGTGGAGCAGGCATGATACTTGAAAATTCTGAAGGACTAATGATAGAAGTGTCCCTCTCATTCTCATTCTCCACATCAAACAATCAAGCAGAATACGAAGCTTGCATAGCTGGTCTACAATTGGCCAAAGACTTCAGTGCTACTCAAGTTGAGCTTCACACAGATTCACTTTTGGTGGTCTCCCAGATAAATGCAGCATTTGGTGCCTATGACCTGGTACTACAAAAGTACCTAGCTAGGGTGCGCGAACTCCTAAGTTCGTTCTAGAAGGCAGAAGTGAAACATGTACCCAGGGGAGAAAATACCATAGCAGACATACTCTCCAAATTGGCAAGTACTAGGGCACCAGGAAACCATCAGAGTGTCCTTCAAGAAACCTTGTCCAGTCCAAGCATTCTCCTAGACAATGGTTCACCAACCTCAGTTCTCACCGTGGAAGCCAGCCAAAACTGGATAACTCCGATCCTCCAGTATATACTCGACGGGCATGAGCCCACTGACGAGAAAGAAGCAGCATCCGTAGTGGGATAGGACTAGGATAGTATTGATTATTGCTATTCCTATTTGTTTGCATTTAATTATTAATTATTATTTGGATGACTGTAAATACTTCAAAATTGGATGACTGTAAATTATTTGATTTGGATGACTGTAATTTAAGGGTCTGGATGACTGTAATTTAACTCTTTGGATGACTGTAATCTAGTGAAGTGGACGACTGTAACTATTGCTCTGAGTTTAGAGAATAAATCTAGTATGATTAGTCAATTGTGTGTTAAATGATATATGTCAATTAACACATGAGGGACGAAGAGTTGTGGACAGGTGACCGTGGAATTAAGTCGCATATGGAGATGAAATTAGAATAAGAACGAAGTAACTATAAGGATTGGTGTTTAAAATCAATCCTAGGTGTGGCGATGCGTAGTAAATAATAGTGTATAGTAATTGATGAGTAGTAGTGAATGATTAAATAAAATTGAGACTACGGGAGAATTTGAAGAAAGGACTAGTCAGTTAGTACTTACATCCTAGTAACGAAAACCTGATAATTGGCTTTGAGAATAATTCTTAGTGACAAAAAGACATGTCGAGCTAGACGTAAATCACGAGTGACATAACACAATAAAAGAGTGAGGTGTCGACCATAGTTAAATCATGACCTTGTACAAGTTAGATGAAGAATGCTTAGTAGACTAACGAAGTTGATTAAGTTATAAACAATTGATAATGAGCCTTAGATACAGTTAAGTAGATAAAGCTTGAAAGTTACTCATAATTAATTATAACTGCGTAAATGAGAAAGAGGAGTTAGTTATAAAAGTTAAAGAATGAGTTAGTGTCTAATATGCTAATGGTTTAGGATGATAGGTAAGCCTAAAGTTAATATCGTTTAAGATTCAGACCGACACCTTTGTACGATTAATGTAGCTAAGCTCGACTCGGAATCATTAAGATTATTAAGTGATTGTCGTTTAATTTTTGTTGTTATATATTGCTGGTTGGTTTTATGTGTATTGTTATCGGAAACTTGTATCGTGAGGGACAAGTTATCCTTCTTCGATGATTAGCAAGTTGATTCGGGTTGAAGAAATCTTGTTGCAACATGGGCAATAACTTGTTGCAGTATGGACGAGTTGTGTCTTCGTGATCGAGAGTTGTTTAAGGAACCTTGTCGCAGTATGGGCAAGGACTCTTCCCAGTATGGGCGAGTCGTACCTCTAAGGATGGTGATAGGTGTTGTTGTCATTGTCGTCTTCGTCATTGTCGTCGTTTGTGAGGGCATTATCGGGCAAGGTATCCCGGTCCTCATAGTCCTCTTTTGGGTGTTCTTCAAAGCATTATCGGGCAAGGTATCCCGTTCGAGTGTCTCAGTCCTGTTGTTCTTGTAGGGCATTATCGTGCAAGGTATCCCGTTCGGGCAAGGTATCCCGGTCCTCAGAGTCCTCGTGCTGCTGTTCTTCGTAGGGCGTTATCGGGCAAGGTATCCCGTTCGAGCAAGGTATCCCGGTCCTATTGATGTTGTTTCCCGTAGGGCGTTATCGGGCAAGGTATCCGTTCAGGCAAGGTTTCCTGGTCCTATAGTTGTTGTTGTTGTTGTTGTTGTTGATGATGATGATGATGATGATTGTAAGACAGTGTCTGGCAAAGTATCCTGATCCTGTTGTCGTCGTTGTTGCTGCTGGTAGTCCTAGGACCGTATGTGAGGTCGCGACGCTAGGATTACCTGAAGATTAATTAAGGATTGTTTGTGCATGTGTGTTATGAAAGTTGTATCTATTATTGTTGATGGTTCCTTTGTTTTGTGGCAGTCTTGCTGTTTTAGTTTCGGTCTTATATTCCTTATATGGTTTGGACGTTCTTTCTCACCCGTGCACCACTTTTTTTAGATTGAGTTACAGGTGACGTTCGAGTAGCCTTCTAGGATCGTGCAGCAGGAGAGATCTGATTCTGCGCGTCGATGTCATTCCAGTTTTAGTTTATTGAATTAAATGTTAATTGCTCTGATCAGGTGACATCGGGATTTGGGTTGTATTTTCGATATCATATCTAAAATAAATATTATTACAGTATTGAAGAAATGCTTCAATGTTTTAGTCTTTAATATTGTTGTACTAGTTTATATATGACTTAAAGAGTTGGACGACATCTTTTACTTGCGAAAACCATTTCATAAAATGAATTGTTAGTTTTATTAAAAAGAAAAAGTTACTTGTTTTTCGTACTTTTTCACTTATAAATACTTTCGGGGTAAAGGGTGTCACACTATTTATAGTTGAGGCACATGATCCAAGGTAACCCTAAAAGTGGGAGGCGCCACTTTGATGGCATCATGGAATATTCCTTTACCCAAACATGATGGCATCATGGAATATTCCTTTTCTAGCGCACACACACACACGCATACTGACCTCTGACAGCTGTCCATCCCTTGTTTTCCGTGTTTCTTGCAGCTTTCTCTCTCATCTTGCGCAAAGTGGGATTGTTGCCACATTAGGTGCTGCAGCAATTTAGACAAACACATTAAAACACACAATTGGGCACCAAAGTGCCAAATATCACAATTCCAAGCCTTCACCCTAGACTACTTCTAAACTACCATAATTGTAACAATAATCACAACAATGCTTGAGAACTAACAATAATTTAAGCTTGGAATAAGAGGTAATAACCATCATAAATGATAGTTATCATGTATCAAACATCAAATATATTTTATGTGTCCATATATATTTTCTCTTTGAAGAAATATTTAAAAAATATAACCGAGTGTAGTAACCGTTTTTTTATGAATACTAAGGTTACGTTTGGGAGAAGAGGCGATGGGAGGAGATACTTTTCAATTCTAAATTGAGAAAGCTGTAAAATATAAACAAAAATGAAATGTTATTTTTATTTTACCAAGAAAATGAAATGTTATTAAAAATGTCATATATTGATCTTTTTTTTTGTTCAGACCATTGCTAGCTACCCTCGGAGTGTCCTAACACTTTCAACGAAGGACTAATCTAATTCTCTTCTTCGTGCTTAAGATCAAATTTTGCATTGGTGAACAACAAGTTTGTACACCGCGAGAATCAAACCTGGGAGCATAGGGTCGAGCCCTAGTGTCCCAAGGTAGCTTATGCCACACTGGGCAAACAGTGTTGGTTTATATATTGTTATCTATCATGTTATTATTTTGTAGATTTGTTTTTTTGTAAACCAATGTATCATCCACGACGACTGTGGAGACTAATCCTTCGAGGTATCGGAGCTCCATTTAAATGGTTGACCTCTCCCAACAAATGTTTTTCCATGCACACAGGCCAGAGATCGAACCCATGACAAAATGGTTAAGGAACCCAAGTATCTACCACTTGTGCCACATCATGTTTGTTACAATGAATTGTTTTAGATATAAATAAAAATACACTAACATTTTACCTCAGATAGTTCAGATCGCTTCCTCATAAATGCTAAATAAACGGTCATCAATATTATCTATCTACTATAAATTGTAAATTGTAAATTCATGCCATTAACCTACTACTAAATTTACCTAACTACCCTCACAACTTTCTCAATTTTTTGGCCTTTAGTGTCCCATTTTTAAACTAGGCGCCGGATTCAAATTTATATTGAATTCAAAATTCAAAATTCAAAATTTGAGTTTTTAACTCTCTCCATTTTCTTTCTCTCACTTCTCTTTCTTCTTTCTCCCACAAATCACTCCTGTATCTGATCGCATCTCTCTCTGTCCTTCCTTCTTATCTCATATTCTTTCTTCATCATTCAAAAAATTCCTAAACCAGAAAACAGGTTCATTTCTTTTACATTGCTTTCATTTATTTTTCCAAAGATAACAACTTCATTTCATTATATTGTTTTGTTATAGCTGAAGAATAGTCACTTTGTATAGGTTTCACTGTAGCTGAGACGGTCACCCAGTTCGCCGGAGCTGTGGCATCACCATCCATGGCATAGCCATCGTCATTTCACTTTCCTTTGGTGAGCTTTCTTCTTTTCAAAAAATTATGATATTGGAAGGCTCGTTTTACTGTTGATACTGGCGATTCAGGGTCTTAGAGGTCTTAAAAACTAAGTTCCTCAATAGATTTGAGATTTGAGCCAACAATCTTAACCATGAGGTTTCAGATCTGACAATTATAACAAGGCATCAAACTCCATTTTTTATTTCTATGACCTTTTAAAAGTTTATTTGCATTTTAGCTTTTTTAATAGTTTGAATCATTCTGGATCCTGTTTTTTTAGGCTTAATTTCTATGGCAGTGACTCGTGAGAGAGAAGAGACTGTATTTTTATAAAGTGGAAAAGATGGATCCTTAAGAAAGAAAGGGTTTTTACTAGTTTTAAGTGATTTTGGTTTATATCTATCAAAAATTACAAAAGAATTTAGCTAATTAGTTTGAAAACCTTCATGCATCAAAACTGTTTAATTTTTTCTCTAAAGTACTGATTTTTATAAGGTAGAATGATGGATCCTTGAAAAACAAAACGTTTGGACAAGTTTTATGTGATTTCAGTTTGTATCCATCAAAAGTTTCAAAAGAATAGTTAATAGTTAACTTGAAAACATTCATGCATCTATGGTGTTTAAAATGATTACAACGTGTCTAATGTGGTATAAAGTGTTTAAAATGTTGACAAGGAAATAATTGAATTAGACATATATGTCTGATCCAATTCCACCAATGTTACATAAAAAAATAATATAAATAAAATTTCAATCAATAACATTAACTAATGAGAATAAGGTTTACCCTTCTTGCTCAGTCACCATCTTCTGCTAAACTCTTGCATTATATATTCAGAGCAGTTACATGTCTCAAAACATTTTTGATTTACACAGAAAGACGTGTATTTCTTTTGATAAGCAAAAAGTGTATTAACTTTGAGTAACATTGAATATGAAGGGCATTGGGTACTCAAAGCACAAATCAAATTTTCAACCAATAACATTAACTAATGAGAATATAAGGTTTACCCTTCTTACTCTCTCATCATTTTCTTCTAAACCCAACTATTATATTTGCACGATTAATTTTGATAACTGAAAGTTGAATGTTAAGGATCTACAACTTTACAAGATGGAATAAGGTTTAACCTTTAGATGACTTCAATTCTCAATTCTTCTTTTGTCACTTCTTTTCTTGGCCACAAGAAGAATCTTGTTTTTATGTCGAATTAAATTATTTTAGTCATTTTTTCAGATGGATGTTCATAGAGAACTTGATATACAATCTTTAAGCGCTTGTTGCACTAGGAATGGAGGGAATTGGAAAAATAGCAATTGTCAACCTATGTAAGTATTTGTAGTATGTTTAACTTTATTTTCTACTTCAACTTTTACATGGTTTTTGTATAGAGATGAGTCACATTTAATATATATATATATATATATATATATATATATATATATATATATATATATATATATTGAAAACGACTATTCTGCTCGAAAATGAAAAGGTCCAAATTTTCCTGGAAATTTTCGATCCCATTGGACCATTTATATCTATATGCATCAGGATCCCTAATAAAGGATCCCTCGGTTCAAAAAATCCAAAAACTAGGATCAAACCTTTTCTTCCCGACTCTTTTTCCAATTTGTGTCTATATGAATATGGCGGATGTATGCATATGAATATGGGGGCAATTGCCCATGAAGAAAAAAAGTTTAGTTTTTTTTTTGACACAAAAAGTTTAGTTTTATATATGTAGTATTTTTCAATTTGCCCCCAATAAAAAATAGAGTTTGCCCCCACCAATTTTCAATTACTCAAACAAACAAGCTCAACTTATTCTAGTATATATATTGAGAGAGATAATTTTGATAATGTCAATAACGAAAATATCATACAACATTTTCAGACTATGAATAGAATGCCCCAGTCACACCGAAAATTAACGCATTTCCAAGTTTCTTCTCTCTTCTCCCTATACACTCTCTCTCTCTCTCTCTCTCTCTCTCTCTCTCTCTCTCTCTCTCTCTCTCTCTCCCTCTCAACCAACTTGATGCATTTCCAAGTTTCCAAGTTTATCCTATGAACGTCGTGGCTGATAGCCTGCTTGCACAATTCTTAGCAGTGCCACGAAAGGTCTTAAAGAGAGTGACCTAGTCTGCGACTCAGTTCGACCTTCGGTTACTCCCTTAAATTTCCTATGAATTCCAAAAACTTAAAAATGAAAAAAAAAACACATAGGTATCAATCATAATTAATAAGCTCCCACCATATCTTAGATTGTTCTTCTCAAATTGACCTTAACAAGAAAACAACAACAACAACAACAACAATAATAATAATAATCGGGTTTCTGCATTGTTTGAGAGTTGATTTTGAAGTAATTGGAAGTGGGAGGAAAAAGGAACCGTTAAAGGGTGAAGACCAGCTTTGAGTTCACGAGCTTGTCGCTCTTCGACTTCTTTGTTATTGTTGAGATCAAATGCAAATTGAGAAGAACAATCTAAGATATGGTGGGCATTTTTAGGGTTATTGTTGGGGTTGTTCTCTGATTCCTTCTTGTTCGTAGCAAAATCCGTTTTCAGGCTTTCTGCATTGCAAATCTTGGCTGATATTGGATTTGTTAGAAGACCCGAGTCATGCGAGTAGGCGGTTTTTGATTGTTCATCTTGCTAGAAAATATCTTCCAATAGTATTTAACGTCTTTTGATTTCCGTTCTTGTGACTGAGATATGCATATTCTATTATATTTGTGACTGATTGGGACTTGTGTCTTTATCTGTGATTGGAATTCATTTCTGGAGAGATTTCTGCCTAGGAAAATCGCAATGACTCGAGCGACAGGGGAATGGGAGTCTGATATTCTTTCTTGCTATCATTCACTGGTATGAGACGAGATGTTGTTTAAGAGCGTAGTGACCTTATCTGAGTATTTTTCTTTAACATTTGATCTGTGCTAAGGATGACAATTTTTTTTGTTTTGGTCATTGGTTTTATATCAATAAGATAAGATTTAGGTACTAGAAATTCTACTCAACTAAAATTGAGTCTAGCTCCTTACGATAGGTAGGGATTAAGCTGAAAATAACAGAAAGAAGAGAAAGAAAAAGAGCCGTAGCTTTAGAGGATTTGTTGCAAACCAAATGACCCCAAAACCTCACTCAATAACTACCTACCTACCCTTCTCTCCTCCCTCCCCAAATATATAACACTGTCATATTCTCATTCTAACCAACATGCCACGTCAGCAAGGTTGTTACTAATTTCACCCCTTCCTTACACTTTTTCCCGTCCTCCTTGATTGTGGATCTAACAGTTTTTTTTCTTATGTATCAGTGTTAATTACTGAACTCAATATTCTCTTTCTACTGTCTGCATTTCCTTTGAATGATGATATATACTGCTGAGTTTCTTCTCCACTACATAAGATGTTATTCTCTTTACAGGAGCACGTGACAAAAGAAGATGCAAGACAGAAATTTGTCCATGTATTAAGAGCACTTCCATATGGATTTTCGGTATTTTTCAATGTTCGCAAAGTTGATGATGCATTTGGACTCTTGCCTGGACAATTAATATTAGGAGTATACAAGAGAGGGGTACGACTAAAAAAATGATTTACTGTCTTAATGATAATAATATAAGGTTTAAAATGTACATATTTTTTAAAAATGAAGTGTGCCTTTCTGATCAATTGTCTCCAGTTCATGTTTTTTGTCCCCATTCCGAGAAATTTTTACACTCTGTTGAATTGGATGAGATGGGAATTTGGAAGCCGTGATAAGGCTTTATTTTTTAAAATAGGTTGGATTCGGGAGTCGATTATGCATAGGGAAGGGCGAAAACTAAATTTCACTACACCCCTAGTACATAGACAGTTACCCTAAATTTAATTGTGCAAACATTAAATAATTACTTTATTATTTGTCTTACCCAAAAATAAAATAGAATGGTAGAAAAGCAATAAGGGCTAATTTAGAAAATTTTAATTTCGACTTGACGGGAAAGCCTCGCTCCTACATATCCTCTGGTGCAATGAGGAACTCGAAAATCACGTAGTTTTTCTTGAAATTTTGTTTGTTGACTGATTTTAATTTTTTAAAGGGGTTTTAGATCAACAAGTTGTACAACGCACAAGAGAGAACCACCGTGTGAGTAGTGGGTTGTTTTCAGGTTCGTTCTCTATATATTTCTTCTTTACTGGTTCAATTGTTTTTTTTTATTTTCTACATCTAGTCTTCTAAAGTAAAACAAGGTTGTACATGTTTCTCAGTATTCTCTCCTACTCCTTTTTGTTGCTGTTTTTTTTTGGCTCACATGTCTATTCTACACTCTACTTCATACAGATTCCAAACATAAACCAGTAAAGGTACATAGTTACGGATCTAAAAAAACATGCTTTCTACATTTTAGATTCGAACTAATCTTTTTTTTAGTGAGCTTTTCGAATGTTTTCTGTTTTTCCTCCCCTTATCTTTATACTCTCTTCTACACCCTCAAATTTTGTGTTTAAAGCTTCATGTTTTTCTTTCAAATTCCCTTTTCTCTATTATCTCTTCCTCCTTCTCCTCTCTCACTTTTATGTTTTCTCAGTATTCTGTGTTGTTGTTTTTCAAAATCCTCTCTCCTTTTTTTCACTAAAATGAAGTCTATTTATAGTGTGAAAAATAAACTTTACTCATGATAAAAAAATTGCAACTTGAGAGACATATTGCAGAAGGAAGATAAGGTAACAGGTTGGCAGAGACAAGAATCTTGACAATAGAGGATATACAAAGATTTCATTTGATTTTTTTTGTCGTTTATTTATGATTTTTGTTTTTATTTTTTAATTTTTTAATGTGTAATAATAATAATAATAATAACAACAAATAATGTTAAAACAGATTTTTTTAATCAAGTTTTTTTTCAAAGATAAGCTCTACAAAGGATAACAGTAATAATGATAAAAATACAACAATCACCGATAAGTCCAAAATGACACCCAAAATCGATTAAATTACAAAATACATAAAAAATGCTATTTTTGGGTTTTTCATGAAAAATGAGAAAATTTGGGTGTTCACAGGTATTAACACCATTGAAAATTGACATTTTACTGTTCAAATTCTTAATCCATTCCTTTGAACTTTATTTAAACTGTTGTAACTTTGGAGTTATTTCATGTTATTGTTTTGTATACAGGAGAAATTTGTGCAGCTTTCCAGACATACGTAGATGATGATGTATTGCTTTGTCGGTATTCCAAAGTACGATCGATCAAGTAATGACCATGTAAGTCTAAGACATATTTCTTATCCTAATTTGATTTTTGAGTAGAGAAGTTTTCATACCAGGCCACCCTTATTGTTATGATGTCTAATGCATTTCTCAATCACAGGAAAATGAAATGCTGCAAGAATTAGAAGGCCTTGAAAAAGTCTTTAAGTTTTTACAAGAACAGTCTTGCCCAAGTTAGATCGTTATGCGATGCAAAAGATACGAAAGCTTAATGGCAATATTGACACATCTTAATGGCTAAAATTGTAGAAAAAAGGAGGATGGTTAAGTTAAATAATCTAATGATAGAGAGAACTACCAATTAGGATACTATTTTGTCATTGATATTCATTTGTTCTTTACTTCTTGATTAATACAGTTTATTTTTTTCATGTTTAAATTGTGGACTTTGGTTGATACCTAATAGGTTGCTGAAGAGACCAACAAAAGCTTGACAAATAACAAGTTGATTTTGGCACAAAAGTTATCTGAGATTGAGAAGAAGAAAGCTGAAGAGGTAAGATTGAATAAAAGCCTTAATTTTAATTTTAAGATGAATTATTATATGGTGGTGGGTGTAATACAATGCAGATTAGTTCTCTTCAATTGAAACATGAGAAAGAACGCACAGCTCTTCAATTGAAACATGAGCAAGAACGCGCAGCTCTGAACTCTCAGATTTCGGACCTTGAAAGAAAGCTTGATGTAGCTGAGTCTACCCTTTAAAGGACTCTGAATTGGCTATGTTGAATAAAAAATTAGATGAATTGAGAGAAATGAAAAAGATTGTTATTTTATATTAACATGATATGATTGATGTTGTTCACATTATTTGTTTGTGTTAAGTAAATATAATTTTTTAACAATTTCTATTTGCTTTATGAAGGATGGAGAAACCGCTGTCATAGAACGACCAACTAAAGAAAGGACTGATGATAGCCGCCGCCATTCAATATAGGAACTTTAGACTAATAATATATAGGAGGAGTTTACAAGTAGCTTCTAGTGTACTTCATTATTGGCCATCTATTTTGCATTTTGGAATGTTGCCAAGATCTCACAATCTTGATACAAGGTGTATAGTTGAATCATCATCATGTATACAATGTGTATAGTTTACCTGAATATACACATATATTGACATGTTTGTCATTTACTTAGTTCTTCTATTGTATTCTTAGGATGACTTTTTGTTTTTTATTCCTCGTCGTCTTACAAGCTGTGTAATTATTTGGATGTATATGTTTGGTTGTTTTTACATTCTCACTTTCTGAAAAAATTGTATCAAACGGATTAAAAACTTCTAAAATATATCAAAAAAATTTAAAAATTATTATTCTCAATAAGAGCCTATTTGCTAACCGTTTTTAAAAACTGTTTTGTTTTTCAAATTTAAAAATAAAGAAAACTTGTTTGATGAATGTTTTGGGAGTAAAGACCCAAATTGGTCTTTGACAATTTCTTTACGGGACAAATTGGTCACTGACAATTTTTTCGGGATAGATTGGTCACTGACAATTCCAAAATGAGATATGTTGGTCCGTTCTTCAATTTAACCGTTGTCGGCACAATTAATGCCTCCTACATGACATATTAAGTGTCACGTTGTCACGTCAAACACCACGTAAGTGGATTTTGGGCCAAATAACTCCCTAGCGTTACAAATTTGAAAAAATTAGATAAAGGACAAATCGTTTTGAAACAAATTGGCCCCTGGGTCATCTTCAACCTAGATAGATAGATAGAGAGAGATTCACCTCAAACCTTCATGCATGTACAAGTTCTTGGTATCAATCTTCTCCATTTTCCTTCCTCTTTCATTTGATATTAATTTCAACCCCTCATTCTTCCTCTTGTTGAATCCACCATTTTAGAACCTTGAAGCTCAATGTGTTAGATAATGGAGTTTCGAACCTCTTGGAGCTTTGCATGTTTATTTGGGACTAGATTGGGGGTAATTACTAGTCAAAAACAAAACCTACATTGTGATTCTAAGTGAGTTGAATTGAACTTCAGTAGCTTGGGAGCTTGGAGTGTCGTTTTGGAGCTTAATTTCGTAGTTCTTGGTGGTTGGGTAGAAATCGAATAAGTTATGCTCATCCCAAAACTGCTTACCGATGCTGTCAAAAAATAATCCGGTTTGGGTAGAGTTTGATCGCGTCTTCCGTCGTTCGAATTGTTCGTCGCTCCGGGTGCTAATTATCATGAAGATTATGCTGCTAGTGTTGAAGATAGTAAACATGATGCCTCTATTGCTTCCACAAGGCATCAGAGAGGTTTTAAATATTCAAGCTTTGACAATTTTGAGACCAAACAAAACTATGAGTGTAACATCCCTAAGTTCGTTAATTTCGGTTTACGAAATTAACTAGTGATTTATTATTTTCAGTAAATAATAAATCAAGTCTCGGATATGAGGTTGTCATGAAAGCAATATATAATTGCTAGGTTATATGATCTAAACACATTATTTATCGAGTTATGTGAATTGATGTGTGATTGTTTGGGTAGAAATGGGTTTAAGTGAGAATTAGAGGAAAAGGGCATTTTGGTTTTTTTACCCTTTTAAATACCTTCAGCTCATTAATCATCTAAGACATAGAAACACCCAACAACTCTGCTCACTTTCAGCAAAACTGAAATTAGAAAAGAGAGAGAGTGGAGAGAGAGAAGAGAAAACGTGAAGAGAGGGAGGAGAAGAAGGAAGGGAAACTTCAATTATCTTGGATGCATGTAAGTTTCTCAAACATCATTCTACTCCATTCTTCTTTCTCATTCTTTTGATACAAATTTCAATCACTCATTCTCCCTCTTGCTTCATCCACCATTTTTGGAACCTTGAAGCTCAAAGTGGAAGATAATGGAGTTTTAAGCTTTCATGGAGTTGCATGTTCAAATTGAAGCTAGATTAGGTGATAGCTGAGCTAGTATTGTTGATTGAAGTTATTTCGAAAAAGGTTCAGAAGTTTGAGGCCTTGGAGTTCATTTAGGAAGTGAATTAGAGTTCGTGGGAGCGTCCGAATCGTTACGGGGAACGTTCGAATGGTTATTCTCATTGGTTGCATTTCGTGGAGTTCGATTGTTCGTGATTTTCATCATGATAGGTGAGTTTTACTCACGTTTAGGGAATTCATATTTTAATTTTATTGTGTTGAACTTCTGGAATCGATTGATGTTTTGGTTTCAAAACAATTTTTGAGTCAAAAATCGATTTTTTGAAAAATATCGTTTACGGTTTAATTTTCAAATTATAGTTTGATTGTGATTTGATATTTGGATTGGTTGTGATTGTTTGAACTGGAATATGTTGTGAAATCTTCTGTTTTTCAGTTGGAAATGGTTTGGGTTTTGGTTTGGAATCGATCGAAATTGCGAAACGGACAAAACAGAGTTAAAATGCTGTTTCTGTACAGGGCACACGGACTGTGCGCCCCAGTGGCACGGACCGTGCGTCCCGTACGCAACAACACACAAAATTTTTAACAGCTAGCACTGACCGTGCGCCCCTTTGGCACGGACCGTGCGTTGCTCTCGGGTTCAAAATGTTGTTTTGTCGTTTCATCGCTCCTTTTTGTTCCAAATCACTTCCAAACCTTTTCTAAACCAATTGGGATGTTATATACATTATAAAACCATGATTTTGAGTAGTTCAACTTAGGTTTTAAGAAAGGTTTTGAAAACTATAAATATTTCGAAAAACCGAAATTAGTAAGCGTGTGAGCAAAGGTTTTTAAATCAAAACGGAACTTTATGTTCTATCATTGATAGGGCTATGTGGTGTGTGGAAACGTGTGCAAGTATACACAGTCACAAACAAGTAGTATAAAAGATCGAACCCACAGGGATTGGATTAACTCTTATATATTGTTGTAAAGAAATGTAATTTAGTGCGACTATACTATTCAAAATTTTGGTTTTGGTTGAAGTTGAAATGAAAATTAAATTAAAGGACAGCAAGTAAATTGTGCAGAAAATCAGTTGAGAATGATAGTTGGGATGTTTTCACAAACTAAATCACTTTTGAGTGTATTGTGTATTCTTGTGGTGCAGTTGCACTTAGTGCAGCTGCATCAGTGTGTGCTGGTCAGCTACTTTCTTCAGAGTTTCGTTACAAGCTCTTATGATCCTGTTTTTTTGCGGTAAAGAAAGAAGTTGTCAATTCCTCTCTCGCCCCCTTACAGATACTCCAAGTTGCTAAATAAGTACACTCTTGTATCTTAAGATCTCACTACACTACTTATAAGGACTATGTCAACCTAAGTTTAGGAATTAACATGGAATTAACAAGCTAATTTCATTAAAACAAGTTTAACAAAAAGCTTTATTAAACACTTATCCTTACTTAGTTCTTGATTTCTAGTTATAAGCCAATTAAGTGAATATATATAACTCTACTTGTTCTAAGAGATCAACCTTAAAACAAGATTAAGAATTTAAACACAAGAACTAAAGTGCTTACACCACTTGAAAACACAATAACTTTCCTCAAAAGATCATTGGAAAGTTAGAACATCCCAACTTAAAAGATTTAGCTCATGATGGGCATATCAAAGCAAATATATTTGAAATAAAACATGTTGCAATAAAGGAAATTACAAGAGAATTCAAAAGAGTAAGAATTACAACAATTGAAAGACTCTTGCATATATTTGCTTAAGAACTAATTTCTTACACCTATTAGTTCTTTGAAGGAGTGGAAAAAGAAGTTGTCAATTTCTTCTCACCTTCCTCTCAAACTAACACTAATTTAAACTAAGAAAATATGTAAAAAGAACTGGAAGAAATAAACTAGAGAACTATGAAAAGCTAGTAAAGACTGTGAACAAAAAGTAAGTATGTAAAAATCTATATATTTTTCAAGTGAAGATTTGAGTCCTATTTATAGCCTTTGGAGATTTCCTTCATGTGGGGGTTTCCTTGATGATCAAGCTAACCAAAGCGTGTTAACCATGGTTACTTTTCAGAAGATGGAGATAAGCTTTTGATTCCCATACTCAACCTTAAAGGGAGGTCCAATAGGAAGTAGCCACATGTCTTTGTGAATGATTATTTATGATGGTCTTCCATTGTAGGCGCCTCCTTTTGCAAGTGGCCATGTGCCCCCATGTGACTCTGAAGCAAGCAGCAAGCCAACTAAGCATTATAGCAATGGTAAGAATTGAGGTGCTTCCAATGTGGGGTTGTGAGCTGCTTCGGTGTAGGAAGGTGCAGTTGCACCAAGTGCAGATGCACTAACTTCCCTTCAGGTGCAGTTGCACCAAGTGCAGATGCACTAAACTACAGCTGTACTGAACAAACACATCAAACATACCAATTTCCATGTAAAATGCTAAGTTATGGACATCTTTATCTGAAAACCATAAATGTTGTTATTTTATTCATACTACTATATTTAACACATATTATACTTGATTATGGGCAATTATTTAAGTGTAGAAGCACGAATAACTCTATATAAAATAGAGTTATCACTATGATATATAGATTATATCGAATAAGGTTGACGGCCCAATGCAGGTATTATATAAGATTGACGGCCCAATGCGGGTACGATATATAAATTATATCGAATACGGGTGACGACCCAAGAGGATAGCATACTAGTGAGAGGGAAGTCATGAGCCCTTATCCTAGGCCCAATATCCGTTAGGGAAAGTACTAGCGGGGGTTCATCGGGATTAGTAGCAGTTGTACGGCTAATGTTATGCTAAGATTAATGCACGATTCACCAGGATTAGTAGCAGTTGTACAGTCGGTGTTTTGATAAATGAAATAAGATTTGTACTTTATTAACCTACGAAAGCCAAATTAAATTGTTAGCACATTAGAATACCGAGATTGTGGCTGTTGCACGGTCGGTAATGGGATACAACCAAATAGGCAAGTTGTTTATAAATTAAACTACGTTGCAAGGTTTTATAATTGAACTGAGTGAATGTTAGGGGTCGCGGTAGGACTCACTGAGATATGTTATCTCACCCTATAATGTGTTGTTGTTTTTACAGAGAAACAGGGAACGAGGAAGGCTAGAAGGCATGGTTAGGTGACATGCTCGAGGAGAAGATTGAAGACTAGTTCTTTTATCTTAGTTTATGTTTCCTGTGGTTGTCTCTGTAATCGATAATATGACTTGAATTAATATTTAAGTTATGTAATCGTTTCTGCTATTCTTGTAATGATATGTATCTAAGCAGGAATTTTTATACTCTCATGTAAGCTAAAATGTATGTTTTGGTATTTCTACTGTTTAGAAATACTAGGGTGTTACACAACAAATCTTGAATAAGGAGTTCTTTTGTTAGATCTCACCAACAACAGAGAGTAGGAAAAAAAACTATGTAACTTTTTGAAGAGAAAGTAAAAAAAACAAAAAATTTGCTCTTTCTCACTCTTTCACTGAAAACTCTCAAGAAATATTTTTGCTCCTTTCCAAAATCCTCCCTTCTTCAACGATTTGGCCCCAATTTACAATAGAAAATCGAACTTGTCGTTGGGTGCTTTTTTCCTTCGCTTTTTTCAATTAATCTATGAGAATTATTGCAGGTTCTCTTTAAAACCGAAGCGACTCATGAAAATCTGAGAAGAAAAACGAGTGAACCATTGATCTTTGTAAGCTTGATGGTTCTTTGAATCTTGATGCCGAAAAAAGAGATTTCGTGTGAGAGAAGAGAGAAAGAGACACCAAAAATGGAGATTTCGCGTGAAAGAAGATAGAAAGAAACGTGGCAGAGAGATGGAGAATTCAAAGCTAGGTAGTTCTTGGTAGAAGAAGGGTGTTGGTTAGTGTTTTTAATTAATGTTTTTTTTATTGTTTTTATAGGGATTTTAGGACTTTTGAGCGGTGCAGCTGATTTCTCCCAAAAAACAGATTAACCTTTTTGTACAACCGACTGAATCCCCTATTTTTGTAAATTAGTTTTTTTTTTGTTTTTACGGAAAGAAAACGATTTGTATGATTGTGTTTTTGATTTGAAATAATTTATTTTGTTTCATAGGGATTTTAGGACTTTTGAGTTGTGCAGCTCATTTATCCTAAAAAGCAGATTGAGCCGGTTGTACAACCGACTCAATCCACTATTCGAGTTTTTTGAAAGAAAAAAATTGTTCATGGGAAGATAATACTTTTTGAAAATGATTTATTCATTTATTCTAAAGGGGTTTTAGGACTTTTGAGTTGTACAACTCATTCGTCCTAAAACGTTGACTAACCCGATTGTACAATCGATTTTTTCTCGATTAAAAATAAAAAAATAAATTGCAAAAGGGGTTGTAATAAAAAATACAACGGTGCTGTTAGTAGTAGGGAGTTGTATATAAAAAAGGGGAGGTGTGAAAAATAGCAGCCCGATTCATTTTTTTTGTAACCTAGCCTACATTACAAAATCACTTGACAGGGGTGTTAGGTTATTAAAAAAAGGGGCCTGATTATTAATTTTGTCTAATTTCAAGACAGGAGCTGTCTTAATAAAACATGAGTGTTTGGAGACCAGTCTTATATAAAAACTAACAAGGGTTGTAACATTGAAATATGGGAGTGTAAACATAAATGCGAATATAAAAAAACATTCTATGTTATTAGCAATTCAGGGGTGCGAACAACAACTTGATATTAAAAAATAGGGTGGTTCTATGATTAGAATTGGGGTTGCGAATAGCAATCCGATTTTTTTTTTAAAAAGCCAGAGGTTGTATCATTAGGAAAAAGAGTGTGAACTTTATGGTTAATTATTATTATTATTATTATTATTATTATTATCCTCAGGATTAACATTTAATAATTTTCTTTTGTCAAAAAAAAACATTTTATAATTTTCTAAAAAAGATAATTCATTGAAATTTGCTTATTTGATTAAAAAAACAACTATTTATTTGTTATAACCCTTTTTCCTCTGAATCAACAGATTTGTTAATTTTTAGTTATATTGACCTTCTAACTTGTTCTGAAAGCATTTTTATTCTTACAAACTTATTTATTTCCAAGACTAAAATAATCATTTGATTTGAAAAGTTAAACTAACTATTGAAGAAAAAATTTGGCATCGATTATTATTGCTTTAATGACACTTATTATAGTTGTTTAAAAAGAAAAGGTGTTACCATGTTACTCAAATCATATGAATCCAAAACAAGAGCAGAAACGTTGAGAAAAAAACCAAATCAAATTGAAATATTTATTATTCACTAAAACAAAATGGCCACAAAATATAGGAGATTTTGTACATGCTTCATTGTGGTTTTACTGGAAAAAAACATTCCCAAACTTTCAACATCCAAAAACCTCACATACTTGAAGATGAACATAGCAAATTAAATTTGAACAAGATATGAAATAAGGGATGCAAGAATCATAAAGCAACACAAGAATATTGAGAGACAATATTACAACTAATCTTGAATAAGGAGTTCTTTTCTTAGATCTCACCAACAACAGAGAGTAGGAAAAAAAACTATGTAACATTTTGAAGAGAAAGTAAAAAAACGAAAAAATTTGCTCTTTCTCACTCTTTCACTGAAAACTCTCAAGAACTATTTTTGCTCCTTTCAAAAATCCTCCCTTCTTCAACGATTTGGCCCCTATTTATAATAGAAAATCGAAATTGTCGTTGTGTGCTTTTTTCCTTCGTTTTTTTCAATAAATCTATGAGAATCATTGCGGGTTCTCTGTAAAACCGAAGCGACCCATGAAAATCTGAGAAGAAAAATGAGTGAACCATTGATCTTTGTAAGACTAATGGTTCTTTGAGTCTTGATGCCGAAAAAAGAGATTTCGTGTGAGAGAAGAGAGAAAGAGACACCAAAAATGGAGATTTCGCGTGAGAGAAGAGAGAAAGAAACGTGGGAGAGAGATGGAGAATTCAAAGCTAGGTAGTTCTTGGTCGAAGAAGGGTGTTGGTTGGTGTTTTTTATTAATGTTATTTTATTGTTTTTATAGGGATTGAAGGACTTTTGAGCAGTGCAGCTGAATTCTCCCAAAAAAACATATTAACTCGGTTGTACAACCGACTGAATCCCCTATCTTTGAAAATTAGTTTTGTTTTGTTTTTACGGACAGAAAACGATTTGTATGATTGTGTTTTTGATTTGAAATAATTTATTTTGTTTCATTGGGGTTTTAGGACTTTTGAGCTGTGCAGCTCATTTACCCTAAAAAGCAGATTGAGCGGGATGTACAACCGACTTAATCCCCTGTTCGAGTTTTTTGAAAGAAATTTTTTTTTCATGGGAAGACAATACTTTTTGAAAAGGATTTATTCATTTATTTTAAAGGGGTTTTAGGACTTTTGAGTTGTACAACTCATTCGTCCTAAAATATTGACTAACCCGATTGTACAATCTACTTATTCTCGATTAAAAATAAATAAATAAATAAATTGCAAAAGGGGTTGTAATAAAAATACAAGGGGTGCTGTTAGTAGCAGGGGGATGTATATAAAAAAGGGGAGGTGTGAAAAATAGCAGCCCGATTCATTTTTTTTGTAACTTAGCCTGCATTACAAAATCACTTGGCAGGGGATGTTGGGTTATTAAAAAAAAGGGGTCTGATTATTAATCTTGTCTAATTTCAAGACAGGAGCTGTCTTAATAAAACATGAGGGTTTGGAGACCAGTCGTATATTAAAACTAACAAGGGTTGAAACATTGAAATATGGGGGTGTAAACATAAATACGAATATAAAAAAACAGTCTATGTTATTAGCAATTCAGGGGTGCGAACAACAACTTGATATTAAAAAACAAGGTGGTTGTATGATTAGAATTGGGGTTGCGAATAACAATCCGAATTTTTTTTAAAAAGCCAGAGGCAGTTTCGTTAGAAATAGATGGGTGCAAACAGCAGGCTGATGTTAAATAAAAGGGATGTATCATTAGGAAAAAGAGTGTGAACTTTATGGTTAAATTACTATTATTATTATTATTATTATTATTATGATCAGGATTAACATTT
Source organism: Astragalus glycyphyllos (assembly GCA_963573325.1). NCBI lineage: Eukaryota > Viridiplantae > Streptophyta > Magnoliopsida > Fabales > Fabaceae > Astragalus > Astragalus glycyphyllos. Next base: position 38,938,290 of record OY754313.1, read on the forward strand.
TATAATTTCCTTTTGTCAAGAAAAAAACATTTTATAATTTTCTAAAAAAGATAATTCATTGAAATTTGCTTATTTGATTAAAAAAACGACTATTTATTTGTTCTAACCCTATTTCATCTGAATCAACAGATTTGTTAATTTTTAGTTATATTGATCTTCTAACTTGTTTTGAAAGCATTTTTATTCTTACAAACTTATTTATTTCCAAGACTAAAATAAATATTTGATTGCAAAAGTTAAACTAACTATTGAAGAAAAAATTTGGCTTTGATTATTATTGCTTTAATGACACTTATTATAGTTGTTTAAAAAGAAAAGGCATTACCATGTTACTCAAATCATATGAATCCAAAACATGAACAGAAACATTGAGAAAAAAACCAAATCAAATTGAAATATTTATTATTCACTAAAATAAAATGGGCATAAAATATAGGAGATTTGTACATGCTTCATTGTGGTTTTACTGGGAAAAAAACATTCCCAAACTTTCAAGATCCAAAAACCTCACATACTTGAAGATGAACATAGCAAATTAAATGTGAACAAGATATGAAATAAGGGATGCAAGAATCATATAACAACACAAGAATATTGAGAGACAATATTACAACAAATCTTGAATAAGAGTTCTTTTCTTAGATCTCACCAACAACAGAGAGTAGGAAAAAAAACTATGAAACTTTTTGAAGAGAAAGTAAAAAAAGAGATTTCGTGTGAGAGAAGAGAGAAAGAGACACAAAAAATGGAGATTTCGCGTGAGAGAAGAGAGAAAGAAACGTGGGAGGGAGATGGTGAATTCAAAGCTAGGTAGTTTTTGATAGGAGAAGGGTGTTGGTTGGTGTTTTTTATTAATGTTTTTTTATTGTATTTATAGGGATTTTAGGATTTTTGAGCGGTGCAACTGATTTCTCCCAAAATTTAGTTTAATCCGGTTTTACAACCGACTAAATCCCCTATTTTTGAAAATTAGTTTTTTTTTTTTACGGAAAGAAAACGATTTGTATGATTGTGTTTTGATTTGAAATAATTTATTTTGTTTCATAGGGAATTTAGGACTTTTGAGCTGTGCAGCTCATTTATCCTAAAAACAGATTGAGCCGGTTGTAAAACCGACTCAATCCCCTATTCGAGTTTTTTGAAAGAAAAAAATTGTTCATGGGAAGACAATACTTTTTGAAAATGATTTATTCATTTATTTTAAAGGGGTTTTTGGACTTTTGAGTTGTACAACTCATTCGTCCTAAAACATTGACTAACCGGATTGTATAATCGACTTATTCTCGATTAAAAATAAATAAATAAATTGCAAAAGGGGTTGTAATAAAAAATACAAGGGGTGACCCGGTGGGTTTGTGTAACCTGGACCGGGTTGTGCATGTGTGATGAAAAACGAAACAGAATTTTTATCAAAATTCGCAGAAAAGGCTTGGGAGAGGTTCGAAACTCTTCCCTTTTGAGTCAATCTCTAAGAAAGTTAACCACCGCACCACCTGTTGATGTTGTCTATGTTGCGCACGTGAAACATATAACATATAACATATAACATATATTACATGGGCTTGCCACAATTCAAGCATTAATTACTAATTAGTTTTTTTTTTTACATTACTAGTTAGTTTTTCTTTTCTTTTTTTGCTAAGTTACTAATTAGTTTTTCACCATACACATTTCATGGTTGATTGTATTTCCACCTGTTGTTGCGATTGTTTTGGATTTTTTGGGCATTATGTATAATTGTTTAATTTTAGTAAATTAAATTTTACAGGTATGAAATTTATAGGTCTTGAAAATTTGGAAATTTTTTATATAGGTCTTGAAAATTCACGAAATACAGACCGGGTCCGAGTCTTGCGGTCCCGATTTTGATCATGCTGTTCAACTGTCGACCCCTCGGTCCGACCCTTGACCCAGTGACCCGGTACCATCACCGAGTCGGCCACCGGTCCGAGTTTTAAAACATTGGGAAAAAGAGTGTGAACTTTATAGTTAAATTACTATTATTATTAGTTATTATTACTAGCGGGGACATGAGTTGGTGTGTTGGTGGGTGGTTATTATTATTAGACTTAGAAATAGAAATGTGATGGTGTGTTACTGTGTTAGTGGGTACTTACGATAAGGACATTTTGGTCAGAAAAATCTGACACCAAAAAATCAGTTACAAAATTAATCCCCTTTATATATAGGAATAGATTATTATTATTATTATTATTATTATTATTATTATTGTTGTTGTTGTTGTTGTTGTTGTTTTATTATTATTATTATTATTATTATTATTATTATTATTATCAGGATTAGCATTTTATAATTTTCTTTTGTCAAAAAAAAACATTTTATCATTTTCTAAAAAAGATAATTCATTTAAATTTACTTACTTGATTAAAAAAACAGCTATTTATTTGTTCTAATTGTTAATTTTTAATTATATTGATCTTCTAACTTGTTTTGAAAGCATTTTTATTCTTACAAACTTATTTATTTCCAAGACTAAAATAATCATTTGATTTGAAAAGATAAACTAACTATTGAAGAAAAAATTTGGCATCGATTATTATTGCTTTAATGACACTTATTATAATTGCAAAAGGGGTTGTAATAAAAAATACAAGGGGTGTTGTTAGTAGCATGGGGTTGTATATAAAAAGGGGAGGTGTGAAAAATAGCAGCCCGGTTCATTTTATTTGTAAACTGTCCTGCATTTCAAAAACACTTGGCAGGGGGGTGTTGGGTTATTAAAAAAAGAGGCCTGATTAGTAATCTTGTCTAATTTCAAGACATGAGCTGTCATAATAAAACATTAGGGTCTGGAGACCAGACTTATATAAAACTAACAAGGGTTGTAACATTGAAATTTGGGGGTGTAAACATAAATACGAATATAAAAAAACAGTCTATGTTATTAGCAATTCAGGGGTGTGAACAACAACTTGATATTAAAAAACAAGGTGGTTGTATGATTAGAATTGGGGTTGCGAATAGCGATCCGAAATTTTTTTTAAAAGCCAGAGGCTGTATCATTAGAAATAGATGGGTGCAAACTGCAGGATGATGTTAAATACAAGGGATGTATCATTAGGAAAAAGAGTGTGAACTTTATGGTTAAATTTCTACTATTATTATTATTAGTATTATTATTAATTTATTATTATTAATTTATTATTAGTAGTATTATTATCAGGATTAACATTTTATAATTTCCTTTTGTCAAAAAAAAAATTTTAAAATTTTCTAAAAAAGATAATTCATTGAAATTTGCTTATTTGATTAAAAAAACAACTATTTATTTGTTCTAACCCTATTTCCTCTGAATCAGCAGATTTGTTAATTTTTAGTTATATTGATCTTCTAACTTGTTCTGAAAGCATTTTTATTCTTTCAAACTTATTTATTTCCAAGACTAAAATAATCATTTGATTGTAAAAGTTAAACTAACTATTGAAGAAAAAATTTGGCTTCGATTATTATTGCTTTAATGACACTTATTATAGTTGTTTAAAAAGAAAAGGCATTACCATGTTACTCAAATCATATGAATCCAAAACATGAACAAAAACATTGAGAAAAAAAAACAAATCAAATTGAAATATTTATTATTCACTAAAACAAAATGGCCATAAAATATAGGAGATTTGTACATGCTTCATTGTGGTTTTACTCGGAAAAAACATTCCCAAACTTTCAACATCCGAAAACCTCACATACTTGAAGATGAACATGGCAAATTAAATCTGAACAAGATATGAAATAAGGGATGCAAGAATCATATAGCAACACAAGAATATTGAGAGACAATATTGCAACAAACCTTAAATAAGAGTCTTTTTATTAGATCTCACCAACAACAGAGAACAGAAAAAAAAACTATGTAACTTTTTGAAGAGAAAGTAAAAAAAGAGATTTTGTGTGAGAGAAGAGTGAAAGAGACACCAAAAATGGAGATTCCGCGTGAGAGAAGAGAGAAAGAAACGTGGGAGGGAGATGGAGAATTCAAATCTAGGTAGTTCTTGGTAGAAGAAGGGTGTTGGTTGGTGTTTTTTATTAATGTTTTTTTTATTGTTTTTATAGGGATTTTAGGACTTTTGAGAGGTGCAACTGATTTCTCCCAAAAAACAGTTTAACCCGGTTGTACAACCGACTGAATCCCCTATTTTTGAAAATAGTTATTTTTTTTGTTTTTACGGAAAGAAAACGATTTGTATGATTGTGTTTTTGATTTGAAATAATTTATTTTGTTTCATAGGGATTTTAGGACTTTTGAGCTGTGCAGATCATTTATCCTAAAAAGCAGATTGAGCCGGTTGTAAAACCGACTCAATTCCCTATTCGAGTTTTTTGAAAGAAAAAAATTGTTCATGGGAAGACAATACTTTTTGAAAATGATTTATTCATTTATTTTAAAGGGGTTTTAGGACTTTTGAGTTGTACAACTCATTCGTCCTAAAACATTGATTAACCCGATTGTATAATCGACTTATTCTTGATTAAAAATAAATAAATAAATTGCAAAAGGGGTTGTAATAAAAAATACAAGGGGTGCTGTTAGTAGCAGGGGGTTGTATATAAGAAAGGGGAGGTGTGAAAAATAGCAGCCTGGTTCATTTTTTTGTAACCTGGCCAGCATTACAAAATCACTTGGCAGGGGGGTGTTGGGTTATTAAAAAAAGGGCCCTGATTAGTAATTGTAACATCCCTAGTTTCGTTAATTTCGGTTTACAAAATTAACTAGAGATTTATTATTCGATGAAATAATAAATCTAGTCGAGGATATGAGATTGTCTCAAAAGCAATATAAAATTGCCAGATTATGTGATTTAATCGCATTGTTGTTTGAATTATATGATTGCGTGTGATTGTTGTAGGTAGAAATTGGCTTAAGTGAGAATTAGAGCACAAGGGTAAAATTGTCATTTCGCCTCCTAGTAAAGATTTATTATTCGATGAAATAATATATTGAGTCCTAAACATGGGAGGATCATGGGAATGGTAGTTAATTTGCTAAGTTATAGGAATTGATGAGTGCTAATTTGATTAGAATGGATTTAAGTGAGGATTAGAGAGAAGGGGTATTTAGGTCTTTTCAAACCTTTTAATAACCCTCAACTCAACACTCCAACATCAGCCAACACCACCTCACTTTCCTAAATTCTGAAACTTAGAAGAAAAAAAAAGGGTATAGAGAGAGAAGAGAGAGACTCGTGAGAGAGAAGGAGGAAGAAGAAAAGAGGAACTTCCACTCTAGTTCTTGTATGTAAGTTATTCTACCACAGTCCTTCTCCATTTTTCATTTCCTATCTATTGATACTAGTTTCATCACCAAACTTTCTTCCTAACTCAAATCACCATTGATGACCTTTAGAGCTCATAGTGAAGAGAAATGGAGTTTTAGAACACTCAAAGCTTGAATTTGGTCCTTGAAGCTCTACCTTCAGATTAGAAGCTCAAAAACAACTCACCTTGTTGTTTGATTTGGTTTGGGACAGTAGGAGAGGGTATTGGAGTAGTTGGTTCGATTTCGAAGCGATTGGAAGTGTTCGAAGCGAGTTCGTGAAGTTCGGAACGTGTTCGTGCGTTACGGGTTGTTTGAACTTCGAAAGTCTCGGTATTTCGTGATTTTCATCACGATAGGTGAGTTTTACTCACGTTTAGGTAATTTACACTTTAAATTGATTGTGTTGAAATTCTGGAATCGATTGATGTTTTGGTTTCGAAATGGTGTTAGAGTCAAAAACCGAATTTTTGGGAAAACATCGTTTACGGTTTAATTTTCCAATTATACTTTGATTGTGATGTGAAGTTTGGTTTGATTTTGATTTCTTGGACTGGAATATGTTGTGAAATCTTCTGTTTTTCAGTTGGAATTGGTTTGGGTTTCGGTTGGGAATCAATCGGAATTGCGAAACGGACGAAACGGAGTTAAAATGCTGTTTCTGTACAGGTAGCACGGACCGTGCGTCCCGTAGACAGAAACCCACGCAAATTTTTTTTACAGGTAGCACGGACCGTGCGCCCTTGTGGCACGGACCGTGCGTTTCTCTTGGGTTCAATATGCAGTTTTGTCGTTTCGTCGCTCCTTTTTGTTCCAAATCACTTCTAAACCTTTTCTAAACCAATTGGGATATACATTATAAAAACATGATTTTGACTAGTTTAACTTGGGTTTTTAAGAAATGTTTTGGAAGTTAAAAATATTTCGAAAAAGCCGAAATTAGTACGCGTGTAAGCAAATTCTCTGAAACCAAAATCCGAACTAAATGTACTAATTAATAAATCCATGATTGATGCGGGATGAATATAAATTCATCTAAACCGGTCATTGTAATTGAAATGATACAATTGATTCGGGATGGTTATTAATTTAAATCATCTAAACCGGTCCAGGGATCACAATATATATATATATATATTATATCATACGAGATGACGGCTCAATGCGAGTATATAAATTGATGGCTCAATGCGAGTATATAAATTGACGGCTCAAGGCGACTATATGAGATGACGGCTCAATGTGAGTATATAAATTGACGGCCCAATGCGAGTATATAAATTTGACGGCCCAATGCGGGTATGATGTTAGCATACTAGGAGAGGGAAGTCATGAGCCCTTATCCTAGGCCCCCAGATGTTTATTATTGCTTTGCCTTTAAGAGTTGTACACTTATCAGCCAGATGTTGGGGTACACTCAAGCTTCCTTGGGTTGTTGGTGATGTGCTAGAACTAATAAAGCTTTATTGTGATTCTTTTATCGAATTACCATATGTTTTTGTAATTCATTTATAGAATTGCCAGATGGTTTTGTAATTCATTATTGAATTACCAATTAAAGAGGAACTTTGTATTTAGACCGTGAGCGTAATTAGGGGTTCACTTAAGCTTTCGGAGTTGGTGACGTGTTAAAGATTAAAGTGTGATATTGCAATTCATCACTTAAGCTACTTTGGGTGGTTGGTGATGTGATAAAAGATTAAATGGACTATTTTGTAATTCATATTGAATTACCAATTGAAAGGTTTTCATAATTGAACTGAGCGAATGTTAGGGGTCGCGGTAGAACTCACTGAGATATGTTATCTCACCCTATCATTTATTGTTGTTTTTACAGAGAAACAGGAAACGAGGAATGCTAAAAGGCATGGTTAGGTGACATGCTTGGGGAGGATATTGAAGATTAATTCTTCCATCCTTGTTTTTGTTTCCGGTGTTGTCTCTGTATTCAATAATGTGACTTGAATTTAATTTATGTTATGTAATCGTTTCCGCTATTCTTGCAGTTAGTTGTATCTAAGCAGGAAATTTTGTACTCTGATGTAATCTAAAATGTATGTTTTGGTATTTCTATTATTTAGAAATACTAGGGTGTTACAGTAATCTTGTCTAATTTCAAGATAGGAGCTGTCTTAATAAAACATGAGGGTTTGGAGACCAGTCTTATATAAAAACTAACAAGGGATGTAACATTGAAATATGGGGGTGTAAACATAAATGCGAATATAAAAAAACAGTCTATGTTATTAGCAATTCAGGGGTGCGAACAACAACTATTGAAATATGGGGGTGTAAACATAAATGCGAATATAAAAAAAACAGTCTATGTTATTAGCAATTCAGGGGTGCGAACAACAACTTGATATTAAAAAACAGGGTGGTTGTATGATTAGAATTGGGGTTGCGAATAGCAATCAGAATTTTTTTAAAAAAGCCAGAGGCTGTATCATTTGAAATAGATGGGTGCAAACAGGAGTCTGATGTTAAATAAAAGGGTTGTATCATTAGGAAAAAGAGTGTGAACACCCCCTTTTACTATTACAATTAAATAGACAATTATCAGAGTCACCTCGAAGGGCGCTACATTTTTCACCATTTTAAAAAAAGAAAAATCTCCAAAATAATTTATATAAAAGAAATCACCAAGCAGCGGAAATATTAACCAGTTTAAACATCTCCAGAATTAACAATTAAAGACATCTCCAAAATAAATTAAAACAATTTCCAATAACTAAAATAATAGTTCAAAACGATAACTAACGACTCCCCGGTGCTACATATCAGAGCTGACACAGACCCAAACGAGAGAGGAAGCAAAACCTAGCAATTCCTCCACGAGCACTAGCGATCACCTGCAGCGTTGCCGCATGAGAGCAACATTCCAAGCAGAAGGGGTGAGTCTAACAGAGATAATAAGCAGATGATAAAAATATGCTAGCATCAGGTAACTACAGCAACACAATACAATTACACCATATCACAGCACCAGATACCAAAGGAGAAATCCATTTGACAGTGAACCACCAAAATTATAACATTCATAGACAATGGGATGATATGCAACCCCTCCAGTGGGCATATGCATGCGGTACCGATCACCAAAATGAGCCACGACGGGCATATCACCAATAAACACCAGAGGCAGAGCCTATATCACCAAAACATGCATATGACAATGCGACACCATGATTATGCACCAACTCACCATAACAAGTATTTAAAATAAATACTATATCACCAGAATCAAACAAATGATTTCACCAAAAATAGCACCAAGTTGTAGCATCACAGCTACCACTAAACTCTCCTGAGCATACCAGCACCACACCTGAAATATTAACACCAGACGGCTCCACAACGCGGACATAACGCACGCACACCACGCACAAGACTGGCGCACAGCGCCTAGGCACATCGCACCTACTTCAGCGAATTAATTAAAATAGCAAACGACATCGGATTTCAACAAATAAATACTTGTTGGAAAGCCCTATGGGTCTGGTTATCATCCCTAAGTTCAGTTTTTGAAGGAGAGTGTCCAATAGGTACAGTTTTCGAAAAGCACACAGGCTAGTTGCAAAAGAGGACAGTTTCTGTCCTTCAAATTCAAGCAATTCCAAAGTGACCAAAACTCAATCAAATTGCATAAAACTTGTGCATAAGCTGGGGAAATTTTGTCTAGTTTTCAAAGAAATTGGATTCGTTCGAAAAGGAGTTCTTTTGAAAACGTGGTAACCAAAACACTGACCCTGTGTCCAGATTGTTTCCAGAATCTTACTCTAACTTGTGGAATTCATATCTCGAGCTACACAACTCTAAACGCAACCAAACCAGTGCCAAATTAACAAGCATTAAGTCTATTTTCCAGAAAAATAAACCACCTAATTTTTCGGTCAATACAACGTTCCCAGTCACCGAAATACCGAATCTATACCCAAATCGTTTCCAGAATTTTAACCTAACTTGTATCGCCTATAACTCGAGCTATACAACTCCGAATTTAACGAAACCAGTGCCAAAACGACCGGCGTTAAGTCTATTTTCAAAAACAATCAACCTCATAATTTTTGGATCAACCAAACAGCGCCAGTTTTAGAAAAACCGAACCTGTGTCCAGAATCGCTAAATTGCCAAACACCAAACCCTAACGGCAACGACACCGCAACCACCACAACAAAAACGACAATTCGACAACGCGACAACAACAATCAACCACACACAGCAACAACAAAAACACGAACAATAACAACACCATCATCGTGATACAACAATCATGCAACAACAAATAACGAAACAAATCACAATAACGTGCAATAATCATCAAAGCACCAATCTCAACGAAAACACGATATGCAACAACACGAACAATTCAACAAAGCCCTAGACTACCCACACATAATTATCATCAACCCATTATCAAGGTTAAGCCCACCCTTACCTCAACTATGGTGGCGCAAACTCCCTCCTAGCCTCGTTCCTCGATCTCCGAATACGGCGACTCCCCCAAACTGCAGCTTCAGTGCGAAGCCAATATCTCTCTCCTCAGAACTCGTTTCGAAGATCCGAACGGTGAAAGTGTAGAACTATATCTTACAAACCTGCTGCCCAAAAACGAAGACGATCCAACGGTTAACGAAACCGGAATCGCAATTTTACGGTGACAGGTTTGAGAAAAACGGGAATTGTTTTCTCTCTTCTTTTCTCTCTCTTTGGTGGCTGCTCTAATCCGAAATTCCTCTCTCTCTCAACCCTAAATTAATCCTCTCCACTTATAATAAGTGAGAAACATAATGGGCTAAATTATTTGGGACTTTATCCACATAGGAAGGGAGCCCAATGCTATTTTTAACTAGCCCACAACACGTGATTATCATCTAACTCGTTTTCAACATAGCTACTACGCCCATAATTTCAATCCTTACAATCATCCTACGGCAATCCAACTTCGAAATAATTTGATTAAATTTTAGGGCGTTACAACTCTCCCCCACTTAGAATATTTTCGTCCTCGAAAACATACCTGATTCAAACAGCTCCGGATAGGACTCTCGCATCTTGCTCTCCAACTCCCATGTCACGCTTTCACCAGCAGCTCCTAACCAGACCACTTTTACCAGGTTTATCTCTTTGCCACGTAAAGTCTTCACTTCACGATCTTCAATTCGCACAGGCATTGTCTCCACAGTGAGATTATCCCGCACATGCACATCATCCATCGGAATCACATGGGACGGATCCGAAATATACTTCCGAAATTGCGACACATGAAATACATCGTGCAAATTTGAAAGATTAGGCGGCAAGGCCACCCTATAAGCAACATTACCAATTCTCTCAGTGATCTGATACGGTCCAATGAAACGAGGAGTCAACTTCTTTGTCTTCAATGCACGCCCAACACCAGCCATAGGCGTGACTCTCAAAAACACATGATCACCAGCTTGGAATTCTAAATCATTCCTTCTCTTATCATGATAGCTCTTATCATGATCACCAGGTTAAATTACTATTATTATTATTATTAGTTATTATAATTTTCTAAAAAAGATAATTCATTGAAATTTGCTTATATGATTAAAAAAACAACTATTTATTTGTTCTAACCCTATTTCCTCTGAATCAACAGATTTGTTAATTTTTAGTTATATTGATCTTCTAACTTGTTCTGAAAGAATTTTTATTCTTTCAAACTTATTTATTTCCAAGACTAAAATAATCATTTGATTGTAAAAGTTAAACTAACTATTGAAGAAAAAATTTGGCTTCGATTATTATTGCTTTAATGACACTTATTATAGTTGTTTAAAAAGAAAAGGCATTACCATGTTACTCAAATCATATGAATCCAAAACATGAACAGAAACATTGAGAAAAAAACAAATCAAATTGAAATATTTATTATTCACTAAATCAAAATGGCCATAAAATATAGGAGATTTGTACATGCTTCATTGTGGTTTTACTGGGAAAAAACATTCCCAAACTTTCAACATCCAAAAACCTCACATACTTGAAGATGAACATGGCAAATTAAATCTGAACAAGATATGAAATAAGGGATGCAAGAATCATATAGCAACACAAGAATATTGAGAGATAATATTACAACAAACCTTGAATAAGAGTTCTTTTCTTAGATGTCACCAACAACAGAGAGCAGAAAAAAACTATGTAACTTTTTGAAGAGAAAGTAAAAAAAGAGATTTCGTGTGAGAGAAGAGAGAAAGAAACACCAAAATGGAGATTCCGCGTGAGAGAAGAGAGAAAGAAACGTGGGAGGGAGATGGAGAATTCAAAGCTAGGTAGTTCTTGATAGAAGAAGGGTGTTGGTTGTTGTTTTTTATTAATGTTTTTTTTATTGTTTTTATAGGGATTTTAGGACTTTTTAGCGGTGCAACTGATTTCTCCCAAAAAACAGTTTAACCCGGTTGTACAACCGACTGAATCCCCTATTTTTGAAAATTAGTTTTTTTTACGGAAAGAAAACGATTTATATGATGGTGTTTTTGATTTGAAATAATTTATTTTGTTTCATAGGGATTTTAGGAATTTTGAGCTATGCAGCTCATTTATCCTAAAGAGCAGATTGAGACGGTTGTACAACCGACTCAATCCGCTATTCGATTTTTTTTTTTTTTAAAAAATTGTTCATGGGAAGACAATACTTTTTGAAAATGATTTATTCATTTATTTTAAAGGGGTTTTAGGACTTTTGTGTTGTACAACTCATTCATCCTAAAACATTGATTAACCCGATTGTATAATCGATTTATTCTCGATTAAAAATAAATAAATAAATTGCAAAAGGGGTTGTAATAAAAAATACAAGGGGGGCTGTTAGTAGCATGGGGTTGTATATAAAAAAGGGGAGGTGTGAAAAATAGCAGCACGGTTCATTTTTTTGTAACTTGTCCTGCATTACAAGATCACTTGGCGGGGGTGTTGGGTTATTAAAAAAAGGGGCCTGATTAGTAATCTTGTCTAATTTCAAGACAGGAGCTGTATTAATAAAACATGAGGGTTTGGAGACCGACACTTATATTAAAACTAACAAGGGATGTAACATTGAAATATGGGGGTGTAAACATAAATGAGAATATAAAAAACAGTCTATGTTATTAGCAATTCAGAGGTGCGAACAACAACTATTGAAATATGGGGGTGTAAACATAAATGAGAATATAAAAAAACAGTCTATGTTATTAGCAATTCAGGGGTGCGAACAACAACTTGATATTAAAAAACAGGATGGTTGTATGATTAGAATTGGGGCTGCGAATAGCAATCCGAAGTTTTTTAAAAAGGCAGAGGCTGTATCATTAGAAATAGATGGGTGCAAACAGCAGGCTGATGTTAAATAAAAGGGATGTGTCATTAGGAAAAATAGTGTGAACTTTATGGTTAAATTACTATTATTATTATTATTATTATTATTATTATTATTATTATTATTATGAGGATTAACATTTTATAATTTCCTTTTGTCAAAAAAAACATTTTATAATTTTCTAAAAAAGATAATTCATTGAAGTTTGCTTATTTGATTAAAAAAACAACTATTTATTTGTTCTAACTCTATTTCCACTGAATCAACATATTTGTTAATTTTTAGTTATATTGATCTTCTAACTTGTTCTGAAAGCATTTTTATTCTTACAAACTTATTTATTTCCAAGACTAAAATAATCATTTGATTGTAAAAGTTAAACTAACTATTGAAGAAAAAATTTGGCTTCGATTATTATTGCATTAATGACACTTATTATAGTTGTTTAAAAAGAAAAGGCATTACCATGTTACTCAAATCATATGAATCCAAAACATAAACAAAAACATTGAGAAAAAAAAACAAATCAAATTGAAATATTTATTATTCACTAAAACAAAATGGCCATAAAATATAGGAGATTTGTACATCTATTTATTATTCATCTATTTTAAAGGGGTTTTAGGACTTTTGAGTTGCACAACTCATTCGTCCTAAAACATTGATTAACCCGATTGTATAATCGACTTATTCTCGATTAAAAATAAATAAATAAATTGCAAAAGGGGTTGTAATAAAAAAATAGGCTAAATAAGACTTTTGGTCCTTTATCTTTGGGCGAAGTTTCACTTTCGTCCTTTATCTTTTTTTTTGTCCGTTTTTGTCCTTTATGTTTCATTTTGGTTTCACTTTCGTCCCTGCCGTCAGTTTAAACCTATGAAGCCCCGATACGGGATACGATACGGGATACGACACGATACGGATACGTGGATACGGGAAAATTTTGAAAATCAAGATACGATACGGCTGGGATACTTCAAATAAAAATTAAATTAAAAATAAAAATAATAAAACATAACTAAAGATATTTCACTTTACTAATTGACAATTGCTCAAAATACTCAATAGATATGATCACACTTACAAAAAAGATATTTGTGATCAAAATAAGTGTGCGCATAGTTACATTTTTCCCCACCTATTCAAAATATATTCTTTCTCCAAAGATCATGTCACAAAAAATATACAAAAAATATACAATTTAGTCACAAAAAATATACAATTTAGATGATTCCGTTCATCTAAATTAAAAGCATTTTCTATAGCAAGAGCACGACTGTAGAAAGCCAGAAACGGAGGAGAAACCTTTTGTTTCCTACTGCTCTTCTTCACGTTTTCAATTTTAAAATTAGAGCTTTTGATTGTTTTTAGTTTTCAATGATACTATTTTTAGTATTTTATTAATATTTATTATTAAATATATTTTTTATATAGAAGAAGAAACGTGTGCTTTTAAAAAACACAAGAGGTACACCAAAAAAAAATTGTTCATGGGAAGACAATACTTTTTGAAAATGATTTATTCATCTATTTTAAAGGGGTTTTAGGACTTTTGAGTTGTACAACTCATTCGTCCTAAAACATTGATTAATCCGATTGTATAATCGACTTATTCTCGATTAAAAATAAATAAATAAATAAATTGCAAAAGGGGTTGTAATAAAAAAATACAAGGGGTGCTGTTAGTAGCAGGGGGTTTTATATAAAAAGGGGGAGGTGTGAAAAATAGCAGCCCGGTTCATTTTTTTTAACCTGGCCAGCATTACAAAATCACTTGGCAGGGGGTGTTGGGTTATTAAAAAAAGGGGCCCGATTAGTAATCTTGTCTAATTTCAAGACAGGAGCTGTCTTAATAAAGCATGAGGGTTTGGAGACCAGTCTTATATAAAAACTAACAAGGGATGTAACATTGAAATATGGGGGTGTAAACATAAATGCGAATATAAAAAAATAGTCTATGTTATTAGCAATTCAGGGGTGCGAACAACAACTATTGAATAAGAGCTCTTTTCATAGATCTCACCAACAACAGAGAGCAGAAAAAAAAACTATGTAACTTATTGAAGAGAAAGTAAAAAAAGATATTTCGTGTGAGAGAAGAGAGAAAGAGACACCAAAAATGGAGATTTCGCGTGAGAGAAGAGAGAAAGAAACGTGGGAGGGAGATGGAGAATTCAAAGCTAGGTAGTTCTTCCAGGAACTATCATTGCAACTGAGCAACCTAGGCAACCTTTTCATGTGCAACAAGTCTTGAATGAAACAGTCATAGGCATGGCTAATAACAGGGGGCAGACCTATGAGGGATTATGCTATTTTTGACCATCAAACTATGCAAACTAGCATAGTAAGGCCTGAACTTGCCACAACTCATTTTGAATTTAAGCCTATGATGTTTCAAATGCTTCAAACAATTGAGGAATTTGGTGGAGGACCTACTGAGGACCCACATTTGCATTTGAAACAATTTGTAGAAGTTTGTAGTAATTTCATTCTCCCTGGTCTGACTGGTGATGCGTTTAAACTTAAACTTTTTCCATATTTCTTGAAGGATAGAGCTAAGGTTTGGTTGAATTCCTTAGAACCTAACTCTATCACTACTTGGAATGAGATGGCTGAAACATTAATTTATGACTAAATACTTTCCACCTATCAAGAATGCCGAGATGAGAACTGAAATTACATCTTTTAGACAAACTGAATTTGAAACATTGTTTGAAGCATGGGAAAGATTTAAAGAGTTGCTGAGAAAATGTCCTCACAATGGGTTGCCTGTGGTTGTTCAAATGGAGACATTTTACAATGGATTGGAACCTCAGACTAGACTGATGCTTGATGCTTCATCTGGGGGAGTCTTGCTGAATGGCTCCTATCAAGATGCTTATGATCGTATTGAAACCATTGCTGCAAATAGTTATCATTGGCCAACTGCCAGGGTTAATGCTCAAAAGAAGGTTGCTGGTATGCATGAAGTGAGTGAAGTTACTGCTTTATATGCTCAATTTGCATCCTTAACCAACATGATCAAGAACATGAATACAACCAATGCTGCAGCAACTGAATCTGCACCAGAGCCTACTATAGCAACAATTGAACAAGTCCCTGTGGGTTCTGCTAGCTGTGTGTACTGTGGAGGAGGCCACTTATATGAGGAGTGTCTGTCCAACCCTATTTCAGTTAACTATGTGGGATACAATAAGAACAATAATCCATATTCAAATACCTACAATCCTAGATGGAAGAATCATCCCAATTTCAAATGGAGTAACAATGCAGCACCTACTACAGCTCCTGTAACACCACCAGGATTCCCTGCTCAACCCAAGGCAGCAACACCAGAAGTTGAAAATTCTATCAAGATTGCAACTTCTTATCATCCCCAAACTAGTGGTCAAGCAGAATTATCCAACAGAGAGATCAAAAGAGTTCTTGACAAAATGGTAGGGCCTATTAGAAAGGAGTGGGCTAATCATCTTGATGATGCATTGTGGGCTTACAGAGCTGCTTTCAAAACTCCTTTGGGAATGTCTCCATATAGAATTGCTTATGGCAAAGCTTGCCACCTGCCTTTAGAACTTCAACACAAATCACATTGGGCTATCAAAAAGTTCAATTTTGATCATGAAAAGGCAGGGGCAGCTAGGCTGTTGCAATTGAATGAACTGGAAGAAATGAGGCAATTTGCTTATGAAAGTGCTGAATTGTATAAGGCAAAGACCAAGGCTTGGCATGATAAGAAAATTCAGAAAAGGGAGCTAATGGAAGATGGTCAAGTGTTGTTGTTCAACTCAAGGTTCAAAATGTTCTTTGGTAAACTTAAGTCAAGGTGGTCTGGGCCATTCAAACTAGTGAAGGTGTACCCCCATGGTGCTGCAGATCTCTATGATGAAGCTACAATGTCAACATTCAAAGTTAATGGTCAAAGGGTGAAGCAATACTTTGGAGAGCCTGTGGTGAGGAGCAAGATCACCACAGAATTGAAAGACCTCTAGCTTTAGAGGGAAGTCTGGCTGAGGACTCTTAAACCAAGCGCTACTGGGAGGCAACCTAGAGTTTTATCTAATAAAATTAGTTGTTGTTTGTTTCGCGGGAAATTAAAATTTTGGTGCTATTAAGTTTTAGGGTGTGCTAACACTGGATGCTGCAGCATTTCTTACAGCATTGTTGCTGCAGCAGTAGGTGACAGTTGTGAAAAAAAATAAAAAAATTGCAGTTGAGTTTTCCCAAGTCCTGATGGGTTGTCATTGAGTAGTCTTATCACTCATTCAACCATCCCATCGTTTAATCTCCACCATACACCTCACCCATAAGCCAACGGCTATCTCATTGAATGAGTGTGCCAATTTTCCAAAACCGTCCCATCATCACCTTTATAACCACTCACTCTCTCCCATTCTCTCACCACTTTCACCCTTGCATGCGATTGAATTCTGAAAATTCCTAAACACTAAACCTCCATTAACGCACCCTCTCAAGTTTTCTCAAATTCCCTCACTCAAACCGTATTGTAACCACAATGGGAAGAACCAAAGTCAGTGCAACAAATACTTCTGGAAAAGGCCAATCAACAATTGGGCGTGGTGAATCAAGTCAGACGCGTCGCAAGAACACAAAAAATCATGATGTTGATGATCCTGAGAAGTTTCAAAACATGAACTTCTGGGCAGAAAGGGGATTCGTGCTGCAAAATGCCCCTGATGCATTTACAGCAACTGTGAAAGCATTACGGTGGGAGCAATTGGTGCAACACCCTTCATTTTTCTTCCCTGCTGTTGTAAGAGAGTTCTATGCAGGCATCACACCACCAAAGGATGGAAAACCCCAATATTTTGCTGAAGTCAGAGGAGTGCCAGTCAAATTTGACTCCAAAGTGATCAATGAATGCTTGGGGTTGGGCTATCATGGTCTGACCTTTTCAAAGAATTTCAATAATTGGGGCAAGAAGGAGATGGATGTCGTGAAGAAGGCCATCACCATACCTGGGACACCATGGGAGCCATCTACTGCAAATGAGTTCAAGATTAGAAGGAGCAGTTTAAATCATGATGTTATGGTCTGGTTTAATTTTGGGAAGCATTCTCTGTTGCCAACGTCCCACACCACCAATGTGGAGAAAGAAAGAATGATGTTGTTGGATGCTATCTTAGGAGGGAAGGATGTGGATATAGGCAGGTTGATAAGTAAGGAGATTTTGGTCTGTCAAAGCAAGACTTCTGGATACCTGTTCTTCCCTTGCCTCATCATTGACCTTTGTGTTAAGGCAGGGGTGGAAATCAAAGGATAGAAGAAAGGATATCCTGTTGCTGCATTTCCCACAGTGCTGAAAGCTAAAGCAAAGGTTGCTGCAGCATCTGGTGATCCCACCATGTTGCCACAATTTATGCTGCAGCAACGCTCTGTCTGGGAATTCTTGAAGAAACAACATGACTGGTTTAATGTTGTTTTCACTACAAACTTGAAGGAATTTTCTGGGATTGACTCACCTGTCTTCCCAGAATGGGTCCTTGATGATGAAGTCATTGATGCTAATATGTTTGAAGATGAAGCCAACGAAGTTATTGAAGAAGAAATTGTAGTTGAAAAGAAAAGAAAAAGAAAAGAGATTAAGAAGGGAAAGAAGAAGGTGAATGAAGAGGAGGATGAAAATACAACTGAGGAAGATGATGCTTTCAAAGATGCTGAGCCCGAGTGGGATGATACCACTGACATTGAAATGGATCCACCACCATCACCCAAAAACAACACCAAAGCCACCCCTTCCACAACCACTACTCAACCCATCTTAACCCCAATCATCCAAACCCACCAGAAATACCTACACAAACCACTCCCCAACCAGAAAATCAGCCACCACCACCACCATCACCCCCTCATGAAACCCAAGAAAAAGAAAATGAATCACTGTCTGCTGATGATGTCACTTCATCTGCTGCAGCAACTGTTGTTGATATGCCTGAAACTGATGTTGTTTTCTTACCCACCAAGAAGATGAGGTCAAAGCATGTTGCAAAGAAGAGGAAGCTAGTAGGAGTGCCAGAGGAAGAAGAGTTGGATGCTGAAAAAGTCACTGCTGAGAAGGATCAACAATTGAAGGTTACTGTTGATGCTGTTGTGCTAGAAATGGAGAGTGCTGCAGCAATTGAAGCTGCTAAGAAGGCCGAAGCTGATAAGAAAGCAAAGGAGGCTTTAGAGTTCGTGATTGCCCAAATTAAAGAAGGCAATTATTTCTGATGCTGGTCCTGTTGTTGCATATACATGATCAGTGCTGCAGCAATCTAATGCTGTAGCAACAGAAACCTCGATTGCTCTCAAAAATCCAAAGCTTAAATCCCCAAAGGTCTACAAGTCAAGACCAAAGAGAGGCAGTGCTACAAGATCAGGCCCAAGAACAAAACCAGTCCCCCCTGCACCTTAAACTCTTTTAGTTCTTGTTTTTAATTTTTGCTTTTATTTGCTTTCTCTGGAATAAACCTGTTGAGTGCTTTTGTTCTGTAATAGCACTCAACAGTTGTGTTAGTTGTTTGTCTTTGTGTTTTTCAGTTTTTGCTTTATTAGATAGGCCTCCCTTACGTGTTCATGAGCAATGGGGACACTACTGGGTCTTAAGTAGGGGGAGGACCTATAGTCTATTGTATTCTATTAGCTTGTTTACTAGTCAGTTGAATAAATTTAAATTTTAGATGTCTAGTTGAGCAAAAACTTAGTGATGAAATGGTAAGGAATGAGTGGTTAGTGCCCTTGTTTGTGAGCGAACTAAAATTGCTCTTGCTCCCACACTATAACATGAACTCAGGTAGGGACTTGGTAAGTTAGAAATGATCTGAAACTAAGGTAGATGTTGGTAGACCTAGGGAGTTGCCAAATTTTTACTAAAAACTTAGGGTAGCATAAGAAACTAAGTTTGGGGGTTCTTTGAGCTATATTAAGGCAAAGCATGAAGGAATGGAATTAGATCATGTACACATAGTTTAGGATTATGAATGAAGATCAAATGTAATGTGCTATGTTATAAAGCACCAAGGTCTGTAATTAAGTGTAAAATGTTGTAATTGCCCAAACATCAGTTGAAAAAAAAAGGAATAGAATCTGTTATCAAAAAGAAGTGAAAGTATAAGGGCAATGCAGCATAGTGTCAAATAAATGTCTGTTCATAGAATCTGTTTTAGTTTATGTTGCTGCAGCACTGGTGTCAAATTGTAATAAGTGCACTGGCCTAGAGTTCTGGATTGCTATATCAAAACTCTTTGTCATGCTTATCCCCCTTTCTGTGCTTGAGTTATTAGTCTACCATTCTTTTTGAAAAATCTTTGGCATTCCCAAAAGAAAACCTCTCTATTTTTAGCTAAGTGAAATTTTGAAGCTTCCTATGGTCTGAACTGAGATAAGTGTCACACACACTTTTGAGCAGGAGTAGTCTAGGGAACTTGCTAATCAAAAGGCTTGCAACTGAGTGACCAATCTGAAAGTTAATGCTCAACTTGATATTCTGTCTAATTGCCAATTGATTAAATCAACTGTCTAGTTGCTGGTTATTATTGTGATGTCTTTGTCAAGTGTCATTGCTTGAGAACAAACAATGGTTCAAGTTTGGGGGTGTGATAACTCTCATTTATGATAGTTATTACATGCTTTTCAAGCTTTATTCATTGTGAGTTCTTAAGCAATGTAGTGATTATTGTTGTAAATATTGTGTTTTAGGAAGAGTCTTTAGTGCAACCTTGGAATTGAATTAATTGACACTTTGGTGCCTCATTTGTGCTTTGATATGTTTATTTTACGAAATATGAGAGAGAAAGTGAAAAGGCGCTGAACTAAAGGTCGTGTGCTAGCTGGCAGAAAGGACCGTACCTGTTTGTGTGTGCCTCAGCGAAATATTCCTTCATTTTGGGCACATTATATCCTTGGACACATGTAAGCACAAAATGCGCATCTCATTTAGGGTTTTTACCTAGGATCATGTGCCCTTGGATATAAAAGGGGGCCCTTCTTCTTCATTCCTTACACTTGGCCGAAAGGAGAAGGTATAGACATAGCTTTCTCCATTTAGGTGCAAAGCTTACCTCATTGTTACCAAAAAGATACCAGTGCTGGAACTGTTGCTGCAGCATCATTGGAGCTGCATATTCTTGGTAGATTTCTACATTGAAGAGTTGGATTCGCATCTCCATTACTTCCTCTTGGAGTAGTATAACTTCTTACCTTGATTTTGTAGTATGACTTCAACAAACCAAATAAATAAATAAATAAATAAAAGGATAGAACATGTTTTGAAACAAACGAAATGAGTATGATATTAAGAGAGCAAACCTGATTTTTTAACTTTCTGAAAAAAGAAATTCAGTTGACGTTGTTTATCGCTAATGCTTTTTACTCTGCTGCTACTGCTCTTGCCTCATGCTATGCTACTGATCCCTTCTCTCTATAAAACTTTGAAAACTTTTTGTGTTTCTCGCTTCTCAGTATTCTTGTTAATCGTTATCGTTATTGTGATAATTTTTTGTCTAAGAGATGTGTTAATTTTGGCCTGTTTTTATAGTGAATTGTTAGGGTTTTAGCAATTAATTTTCTGATTCTAAAAGATTTTGTTTCCTATTTTCAGATGTCGGGCTTGCTGAAAAGCCTTGGAGAGCAAGAACTGGCCCAGAGAGTAGATGCTGATTTTTTATATTTTTTGGATTACTTTTTTCGACTTTTATACAATTGGACATGTTTGTAATATAATTTTGTCTTTATTTAATATACATGTATTTTTATTGATTTTATGCTATGTTTTTTAACTAGATGAATAACTAAGTTGGACCAAACCCAATAATGCAAAAGAAACTAAAACCGAGTTCAATTGAGTAAAGTACCAAGCTTAAGCCCAATCGTAGCAAATTACTAAGCATAGGCCCAATTAAATAAACAGTATCTAAACAAAACTTGAATAATATTTACACGTGTTACTTGGGCCGAGACTTGCAAACTACCTACTATTTACAATCATGCTCAAAATATATATACAAACTAAAACAAAAACTGTAATAATAAGAGGCCAGACAAAATTAGGGTATAACAGGTACACATCGCCCAATCACCTAGTCACTTCCAAAATTCAACAAATAAGGATCACCCCACACATAATATTTTGCATCACTTCCACTCGCAAGGTAATTAACTATATCAGCATACCAAGGGGTTACCTCACGCAACTACATGAGCTGCTCATTTGGTAAGTCATCATTCATTGGGAGGGAATCCTCAGCCTTCTCTATCCTACTTAAGTCGCCAGCCACTAAGCTCTCTGCTCCGCTCTTATCTTTAATCTCCAAATCAAATTCTTGGAGGAGCAACATCCACCTTATCAGTCTTGGCTTTGCCTCTGGTTTCTTTAAAAGAAACTTTAAAGTTGCATGGTCAGTAAAAACAACCACCTTGGAACTAAGCAAATATGATCTAAACTTATAAAGAGCAAATACAATAGCCAAAAGCTCTTTTGTTGTGGTGGTGTGATTAATTTGTGCAGCGTCTAAAGTTCTAGAAGAATAATATATAACATGGGCATCCTTGTCATCTCTTTGTGCTAGAATCGCCCCCATGCATAGTTAGATGCATTACACTTAATTTTAAAGGGGAGGGTCCAATCAGGTGGCTGAATGATGGGAGGAGAAGTTAAGGACTTCTTGATACAATCAAAGGCCTGCTTGCATTTATCGTCAAAGGTAGCTAACATCTTTTTGCAGCAGGTTTGTCAATGGAAGAGCTATCTTGTTGAAATCCTTGATAAAGTGCCTGTAAAAACCTGCATGGCCAAGAAATGAACGAATCTCGCGAATGCAATATGGGTAAGGGAAACTAGAAATCACTTCAATCTTGGCGGGATCTACTTGCACACAATTTCTTGAATCACTTCAAACTCGCTATGCTCAACCATGAAACATGTATAAATATTGGATGAGCAGTTGCTCAGAGATTTGATGAAACTTGCACACAATTTCTTGAATCTCTCCCAATAGTCATATAAAGACTCAGTGGAGTTTTACCTGATACCACATATCTGTTTTCTTATTGAAGCAACTCTGGATACAGGAAAGAACTTCTCTAGGAACAACTTTTTCCAGTCATTCCAATTTTCAACAGAACCTGGTTGGAGGTAAAACAACCAATCCTTGGCTACATCTTGGAGTGAGAAGGGGAAGGCCGTAATTTTAATGTGCTCCTCTGGAATTCCTTGGGGTTTCATGGTTGAGCACGCAATGTGGAACTCCTTGAGATGCCTGTGAGGACCCTCACTTGAAAGACCATTAAACTTTGGCAACAAGTGTATTAAACCATATTTCAATTCAAAAGGAATATCAACATCAAGATAATTAATATATAGAGCATTGTAAGTAACATCAGGTGCAGCAAGTCCCCTTAGGGTTCTATTAGCCATGTTGACAAAATCAAGATCAGAATCAAGTTCGAAGTGACTAAGGCTAAGGATGCTATCACTATCACTCTCACTATTGCTATCCTCTATATGCTCGCTAAGTATACGATGTAATGTTCCCTCAATTTCAAGGTCAAAGGGATGAAAATTAACAGTATTAGACCTGGTCATGCACCATATGCAACAAGAAGAAAGAAAATGCAACAATTCTTAAAATACCAACTAAGTCCTAGAGTTAAAATAGATGCAGAAAATAGAAAACAAATCAAATCTAATCTTAAAAAATTAAAATCACTACGAAAAATCTAGTTAAATCAAAAGCGAGATATGCAATTTTTTTTGGATTTTTTTGGAGATATGAAAAATTTTTTAAAAAAAATTAAAAATAGAAAACGAAGGAATTTGCGATTTTGAGCCCGTTTTCCCCCAGTAGTCATACTTAGGGAGTACCGATCCTTGTTTTTTTCCGAATTTTCAAATGTGGTTTCGGAAAATTCTGACGTGATCGCCCAAAAATTGTTTTTTCCTACAAATCTGCAGTCTCAGCGCCTACTACTTGAAATAAGACCTGGAAACACAACAAGGTAAGCAACAACTTCAATGGAAGATCCTCGGCAATGGCTTCAATTTGATCTGCGTTCGTACGCGGGTCAAAATAATTAATAGATATGAAATAAAGCAACAAGGTAAGCAACCTTGGTCGTCTCACAAGGATCTCAAATTTAAAGACTACCAAAATCAAGGACAAAATTAACAATAAAACAATGGGGGTCTGTTTATGAAGAAAACGATTTCTATTGGGGGTTTTATCAAATTAAGAGACAATTGATTCACCGGTTTTCGGGTGAGCGTCTCGGATTTATTACAGGTTCTAAAAACAACAATTCGTTTAATTTCAAATTGGCAATTGACTTAAACTAACTAAACAAGCGCTAATTAGTTTATACGAATTCACACCGTTTTGAGCATGCGCCGAAACAGCGGGTTCAATCGGTCACGGGAGCGGACATGCGCCGATTCAAATGTATCCAATATCATAAAAGAATTCTAATCAATCCTTCTATCATTTTCTACTCGAACCAATTAATCTAACAATCAAGTAACTCGAATAAATAAAAATAACGAAACAGAATTGCTTACAAACAAGCGTCATACACAACTGAAACGCGTTTTGCAATAAAGACACAACGATTACTATGAAGTCAATAAATGTCACAAGGAAGGGGGGTTGAAATTGTGACCCTTTTTAAATTCACCTGAAAAAGCAGAACTTTCTTCACAAGTATGATTTCATATTAAGACAGTGAGTGATTTGTGTTAAGAGGGGCGTGTTAAAACAATCCTCTTAATATAGTTAGTGAGCAGAGAAGGTTTGGATTTGTCTGTCTTCTCAAATATAAAGTGAAGTTGAGAAGGGTCAGAAAGTTCTGCCTTAATTCACTACAACATTATGGACATATGGCCACGCTTTAAGTAAAAGCCGTTCCCATATTACCCCACTAAATCGTTGTGCTACACACCTCTCGATTCAATAAAGAGTATAAAAAAACCGTCGTTTCACACACCAAGTTCGTTAAGTGCTAACCATTTACCACCCCTTCTGAACTACAACTCCTAACATATGCTAAAAGATGGCATCAGTTCCTCAGCCGCAATCAACATCATTCAGCAGCTACACTGTGTAACTTCCCCAATTCGGTTAATTTCGATAAATGAAATTAACTAGCAATTGATCGTTCGATTAAATGATATATCGAGTCATAGACATGTTAAGACTATGAGAGCAATATTTAGTTGTTTAAGAATATGATTTAGGATTTTTTTATACCCCCTCCTTATCACCCATACCCCCATATTCACTTTTATCCCAAAAGTACTCCTCTCATCTTTTCCAAAAATCTGATTAGACCCCACCAACAGTTACATTTCCCGGAAATAGCTCATTTTTAGGTATGTCCGGAATTTTTTTTTGCGTTAATTTCCCGGATTTACCGTATTTCCGGAACACATTTTTAAAATTGGTACATTTCGAATTTACGTTTCCATTCCGGAAATATGAAAAATACATTCCGAATTTAGCGTAATTCTAGAATATTTAATAAACGAAATTCCGAATTTGTGTCGTAAATTAGGAATTTAAAAAATAACATTCCGAATTTACGTCATACATCCGGAATTTTTTTCTTTCCTTTTTTCCTTTTTTCTAATTAACCTTTTTTATTTATTTACAGATATGGCCACGGCAGACGGAAACCTTCCCTTTACTATGGATTTATCGTCAGTGTTTACCACATCACAGGTACATATTTTCCTAAAGCGCTTATTCTTTATCATTTGTATTTATTTTTTAATTTAGTTTACGATTAATTTTCAGGTTTTTGCTACTCGGGATAATCTTATACGTTGGGCTAGAGATATCGGAAAAGCCAACAGAGTCATTGTTATTATTATCATTCGATTTGTGGTACGGTGATGCTTTGTCAATGTAGAACGCGTTTTAATTTAATCGAATAAATGTTTTTGTTTTTTCTTTTTGCATTTCAAATTTACGTCATATATAACATAAATTCGGAATGAAAAAGGGGTAGAATTTCCGGATACACGTCGTACAATATAAATTCGGAATATAGATTTTTGATTTTTCCAGATTTACGTCAATAGGCTGTAATTCGGAATGCATAATCATTCTGAATTTACGTGCCAACGACGTGAATACGGAAAAATTGAAAAAGTATATTCCGAATTTATATTGTATGAATTAGTGTGTGATTGATTGGGTAAAAATTGGATTAAGTGAGAATTAGAGGAATAAGGCATTATGGTCATTTCCCTACCTATTAGACCTTCAGCTCACTTGTTTTAAAAACATCCACTCACTCCAAAACAAACCAACTCTGAAATCTAAGTTGGAAAAAGTAGAGAAACATAGAGAGAGAGAGTGAGAGGCCGTAAGAGAGAGTTGGAGAAGAAGGAGGGAGAGATCATGCCAAAACCTTGTTGCATGTAAGTAAAGCTTATACCATTTTCTTCCATTTTCTTTCCTCTACACAATGATACTAATTTTGTTCTCAAATTCTCCATCAAACTCTCATCACCATTGTTGACCTCTTAAGCTCATATTGCCAAAACTAGTGTTAACCCTTTGCATGTTGCTTTGAAAGTCCCAAAATTGTTGAAGCCCAAGAATCAACATTACAACACATTCACAAGTTACATTCTGAGTTCAGTCACTTTGAGGTTGTTCAAATTCAAGTTTGAAGTGTTTTCGGGTTCATGAGAGCGTAGGAAGCCGTTACGGGGATAGTTCGAGTGTTACTTGCCGGTTGCCTTATGTGAAGTCTCGATCGTTTGCGACTTCGTCACTTCGGGTGAGTTCTACTCACACTTAGGTCTTTTATTGTTTCTGAATTTGTCGTTGGTGTTACTGAAATGATTTCGTTTCATTCGTTTCGAAAGAATTTAGAGTCGAAAACCGTAAATTATTTTACGAACCATTGTGAAACCTGTATGGCAGTACTCTTGATAATTTGTTCGTAACTTTCGCTACAGATATTGTTTTTAGTTGGTTGTTGTTTCATTGGGAAATAGACATAATTTCTTACAAAATAGGCACTGGTTTCACTAAATTTCATTAAGAATTGATGAATAAAACTGGGTTGCAAGTTGATCAAAAAGTGTTGCTTAGTTTCTGTACCTTGGTGTCGTATTTTGATAAACTGCAATCAACTGGATGTTTATTTTGAAAAATGAAAATCATATGCAGAAACTAGACTCAGAGAGCTTTCCAATGAGTGGTCGTTTGTTGTGCTAAATATAAAGAAACGATAGGCAGTCGGTGTTATGCTACAATTAATTGCACCATTCACCGAGATTAGCGATACGGCAGTCGGTGTTGTGCTAAATATAAAGGCACATAGTTTATAGATTAAACTACGATTGGGAAAGGATTCATAATTGAACCGCGAGAGTAGGTAAGGGTTATGGTAGAACTCAATGAGATCGTATCTCACCCTTTATATGTTGATGTTTTTACAGAGAAACAGGGAAAAACGAAAACAAAGAGGCACGAGTAGGTGATGTGCTCAAGAAGAGGAATGAAGACTAGTTCTTTATGTTTATGTTATAATTTCCCTAGTCTCTGTATCCCGATATCATGATTTGTTGTTATTGACAGTTGATATCATTTCCGCTACTTCCTTATTTCAATTTTGAACACTAGGTGATATTATAAGATCAATCATTGTATTTAAGTTTCAAAATACTTTTATGTTGAAGTATGAGACTTATGTGACTCAATTATGAGTTTTAATCTTTCAAGTTAGATGTGTTCAATTTCTTAAGTAGGAAGTTATCTCTGATGTGTGCTAATTTGTACGTTTTAGTATTTCTATTTGTTAGAGATACTAGGGTGTTACACATTGCACTGATGCACTACCATCACACCGACTCCGATCGTCCTACTCCGCCACACTGACTCGCATCCACAGTGCTTTCCACTTCCCAATCACAAATCGCAACACACACAATCCCACTCCCCAATTGCAAATCGCAAATGAAACTCCTACTCCGCAAATCAAATCTGGAACCCTAGTCCGTTCGCAAATTGCATCGGTCCCTACTTCACATTGCAAATCACAAGAACCCTAGTCACTACGTCCAATAACGCTACGGATTTTCCTTCGTTGGTTCGATTCTGTGAAAAACCTATTGGCTCCGTCAGCGTGGTGGACTCAATTCGATTTTCCTTTATTTTTAATCTTATCTTATCTTGTGTGCCACTAATTTGTTGCTTGTTTTACATTTACTGCTTTTGTTTTCTAGACTTGTATCTTTGGAAATGTCCAAATCCTACTTATTGCGGCAAAAATCGTATTATATGTTTCATACTTTTTCATGATCTCCAAGGTAAGGATCTTATATTTGATTTACTTGAGGCTTGCTACTGGCATTGATGTGAATATAAAATGTATGTGAGCTTGAATTCACTCCAGAGTGTGCTATTTTATCTACAGGACATCCCTTTGTATCTTGGCTATATAGTTGATCCTCTGGTTCTATTTTCCCATAGTACAATTTAATTTGTTCTATGATTATTACAAATTGGAAACTTGTATTTAAAAAATCTTTTCATTTTTTCACACCAAGTTGGACACTTCTTAGTGGTTTCTTTAGGAAAACTTTGGATGTAGGATAAAGGGTTGTGTGCGTCAGTGGGCATTTTCGGTTAACTTATGTAAAGTAACTTTAGGGTAGTGGTAGAATTGCACTCCCATTAGGCTGCTATATGAATTAGAGAAATTCTAAAGGTTTCTCTTTCTCTTTTGTCACTTGATTTTGTTATTGAATATGCAAAATGATTATAAATAGATTTGATGCCTTTTGAAATGCACTCTGCATCAGACTGCTATATGAATCAAATGACTTAAATTTGTGCATATAGGACTGCTATATGAATCAAATGCCTTAGATAGCTACGGTAACGGTTTTTTGACACCGTTGTTAATTCATTCTTTAAAATTTTTAATTTTTTTGCAACGATTAAAAACCGTTCATCTTCTTTCAATTTATTTGTGTGTACAAACTTCACTTGAGTACACGACTTATTTCAGATTTGGAATTTAAAGCCAATCTAAAAATGATGGTTACTACAGAAATATGTTACAAATTTCAAATAAACACAGTGCTAAACTAAAAAAAGAATTCTAGCTAGCATTTATTTTCTAAACACATGTTCTCTCTAACACATCAGTCAAACAAAATATGACCCGTGCAAAGGTACAGGTATCCCACTTGTTAAAAAAAATAAAAAAACCAAAAACCAAAACTCAAACCATAAACAAAACTCACTCATGCAGCAGACCCTGAAATCACCTTCTCTTCCTCCCTTCTTCCTATTTTAACCCTAAAATCAGAAATTGCATTCCCCCTCAAACCTCAAACTCACCTTCTCCCTCACAACGATTTCAACACAACCATGTTTTCACCTTCGAACCTTAATCTCATCGTTTTCGTTCTCACTCTCATCTTCTCCGTTTTTACTCTCATCGTCTCGATCTATTCATCTCACTTGAAATCGCATCTCTCTCTCATTTATCTGTTCTTATTCTAGTTATCAATTTCCAAAAAATTTAACTGTTCTCTTAATTCCTTCATTCCCCAAGAGCCCTAACCAAAAACCCTCTTTCACTCTCCATGAAAGCACTACTATCTCACCAAAACACCTTAACTTATTATATCAATACACGACTCCTTAGCTTTCGATCTCCATCTCAGAGATGTTTCTATTTTTGATTTCCTCGAAGAGCTGTTTCTCCCTCTTTGTTGACGTAGCAATCGTTGTGACTGATTACAACGCAAAGAACTTCTAATACGGAAAGTGGTTGATAACAAAGAGGTCAAGGGCTGAGAACAGAGCACCATTTCTCTATCTTCATGAAAAAGTTAGCATTCTGATCTCTTTTATGTTTCCTTTTTTAACCCTTTGGTTTGTAGGTAGCTACTGAATCTTTTTTGGGGTAGAAGTATGTTTTTGTTGAGGTTCTTGAAGTGGGAATCAATGAGTTGTTCTCGGTGTTGCTTCTTCCTTTGTTGATCTGATTGATAACAATGCACTATTTTCCAAATTTGAAATCTCTCACTACTTATTTGATTGTGATTGTTTGGCTAAGTTGTATACTAAACCTGTTTGATTAAATGCCGCAACAAGACTGTTTAGAGAGAGTGAAGAACCATTTTAGATGTTTGATTATAGAAGTTTCTTAAAGGGTATTGCAAACTGTAATGGCATTCAATCTCAACATTGTGATCTTTCATAAAGAAATCTTACATTTTCCTTTGTACTATACTAACATCATAGATTGTAATCGCCTCGTCTGGTGCTTGAATCAAAATATCGAATACAGAAGCCTCCTCCAGTTGGTGCTCAATTCTCTTTTTAGGATGCTTTGACACGTCGCCACATGGGATCATACCCTTGCTGAAATTCAGGCATATTTTCCTATCTTTGAAATGTTAGCTAGAATTGTAAAAAATTGTTGGTGTGGTTCTTTTATCATGGTTAGTACTTAGGATTGAAGATTTATATTTATTGACATGGCATAAGAGCAGTTGGGCTCTTTAAGTTTTATCAACATTGGCTCAAAAGTAGTTCTTAGTCCAACTTACTGATTATTATATATAAATGAGTGGCTTTGGAAGGCAGAATTAATTTGACACACAACCCAGTTGCTTGTTCCAATTCTTATTTTCTTTTACAAGAGGTGATAGGTCTATCTTGATCTTTCAATTTTCAGATATTGCTTAAATGAAAGTTCTAATATCTGTTCAAATAGTAATGCTTGTTTATTGATGGAGGCCGTTGCTTGCCCAAGTGCACTTGGTTCAGTCTTGAGTTGGCATTGCACAACATAAGCATATATGCCATTTGATTAGCATTGGAATATTATGTAATGGAAATTTGGTTGAATTTCAAATTATTGAAAGTGTTATTCTTAGAGGATTTAAGTGTTCTTTCCAACATGAGTGAGTTTGAGGTTTTGGTATGATCATGTTT
This sequence comes from Astragalus glycyphyllos, assembly GCA_963573325.1. Classification (NCBI taxonomy): domain Eukaryota; kingdom Viridiplantae; phylum Streptophyta; class Magnoliopsida; order Fabales; family Fabaceae; genus Astragalus; species Astragalus glycyphyllos. The sequence goes on from OY754313.1 coordinate 38,968,849, forward strand.
GAGTTTGGCGGTTGGTCGTTTAGTTTAAAATTGGGAGGTAATTGTCTGGTTTACTTGAATGCAGGTGTTCTCATTATCAGTGAATGAAATGAGAACTGTGAATAGCCTTTGTGCAAGGGAATCTTGCGAATTTTTTCATGATCATTTCAAGGGAAAAAAGGTAGTTTCTACTTTCTATGCTATGGGTTCTAGTTATTTCTACTTGCTATGCTATAGCTTCTAGTTATACACACTTGCTAAGTCCGTGCGCAAAGTTTCATTATGTTTGTTATATGGGTGGCTATATGCAGGAGCAGGTTTCATTGTACTATGACTGTTAAGCTTTTATATACCTTTAAATCATTTTAGAAATTGTCTTTCTATGCAGTGATGAACGTAAAGTGAGAAAGATTTTCAAGTTGGAGCCTTTTCCAGGTGGTCACTTCTTTAACCTCAGTAAGCCTCTTTCTTTATAGACCTTTGTTGCAGTTGTATTGTATCATCTAAACTGTTCGGTACCGGAGTACGGAGTTGGGGGGTACCTGCAAGACACTTCGACGCCCAAGTCAATAAGTTGAAGAAGTGAATAACAATAGAGATTAGAAAGGTTAAAGACATATGAGCTCGGTGTGGTGCCGAGGTGTGTGCACAAGAGCCTCAATTTCGTGTAGTTGTGTGCGGTGTGAATGTGAGCGCATTGAGGTGTAGTGTAACGTGGTGTACCTGAATCGGAGGGCGAAGCCTCTATTTATAGATAAGGCATCGTACCTGGACCGTTGGATGCGTGGGATAGATCCTGACCGTTGGGTACGTTTGGGATACAGACTCAGTCACCAGGAGATACGGAAGTGGGCCAGGCCCAAGCCAGCGAAGGATTTGGCCCAGTCTGGAACAGTGGCCCCTCAAGCCGAGGGCGGGGTAGCATGAGCTCGGCCTCGGCTTGTTTTCTTTCTGTAACCGGAGGCGGAAATCTGTCGAGTCCTGTCTTTTCCTGAAAGGTGAGTTGAATCTATACACAACGTTTCAGGGAGTTCGGATACCTGTTCGCGCAAATTCGAAGAATCGCGCATTCAATTCGTTTTGACGCTTCAGCTCCTGTCCTCATAAAAGGCGAGTTGGAGATTCACTTGGTCATTCTTGCGTATTTTGTGGCTGTGAGCTCTGCAAGGCGAACACTTTTCGTAGACGCGCGAGATCAATTGTTCAACCGTCGAGGTCATTTTCCGGGATTTGGCTCCGCGAGGTCAAGATTCAGACCGACATTAGAAAGTACCTGCACAAAGGTCAGTTTCCTGTACGAACTCCTTTAAGTGCCTTAATATTCTGGTAGCGGCTGACGTCACCATGTCGGTGGCCATCGCTGCTCACTCCAAGTGGAGGAGTTGTCCGGCCTTGGGAGTGCCTGAGGCCTAGACGTATACCGCTGCGAATTAAGGTAGAAATCATGATACGAGTAGATTGAGTGATCGCGCCGTCCTCCCCTTGCAGATCATGCCTCGAACAAGGAGTGAGGAAAGGCCGGTTCCAGGGATACCGCCTGGTAAACCAATTTTGTGAAAGTTGGCGACAGGAGATCCGATGACGGCCCCTAAGGGGCCCCCTTCTCTAATGTCTTCAACCTACGATCCTTCTCCAGCAGCGTCGGGAGCTTCGGCAAGGGATCCAGTCCGGCAGACTTCAGAGTGTACTGTAGAGGAGAACCCAGGAATGGAGGATGCCGAGGTCGTATCTTGGGCGGAAGAGCTTGAAGCCGAGCTGGAAGATGCGACCGAGGCGGAGGAGGCCGAAGTCCTGATTGAAGACCAATATCACTGGGTTGCTAAGAAGATCTGCAATACCGCTGCAAGGTTGAGGGCGGACAAGCCCCTCTCTTACTACGAGAAGTTCGTAATGGGCACTAATGAGCAGAGATGGAAGTTGCTTGAGGCTGAAGACTTTCCGGTGTGCATGGAGCACAACGCAATTGGATTCTTCTTTTACGGGGTTGCGTTGGAGACCATGGGGGTCTGGATTCCATTGTTCGAGTTCCAGAAGGGCGTGCTGAAATTTCTTCATGTGGCTCCTTCGCAACTGACACCAAATGGTTGGGGGTTCGTCTGCGACTTTGAGCTGGTCATGGAGCACCTCGGAAGGGTTCCTACCGCGGAGGCCTTCTTCTGCTTCTTTAACGTGCTCCGTTCTCTGGAGGCTGGGTCGGAGGGCAAGAGACACGGCCACATAGGACTGAGGTGCAATGTGAATCGGTCTTACTCCTTTCCGGCCAATGATTCGAACCGGGATTTCAAACCAAACTTCTTCTTTGTCCGAGCTATAAGCAGTGCTGCCAAGCTTGCCGTTGGAGATTTTGAAAACAGGAAGTTGAAGAGAGCGCACTTCCCGTTGGCCTGAGACCAAAGTCATTACATCCGAGATGGGGTGGAGATCGGAACTCAAAGCTATATGATGAATCCTGAAAAGCTGAAAGGAGAAGACAAGAAATCATATGAGCTGTTTAATAAGTGGGGGGAAATAATGGTCAAGGCCGGCCTGAGATTTCATTGCGGCTCTATGATAGATGTCGTGGCCGAGTCTAAGGCCAAGCTAGATAGATATTTCGCCACTTGTAATTTTGCTTTAATCTTTTCTTGTTGATTTGCATTATGCCGGCTTCGGCTAATCACTGTTACTGATCCTTGTCTTTTGTTGTTGCAGGTAAAATGGATGAACTGGACTTGGACGCTGTCTTCGACGCGGTCGGGGTTGATACTTCGGCCAAAGTCGACAATGATGTTCCTGCACAGCAAGCAGACAAACCCTCTGGGTCGGCCTCGGGGACCAGCCCATCAGATAAACAGGCGGGTAAGTCCCATTCTGGGGCAAGCCCGGCCCGGAAAAACAACAAACATTGAATCAAAAGAAATCTCCTGCTGCCTGCTCTTCTACGCCGCAACTGGACTCGAGCCTTGGCCGAAAGAGGGGAACCTCTGAGGTTGCTTCTGATGGCCCTGGTCAAAGTAAAAAACAAAAAGCCTGCACAAGAAAAGAGCACAGAAAAAGGGAAAGGGAAAAGCTTCCCTTACTGACTTTGAGGCCTGCATTAGGGTTGGGCTAGACTGGGGCTGCGGTCATCAAGGAGCTGCAGGAGCTGGCGGCAGACAAGATGAATCAACGCTTCAGAGGTAAGATCTCCGCCTCGATGTTTAAAATAGAATTTTACAAGGCAAATATATTATTGTATGTCGCGAGCTAAGTACTTACCGAGACCGTAACTTGGTAGCCTACTCCGAGGAGAACCGAAGCCTGGAAGAAGAGCTCGAGAAGTTGAAGGAAGTCCGGCAGCATCTTGACGATGCCAATGCCCAGGTCACCCAGCAGAAGAAGATAATTGCTGATCTTCCAAAGCTGAAAGAAGATCTGAAATCGGCACAGGAGAAGACCGAAGCGGCTGAGGGCGAGAAGGAGAAGAAGTGCCAAGAGGTCGAGCAGCTGAAAGCTGACAAAGCCGAGCTCACCAGAAATATGGTGAAGGCGGCCATGTCTGACTTTAAGCGCTGCCTCAGCATGGCCGTGGTCCTGGAGCCCGGACTGAAAATTAGCTTACTAGATGCCAAGTACAAGGTTGAAGGCGGGAAGATTGTTCACAAGGGCGCTGTGATCTACAACCTTGCTGCGACTTCAAATGTTGAGGAAGAGGCTGCTGCAACTAATCAGGAGCAGAAGGTCGGGGCAGAGGATAAGGCCGCTTGATTTTCTTCTTTTTCTGATTGGTCTCAGGCATGTCCGAGGCCAATCCTGATTTGTAATATACAATGGGCACCGTCCCTTTTCTCCGGCCTTTAATTTATCTTTGCACTTTATTAATTCTGCCATTATTTACCGTCTTGTATGCATGTTTTGAATGAACGCCCGTAGTAGAGTAGGAAAACCATTGCTGATGTCTGAAAGAAATCATATAACTCCTTCGTGAATACGAGAGTGGAAATCCGAGGTCCTCGATAGGGACTCAAGGTTCTTGAGGGATTCCTGCAATTTAGAACAAGAGTTTAAGAAAGAACGCCGAAGTTTGTGCTTCAAAGATGGGAAGGCCACTGCGGGCCCCTCTCCGTAGCTAGATTGCATAAGAGAGCCGCTGCGTGCAATAGCCTTCATAGATGAGAAAGCCGTTGCGGGCTCCTCTCTCCAAAGATTCCTCCAACGGAGATCGTTGTGGACCTCCGCCATTCAACCCCTGATGGAGCACGGAGCTCGGAGATCAGAGGCGCTGCAGGCTCGCATGAAGCGAAATTGGGAAGACCTCGGCCTCTGATGGAGCTCGTTAGCTCAGACACTAGAGGGAAGGTCGGACTCTCTGATGGAGCGCGGAGCTCAGAGATCAGAGAGCTATTGGAGCCGCTGCGGGATATTGGCTTGGTGCCGAGGGCATGATAGAGATTCGAGATCGGATGAAAACCTACAAAGAAATCTGGAGAGGATTGGATGAAGATCCAATTAGAGATAGATGCTCGAGATCGGCTTCAAGAATCCCGGGAGAGTCGTTCTGAAGAGATCCGAGATAGGACAGAGGCTCAAGCCGTGCTTGGGAGGCAAGCAGAATCTTCGAGCTCAAGCCCTAATTGGGAGGCGAGCAGAACCATCAAACTCAAGTCGTGATTGGGAGGCGAGCAGAACCTTCAAGCTCAAGCCGTGATTAGGAGGGGAGCAGTACCTGCGAATAAGAGAAGAAAGAACCTGGGGTGATTCAAAGCTTGGGACGTACCTCGGAGAGAAGAATTAGTCTGGGGGGATGCGGTACTTCACAGTATGGAAGCAAGTGACGATGCTCCCACTGTGGTCGCCAATGTTCGGTACCGGAGTACGGAGTTGAGGTCCCCGAGGACGGACAGGGCCCGAACCCGGGGCTCACTTACTTTGAGTGCTTCCAGTTGGATTGATCTTCGAGGATGAGCGCTGGAATTGGCTGGGAGGCGTTGGAGCTCGGGTCGTCCGAGGTAATCTTCTGTCCACGCCGGGTGGGGGGTACCTGCAAGACACTCTGACGCCCAAATCAGTAAGTTGAAGAGGTGAATAACAATAGACATTAGAAAGGTTAAAGACGTATGAGCTCGGTGTGGTGCCGAGGTGTGTGCACAAGAGCCTGAGCTTCGTGTAGTTGTGTGCGGTGTGAATGTGAGCGCACTGTGGCGTAGTGTAACGTGGCGTACCTGAACCGGAGGGCGGAGCCTCTATTTATAGATAAGGCGCCGTACCTGGACCGTCGGATGCGTGGGATAGATCCTGACAGTTGGGTACGTTTTGGATACGGACTCGGTCGCCCGGAGATACGGAAGTGGGCCAGGCCCAAGTCAGCGAAGGATTTGGCCTAGTCCGGAACATAAACTATAAGAAGCTCACTTAGTGATGAATGTTTGGAAGCTTATTTTTTTTATTGTAATCATTTGAAAGAGTAATTGATCTGACCTATTTTTCATGTCAATGTCTGCAATATAAGTTTATAAATATTTGCTTGAGTTTTGACTTTGTAATGGCATTTTTGAAGGTGTTCAAAACAAAGCTTGTGAACGTAGAGGAAAACATCGGTATCCCTGTAACAAAGGCCGAGTTAAGAGGTTTGAACTCAATTTTCATGGTACATCACTCTTTGCCTCTAATGCCAAAATTTGCATTGCCATGATTCACTAATAGTTCAATAAAAATAAAATAAAAAAGTTTGTCGTGGTAAAAATAAGTGATCTGATATAAAGAGAAGTAGCTATCAAAATCTTATAGTAAACTTAGCAGTTATAGTAGCTTAGCCTTCTTTGTCTAGAATAATTAAAAATACCTTGCCAAACTAGGAACGTCACTTTGCCGTAAGAAATTTGAAGTCTTAAATGTTGGTAGATTTTCTGCTTGTCTATTTGAAAGAGAATATAGAATATAGAATAGCTCAAGTTAATAGGAAATTGCTCAAGTTAATAGGACGCAAATTACCATGGTTTTTTCTTTGAAATGAATACGTTCAATATGCAGTTCACAATCAATTACATGATATATGCCATTGTATTAAATATCTGTCTCAAGTTGCATAGTTGTAATTTTGCTATGGTGTTATGGAATTAAGGGCAGAAGCTAGGTGTAAAGTACGTCATTGTAGCAAGTCTAGTGACTTCAGCAATTATCCATTCATTTCCTATTCGGATTGAGTTGTAATTTACACATGAATGTTGTAGTACGTCATGGTAGCAAGTCTAGTGACTTCAGCGGTAATCTAATTCTTTCTAACACATTATAAATAGGGTCTTTGACTTTGGTAGGAACCTCATGGTTTTCCCCAGACATAGCATTTGATTGTTTTAATAGAGTTATTCTATTGCATTAATCAGGTTTTTCTTACTTTTGTAGGAAAATATTAAAGGTATATATGAAGGTCTTGATAACTTGGATGAAGGAGATTATGTAATGTCTTTGAAGACTCATGAAGTTTTATTTTGGATATCGAACAATGCTTATTGCAATTTCTTTTTGTACTTAGGTAGTTTAAAGTACATTAAATAGGAAACGGATATCGAACAATGCTTATTTGGTGATGTTACCAAAGATTTCACATTTAAATTAATAGGAAACGGTTTTCGTGTTGTCGTATATGGCAACGTCTTTTCTATGTTGCCAATGATAGCGACGGTTTTACTCATACATGACAACGGTTTTGAGCGTATTGTTTGATTTTATTAGGCAACGCTTTTTTAGTGTTGCCATAGTTAGCAACGGTTTTTACGTGTTGCCATTGTGGGAACGCTCTTTTTTAGTGTTGCCATAGTTAGCAACGGTTTTTACGTGTTGCCATTGTGGGAACGATTTTTAAGTGTTGCCATAACTGGCAACGGTTTTAGTCCGTTGTCATTTCCTGAAGATCAAAACCGTTGCGTTTAAGCTATCATTGGCAACGGTTTTATGTTTGCGTTGCCTTTGGTAGCAAAAAACCGTTGCCTATAGTATAGGCAACGCCCGCTGAAACAATGGTTTGAAAACCGTTGTAGAAAGAAAAGACAACGGTTTTAAGGTATTACACAACGGTTTTTAGGCGTTGTCGTAGGGTCAAAATGTTGTAATTATTACTTAACTAGTCTCAAGGTATAATAGTTTGATTGTTGAGAGGCAGCTAGGCCAGTGATATTATTGTAATACATTTAGATGCCACTCGTCAAGAGACTTTAGTGAAGATGTGAGAAGGGTTGAAAACTGTGTTTTACTTCGAAACATTTATAAGCAGAGAAGGGTCAGAATACACCCTTCTCAGTTTTCAAAGATCTTCTCTTGATGGAGAGCTTTCTCATGAAGTGTAACTAATATTTTGAAAGCAGTAAATAACACAGTGATTTATAGTGGTTTACCCAAAACCCTAGGCTACATCCACTCCTCACTCCCTGTGAGTATTTCCACTATTCTCCAAAATAATTTACGACTTTTACACCTCCCTAGGTTAATAGAACTCTTGCTAGTTTTTGATCCGCTGTCGCGCACGGATCAAAACGAGTAATTTTGAAATGTAGTTTACAGTAACGACAACTCGAGTATCGTTTCTCAAGGATTCTTGTATGAATTAACCAACTGACTGGAAAAATGGGGGGTTTTAGATTTTGATTCAGAAAACAATTAACAAAAAGTGATTATAAAGCGAGAATGATATTATAACTTCACTATCCTAAGCGGATCCTATTCCTGTTCGATCACAACAACATTCAACAAGCGAGAATGATATTATAAGAAGTATGTTTCCTGTTTACCGAATTAAGCAAACGGTTAAGAATAAAGCGAATTAACGGATTAAGCAAACGGTAACACGCAATCAAAATTAGGGAACATAAATCAATCGAACCAAACAAAACTATTCTATGACAAATCGAATTAAGCAAACGATAGACATATAATAGAATTGAAAGGAATAGGAATTAAATTGCAAGGTTATATTAATCTCAAGTATCGGAACCTGAATACAGCAGATCAACCAGGTGATTAGTTCTCCATCGGTTTTCGTACCAAGCTTCCGAAAAATAATTTGTGAACAGTAAAAACGAGATAGATGAACAGTACTCGCGGCTATTAGGTATAGGCAAAACAAAGAATTCGGGTTCTAACCCCAACCGGGTCGAAAAACATAAAAAAAAACGGGCCCAGAACTAAATATTTATTAAGTCTGAAACTTCAACGAATTATTTGAGACTTTTGAACTCCGAATCAGCTTTTCGCTTCAACAGAAAACTTGTAGCTCTTTCTCTTAGCTTTCCAACGCATCTCAGAATGCGTCAATCCGATTCCCGTAGCTCAAGTTATGGTCTGCACAGTGGACAGGTATCAAATCACCGCTAATGCTGAAAATAAAATACGAAAATTAAATAAAGGAAAAAATAAACTAAAATATAAAAACATAATAAAACAGTAAAAATAATAAAACAAACTAAAGAAATGCCTAAGTACAATAGTAGAAGAATGTGCATCAAAATGCACTGATCAGTTTTATTTGCACAGCTCTACCTACTATGAAAAACCCTAATAGACTCCTTCTGGTCTCTTAGACTGCTTCTAACAAAGAAGCACTCACTTCTCGAGTCCTACAGCAACACATGCCACTTGAGAATGTTCCCTACAGGTTCACTGTTTAAGTGTTTGGGTTTATGAGATTTCTAGAGCTTGGTTGATACAAATGGAGTATTCAATAAATACAACAACACAAGACTTAACACATACTCAGAGAGCATGTGAATCCCTTCATTTTTGTAGCAGCTGAGTATGGATGAGAGAAAACTTTGACACTTGAGAATGTTGGAAGTTAAGAACTCAATGCACTCTCATGAACTCAATGCGACCTGGAGCGTTTATTTATGGATTTACTTTTTGAGTCCTCGTGTCCAAATATTAGAGTCGTTGGCTAAGTTATATAGTCGTTTATAGCCGTTGGAAGATGCTGCCTGCATAATACAGCTGTGTTTCTGGACTTTCTATTTCTCTTCTTATATATTTGATTCTCTTCAAAGGGAGTTAAACTCACTTGAGAAGCTTCAAGATTTTGTCCATAGATCATAAGCTCATTTGTTAAGTTACTAACTTGTTTTCTAAGCATTGTATTTTCATTTTCAAGTTCCAAGTTAGACACAATTGGTTTTTTTTTTTTGTGTTTTTATGTTGAGAAGCTTGATCTGTTCAGACAGTTTGAAATGAGATTTTTGTAAGGTGTAAATTGTTTTTCCCATTCTTTCATTTTACGTTTTTAGCTCCTCATTTTCCTTTTTCAAAACACATACCTAATCTTTGAAAAACATGCATTTTTGAGAAAGGATGTTTGAATCATAAAGCAAGATATCAAAGGAGGATTCTACTTCTTTGTACAATTCACATTTAGGGAGTTCAGAATCATATACCTCTTCTTGTTCAGTTCCTGCCATAAGACATAGATTTGCTGTTTCTTCTTCATGCTCACTTGATGATTCTTCTGAATCATCCCAAGTAGCCAATAAAGCTTTCTTCTTTGGTGAGAATCTTCTAGGACTCTTCTTATTTAAAAGAGGGAAATCTTGCTTCATATGTCAAGGCTTCTTACACTCATGACAGGTAATTTTTGATTTGCTTCCTTCTTCTTTAAACTTGTCTCTTCTGAATTGAGGTTTTCCTCTTCTTTTGTTGTTAATCCATTAGTTTATTCTCTTAGACATCAAGTCTAATTCTTCTCCCTCTGTATCATCATCAGTTTCTTGCTCTTCCTCACCCACTTGAGAAGATTTAAGTTCCCGTGATTTTCCTTTTTGAGAAGAATAGTTGTTTTCTTTTTGAGAAGCTTTCAGAGCACTTGTCTTTCTGTTTTGGTGTAGTTCCTCCATGAGTTCTTATTCATGGATTTTTAGTGAACCCAGCAGATGGTCAATTTCTAATGAAGACAGATTCTTTGCTTCTTCGATAACAGTCTTTTTGGTCTCCAAGCTAGTGGAAGACACTTGAGAAGCTTGTTAACCTTCTCAGCATTTGGATAGATTTTTCCCAGCGCACTTAACCCATTGATGATTGTGGTGAATCTGCTGAACATTTCATCAATGGTCTCTTCTTCAATCATTTTGAACATTTCAAATTCATGGATGAGCATGCCTTTCTTTGCTTCTTTAATCTGATCTGTTCCTTCATGAGCAGTTTCTAATGTATCCCATATTTCCTTAGCAATTTCTTTTCCCACTATCTTGTCATATTCTGCTCTTCCCAAAGCACAAGTTAAGTATTACTTGGCTTTAGCATTTTTGTAGTACACGATGCTTCTCATCAGCAGTCCAATCAACCTTTGGTTTGGGAATACGGCTGTTTGGTACAGGACCTGCTATAGTTGGAACATATGGACCATTTTCCACAATGTCCCATATGTCTGTGTCCTGAGATTCAAGGAACAACTTCATTTGACTTTTCCAATAGTAGTAATGTTTACCATTGAACCCACGTGGCCTGTTTGATGAAGCACCTTCTGGTAGGAAGACAACTGAATTTGGTTTGGCCATGACTTCTTCCAAAATCTTTTCCTCTCACACTGTTTAGTGTGCTCAACCCAGAGGCCGAGCTCTGATGCCAACTGAAGTCAATAAATGTCACAAGGAAGGGGGTTGAAATTGTAACGCATTTTAAATTCACCTAGAAAAGCAGAACTTTCTTCACAAGTATGATTTAATATTAAGACAATGAGTGATTTGTGTTAACAGGGGTCTGTTATAACAATCTCCTTAATATAGTTAGTAAGCAGAGAAGGCTTGGATTTGTCTGTCTTCTCAACTATAAAGTAAAGTTGAGAAGGGTCAGAAAGTTCTACCTTCAATACTTAAATATTCTTAAGGTATAACTGTTTGATTGTTGAGAGGCAGCTAGGCCAGTGATATTATTGTAATACATTTAGATGCAACTCGTCAGAGACTTTCTAAGATATTATGAGTGTAGTGAAAATGTGAGAAGGTTTGAAAACTGTGTTTTACTTTGAAACATTTATCAGCAGAGAAGGGTCAGAGTACACCCTTCTCAATTTTCATAAATCTTCTCCTGATGGAGAGTTTTCTCAAGAAGTGTAAACTAATAGTTTGAAAGCAGTAAATAACATAGTGATTTATAGTGGTTAACCCAAAACCCTGGGCTACATCCACTCCTCACTCCCTGTGAGTATTTCCACTATTCTCCAAAATAGTTTACAACTTTTACACCTCCCTAGGTTAAAAGAACTCTTGCTAGTTTTATTCACACAGCTCTACCTAATGTGAAAAACCCTAATAGACTCCTTCTGGTCTCTTAGACTGCTTCTAACACAGAAGCACTCATTTCTCAAGTCCTACAGCAACTCATGCCACTTGAGAAGGTTCCCTACAGGTTCACTGTTTAAGTGTTTGGGTTTATGGGATTTCTAGAGTTTGGTTGATACAAAATGGAGTATTCAATAAATAAAACAACACAAGCCTTAACACATACTCAGAGATCAAGTGAATCCCTTCAGTTTTGTAGCAGCTGAGTATGGATGAGAGAAAACTTTGACACTTGAGAAGGTTGGAACTTAAGAACTCAATGCAATCCCATATGGATCAATGGTGATCAGGAGCGTTTATTTATAGATGAAATTATGATTCTTCTCATCTCCTTTCTTATGGTTCTGTCATGATGCTTCTTAGGTTGATCCTTCTTAGATACCCTTCTCATGTTGACACTGATAGGGATGAAGCTTCTCATGATGATCTTTCTCAAGTTTACCGTATGGACTTGATCTTTTGATCTTATCATGAGAAGGTTTCTTCTTTATGTTGATGACATCATCTTTGGAGCAATAAATGAAAAGCTATGTAGTGATTTTGGAAAACTGGTGATGAGTGAGTTTGAAATGAGTCTAATGGGTGAGCTAAGATAATTTCTTGGCTTACAAATCAAAAAACTTAAGAAGGGTATCTTCATTTCTCAAGAGAAATATATCAAAGATCTTCTTAAGAAGTATAAAATGAGTGATGCAAAGGCAATGGAAACACCTATGCACCCTTCTGCAAACATTGAGAAGGATGAGAAGGGTAAGTCTGTATCTGAGAAGGAATATAGAGGAATGATTGGGTCTTTATTGTATCTCACTGCAAGTAGACCAGACATAGTCTTTTCTGTAGGATTGTGTGCATGATTCCAAACTGCTTCTAAAGAGTCTCATCTATGTGCTGTCAAAAGAATTTTTAGATATCTTGTTGGAACACCTAACATTGGCCTATGGTACAAAAAGACAACACATTTTGGGCTTATTGGGTATTGTCAATTACTTGGAGAATCACCCATCTCATGGTCGTGTAGAAAACAAAACACAATTGCCTTGTCAACCAAAGAAGCAGAATATGTCTCAGCAGCTGGTTGCTGCTCACAAATCTTGTGGATCAAGAATCAACTTGAAGACCTCTCTTCAAGTTATTCAGGTATTCCTATATTCTGTGATAACACTAGTGCTATAAATCTATCTAAAAATCCAATTCAACATTCTAGATCAAAGCACATTGATATTAAGCATCATTTCATTGTACAAAAGAAAGATATTGAGCTTGTGTTTGTTGATACTAAACATCAATTAGCTGATATATTCACTAAAACTCTCTTGGAAGAAAGTTTTAGTTACATTAAAAACATGATTCATATCATTGAAACCCCCTCAGATGAGAAGGGTCATGACCAGTAACCTTCTCAGTCCTGAGAAGTAACCTTCTCAGTCTTGAGAAGGGTCATAACCCTCAACCTTTTCAACTCTTGAGAAGGGTCATCAGATTCATATGATCATAAAAATGACAAAAAAAAATTTATGTTTGTTAACTGAATGCTTGTTTGTTTTTAATTATTATGTGTTTTTAAGTGTTTATTTCCATTTATTCCTTTGCCTTAGGTTTAGTTGTATTAAAAAGCCAAAAATAGGATCCTAGCCGTTACAATGGATGAGGGGAAGAAGGTCGAGTTTTCCTTGCCTCCTAGCGGCAAGAAGGGTCAAGGATTGAAGAAAAGGAAACAACCAGAATTGACCAAATGGAGTTCCAAGGCCATAGTCTTAGGGACAGTTTACTCTTTGGAAGAGATTGAGAAATGTGGATGGAACATCACCCCATTTCTCACACAACAGAAATGGGAGAGATTCATCTTACTAGATGACCTAGTATATAAGGAGAAAGTGAGAGAGTTCTACGCAAATGCTTCCTTCCAAACTGATCCTCCAAGAATCACCTCATGGGAGAAATGGGAGAAAGAGAGTTCTCTATCACCTCTCTGTCACTTGGAAAAGCCTTAAACATAACAGATGAAGGAACACAGTTGTATGAAGAATCCTGAAACAATCTCATAGGAATTTCCATTCAAGAACTTAAGGCCACCCTTCTTAAAGACCCTTCTCTCCCCATCTCAGCCCCAAATCTCAAAGATGTCGTCAGAATACTTCACCACATCTGTTCTCACACCCTTCTCCCTAGAGCTGGATCCTTTGAGAAAGTCACTACTGATGATTGTATGATCCTATACCATCTTATCACAAAGAAACCCATAAGCCTTCCATTTCTCATGCTCCACCATATGATGAATGCAATCAAGGCATAAAAGACAGCAGCATCTCTTCCTTATGGAAAGGCTCTTACTAGGGTATTCAATCATTATTTGATTGAAATAACAGTAGATGAAGGTGTCATAGAGTCAAAAGCATTCACTGCAAAGAACCTAAGGCTCATGGGACTTGATGTCTCTCCAAGAGATGAGCAAGATGATGGAAAGAAGAAGAAACAGAAGAAAGAATTTGTACCTAGGGTGTCTACAGAGATAGAATCAGAAAAAGCTCTATATGAAATATTGAGAAGAGAGTCAAGAAGCAAGAAAAAGGAAGATCCTATCTCTCAAGGGAAAGGAAAATCTCCTGAGAAGAGTTCTGAGAAGGATGCAGAATTTGAGAAGAGTGAAGATGTAGGGAAAAATGATCCTGAGAAGGATCAAGATCAAGATAAATAGGATCATCCATCTGAGAAGGATCGGAATGAAGAAATGAATGCTGAGAATGTTCAATTTCAAGAGGAGAAAGCCTCTAAGGAACCTGAGAAGAGTGCTCAACGAACTTCTGATGAAGAAAGGACCATAACTGACAAGAAGAGTGACTCTGCTCACTCTGCATCAACGGAAGTTATGGCTCCATTATCCAAGGTGAACACTAGAGGAATGCCAAGAAAAGTGTGGAAATTGAATGAGCAAGAAGCTACCAGTGCTCTTGTGGAGAGCTTCAATAGGACAGCTGCTGAATTGGAAAGAAACACACCAGAGAAAGTTGCTGGTGATGACAAATCTGGAGAATGGACAGAAATATTGGACATTGACTCATCTGGAGGCAAGAGTTCTATAAAGACAGTGGTAATAGAGGAAACTATACCATTCAACTTGAATGAAGGATACACTGTTTAAGTGGAAGCACTTCTGTACAAGGAGAGAAAAGTGCAGAAGGCGAGAAGAGTGCAGAAATTGATGCTGAGAAGGTTGATGAAGCAGAAATTTGAGCAAGAAGATTCTGCTCATGATGGCATAATCCTAACCCAACAAAAGGAGTTTCAAGGAAACACCTCTTCACCAATCATTCACACCCCTCTTCCTCAGTTCCTGAATGACCAAATGCCTAGACTACCCTTCTCACCCTCACGTACTCTGCCAAAAACTCAACCCTTCTCACCTCAACCACTGCCCATAGCGTCAGCACCTCCTGTTCAACCATCTCCAAACCCAACCTCCAGAGTCACTTCCAATAATCTAGAACAATTGCTAGCTGCCATAAATCAAGAACATGGAATTTCACCTTTCAAAACCACCACTACAATCACATTCTCAAACATCAACCAGTTCTTGAATCTTAACCAGACCCCCATGATGACTCTCCTTAGCCTATATTTCCTTCCAACACTACTCAACCTCAACCATCGGATATGCCATCCAAATTTGGATCTTTGGACTACTACTTTCTCAATGCTACACAACCATCTGGTGTAGCCCATAAGAAAGGTGCTGAAGAGTCTAAAGAGAAAATCCTTCTGCTGAAACCTCTGCTAGTATAGAAAAGAGAATGTCCAAAATGGAGAGAATGATGAGGAGAATGAAAGAACTACTGAAGAATGTGTTAGAGGGTCAAGCAATTCTGCAACAAGCTCAGAGAGCTCAGGTTGCTCGTGATGAGCAATACAGATCATGGATTCTGCAGCAAGGCATCACCGACATTGCTCCCCACATAGTTCCACCAGAATTTGGTCCCATTGCTCAGTTCCCTGATATCCCTAGGCCTGCTACTTCCTCTTCCTCTAATGGGTCTTCCCCATCGAAGTAGCCCCTTAATCTTTTCCTTTTGCCTCCTGCTTTCTGATGTATGACAAAAGGGGGAGAAGTTTAGATAAAGTTCCTTAGGTCTTAGGAATGTTCTGATGATCTATATTAGCTAACATCTGTGTTTCAGACACTTTTGATTGAGAAGTAATCTTCTCATTGTTTGTTTTTATCTTGCCACAAAGAACATGACTAATTGTAATCATTCTAATGATTCTTTTGATGAGATCAATGTAAATATATGTTCTTGCTTATGTTCTTGTGTGTGAAATCTGAATTATGTGAAAATATATTGTCTAAATCTGTTGCACATGCATATTCAGGGGGAGTATAAAATAAAAATATGCCTTAGAAAATTTAAAACAACATCAGAAAACTTAATCCATCTCAATTGAGTTTGTCAAACATCAAAAAGGGGGAGATTGTTGAGGCAAAATCCTTAATTAAGTTTTGATGATTAGCAAACCTCAAATGTGAGAAGCTTAAGGTTTCTGATTTCATATGCTACTAATAATCTTCTTGAGTATTATATAAACACGGGTTTAATGAAACAAATCTCAAGAAGGTACATGCTTATGAGAAGCCTCATATATGAGAAATTTTAAGAAGAATACTGTCCACAATGCTCTCAGAAGAGAGCCTTCTCTTGATAAGATCCAAAGATCAAGACCAACATGGTAAACTTGAGAAAAATCATCATGAGAAGCTTTTTTTAATCTTGTGGTAATATGAGAAGAGTAGTTAACAAGAATCAAGCCAAGAAGAGTCATGACAAAATCATAAAGAAGAAGATGAGAAGCATCAGATGAGAAGAGTCATAACCCTGAAAAGGGTCATGATGAGAAGAGTCGAGTTGAGAAGAGTCATAACCCTGAGAAGGGTCATGATGAGAAGAGTACTCATCAACATGAGAAGGGCCATACTGTGAACCATCTTCAGGAACATCAACATGAGAAGCATCAACATAAGAAGTATCAACTTGAGAAGCATCATCATCTGCCAGATGTGAGAAGAGTCATTGTGAGAAGCTCCATGCACAACTGGAAACAGCTGTCATCTGCAGAAAAGCAGAAACACAGCTGTGTCGTGCAGGCAACTCACTCCAATGGCTATAAACGACTACTTTCTTCAACCAACGACTCTAAATCTTGGACCAGCAGTTAATACACATATTTTGATCTATAAAACAACGCTCCTGGTCGCCATTAATCTTCATGAGAGTGCATGGAGGCCTTAACTTCCAACCTTCTCAAGTATCAAAGTTTTCTCATCCATACTCAGCTGCTCTAAACCAGAAGAGATTCATCCAATCTTTGAGTATGTTTTAAGTCTTGTGTTGTCGTATTTATTGAACATTCCATTTGTATCAACCAAGCTCCAGAAATCCCACGAACCCTATCAATCAAACAGATACCTTGTAGGGAACCTTCTCAAGGAGCGTGTGTTGCTGTAGGACTTGAGAAGTGAGTGCTTCTGTGTTAGAAGCAGTCTAACAGATCAAAAAGAGTCTATTAGAGGTGATTACGGTAGGCAGAGCTGTGTGAAGAAAACTACCAAGAGTTCTTTTGACCTAGGGAGGTGCAAAAGGTGTAATCTATTTTGGAAAAATAGTGGAAACACTCACTGGATGTGCGGAGTGGATGTAGCCCAGGATTTGGGTGAACCACTATAAATCACCGTGTTATTTATTGCTTTATAATTCATTAGATTGCACCTAGGGAGAAAACTCTCCTCAAGGAGAAAGTTTGTGAAAACTGAGACGAGTCAGTCATGACCCTTCTCTGCCCATAAACTGTGTTTTAAACCCTTCTCACTCTTACCCCTAGTTATGAATGGAAGTGAAAACTCTTTATGAAAATATATTGATGAAATATACCTTTCTTCACTAGCTTAAAACCTATTTAAAATATCAAACAGATTCACAATGAGAAGCATTGAGGGAAGAATTATCTGACTCTTCTCAACTCTTACATATATTTGAGAAGACAGAGCAATCACCCTTCTCAGCTTAGTATCTAAGTTATGAAGACTTAAGTTTGAATCACCTTTCTCAACACATATCACTCACTATCTTACTTATCCATCATACTTGTGAAGGTAAGTTCTTTTATTTCATGTCAAATTTAAAAAGGGTCACAATTCCAACCCCCCCTTCCTTGTGACATTATTGACTTCAGTTCTCATTCTCTGCATACCTCTTCTTTCCTTTTGCTGACTTAGGCATCGGAGTGTTTGCAGATACCCCCACCCGACGCGCGTGATCAAACCAGTTCGGACCATCTGAGGCAAATCTTCATCCATCTGAAGTCAATCCCCTTATCTCAGGAAGCACAACAACCTGTACCCACGACCGTCCATGAGTCTGTGCAACCTGTACCCAATCTCAAATTTTTAGGGCACAAAAATATTAAAAGGAAAATATATAGATGTGTTTTGGTTTATGTAACAAATTTTTAACGCAGTGCAGTGGCAAGTTGAGAGACACTCTCATCAATTGGAAGCGTGGGGATAGCAATCATTATCCAATTTTTTCTGTTTTACCTGACTGGGAATCCATTTGAGTGTAGCATGTGGTTTTTCTTTTCCGGCTGGGAATGCATCTAAGTATCTAACAGTAGCATGTTGTTTATTTTTTTAATAGGGAATCTGTATGTTTTTCCTTTTTTTAGACAATGTCTCTTTCCTTCTTTTTTTGTTGTTGAAAATATCTCTCTTTCTTTTTTGACAATTCTCTTTCTTTTTTTTTCACAGCTGCATTTTATTTCTTTTTACAAAGCTTTGGGAAAATAATTAAATAATTTATATTGCTTTTGGAATGTATTCTACAAAAAATATATTGCATTTAGCAAATATTTTTCTGAGTAAACATTTAAAAGTTTCCAAAAAAATAATTCTAGCATTTTAAAACCAAAATTAATTAAATTTACATGTAAGAATATTGTGATTTTGTTCCGGACCGGGCCAAACCGTCACTAGTTTGGGCCTGACCCATTTCCGTATTTCAGGACATTCGCGCCCGCGCTCCAATCGTGCCCAACGGTCAGGATCGTCCCCTCGCATCCAACGGCCCAGGTACGACACTTCGTCTATAACTAGAGGCTCCGCCCTCCAATCCTGGTACGCTTTTGAGCATGCTTTGACACTTTTTGCTCATGCGCATTCTCGAACTAACTACGGCGCAACGCTGCGATCATATTCCATACAATTCTCTCTGATCTCTCTCTATCTTATTCATCTCTATCCCGTACTGACATGAGCGTTGGAGTGTCTTGCAGGTACCCCCCACCCGACGTGGACAGAGGATTACCTCGGACGATCCGAGCTCCAACTCCTATCCACCAAACTCAACATTCGTTTGAGAAGACTAACTCAACTAGAAGCACGCACGTATCCAGATCCCCGGATCTAGCTCATGCTTGGACAGTGGGAGCATCGTCACTTGCTTCCGGACTCCATCGGGTCTATCTTATTTTTCCTTATTACTCGGGTTATCTTCAAAGGAACTAACTCTGGCACCCTCTGAACTGGCTCTCCTCCCCGAGGTACGTCCCAGCTCCCAATAATAACATCGTGTACCGCGTTCTCTCTTTGTCTGAAGGTCCCGCTTGCCTCCAACATGGCTTGAGCTCGTCATCATGGTAAAGAGATTTTCGTCTTATTTCGGCTTGCGTCATCCAAGCACGGACTTCTCTGAACTCCCTTTTTAATCTCGGATTCCCGCAAAGCTCCGCTCACCACCCATGCACGGCTTGAGCTCTCAAATTCTCACTCGCCTCCCCAGCATGGCTTGCATTTCTATCCTATCTCGAATCCCTTCATTCACCAGAATGGATCTCTTGAAATTCTTGCTCCGGATCCCGGATTTCTACCTTTAATTGGATATTCATCCAACCTTCACCAAGGAGATTTTTCTGCAGGATTCTCTCTCTGGCCTCTGCCTCACTCTCCTGGCATTCATCAAATAGCCCGCAGCGGCTCCAATAGCTCTCTGATCTTTGAGCTCCGCGCTCCATCAGAGAGTCCGACCTTCCCTCTAATGTCTGAGCTGACGAGCTCCATCAAAGGCTGAAGGGTTTCCAATTTCGCCTCGCGCGAGCCGACCTCCCTCTGATCTCCGAGCTGAGGAGCTCCATCAGAGGCCGAGGTCTTCCAAATTTCGCCTTGTGCGAGCCTACAGCACCTTTGATCTCCGAGCTCTGCTCTCCATCAGAGGCTAAAGGGCGGGGGTCCACAACGACCTACGTTAGAGGAATCTCTGGAGAGAGGAACCCGCAGCGGCTTTCTCATCTACGAAGACTAGGGCCCACGACGTCTCTATTACGCAATCTTACTACTGAGAGGGGGCCCGTAGCGGCCTTCCCATCTATGAAGCTCGGCCTTCAGCGGATCTCTTAAATCTTGTTTTAAATTGCAGTAATCTCATAGGTGTCCGGACTAGAGTCAAGCTCAATAGGATCTTCTTTCCCTGCTGATTCCGCCAAGCCCGTTCCCTTGGTTGTGGTCTCGCTGGATAGTAGACAGGGACAGTTGGAATCTCTACTTTGAGACTAGACAAAGTAGTCTACCCAATGTTCTCGTTAGTAGATATACCTTACCCCCCAGGCGAGCGGTGTTCAAGCCACAACTTATGTCCTTTCAGCTGGGGTTTCAGCCTTTCAGAGTTCAACTTACACTAATGGAGCTCCCTCAATTCTTGGGTGAGCCTACCAGGCTTAGGTAATTTCTTGTGGGGTTTCCCTGGTTTTCTCGGCCCACCTACCGCTAACCTATAATTTAGGTAGGCCATACAATCCTCCACAGTTGATCCCTCGACAGGGACACCTAATCCTCCACGGTTGGATGTGGCATGGTTATTAGAATTATGACACTTTCAGTACTTCTTTCCTTTTATATCGTTAGGGGGAGGAATCATATGGCCATCAAGTAGCCGAATATGCATGTCCTTAAGTAGGTCGAAAATTTGATCTGCTTTAGATATATCAAAGGAATACTCGGTTTTATTTTCTGACTCATCCTTCTCTTTATCCTTAGGTGGTTTCAGAGCTAGACATGAGTATGTTTTTCCCGTCACTATCTCAGCTGCCATGATGTCTGTCGTGGGTCCGGCTGATTCATTTTAGTGGGAATCATCCTTCGCATCAATCATTGCCACCAAATGGGACCCCGGGCATCTACCAACCCTTCTTTTTTCCTTATCTTGTATGAATTGTTCTATCGGAACTCAATTAGGTGCATGTTAGAAATTTCCATGGAAGTTAGCTGCGATTCAAGGAATTGAAACGAGCCTTTTTCGACTGGCTCGTCTGCCCATCAGGATCAATAAACTCAGCCACTAGCACGTCTTCCTTCTATCATAAATTCATGAGATTGGTAGTAGTGGTGACTTCGGGTTGTGGCCACTAGAATTTGTCATGGAAACACCTCTCCATGTCTGCCCAAGTCTGAATTCAATTAGGTGGAAGGGAGGAATACCAAGTAAACGCGGTCCATGTCAATGAAAAAGGGAACACTTTTTGATTTTCTTCCCCACATTTGAACGCATCAGGTCTTTCTTGGTGGCCTTGTCGAGTTTTCTGTAGCCCATGTAAATCCTCCAGGGAGTTACAATTCTTGTTGGTATCAGTTCATTCCTCTCATTGGCTACTACTGTCACACCCTCCTCCCCTTCTTTGGTACAAATTGCACAGTGCTCTCTCATGCACTATCAAAGATGGGGTAGACAATACCAGCATCTAACCACGTGATGATTTCCTTCTTGACTACCTCATTCATAATGGCTTCAACCTTCTCTGCCCTTCAATGTTGTTCTTAGAATTTTAATCTAAAATAATTTTGTGCTTGCAGATTTTATGATCGATCCCTTTTACATCATGCATTTGCCACCCAATTAACTATACTTTAGAAGCAATATGACCACCGGAAGCATAGCATTTCCCCTAAGAAAACATATTTTAGAAGCATTAGTAGCTCTTTGAGTTCAAGAGAAGGATGACTGTCAATAGAGGGAATGTTCCTCTTGATGTTTCAGTTTTCAAGCTCTAGAGAATCATATCTTCTAGCCCAAACCTCTTTCACTGTGGCTTCTTATGGTATTGCTCCCTCAATCGTTATAGCCCTTAGTATCTTGTTGGGAAAATTGAGTTGATCAGGCTCAACACTCCACAATAACATACTTAGAATGTCTAACAATTACCTCCCTAAGTCCCTAACAGACTCGGTCTATCTCTGTTAATACTCACTAATCACTAAGCCCGACTAGGTCGAACTACTCTGACACCAAAATGTAACATTCTAATACAATTTAATCATCAAGGTCTATAATACATATGAATCTAAAATTTCATAATACATATCCTCAAAATTTTACTTAAAATTCTATACAAAAAATTCTTGGTTTTCCTAAGAACGTCTTCTTGAAGCGCATCTTCGGTTTGCTTACTAGATTCATCTGAAAACCACAAAATATGAACAGTGAGATTTAAGAAAATCTCAATGAGTCCCTCTTTGGTATCACACCATCCTTCTTCCTATACCTATTGATCTTTACTTTCCTATCATTCATCTAATTCGGACTTTACCTCCCAATAGTTCCTTTTCCTCTATTGAGACTTTACCTCTCAGTAATTCACTGTTCTATAGAGACACTTTCATTTCATAAAGAAGATAAACAAATCATGAGAATTTCATTTCATATTTAGTTACCCATTTTCAGAATACTGTCCTACATTCCAATTCACAAAATGGTTCTATTCTGGAGTGGGCCGAAGCCCAATCCATTAAAAAGTAAGTGAAACAGCCCATTTACCGGGGCAGAAGAGCAAGAACCAAGATCAACGGCCCTGATCGGTCCGTACAGTGATCTGATGGTTACCCGCAATTCACTGACACTATATAAGGAGTTAGTGCGTCAGTTGTCATGTACACACTATTCACTAGCGTCATCACTCTGCTCGTGCTCTCCTGACTTGGGTGTTGGAGTGTTATTGTAGGTACCACCCCCTCTTCTCCTTGACATTGGGGCCCGACCAACAGAGAAAACTGATAAGATCTGATCCCTTGATCGTTCAACGGCTAACGACTCCAGGTACTGATCATTTGGCGACCACAGTGGGAGCCCGCGCACTATCCCACCTATCTTCTCATGGCCCCTCGGGGCAGACCAAAGACTAGCCGCTTACAGAGTGTGGCCGAGATCCCGGTTCGACCAGCACCTGCCCAGGAAAGAGCGACGACAGATGCTGCAGGCACTAGCGCTGTCACCTTCATTCTCCCTGCTAATTTGGTTCAAGAGCTTCGAGACTTGCTCCGTGACCGCGACCAAAATCTGGCCCGAAACAATGACCATTTGACCCAGTTAGAAGATCAAGTCGCTTCACGACGAGCGAACACAGCTCCTGAGCAGAGATGACGGAACGACGATATGGCCATCTCACGGGCAAACCCTTCCCGAGCTCACCGCTCGCCCCCACGAAGACAAATTATTCATAGATCTCCACCCCGAAGAAGGGACGAGGAGGAGGAATCACGCCACCAAGGTCGACCCCATCTACTTCAGACTACACATACTGGCCTGAAGAATCTTCGCACCAAGAATCTTCTTATGGGTCGACCAGCTCACCTACCCGCTCGCGTAGTTGTTCTAATGAGAGGTTTACCCACTATCAGACAAAGGAATATTCTGAGGACAAGAGGCGCGGTCATCAAGGGGGATATAATGAAGAACGACCACGTCGCAAAGAAAGAGGCGATACAAGCTTAAGGCCGTACACGAGCGAAAAGCCCCCTTCTGGCCTCAAGATGTACAATGGGGTCAAGGACCCAGACGCTCACTTGAAGCATTTTGATTTAATGATGAAGTATAGAGGGGAGCCCGGGTTAGTAAAGTGTAAAATCTTCCCTCTAACCCTAGAAGGGTCAGCGTTGTAATGGTTCACCGAGTTAAGGCCTAACACCATCTCCTCATGGGAGCAAATGGCTAGAGCGTTCACTTCTCGTTTCACGATCTCCAAGATTAAGCCTAAGTCCCAAGATGTCTTGATCGCTATCAGGCAGGGACCGGACGAGTCCCTGCGTAGTTATGTGGAGAGATTCAATCGAGAAGCCGATCAAGTCAGGAACCTAGATGACAACCAACGGTTATTTTTCTTGAGAACAGGGTTCCTTAGAGGGAGTCGTTTTGAAGTTGAGGTCGGTCTTCATCTCCCTAGGGATTTAGAAACGTTCCTTCGCAGGTCGCAAAGATTCATAAATTACGAAGAAAGAACTATGGTCATAGAAACCTGAAGTAGGCATGAGTCAGTGACCACGAGCAGAACGTGATCAGAGGGAAAAGGAAGGATATGTTAGACCGGGGAAGGATCACAAAGTAAAGAGATTTTCCGAACGTACCAAGTTAAACACCTCGTATGCGACCATACTTGCGGAATGCGTGAACGCATAATTCAGAGACATCAATGCACCAGAGCCTCTCGTTCTCAAGGAGGGGCAGCGCCCGTCTAAGAAATATTGTCGGTACCACAAAAGTAACGGGCATGATACCAATAATTGTATGGCCCTCAAAGATGATGTAGAAGCATTGATCAGAAGAGGGAAATTAACCCAGTATGTGAAGAAAAATCATGCTGAGGGACAAGAAGATAAGCAAGTAAGTCGATCACCCAGAAGAGGAAAAGCGCAAACTGACGAGGTGGCCAAAGTGGTAGAAGAGGAAGAAGACGATGAAGATAACATCATGGACACCAGAAAGTCAAGAGGAAGGCCAGTCGCCATGGTGATCACAGGAGGCATTCCCACTGATGCCGCAACCAACAGATCAATCAAAAGAAGATGAGACGAGATCATGAGTTTTGTCTCTACGTCCGCTACTAAACCCCCTTCTAAGCGACAACCTATTTCCTTCGGAGATGAGGATCTCATCGATGGAACGCCCAACTACGAGGTACCACTTGTGGTGGTCGCTGTAATGGCGAATATGGAAGTAAGGCGGATATTTGTAGATCAAGGGAGTTGAACAGATATTATATTTGAAGGCCTTTTGGACGTGTTGAAAATATCAAAGGACGATCTAAGGGAATATAGAGGCACTGTTTTAACCGAATTTAATGGAGCGTCCACCACCCCAATAGGACGGATAGAATTGATGGTCACCTTTGGGGATGACACAGTAGAGAAACCCCTTTGTCGAACGGTCAGAACATACTTCATAGTACTACCATGCGAGTCCGTCTATCAGTGCATCATTGGGCGACCAACCTTGACTCGATTAGAAGCAGTACCATCCACGGTCCATCTAAAGATGAAGTTTTATACTAAGGCTGGAGAGATCGCCACCCTCCCAGCAGACCTGTTATCCGCAAAACGAGCTTTCCTTTTGAGTTTGGAAGACCAGGGCCAAAAGGCCATGAAGGAGATAGAAGAGGCAATGAAAGGAGGCGATCATGTAAACGTGGTTGATCTAGATGCTCGCTACGACCCAGACAGTGAGGAGGAGGAAGGAGACGACCTCCTGACCAAGGAGCTCAAGAAAAGAATCAAACGATCTGAACCAGATGGGGAGTTTATTCATGTCCAGTTTGGAGCGACCCAGGAAGGACGATCAAGATAGGGAGCGACCTCCCTCCAGAGGTTCAAGACCAGTTAGTTCAATGCCTAAGAGAGCATGCAGACTTGTTTGCTTGGAGTGCTGCAGATATGCCCGGAATCCCACCTGAAGTGGCCTGTCACCACCTAGCAGTAGATTTTGGGGCGAAATGGGTGGTACAACGAAGAAGAGTCCAAAAAGAAGAAAAGGCACGGGCAGCGACCAAAGCTGTGGAAGACTTACTTGAAGCAGGGTTCATTAAAGAGATAAAGTATACAACTTGGTTGTCCAATGTAGTCTTGGTTAAAAAGGCGAACGGCAAAGGGAGAATGTATGTGGACTACACCGACCTCAATCGGGCATGTCCAAAGGATGCGTTCCCCGTTCCAAGTGTTGATCGTCTGGTCGACAGTGCCAGCGGGTACAGAATTCTATCATTTTTGGACGCTTATTCAGGGTACAATCAAATTGTCATGCAACCACCCGATCAGGAAAAAACGGCCTTTATGACGGGTAGGGGAAATTTGTGCTATCGAGTCATGCCTTTTGGTCTGAAGAACGCTGGGGTGACCTACCAGCGAATGATGAATCAGGTTTTCCAAGGTCAGATAGGCAAAATGGTAGAAGTCTACCTGGACGATATGATTGTCAAAAGTAAACAAGACTCTGGCCACGTGAGCGACCTAAGAGAGGTGTTCAAGGAAGCTCGGAAGAATTCATTAAGTTTCAACCCAGAAAAATGCACCTTCGGATTAAGGGCGGGAAAAATCCTTGGTTTCTACCTCACAGAAAGGGGGATAGAAGCCAACCCAGATAAATGTCGGGCAGTAACAAAAATGAGGCCACCTACGACCAAGAAAGAAATTCAAAAACTCAATGGCATGGTGGCCGCCCTCTCTCGTTTTATTGTGAAGGCAGCAAAAAAATCTCTGCCTCTATTCAAACTGTTGAAGAAAGAGGCCACATTTGAATGGACGCCCGAGTACGACCAGGCTCTCGATCAGCTGAAGACAGCCCTATCAGAGCCTCCTATTCTGACCACGCCAGAACCAGGAGAAACCTTATACTTATACTTGTCCATTACAGATGAGGCTTTGGCCGCTATATTGGTCCGAGATAACTCTATTTTATATAGAGTTATTTATACATCTAAACCTAAATAATTGCTTAGATTCAAGTAAATTATGTGTTAAATATAGTTGTATGAATAAAATAATAACATTCAAAGTTTTAAAAAAGGATGAATTCATAACTTAGCATTTTGTATATATATTGGTATGTTTGATGTGTTTGTTCAGTGCATCTGTAGTTGATGCTTCTACACCGGAAAATGACAGTGCAACTGTACTAGGTGCAACTGCACTCAAGAACAGGTAGAAACATGACAAGTTCAACTGCACTAGGTGCAACTGCACCAGATGACTAAAGCAGTGCAATTGCACTGGATGCTGCTGCACTGGAGACAGATTACGAATACAAGAAGCACCATCAACGATACCAATGCACAAGCACCTGAAGGATGACATCATGCCTAGTCATTAATCACATGGGGCACATGCCACATGCAAATTTCGGCGCCTTCAATTGAAGACCACTTTGAAGAGTCATTCATATGGGACACTTGGTCATCCCTAATTGGACCTCTCTTTGCATTTGAGTGTGGGAATCAAATTCCTTTTTGAAAGATCTGAAAAGTAACGATGGTTAACTCCTTTGGTTAACTTAATCTCCAAGGAATGGATCACTTTTTGAAGGCTATATAAAGACTCTCACTTCTCATTTGAAGAACATCACTCATAATATAGTTTTACACTTCTCACTAGGTTTTAGTTTTGTTGTTAGTTTGTAAGAAGGTAAGGAAGGAATTGACAACTTCTCCCTTCACTTCTTCATAGAATTAGTCTAGTGCAAGGAATCAGTGCAACTGCATTGCTTGGCAAACTTATGCAAGGGAACTCCAATTTGTGTAAACTTTACCCTATTGTTTTCATTTGTAATTTCTATTATAGCAACATGTTTTATTTCATCTATCTTTGTCTTGCAATGCCTCTTATAAACTAAATTTCCTTGGTAGAGATGTTCTAGCCTTATAATGACCTTTTAAGTAAGTGTTGTGCTTCTTTGTGGTGTATGCATTTTACTTCTTGTGTAATACTTCTTTCAACACTTGTTTTAAGGTTGATCGCTTGAAATAAGTAGATTTGTAAAAGCAGACATGGTTTACAATTAAGAACTCAAGAACTAATAAGGGTGAGTGTTTTAATAAAGTCTTTGTTAACTTGTTAATAAAGAAATCTTTGTTAAATCCATGTTAAGTCCTAGACATAGGATAACATAGTCTTTAGGGTGATTCAGTGGGTACTTAAAACACAGGAGTGAACCTATTTAGCATGCCTAGACATAGGAAGCTTGTGATGAAACTCTGAAGAAAGTTACTGAAAAGAACATACTGATTCAACTGCATCCAGTGCAACTGCACCATTTAACTGCACAATACTCTTAAAAGTAACTTATAAGGTGAAGACATCTCAACTATCATTCTCAACTGATTTCTTCCACATTTTATTGCTTATTTACATCATCACAAATTGTGAGTAGGATAGCTTGCACTAATTTGTATAAACTTAGGCTACAAAAGTTAATCCAATCCCTGTGGGTTCGATCTTATTATACTACTTGTTTGTGACTGTGTATACTTGCACACTTTTCCACACACCAGCAGGATCTAAACAGAACCCAATATACTTCGTTAGTAAAGCCTTGCAAGGCTCTGAACTCAGGTACCAAAAAATCGAGAAGCTGACATTGGCCTTGATTGTGGCCGCACGGAGATTAAGACCATATTTCATGGCCCATCAGGTCGTACTTCGCACCGATCAACCCATCAGGCAAATCCTGCACAGACCAGATTTGGCGGGAAGAATGATCAAATGGGCGGTCGAGCTATCAGATTTTGGGATCAAGTATGAACCTAGATCGACCACCAAGGCGCAGATCCTGGCTGATTTTGTTGCATAATGACTCCGATTTCAGAAAACCCAGTTCAAAGCTTATGGACATTGCATGTTGATGGCTCCTCCAATAGTAAGGGCAGTGGAGCAGGTTTGATCCTTGAGAACAACGAAGGAACGACCATTGAAGTCTCGTTGACCTTCTCGTTCCCTACCTCAAACAATCAGGCAGAATATGAGGCTTGTGTGGCAGGATTATTGCTCGCCTTAGAATTTACTGTGAGGAGGGTAGAACTACACTCAGACTCTCTGTTAGCAGTCTCTCAAATTACAGAAGTCTTTAATGCCAAAGATGAAATCCTCCAAAGATACTTGACAAGGGTTAGGGAATTGCTCCAAAAATTTGACTATGCTGATGTCAAGCATGTTCCCAGAGCAGAAAATATTAGGGCGGACGTGTTATCGAAGCTAACAAGTACCAAAAATCCTGGCAACCACAAGAGTGTCATACAAAAAGTACTATCACAACCTAGCGTGAAGTTGGAGGTCGTACTTGAGCCAGACATATGTACAGTTGATGCAGCACTGTCATACCCTAATTTTGTCCGCCTAGGTTTAAAACCCTAATTTTCCGCAAAAAATAAATAAATTGAGAAGTGTGGTTTTATTTTGAAGAGTGAAGAGCATTGTGCATGCATTTTTGAGTTTTAAAAGTCATTCTAGGGCTTTTAAATTCATTGTTAGAGTGGAAATGCATTTGTTGTTAAAAAACAAGGTTTTTAGGGCAAAAGGGTATTTTGGTCATTGTCAAAAATAAGATAATTTCTCATCAAGAATCATTGTGCAATTTTAGAGAAATTTATTTGAGGCAAAACATTTTTGGTCATGTATGTATGTATGCGCATGCATGCATACATTGTGCACAAAATTTCAAAAAGGATCAATAGGGAATATTCTACAAAAAGTTCCAAGATGTGATTTTTATGACATTTTTTGGTCATGGTGATCACATAAAATGGCATATTCCTAAGGTTCCTAGTATGTGGCCTAAATTGGGTGTATTTTTGTACAATTATCTTAAGAAGAATAATCAAAAATGAAGGGATAATGGAATGGTCATATAATAGTACAATAGTACAAGATGACAACTAGCAAAACTTGGTCACCAAGGACCCCTCCCAATGTGTGTCGCCTATCCCTCTCATTCCCTCTCATATTTTCATTTTTTTGACCTCAATCCATGTGTGATTCAATCCTCACCCTCCATTCAAATTTTAGATGCAATCCTAGGGTGAGATGAGATGCACAATGACCTAACTACCCTTAAACCTAATTGCTTTCTATATATACCCTATTAACCTCACCTCAAAAGAAGGCTTTTGGCCTCACCATTCACTCATAAACCCTAGCACACACAACTCCCTCCTCACCTTCTCTCCATTTATGCGCCACCCCCTCTCCCTTCTCTCTAACTCACTTCTTCATTTCTCATCTACCCACACACATTCAATCCATCTTCCAAGCCTAAACACTAATTTTCAACCATCAATCCTTCATAAAATCACACAAAAGTTCAAGATCAAGGGTCATTTTTTTGGAGATTGAAGACCAAGCTTGAAGATAAGTTGATTTGGTTGATTGTTTCTTCATCTATTGTGTTTATTTGGAGCTCATCTTAAGGTATGTGATTCCTAGACCCCTTCTCTTGTAAATCCTTGCATAAAGTCATCATTTCTTGCATATTTGTGAGATTTCCACTTCCAAAAATGTAGATCCTCTCTTTTAACTTTATTTTTATGCTTGTACATATGTTAATCTCATGAATCTTTGTTTTGATGCTTTGATTTTGGGGTTATATGCATGATTTTGTTGTTTTAATTGAAATAAAATGTTATTTGCTTTGATGATAATTTCGCATGCTTCAAATAAATATGTGTTTTATGATTTTTGTTGGTTCTCATGGTTGAATCTTGTGAATAAATGCATCTATGTTTGGTTATGTCACTCGCTTGCTTGATTTGGTTGACTTGTTGAAATAAATTGATGATTGGCCATTAAACTTGCAAATATTCAAACCTATGTTGTTAATTGTGAAATTTGTGATTTGAGAAAAATGAATTTGGGTTTTGGTTCATTTATGGTCCACAAATGATCTTGGGTTATGCTAAGTTGGCAAGAGATAGGTTACTTCAACCTTGATGCCTATGCTTGTAAGCATTTAAAAATTCAATTCCCATTTGATGTGCTTGTGAAATGTGAGCAAAAAGGGGTCTATAAACAATTGAATTTGCGCACATGATTGGTCTCCAATGACCTTGATGCATCCTCAAGTTTAATCATGCTTTCTTTGCTCTTTGAGTTTATTGTAAATTGTTGTTTGAAGCTTGTGAAGTTTTGGCAAAGGATAGGCCACTTAGAGCCTTGATGCACCATTGCATTGTCTTAATAAATTGCAAAGGATAGACCGCTTGGAGTCTTGATACACTTTCCATTTCTCAATCGGCAAAAGATAGGTTCATTTAACCTTGATGCACATGCATTTTGCATATTCATGCATTCTTACCTATTCTTGCATCCTTGCCTACTCATGCATTCTTGAATTGAAGCTTGGTACTCCATGCTTGATATACTTGTTTATGTGCTTGTGGTGCATTAAAATGTTGAACTGGTGTTCACAATTTGCTTGTTTTGATTTCCACCAATTGTTACTCGTTAGTAACTCTCCAAAACTTCAAAACCATATTGCATACAAAAAACAACTTGTTACTCGTTAGTAACGTTCCAACTTCAAAACATTTTTTTGCATTTACATAATCATTGATAAACAACTTCACTTCTTCTCAAAATAATTCCAAACTATTTTTCACAAATTAAAAACTTTGTTGAGGATAATGCGAAGCCTTTGCTTGCACGATTGTCAACAATGGGGTGCTAGTGGTGATCACTTGGAGTCTTTGCTCAATTGATTATCATGAACACTCATTTTTCAAAAGAACTCTCATTTCACAAATTAAAAACTTTGTTGAGGATAATGCGAAGCCTTTGCTTGCACGATTGTCAACAATGGGGTGCTAGTGATGATCACTTGGAGTCTTTTCTCAATTGATTATCATGAACACTCATTTTTCAAAAGAACTCTCATTTCACAAATTAAAAACTTTGTTGAGGATAATGCGAAGCCTTTGCTTGCACGATCGTCAATAATGGGATGCTAGTGGTGATCACTCGAAACCTTTGTTGTTTGATCACTGTGAACATTCAATTTTCACAATTAAACAACTAAAAAATAAAAACCTTTTCTCGACAACCGAGAACTACGTAAGCTTTGAATTCTCCATCGCACTGGGAGATACGTAGGAGCGGGTCACATTCCCGTCAAGCACGACAAATGAAAACCATTTTCTTTTCAAAAAAACAAACCCTTTTCCAAAACAAGGCAATTTCTAAAAACAAAACAATTTTCGAAAACAAGAACTACGTTGCTTTGATTCCCTCCCCAGGATACGTAGGCACGGTGCCCTCCCGTCAAGCGCAAAAGATTAAATTTTCCTTAAGTTTTTCCATAAAGTAAGGAGAGATAAAGAGAGATAAAAAACAAAGCATTTCTTAAATCAACCTTTTAAATCACACGTCAAATCGAGGTTCCCTTTCAGTAGAAAGGATGTGTGGGGTGCTCGTACCTTCCCCATGCATAACCGACCCCCGAACTCAAATCTCGTGGTTCCAAGGACCATTGTCTTTCAAGAAAGGTTTTTTTCAATGTTTTACCTCTAAAAAATATTGGTGGCGACTCCAATTCATGTTGTGCGAAGAGAAATCCCTCCAAAGGATTTTTCGGGGTGCAACAGCTGGCGACTCCGCTGGGGACCTTTCTTTAGTGGGTCGAGCCAATCGATTCGACATGTGATTTATTTCGTTGATTTGAATGCTTTGTTATATCTCTCCTCCTTTCCCTTTCTTCTTTCTTTCCTTTGCCTTTAAAAACATGCTTGCATTATTCTTAGAATTGTCGTGTGCATTCTTGTGATGTTGTGCTTGCGTGCATTGTGTGTTAGCCTTCTTCCTCTTCTATATTTGCTTCTTGAGTAAAATAAGAGTAGTTTCTTCTTCTTCTCCTCTTACTTTCGTCGTTTATATGCTTTTCTCATACATTTCCCCAATCCTAGCATGTTCCCCTCTTCTTTGCTCCCTTTCTTGAGGTAAGCTCATGCATTTCCCCTAATCCTATTATGTCCCCTCCTCTAGGCTCCCTTTCTTAAGGTAAGCAATGCTTGCGATTGTTGTTGGAACCCTAGGTTAGTATACTTATGTTGAAATGATATTGAACCCTAGGGTAGACGACATGCTGTTGCTTGATATTGTCTGGACTGTTTTGGTTTCCCTTTGCAGGTGGGGTTTGGGTAGATTTTTAGGTGTTGTGCCCTCATCACACACTGCACACCTTATATTTGTGAGCATTGAGTGGGGCCTAAAACCCAAGGTCTGCAAAGAACCCTAGGAGAGTGAAAATGAGTAGTGACTGCCATTCGTAGACCGTTGTCTGTCTGGCTCTCATGAAAGTTTCTCCCAAGAGTGCGCTTTCTTCATGATACCTCACAATCGGTAGCTCTCTACGATTGTGGGTGTATTCATGAGAGAGACTTTAGCTCTTGGTTGCCATTGTGAGGCAGTGACCAGAACCCACATGGGAGGATTACCCTTGTCGTTGACTTTAGAGCCTACGATCCTTACCCATTTGTAGGACACGGGGGACACGCAAATTGTGTGTTGTATTAGCTTAGGCATCCTCTTTCGAAACTCTTTTACCAAAAATGTAGAAAGTAATTTCCTTTTTCCCTCATAAACACCTATATGAGGTGGCATATAGCGGGTATTTTCAAAAATGTTTTGAACCGCCACCAATAAACATCATTTTCTTCTCTCTTTTCTATGTAAATAAAAGGTCATAATCATCACATCTGCGTCATTTTGCATCATCATCATTGCATTCGCATCTAACAAAAATTTTGAAAAAAAACCTCCATTCTTTGCATCCTCCATGCATTAAAGTTGTTTGCCGGAGATCGCAACGTAACACAAAGTCTGGTCATAGGTGTGTAAGAAACGGAATGGAATCAAAAGGCAAAACCGTTTTCAATTCAAGGCTTCCTGTTGTGAAAGAGATTGATATGGCTAGTCTGAAAGAGTATGCATCCCTCCTAGGTCCTATTGAGGTCAGGTCTTTTGACAAAACCTATGGGAACATTCGCAAGCTGCTACAACTAGAAGTGCAAGAGAGTGCCATTGCTGCCCTGTGTCGGTTCTATGACTCGGAGATTCGCTGTTTCATTTTTAAGAATTTCCAAATGGCGCCTACCCTAGAAGAGTATGATAGGATTTTGGGCTTTGATCGATCCAAGTTTAAGCCTTATCAATACCAAGGGGAGTATTATTCTGATGAAAAGCTTGCTGCCTTGTTGCAAATCAGTGCTGAGAAAGTGCGGGCCCATAAGATAGAACGTAATAAGGTATTTGGGTTTCCTCAAGAATACTTTGAGAGTTTGATGACCAGCTATGTAGTGTCTGATGATTGGAATTCTTTCAAGCAAGTGCTAGCTCTGACCATCTTCGGCATTGTGCTCTTCCCTCAGATAGAGAGGCATGTGAGTGAAACTGCAATCGGTGTCTTCCTCGCCTTCAAATGTGCAAAAAATCCTATCAACCCGGTTCCCGCAATCCTCGCAGAGACATACCGTGCCTTCACTCGTCACCATGAATTCCAAAAGAATAAGATGTGTTGCTCCTTCCCTGTGTTATATGCTTGGTTGATCAGTCATGTGTGTACCAACAAAAGTGATGTGAAGGATTTGCTTTCCTATGCCTTGGGTTGTAATCCGAAGACTATGAACTCTCAAGAGTGGGTGCATGCTTTCAAGAACCAAGATGCTCTCCAGATTCGTTGGTTCTCACCTAAATGTTGGGTAGACAGGCCTTCAGTGGTATTTCGGTGTGGGAGTTTTCAGAACGTTCCTCTCATGGGAACCCAAGGATGCATAAACTATAACCCCTCTTTGACCTTGCGACAGCTCGGATACCCTATGCGGGATTCACCCTCCGAAGCTATGCTGTTTCGTTTTTACCTCCACGCGGGGATCCCTAAAGACGAGAGTCTACTTCGGCGAGTCCTGCAAGCTTGGGAAACCGTAGTGCGGAAGGACAGAGAAGAGTTAACCAGGAGGACCACTGCTATCTCTTTTTCTCAATGGCTTGAAGGGAGGATTAGTGAAACTCGGTCATCCAACCAAGGAGTACCACTGCCTGAGGAAAAGATACAAGAACCTCACATTCCTACCATTGAAGAATTGGAAGAGGTTAGGTTGGCCATGTCAAAGGTGGGAGAAGAGAAAAGGGCTCTGCAAGATAGATTGAGAAAGATGATGCAAGACAAGAAAAAGCTAGAAAATGAAAATGCTTTCCAAGCTGCAGCTATTGAGGAAGTCAATAGAAAACTTGAAATAGAGGGGAAAAGCAAGAGGGAAATGCAAAAGCACTTGAAGGGTGCCAAAGAGGAAGTGAAGAGGTGCACTACCAAGATGAATGAGGCTGTAGCGGAAGCAATTAAATGGAAGAGGCTATATGAGGATACATGGAAAGAAGAGCAAGCAGTCAGGCACGCACTAGTTAAGTCAAGAAAAGACTCTCGAATAATGAAGCTTGAATTGGAAGATCAATTAAAGAGTGTCAAGCAAGATCGGGAATCTATTGAAGGGATCCTGAGGGATTATCAGCAAGCACTAAGAAGGGAACAAGGGAAGTCGGAAAGCTTGGCCAATCATGTGCAGTACTTGGAAGGGTCTTACCTCCGGCTAAGGGAGAAGAGTGACTATTGGGAGAGTCAATTTGCGGAATTGCTCAGTAAGGTAAAAAGTCAACAAGTCTTTGAGGAATTGAAAAAGGAAGGCTTAAATTGGAAAGACAAGTTCTCCAAGTTAGTTTGGTTAGCTAATCAGGCTGTGAGAGACATTCCCAAGAAGCTAAGAAAGGCGGATGCAGAGATGAATCCTTTCAACACCCCTGTCAAGGTGTGTGAGTTTGTTGAGTACTGCAAGATTCTCACAGAAGAACTCCTGGAAAAAGCCCAGGGGGCAGCTAAGAGCAAGAAGAGGAAAAGGAGCGAGGAGTTGAAAGCCATATGCCTTTAAAGTTCCCTTTAGAATATTGTAGCGATCCTTAGGAAATTGTAATTTTCTTTAAGAAGTTGTAACTTTCTTTGGAAAATAGTACTTTGTTTAAAATCATTGTATTGCACTCTTAAGGAATATTGTACTTTGATTCGCTTTCTATTTATGATACTCCTTCGCATTCCATTTAATTGAAGTACGTTTGTTTTGCCTTGTTGCTTCCAACTTTGTTGCAATCCTAAAAACACCTGAACCTTAACACCTATGACAAGACGAGTTGCGCCGCGATTCCCGGCAATAAACATAATAACATGCATATTGCATTGCATTTGCATCATTTGTCTTTGTGTTCATAAAAAAAATGTTCCGTCCACAGAAGTAAGACAAGCTGGTTAATCATCGGTATTGGACGCGATCACAGGCAAGAAATATGGCCAACAATCAAGACAACGCGAATCTGGGCAATCATCAACCAATCCAGAATGATGCAGTTCCAGAAGGTCCGAATCCAAATGGTCAGGGTCAGCATGATCAGAATCAAGAGAATCGAGCAATCAGGGCTGAGATGGAAGTTATAAGAGCTAAAATGGCCGAGGTCATAAGAGTGTTAAGTGCCTTAAGGGATGCTGGCATAACTGAAGGTGCTGCTGCCGCAGGAGTGGATCCTCCTCCTGAACCTAGAGTCTCTCAGGCTCTCCAGAACGTGCGATGGCCTCCTTATGGTCTCCCATTAGGGTACACACCCCCTGCTGCCGGTGCAAACCCAGAAAGTGGTCCTTCGGGAACCACAGGACAGGCCCAGCCTGAATCAGCTGTGAATGAAGTTGGAACGGGGACACCTCAGGTTCAAATTCAGATTCCTACTCCTGCTATTACCCCGGGAACTCTGGTTGGCTTCAATTCTCCAGCAACAATCCATCCACAAGTTCAGGGTCCAATTCCTCAGATTATCGCTCACTCACGTGACCCACACGTGACCCCAGCTGTGGTGTCGATGAATAATCTTCACTACGGTGTGAGTGGTTTTCCGCCGAATTACCCTGATGAAGCTAGAAGTCAGTACCAGATGTTAGAAGAAAGATTGAGAGCTGTTGAAGGAACAGGTTCCCGGGCTAGGAACGCCCATGAGTTATGCTTGGTCCCTAATCTAGTCCTGCCACCCAAGTTCAAAGCACCATTTTTCGACAAGTACAAAGGAGCAACCTGCCCGCGCAGCCATGTGACGATGTATTGCCGGAAGATGACTGCCCACGCCCGTGATGATAACCTGATGGTACATTGCTTTCAGGAAAGCTTAGCTGAAGCTCCCCTTGAATGGTATATGCAATTGGAGCCAACTAATATCCGTTGTTGGAAGGATCTGGCGGATGCCTTTATCCGTCAATACCAGTACAACAGTGATTTAGCCCCGGATGGGACCCAGCTGCAATGTATGTCTAAGAAGGATAATGAGACATTCAAGGAATACGCCCAGAGGTGGAGGAACCTCTCTGCACAAGTAAAACCCTCCCTGCTTGATAAAGAGATGGTCCATATGTTCATGGAAACTCTTCCCCCAGTGTTCTATGATCGTTTGGTCGGCAGCGTGGCTTCGAATTTCTCTGAGATGGTTGTCATTGGAGAAAGAGTGGAGAACGACATGCGCAGCGGAAGAATAGCCCATGGCCCAACACCTCCTTCCCATCAGAAAAAGCCTTTTTCTGGTACCCACAAGAAGAAGGAGGGAGAAACTAATGCAATCAGCGGAGCTAGCGGTCCATCACACAACAATCCCCCACAAGCCATTCCATCCTGCTCATGCCGCTCAATACGAGGGTTATCATCTCAATGTGGGTAGTGGTCCTCAAGGTCACCCGGCTGCAGCTCCTCAAGCAAGAGACAAGTACCAAGGGTCAGAAGAACGGCCGAAAGCAATTGAAGAAGCCATGGAGGTACACGATCCAGGTCTGGCCCTTAATATGATTCCCTCTCCCATATTCAAGGTGCCTAACATTGGTAAGTTCGAAGGAATGAATTGTCCTGTTAATCACGCGGCCGCATACTGTACAGAAATGTTCCCACTCACAAAAGATGACAAGTTGTTGACCTACTACTTCCGAGAAAGTTTGGCTGGGGAAGCTTTAAGCTGGTACATGCAAGAACATACTCACACTAGGTGTTGGAGAGAGTTAGCTAATGCTTTCCTGGAGCGGTTAAACTACAATATTGGCAAAGCTCCCAACAAGGCACATTTGCAAAATATGGCACAAAGAAACAAAGAAACATTCAGAGAGTACGCCCTGCGGTGGAGACATTTGGCAGCACAGGCGAAACCGTCTCTTCTTGAGAAGGAGATGGTCGGCATATTCATGAACACTCCACCGCCACTGTATTATGACAAGTTAGTTGAGAGTGCCTCTTCAAGCTTCAAAGACTTGGTCCTTGCTGGGGAAAGTTTGGAGAATGGAGCAAAGAAAGGAAAAACTGCCTGCAGTTCAACCGAAGCTACTCCCATAGCAGGATCCGGGGATGTCTCCTATAGTCCCGAAATCCTCCCTCAAGTCCTGCACTCCTCCACTCAAATCAGAAAAAGCCAGAAAACACAAAATTATGTGAGAAGGAAGCCTGAGGATTTCGATCCAATTCCAATGTCCTACTCAGACCTGTTTGACCATCTTGTCAGTCATGACCTAATTTCCATCCGCTCCATGAAACCCGTTCAGCCTCCTTTCCCGAGGAGCTATGACCCATAAGCTACGTGCAAATTTCATGCAGGGGGAGTGGGACATTCTGTGGAAGATTGTAAAGCATTGAAACATGCGGTCCAGGATCTAATCGACTCCAAACATTTGAATTTCAATGACAGCAATGTTAATGGCTTGACTGTGAAGGAGAGTGGAGAAACCAGTGCTGTGGCGGGCAAAAGAAGGTCACCACAATACAACCCCATCCCCGTGTCATACGCCGACCTATGCAGCTATCTAATTAGTCATGGATGGATCACTCCTCGCAAGATGAGATCAGTTCAACCTCCATTCCCAAGCGGGTACAATCCAGAAGCCACTTGCGAGCTCCATGCTGGGGCAATTGGGCATTCTGCTGAAAATTGCTATCTTTTGAAAAGTTTGGTTCAGGGCTTCATTGATTCCAAGCAGTTAACTTTTGAGAAGGGGGGAAGGATCAAGTTCTCAGGGTATGTGGACTATTAAGCAAGGATATCAGTTGTTGAAGAGGGTTGAAGTGGTGAAAGCGGCATCATCAAAACATTTGTGTCTTTGTCATGCATTTCATAGCATTTATGAGTGATTGTTGATTTTCATGTAGTTTTTCAGTTCAAAACAATTTTCTGTAATGCAATCCTTTGGCTCTGCCCAAGGCCTTAGGATATTTCAATAAGGGCACACATGTTTCCTTTTAGTATCATCATCAATAAAATGTTATTTTGAATTCCTCAATAAAATTTCTTTCTTTCATTTTATCATGTGTCTGTTATTTGCTTTTCAATTCCTCCCAACGCGGATCAAAAATAATAATAAATGAAAATAATCTTTGAAAACAACGACGCCAATGGTTCATATTGTGACTCTGATTACTCGATTAACCAAACTGAGAGAGAGGCTGAAGACAACTGGGATGTTTCTTCGGAGTTAATAAGTGAAGAATTGGCTAAGGCTGTAGAAATTCATGATGCCACAACTAGGTTGGGCAATGAAGTCAAAGCACAAGTTCAAGCAAAGTGGAGCAATGCTGAGGAAACCAAACAAATGTTACAAGCGAACCTCTTTCGCGACCAAACCCTTTCCCTTCCTCAGATCAACCAACTTTCCCATTTCCCATTACAAGTACCCCATCACAAAAAAAATTTCATAACCAAATGCCTGCCATCGCCACCTTCCTCACTACCAGTGGCCCTTCTACAAAATCAACCCATCTCATTTGCTCCTCCCTCTGAACCTCCTGTCACCCCAGTTAATACCAGAACCCAATCAAGCATCCTCCAACCGCTGCAGGGGTTTCATTGCCATTATCTCTCCAATCACCCCAGACAAGGATCACTTCAAATATCCAAAAATAGTGTATCACTTTTATCAGCTCAAACTCAAAAGCAAAAAAGGAAAAAATCAGAAAAAATGAAACAAAAAAGAACAGATTCAAAAAATGAAAATCCCAAAAATGAAAAAACAAGGGAAAAAGAGACGAAAGAAATATAAGTTGTGAGCTGATACATTTGGCCATAAAGCGTAAGAGATCCTTGTCTCAATGAACCTTCCTACACCTTGTTGTGTATGACCACCCTTTCTTCCATAAACCTTCAAACACTTCATCATTCCTATACATCTCTCCTTTCATAAAACCGCAAACACTACCTCGACCTCGTCATCCCGCCTGTAGCGACCGAAAAATCCGAAGGAGGGATCCTTCGAGGTGTCAGATGAAGCCGCCATCAAGGTTTAGGTTTAAAGGGGCAAACATTGATAAATCCCCTTGTAGGGTCTTTTGCGAACCAAATTACGAGTTCGGGAGTCGATTATGCGCAGGGAAGGTATTAGCACCCTGCGGCATCCTTCCTAACGGAGGTTAACTAAATGTGTAAACAAAAATTAATTTAAGTATATATTATTTTTACCCTTTTTATAAATTGGAATGAGATAAAAGACTTTAGGGAAATAATTAGTTGTTTTAATTACTTTTGAGAGATAGAAAAGAAATTATTTTAAAACTAAAAAAAAGGTTTTATTAGTGCAATTGACAGAGGTCGGCCGCCCTCTCCTCCTACGTATCCCCTGGTAGGGAATCAAATCACACGTAGTTCTTGGTAGAAAATATTTATGTGTTTGGTATTTTTTATTTATGAGAAAAATGTTTTTGATTGAATAAAATAAGCGAAACATAAAAAGTTGCAAAACAGAAATAAAGAGGGTGTTGTTAGCTGAAGGGGCGCTGTCTTTACTAAAACTGGGGGTGTAATAGACAGAAATCCAATTTGCATTTTTGGGTTTTGAGGACGTGGCCTGTGAACTGGGTTTTCAGGGGAGTGCGTGATGCTGAAACAAGGGGGTGCAAAAAGAACTCTGATATAAAAATTAAAATAAATGGGTATATAAAAGGGTAGTTAACACAATCAAACCCTAATTTCATCCCCTTCTAATTCCTTCCCTCATGCGCCGTTGCTACCATTTGAGAGAGAGAGAGAGAGAGAGAGTTCAGAAAAAAAAGAAAGAGAAAAAATGGTGGAGAAGATTCAGGGAGAGAGAGGGGGAGCTTGCGGACATTGCGGCGAGAGAGATGGTTGTGCCGGAGAGAAAGAAGAGAAGATCAGCAAGAAAGGGAGAGAGTCATGCGAAGGGCCACGCCGGAGACATTGGTGACGTCGACGGAGGTTTGTGGCGGCAACGATGTACGTGGTGAGAACGACGGCCTGACTTTCCACGGCGGCGAGATTGGTGGCTCGCGGTGGTCTTTTCGTTTTCGACGGTGGTGCGCTGGAAGTGTGGGTGACGACTCCGGTGAGGGGTTTCAAGGTGTTTACGGTGGCGAAGGGAGGGACGGTGACCACGCCGGACGACGATGACCACCGTGAGTGGCGGCCGGAAACTGGGTAAGTTCTAGCTGTCTTCTTCCTCTTTTCTTTTGTTACTGATCTTGTTTTCTTTTTTGATTTTTTAACAGTCTTTTTCATTTTTATATTTTTCCTATTGTTTATTCTAAAAAAAAACTAATTTTCTAAAACTGAACTAATTACTTAACCTAACTTCGTTTTTTTGGGCAGATTATTCTAAACTAGCTTTTTTTCTTTAACTCGAAAGAAACTGTTTGTGACATGGATATATTTACAGTATCAGTATTCAACCCATTATGTTTTTAATCTGTCTCTGATTTGATTTGTTCATGACGCTAATATAATTACAAGCCTAACGGAAACCTACATCATTATTTACACATTCTGTTTATGTAATTTTCTGGGCAGATTGCATGTTCCAAAAGTTACTACAGTTTTTTTTACGAAATAGCATTAAGCCTGATAAAACTAAACAAAAAATTGGGGACCAACCTCGTACTCCAGCTTCTGAAATTTTCCCTTAAGCGGCTCCTATATTGTTTACTGCTACTGCTGCCTATTGAACCTTTTTTGTTCTCCCGTTGCTGTTGCTGCTTCAGAACTGAGTGTTTTTGTTGACTAGGGTTTTGGTGTGAAATCTTAATCATTTAGGTGTTTTTTTCTGATTTTTCTGTGTGAGAATTGTTGTCCTTTCTCTGTGAATCGGTTCTTGTTTTTATAGGCGAATATTAGGCTTTCAGTATTTAATTCTATGATTCTAACCTGATTTTATTTCCTTTTTTCAGA
This sequence comes from Astragalus glycyphyllos, assembly GCA_963573325.1. NCBI lineage: Eukaryota > Viridiplantae > Streptophyta > Magnoliopsida > Fabales > Fabaceae > Astragalus > Astragalus glycyphyllos. The sequence goes on from OY754313.1 coordinate 39,010,159, forward strand.
TTTTTGAAGACTTGCTCAACAAGTTCAAGACAATGGGCTGAATGTGAGAGCCTGTAGGGGCTGGGCTGGAGATGTTATTAATTTTGCCTATTTTTGTGATTTTCGTTTTCCATTTCAGGTATCGGACCTGCTTGGTGAGCAAGAATAGGCCCAGAGAAGCTGCTACTGCCTATTTTATTTATTTATTTTCGTTTTTTATTTTTTTTGTATTTTTGATTTTTGTATTATAGGAATTTTGGACATCTTTTGAATGTTGTATTATTATTATTTTTAATTAATTCTGATATTTTTTAACATTTTTATGATTTTTGCTTTTTTAAATTAAGTGAACAAAACAAAAATGAAGTTGGGCCAAAACCAAGGACGAAAATCGGGTTCTACCAAACAATGCGCTAAAGTGAGCCCAATTAGGCAAATTGCTAGGATAGGCCCAACAAAATTTGAATAAAGCCGAGACTTGCAAACTACCTACTATTTACAATCGTGCTCAAAACATATATACAAGCTAAAACAAAAATTGTAATAATAAAATAAGAGGGCGGACAAAATTGGGGTATAACACCGCCCTCCACAAACCCTCAGTCATTCCTCAGACTCCACCATCAGATTTGCAATCAAGCTGTTGTGCAAGAATAAGAGAACAAAGTGGTCCGTCCTCATGAGGAATCAAGTGACATGATCAATTTGAGCAAAGGAGAGGATTGACGCCATGATAAAGAGCAATGAATCAACAAGTTTGTGTAAATCACCCTTCTGACATAAGACACTTGCCATTATAACAAAGTCTGTAATTACCAAAGTTCGGTCTGTTGCGCAGCTTTCCAAGCTAAGGTAGTCACAAATGACAGTATGAAGACTCCAGGTCAAGCATCATGATCCCTCCCTACGCCACCCTAAAAATGGGGCAGTTAGAGACAATCAACAAAGGATATCGAGGACGATGATGACCTTCATGGAAATCAGGCTTTGTTTTACACTCTAACAGGGGCAAACCCCATATGATGGAAGTAATACTTTCATTGAGCCTTATCAAACCAAAGTACATTTGTCTTATGTCAGAAGAAGATTAAGAGAAAGCTCAAACCGAAGAAAGCTCATCTTCAACAATTTCAAAGAAGACTCAATGCTCAAAAAGATCATGAACCTCCAAAGGGATTCCCATGGAGATGAACCCAGTATCATGAAGACGAAGAACTTATTCTCCGGAGGGGCCTTTAATTCTCGCAAAATGGGATGCAAGAAAAGAAAACCCCAGTTTCCAGTAAATTCAGATACAGTCAGAAAGGAGTATGCCTAAAGAAATAAATGAAAAAAGAGAAAGATGAGCCAAGTAAGAATCAGCTCGCTAGGTTGAAAACCCGCAAAGGGCGGCCTAGGCAAAACCAGAGCGACCCGGTGGATTGAAAACCTGCAAAGGGCAATCCAGGCAAAAATTAGGGTCAGAAAACTTGGACTTGAAATGAAAAAGGCAATCAGCACTCCCAAAAGTTTGGATAAAGGGGTGATCAAGGTCATGAGTATGGACGATTGGCATCGTTACTTCAAAAGAAAAAACACAAGATCTGCTTCCCCTTTTTCTTGTATTTTTCCAGTTTTAAAATTTTTCAATGTACTTACAATTGGCGTGACCTTCTGCACGTCCAGTTTCCATAACAATAAGAATTCAACTTTTTCTTCCATGTGTTTGCTTTTCGTGTCTTAGTCTACTAATCAACAAAAATAATCAATTGAAACTATGGGATAACTACACTGACATATAAAAAAACACGGGATAACTGCAGTGATACTTAAATAAAACACAGGATTAACATTTGTCATTGATAATTATAATTTTTGAAGACTACTATAAACCTACTATCTAATAAAACAAGAAGATTTAATGACTATTTAAACCGATTACTATTTAAAACAAGGGATACATATTTCTTATTGATAATCTACTATCTACTATAGTCTACTAATCAACTAAAATAATCAATTGAAACTATAGGATAACTACACTGATATATAAAAAAACACGGAATAACTGTAGTGATACACAAATAAAACACATGATTAATATCTGTCGTTGATAATTATAATTTTTGAACACTACTATAAACCTACTATCTAAAAAAACAAGAAGGTTAAATGACAATTTAATCTGATTAATATTTAAAACATATACATATTTCTTATTGATAATCTACTATCTATCTTTTACTATCTACTATAATCTACTAATCAACTCAAATAATCAATTGAAAATATGAGATAACTGCACTGCTTTATAAAAAAATACGGGATAATTGTCGTGATACATAGAAAAACACGGGATTAATATTTGCTATTGATAATTATAATTTTTGAAGACTACTATAAACCTACTATCTAAAAACCAAGAAGGTTTAATGACTACTTAAACTGATTAAATTTAAAACACGGGATAAATATTTCTTATTGATAGTCTACTATCTATCTTTTACTATCTACTATAATCTACTAATCAACTCAAATAATCAATTGAAACTGTGAGATGACTGCATTGATGGATAAAAAAAAACAGGATAACTACACTGATATATCAAAAAATACGGGGATAACTACTGTGATATATATAAAAACACGAGATATATAGCTGCACTGATATATAAAAAACACTACATTGATATAAAACTCACAGGATAAATGCTCAGATTTTTTTAAATGATACTTTTACATTTTTAGATTTTAATATTTATCTATTTTTTATTTGAAACTCCTTTTTTATTTACTTTAAATTTGCCTTTATTTTCCCAGGATAATGTTCAGACTATTTAAATACTGTGTAATTCATTCATAAAAAGAACACGACAGCACCCGTGCGTATGCACGAGTATCCTACTAGTTTTGACTTAATTCAGTTTGACCAGTTGATCGCCTCCTTGTTATGGAAACTATCCATTCTTTTGATTTTCAGTATAGATTCTAGTTGTAACTTACATTTTTGTGATTTTGGATATAAAAAGAATGAATAATGGGGAATGGTAGTGAAGAATTTCGTGGGTAAGGATGGTGAGTTTAGGAACACTTTTAAGACAAACTAGAAGAATGAATGGTTGTTGAGTTTGTGAAGAAGATGGTGTTTTGGTTAGGGGCGCCACCTTTGTCTATTCCAAGACAAGGATAAGCCTATGAGAGTTAGGATCACCACAAGAAAAGGAATTCTTGATAAGATGGAATAAACTGGTCCAGTCCAAAATCGAAGAGTATGAACTCAAAATCTCTGATAAAGTCTTTCTGATAATGGAGGTTCTTGCTGATACAAGGAAAAAATAAAGGGTATTCAAAAAATCAAAGAATACTAGATATAACAATTTAAGAAAATATCTTTGTTGATTTGGCATTGAATGCACAATCAATGATTAGAATCTTGGATTTTCTTTTTTGCTCTGATTGTCTTGATGTGCCATAAATGTCTTGGATCATGTAATCTTTTTTTCCTCTTATTGCGTTTCTTGAATATCAAGTTTTCTTGATTAACAAGTTTGCGTTTCTTGATTAGCAAATTTGCTTGATTAATAAGTCTGTTGACTCCATCACCACACATACACCACTTGAAGTGGACTAAACACACTAAAAAAATAACTTGAAATGAAATAACTTAGTGCCTTGATCTCAAATATATCAATTGGTAACATGCACTTTTATCATAAAATAAAATTAGAGTAATTAAAATTGGACAGCAAGCCCTTGGTAGGTTGTCATCATTCTCTCCTTCTTCGAGAGAATTCAACCTTGAATTCCTTGCATTAATACCTCCAGGGTCAAAAGTAAGTCTAAAGAACCCAGCATATTTAACTTTCACAAAGGTAGGATTTGAGTGACTTACTTCCTCTTCCATTTCATGGACATAATTAGTTTTCCCAAAGTCGCAATTTTTTTCCACACCTGAAGAATAGTCTCCTTCATTCACTTTGTTCTCTTCATGACATAAAGAAGAAATGTTAGGAAATTGAATAGTATTAAACGAATCCCAACACTTGACCGCACAAACTAACTTAGAAGAAGGTTCTGGTATAGTAGCATGCCATGACTTCCCAATGTTTTTCTCTTTCAATTCAATGGAAGCATTGCATTGTTCTTTTGAAAGCACTTCTACATTTGTCTTCTTGCAAGCTTCTTCTGTTGGAATGTTATCCACAATCTTTTTGATAATAAAATCATCAAAATTGTGAAAAAGGTTAGGATTATGATAATATTCAATACTAACAATTATCCTCTATTTCTTTTTCTCTCATTTCCTCTTCTTTCACACTCTCTTTTTCTTTTTCTTTTTCTTTTTCTTTTTCCATTTCACATTTTTCTTTCAATTCTATTTGATCATCTCTCGCCTTACTTGGACTCAGAGGAACATGTATGATATAACTTAGTGCCTTAATCCCAAATATATCAATTGGCAACATGCACTTTTATCATAACTTAAAATAAAATTACAGTAATTAAAATTGGACAACAAGCCTAATGTTCTATTGGTTGTTTGTCAATATAATGAGTATTTGTTGACTTCGATGCTATCTAGAGTTTAGTGCAATGCATGTGTATGATTGATTGGTACACCAAATTATATTTGGATGGTTGATTGAACTGCTTGTAATTGACTGAGATTGATTTGTATTTAGAATTTAGCAACCCTTGACTCACCTTACAACTACGTCATCGGGAGGCCGATCCTAGGAGCACTGGGGGCGGTTGCCTCTACAGTCCACCTGAAGAGTCAAGTTCTACTCATTAAATGACGAGGTTATCACGATAGCCACCAACCTAGAATCCGCCAAGAGATATCATTATCTATCAGTGAAGGCGACGCGCCGTTTTGAGAAAATCGATGAGACCTCCAATAAAATTGGAAAAGAGATGCAAGTAGAAGCCCAAGCTCAGCGAGCACCGCCAGAACGCAGCCTGTCCTACTTGGATTCCCGATACGATCTGGACAGCTCGGAGGACGAGTAGGACGACCAGCTCGCCAAAGAACTGAAGAAACGGATCAAGCACCTCAAGCCAGACAGGGATTTCGTGGAAGTACCTCTAGGAGACGACTTCTCTAAACCCATGAAGCTCGGGATCCAGCTCAATATACTCTGGATCAGCTTCGTAAACCTAAGTAATCACATATGAAACAAATAAGTCATGTCTCATATCGACTTAAACCAGGATGGAAAAATTCCATGTATACGAACAGAAGATTCTTCAGCGCGTTAACCCTCAATTCGTACGAATGCACTGAAAATGAATTATTCATAGTCTTTATATTAAAATATGATTTAACTTCATACTCTAAAGGTGTATAGATTAAAAACAAATTGAAGCATGCTTACAAAAGATATGGTTTAACTTCAATGCAATTGATCAAGACATAAACATGCACTGATTTATACTCTTTATTAATAAGTTGTTGGTTGACTTCTTCCCCGAGGGGAGACTAAGTGTGCTAAACACTGATAAAGTGAGTGTGTGTCTTTCTTCTTCAACCTCCATTTCGTTTTTATTATTTCTCGACAACATAAGTGTTGTCGAAATAATATGAACAGAAAAAGATTGTTTCACGATGTAAGTAAGCTCTGCAGATCGATCCTTCGACTGTAGTTCTATTATTCACTGATCAGTTATAATCACCCATTAATCTAGAGATCAAGGAAGAACATTTAATTAAACAAATAGTCATAATAAGATAACTTTAATTTAAAAGAAATAGATAATTGCCTCTTAAATGGGCACATCGACATATAATGAATTGGTCCACCAAGCCTTGCTTCATATGCAAGGTGAATCGTGAGATGCTCCATGGAATCACAGAAACCGAGAGGAAATATTCTCTCCAACTTATAGATAATGAAAGGAATATTATGCTCCATCTTAATAAGATCATCCTTTCTTAGAGTTGAAGAGCACATTTTCCTAAAAAATTGACTCACTTCAGTAAGTGGTTCCAAAACACACTTTGGGAATAAAATAAAAGCAACTAGAAGCAAACACTCCATGAATACATGGAAATCATGACATTTCATCGCATACATCTACGCAGTGTTCACATCCTCACATCTTGCAAGGTTAGAAGAATAATCATCTGGCATCCCCAATCTTTTCAACGTTTGACAAAAATCTTTTGGTTCATTGCATGTTAGACACTAACTGGCTTGGATTTTAACATCTCTCCATTAGGAATTTGGTTTTATCTTCACATTCATCACAGTGACAAATATGTTGTGACAAAAATTCTTTTCGATTTGCATAAAATTGAGATTGTGTCTCAACATATTATCATTCCAATATGGGAGATTCTATAATATGTTCTTTTTGTCCAGTTATGCCCCCGTCCATAGCCATCCAAACAGGTGAGCATACCTACCTCTGTGGCTTGTGGAAAATACTTAACTCTTGTCCAAATTTCACTTGATGTCAACAAATGCGGAGGTCCATCTGTTTCAACTACCGTCTCCTTGAAGGAATTCTTGTTCTTTCTAAACCCCTTTGTGTGTTCTAGGTAGTGGGGACATACCAATTTACCATGAGTCCCCCAACCAGACAGCATACCATGAGCAGGAAAATCATAAATTGTCCACATCAATGCCACTCTCATCAAAAAATTCTTCTTTCGTGCTGCATCATATGTCCACCCCACACCCAATCTCTTAAGATCATAAATCAGAGGTTCCAGAAAGATATCCAAGTTAACTTTTAGATTGCATGAACCAGGTATCACACAAGTCAAAAACATATACGGTTTAGTCATGCACAACTTAGATGACTATAAGGGGTAATAACGACTGGACAACTAGAGTAGGGTGTCGCTGATGCTTAGATATATGGAGTAAATCCATCAGAGCGCAAGCAAAGCCGAGCATTTCGTGGATCTAAGGAAAAATCTGAATGCACGATCACCGTCAGATGGGTGGCGTAAAATGTCCAAGGTATGCGTATTCTAATAATGCCAAGTCATTTTTTGTTCCAATTCGGTTGATGCAAACATTCTTTGCAACCTTGAAACTATAGGCAATTAGAACATCAACTTTACAGTGATGGGTTTATAATTACGTTTTCCCGCTTTACAAACATGGTACCTCAGCTTTCCACTAAACTTGCAATCAAATAGAACACCATCGTTTTTACCAAATTCATTTTAATAAACCAACATATGCCCATCCACACAACAACCAATCTTCTTACATTCCAATCCCAACATCGAAACCAACATCTTAACAAATAGTAAATTCTATGTGCTTCTTTATTTGGAAATTCATCATGATCGTCATACTGAAGCTCATCAAATGGCCATTCACTCATACACCATCACAAATAATGTTTTCCATCAACTCAAAAATTTGATTACATGAGACACCAACACCAGAACTGCTTGAAGCCCCTACGTCAAAATTTGGAAGTCGTTCGGTTTGGTCCAACCAAATCCAATAATTAGGCCTAAACCCCCAAAGATATAAGTGCTCCATGATTTTATCATCGGTCATAATAGGTAAACCGTCGCATTTTAATTTGGACATCTAACCCCCTTTTTTCCGATTTAGCCAAATCATGTAGCCACACTACCACAAGAAACTATTCAACCCCAATTACAAAAGATTCCTTCAAAACCACTCTTCTCCGAAATAACCGATCGTACACCCAACCACGATTCAATTGATACCAATTCATCTACACGCATTTAAAAAAAGCGTTAGATTTCCATAACATTCCCAATACCTATCAAGTTTGTGGCATTGATATGATCTTAGTGGAGATGATTTCGAGCTGAAAATGAGGCTCAAGGACAACACAAATCCCTTTTCGATCCAAGTAGTGAAGGAAGTTATTTTTAATTCCCAACCTTACCATATTGTTTCGCAATTATCTCAATAGAGACGATTTCAAGTAAAATATGGGGGTGAGGGACAACACCTCACCCTTTTCCATCAATAACAGACAATAAAAACTACATCCTAACCTAAGGTTCATCAAACATTTTAACAACAATTAGACACTTTTCAATTAACAACTCTAAAAACATGCTCTTTACAATAACTGATTTCAATTAACATTTCTAATCCTCTAACAACATACATTTTTCAATTTCAATTCAATTTCAATTACACTTTTCAATTTCAATTTCAACAATTTAACACAATTTCAATTAATATCTCTAACAACATATACAATTTTCAATTCTCAACAATTTCAATTTAACAATTTTAGATTTATTCTAACTCACATTTCACACGCAATCCTTAACAACACAACAACAAATTTATTTTAACATGTCTATTCTAAGAAGTACAACCTTTCTAACGACAATACCAATCCTAAATAATTAAAACTCACATTTTACATTTCTATAATAGATTATAAAAACAACAAAACTAAAATAATACTTAAAAATGAAAATAAAAAAAAGGGTAAAATACACTAGAGATTCTTTAAGTTATTTAATTGTAACAACTTGGTCCTTAGTTTTTTCGTACCACTTATATCATTTATCTTTCTTTCTTCGATTGGACTGTTTAATATTTTAGAATTATCGGAAGCATGTTTCTTGAAATGTTTGCACTTTACTTCTACTGTTTAGCTTATTGTTGACAGAAATATTTATTTATTTTTTCCAATTTTTGTGGTTTGTTTTATGCTCAGTTCATTGAACTTCACTTTGGGCCTGTTTGGATGAGCTTATTTTTGAACTTATGAAAATTAATTTATGAAGATAAATAATTTTTTATATTAATCCATAAGTTCTCACTAATAAAAGTTATATCTCCATAAGTTGCTTTTCCATAAACTACATTGACAAACTTATGAATAATACATAAAATCTTATTTATTTGCATAAGTTGTTTTTCATAAACTTAAAATAAGCTCTATCCAAACGGGTCATTTTTCTCCATAAAATTTCCCCACCACAATTTTTTATGCTCTCACCCAAAATGAATAACTAGTTTCTAACAAATTCCTAATTACTTACAATGAACTACTATTTTGTAACCACATTCATAACACTCACAATAACATATAATTCCCTAAACCATTCCTATCTATTTCAAAAAATTAGTAATCTAAGAAAGACAATTCCCTAAGTGACTCCTAATGACCTAACATTGAAATTATTAATCCAAAACACCATGCCTAATCACTTACAAATTGGGAGTTAGCGATCACCGACATAAGTAAGGATTTTTAATTTTTATTTCTTTATTAATATTGAAATATATGGCATATTAATCCTTCAATTGTGAGGCTTTATTTTAATTACTTATTTTGTTTAAATAAAAAAATAGTTCAGATCTGAAGCGGTTTTCTTCTTTATCTCATTCCCCAATATTCTTTTCTACCTCTACAGAATCGCTAAATGGTGGCCATGTCGGTATGATGCTATTTGTAACACCCTAGAATTTCTAAATAGTAGAAATACCAAAACATATATTTTAGATTACATATCGAATACCGAGACAACGCCGGAACATAAAATACGATGAAAGAAATAATCTTCAATCTTCTCTCCGAGCATGTCATCTAACAATGCCTTTTAGCTTTCTTCGTTCCCTGTTTCTCTGTAAAACAACAAAACATGAAAGTGTGAGATAACATATCTCAGTGAGTTTTACCTTGACCACTAACATCGCTCACGGTTCAATTATAAAACCTTTACATTCATAGTTTAATTTATAAACCACGTGCCTTTTTAAATTTACACAACACCGACCTCACAACAACTTCTAATCCCAGTATTTAATTTATAAATTACCAGCCTCTTTTATTTATCGAAACACTGACCGTGCAGAAAACCGAAATCCCAGTGAATCGTTCACTATACTTAGCATAACATCGGTCGTACAACAACTACTAATCCCGATGAACCCTCGCTAGTACTCTCCCTAACGGATATTGGGCCTAGGTTAGGGGCTCATGACCTTCCCCGCCTAGTATGCTATCCTCTTTGGGTCGTCACCCAGACTCGACATAATATATACATGTCCTCTCCCGTAGACTAGATTTCGGTTTTTTGGAAAAAATTTAGCTTCGAAAACATTACTTTAAAACCTTATTGAACATGTTTGAAAGCATATTTTTATTAATAAAAAATTATTACCATTGGTTAGAAAGAAGATTGGAGAAGGTTTGGAATCGAAATGGGCAACGAAACGAATTTTTGGTATTCAGGGACTGAGAGGTTGGCACGGCCCGTGTCACTACTCCGGCTTGCTGCAAATTCAATTTTTAGTCAACATGCGGAGTTGGCACAACCAGTGACACGACCCGTGCTGCTATAGTAGTTTTGCAAGTTGTTCGTTTCTTTTCGCTTCCCCTATCGCGTCCAAACCGTTACCCAATCAAAATTCCAACATTAAACAAAGATTATCACACATAATATCAGTACAAACAAGTCATTAAACCAACAACATACAGAGTAATTATTCCTGAAACTTCAAAAACACGAAATTTCACAAAAACCGTTTCGACTCAAAACTTTTTTCGAAACGAAATAACTTCCCACACCAGAATTTCAAGACATTCAAAAGTAATGTTGCGATGAAACTCACCTGAAAACTCACCTGTTGTGATGAAAATCACAAATCACCGAGACTCGAGAAGCTCAAACGATCCCGAAACCTCACGAACTCGCTCGTAACTCTTCCAACCGCTTCAAATACGAAAGTCCAGCTACCCAAACACACCTCTACTCTCCAAATCGACCCTAAAAAGTAATGTTGCTTGTGGAATTGCTCCTAAACTAAATATTGAACTACACTAACCACATGCAAGCCTCAAAAATCTCAAACTCCATTTCTTCCTCACTTGAGCTATGAACCTCTAGAAATGGTGAATTTGATGAAGGAGATGGAATAGGTGTTGATGCTGGTATCAATGAGTAGAGAATCAAGAATGGGGTTGAATGGTGTTAAGAAGAGCCACGTGCATTGAGATTTGAAGAATTGCTCTTCTCACCCTCTCCTTCTCCCTTTGCGGCCTGTCTCTCACCCCCTCTTTTCTTTTGCTTTTCTCAAAACTGATTTTCTCTTGTGGAAATGAGTGTGTTTGTTTCTATGTTGGGTGCGAGATGCGGGTTTAATGAGTGGTGAAAGACCAAAATACCCTTGGCTCCCTAATTCCCTATCAAGTTTATCTCCTACCCAAACAATCACACATAATTTGCACAATTCAAACAATAATGCAAATAAATCACATTGTCTAGTAATTAAATAATTGTTTCTGTGACAATCCCATATTTGAGACTTGCCTTACTATTTATCCGAATAATAAATGGCGAGTTAATTTCATAAACTGAAATTAACAAAACTAGGGATGTTACAATCACCCGAACTTGAATAGTTGACACAAAATTTCATTTGTTGATCAACTATTCCCGACTTTTCGATTGCAGACTCTAGCAGTTATAAACCAATTGTATACCTACAATCTATTTTAGAAAACAATTTCATATCTTAGGGTAGAAACACGTCTTTCATCTTCAAAACAAGAGAAGTTCGGAATGTGCCTTCTTAGGCGTAGCGTTGCATTGGAAGGAAAGGATGTCTAAGAGAGGATCGCTTTGAACCCAAACCACACTGTATCTGGAAGAAAAGTTTTCTTCTCTTCCCGAGTTACGCTTACATAAGCGCTTAACTTGCATTTCTCAAAATTTCCACAGAAAAAAAAAGAGTTGTTTTTAAAATAGATTGACTCTTTACTCAAATGAATATAAAGAGCGGTTTTCTTGTGATTCGATCTAAGTAAAACTTTAAATTTGTAGTACAATTCTCCTTTTATTGATTCACCTCCAGATTTCAGAAGTAAACTCGTTTTATCTTGGTAAAAATTATTTTCAATAGAGTTTTCAAACAATGATGTTTTTGGAAAATGCGATTACCAAAAACTATAACTCACCCCAACTTATAAATGACCTTACTTATGCATAACGTTTAAACAAAAGGTACTTTCACTTTCATATTTTTAAAATTTTTTATAATGTCTAAAGTGAGAATAAAAGTATTACTTTGTTAAAATCAACCATTTGTGTAGTCAAGATCTCACAAATTTTCCCCCGTCGTGCTTTAATTTGGCCCCTTTGGAGTTACAATACTTAGGTCAGTTTGACGAAAGATTTTGGAAGGAGATTGTGTCAAATGGAAAGCGGATATTTGATTTTTAAAATAGGGAAAGAGTCAAGCACTCTGGTCGGGCCTTCGGCGCAAAGTCCGGCTCCTTCATCTGTATCTTTGTTTAAAAACTTTGTTTTTATCAAACCGCTATTCTATTCGATCAAATTCGTTCCCTTTCAATTCTTTTCTCAAATTTGCCTACTGACAAGACTCCAATGCTAATCCAAAGATTTTATATTTCATAATGAAAAAAAAACAGACATGGACTCATCGCTTCAAAAATGACACAAAATGATTATAGGATTAACCATCAAGGACTTAGGTATCAAACACTCACTGTCCAATTATTTAGTCTAAGACCGACAGGTGGTTCATCCTCAGACATTCATACATCAAAATGGTGTAGTGGGTAAAACCTTTTTACCACATATATCTGTCCCATTGGAGTTCTCGCAGGAATAGCCCCGTACGTTGTGCTATAATCAAAATAATTCTAAGTTTAGAACATACTTGCTCTATTGACATTTAACCAACTGAATCTCTGGATCAAGAAATTAGTCTCGACTTATCCGATGGATTAGAGTTATGACATCTTACTATTAACCCTTATGAAATCAAGGTTAACTATTGGAATTTACCCTAGTAGCGGATGCTTGAATGACATAATTGCAAAAAGAGCTGGTTGCCCTAACATGGCTTGATACTTCTCTTACGTACAGATAACTCCACGTGTTCGCCAAAATACGAATAGGAGTGCGTCTTTCAAACCTTATGTCTCGGTCCACGGGACTCAATCCTAAGACTCGGTAACCTTGTACAGGAGACAGTTTTTTTTTCAGAATCCCCTAAGTCAACGACTTGTCCAAAATTATCTGTCCTTCTGGATCAACTAGGTTGAATCTCTGATACTTATGCCCTATTAGTCCTTTACCACTCAGATACGAAGGAGATAAGAGTTTCGGAATTAGGAATCTTACAAGAAAGACATAGGCTTTTCCTTAGAGGGTAGGATTCATTGACATTTTAGAAATTTCTTGATTTGTTGACCAACCTTGGTGTAACGATCATTCTTGCAGTAATTATGAAGTTGAAGCAACGGTGGTACCAAGGTGATTTTTGAAAATGAAAATGTTTAGGGAATCAAATGAGCACACTATAAGTGTCTTTGTGTTCGTTCATAAAATTTGAGGAAAATATCGTTAAACAGTTTCTTTGCCCAACTTCTTTTCGAATTTCCGTAAATAGAGCACCGTCATTACGATCACGTTAAATACTCAAGCTCCAGAACGAGTTCTACTTCCAGAACAACATCATGTTGGACACTTAGGTAACTTTGAGCTTCTCGCTCTTCCGAAATACTAGATGGCGTATAGGGTCTAAGACTTTGGAAAGCGCTTCTAATTATTGAAAGGCTATAACTACCAATGACAATCTCCGTCGATTAGGTCTCTTGGAAAACTTAAAATGAACGTCATCCTGAACCGGTGTCTAAGAATCTAGAATGACTGGTTGGAAATGACTGGTTGGAAATCCTTTTCCAATTTCCCTTGCAATTGCAGAATTCAAAGTTTACAAATGGGTTGAGTGTAACTGCTTTGGTCAAGACGGAGGTACAATTTGGAATAAAATTGGAAAGTCAGTTTACAACCTACCCAGATGTTTAGACGTTTTCGTTAGCTTTGCAACACCTCCCAAAACATAAAAATTGGAGTTCCGGTGTGGAAGTTATGAATAAGAAGAGTCGGAAAACTAGCGTAAACTTCTCACAGACTGAGACTGGCATGCTCTTAACTAGAGGGTTATAATGGGACAATTCTATCGACTCCCTTTACTAGTTTCATCTTGAAAGAGATTTTGTTCAAGGGTTCGCGCCGGGAACTAATCCGATCAACATTTGGTAGTGGCTTTATAATGGTTCGAGAGGTGATGTTGAGAAAACAGAGTATTGATCTAGACTTGTAAATTATCCGAAAGGATTCTCTAAGTATGACATAAGTCAGGGTTATAGCTTCGAGATGTCAGCTAATTTTAACTAATCTTAGATCAATAACTTTAGCTGAAACACAACAGTTACATAGCTTTCAAGAACTGAGCAGTCGCCCACAGTTTCCGAGAACAAATCCAAATGCCCATCTGTAGCCCTTCGATACTGCTGCGCGCTCCGACGAAACGAGAAGGCTAGGATTCCTATGGTTAAGGGATTGGGACATTTTCGGGGCTGACGCAACTAATCGTCATCATTCCCTGTAATTACCAGCCTCCTTTATTTATAGAAACACCGACCGTGCACACAACCACAATCCCGGTGAATCGTTCACTATACTAAGCATAACATCGGCCGTACAACAACTACTAATCCCGATGAACCCTCGCTAGTACTTTCTCTGACGGATATTGGGCCTAGGTTAGGGGATCATGACCTTCCCCGCCTAGTATGCTATCCTCAATATAACTTGTTTATTGCGAACCTTAATCAATCTTAGATGAATATATATTCATCCTATGTCAGTCAAACAATAATAAGTTGAACATATAGTTTGTTTACTTTTCAAAACACATGTCCTCTCACGTAGACTAGATTTCGGTTTTTCGGAACATTTTTAGTTTCCAAAACGTTACTTGAAAACCTTATTGAACATGTTTGAAACCATGTTTTTATCAATCAAAAATCATTACCGTTGGTTAGAAAGAAGAATGGAGAAGGTTTGAAATCGAAAGGAACAACAAAATGAATTTTTGGCATTCGGGGACTGAGAGGTTGGCACGACCCATGTCACTACTCGTGCTTGCTGGAAATTCATTTTTCAGTCAAGCTGAGGAGTTGGCACAACCCGTGCTGCTATAGCAGTTTTGCAATTTGTTCATTTCGTTTCGTTTCGCTTCCCCTATCACGTCCAATCCGTAACCCAATCAAAATTCCAACATTCAACAAAGATTATCACATATAATTTTAGTACAAGCAAGTCATTCAACAAACAACATACCGAGTAATTATTCCCGAAGCTTCAAAAGCACGAAATTTCACAAAAACCATTTTTGACTCAAATTTTCTTTCGAAACAAAAACTTCCCAAACCAGAATTTCATGACATTCAAAAACATTAAAACAAAGTCGTAATCGTGAGTAAAACTCACCTATTGTGATGAAAATCACAAATCACCGAGACTCACAAAGCTCAAACGATCCCGAAACCTCACGAACTCGCTTCTAACTCTTCCAACAGCTTCAAATCCGAAAGTCCAGCTACCCAAACACTCCTCTACTATCCAAATCGACCCAAAACAGTAATGTAGCTTGTGGAATTGCTCCAAAATTGAAAATTGAACTCAACTAACCACATGCAAGCCTAAAAAATGTCAAACTCCATTTCTTCATCACTTGAGCTTTGAACCTCTAGAATTGGTGAATTTGAGGAAGGAGATGGAATAGGTGTTGATGTTGGTATCAATGAGTAGAGAATCAAGAATGGGGTTGAATGGTGTTTAGAAGAGCCACATGCATTGATATTTGAAGAATTGCTCTTCTCTCCCTCTCCTTCTCCCTTCGTGGTCTCTCTCTCTCACCCCCCTTTTCTTGTGCTTTTCTCAAAACTGATTTTCTTTTCTGGAATGGAGTGTGTTTTTTTTATGTTGGGTGTTAGCCGGGGGTTTAATGAGTGGTGAAAGACCAAAATACCCTTGGTTCCCTAATTCCCTATTAAATCTATTTCCTACCTAAACAATCACACATAATTCACATAATTAAAACAATAATACAAATAAATCATATAGTCTAGCAATTAAATATTGTTTCCTCGACAATCTCGTATCCGAGCTTGACTTATTATTTATCCAAATAATAAATCGCTAGTTAATTTCGTAAACCGAAATTAACAAAACTAGGGATGTTACACTATTATAATGGTAGGGATCACACTTTGATTACTCAACACCCGTTTCAAGCGTTGAAACCAGAGTTAACTTTACACCCAAAATGTGAAACACATTCGCGATTCGTTTTATCTAGAAACAAGAGTGAATAGGTCTTCATCATTTTCCCTATTGTCGTGATTCGTTTGTCACTAGACACATATCTTGAAATGGATTGGGCATATAAAATGTCTGGAAATCTAGGGAGCGTCAGATAATGAACATGATAAAAGATTCCGCAGCTACTTTTCTCCATTGATGAACGGAGTCTATCCCGTTTAAGTTCTTGGAGATTCCAGTGGGTGCTAATCCGAGGAGGGGCTCAACTTGGAAACCGGTGTTACACATGCTTAGAAAAAGACTCTCTTTATGGAAAGGACGTAATCTCTCTATTTGTGGTCGGGTGACTCTCATCAATTCCGTTTTGAATATTATTCCCCTTTATTTTTTCACATTCTATAAAGCTCCTAAGGGGATTATTAATGTTATGATTAAAATTCAAAGGAATTTCTTGTGGGGTATCAATGAGGGAGAGCGGGGTGTGTATTGGATAGCGTGGGAGAAGATTTGTAAACCAAAGAAGGAGGGGGGTCTTGGCATCAAAAATCTAGAGGAGTTTAGTGTGGCATTGCTAACCAAATGGAAGTGGAGGAGCTTGGCGGAGGATGATGCTTTATGGATAGGGTTGTTGAGGCATAGGTATGGTGACTTCGCATCAATTTTTGCCCATGGATCCTGCCTCGCTTTTCATCGGGGACTAAAAGCATCTATTTGGTGGAGGGACTTGATTAATTTGGATGCTCATGAATCCGTTGGCCATTTCAATTCTTGTATTAGAAGAAAATTGGGAAGTGGGACTCTTGTTGATTTTTCGAAAGACCATTGGTTAGGACATTCTCCTTTATCATTGGTGTTCCCAAATCTTTTTGCACGTTGCGCTTATCAATCAGTGACCGTGGCTTATGTTGGCTCTTGGAACGGTGATTCGTGGAGCTGGAATCTTCCTTGGATGCACCTCAGTCTCCGTGTGCCATATGTAGCTGATGAGGCTACTGTATTATTAGCTATTTTCCTGGATGTTCGTCCATTGAAGGAGTTGTCGGACTCTTGGATTTGGTTGTTGGATCCTTCGAAGTCTTTTACCGTTAAATCTTGCAATAATTAGCTCGTTAATTTGAGCACTAATCTTGGGTTGGTTGACGATTTAAAAAAGGTGCTTGAGTCTATTTGGAAATGTGCTTCTCCCTCCAAAGTGTCCATTTTTGGTTGGCGATTGTTCCGTAACTCTTTACCAACTCGTGGTCGTCTTCTTCAACGTATCGTTTTAACAAATGTTGCCGACGCATACTGTCCATTTTGTAGGCTCTGTATTGAGGATACTTCTCACTTATTCATGGAGTGTAACATGGCTAATAATGTTTGGTCGAAAGTTTACTCTTGGCTTGTCTTGACTGAACACTTTCATTGGATGGGTAAGCTTGTTGATGGTAGAAAAGCAAAGAAGACAAAACATTTGATTTAGCTCCCAACTTGTTGGTGTTTATGGTTGTCCCGGAATGGTCTTATTTTCAAGAATGAGGAAGCTAATAGCGAGTCTTATTTTAGGCGCATCCAAAGCTTATCATGGAGTTGGCTTGTTTATAGAGTTGGTTGCAATTTTGTTTTATTTATTTCCTCTTGGTGGAGTAATCCATTTCATTGTCTAAACAATATGTAATTTTGTTGTTTGGGTTTGAGCACCCCTAGTGCTCCGTTAAATGAAGTGTTGCTTATCGAGAGAAAAAAAGATGATGAACATGATTTTGAAATCAGTTACTTTTAATTTTTATTCTTTGGGGTTAAAAACAGTGTTTTAAGAACCGGGACGGACCGGGAACCGGACACCTCAACACAGAGTGATTGAACCGTTTAGAACCGCGGTTCAACCGCTTCGAACCGCCAATTGACCCGGAATGAACCGCCCGAAATGCATTTTTTTATTTTTTTATTTACTTTTTCTCCAAAATTCAATATTTTATTATTTTTTATTTAATTAATACTCATCCGGTTCAACCATGGTTGAACCGAGTGAACCGATTGACCGGAGGTCTCTACGGTTCAATCTCCGGTCCGGTTTCAAAAACATTGATTAACAACGATAAACAAATGGGAAGAAAATGTAATTAAATGAAAATAGGTATGCATAAGTTAAAATATTTGGTACCTGGAAAACAAGCAATTGGCTGTCTATCAAGGCTGTTTATGGTATAAAAGAAAGTCAGATTTGGGTACCCTAAAGCGATAAATTAAGGAAAATGGCTTGATAACAGTACAACCTTTATTGGGCTTCAACTGAACCTTAAAGTAGTTCTTGAAGGTTACTAATCTCTTGGTATCACACAATCTCCTGAAATATTAACATAATCTTTGGGTCTAACCTCCAAATATTAATGAGTACAAAAATATGATTTATTGTAGCAGTACTTTATAAATATATTATGAATAAAGTAAAAAAAACTAAAAGAATATTAGAACAACTCATTCAATGTATGAGTATCCTCCTAGTGGTGCTTATGAATGAAAGAATCAAGCCACAAGCCTACACCTGCTAACGGGAAACATGAAGAATCTTGTACTTGTGTAGTCGATATGAATTATTAAGGGAAAGCATAGGAATACTTAATAATCGAGAAAATAGAAAGACTACTAATAATATTGGGAATGAAAATTGAACTGTACCTAGCAGTACTGGGCTGACTGCGTCGGTGGTCTCTTGCGGTATGGCTTGATGTCAACGAGCGCCCGGGAGGGGGACCTGCGAAGCCACTCCGACGCCCAAGTTAGTATTGAGAATAGGTGAGTGATTTAGCAAGGAATGAGAGTGTACCTAATTATGGCAATACGAGTTGGTATTTATAGGGAAGCGTGCCCATTGTAAGCCGTCGGATCGGGTGAGTTGATCTGAGCCCTTCAAATATTTAGGTTAGATTGGGCCTTGTAGATAGTGGATATGGACCAAGCTGATTGGGCCAATCTATGTTAATTACTTAGTGGGCCTCGTGGCCCAATCCAGAACAGTTGCCCCCCAAGCCGAGATTATTCCGTAGGATGATATTGGCTTGAAATTCTAATCGGTTCGCCCAAAGCGATTTTTTGTTCGTCCGGTCGAATGAGGTTGAGAGCCTTCCGCTTTTCCGTTGCGGTAACTTTAAAAAAATTAACCTTGATGGGCAAAAATGATAAATGAATATTTTGATTTGTCCTTCACTTTTTAACTCACTATAAATAGGTGAGCTCATGCTTGGACCACATTCTTAGTGAGAGTGAAAAACACTTTGAGTGAAATTTTGAGAGTAGGAGGAGATAAGATTTTGGAAGAGTGGATAGGATTTGGGACCACACAAAATATCCCTTGAAGCTCTCCCTTGGTAAGTGTTTCTTCCTTCATCCTCTTGTATCTCTTTTCAACATTATATGCTAGCCTTGCACACTTCATAGGAATGTTGGCTCATGGTTGCAAAAGATTGTATCTCTTTTCAACATTATATGCTAGCCTTGTACATTTCAGGTTTCGAGCGGTGCTTCATTCTCATCGATATTTTTGTATTACCTGCTTGTCAAACTGGTAATTCCTCTTAACTTAGTTATTTTTATCTTCTATGCCTTGTCCTTCAACCTCAGGAAGGGGGGTTTGATAACAAGTTATTTTCTGACCCGCGACCGCTTGTTTCACCCCTTTCCTGCAGGTTCTAAGAGATGGGAAGAACCAAGTCGACTGCTCGCGTGAACGCGGCCTACCCTGGTCCCACAATCGTAGTTCCTCGGTCGGAAATAACGCCTTGTATAGAAGGGGTAGTACCTGGCTATCCCGTTACTTCTTCCGATGATGAGTACGTAGATGACGAGCGTTGGTTCGAGTTGGAAGTGGTGGAGGTTGATGGTATCAACTATGACTGGGTCGC
The DNA here is from genome assembly GCA_963573325.1 of Astragalus glycyphyllos. NCBI lineage: Eukaryota > Viridiplantae > Streptophyta > Magnoliopsida > Fabales > Fabaceae > Astragalus > Astragalus glycyphyllos. Next base: position 39,030,109 of record OY754313.1, read on the forward strand.
TCGTAGTGTTCGGTCCACCAGGAGTTTTTATACCCCCGGTAAGAGTTTACCCTCAAGTCTTTGTGAGGATGTGCTTGGGGACCACTGGCGGTTAGAGGCAGTCGGTCCGGATGACAGAGTTTGTTGTATTCCCTCGGGTCGAAAGTTCATGATGTTTTGCCCTGTTATTCACAAGATGAAGATCTCCCCCTTCTTCACTTCATTCCAACTCTCCGTTTTGAAGCACCTAGGGACAGCTCCTTCACAATTGCATCCAAACTCATAGTGCTTTATCAAGTGTTTTGAGTTGGTGTTATGGGTCTTGGGGCGCAGGCGTAGTTTAAAACTCTTCTTCACCCTCTTTGAGGTGCAGCGGCGTCTAGAACTTTCCAATGGAGTCACGCGATCAGATTTCGTTTGCTTGAGGGGTCGTCGCGCTTTGCCCTATTTCGAAATCTATGCGGAAAGTCAGCATGATTGGAAACATAGATATTTTTATGTTGTCCCAGTGAGCCAAGAAGCAGTTGATAGCCTGAATCTTCTGGATGAGCAAGGGTCAATTGCCGGGGATAAGTTTCACCTTGGGTGGAGCAATTCTGATATTGAGTTTGCCTCTCGAAATTATCTAGTTAATCCCTGAGTTGAACAGGGAGGATTCAGATACTTTAAATTTAATTCGAGATATTGCCGAGCGTCTTTCTGTGGCGTCAAAGAAGATAGTTTGTAGTGAGCTCACTAAGGCTCAGGACCTTGGAGATGCCGTTTGGCACTTAGGTTGCTTGTTTAGTCATGCTCTTTTAATTTCTACTTTTTTAATTCGCTTCTTGCTTTGTTGACTCATTTCCTTGTTCTTTTGCAGATAAGATGGCTGCCCCCCTCACCTTTGATGAAGTTGCTGCCTTGGCCGGGAGGAGGAACCCTCCGAGTTCAAATGGGGGAGGTCGCCCTATTCCCCCTTCCTCTGCTGCTGGCCGCCCCTCAACGGGGTCTCGTTTGAGTCTTGGTGCCCCCGGTCGGGCTGGGCTTTCTGGAGTTCCCAGGATTCCTGCCGATGTTCGAGACAAGGGGGTTTGTATTGAAGGAGCTTCTAATACTCCCGAGAGTCGTGGCCATTCATCCAAGCGTAAGAAAAGTGTTGCCAGACGTCGTTCCCTGTCGAGCGTCCTTCTCCTGATGGCCTTGCCCCTCCCCCTGGTCGTCCTCTTGAGCTTGACTCTGAGGTGATTAACTTCTCACATGCGGAGTGTGAACGTTTTTGCGACAATCCTTGGGAATTTACCATCCGAATGGTTCAGCTCGGACAAGGAATGCATGCCAAATGGAAGGATGAAAGGGGAGGTAGCTCCAGTTCAGGTAGTCTTTATATGCTTTTTTATTTATGATATTCTATTTGTTGGCCATATCGTTTCTTGATCGCTTCTTCTTACAGGGGATCGTGGCCATTTGCTTGCTGAGAATCAGCGACTTACCCGAGAGCTACAAGAGGTTATAGAGTCCGGTCATCGAGCACAAGAACTCGTGGGGTGTTATCAACGGGAGAGGGATGAGGCTTTTTGTGATAGGGATGCATGCCTACGGAAGGTGGAAGATCTTCACACTCAACTTCAAGGAGTTCATGCTGAATTGGAAGGTGTCAAGCAGTCAAGAGATGAAGCCATGAAGAAAGTGGAACAGATTGCCGGACAAGTGGTGGACTTCTCTCACCAAGCCTACGCTAAGGCATTGGGTCACGTTCAGTGCCTTTATCCGGAGGCTCAGTTGGATACCCAGTATCTCAACTTTGATTATGACACCATAGATGGGAAGATCGTTCAGTACCATGCTGGTGGGAGTGGATTTGACGTCATCTACCCGTGAACTTGTGCTCTCGTAGTCTTTCAATTATGTAGTTTTCTTTTCGCCTTTTAAGATTTGGTTATGTACCCTAACTATGCCTCGATCATTTTAACGTCTATTGTCTCGTTGCCTTATACTTATGTATCCTCCGAGGACAGTTTATCAGAACCCGGTCTGATTCTAACTCGACCATCAGAGGTTGTGACACGTTTGAAGTCGCTTCGCGCAGCGAGTATGCTTACTCGCGCCTTGGTTTATAAGGAAGCGCATACGATCGCAGCGTCGATCTCATGCCGGCCCCTTTTTTACCATCAGCCTTTTCGTCTTTCAGCTAGTCCCTCGTCTTTATCGTTAGGACTTAGGCTTTTTAATCCTGCGAATAATGGTAAACATTGGAAAATAACATTCTTCAAGCAAACGTAAGATTTCATTCAATCTGAATACTTTAACATTTGATGGCTCAAGCCGTTACATGAATTTACACAATAAACTTTTTCAACTTGTCAGTATTCCAAGTCCTAGGGATTGGATATTTATTCAGAGTCTCTAGCTTGAAAGCTCCTTTTCCAGTCTCGGCGACAATTCTGTAGGGCCCCTCCCAGTTGGGGGCTAACTTCCCTTGGGATGCATTCTTTAGACCCACGTCGGCTCTTCGTAGGACTAGATCACCGACCTCCAAGGTTCTTCGCACCACTTTGGTGTTATACCTCGTGGCCATCCGTTGTTTGATTACGGCCTCTTTCAACGCTGCTTGGTTTCTTACTTCATCCACGAAGTCCAACTCCTCTCGGAGCTTCTGATCGTTGGTTTCCGGAGGATTTGGGTGTTTAGTCCTCCAACTTAGCTCTCCAACGTCGACAGGTATAACTGCCTCAGTGCCGTAAGCCAAGCGGAATGGCGATTCCGATGTGGATGAGTGTGGGGTGGTTCTGTAAGCCCACAATACATAAGGTAACTCTTCAGGCCAACATCCTTTTGCTTCGTCAAGTCTTCTTCGCAATCCTCGAAGGATGACCCTGTTAGCAGCCTCTGCTTGCCCGTTGGTTTGCGGATGGTCCACTGAGGTAAAGCGATGCTTGATCTTGAGCTCCGTCATGAGTTGTCTGAACCCTTTGTCTGTGAATTGTGTGCCGTTGTTAGTGATGACTACTTCCGATATGCCGAACCTAGTCATGATGTTCTTCTTGAAGAACTTCATGCAGTTTTTTGCTGTGATGCTGGCCAATGGCTCGGCTTCGATCCACTTAGTAAAGTAATCCACTGCGACAATTAAATATTTCACTTGACCTGGGCCAGGGGGAAGGGGCCCAAGAGGTCAATCCCCCACCAAGCGAACGGCCAAGGAGCACTTAGGTACTTCAAATCGGAAGAAGGGGCAATGTGCACATCCGCGTGTCTTTGACACTTGTCACATTTCTTGACGTAATTTTGTGAATCTTCATTCATGGTAGGCCAGTAATATCCTGCTCTAAGTGCTTTTTCCGCCAAGGCTCGTCCTCCTAGATGCTGCCCGCAGATTCCTTCGTGGATTTCCGCCAGGACATAGTCTGCTTCGGCTCCTTCAACACATTTTAATAGAGGCATGGAAAAACCTCTACGAAAAAGTGTTCCTTCAATAACTGAATATGATGCTGCCCGCCTTCTAACGGATGCTGCTTCTTTCTCGTCAGCGGGCTCATGCCCATCGAGTATGTATCGGAGGATCGGAATTATCCAATTTTGACTGGCTTCCACCGTGAGGACCGAGGTTGATGAACCATTATCAAGGAGGATGCTTGGACTGGACAAAGGTTCTTGAAGAACGCTCCTATGATTCCCCGGTGCCCTAGTACTTGCCAATTTGGATAGTATGTCTGCTCTAGTATTCTCTCCCCTGGGTACATGTTTCACTTCCTCCTTCCTGAATAGTCCTAAGAGTTTGCGCACTCTAGCTAGATACTTCTGTAGCACCGGATCGTAGGCACCATATGCTGCATTTATCTGGGAGACCACTAGAAGTGAATCTGTGTGAAGTTCAACTTGGGTAGCTCCGAAGTCCTTGGCCAATTGTAGGCCAGCTATGCAAGCTTCATATTCTGCTTGATTATTTGACGTGGAGAACGAGAATGAGAGGGATACTTCTACCATTAGGCCTTCGGAGTTTTCAAGTATCAAGCCCGCTCCACTTCCTTTGTTGTTTGAGGATCCATCCACGTGGAGGATCCATGACGTTTCTATATTTCCTTCATGGGATGATGTCATTTCGGCGACAAAGTCTGCTAACACCTGAGCCTTCATGGCTGGTCTCGTCTCATATTTGATTCCAAATTCTGAGAGCTCGACTGCCGATTTAATCATCCTTCCAGCCAGATCGGGACAATGAAGAATTTGCCTGATACGTTGGTTGGTTCGAACCACTACCTGATGTGCTACGAGGTATGGCCTGAGGCGCCGGGCTGCGATTACTAGGGCCAAAGCGACCTTTTCCACCTTCTGGTATCTCAACTCGGGCCCTTGTAATGCCTTACTTACAAAATACACCGGCTTTTGGCCAGTGTCGGTCTCTCTGACGAGTACTGCACTTAGCGCTTCGTCGGCCACAGCGAGGTACAAATACAGGGTCTCTCCGACCTCTGGTTGGGTTAGGATAGGTGGTTCAGAGAGGATTTGTTTTAAAAGACTTAGCGCCTGCTCCTGCTCGGCGGTCCATTCGAAGACTGTATCTTTCTTTAAAAGCTTAAACAGTGGTAGGGATTTGAGAGCTGCCTGTGAAATGAAACGGGATAGTGCTGCAATCATGCCTGTGAGTTTTTGAATTTCTCTCTTTGTGGTTGGTGAAGTCATTTCGGTCACAGCCCTGCATTTGTCAGGGTTGGCATCAATACCTCTCTCAGTGAGATAGAAACCGAGGAATTTTCCTGCTCGAACCCCAAATGTACACTTTTCTGGGTTCAATCGCATATTGTTCTTTCGAATTTCTGAGAACACTTCATTTATATCTTTAAGATGATCTGGGTCGTTCTTACTTTTTACTATCATATCGTCGAGATATACTTCGATTACTCGGCCGATTTGATTTTTAAACACTTTATTCATCATTCTTTGATACGTTGCCCCGGCATTCTTAAGCCCAAAAGGCATTACGCGGTAGCAATAATTTCCTTGCTCCGTCATGAATGCCGTTTTCTCTTGATCCGGCGGGTACATCGGAATCTGGTTATATCCTGAGTATGCGTCCATAAAAGATAATAAACGAAAACCTGAGGCGCTGTCAACTAATTTGTCTACACGGGGAACGGCGAAGGCGTCCTTTGGACATGCCTTATTATGATCAGTATAATCAACACACATCCTCCATTTTCCATTAGATTTCTTAACAAGGACTACATTGGACAACCAAGTGGTGTACTTAATTTCTTTTACAAAGTTTGCCTCTACAAGGTCTTTGACAGCCCTAGCAGTGGATTCGGCCTTCTCTCCCCTCTGTACTCTTCTTTTCTGAGCCACCCACTTTGTGTTAGGATTAACAGCAAGGTGGTGGCATGCTACCTCGGGTGGTATTCTTGGCATGTCAGCTGCGGACCAGGCAAAGAGATCAGCATTCTCCTTCAAATATTTGATGAGTTGCTCTTTGACATCCTCAGGGAGGTTAGAGCCTATCTTGACAGTCTTAGCAGGGTCTTTCCCCAATTGGATGGAGATGAATTCGCCATCTGGCTTAGGTCTCTTCATGCGCTTTTTGAGCTCCTTAGTGAGGGCGGAATCCTCCTCCTCTTCCTCGCTGTCAGGGTCATATCTAGCATCCAGATCTGCCAAGTTCACCTCAGCCCCTTTCCTTGACTTCTTGACTGGGTTTTTCACTTTAGCAATTTCATTTTCATCCTTATAGCTCATGAAGAAGCATCTCTGTGCTGCGCCCAAGTCTGCTTGAAGAGTCACGACCTTGTTTTCTAAACTGTAGAACTTCATCTTTAGGTGGACCGTTGATGTTACCGCCTCCAGTCTGCCTAGTGTTGGCCTCCCGATAATGCATTGGTAAACAGATTTGCACGGGAGGACTAGGAAGGCTGTCTTCACAGTTCTGAATAGCGGCTGCTCGCCATCGAGGTCTCCATAGGTGACCATCAGCTCTAAATGCCCAAGTGGCTTGGTTTTTGCTCCATTGAATCCTGTGAGGTCCTTTCCACTGTAAGGAGTCATATCTTTGGGGGAGATATTCAGGACTTGCAGCAAATCTTCGAAAATAATGTCCACCGAGCTCCCCTGGTCAACCAGGATTCTCTTCACTTCAATATTTGCCATGATAGCCGAAATCAGCAATGGAATGTGTTTGTTTGGTCTCCCATCCAACAAATCCTTATCATCAAAGGATATGGGTGGTCTAGCTGGTCCTTCCCTGATGGTTGATGTTGATGCTACATTCATAATTTCCTTCCAAGTTCTCTTCATAGACTTGTTTGATCCCCAATCGTCAAGGGGGTTGGTCCCGTGAATGACCATAGCCACTGGCCTTCCTTTTGCTTTCCGAGTTTCCTCCCGCTCTGAGGATTCAGTGTCGTTATCCCTGACAGCTTTGATCACCTCACTAGCTACAGCCTTTCCCTTTCGAGGGGACTTGGATCTTCTCTCAGGTGAACGGGGCCTCTTGCGCGAGTCATTGGGCTCTCCATCTTTTTTTAGATATTGCAAGAGTTTACCCTTCCAAATAATTTCCTCAATGTCGTCTTTTAGGGCTCGACAACCATTGGTATCGTGACCTCCACTTCGGTGGTATCGACACCATTTCCTTGAAGGATTTTGGCCTTCCTTCAGCACTAAAGGCTCTGGCCTCTTTACATTCTTAAACTCAGCATTGGCACATTCAGCCAGGATTTTGGCCCGAGATTGGTTGAGCAGAGTGTGCTCGGCGAACCGTCGTGGTTTTGCCTCACGACGTCCTCCTTCTGAGTCCTTTCGCTACCGAGTTTCTCTAGTATCACCCTTATCGTCACCATCTTTGGCTGCCTCGAGGTAAGCAATCTTGTTCTCTTCATAATCCATGTACTTTTGAGACTTCTGGAGAAATTCTGCCAAGTCCCTTGGCTTGTTGATTCCCACATCAATTTCGAAAAGACTTCCTTGCTTGAGGCCATCCTTCATCCAAAACAATCTTTGCTTATCTTCCAAGTTCCGAACACATGAAGCTTCCTTATTGAAACGCTCAATGTATTCTCTAAGTGTTTCACCTTCCCGCTGTCTGACAGCCCTCAGCACTTCCTCAGATTTTGGCTTTAGACGGGAGGCGGTGAAACGAGCCGTGAACAGTCTTGCTAGTTGTCCCCATGAAGAGATGGAGTTTGGCTTCAGCTCTTGGAACCACTCTAATGCGGTATCCTCTAGGGTGAGAGGGAAGATCTTGCAATGAACAGGCTCTCGAGCGCCTCTATAGCGCATCATGAGTGAAAAGTGAGCCAAGTGCCGGTCCAGATCTCCGGTTCCATCGTACATCTTTAGTGTTGGGAGTTTTTCCAAATTCCTTGGAATCGGGCATTCCTCCACCCTTCGAGTGAAGGGTCCTTCATCCGCAAACCTCCTTGAATTGCGAGGTGAGACGTCTTGGAAGTCAAAGTCTTGATATCTGTGCTTGTCGGGAGATCTCCTCGATGGCGATCTTTTGCGACGACTTTTGTGAATCTTAGCCTTGCTCCTTGACCTGTCACGCGAATCAGAGGAGTCACGTGAAGACACTTTGGAGTGGGTGTCATCAAGCTGATAAGTCCCACCCAAAGAGGAAGGAGTCGCCCTTGGTGATTCGGATCCCTGATGCCTCCTACGCCGAGGTGGGGAGCGATACACATGCTTCCTCCTAGGTGGTGAACGATGAACATGACGCCTTCGAGGGGGGGACCGACGGGGTCTCGATACCACAGTCGTTTGAGGGCGAGTTCCCCACAAAGGAGGAGGTTGCTCGGGCATAGAGGCCACACGCCTCTCAATTTTCCTAAGGCGTGCCTCTTGTAGCAGCATAGTCTGAGTGCGGTTGGCCAGGAGGTCCAACAGTAGGTTGACATCCGGCGGGTGAACCCCTCCCGACGGGGGAACTTCTTGCGCAGCTTGAACAGGGGTGTCTTCGTGGGTGACGACATTTCCCTCACGAGTGACTTCAAGCTGGGGTGGAGGCACAGCAACACTCTTCACGCGTGGTCTGCCTCTTGGAACCATGGAAGTGCAAGATAAAGGTTTCTAAGTGTACGAATGGTGTGAAAGGTAGAAACCTCCCACTGTGGTCGCCAATGAACTGTACCTAGCAGTACTGGGCTGCTGCGTCGATGGTCTCTTGCGTATGGCTTGATGTCAACGAGCGCCGGGGGGGGGGGGGGGGCTGCGAAGCCACTCCGACGCCCAAGTTAGTATTGAGAATAGGTGAGTGATTTAGCAAGGAATGAGAGTGTACCTAATTATGGCAATACGAGTTGGTATTTATAGGGAAGCGTGCCCATTGTAAGCCGTCGGATCGGGTGAGTTGATCTGAGCCCTTCAAATATTTAGGTTAGATTGGGCCTTGTAGATAGTGGATATGGACCAAGCTGATTGGGTCAATCTATGTTAATTACTGAGTGGGCCTCGTGGCCCAATCCAGAACAAAAATACAATTCATCATTCAGTCTTATTAATGAGACCAATACATTTATTCAACAAGTCTTCTTTAGAACTCAAAATAGATTAGAAACCTAAAGAAAGGACAACATAGTCAGAAACTAGACTTAAAACCCTTCATTTTTTGCACAAGAATGACCTAATTTGACTGAGTATTGGGGGAGAAAAATTATTTACAAGTTTCACTTTTGTATCAGTAACGATTTTGAACTAGTCACCGTATTTTGGCCATAATTCCCTGAGTACCTGTCATATCAGATTGGGACTTGAACCATAAGAAAAAAGACAAAATATTCTACACAATAGGAACTGGTTTGAATGGTTTTGGCTAAAAATTTAATACATTATGCTCATTACAAAATTACTCACAGATGCTGTCCAAAATAGATCCGGTATGGATAGAGCTTGATTGCGTCTTCCGTTATTAGAATTGTTCGTCGCTCCACGTTTTGTGCTTTTATTTTGTGATTATATGTTTAGAATGAAAATGCACTTTGTTGGGTGCTGTGTTTGTGATTGAACAAGGATTGAACACAATTTAGTTGTAAAACAAGAATTCTGCAGAAAACAGTATGATATAGGTTCAGTAATGCATATATAAAATCTTCTGTAGAACTCCATTTTTAGTGATTCTAGTTTTGCTTCAATATGGAAATTTTATTTGTTTCATTTGGTTGAGAATTGAAAAAGAAAACTGAGTGACAAGTTGGACAACAGTTGTTGTCCTGTTTTTGGACCCATATGTTTTATTTTGAAAAACTGTACCTTTTTGGCTACATAAAAAATTAAATAAAAATTATATCCAGAAACTAGACACTCTAAAGTTTCCAATGAATATTAGTTTGCTTAATTTCGATATCATTTGCTATGTTAAAGAAATTGTTGAAGTTCACGTACTACTGCTGAAAATTACTGCACCCAGACTGTCTATGGAAATGCTTGAATGACTATGTCTTGGCTATAGTTTCTTAATGATTATGAATGATATGATTGTATGACTTAGGACCTTATGATGCTGAATATGATAAATGAATTGTCGATTTACCGAAATACTGAATATCGAGTGAGAACCTTTAAAATGTTTCAAAATGATTCTGATGAGTATGTATACTTAAATTATGACACATAAGTGATTAAGCGATGACGATCCCAATTTATTAGCATACTTGGTGGAGGGAAGTCATGAACTCAAAAGCCAAGGCTCTAGCATTATCCTTCAGTGATTGTCGAATTGGGGTTTCCGTTGAAATCGAGTGATTTGGTTTCTCGGATTGTGCTAAGCCAAGTGAAAAGATAAGACAATTAAAATGTACAACCGAATTGGGGTGTCTCTGATTAAAGGCCGCTCTAGCATTATTCGGCATAAACTTCAGATATTAAAAAGGAACGAATGAGAGGAACTGTGAGGGGTCTCGGAGGCGCTCATTGAGATTTGCAATCTCACTGTTTATGTGTTGTGGTTTTCAGGTACAAAGCATAACTGAGGAAACTACTCAAGATGGATTTCCGCTAGAGGAAATATGAGATTAGATAATTGTTCATGTTGTACTCCTTGTTATTCGGTTTTCGAATAAAACCTTGGATCTTTAGTTAGCGGTTATGGATTCTGTTTAATTTGTTCCCTCAAGTTTGTAATTCGTACTCACTTGTATTCAGGTTATGGTGGTCTTCGAACCTAAACATTTGTTGTCATTTGGGTTGATCCCATTATTATGCTAAGTTTTTAAATGGAATCCATAACGGCTTGTGTATTCTGAGTTTAGGGCATATGTATTAACATTCCGCTTTGGTTAAATTGTGGGGTGTTACAAAAATTTGCTGCAATTTTTCCACTATGGCTCTACCAGTGGTGTCAACAGACAGTCAAATCCTTAAGTACATCGATTAAGTACAACAATCAATACAAATTAGAAACATATCAGAGGTTACAACAAAAAATTATGTGTGAAGGTGAAATCTCAAGAAAATTCTATCCGAAGCATTCAACAAAAATAATCATCTAGACATACAACTTCGTAAGTTGTTCAAATTGAAAATTTTCAAAATGTAGCAAAAAAATCAAAGGCATAACACCTAAAGTACAATAGTAAAAACATGATTTTCTTATATGCTAAAAAAGTATTTGAAAAAATATTCCAAGACAGAGGAGAGACTACAAAATACATAAAGACTAAATTAAGTGATAACCATACCTATTGAGAAGAATTAGTTAACCATTTTGATTTTTATTAAGTGATGAAATAACTCAATTTCATTTTTATTATTAATTACAAAGATGATTATTTCAGACATTTATAGACGGGGAAAGTCAAGCAAAATGAAAATATTGCAATCAATCTCCATACATCACAAACGATACTATAATTATTACTAATAATAATGATAATAATAATTTAGGAAAACCAAAAGGCAACACAAAATCAAAACATTAACCAATGAACTAAGAGTAATCAATATGGAAGAATTTTTTCAAAAAGTAAAAAATAAATGGGAAAATAATAAAAGTATAGAGTTGAGATTTAATACAAATATATATTAAAAAATTGAGAAGCATCCTAGAGGCTCCATTAAACAATATCTAGCACATCATACAATGTCATAAAAAACTATTTAAATTAAACCTTTTTTTAAAGAACAATATTATAATATGAGAGTGTAGGGGTCTTTTCTTCCTTTCATTAATTTCAACCACTCATTCTCAAAAAGATCAATTTCCTTTTCCACTCAAAAGGGGGCGACCCGTTCTCATCGTTGGCGCAAACAAAAAGGGGTGACCCGCTCATCCTTGGTGTAAACAAAAAGGGGCGACCCACTCCCTCTTTGGCGCATCAAAAGGGTGCGACCCACTCCCTCCGTGGCGCATCAAAAGGGGGCGACCCACTTCCTCCTTGGTGTGAACAAAAAGGTGCGACCCACTCCCTCCGTGGCGCATCAAAAGGGGGAGACCCACTTCCTTCTTGGCGTGAAGAAAAGGGGGCGACCCACTTCCTTCTTGGCGCAACAAAAAGGGGGCGACCCGAAGCTCCTCGGTGCAAACAAAAAAGGGGCGACCCGCTCTCTTATTGCGCGCAAACCAAAAAGGGGCGACCTGCTTATTTCGTGGCCTAACACGGTACTATCCAATTTTTCCTTATTCTTCGTATCATTTAATTTTACCGTAGTGAGCTTGAAGGAAATCGATGGGGTGGCATCTTTATTTACCAGGACTTGGTAATTTTTGGCGGTCACTCATTTTTATACCGTGTTTGCAGGTTTGATCGCGATCTTGATCCTTTCTCTTCTCGATTTGGCGTTTTAATCTTTCGAGTTCTTTGACTTTTCTTTCAAGGTACACGGCCTTAAACTTCATTGCTTGGAATTTATGAAGATAGTTATTTGGGTGGTTTTAATTATAAGCTGATCATATCGTTTTTCTTTGAGTCTGATCGATCCTTTTATTTTTGTATCCAGTGAGTTGTCTTGACCATCCTAGTAGGTGACTTGGTCTCCTCGGTCGGCAAAGTTTGATACAAAGGTATTCTCCCTTTCTTTCTTATTCATTCTTTTTGTTGTGTTTGTCTTTGGTTTGGCGGGGAGGGGCGATCAGGCTTGGGGTGAGACAATCGCTGCTCATCCGCAAGCCTAAACACTCGTCTAACGAGTGATCGCCCCTTCCTGCAGGTTTGCATCGTGGCGAGGACCAAGCAAACTCGGCGCAAGTCTCCATCCTCCGATCCTCACGTTGCTCGAGTTGCTACCTCAAAAAAGGGGAGATCTCCCGAGATGTCACATGGTGAGAGGGATACGAGCTCTTCTGAGTCTGGCCCTTCTTCCGAGTCTCATGCCCATTCTACGGGGGATAGGTCGTCCGGCTCTTCTTCCCAGAGCGCAGAGTCTTCTAAACCCGCCAGGCTCAGGTCATCTTTCTGGGGTCAAACGGACATTGATTATTCTTAGGTTTCTTCCACCATTCTGAATGAAGTATCGAAAGTGACAAAAAGGGAGTTGGATTTGGCGGCCCAGTGCGTGGGTAATGACGACCAGGAGTGGCAGGTCGAGAGCATGGGAATTGGTGAGCACATTGCTACCTTCCCAACGGAGCTGAAGTTCACTATGTACATGAGGGTTCTCAACATCATGAATATACGACCACCCTTTACTCCCTTTGAGCGTGGAGTCCTTCGTTTCTTGGATGTCGCCCCATCACAACTGCATCCCAACTCTTGGGGCTTCGTCAAGGCATTTGAAGTTCTGTTAGGCGAGCTGAAGAGGCCGGTTTCTCAGAAGCTCTTCTTCACTATCTTTGATACTAACTGGCGTGGAGAGAAGCATAGTCACAAAACTAGGTGGGAGTTTCTCAGTTTGAAGGCTGTTACCGGTTTCAAACTTTTTGTACCTTATATGGATTCTGTGAAGAAGTGGAAGAGCAAGTTTCTTTGGGATGCCCCGACCATCCGTGGCGATCAAGACATGGTGGGATATCTAAACGACTACGGGGAGGCCATTGATTTCGTGTTTCCTATTTCTTGGTCACCGCGACACTACCTTGAGGAGCCACATACTTACAGGTTCACCTTAAAGCAGCTGGGTGCTACTGATAGAGAGACCTTGAGATTGCTCAGGAATTTGGCCTCCCACTTACCCTCTAGAGAGAAACTGATTCCCTGCAAGCCACTTGTTCTATCTGACTCCCCTGACAAGTTGGCTGCAGCCTTAGGTCGGCTGGCTCTCTTATTCGTGCATTAGTTTTTATCCATGTGTAATGGTCTCGTTTGTTTTCTTTTGACTGTCTTATCACTTATTTGTCGCCTTGCTTGTTTTCTAACAACTGTTTGTTTTCTTGCAGACGAGATGGCAGGTGTACAGTTGACTTTTGCTGAGCTAGTTGCTGGTGCCAGGCAGGGGCCTCCGTAGCGCTGAACATCGGTTCGTGCTAAGGGTTTTACCCCTATTTCTTCCCCACCACCTCTCGTAACGCATCCACAAACTCCTCCGGTGGATCCACATCCCAGTGGCGACCCTGAAGGTCCTTAGAAACCAAAGAGGAGGCGGGCTGATGATGTTGTGTCTGATGGAGCGGTCCACCATTCCGCGGGCGTACCTGATCAACCTGGGAAGAAAAAGCATGGTCCTGGCAAGTCTCCTAGGGTGATGTTGGACCAGTTGGGTGCTGCTTACCGTGATCGCCTCATGGAAGACCCTATCGACACTGCTATTGACATTTTGAAGGATGCTTCCAAGCAGCTGAAGAGGACTCAGAATGAGGAGGATGAACGGTTTGTAGGTAAATTCTTTTGGCTTAGCTTGACCGGTCAACATATCTGGCTTTTGGATTTCCTTACATTACTTCTTTCTTTTTGCAGAGTTGACGGCGAAGAGGGATAAGGCTTTGGATCAAGCAAAGAGAGCCAGAGATGCCCTGGAGGGATCTGAGAGGAAGGCTAACATGTTGAAGGAAGAGCTGCAAAAGTTGAAGTATGCCAAAGAGTTTTCTGAAGCTAAGATGAAGGAAGAGCTGCAAGAGCTGAAGTTGGCCAAGGAGGCTTCCGAGGCTAAGATGAGGGAAGAGTTCGAGAAGTCGGTTTCCACGCTCAAAGATGAGGTCGAAGAATTGAAGAAAGAGAGACGAGAATGAGAACGCATTGGAGGAGGCTAAAGATTGGGGTGACAGGGTCACACGTGATGCCGTTGAGATCGTAAAGGATCAGTTTGCTAATGCTCTGAAGCAAGTCCAACTTCGTTATTCCGAGGTGGTGGTTGACACGACTATTTTTGATCCCAATCATGTTGTCCTAGGTAATCAGATTGTGAAACCCACTGGCAGGCCTGATGGGACCAACCTGGTTATCTATCAGTGGCCATGAGGGTGGTTGGGTCTTTCTTACACATCCTTTTGTAGTTCTGATATTACTTTACACTGATTTACAATTTAATTTTCTAGCTTTGGAGTTTATCTGATTTGGTTGTAACCCACACTCGGTGTGTTCATAGTCCGACACTTTGTTGCATGGTTTATTTTGCCTAAACTCCTTGCGCATGTATGATACTCAAACTCTTTGACGATATATTTGACATGTTCGATATGCGTTCTCGTCCTTCGAAACGTTTGTTAGATGGGCAACGTCATGGCAATTTATACTTGGCCATACTTGGTCGCCCCTGGTCAGGTCGTACTTGGCCAGGCATGATCGCCTCTGGCAGGCACGATCGTCCCTTGGCAGGCATGATTGTCCTTGGCAGGCATGATCGTCCCTTGCATTGCCAGGTCATGCCTGGCCAGATCGTCCAAGGGAGGAGCGGCCACGCCCGCTAAATGATTCGTTTATCTGGTTTCTATTATCATGCAAACCGTTAAGTTCGTTTGGTTTACTTAATTATTTGATAGCCTTACGTGTTAGACTTGTTGATCTCGCGTTATCTGTATTTTCCACCTGTTTCATTCGGGTGGGATCGATCTTAGCCGGCGGACAGTTTACCAGGCTCCTACCCAGATTTAACTCGCCCTTCGGAATGCGCCTGTTCGTACCGTCGCTTCGTTTTACTTAATTCTAACTCGATTTCCCCACCTTGCAGTTTATCAAACTCTGTTTAATTCTAACTCGCGTTGTGGGGTGAACCATCTTTGGTTCGCTCGTAATAGATCATTCGTGAATAAAAGATCAATGCACACATCAATAAAAAATGCCTCGTCTTTATTGACGGACGGACGGGCCTCGATAAAAAACCCTGTGGGAAAAAGAGCGTCCCGCCCGTTTATTTGTTCGCATAGTTTAACACAAAATTCATTGGTAGAAATACAAAAAGACGAATCAAATGTAATATCTCCTAAGGTTGATGGCGTTCCACGTCTTGGGAATTAGTCCACCATTCATCGTCTGCAGCATGTAAGCACATTTTTCTGTTTTGGATATGACACGGTAGGGGCCTTCCCAGTTGGGGGCGACCTTGCCCATGGCTGCGTTCCTCTGTCCAATATCTGCTCTCCTCAACACCAGCTGAACGACACTGAAATCCCTGGGGACGACCTTGGCATTATGCCTCGTGGTCATCCCTTGCTTGATCAAAGTTTCTCTAAGTGCTGTCTTGCTACTGAGCTCTTCTACTAAGTCCAACTCCTCCCGGATGGCCTGGTCGTTCTCACTAGGCGGCTTGGGGTTAGTCGTCCTCCAGCTTAATTCTTCGATCTCAACCGGGATAAGAGCATCGGTCCCGTAGACCATCTTAAAGGGGGACTCCCCTGTGGTGGAATGTGGGGTTGTTCGATACGCCCATAGCACATACGGGAGTTCTTCAGCCCATCTTCCCTTTGCTTCATCCAATCGCCTTCTGAGGCCACGCAAGATCACTCGGTTTGCAGCCTCTACTTGTCCATTCGTCTGCGGGTGTTCAACTGAAGAGAAGCGCTGCCCACCCCAAATTCAATCAAAGCTTCCTGAAACTTTTTGTCTGTGAATTGCGTGCCATTGTCAGACACGACCACTTCTGGAATTCCGAAACGGACCAGGATATTCCTCTTGAAAAATCGAAGGCAGTTCTTGGATGTTATCTTAGCTAAAGGCTCTACCTCGATCCATTTCGAAAAATAATCCACTGCTACCACAAGATATTTGAGCTGCCCAGCAGCAACTGTGAAGGGACTCAAGAGGTCGATTCCCCACCAGGCAAACGGCCATGGCGTAGTCTTGCTGTTCAGTTCGACTGGGGGAGCGAGGTGGACATCTGCGTGTCTTTGGCACTTGTCACATTTTTTAACTAAGAGATTCGCATCCTCATCCATAGTAGGCCAATAGTATCCTGCTCTGAGCGCCTTCTTCGCCAATGCTCTTCCCTTCGTGAATTTCTCTAAGTACATAGTTGGCTTCCTCAGGGGGAAGACACTACAGAAGTGGCATGGAAAATCCCCTTCGATAGAGCTGTCCGTTGATAATTGAATAGGAGGATGCTCGCCTGCGTACAAGAGTGGCAATCTTGGGATCCTCTGGCTCTTCCCCATCCCTGATATACTTAACGATGGGATCGATCCAACTCCCGTCTAGGTCGATCATGCATATATCAGGGTCCATAACTATCTGTTCAAGCTGCACGCTGGGCTGTGTGAGTACTTTCTGAATTACGCTCCTGTGGTTCCCTGGACTCTTTGTGCTTGCAAGCTTTGCCAGTACATCTGCTCTAACGTTCTCCGTCCTAGGGACATGCTTGACTTCTGCGTGATCAAAGCGCTCCAATAAGCCTCTTACTTTAGTTAAGTACCTTTGCAAGACCTCATCCTTTGCGGTGAAGGTCTCTTTGATCTGAGATACCACCAGCAAAGAATCTGAGTACAACTTCACCCGTTTGACGTTAAACTCGATCGCAAGCAGCAGTCCGGCAATGCAAGCCTCGTACTCTGCTTGGTTGTTGGAGGTAGAGAACGAGAATGTTAAGGAGACTTCGATCGTCGTCCCCTTGTCACTTTCTAAGATTAGACCTGCCCCACTGCCCTTGCTGTTAGACGACCCATCCTCGTGCAATATCCAAAGAGGATGCATCGGATTTTCAGGGATGGGAGTCATCTCAGCTACAAAATCGGCCAACACTTGAGCCTTGATGGCTGATCTTGCCTCATACTTTATTCCAAATTCTGGCAATTCGACTGCCTACTTGATCATCCTGCCAGCCAGGTCAGGTCGGTGTAAGATTTGTCTGATGGGCTGGTCAGTTCGTAGAACGACCTGATGAGCCACAAAATAAGGCCTTAGTCTTCGAGCAGCCACAATAAGCGCCAATACCAGCTTTTCAATCTTTTGATATCTTAACTCTGCCCCCTGGAACGCTTTGTTGACAAAGTATACAGGATTTTGGTTGGATCCTGCCTCTCGTACCAATACTGCCGACAATGCCTCGTTAGTGATGGAGAGATATAGGTAAAGTGCTTCCCCTTGCTCTGGTGTGGTTAGTATTCGAGGTTGCAGTAGGGCTGTCTTCAACTGATCGAGAGCCTGCTCACACTCAAGCGTCCACTGAAACTTAACTTCTTTCTTTAGCAACTTGAACAGGGGAAGAGACTTGTTCGCAGCCTTGGCTATGAAACGCGAGAGAGCGGCCACCATCACATTTAGCTTTTGTATTTCTTTTTTAGTGGTGGGCGACCTCATCTCCGTTACCGCCCTACATTTGTCCGGATTGGCCTCTATTCCCCTCTCTGTGAGGTAGAAGCCTAAAAACTTGCCTGCTCTGACTCCGAACGTGCATTTCTCAGGGTTGAACCTGAGAGAATTTTTTCGAGCTTCTGCAAACACTTCTCTCAGG
Organism: Astragalus glycyphyllos; assembly: GCA_963573325.1. Lineage (NCBI taxonomy): Eukaryota > Viridiplantae > Streptophyta > Magnoliopsida > Fabales > Fabaceae > Astragalus > Astragalus glycyphyllos. Next base: position 39,047,806 of record OY754313.1, read on the forward strand.
TCTTCCACATGTCTTGGATCCTCCCTGCTCTTAACTATCATGTCGTCTAAGTATACTTCCACCACCTTGCCTATCTGCTCCCGGAAAACTTTGTTCATCATTCGCTGGTAAGTCGCACCAGCATTTTTCAATCCAAAGGGCATGACCCGGTAACAGTAATTGCCCTTATCTGTCATAAAAGCTGTTTTTTCTTGGTCAGGTGGGTGCATGGCGATTTGGTTGTAGCCCGAGTATGCATCTAGAAACGACAACAACCGAAACCCACTCGCATTGTCGACCAGTCTATCCACGCTGGGCACTGGGAATGCGTCTTTTGGGCATGCTTTGTTAAGGTCTGTGTAATCCACGCACATCCGCCATTTACCATTTGCTTTCTTTACTAGGACTACGTTGGACATCCAGGTCGTATACTTGATCTCTTTGATGAATCCTGCTTCGATTAGGTCGTCAACTGCCTCGGCTGCGGCCTGCGACTTCTCTTCTTTCTGCACCCGTCGTCGCTGAACAACCCATCTTGCCTCAGAATCAACGGCCAAGTGGTGGCAAGCGACCTCTGGGGGAATTCCAGGCATATCTGCTGCACTCCACGCAAATAAGTCGGCGTGTTCTTTCAAGCATAGTATCAGTTGATCTTTCACGCTAGTGGGGAGATCGCTCCCTATCCTGATCGTCTTTTCCGGGTCGTCCCCCAACTGTACATGCATAAATTCTCCATCTGATTCTGGCCTTTTTATCCTCTTCTTGAGTTCCCTGGTCAGGAGGTCGTCCCCCTCCTCTACTTCTAGTGAAAAGATATAAAGAGTGCACTAAAATGCACTGATCAGACTGCTTCTAGTCGCGCTAGTGTTGGACGGCCGATGAGGCACTGGTAGATTGACTTACATGGGAGCACTATGAAGTCCGTCCTTACCGTTCTGCACAAAGGTCTCTCCACGGTGTCATCCCCAAAAGTGACCATTAACTCAATGCGCCCGATAGGGGTGGTGGTCGTCCCGTTGAATCTGGTTAGGACTGTTCCCCTGTAAGGTCTCAAATCTTCTCTTGATATTTTCAGTACATCCAGGAGGTCTTCGAAGATGATATCTGCAGAGCTTCCCTGATCGACCAGGATCCTCTTGACATCCATGTTAGCCATGACTCAAAATAATTATAAAGATAGAAAATATAGTACAAGGTAAGTAACCTTGGTCGTCTCTCGAGGACCTCTAAATAATGAAATTACCAAAATAAAGAACCAAAACAAACAATAAAGGGGGGGTTTTTTTAGGAAAAGAGTTTTATGTGTAACGAAGAAAATCAATTAAAGATAAACAATCAATCCATTGGTTTCAAGTGCGCTTCTTGGATTTCTCATCGGTTCTAAAATTAAGATTCATGCAAGGTTTGATAATTCTTGATTGATCATAAACTAAGTGAACAAGCACCAGTCAGTTTATACGAATCCGCACTTTTTAAAGCAAGCGTCAAAACAGTGTGTTCAATCAATCGTGATAGTGAACAAGCCAGTAACACAATTAACATCATAACTGAATTCTATCAATCCTATAAACAAGCGTCATAGACTCTATCAATTCCTATCCAAACTAGATTAAACAAGCGATAAAATAGTTTGAATAACTAAAGTTGCAAAACAGATTCATGATTAAGTGATTAAGCAAAACTGAATCATAAAACGAGTCACATAAGCAAATCACAGAATTTGAGTAATTAAGCAAAACACAAATCGAATTTCCAGCAATAATTACAGAGATGAAATTGATAGAGAAAGAATTAAAACCATAAAAAGGAAATAAACATTAAGCACCGAACCTCAAAATCCTTACAGTAACACCCTTCACCAATAGATTGATCTAGGGCTTTAAGCTTCCATGGAGGTTACGCTACCAAATCCTCAAAATTGTATAATAATGCGTAACAGAGCCAAAGCGGCTCTGAATAGTGTATTTAACTAGGACAAAACGAAAACCCTAATCCACTAACTGGGTTACTAGATAGAAGCCCGATAACAAACTAATATTCGGCCCAAAACCCGTTTTACACATTACTGCTTCGGTATTTCGCAGTTTTGACCTTCCAAACTTCAGATTTGGGTTTCGAGCTCAACAGAAGAATTGTATCTCTGTTCCTTAGCATCAAAGATCCCAAATTTTTCACTGGTGTCACCAAAATTTGCAACTTTGTCATTTTTTTCAACTGTTTCAGGCACCATCGGAGTTTCAACAAGAGTAGTTGCACTGAAAATGGGAGTATTTGGGACATTAGGATTTTCTACTTCTTGGGCAGGCAGTTGGTTTGATCTCTGGGCTTGCATCTGATTAACTACAGTGTTTAACTGTCCAACTATTATCTCCAATTTCATAAGTGTGGAATCTGTTGTTTGTTGGAATTGGAGATTTTGAATAGCCATTTGTTTAATGAGATCCTCTAGTGAAGGTTCATAAACAACACCCATGTTATAGTCAACAAAATTAGGATTAGAATAAAAAAAAGGTATTTCGTATAAAAACAGCACTAAAAATCTAATAAAATCAAAAGAGAGATATGGTAATTTTTTGGGATTTTTTTAAGATTATGAACTATTCGAATAATTAATTAAAAATAGAAAACGAAGGTATTTCGGATTTTTCGGTCTTAGCTCCCTTTTAGGGAGTCCTACTCCTTGATTTTTTTCTGATTTACTGACCAATTTTCGGAGCAATCTAAGAAATTTGCCTGAAAACCGTTTTTTTTCTTCTTCTCCTATTCTATGATAGAACTGAAAGATGCCGAAACCGATAGAATCTACAAGTGCAAGAAACAAAACTAAAAAAAACAAAGGTTAGTGGTTAGTGAGGTTCTTAAGCCAGTAATTCCTAATCAGAGATCCCCGGCAACGGCGCCAATTTGATCACAGCCAAAGTTATGGCCTGCAGAGTAGACAGGGGTCAATATGCAATAAAAACAAGAATTAATCAAGAATTTGCTATAACGCTCAATTAAGACCCAAAGTCTAGAAACGCGCTAGGACTTAAATATTAGGAACAAAACACAATTAAAAACACCATGTGAAAAGATATAAAGAGTGCACTAAAATGCACTGATCAGACTGCTTCTAGTCGCGCTAGTGTTGGACGGCCGATGAGGCACTGGTAGATTGACTTACATGGGAGCACTATGAAGTCCGTCCTTACCGTTCTGCACAAAGGTCTCTCCACGGTGTCATCCCCGAAAGTGACCATTAACTCAATGCGCCCGATCGGGGTGGTGAATCTGGTTAGGACTGTTCCCCTGTAAGGTCTCAAATCTTCTCTTGATATTTTCAGTACATCTAGGAGGTCTTCGAAGATGATATCTGCAGAGCTTCCCTGATCGACCAGGATCCTCTTGACATCCATGTTAGCCATGACTGCAGACACGACTAGTGGGACTTCGTGATTGGGCGTCCCATCAAGGAGTTCCTCGTCCCCAAATGAGATGGACGGCCTCTTCGTGAGGATCCTTGGGGTGGACGTTGATGCAACGCTCAGGATCTGATTCCATCTTTTCTTCATTGACTTGTTCGTTTCCCTCCTATCAGTGGGAAGACCTCCCATTATCCCCATCGCAACGGCTCTTCCCTTGGATTTTCTTGTGTCCAAGACTTCATCGTCCCCATCCTCATCCTCTTCTCTTATCTTAGCTATCTCGTTAGCTGGTGCCTTTCCTTTTCTAGGTGATCGCACCAGCTTCATGTCTTCTCTCCGGTCGGCTTGGTCTTTCTTTACATACTAGGACAACTTGCCCTTTCTGATCAACTCTTCTATGTCATCTTTGAGGGCCATGCAATTGTTAGTATCATGGCCGTTGCTCTTGTGGTAGCGACAGTATTTTTTAGAGGGACGCTGTCCTTCCTTCAGGACGAGAGGGTCTGGTCTTCTCATCTCCCTAAGTTTTGTGTTTGCACATTCTGTCAGGATCTGTGCGTACGAGGTGTTAAGTTTCGTGCGGTCGGCGAATTTCCTGATCTTGGCGTCTCTCTGCAGGGCGCCCTGGTCTCTCCGCTGTCTCTGGTCGCGCTCTTCGCGAGGTTGTCTATTCATCCCTACTTCAGCAGCTTCGATGGCCATTGTTTTTTCTTCGTAGTTCGTAAACCTTTGAGACCTTTGGAGGAAGGTTTCTAAATCCCATGGTAAGTGTAGACCAACTTCTACCTCAAACCTGCTCCCTCGAAGGAGTCCCGTCCTCAAGAAATACAACCTTTGATTGTCATCCAGGTTCCTCACCTGGTTTGCCTCCCGATTGAATCGCTCCACATAGCTTCGAAGGGATTCATGGGGTCCTTGCCGGATCGCAATCAAAACGTCTTGAGATTTGGGTTTTATTCTTGACGTTGTGAAACGTGCAAGAAATACTCTGGCCATCTGCTCCCATGAAGAGATAGTGTTTGGACGTAGCTCGGTGAACCATTCCAAAGCTGATCCCTCCAAGGTTAAGGGGAAGATCTTGCATTTAACAGGTCCTGATGCCCCCCTATATTGCATCATAACGTCGAAGTGCTTCAGATGGGCGTCAGGATCTTGCACGCCGCTATACATTTTGAGCCCGGAAGGGGGTTTTCGTAAAGAACGTGGGATAGGGTACTCGTTTCTTGGTCGGTTACGCGGGCGTGTTCCGTAAGAGCGACTACGTGATTGATGGCGGCGGGGAGGCGTTTCATAGGATTGGTTGTGTGATCGAGTGGGCGAGCCGCGTGATCCGGATGAATCAAACGAGGATTCCTGTTGCGAAGGGTGTGATGATCGGCGGAGGGTGTGATGATCGGCGGGGTTAGTCCTCCTCCTCGTCCCCTTCAGCGGGGTGGAGATCTGTGGACCAGGTGTCTTCTAGGAGGCGAGCGGTGTCTCCTAGACAGGTCATCCCAACGATGAAGTTCGGGTGCAGTATTCGCCCGTCTGGATGTCACCTGATCTTCCGTCTGAGTGATGAGGTCGTTCTGTCGGGCGATCTGCCGGTCTTGGTTTCGAAGTTGTTCCCTGAGCTCCTGAACCAAGTCTGCTGGAAGGGTGACATTGACCTGCTGGGTCGTGCCTGGATGAGAACCAGAGGCGACGACCTCAGCGTTGGTCATCGTTCCTCCCAGTGCGAGGGGTGGACGGACTGGTATCGAGGCCACCGTCAATTGTGGTCTGCCACGAGTTGCTTTTGCCTTTGGAGGCATTTGAAATGTTGGTGGGATAGTAGGATCTCCCACTGTGGTCGCCAATGAACCGTGCCTTGGGATGGTCTGCGAAGACAGATGGTCTGCGAAGACGGATGGTCTGCGGAGACGGTCAAGAGACGGGTCGTCTGATACTGTAGGCTGAGGAAGACCTGAACGCACGGGGTGGTGTACCTGCAAGAACACTCCGACGCCCAAGTCAACTATATCGAGATACAGTAATATCTAGTGAATATTCGAATGAATTGCGTACCTGACATCTGGTGACTGGAGGTATTTATAGTGAATAGTCTGGATCGTTGGCGTCGGATAGCCCATTTGCGATGGGGGCCCAAGTATCAGTGGAACTGACCACTTCGTTACTGGGCTGGTTGGTTAGTTGTTGGATCAGGCCCAGCGAAGCTGGCCCTTCCCTTGCTGGGTTGGATCGTTGCTACTGGATTGGGCCTGACGACTGGCCCAGTCCAGAACATCATATAATAAAATAATATAACTACATTTCTCTAGAAGGATGATTGCATGTTTCCTTTTAAAAAGGTAAACCAATAAAATAGAAGAAAAATTTTATAGCCACACATCAAAACTTTCTCTCTTTAAAGTAGATTTTTAGGGGCTGCAAGATTAAGAGAGTGAAACAAAAACCACCGAGAGGAGAGGAGTGGAGGTCCAATGGAGATTAAGTAAAAGGGTATGAGTATTCAAAATCTATGTACCAACTGAAATTTTAGAAGATAGTGAAATTGGGATAAAGGAAAGTTGTATAGTCCATCATCTCGTTGAAGAAAGCTAAAGTTAGGGGAAGAAACTGATGAGTTCTGAGTTGGTTTTGTTGAAACTAAGAGAAGCATATATTTATTTGGTGAACATCTTATTTAAGGAAAGACAAATCATCTCTTTGGTTCCAGAAATTTTAAAGCTAGAGTTTGATTTTAGGAAATTAGAATTCTAGACATATTCATTATGAGTTGTGTAGTTAAATTGGAATACTTAACGGTATAGTAGTTAATTTTATATGAGTAAAGGTTGAAACTAAGTTGCTTGGTGAGCTAGAAATAGTAGGGTTAGTTTAAGAAAGGTAGTAAGAAGCTTTAATATCTATGAATGGAATTTATTAGGATCAAAGGGAAAGAGAGCTTCTTCATAGTTGAGGATTAGTATCTCTAAGGTATAATTTAGATATGATTAGACATTAAAACTTGTGTTAGCCAAATTTAAGGAAGTTTTATATACAAAAAGGTAAAAAAAAAAAAAAAATCAACTAGGTGCTTTACCAAATCAAGTGATAACCTAATTAGGGTCTAGCTATAAATTAATATAACTTTTCTATATCTTTTCTTAAATACTAATGTAACTTTATCGTAATCTATATCTTTTCTTAAATACTAATGTAACTTATGTTTATTTCTAGTACGTTATTTTCTTAGAGGGACATGTTATTATGATCATATAGTTTGCCAAATTGAAATACATGGATTTTGTTGGAGTATTTTGAGAATTGTTTATTTGTTATGGATTCATGGACATTTGGTTTGATTTTGATCAGTATGAGTTTATGATATTGCGATTTTCAAACGATTGGGGGTAAAACTTTGTCAGAACACTGCATGCTAATAACAGTATGTGTTAGCCTTGGTGCACCATGATTTATTTTTAGGTGGGGAGCCTATTATTGATATTTCGAGGCGGGGGGGAGCCTATTATTGATATTTCGAGGCAGGGAGCCTATTATTGATACTTCGAGGCCTGGAGCCTATTAATTGTTATTTTCAGGCGGGGAGCCTATTGTTGACATTTCGAGGCGGGGAGCCTATTGTTGATACTTCGAGGCGGGGAGCCTATTATTGATATTTCCAGGCGGGGAGCCTGTTTCAGTTCTGCATATGTATTACCCCATTTACGACTTTATACGATTTACTTATATATGATTTTTGTGAAAATCACTTTATGATTGGTATTATCGTGTCCCTCTTGTTATGTTCTTCATTATCAATTATAGGTTTTGATAGGATGTCCGTTCTTTAGGTCAACTTAATCATTTCGAGGCTTGCCAGATTAGGGTGGTAATCTGTGCGCCGGTCATGGTCCAATTTGGGTCGTGACAAAGTTGGTATCAGAGGCTAGGTTTTGAGTCATTATGTAACAGAGTCGGGGGGACCTTTAGTAGAGTCGTGATTGTGATAATGTACCCGGGCATAATCACACTCGGGACCCTATTAAAGACCTTTTTAGGATTGTCCATGTTTCTTTCAAAGTTTTTAATATTCTTCCATGTCTAGTGAGTCACCGATAGTTCTCGTGCCTTGTCATTAGTTAGTTTGAAGCTCTTAGAATTTTGAAGGTTCTTGACATTAATATTTTGGACTTATGGATTTGTTTCTAATAAAGAGAATATCAAAATAAGTTTATTATAATAAGTAAATTGGATTAGATTGAGAAATCCTTGGGAATTAAAGGTTGATTTTTTCTATTTTGATGAAGGTAATGTTATGACTTGTTTATTTATATCTCACATCAAGATCATATGTAAAAAGGTCATTTTAGACTATGGAGGAATAGAGTTTGTGATAAGAACAATTGGTACCTTCTGAGGAAAAAAAGTATTAATTATAAGGCATCATCATAACACGTGATTAAAATTAGTACACCGAGTTAAGTGGTAGCCTTAAATGAGATAAATCATATAACAAATTAAGATAGAATTTGAGTTCGTAGGATTTTTGAAATCTTGGGATAGGAGTAAAACCAAAGTAGAAAGTTGAGGTGTAACAAAAGGAGGAAATAAGCTTAATTTTCATTTTGGTTATGGTTCTATAATAAGAGAAGTGTTCATTATGGTTAAAGTGCTAAGGTATGAAAGAGGGTAGGAGACGTCCAAAATATAAAGAGATAGGTGAGTGGAAGGTGAACTCAAATCAGAAAGGAAATGAAAAGTTGTAGTGGGGTTGAAATACTTATCAGTGAGGGACATTACTTTAGAAAGTGATAATTCTCTAAATTATCTAATTTTTCTATTCTATATGAAGGAAAAATTGTCATATTCTCTAGACTTATAGTTTGCTTTTGTCTTAATTTGATGTTAATTGGGAATGGTTTATCTCTTAAAATACTTTGATGATCTTCCCAAAATTTAGTTACAAATTTGAGCAAAATAATCATTAGTTTAATTATTTATATTTGTATGTGCAGGCCTTATTATTATTTAGCCAACCAATGGGAAGAAGAAATTGAGACAAAAATAGATTCAAAAAGAGATATAATGAAAATGAGCTTTGTGAACTAAAATAGGCCTATTGGCTAATACTTGGAGCCCAATTAAGTGTCAAGTGCATTAGGTAAAGAGAACACATGTCATGTCTTCATGTCTTGGAGAAAAAGAAAAGAGCCGGAGGAGAATTAGAAAGAAAAAACGTGAATTGAAGGAAAAAAAGAAAGGAAGATCTAAATTATAATTAAAAAGATTTGAATGGCATATAAAAAGAAGGTAAAGAGGAGAATTGGGGAGCAAGCCAGCGTGAGTGGAAATAAAAAGGAAAAACAGTACCTTCGGCAAGGAGGGGGTTGTGACGGCCGGAAGCTTTCGGAGGAGAAAAATTGCAAACTTAGCACATCACCGTGAGCGAGATAGCGGAGGAACCGGCGGAAGCTCGGATCATCTTCATCTTTTCATGGGGTTATTCTTATTTGCTTTTTTTTTAATTGTTATCTCTATTTCTATGTCTAGCTAAACTTGTTGGGGATGAGCAACGATTTATGAATCTCTTATATTTTTGAATTAAACCTTTGTTATTTGAATGAATGTTATGATTTATGTTTCAATCTCCGTTCTTAACGCTTTCTAGGATTTGATCACTCTTAGGATGATTTACGATATGTGATTATGAATGGAAAATTGAATTACATATGCTTGAGAATTGAAATCGGTTTATCTCTAGTCTAGGAATAGTCATTGGTATTCAGAATCAAAGGATAATTGTTGTTACTATTGCTTATCTCTTTAAAGGTCGCCTAAAGAATTAGGGATTGTTATTAGATATAAAGGTTCTTTTACCTAAGGAATTAGGATTAGAATAATTATAACAATTTGATCATAGATCATAAAATAAGTTCAATAACATGTTTGATTCGTTACATGTAAGAGTGACGTAAATTGAAGCTCGTCCCCAACGCTTTTTAATTCATACAAATTCACACTTGTGTTCTTGATTATCCTTAAATTAAAATCACAAAAATATATTTATTGCTTTTCACTTTATTTTCTTTTCAACCAAATCCACGTTAGTCCCTTTTCAATTTAGAAGTTAAATTGTTAAATTGATAATTAACCGCAGTCCCTGAGTTCGACACTCGGTCTTTCCGTACTATTACTAGCAACGATCCGGTACACTTGCCGTGATCCCATCAGAAAGCTTCTTAATGATCATTGGAACTAAATTATTTTGTGAATCAATAGCTCTTACTCGTTTGGTTTGCGAATGGAATGATGTTAAGGTTATTCAATAGAATTATTATTTTGCCAGATATTAGTGATAGTTATCATGTAGGTTGTGAACACTAGTTAGGGTGATTATTAATTGTGTTCTCTTTCTTAAAAGAAGAGAAAATTTTAATTTTTGGAGTTTAAGGATTTAGTATGATTCCACGAATTTGTGCAGCGTTAGAGTTATCCAATTGTGCCAAGGCCAATCAAAATTTTCTGATTTGTGGCAATACACTACTGCTAGACCAAGTCCATGGTTTTGGTGATTGATATTTGATCTTTTTGAATATATTGGGAACAAACTAAGTTGAAGTTAGATACCTTAGTTAAGAACTATTGAAAAACTATAATAAATCCTAAAAGTATCTAGAGCACAACTTGTGCATTAATAGTGGATTTGGATCATAAATTTAATTATTTAATCTTAGGACTTGATCGAAATTATTCATGGATGATTAGTGGGAGTTCCCAAGTTGGCTATAATTAATCGTGGGGAGCAAAGATTTGGAAGTGAAAAATTTATTTTTATTCCGACTGGATGTCGTGATGAATAGAGATAATAGATTTTAAGGACTTATAGTAACCAATTTAGTTGTGGATAGAGAACTAGTAGAGACCCTTTGACGGAGGAAAAGAAGACTTAGTATTTTATCAGTGTTGTTTTTACCACAAGAGCGACGTGGATAGGGATTTTTTTTCAAAGGAGATTTGAAATGTTACACTTGACCATATATAGAAAAGATTTTTCTTAGGTGGACCTAAACTCCTGTGGTGTAGATATATGTGAAGATATTCCTTGTAATTAAATGACAAGAGAGGACACTAGAATTGATAAGAGGAAAATATTAGAAGTAAAATTATATTTTCAATGTTTAGATAGATTAGGAGATCATTAAGGGGGATTATATGTATAGAATATAAGATAAGCTAGTTTTAGGGAACCTAGAGAAATTAATTATTGAGGTTATTTACGGAACAAGTGGGTCTCGTAATTAGTTTCTTAGTCAAGAATCATTCCGTTAATGGGAGAAGGAATATTTTTTCTATAAAAATTGGGAGTTAATAGTTTGGATATGTCTAGTTAATGGCAAAGGTTATAGTGAGATTCATTCAGTGCATGAAGGCTAGAAGTGAAAATAAGAAATTTCAATTTAGGCTTACATAATTGAGAGGCTAGAAAGATGATGTTATGGAATTAGATTTGGAAATTTATTAATCTTGATTTTGTTTAAGATATAGAGATTATTTGATTAATTATAGGTTATGTAGGTTGGTGTACGAGTAAAAAGGCTTACGACTAATAGGTGTTGTAAATTATGTAGAGCAAGTACTCTAGATTTATGGTTTAGGTTAGAATAGGAGGGTAAGTAAGTAAAGATTAAGAGGAAGTCGAACCTTCTAAAATTTACATGGCATGAAGTTGACAGTTGCTAGAAGTAGCAGTTAGTGAAGTTTTATGTGTTGGAATTCTGTAATAGTTTATGACTTAAAGTGGTACCGTCCAGGTTTATAGTATTGAAGTTTGTACTTTGACACTAAAATGGTACCCTTTTATCATGGAATTTAGACGAAACACAACAAAGATGAAGTTGTGTGTAATGGAGGTCGAGAGTTTATGGGCTTGAAAGAGTGATTTAGGAATTGGATCAAATTTGGTATATTGACTCACAACAAGAGAGAATTATGAGAAAGAATTAAATTGCAAGAGATGTAGAGGTTATAGAAAAGGATTAAGACAATTAATAAGATAATCACCAGATTCTAAGTTGTATATGTTAAGGATGTGGAAAGAGAGTGGCAACTGGCAATTACTTAATATAGTGTTTTCTATTAGGATATGTAATATAATAGTGAAACAATGTGATCCGTAATCAAAAGAGTATGAATGGATGGGAAAGGCAAATAGCGATAAAAGATAATTTATAGATTGAAAAGTAAGTGTGGATGAATTCATTAAAGGCCTTGAGTTATCATTAGTCATGTTTGATTGTGGGCAGAGGTGGGTAAAATACAAGGGAAAAAAAATCCTAAGTACCAATTTTGTTTCGAAATTCATGTCTTAGATATTGAAACTTCAATATGCATTAGGAATGCACTTACATCTTAGTAAGACTTTACATCTGCAAACTTATGGGCAACTAGTAAAAACCCATTCAAATACTGGGAATATGTTGTGGGTTTGGCTATGGGGCTCTAAGGCAAGTTGGCTAGTTGATATAAACAACTTTCATTGATAGAATTTTCCTATAACAAGTATCAACCAAGCATTCAAGTGGCACCTTTTGAGAAGTTATATGAAAGACCATGTAGATCCCCAATTGGATGGTATGAGTTAAGTGATGCTACGTGTTTAGAACAAAAGTATTTTAAAAAGGTCAAGGTTATATCCAAGAAACATTATTAGCTGCATAGAGCAGGCAAAAGGATGATCTCGACAATCGGCGTCAGGAATTCGAATTTATAAAGGTGTGGAAGGAAGGAAAATCCAGTCCACTTTAAGTAGGTCTAATTGAGATTCTTCAGTGTGTTGGGGTAGTGGCCGACCTGTTAGCTCTTCCTCCTAAATTCGAATTCATTTACCCAATTTTTCATGTGTCTATGTTGAGAAAATATTTACTCGATGCATCACATGTACTCCAACCACAATCGATTCGGGTAGAGCAAGATTTATCTTATGAAGAGGAGCATGTAGCTATCGTAGATCAAGTGAAGAAACCATGTAACAGGGAGGAAACTGTTATTAAGGTGACCGGGAGGACTGATTCATGTGAGGAGGCCACCTAATTAGTGGAACATAGGATATAAATATATTTTTTGTGTGACATTTATAAAATATGTAGATATTTTCATTGTGATAGTTTCAGAATGTCAGTCATTCGTATGACATTTCACTAGAATTAATATAATATATTATTATGTGTAAATAAATAAGGTAACAAATGATTTATCATATAATAAAATAATATAACTACATTTCTCTAGAAGGATCATCGCATGTGTGAACACTCGATTTTAACCGATAAATTTCACTCTTTTTCAAAAAATCACAAAAATATTCGCTTTTTGCGTATTTTTGGATTTTAGTGCTAAATACGTCTTTTTGCTCGCGTTTGTCACTTTTGCATTATTATTACCTTTTATTAAATAAAAAAATATGCTAATTCAGATTATTACAAAAAGAGAATATAGAAATACACAAAATACCCAAAACTGCAGCAACTTGCGAAGGCAAAATCTCTCTCCTCAGATCTGGTTTCAACGATCCGAATGGTGAAAGTGAAGATATATGTCTCACGAACCTTCTGTCAAAAAATGAAGACGATCTAACGGTTAATGAATCCAGAATCGCACTTTTACGGTGACAGGTTTGAGAAAAACGGGAATTGCTTTCTCCAAATGGGAATTGTGTTCTCGATCTTGCTTTTGTCCCACATTACTTAGGAGAAGCAAGAGCCATCTAGCAATGAGCTATATAAGTGGTTGACAGGCGAAGACTTGAGGGAGGAGCTCATTGGTGGACTAAGTGATCTTTTGGGCTAGTGTAAAACCCTAATATCTCAACAATAGAAGAAATACCAGGATACATCTTTTTAGCATACATCAGAGTAAAACATCATTACATGGAGCTAAACACATTCACAATTTCACATATACTTCACAAACCGTAAAAAAACACGAAACACAACTTCAATCCAATCGATTACTCAATCGCATCACATATTATCATTGCATTGCAAATAGAACACATAAACATATACTAAATTCACATAGCGTAGTGAGGAACTCACCTGGAGCAACGAACAATTCGATTAACAGAAGACGCGATCAATGTCTACCCATACCGGATCAATTTTGGACAGCATATGTGAGTAATTTTGGAATGAGCATAACGTATTCAATTTCTAATAAAAATCATTCAAATCAGTTCCTAATGTGTAGATAATTCTGTCTATTTTCTTATGGTTCAAGTTCCAAACTGATATGCCGAGTATTCAGAGAATTACAGCTAAAATACCGAAACTGATTCTAAAATGTTACTGCAACAAAAGTGAAACTTGTACTTAACTTTACTCCCTCAATACTCAACCAAATTAGGTCATTCTTGTGTGAAAACTGAAGGGTTTTAAGTGTAGCTTCTGACTATGATCTTTGTTTTTCAAGACAATGAGCCAATTAGTACAGTTTTTAGAAACAATCCAAATGGTTCCCAGACTGGACAGCTTCCGTCCTTCAAATTATATTCACTCTCAAATGACCTAAACTTGAAAAATGACTTGAACTCAAGGAAGAATCAAAGAAGGAGAAGAAGGGTTTGTGGGTTCTTTTTCATTTCTTTCCCACTTCTCTCGTGACTCTCTCTCTCTCTCAACCCTATGGTTGTGTTTTTTGTAAAAAAATGAGAATGGAGCTTCTTGTGAGAGTGTGTGTTTGTCTTGTTGGGGTTCAGCTGAGGGTGTTTTAAGTGAGTGAGAAATTCCGAATTTACCCTTGTACTAAATGCACCCCTCTTTTTACTTATGCACTACTCATTGCAATATAACTTAACTAACCCACAAATATCCCAATCAACTCATTTAATCATTCACACAATAATCTTATATAATCAAAAATAAACTCAATTGGATAGTGCTGAAGTGGACCAACCTACCAAGGTGAAATTCCGGTTGTACCCCTAAATTATTCGCACAAATTCCACAATTAGGCAATCAAATTCCAAAAAACGAAAAAATTATCAATCATCAAGCAATCAAAAGTAATTAAATTACTCAATCATCAAAGTAATTAAAAGAATTACTTTGAGATGTTACAGCTAGCCTTTGCGGGTCCATTACACAAAAAGTCCGTCTTTGATTACTTTGTACGTTTTTGCATAAGGCGGACTAAGTGATCTTTTGGGCTAGCCTTGTGCTCAAGGCGGTTTTGGGGTCAAAATGGACGAGATAGGAGTTCGGTTCGCCGTTGACCTGGTTAGACTGCTCAATCTGGTTCGACATTCATCGTGTTTATCAACTTAAGATTAGTTTTGTATTTATTTATTTAGTTAGTTATTAGTTATTTATGTACCTATTTATTCATTTATTACTTATTTATTGTTTATTTATTTATTAATTTTTTATGTGCATGGTTATTTATTTATTTATTTTATTTCTTTTACCTTTCCTTTTATTATTATTATTATAATTATTACTACTATTATTTATTTTTGAAAAAGTAAAAATAAAAATGTTGGTTCACATAAAAAAGTATTTTTCTCTTTTTTTTCCTTTTTTTTGTAAAAAACAATAATAATGGTTTTGATTGAGGTGTACATCTTGTCAATTCCGGTTTAAGAGACTTTAGCTGTACAGCTTTGATCTTAAACCCCTTCTAAAAAAATTAAAATAGATTAACCAAAAAATATTTTCTAGAAGAACTACGTAGCCTTTAATTCTCTGCACACAGAGATACGTAGGAGCGGGGCTTCCCCGTCAAGCGAAATAAATCTTTTCTTAATAAATAAATCAACCTTTTTTTTTTCTTTAACACCTATTTTCATAAAAAATCATAAAGTTGGTTTTTGATTGAGCAAATTCCGGTTTAAGAGACTTTAGCTGTACAGCTTTGATCTTAAGTCCCTTCAAAAATAAAATCAACCAACCAACAAAATTTTCAGGAAGAACTACGTGACTTTTGAGTTTTTCATTGCACCGGAGGATTCCTAGGAGCGGGGCTTCCCCGTAAAGTCAAAATTAAATTTTTCTAAATTAGTCCTTATTATTTTTTCTACTATTAAATATTATTTTTGGATAAACAAATAATTAAATAATTTATTTGCACATTCAAATTTGAGGTAACCGTCTTAGGACGGATGTACTAGGGGTGTGGTGGAATTTAGTTTTCGCCCTTCCCTATACATAATCGACTCCCGAATTCAACCTAGTTTTTGCAGACCAATAATCTAAAGGTAGGTTTTTCTCAAATTTTCCTATTTAATAAATTGGGTGGCGACTCCCAAAAATAACCAATTTTTGAGCCGTTCACATCGAGATTCCGGTCACGACAGATGGCGACTCCACTGGGGACAGGTGAGAGTCAAGCCTATTTAATTTATTTGTGCAAAATGTTATACGTTATGCTATTACTTGTTGTATTTAAACCCTAGGGTAGAAGACATTAAATATTGTTGTCTAGTTGTATTTTCTGGTTATTTTGTAGGTACTATTCTTTTTGTTATTTTAGGGTTTGAGGTTTGTAGCTCCCTTCACACACTACACACTCACAGTGAGCACACACTGAGAGTTGGGCTTACACCTGAGCCTAAAAAAACACCTAAGTTAGAACGAGGATGGGTAGTGGAGGTCTTTTTGAATGTACATCCTTGTGGCTACCATGAAATCCTCATCTAGAGTACGATTCTTCTATGCGGGTATCCACATTTTGGATGTATCCTGGTGTGTTTAATCTTCTAGAAGAGTACTTGACTCTAGAGACCTTAAATTTCCATAGGTTAGAACAGCCCACCTTGCGAGCACTCACAATAGAAAGACATTAGACCCATCGGGCCTAAAGCCCAATAGTATGGACAAACCTGTGTAGGCCACAAAGGGATCTATTTTGCCTATTATCCTTGGTTTTTTTACTGTACATTCTCTTTCCTCGTTAACATTCATGGTTTATTCTTCTAAAAAAAATAAACAACATCAACATTACATTGCATTTCATGCATAAAAAGTATTAAAAAAATCATATTGCATTTCATGCATGAGTAGCATAAAAAAAAAAATTTACATATGTTGCATTATACCATATTGCATTTTCCTTTGCATGTTATGTATACTTTCATGAGTAAATAAAGAAAACCACATTTTTATTCATCAAACCTCATAGCATATTCCCTTCAAATGGGGCAAAAAAGGAAAATTGCATTTGCATATCTTGCATAAAAACATTACATCTTAGGATGAATGCTTGCATACATACAATACTATGCAGCATTAATTTTTCTTTAATGAAAATAAATAAATAAAAAAGGAAGTTTTGACATCATTGAGTTATGTTCACAAGAATAGAAAAAAGCTAAGTTTTTGTGTTTGCGTGAAACTGAATATCAATCAGATTGGAAAAAAATGATGGTGAAAGTTGAAAAAAAAATTAAGAGAGAATCAGCCATATATGATGTAGAGGCAAAGGCTGAAATGAGAATAAAAAATGAAGGAAAAAGAGAGAAACAAAAAAAAAGTGAAAAAAAAAATAGAGAAATGAAGGGGGTCAAATGGACGAGTTTTACAAGAAAGGGTGTTGTCATCAAAACACAATAGAAAGCTAAACGCACTAAAGATCCTTGATCCATTTTAACCATGAAACATCATTTTTCGTCCATAACCCATACCCCCACACATAAAACATTCCTTTGAGCCTTCTAGTCATTTTTTTCTCCCATAACCCATAACCCATAGCCACATTACAAGCCTCTAAAAGCCCACTCTGATTGAAGAATGATTGTTTTCATTTTCATAATATTAGTTTTGAAACAAATCATTTTCTTCTTTTAAACTAGTGTATTATTCTCTTAAGACAATCCTAGCTAAGGAAGAAATCTTACAAGACCCTTCATGAGTCAAAACTTCTTTCTACACCAGTGTCGTTTTATCTGGAAGAGTTTTTGTTGCCACACAGAGGCATAAAATTGCAAGATCCATCATGAGTCAAACTTGTATAGTATACCAGTGCATCCTACTCTTGGGGCAATTTCTATTTACCAATACTAGGGCAGAACTATTTTCACCACCCTTGATGAGTCAGATTTTGCTTGCTACACCTAGTAGTCTTCAATTTGTGATAAAATCTTTCATCAATTTCCAACCCATTTCCAGCAAGTCACCTACCTCAAATTAAAGAAATGTCTAATTGGAGGTTACCATATACCTTTTTTGCTACCATCTTGTGTCACATTTGTCATCTCTAATGCTTTCACCTAAAAAAAAAAAATACCCCTCACTTCAAATCTTCAAAACCCAAAAATCCAAAAACAAGAAAACCAAGAAAATGCAGAAAAGTCCATCTTGTCATTACCTTTGAGTCCATGCATGCTCATTAAGTAAGGTTTCAAAAATAGTCAACTTGGAATCAATGATATGATTTAGAGAGCTAATGACAATCTATAAAAAAAACAGAGAGAGAAGGTCAAATTTGAAGGTGTTTTAGTTTGAAAGGTGAAGAAGTGATCATAAAAGAAACAAGATCTTGGAGAGCTAGCAAGGATGAGGACAACCTTCCATCTGAGGACAGGCTTGATTGGTTTCAAGTGAAGCATGCACAAAATCAAAATGTTTTCATTAAACCTAACTTCTATGACACGTCCATCTCAATTTCAACTCAAGGCTCATGCATAACTCATACATCTCATGTCATAGCATACATGCATTTTATGTCAAAGAATGCATTCAACTTCATGACTAGAAGCATGTGAAAATAATCAAAAAAGAAAGGGAATCATCCAAAACAATGCATCCATTGCATTTTATCTCGTGCTATCGGTCTCGCCCTGACATTTTCTTTCAAAACTTAGTGCTACCGATTCAGCTCTGGCACGAGTTTCTCATGCTATCGGTCTCACCCTGGCATCATCTTTCAAAACTTAGTGCTACCGATTCAGCTCTGGCACGAGTTTCTCATGCTATCGGTCTCGCTCTGGCATCATCTTTCAAAACTTAGTGCTATTGATTTAGCTTTGGCACTAGTTTCTCATGCTATCGGTCTTGCCCTAGCATCATATTTGAAGACTCAGTGCTACTGATTCTTCTCTGGCACTAGTTTTTCATGCTATAGGCCCCGCTCTGGCATCAAATTTTAAAACTCAGTGCTACCGATTCTACTCTCGTACTAGTTTTTCATGCTATCAGTCTCACCCTAACATCATATTTTAAAACTCAGTGCTACCGATTCAGCTCTGGCACTAGTTTCTCATGCTATTGGTCTCACCCTGGCGTCATCTTTCAAAACTTAGTGTTACCGATTCAGCTCTGGCACTAGTTTCCCATGCTATCGGTCTCGCCATGGCATCATATTTTTAAAACTTAGTGTTACCGATTCAGCTCTGGCACTACTTATAAATTTTGTGCTACCGATTCAGCTCTGACACTGTTTTATCTTCATGCTACCGGTTCAGCCCTGGCATTGTCTTTTAAATTTCGTGCTGCCGATTCAGCTTTGGCACTGTTTTATTTTCATGCTACCGGTTTAGCCCTGGCATTGTCTTTTAAATTTCGTGCTACCGATTCAGCTCTGGAACTGCTTTTAAATTTCGTGCTACCGATTCAGCTCGGGCACTGTTTTATTTTCATGCCACCAGTTCAGCCCTGGCATTGTCTTTTAAATTTCGTGCTACCGATTCAGCTCTGGCACTGTTTTAAATTTCGTGCTACCGATTCAACTCTGCCACTATTTTATTTTCATGCTACTGGTTCATCCTTGACATTGTCTTTTAAATTTCGTGCTACCGATTCAGCTCTGGCACTGTCTTTACTTTCATGGTATCGGCCTCGCCCTGGCGTCGTCTCTAATTTCCTGCTATCGGTCTCGCCCTGGTGTTGTTTTTTATTTTTCTGCTATCGGTCTCCCCCTGGCAATGTCTTAATTTTCCTGCTTTCGGTCTCGCCCTGGCAATGTTTTTTACTTTCATGCTATCGGTCTCGCCCTGGCATCGTACTTTGATTTTTGTGCTACCGATTTAGCTGTGGCACTTGTATGTTTCATGGGCATCAAACCTACCCTACCGGCTAAAATTGAGGTTCATATTTGTACTTATTTCTTACTTTGACAATACAAAAAACGCAGTTTCATTTATTGTCTCGTAAGAAAGTAAGCACAGAGGGCAACTGTGAACATTTGATTTTAACTGATAAATTTCACTCTTTTCCAAAAAATCGCAAAAATATTCGCTTTATGCGTATTTTCGGATTTTAGTGATAAATACGTCTTTTTGCTCGCGTTTGTCACTTTTGCATTATTATTACCCTTTTTTAAATAAAAAAATATGCTAATTCAGATTATTACAAAAAGAGAATATAGAAACACACAAAATACCCAAAACTGCAGCTACTTGCGAAGCAAATATCTCTCTCCGCAGACCTCGTTTCAATGATCCGAACGGTGAAATTGAAGATATATGTCTCACGAACCTTCTGTCAAAATATGAAGACGATCAAACGGTTAACGAATCCGAAATCGCACTTTTACGGTGACAGGTTTGAGAAAAACGGAAATTGCTTTCTCCAAATGGGAATTGTGCTCTCTATCTTGTTTTTGTCCCACATTGCTTGGGAGAAGCAAGAGCCATCTAGCAACGAGCTATATAAGAGGTTGAGAGGCGAAGACTTGAGGGAGGAGGTCATTGGCGGACTAGTGATCTTTTGGGCTTGCCTTTGCGGGTCCATTACACTGAAAGTCCGTCTTTGATTAGTTTGTACGTTTTTGAGTCGGTTTTCTTGTGCTCAAAGCGGTTTTTGCATAAGGCGGTTTTGGGGTCAAAATGGACGATATAGGAGTTCGGTTCGCGGTTGACCTGGTTAGACTGCTCAATCTGGTTCGACATTCATCGTGTTTATCAACTTAAGGTTAGTTTTGTATTTATTTATTTAGTTAGTTCTTAGTTATTTATGTACCTATTTATTCATTTATTATTTATTTATTGTTTATTTATTTATCCATTTGTTTATTTATTTATTAATTTTCTATTTGTATAGTTATTTATTTATTTTATTTTACCTTTCCTTTTATTATTATTATTATTATTATAATTAATACTATTATTATTATTATCTATTTTTGAAATAGTAAAAATAAAAATTCAACGTTCACATAAAAAAGTATTTTTCTCTCTTTTTCCTTTTTTCGTAAAAAGCAATAAAAATGGTTTTGATTGAGGTGTACACCTTGTCAATTCCGGTTTAAGAGACTTTAGCTGTACAGTTTTAATCTTAAACCCCTTCCAAAAAAATTAAAATTGATTAACCAACAAATATTTTCTACAAAAACTATGTAGCCTTTGATTCTCCGCACACGGAGATACGTAGTAGCGGGGCTTCCTCGTCAAGCGAAATAAATCTTTTCTTAATAAATAAATCAACCTTTTTTTTCTTTAACACCTATTTTCATAAAAAAAAACATAAAATTGGTTTTTGATTGAGGTGTACACCTTGTCAAATTTAAGGAAGTTCTATATACAAAAAGGTAAAAAAAAAATCAACTACGTGCTTTACCAAATCAAGTGATAACATAATTAGGGTCTAGCTATAAATTAATATAAATTTTCTATATCTTTTCTTAAATACTAATGTAACTTTATCGTAATCTATATCTTTTCTTAAATACTAATGTAACTTATGTTTATTTCTAGTACTTTATTTTCTTAGAGGGACATGGTATTATGATCATATAGTCTGCCAAATTGAAATACATGGATTTTGTTGGAGTATTTTGAGAATTGGTTTTTGATTCATGGACATTTGGTTTGATTTTGATCAGTATGAGTTTATGATATTGTGATTTTAAAACGATTTGGGGTAAAACTTTGTGAAACACTGCATGCTAACATCAGTATATGTTAGCCTTGGTGCACCATGATTTATTTTTAGGCGGGGAGCCTATTATTGATATTTCGAGGCAAGGAGCCTGTTATTGATACTTCAAGGCCTGGAGCCTGTTATTGATATTTTCAGGCGGGGAGCCTATTGTTGACATTTCGAGGCGGGGAGCCTATTGTTGATTTTTCCAGGCGGGGAGTCTGTTTCAGTTCGGCATATGTATTATCCCATTTACGACTTTATACGATTTACTTATTTATGATTTTTGTGAAAATAACTTTATGATTGGTATTATCGTGTCCCGCTTGTTATGTTCTTCATTATTTACTCACTGATTGGTCACTCACATCATCTCTCTTATATGTTACAGATTTCTAGGTCATGTCGAATCGAGTACCTCTGCTAGAATTTAGTCTCTTATTTCAAGGTGATGATCATTTCTTATTTTGGGGGGCCGCTATGCATGTTACCTATATTTCCTATTGTCTCCATATGTATTTGACTTGTAAAAATCTTTAGAGGCTCTGTTGCATTATGTGGTTGTCTAATAGTAGCTATATGTCTTTATGATGGCCTCTGTGAGGGCATATGTACGTGGGTATTCTATGTCTTGAATATACAGGTGTATATCATATTGTGGGATGTCCAAATTTTAGGGGAGGTACTGTCGAATTTTCGTTAGAAATATCTTCGAAATATAGATTATTATAGGTTTTGATAGGATGTCCATTCTTTAGGCCAACTTAATCATTTCGAGGCTTGCCAAATTAGGGTGGTAATCTGTGCGTCGGTCATGGTCTAATTTGGGTCGTGACATGCAAAGCATGCAACATCATTTTACGGAAGGCGCCTTCTTTTGTAATCATTGACTATTAGTGTTAGATTGTGTCTGGTCATCATTTTCCAAAACTCTAAAGTGAGATCTTGCTTCTAATTTATTCTTCGTCTCGAGCCAGTTGTAATATCAATGTCCATTCTTTTTCCTGATACAACATATCAACTATTCTTGTCATATTAGATCCAAGTTAGTTAATAAGTATCAACAGACTCATAAATATTTATCTTACACTTTTTTAGGGAAGATCTATCATATATTTTTCCTGATACAAAATATATGAATTGCAACTTCCAACTTTTCATATGCAAAACGTTTAGACTATTAAATAGAGTTTAATACAACATCAATGGTAAAATTGTAACTTCAATTTATGAATCAAAAAGGTGGGACAAATGCAACCTTTTAATATAATATGCAAACTCGTTATAAGGATTGGAAACTTATACTTTCAAAATTATATTTTATGTAAAAAATTGAAATTTATAATATGCCTTTAATAAAAAAAATTAAAGAATAAGATGTGTATAGAAATAAAGTTGTGGATCGAAAAAAAAAGAAATCAAGCTGTGGCAATACACATTAATAAACATTGAAATTTATACTTTCAAATCAATCCAAATATTATTATTATGTTAAAATGAATCTTTGTTAATTGTAGAATTATGTAGCCTAGGGGGAGTGTATTCGTAATTAAACACTAATGCAAAAAATGCTTTTGAAATCGGTTGTTTGGCACATTTAGAATCAGTTATTGGCCGATTCATATACTCTCGATTCTAAAGGTGGAGACCTTTTGAATCGGTTAATGTGATATTTTAAATCGGTTATTTAAACAACCGATTTGAAAAGTCCTCAAAAACAGACTTTTAAAATGGGTTATGTAAAGAACCGATTCCTAATGTCCCAAGAAATTCACCTTCCCAATTGTTTGAGGATCACCGAAGAAATTCAAATAATCGCCCTAAAATAAGAAGGAAAAAAGGCTAAGATGAAATATGTTTGCATTTTTAGAAACGACTTCAAGCTATACGCAGACATGAATGTTCTTTACATCAACATTGTTATCCAAATTCTCACCCACCCTGAGCAATGCACATGCAATGCAACCTGTGAAGGTAGGACAAATATATACAAAGGTAATTAACTGAATAAATGATTATATATGCCATTGTGACAGGAATAATGAAAACAGACCAAACAAAAAATAAAAAGAAATGACTTCTTTTAAGTGAAGACTCATTAGAAATATCTCATTCTACAGTAAAAAAAAGAGGAAAGATAAAAAAATGAAAATATGGGACTTCAAACTGCAGAACACATTCCATAAGCCTGGTAATTTCAAGGGGAAAGAGATTGAACTTTCTTCAATATGTCCTGACACCATAAAAAATTAAAAGAAAGAATACCATTTAAATCAAATAAACTTTTTGATCCTAATGACATATTATTGATCATCCAAATTCATGAACAGAAAATAATAATGTAGAAAAATGCTAGCACCTCTATATCACTACTTGAATATAAATAAATATCTGATTCAATCCTAAGGTGATCTGCTCTGTTACCAATTTGCTCAATACTCTGTATAATGAAACTCTTATTTAGCATTCCTTTCAGGTTCTTTCTTCACAGCCTTGTAAACTCATGCCATTTTTCACAACCATAGAACATGGCAAGGCCTGCTGAATCATGCCAGTAAGAAGGACCAAGACTCTAGTGGATTTCGGTTGAGCTTAGCAAAACCTGCCAACATAACAATCCCAAAAGTAAGAAGTAGCGAAATTCTTCAATAATATAATGGCCAAAAAAAGCAAGAGGAAGCGTAAAAAGTTTTCAACAATATAATTGGTATGAGCAAGGTATTTGGCTTTGTTGGAGCAAAAAGGGCAGCAAAGAGAGGACATTGTATACACAACTAATTTCCTCATTTCACAATTTTACCAGCCAACAAATTTTCACAAGTGTAAAAACTTAACTGGAAAAGAGAATGATGTAGACTCTAAAACCATACAAATTACGTCCAATTAAATTTCAAAAACAAGTCGTGTCCAACAGATAAAAGCTTGCAAGTGAAACATACCAGTAATCTGTCATTGATTGGAAATGCAATTACATAAACCAGTAAACAGAACAACAATTACATAGACCAGTAAATGAACTTAAAAAACCAGTAAAGAAACTCATAACAGCTTAGCACCAGAACAACATCAAACAAGACAAAAGAAAGTACAATTGATTTAACCCCCGCAAGTTATGATTTTACTTAACAGAGAAGCAAAGTTTCTCCAGTTTCACTATAATCATAGTTTGTGACTTAAAAAACTCTATTTGGAAAATAAAAAGTCTAACTATGGTGATGACAAACATTTTATTTGAGGATGATATTCAAGTTGTTCGGGTTTGAGGTACACAAACAATAATCCAAATTTGCATTAATGAATACAATAATTCACCCCCTTTTCACCTATCTTGCAATCCACAACACAGCGTTAGCAAGTCTAAGCTAACTTAAGAGAGCACAGGTGTAATGGAGGACTTAAGGCTGTTTCTTACTGCAGTATCTGCGATGCTCTTGTCCTTGCCTTAATTTAGTCCTACAAACATAAGAAACAAGTTACAAGATTGCTTTGCATGAGACACACGACACGACATACATGTATCCTAATATAATCTAGGGAGGAATAAAACTGTGGGGAAGAATACATACCAAAACAGATGTATCCTCTCCAGTATTACATTCAGATTGTACTAGCATCCACTAACCTATCTATCCCAATGCCATGACAAATATAATCTGTGACATAAAAGATAAACCCTCAATGAGATCTCCAACCTCTTTTTTGATCGAAATGGCCTCCGTTATCAGATGACATTGCTGTTGTCCCATTTGCTATTCTCTCTGGAAGTCATAGACATTCAGTCACATAAATAAAAAGTGTTGCCAGTAACATCGTAATCAACTTAAAAAAATTATAGTATTGATCTAAAAGCTCATAAATAATTAGATAGATTTGACTAAAACATACAAACCTTAAGACATTGGGCCCTTCTTGTATCACATATAGGATAATCTTGGGGACAGCAGTGGCGTTTATCTTTACAACAAACAGCAGAAGTTATACCACAGCATTTCCATGAAAAGCATATACCACACATCACACTTCCAACACTTCATCAAATTTTCATTTTCACCAAGGCCAACATGGTCTAATACCACACATCACACTTCCAATACTTCATCTAAGATCAAAAACAAAATCATTTGATAGTAGATTATTCCAGTAAATATTAAATGGATAAAAGCCAATAATTAAAAGTAACCAACCAATCAGAAAACCAGAAACGTTTCTTAGAAACATAAACAGTATTACAAGGCAACATACAAAAAAGATACGGAAACAAGTTCTACCAATTATGATTGCAGATAAACAAAACTATTCTCAAATGAAACTCATAAAAAGATGTTGAGTTGAACACCCAATTTGGGTTCAACTTCTAATACCTGTAACGATGAAACAACGATCACAGCGCCTATTTGGAATTCCCAATTGAAAAAGAAACGTACACTAATCCTAAAGCGGAAATCGGATTAATCTAAAAACCAATTTGCAAAATCGAAGAACATAAAACATAAAGCAAATTAAACGGAATTCGAAAAGAAATAACGGGATTAAGGGAGAAGAACACACCAAAGATTTGGTAACCCAGTTCGGATTTCTCCTACGTGTGGGGTCTGAATCCGAGCAAAAACAATCCTGATTAACCGATTACACATTCAGTCTTCTTTTTCTTCTCTTTTGGTAACTCACGAACACTCACACACACTTGTGATTTCGTTTTCCCTCTCACTGTTTACAGAATCATGAACCTCACGATCTCTCTCTGTTTTACAGAATATCGTTAAGAAGAAGAAGTTACAGAATGAAAAATCTCTCTCAGTGATTCAACCTCTCACATCTCTCTCACAGCTCACATATATACACTCCGTTAAAACAGCCGTAAAACAGAAAACTAAACAACTTCAACGATCTTCAAACAACCCGATTCGATTCCTTGGCTGAGATTGAAGGGAGCGTTTTCGTGAATCATGTGGCTGAGAATCAACGAGTTGGTTGCGCGAATACTTGACCAGAAATCGTTGAGAAGAAAACGCGAATTTGTGGCTGATAATGAAGATGATGTTGCGCTGGTTTGTGGCTGAGAAAGGAATACGAAAACGCGAGCTTCCATGGCTGAAAAATGAAGAGCTTCTCGCGTGAAGCTTCTGCTGAGAATGAATGAATTCCGGGTTCCAGGCTTGACCCGAATTCACTTCATAGTCCAACCCTAAAAACAGCAACAGGCCCATACGCAAATTAAAGCCCAATGACTTAAAACCTGCTAATTGCACCCCCTTTACAAATCTCCACCTTGGTGCAAATCCCATCATAGTAGAAGATTATTTACCACTCGAATTCAGAATCCACGACATCACTTACTTGATGTCAACACCAAGCAAGTCTAGGCAATGCCTAAACTTGCAATCCACAAACCCTGCCTTGAACCTTGATTCTTCTACACCCGAAATTCCCTCTTTTCTCTTGAATATCCACTTGCTACCAACGACCCTAGCTCCCTTTAGCTTAGGAACTAGTTCCCATTTATCACTATACTTGTGACTAATAGCTTCATTGTAGTTTCTAGGATCTTCATTAACAACCTATTCCGCGGTGTAGAGAGCACAACTTACCATGTCTTCATTGAAGAACACCACAAGAACCTCTTGAACCTTTCGCAAATGCTTGATTCTTGATGGTTTTTGATGAAACTTTGATGATTATGCAAGTTTAGAAGTAGATTTATTGAAAGGATGAAGAATAAACAAGGTTTGATGGTTGATTTTTTTGGAAGAATTTTGAAGAAAAGAATATGGGTATGGTGGCTGGTTGCTTCGAAGGAATGAGAGAAAGAGAGGAGAGATTTGGGTGCTAGGGTAAAAAAATGAGTCTCCTCCTCATGGTCTCCTATTTTGGGTTTTATATGAGGTGCAAAATTAAGGGTATATAGGACATTGTGCTTTTGCGAACCATTGAGATTTGAGCTAGAATTTGAATCAAAGGCCAAGATTGCAATGCACATGGATTAGGGACAAGGAGAAAACACAAATGAGTGAGGAATAGCTGGTCATACACAAAAATTATGAGTTTTGTTGCACAAAAATTGTTGAGGGCATCTAGGTCATTCTACACAAAGTTGTAGCCTAGGATTTGATCTAGAATTTTAATCAATGGCTAGGAATACAACTCACATGGATCAAGGGCATGAGGAAACACAAAATGAGGTGAAAATGAGTTGGAAAATTCGGAGCAAATGAGGCTTTGGTGCCCAAGTTTTGCAAGCTTGTCAAGAAAAATAGTACATTTTGTCTTATTGGGGACACTTCCTTATTTTCACCATTTTTGATTATTCTTTTCTAGATAATTCCATAAAAATCATGCCACTTTGGGCCATATCCTAGGAATCAATGATTGGGCCCAAAATTCCATGATATCACCCTTCCCAAAATTGATTTGAGACCTCACCTTGATGGAAATTCCCATTTTGCCCTTTTGCTTAAAATTTGAATTTTATGCCAAAAATCATGCATGCATGCGCACAAAAATTCATAACCCAAATCATCTAGATCCAAATAAATTCCTCTGAGATTGAACAAAGATTTTTGGTGATAAATTGCTTAATTTTGGAAATGACCAAAATACCCCTTTTGCCCAAAAAACCCTAATTTTGCTCCAAAAGGCATTCCAATCCTAAAAATGATTTTAAAAGCGCTGAAATGACTTTTAGAACGCAAAAATGCATGCTCATAGTTCTTCACATCCTTCAGAATGATGCTTCACTTCATAATTTATTGCTTTTTTGTGGAAAATTAAGGTTTTGTTCCAAGCCGGACAAAATTAGGGTATGACAGGAGGCATGGTTTCATTTGGTGTGTTCCTGTCTGTGATCGTGCTCATGAGCTGGTCAGTTCCGTGAACGATCAGGGAGAGGTCGTTTCCTTGAAATTCCCCTTGGATTGGACAAACTACCATTATGATCGAACAACCCTGAATTACAGAAATCATCAGCGACTAGGAGAGTACGATTTAGAGAGCATTCGGCTCTTAGAAAACTTGGCGAGTTGGATGCCCGAGGAACGATTTTCCTGCAACCACTTTGCTCGTGTAAAGAATGTAGATTATGCTAAACACAAACTTGGTGCGACCTATTGTGTTCGTCTTTTACTTGTTCGTTAATTTCCTTTCTTTTTCTTCACTTCTAACCGTTCTTTATCTCTTGCAGCTGAAATGCCAGGAGTTGGTTTTTAAGCCCTCTTCAAGAAGGCACAATCTAAGAAAGGAAAACGGGTTTCTTTTGCTGCTTCCCCTTCCCGCACTATTAATCTGGAGGGCGGGGAGAACCCACCTTTTGCTGACAAGGGGACGAGCTCGTCCTCAAAGAAAAGAAATCGAGCTCATCATTCTGTGGGGACCAGTGAGATTGAGATCGACCCCAATCCTCTTATTCCAAAGAGAAACAAAGAGACTCAGAAGAGATCGTCCCTCAATTTGGACGATCTCAATGAAGCAGATTTTGATCGTTTCTGCGAAGATCCTCTTCTTTTCATGTCAGATGTTGCCAAGGCGGCCTCTTCGATAAGATTGATAAATATAACTGTGCTCTCAATCGCATCACAGAGCTGCGGGCAGAATTGGAGGCCACCAAGAAAAATCTTAAGGATGCTGAGACTTCCCTCCAACCACCCAAGGATGCTCTGAGCACGGTCAGAACTGAACGAGATGCTGCGGTAAATGCTAAGGTTGAGGCAGAGTCCAAACTGACTACTGAAACAACCAAGTTGACCGAGCTGTCTTCAAAGGTGCAAGAATTGGAGGGGCAGGTGGACGGTCTAGAAGAGGACCTCAAGAACATGGAATCTGACCGTGATAAGGTTGTGGCCGAGCTGGAGGCTCTTGAGACTTCTACCCTTGCAATCGCAAAAGAGCGGTTTGAGGAGGCCGTTTCTCAAATCCAATACTGCTACCCTACTCTTGAGGTCAATCGCGAGATCGTAAGCAACGACCATTTCTTGAGGAACGGGCAGATTATTAGTCCTGAGGAGGAAGATGATGAGGGGAACGTAGTGAACGAGGAAGCGGTCATCTACAAGCGTCCTGAATGACTTGCTTTTATGTGCTTTTTTGCTTTTTCTTGTATTTTGCTCTTTGGGCGGCCTCATGGCCACCTTTCTTTTGTAACGACTACTATTATGGAGCCCTGCCTTCTCCGGGTAACTTTAAATGTTTAAACCGTGCATGTTTCCCTTTTTGATCCAATTATTTACATGTTTCTTTTATTACTTTTGCTAAGTTACTTTGCCTGATCAAAAGTTTCTTTTGGTCGGACAATACAGACCGAACTTCCCTGTCTGCCTATAAACAGCTTACCAAGTTTCTACTTTAGTTTTAGCTCGTTTATAGGGGTACGTCCACCACTCTTTTGGTCGCCTCGTTTTATCGTACTTAAATTCGTTAAGTTTTTGTTCCCCTATTCAGCAGTTTATCAAACTCGGTTTGAACTTAACTCGCTCTAGGGTTGTTCGTTATAGAATCGATCAGGAAAAAATTCAACATAAAGGGTAAGGAATTTGGGACGAGTGGGCCTCAATAAAAAACCCCGTAGGGAAAAAGAGTGTCCCGCCCGTTCTATTTTTCGTTAATCATTCGATTGTAACATGACATTATTTCATAATTACAAGAGATCTACTCAGGTAAAGTATCTCTTAAGATTCATAGCATTCCAAGTGTTTGAGATCGTTCCTCCACTCATGGTCTGGAGGATGTATGCTCCTTTGCCCGTTCTTGCGACTACTCTGTATGGGCCTTCCCGATTGGGGGCAAGCTTGCCCTGACCAGCTAGCGTTTCTTTGACCGATGGCTGCCCTCCTTAGAACGAGCTGTCCTACTTCGAATATCCGCGGGACGACCTTGGCATTGTGTCGTTGCCATACCCTGTTTGATCAATGCCTCCCTTAGGACTGCTTTGCTTCGAAGTTCTTCTACCAGGTCTAACTCTTCTCTAGTAGCTTGCTCATTTTCGAACGGTTGTTTGGGATTGGTCGTCCTCCATGTTGGTGCTTGTTGCACCCCGAAAAATCTTTTGGAGGGATTTCTCTTCGCACAACATGAATTGGAGTCGCCACCAATATTTTTTAGAGGTAAAACATTGAAAAAAACCTTTCTTGAAAGACAATGGTCCTTGGAATCACGAGATTTGAGTTCGGGGGTCGGTTATGCATGGGGAAGGTACGAGCACCCCACACATCCTTTCTATTGAAAGGGAACCTCGATTTGACGTGTGATTTAAAAGGTTGATTTAAGAAATGCTTTGTTTTTTATCTCTCTTTATCTCTCCTTACTTTATGGAAAAACTTAAGGAAAATTTAATCTTTTGCGCTTGACGGGAGGGCACCGTGCCTACGTATCCTGGGGAGGGAATCAAAGCAACGTAGTTCTTGTTTTCGAAAATTGTTTTGTTTTTAGAAATTGCCTTGTTTTGGAAAAGGGTTTGTTTTTTTGAAAAGAAAATGGTTTTCATTTGTCGTGCTTGACGGGAATGTGACCTGCTCCTACGTATCTCCCAGTGCGATGGAGAATTCAAAGCTTACGTAGTTCTCGGTTGTCGAGAAAAGGTTTTTATTTTTTAGTTGTTTAATTGTGAAAATTGAATGTTCACAGTGATCAAACAACAAAGGTTTCGAGTGATCACCACTAGCATCCCATTATTGACGATCGTGCAAGCAAAGGCTTCGCATTATCCTCAACAAAGTTTTTAATTTGTGAAATGAGAGTTCTTTTGAAAAATGAGTGTTCATGATAATTGTAACACCCTAACATCTCTAATAAGTAGAAATATTAGAATGCACAACTTTAGCATACATCAGAGATCATTATTCCTGTTTAGATATTGAACACAACTAAAATTGTTCGATATTATAAAATATCTCCCATTTATCACCTGTCGGTACATCAATAAACCGAATACAGTTCATAACCTCAACATTAATTCCTAGTGTTCAACATCCTCACAAGGAAAGCGGAAACGATAAATAACTTAATACAGCTCAAGTCATTAATCGAGTACAAAGACAACAAGGAAAGATACATAAACTAAGACTTGAAATAACTAAGTCTTCAAATCCTCTCCTCGTGCACGTCATCTACTCGTGCCTGATTGTCTTCTTCTTTTCCTGTTTCTCTGTAAAACAACAACATATGATAGGGTGAGATAACATATCTCAGTGAGTTCTACCGTTACCCCTAACCGCTCTCGGTTCAATTATATTTCATAGTTCATAGTCCAATTCTTGATGACTATGCACTATTCTTTTTCATCAATTTAGTACAACATCTTAAACCCTTTTTCTTTTCTTTGGTTTGCGATGAACCCAGATCACCTATGCATCTCAGTGACTACATCTTTGGGTCTAGTTCAAGGGCTCATGACTTCCCTCTCCCTAGTGTACTAACATCTTGAGGTCGTCACCTCACTTCGATATAATTTATATATCACACCCGCATTGGGCCGTCAATCTTATTTAATACCCGCATTGGGCCATCAATCACATATGATATAATTTATATATCATGTCCACTACAATAGTAGAACATGAAGTTCCGTTTTGATTTGAAAAACATATGTTCTCACACGTGGCTAGACTCGGTTTTTCGAAACATTTATAAGTTTCAAAACATTTTCTAAAAACCAAGTTTGATCATATTAAAACCATGTTTTTATAAAGTAAATATCATCCCAATTGATTGAGAAAAGGATTAGAAGTGGTTTGGAATCTAAAAGAGCAACAAAACAAATTTTTGGCATCCGGAGACAGAGGAGTTGGCACGACCCGTGCAGAAATCAGCACGACCCGTGCTGCTGAAAATTTATTTTTCCAGCCAATCTGATAAGTTGCACGACCCGTGCAGAAATCAGCACGACCCGTGCTGCTGTAGCAGGTTCACATTTCGTTCATTTCGTTTGTTTTGTTTCTCCGATCGCGTCCAATCCGAAACCCAATCCAATTCCAGCATCAAAACAGAGATTTTCCACACAATACAAGTCAATTCAACACAAGTTTCAAATCACACAACAAAGTATATTTGGAAAATTAAACCGTAAACGATATTTGTCTAAAATTCGGTTTTTGACTTTAAAACCATTTCGAAACCAACACATCAATCGATTCCAGAATTTCAACACAATCAATTTAAAGTATAAATTCCCTAAACGTGAGTAAAACTCACCGGTTCAACAAAATAGAGACAAATTTCGTTGTCACCCGAAACAAGCAACCGAAATTACTCAAACGATCCCCGTAATCACGAACTTGCTTCCAAACTATAACTACAGCTCCTAGGGTTCAGAAAGGGCAAAGGGGAAATAGAAGGAATTAGCTTTTCAAACTTGCATCAGTGAAAAGGAAATCAAAAATGGAAGAGAGTGGACTATGGAAGTCTCACCTTCAAGAAGAAATTGAACTTTTGCTCTCCTCCTCTTCTCCTCCTTCTTCACGTTTTCTTTCTCTTCTCTCTCTATTCTTCTTTCTTTCTTTGCTTCTGAATTTTGAGAGAGAAGGTGAGATGAGTCTCATGGTTAAATGAGATGAGAGTGTAATTGAGAGGAAATTGACCAAAATACCCTTATTTCAATTTTTTCACTTAAACTCTCATTTTAACCCAATTTCTCTCCAAATTATCACATAATTCATATACTAAGGCATTTTAATCTTGTGACTTAGCCAATATATAATGCTTTCTCGACTATCCCATATTCATATCTTGATTTATTTTTCACTTCGAATAATAAATCACTCGTTAATTCCATAAATTGAATTTAACGAAGTTAGGGATGTTACAATCACCCCAACTTTTAAAATTTTGTCCTCAAAATTAAAAAAGACATACCTTAATGGAATAAATAGGGATATCGAGTCCGCATGTCTTCTTCCAATTCCCATGTAGCTTCATCAGTCGAAAAACCGTCCCAAACGATTTTGACTATGGGAATTGTCCTTGTCCGCAAAGTTTTTTCACCGTGTTCCAAGATATATCTAGGATAAGGTTGGAAAGAGAGATCCGGTCGGAGGTCAATCACTTCAAAATCCAATGGCTGATCCGGGTCGGGAATATACTTTCTCAATTGAGATACATGAAAAACATCATGAAGATTTGATAGGGCTGGTGGTAAAGCAAGGCGATACGCAACTGGCCCAATACGCTCGATGATTTGGAAAGGTCCAGTATACCGAGGACTGAGCTTCTTGGCTCGTAAAGCTCTACCTGTACCTATGGTTGGAGAAACTCTCAAAAATACATGATCACCAACATCAAATTCTAAAGGCCTCCTTCTTTTGTCAGCATAGCTCTTTTGCCGACTCTGAGCAGCTTTCATTCTGTCTTGAATTTGCCTTACCTTCACAGTGGTTTCATCAATCATCTCAGGTCCCAACAGTCGGTTTTCACCTACCTCCCACCAACACAACGGAGTTCTACACTTCCTCCCATATAGTGCTTCAAATGGTGCCATTCCTATACTGGAATGATAACTATTATTGTAAGCGAATTCAACTAATGGAAGATGATCTTCCCAATTTCTTCCACTATCCAGCACACATGCCCGAAGCATATCTTCAAGAGTTTGAATAGTTCTCTCCGTTTGACCATCCGTTTGTGGGTGATAGGCTGTACTAACAAATACCTTAGTTCCAAAAGCATCATTCATTGCTTTCCAAAATCTGGAAGTAAACTTTGGATCACGATCCGAAACAATACTTGTGGGAACTCCATGCAATCTGATTATGTTTTTCACATATTCGTCTGCCAATTTGGAAACTTTGAAATTAGATCGAATTGGAATGAAATGAGCAGACTTAGTCAAGCGATCCACGACAACCCAAATGGAATCGTTACCAGCTTGCGATCTCGGCAAGCCCATAACAAAATCCATTGAGATATCTTCCCACTTCCATACCGGTACATTTAAAGGCTGCATCAGACCAGCGGGCTTCCGGTGTTCAGCTTTAACTCTTTGACAAGTTAAACAACGTGAAACAAATTCAGCAATATTCACTTTCATTCTAGGCCACCAATACATTTGCTTCAACTCTCTGTACATCTTCGTAGATCCAGGATGTATAGAATATTTACTTCTATGAGCCTCTTCCAAGATCTGCTTCTTGATGTCTTCATTATTAGGTACACAAATTCTACCGTTAAAACAGATAATACCATCACTGTCTTCGGTATAATCTGGTAACCCCTTCTGAGATTGCAACTCTACATCAATCTCTTGAGCTGCACGAATCAAATTTCTCAATGCACTTGAAATTCGGATGTGCCTTAATATTAATCGATCCTTCTTTCTTGATACATTTAAATCCAAATCTCTAAAAGATTCCAATAAAACCATTTCATGAATCATAAGCTCTGCAGTATGAATAGACTTCCTACTCAAAGCATCTGCTACAACATTAGCTTTTCCAGGATGGTACTTCAATTCAAAATCATAATCTTTCAAGAATTCCACCCATCTTCTTTGTCTGTTATTAAGCTCTTTCTGATCGAACAAATATTTTAGGCTCTTGTGATCACTGAAGACTTCGAAACGAGAACCATAAAGGTAATGTCTCCAAATCTTCAACGCATACACAATCGCCGCTAACTCCAAATCATGAGTTGGATAATTTTCCTCATGCGGTTTCAACTGCTTGGAAGCATAAGCTACCACTTGTTGATTCTGCATAAGAACACATCCTAAACCCTTCCCAGATGCATCACTGTAAATCTGGAATCCCAGAGATGGATCTGGAAGAATCAGGATGGGAGCAGAAGTAAGTCGAGACTTCAACTCTAAGAAACATTCTTCACAATCATCATTCCAGAAAAACGGGTGTCCCTTGCGAGTTAACCGAGTAAGAGGAAGAACTAATTGTGAGAATCCTTGAATGAATCTTCGATAATAGCCAGCAAGTCCCAAGAAACTTCTGACTTCAGTTACTGATGTTGGGCGTTCCCAATTTAATACAGCTTCAACTTTACTAGGATCAACTGCAACTCCTGCTTGAGAAATTACATGACCCAGAAACTTTACTTCAGACATCCAAAAGTCACACTTCGATGGCTTAGCATATAGCTTCTTTTCTCGGAGTACACTCAAAACAATACGGAGATGTTGAACATGTTCCTCAACAGTTTTTGAGTATACTAAGATATCATCTATAAATACCACTACAAACTGATCTAAGTAGGTATGAAAAACTCGGTTCATGTAATCCATGAATACTGCTGGAGCATTCGTCAACCCAAAAGGCATCACTACAAACTCGTAGTGTCCATACCTAGTACGGAAAGCTGTCTTCGGAATATCAGAAGCTCGAACTCTTATTTGATGATACCCTGACCTTAGATCAATTTTGGAGAACACTGCCGCGCCTCGAAGTTGATCAAGAAGATCATCAATTCTTGGCAATGGATATTTATTCTTGATCGTCACTTTGTTCAACTGACGGTAATCAATGCATAACCGCATACTTCCGTCCTTCTTCTTGACTAGCAACACCGGAGCACCCCATGGAGAAGCACTCGGCCGAATAAACTTTTTAGATATCAACTCTTCAAGTTGGGATTTGAGTTCCTTTAGCTCTAAAGGAGACATCCTGTAAGGTGCTATAGATATTGGACCAGTGCCCGGAACCAATTCTATAGAGAATTCTACCTCTCGGTCAGGAGGTAAAGAGGAAACTTCTTCAGGAAACACATCTAAAAATTCCTTAACAACCTGAACAGAAGAAAGATTCAAACCAGTTTCAATAGAAGCGGATAACATAATGACAAAAACTTCCGCACCTTGGAATAGAGATTGACTGGCTGTAGTGAAAGAAATAACAGCTTCAGTTACAGGCTGAGACAATTCAACTGATTCTGAGGAAAACCCGATTGTACGATTGAAACAATCGATGGTAACATGATTGATAGTCATCCAATTCATCCCCAGCACAATATCCATACTCCTCATAGGCAAGCAAATAAAATCAACAACAAAATCTCTGCTTCCTATGGTAAGTAAACAGTGTAAACACAGAGATTGGGTCTGAACACGACCCCTTGCAGCAGTCAGAATAGTTATCGGTTCAGATATAGGAGACACAGTTAATCCTAACCTATCTACACATGCTTCAGAAATAAAACAATGTGTAGCACCAGAATCATATAGTATATTAACAGATTTTTGGAATAAAGAACCTGTACCCCTCAATAGATTATCTTCTGGCTGGATGGTCTTGGTATCCAAAGTATTGATGCGTCCCTGCCTTGGAGCATCCGGTGTCTCTAAGAAAGCCTTTCTTGAAGGGCACTCATTTGCAT
This sequence comes from Astragalus glycyphyllos, assembly GCA_963573325.1. NCBI lineage: Eukaryota > Viridiplantae > Streptophyta > Magnoliopsida > Fabales > Fabaceae > Astragalus > Astragalus glycyphyllos. Next base: position 39,084,299 of record OY754313.1, read on the forward strand.
AATGACCCGGTTCCTTGCAGTAGTAGCATTGATTTGAACCCTTTTTACATTCACCTCTATGATACCTTTCACACTTGGAACACTTGCTAACTTTGAAGAAGTCAGATGATTGGGCCTGTTTCCCTTTGTAGTTATTGTTCTTAGAACCAGTCTGGGAATTAGATGAATTTGTATTTCTCTTGTTCTGATTATATGCCTTTCTGCTTGCATACAACCTTTTCAAATCAACTTCAGAAATATAAGCCTGTTGTACCATGGCAGCATAATTAGCACAAGAAAAAGAACTTAAACTCTGTGCAATATCCTCCCTAAGCCCAAACTTGTATCTCTCCGTCTTCCACGTATCATCAAGAGCTTGTCCAGCCAACCTAAAGAACTGATACAATTCTTCAAATTTAGCTGTGTATTGTCCCACAGTTAAACTTCCTTGTTTGAAATTTAGAAACTCATTTTCTTTTTCACTTCTCATTGCAGTTGGAAAGAATTGCTCCAGAAAAGTCCGACGGAAATTTCCCCAAGTCTGAGGAGTTCTCATAGTTACCATCATGGCTCGAGCATTAACCCACCAGTTATTGGCCTCACTCTTCAGCATATGAGATGCCAGTCTCAATTTCTCATCATCATTGATCTGCATAGTAAGAAAAATCTTCTCAACATCGTCCAACCAATGCTGAGCTTTCATAACATCAGGCCCTCCATGGAACTCAGAAGGCTTCATCTTGAGAAATTCAGAATAAAGCTGCCTTGGATTCACTGGTGGTTCAGGAACGGGTTGTGGTTGGGGCTGTGCCTGAGCATTCTGTTGCATTTGGGCCATCTGGGCCATTTGTTGCTGCTGTATAATTATCATGTCATTCATCATTTTCTGTTGTGTCTCAATGACATTTTGCATCCACTCCATATGGGGATCAGCAGGTGCTTGCCCTCTACCTCTGCCTCTTCCTCTTCCAGACATAATTCTACAAAATATGCACATAGTATTAAGTTGATCAGGCTCAATATCTAATAGCATACTAATAAGAATCATATCCAAAAGAATTAAAGACTCCTAATATCTAGGTCCGATTAGACGGAACCGCTCTGATACCAAAATGTAACACCCTAACATCTCTAATAAGTAGAAATATTAGAATGCACAACTTTAGCATACATCAGAGATCATTATTCCTGTTTAGATATTGAACACAACTAAAATTGTTCGATATTATAAAATATCTCCCATTTATCACCTGTCGGTACATCAATAAACCGAATACAGTTCATAACCTCAACATTAATTCCTAGTGTTCAACATCCTCACAAGGAAAGCGGAAACGATAAATAACTTAATACAGCTCAAGTCATTAATCGAGTACAAAGACAACAAGGAAAGATACATAAACTAAGACTTGAAATAACTAAGTCTTCAAATCCTCTCCTCGTGCACGTCATCTACTCGTGCCTGATTGTCTTCTTCTTTTCCTGTTTCTCTGTAAAACAACAACATATGATAGGGTGAGATAACATATCTCAGTGAGTTCTACCGTTACCCCTAACCGCTCTCGGTTCAATTATATTTCATAGTTCATAGTCCAATTCTTGATGACTATGCACTATTCTTTTTCATCAATTTAGTACAACATCTTAAACCCTTTTTCTTTTCTTTGGTTTGCGATGAACCCAGATCACCTATGCATCTCAGTGACTACATCTTTGGGTCTAGTTCAAGGGCTCATGACTTCCCTCTCCCTAGTGTACTAACATCTTGAGGTCGTCACCTCACTTCGATATAATTTATATATCACACCCGCATTGGGCCGTCAATCTTATTTAATACCCGCATTGGGCCATCAATCACATATGATATAATTTATATATCATGTCCACTACAATAGTAGAACATGAAGTTCCGTTTTGATTTGAAAAACATATGTTCTCACACGTGGCTAGACTCGGTTTTTCGAAACATTTATAAGTTTCAAAACATTTTCTAAAAACCAAGTTTGATCATATTAAAACCATGTTTTTATAAAGTAAATATCATCCCAATTGATTGAGAAAAGGATTAGAAGTGGTTTGGAATCTAAAAGAGCAACAAAACAAATTTTTGGCATCCGGAGACAGAGGAGTTGGCACGACCCGTGCAGAAATCAGCACGACCCGTGCTGCTGAAAATTTATTTTTCCAGCCAATCTGATAAGTTGCACGACCCGTGCAGAAATCAGCACGACCCGTGCTGCTGTAGCAGGTTCACATTTCGTTCATTTCGTTTGTTTTGTTTCTCCGATCGCGTCCAATCCGAAACCCAATCCAATTCCAGCATCAAAACAGAGATTTTCCACACAATACAAGTCAATTCAACACAAGTTTCAAATCACACAACAAAGTATATTTGGAAAATTAAACCGTAAACGATATTTGTCTAAAATTCGGTTTTTGACTTTAAAACCATTTCGAAACCAACACATCAATCGATTCCAGAATTTCAACACAATCAATTTAAAGTATAAATTCCCTAAACGTGAGTAAAACTCACCGGTTCAACAAAATAGAGACAAATTTCGTTGTCACCCGAAACAAGCAACCGAAATTACTCAAACGATCCCCGTAATCACGAACTTGCTTCCAAACTATAACTACAGCTCCTAGGGTTCAGAAAGGGCAAAGGGGAAATAGAAGGAATTAGCTTTTCAAACTTGCATCAGTGAAAAGGAAATCAAAAATGGAAGAGAGTGGACTATGGAAGTCTCACCTTCAAGAAGAAATTGAACTTTTGCTCTCCTCCTCTTCTCCTCCTTCTTCACGTTTTCTTTCTCTTCTCTCTCTATTCTTCTTTCTTTCTTTGCTTCTGAATTTTGAGAGAGAAGGTGAGATGAGTCTCATGGTTAAATGAGATGAGAGTGTAATTGAGAGGAAATTGACCAAAATACCCTTATTTCAATTTTTTCACTTAAACTCTCATTTTAACCCAATTTCTCTCCAAATTATCACATAATTCATATACTAAGGCATTTTAATCTTGTGACTTAGCCAATATATAATGCTTTCTCGACTATCCCATATTCATATCTTGATTTATTTTTCACTTCGAATAATAAATCACTCGTTAATTCCATAAATTGAATTTAACGAAGTTAGGGATGTTACAATAATCAATTGAGAACCTTAGGAACCTTAGGAACCTTAGGAATTGATAATCAATTGATAACCAATTTAGGCCACATACTAGGAACCTTAGGAATATGCCATTTTATGTGATCACCATGACCAAAAAATGTCATAAAAATCACATCTTGGAACTTTTTGTAGAATATTCCCTATTGATCCTTTTTGAAATTTTGTGCACAATGTATGCATGCATGCGCATACATACATACATGACCAAAAATGTTTTGCCTCAAATAAATTTCTCTAAAATTGCACAATGATTCTTGATGAGAAATTATCTTATTTTTGACAATGACCAAAATACCCTTTTGCCCTAAAAACCTTGTTTTTTAACAACAAATGCATTTCCACTCTAACAATGAATTTAAAAGCCCTAGAATGACTTTTAAAACCCAAAAATGCATGCACAATGCTCTTCACTCTTCAAAATAAAACCACACTTCTCAATTAATTTATTTTTTGCGGAAAATTAGGGTTTTAAACCTAGGCGGACAAAATTAGGGTATGACAGCTGCCCCTCTTTATTTGGATTTTACCAAGGAATATGAATTGGCCGAAACATATTCCGAGGCAAAATAGAAATAAAGAATTCAGAAATAATACTAATTTTGTCTACTTAGAGAAACCCGAATTTTCCTTTTCTTTTTTCTCTTTTTTTGTTTCCTTTCTTTGATCTCTCTTCTTTTGAGAGAGAGAGAGTCAACATTTGTCGCGTCGACGAGAAAGCAGTAAATTGCGTAAAGCAGTAAATGAAAGCAGTAAATGGGAAGTGCCGTAAATTGGGGAATTCGGAGGTTGCCTAAAACCTTTTAACGGACTCTCGTCGAGTCCGAGCTCTGGGGGTGGCCTTTTCGAGCGGCCGATCAATATCAGGTCCGGAACTGATATGATCAATGGATCTACTGTGGATATCTTGTGTTGCAGGTTAAGTTTTGATGATGAAGTGATATAAGACAAAGTGACAAATGGAACTCCAAGGCACAACGAACTCAAGAAGTAAGTCTGTTTCAAGGGTAGTCGCTAGGAAGTTGGGTCGTGTATTAGGAATGAAATGTAAACCGCTTTTGAGGATCGACTCAAATCACTCAACACACTAGCACTCACACAAACAAACCTAACATATGTTATCGAATTGAGAAAAGCATGTTAAATAGGTTAGGCACTTGTTGATTTTATAATTATAGATTCATGGCTTAATGTTTTAAAAGAAATTGTTTTTGAAGTAAAGAATTGATTCTTGTTTTGGTAATTTTTAAGCTAGAAATTGATTTCTTTCATATTAGTTAAGCTGAAAATCGATTTCATTCATGTTGTTAAAGATAGAAATCGATTTGTGTCTTAATTGGTTTTAAAAAGGAAGTTGTTTTGGAAAGAAAACAATCGATTGATGACTTGTTGTTTTGAAGTGTAAAATCGATTTCTTTCTTGTTTTTAGAGTTAGAAATCGATTTCATTATTGCTTTTTGAAGCTATAAATCGATTTCACACTTGATGTTTTTAAAAGGAACTTGTTTTGGAAAGAAAGCAATCGATTGATGACTTGGTGTTTTGAAAGAACAAATCGATTCATAGCCTCCTATTTGAAAGAAGAAAATCGATTTCATGCTTCCTCTTTGAAACAAAACAATCGATTTCATGCTTCCTCTTTGAAACAAAACAATCGATTTGTGACTTCATTCTTCAAAGAAGAAAATCGATTCCTCACTTGTTTTTGTGAACTTGTTTTTTTAAAGCTAGGAATCGATTATCCACTTACCTCTTTAAGCACCAAAATCGATTCTTCTCTTCTCTAAGTTAAGCAAACAATCGATGACAACAATCGATTGTCCACTTATCACAATAGAGTTAAAAAGTGTTCCAACGGTCATATTTTTACAAACTCTATAAATAGAAGTTAAGGTTTCACGATTCAACAACAACCTACGCATAACAAAGAACAAATCAAACCCTATTACACAAACACACTTGCTCTTCACTATTTCTATCAATTTGAGTTGATCTCTCACAAGGGTTAGGTTGGAAATCTTCAAGTTGTTGTATTCGCCTTCTCAGAGGTATTTGTTATTTCATTGTAATTTCTTTTAATACTGTTATTGATTTATACTAGAGAGTGGGGAATCTCTCTAGGGTTTTGATTGTAACAAGGGTGGGGTATCTCTTGTTTCAATTGGTTGTACTAGGGAGTGGGGTATCTCTCTAGGGTTTTTGATTGTAACAAGGGTGGGGTATCTCTTGTTGTAATTGTTTTTAGGGCTCTTGCACAAGGTGGGGTATCCTAGGTGAAGAGCGCCTGAGTCTGTAAGGGTTTTAAAGCACCCGATTGAAAGCTTTAATTTGATAGTGGAAAATCTCACAAAGGGTTGTGAGGACTGGACGTAGGTCACTGGGAGGTGACCGAACCAGTATAAATCTCGTGTGTCCTTTATTGTTTTAAGTTCTAATTCGTTCGTTCCATAAACCTGCGCGAAAAATTAATCTAAGTCGTAAAAAGGGGAAAACTTTTTAAAGTCTCAATTCACCCCCCCTCTTGAGACTGAAGCCACTTGGTAACAAGTGGTATCAGAGCTAGACTCTTGTTTAAAGGGCCTAGCAGCTTCAAGAGAAATGGCTTCAGGTTGGTCTACGCAAGAGGGTGCGTCTCTTACCCGTCCTCCGGGATTCAACGGGAAAGACTATGCATATTGGAAAGAAAGAATGAGAATATTTATAGAAGGGGTTGATATTGATGTATGGGATGCTGTGGAAAATGGACCCTATGTCCACACGCACATGGTAAATGGTATTCTCACTGTCAAAGAAAGAGCTGAATGGACTGATAATGATAAGAGAAAAGTTCAACACAATTTTCGTGCCAAGAATATCATCACTTCCGCCCTCAGTCCTGATGAGTTCTTCAGAGTGTCAAACTGTAAAACTGCCCAAGAAATGTGGGACAATCTTCAAGTCACTCATGAAGGTACTAGTGAAGTAAAAAGAGCAAGAACAAACACTCTCATCCGGGAATATGAACTATTTAGAATGAATCAAGGAGAAACTATACAAGAAATGCAAAAGAGGTTCACTCACATAGTGAATCAACTGGGCTCATTAGGAAAATCATTTCCTGCAGAAGACTTGATCAACAAAGTGTTAAGATGCCTAAACAGAGAATGGCAACCGAAAGTAACTGCTATAGCTGAATCAAGAAATTTAGCTACTATGACACTCGCCACTCTTTTTGGGAAACTACAAGAGCACGAATTAGAGCTCGCTCGTCTAGCAGAACATGAAGAAAAAGACATTAAAAAAAAAAGCTTAGCTCTCAAAGCTTCTAGTTCAAATCCATCTAATGATAGTGATGATTCGGAAAATGAAGATGATGAAGACGAGGAGAATATGGAGCTAATGGTTAGAAACTTCAAAAAGTTCATGAGAAGGAAAAGCTTCCCCAAAAAGAATTCTTCACCCAAAAGAGTCTCAAGCAAGGAAAACTTCCCAAGTCCACCAACTTGCTACGAATGTGGCAAATCCGGACACATGAAGATGGAGTGCCCGAACTTACAAAGAAAACTGTCAAAATTTAAGAAAAAGGGATCCAAAGGAAAGAAGGGTAGAAAAGCCTACATAGCATGGGAAGACTATAACATGGAGTCATCAGATGATTCAAAAAGTGAAGAAGCTCAAGTTGCTCTCATGGCCGACCACGACAGTGAAAATGAAACTGAGGTAGATTCTAACTCTGAAACTTCACAAAATGCATATGATGAATTACATGAAGCATTTCTTGAATTACATAATGATTCTTTGAAACTAGCTAAAGCATTAACCCAATCTAAGAAAACAGTTGCTCATCTTCAAAACGAAGTTATTGCTTTAACTAAGGAAAAATTAGAACTTAGAAATGAAAATCATAGTCTTGGTTGCTTTAAAGCAAATTATGTATGTGATAAGTGTGCTGAATATGAAAAGAAAATTCATGAGCTTGAATGGACAATAGGAAAAATGTCCAACATACAACATATGCATCCTAGGTCTCCAAGAAATAATTTCATAAAAAGACATGTGCATTATAGACCTAAGTTCACTACTAGTCCATATATTAGATGTTATTACTGTGCCAAATTAGGACATACTGCATCTGTTTGTATGGCTAGAAGCAGACAAGTTGTGAAAAAGGTGTGGGTTCCCAAAGGAACTCTACCAAGTACTAACCCACAAGGACCCAAAGAAATTTGGGTACCAAAACTTTCAACTTGATCTTATTGCAGGTATGCTTCAAGGTATGGGGGAAAAATTAATACCTTGATAGCAAGTACTCAAAGCACATGACTGGAGATATGACAAAGCTCTTAACACTCACCCCCAGAAAAAGCCGTCATGTGACTTGTGATAACAACAATAGAGGAAGAATCCTCGGTGACAATAAGATTGGTAAAAGTCTATCCACCTCTATTGATAATGTGCTTTATGTAGAATATCTTAAGCATAAGTTACTTAGCATTAGACAAATACGTGATTATCATTGTTTGATTTTGATTTATGCACCATTGAGGACAAAATCAGTAAGCAAGTTAGAACAATAGGAAATAGAGTAAACAATAACATATGGTGTCGATATAAATCACATTAATCTATAGATGGACCCCGTTCAACATTCTAGAACTAAGCATATAGAGATTAGACATTATTTGCTTAGAGATCGTGTTCAAAAAGGTGATTATGTGATTGTTTAGTTGAGCAGTCAAAACCGCTAGCTGATATTTTTTACAAAACCATTGCAAAAAGAAAATCTCTTTTTCATAAGAATAAAACTTGGAGTTATTAATTTATCAATTATCTAAATGAATTATGAATTGCTGATTGAATTTTGGTTAGGCTATCTTGTGTTGAAACTCGACTCTCATGTCATTTTTTGATTTAAGCTATCCTTTTTTTAAAGGCAATGAACTCACTGTTACTATTAGCTGCGTTTTCAACTCACCAACTAAGTTTGGCATTAACCCTTTTGATCATGACAAAAAGGGGGAGAAATATTAGTGTATTGTATTGTCACTTTGCATTTAGATAGGGGGAGCATCAAGTAAGGGGGAGTCTAGATACATATCTTTAATATTAGCGTATTGTTTTGCTTGATGAACTAACCTCCCACTTGAGATGAATTAAAATTTTGTCATCATCAAAAAGGGGGAGAATGTGGATATCTTGTGTTGCAGGTTAAGTTTTGATGATGAAGTGATATAAGACAAAGTGACAAATGGAACTCCAAGGCACAACGAACTCAAGAAGTAAGTCTGTTTCAAGGGTAGTCGCTAGGAAGTTGGGTCGTGTATTAGGAATGAAATGTAAACCGCTTTTGAGGATCGACTCAAATCACTCAACACACTAGCACTCACACAAACAAACCTAACATATGTTATCGAATTGAGAAAAGCATGTTAAATAGGTTAGGCACTTGTTGATTTTATAATTATAGATTCATGGCTTAATGTTTTAAAAGAAATTGTTTTTGAAGTAAAGAATTGATTCTTGTTTTGGTAATTTTTAAGCTAGAAATTGATTTCTTTCATATTAGTTAAGCTGAAAATCGATTTCATTCATGTTGTTAAAGATAGAAATCGATTTGTGTCTTAATTGGTTTTAAAAAGGAAGTTGTTTTGGAAAGAAAACAATCGATTGATGACTTGTTGTTTTGAAGTGTAAAATCGATTTCTTTCTTGTTTTTAGAGTTAGAAATCGATTTCATTATTGCTTTTTGAAGCTATAAATCGATTTCACACTTGATGTTTTTAAAAGGAACTTGTTTTGGAAAGAAAGCAATCGATTGATGACTTGGTGTTTTGAAAGAACAAATCGATTCATAGCCTCCTATTTGAAAGAAGAAAATCGATTTCATGCTTCCTCTTTGAAACAAAACAATCGATTTCATGCTTCCTCTTTGAAACAAAACAATCGATTTGTGACTTCATTCTTCAAAGAAGAAAATCGATTCCTCACTTGTTTTTGTGAACTTGTTTTTTTAAAGCTAGGAATCGATTATCCACTTACCTCTTTAAGCACCAAAATCGATTCTTCTCTTCTCTAAGTTAAGCAAACAATCGATGACAACAATCGATTGTCCACTTATCACAATAGAGTTAAAAAGTGTTCCAACGGTCATATTTTTACAAACTCTATAAATAGAAGTTAAGGTTTCACGATTCAACAACAACCTACGCATAACAAAGAACAAATCAAACCCTATTACACAAACACACTTGCTCTTCACTATTTCTATCAATTTGAGTTGATCTCTCACAAGGGTTAGGTTGGAAATCTTCAAGTTGTTGTATTCGCCTTCTCAGAGGTATTTGTTATTTCATTGTAATTTCTTTTAATACTGTTATTGATTTATACTAGAGAGTGGGGAATCTCTCTAGGGTTTTGATTGTAACAAGGGTGGGGTATCTCTTGTTTCAATTGGTTGTACTAGGGAGTGGGGTATCTCTCTAGGGTTTTTGATTGTAACAAGGGTGGGGTATCTCTTGTTGTAATTGTTTTTAGGGCTCTTGCACAAGGTGGGGTATCCTAGGTGAAGAGCGCCTGAGTCTGTAAGGGTTTTAAAGCACCCGATTGAAAGCTTTAATTTGATAGTGGAAAATCTCACAAAGGGTTGTGAGGACTGGACGTAGGTCACTGGGAGGTGACCGAACCAGTATAAATCTCGTGTGTCCTTTATTGTTTTAAGTTCTAATTCGTTCGTTCCATAAACCTGCGCGAAAAATTAATCTAAGTCGTAAAAAGGGGAAAACTTTTTAAAGTCTCAATTCACCCCCCCTCTTGAGACTGAAGCCACTTGGTAACATCTACGCTATGCCTTAGGTTGACACAATTAATCCGATGGACTTAACGAAGTCTGTAGGATCTGCCGCGCGCTCGTACGCGACGTTGTGATTTGTGGAAGGAGTTCACTAACTCTGTGGGAGTTTACTAACTCTGTGCTGATGGAGTTCACTAACTCGGTGCCATGATGATTTTCTGAAAATGAGATTTCGGGGACCCATTGGTCCAAAGTAACTGACTTTTTGAAAATTTTGGGGCCTAACGAGTCCAAAGCAACTGAGTTTCTTTTTGAAAATTGGGAAGCTTTGAATGATGCATGGAATGCAGGCTCTTGATGCTGGGATGCACATGGATGCAATGAATGTTTTTAATTTTCTTTTAGCATAGGGACTTTAGGATTCTTGAGTGATCAATTCAAGCGTCCTATCGTGACGACTATGACTATTTATTAAGAATGCCTCTTTTTGTTTTGAAAACTGATTTGATGTTTGATGTGATGATGATAAATGCTATGGAATGTCTGTGTTCTTTTGCTTTTATTGTGATGAATGTGGATGATGCGAATGTAATGCTTTGAATAACATGAAATGCCTACATGCATGAGGAGGATGAATGATTGGAGTATTTAAACATTTTTGTAAACATTTTTATAATGATGAGACGCGAGACTTTGAATGCAAGGAATTGAGATGGCTATGGACCATTCTTTGGAAAAACTAGATTTGATTCAAACTCTGGTGTTCTCAAGGTTTTTATTAACAAGCTCACTTATTTTCCTTTCCATTTTCATGATGACTGAACTTTAAACACCACATGATCAATTTGTATTCTCTCTCTCTGAAGCATTGACTAGTAAGTATGCATAAGAGTGCAGATGTGGACGAGTGAGTCAGTTAACTTGGGATTGGTTTAGGACAGTGAGTTGAGAGACTGCCCCGACAGGAATTTATGGATGTGAATGACTTTAGGGAGAACTCTGCTCATTTGAGCGGGAGTGAACAGTTATGGAAATGCCCCACTTTAGAATGACAATTTCAAATGGGTTCTTTGAGTGGGTTTGTGAAAGGGGATGAAGTTATGGTACTGGTTATGAACTGAGGGTGGTATATGAATGGGATGGACAATGAACAAACTTTCCCAAGACCAGGGTGGGTGGGTGGTGAAGAGAATGCCCCAACTTTTGGATCTGAGTGGTGTTCTCAGTGCAAATCTTTGGTTTTCATGAATGTCTTGACTTTTGCCATGAAAGAAGCCTCACTTGGTGATCACTAAACCTTGTTTTAATCTTTGGTGCAAATCTTTTCCTTTGGGCCTGAGACATGAGGACCATCTAGGGTAATAGCAATGCCAGAGCCGCGCATAAGTTTGCTTGCCATTTGAAGTGATTGTGCCCGCGTTTGTTTTTTGCCAATTCATTTATTTGAGGGATCCCCTCTTTTCTGTGATTTTCAGAAATTTCGCAATAATTGTAATGCTTTTTGACTCATGCACAGGTTTCACAATTCAGTATCATTAATCATAAAAACATTTATTTTAAAACAAAGAGACAGAATAAGTGAAGATAAAATAAAGCATAAAGCAAGCCTTGAGAAGGTTCAAAGGCTGTCATCTCTTGTACCTTGCTTCAAGCTACTCCTATGGACCAATGTATTTTCCCAACAGCTATATTCATCATCCTTGGCTATTCAAAGGATTCTTTCTGAAGTTCATACGTATGAGAGTGAATTGCAACCTACACTAAGTCAAGCTTCTCAAAGCAATTCAACCTTCTCATCCCACACTGAAAGCTTCTTCATGTTCAAATCTGGGATCCTTTTGTTGAGTGTGTGTTAGCTTGTTAGTACCATTGTTTTACAGTGTATCCACTTTGTATCAAACTCTAAAATATCCTAAAACCCCAAAAAACCATTGTTGTAATTGTTTGTGTGAACATTCAATCAAACTACCTAGATTGAGAGGTGAGTGTTGGTGAGAAAAGAAAATAAAAACATTTAGGAAACTAGAAGAGAGTTTCTTAGTAGGTGAATCCAGCTTGGTGAAGCTGTGTAAGAGGGAACTTGTCTTTTGTTTGGAGATCAAAAGAAAGTGGTGTTGAAAGTCTTTTGTGTGTGATTAAAAGCAAGTGTAATAGGATATTTTGAGAATAGTGGAAATACTCACTTGGAAGTGAGGAGAGGATGTAGCCATTGTTGGGTTAACCTCTATTACTCCACTGTGTTCTGTACATTGCTTTCCTTAACTATTGTTTAAATTGCTTTACACTGACTACTGTTTTCTAATTTCTAGAGAAGGTTAAATTCTACAACCTTCTCAAGACAGTTTTTAACACACACTAAATCATTCAACCTACTCATCTCTTGCATAGATTATATTTGTCTTATCATTAGTATAGACCTTAGCCTTTAAGGGTTTACAAATAATGGTTGTTGTTAAAACTAACTCTAACCTTCTTATCTCCAAGTTAAGCTTGATAATAAACTATTAAGAAGGTTGCAGGTTAGAAGAGATTTAAAAAACGGTACACAATTCAAACCCCCCTTTCTTGTGTAACTTAGTCAGTTCACGGTGTACACACTACCATCCCCTCAAGCTCAGGCGCGTAGCAATTTAGGCTTTGTAAGTCATCTCCCCTAATCTCTGTGTGGGCATTGTCCATCCCTTCTCATAGTTTGTTGAAGAGGCCAATCCTACCATTACCCAACAGCTCGAGGCCCTTCCCACTACGAATGTGACCAAGGAAGAGCTGGAGCGCAATTTACTTAACCTCGACGCTCCAACGGTGGCTGCCTCTCTTGAAGATGCGGATCTCAACCGAGTGGAGGCTTCTTTGGCTGGGGAGATCCCAACTGACCCTGACCAAGTAGAAGATGTTAGGGCTTCACTCTTCTGGATTTCCAGTTCTTCTGTAGTCCCCTCTGCCAAGAATGAGGTTATGAAGGAGATAACACTATAGCTTGGGGACATCTAAAGATTGTATGGTCGTTCCAAAGCTACTCAAGACTGGGCCCAATCTTCTTTGCAGAAATTGGAATCTCTTCAACCTGAAAAGAATGGTTATCGGGTCACCTTCATTTCCCTCGATCAAGGCAAGCATACTACGTTGGCTGATAAGGGGAGGATTTCCTGCAAGATGCAAACCACCGAAGGCCAGATAGCTTCTCTTCAGCATCAGTTGGCTTCCCTCACTCTCCAGCATTCCGCAGCCACATGCAGACTCTCCACCATCACTTCTGATATTGTCTAGCAATTTCACCGTAGCTCTGCACTAGATATTCCCTTTGCACTCCTACTCCCACAGTGACCTGGCATGGAGGCTGATCTTGCGAAATGATGTGAGGCTATAATGCAGGCCGTCAATGGATTGGGGGCCTTGCGGACATCCTTCGAACAAGCCCTCATCCAATTAGTTCTGGAGACTTTCGAATCTTATACAACTATCGTAGCTGAGATAGGTGACAAACCCCTTTCTCTTGAACTTCCAACTTCTGGCAGCGCCCCAACGACTGAGGCAATTACATACCCCAGGATCCAAGCTGACAATGAGGTAGGGGCGCCAGTATCAGAAGCATTCTCGTCGACGAATCTGCCATCCTGGAGATTGGAGGTGTTGGGTGAGGCCGCAGTTGTAGAGACAAATGAGGTCGTGGCAAATGATGGTGAAGCCGCACAGGCAGAGGTTGAGGCGGATGAGGTTATTGTGGAGAATGAGGCCATTGTGGAGGTTCCTCTTGGTTTGGAAGCCGTCAACACCGAAGCTACCATGGTCGTTAGCGAGGAGAAAGTAGAATAGTCCTAGGGCTTTTTGTATGTTGCACTTCTCACTAGGCCACCAGTGTGTGGCGTGCCACTTTGACAAACTTATTCTTTAATTACCATTCTAGTTTCCTTGCATACTTTCCCATAGAGTAGGATAATATGCTTTAAGGAATTTACCATTAATTTTCCAAACATGGGGTCTTTCTTCCCAAGTGGCAGAATAGTCTTCCAAACGAGGTCGCCTTCAAGAAACATCTTTTGCTTGACATGCTTGTTATAGGCGTGGGCCGCTTTAGCCTTGTTTATTTCCATCTTGCTGAGGGCAGCCAGTCTGTCATCATGCACCGAGTCCAACTCCATCAGCATGGCCTGTTGACTCATCCATTCTGAGAGAGTTCTCTCGAGCCACCCTTAATGATGCTACAGCAGAGCAAGGTTCAATGTGTGAAGAAGAAATTCCTGGCTCATGGTATGGAGGTTGTTGGGAAATTTCGTGAAGGAGGAGGATACAACTCAAAGAGAGAATATCTTTCAAACAAATTGGTTAGTGCAAGGAAAGGTATATTTTACAATTTGTAGGTATGAGGATGTAGTGATGTGTGATGTGGTGCCTATGGAGGCTAGTCATATATTGTTAGGGAGGCTTTGGCAATTTGATAAGAAGGCTAGTCCTGAAGGGCATACCAACAAATTATCTTTTGTACATCATGCAAAAAGGATCATACTTGTTCCTCTGAGTCCAAGTGAGGCGAGAGATGATAAAGGAGAATTGAAAGAAAAATGTGAAAAGAAAAAGAAAAAGAAAAAGAGAGTGGGAAAGAGGAGGAAATGAGAGAAAATAAAATAGTGGATAAGTGTTAGTATTGAATATTATCATAATCTTAACCTTTTTCCCAATTTTGATGATTTTATTATCAAAAAGATTGTGGATAACATTCCAACAGAAGAAGCTTGCACGAAGACAAATGTAGAAGTGCTTTCAAAAGAACAATGCAATGCTTCCATTGAATTGAAAGAGAAAAACATTGGGAAGTCATGGCATACTACTATACTAGTACCTTCTTCTAAGTTAGTTTGTGTGGTCAAGTGTTGGGATTCATTTAATACTATTCAATTTCCTAACATTTCTTCTTTATGTCATGAAGAGAACAAAGTGAATGAAGGAGACTATTCTTCAATTGTGGGAAAAAATTGCGAGTTTGGAAAAACTAATTATGTCCAAGAAACGGAAGAGGTAGTAAGTCACTCAAATCCTACCTTTGTGAAAGTTAAATGTGCTGGGTTCTCTAGACTTACTTTTGACCCTCGAGGTATTAAAGCAAGGAATTCAAGGTCGAATTCTCTCGAAGAAGGAGAGAATGAGGACAACCTACCAAGGGCTTGCTGTCCAATTTTAACAACTCTAATTTTATTTTACTTTATGATAAAAGTGCATGTTACCAATTGATATATTTGGGATCAAGGCTCTAAGTTATTTCATTTCAAGTTATTTTTTTAGTGTGTTTAGTCCACTTCAAGTGGTGTATGTGTGGAGCATATTTTTGTGAGTTGATGGAGTCAACAGACTTTCTAATCAAGCAAATTTGCTAATCAAGAAACGCAAACTTGTTAATCAAGCAAACTTGATATTCAAGAAAGGCAATAAGAGGACAAAAAGATTACAAGATCCAAGACATTTATGGCACATCAAGACAATCAGAGCAAAAAAGAAAATCCAAGATTCTAATAATTGATTGTGCATTCAATGCCAAATCAACTAAGATATTTTCTTAAATTGTTATATCTAGTATTCTTTGATTTTTTGAATACCCTTTATTTTTTCCTTGTATCAGCAAGAACCTCCATTATTATAAATAGAGAGTATATGTGTCAATGAAAATCAAGAAAGACTTTATCAGAGATTTTGAGTTCATACTCTTTGGTTCTGGCAGGACCAGTTTATTCGATCTTTTCAAGAATTCCTTTTCTCGTGGTGATCCTCACTCTCATAGGCTTATCCTTGTCATGGAATAGACAAAGGTGGTGCCCCTAACAAAAACACCATCTTCTTCACAAACTCAACAACCATTCATTCTTCTAGTTTGTCTTAAAAGTGTTACTAAACTCACCATCCCAAAACCCACGAAATTCTTCACTCCCATTCCCCATTATTTATTCTTTTTATATCCAAATTCACAAAAATGTAAGTTACAACTAGAATCTATACTGAAAATCAAAAGAATGGATAGTTTCCATAACAAGGAGGCCATCTGTAACACCCCCCTTTTACTATTACAACTAAATAGACAATTATCAGAGTCACCTCGAAGGGCGCTACATTTTTCACCATTTTAAAAAAAAAACACCATTTATTCCAAAAAAAAAATCTCCAAAATAATTTATATAAAAGAAATCACCAAGCAGCGGAAATATTAACCAGTTTAAACATCTCCAGAATTAACAATTAAAGACATCTCCAAAATTAATTAAAACAATTTCCAATAACTAAAATAATAGTTCAAAACGATAACTAACGACTCCCCGGTGCTACATATCAGAGCTGACACAGACCCAAACGAGAGAGGAAGCAAAACCTAGCAATTCCTCCACGAGCACTAGCGATCACCTGCAGCGTTGCCGCATGAGAGCAACATTCCAAGCAGAAGGGGTGAGTCTAACAGAGGTAATAAGCAGATGATAAAAATATGCTAGCATCAGGTAACTACAGCAACCCAATACAATTACACCATATCACAGCACCAGATACCAAAGGAAAAATCCATTTGACAGTGAACCACCAAAATTATAACATTCATAGACAATGGGATGATATGCAACCCCTCCAGTGGGCATATGCATGCGGTACCGATCACCAAAATGAGCCACGACGGGCATATCACCAACAAACACCAGAGGCAGAGCCTATATCACCAAAACATGCATATGACAATGCGACACCATGATTATGCACCAACTCACCATAACAAGTATTTAAAATAAATACTATATCACCAGAATCAAAACAAATGATTTCACCAAAAATAGCACCAAGTTGTAGCATCACAGCTACCACTAAACTCTCCTGAGCATACCAGCACCGCACCTGAAATATTAACACCAGACGGCTCCACAACGCGGACATAACGCACGCACACCACGCACAAGACTGGCGCACAGCGCCTAGGCACATCGCACCTACTTCAGCGAATTAATTAAAATAGCAAACATCATCGGATTTCAACAAATAAATACTTGTTGGAAAGCCCTATGGGTCTGGTTATCATCCCTAAGTTCAGTTTTTGAAGGAGAGTGTCCAATAGGTACAGTTTTCGAAAAGCACACAGGCTAGTTGCAAAAGAGGGCAGTTTCTGTCCTTCAAATTCAAGCAATTCCAAAGTGACCAAAACTCAATCAAATTGCATGAAACTTGTGCATAAACTGGGGCAAATTTTGTCTAATTTTCAAAGAAATTGGGTTCGTTCGAAAAGGAGTTCTTTTGAAAACGTGGTAACCAAAACACTGACCCTGTGTCCAGATTGTTTCCAGAATCTTACTCTAACTTGTGGAATTCATATCTCGAGCTACACAACTCTAAACGCACCCAAACCAGTGCCAAATTAACAAGCATTAAGTCTATTTTCCAGAAAAATAAACCACATAATTTTTCGGTCAACACAACGTTCCCAGTCACCGAAATACCGAATCTATACCCAAATCGTTTCCAGAATTTTAACCTAACTTGTATCGCCTATAACTCGAGCTATACAACTCCGAATTTAACGAAACCAGTGCCAAAACGACCGGCGTTAAGTCTATTTTCAAAAACAATCAACCTCATAATTTTTGGATAAACCAAACAGCGCCAGTTTTAGAAAAACCGAACCTGTGTCCAGAATCGCTAAATTGCCAAACACCAAACCCTAACGGCAACGACACCGCAACCACCACAACAAAAACGACAATTCGACAACGCGACAACAACAATCAACCACGCACAGCAACAACAAAAACACGAACAATAACAACACCATCATCGTGATACAACAATCACGCAACAACAAATAACGAAACAAATCACAATAACGTGCAATAATCATCAAAGCACCAATCTCAACGAAAACACGATATGCAACAACACGAACAATTCAACAAAACCCTAGACTACCCACACATAATTATCATCAACCCATTATCAAGGTTAAGCCCACCCTTACCTCGAATAACGTAAGCTCCGGAACACGACGAACGAGACACGAACAAAACCACAGCAACACGAACGATCTCCTTTTGAAATTCTTCGCGAAACCCTCCTCTTCTCTCCCTCTTTGCGCCGCGTGCTCTCTCTCTCACTCTCACTTTCGTTTTTCTTTTGCTTGCTGCGAATGAGGGTTTGGCTTAAACCCCCAGGGTTTAAGTTGAGGGCTCAGTAAACACTGGGCTCTCTACGTCACCACCTCCTTTACTCGTTTCACCTCCTACGCATATAAAATATTAACCTTTTAATTTATCTATATCCCGCCTCCAAATTATTTTAATAATTCAATCAACTATTTTAATTAAATTATTTCCGGGGTGTTACAACCCTCCCCCACTTAGAATCTTTCGTCCTCGAAAACATACCTGATTCAAACAGCTTCGGATAGGACTCTCGCATCTTGCTCTCCAACTCCCATGTCATGCTTTCACCAGCAGCTCCTAACCAGACCACTTTCACCAGGTTTATCTCTTTGCCACGTAAAGTCTTCACTTCACGATCTTCAATTCGCACAGGCATTGTCTCCACAGTGAGATTATCCCGCACATGCACATCATCCATCGGAATCACATGGGACGGATCCGAAATATACTTCCGAAGTTGCGACACATGAAATACATCGTGCAAATTCGAAAGATTAGGCGGCAAGGCCACCCTATAAGCAACATTACCAATTCTCTCAGTGATCTGATACGGTCCAATGAAACGAGGAGTCAACTTCTTTGTCTTCAATGCACGCCCAACACCAGCCATAGGCGTGACTCTCAAAAACACATGATCACCAGCTTGGAATTCTAAATCCTTCCTTCTCTTATCATGATAGCTCTTCTGTCTACTCTGCGACGCTTTCATTTTCTCACGGATCAATTTCACCTTTTCAGTAGTCTCTCGAACAACCTCGGGTCCAAGAACAATACTCTCCCCAGATTCATGCCAAAACAACGGAGTCCTACATCTCCGACCATACAATGCCTCGAACGGTGCCATCCCGATGCTAGAATGGTAACTATTGTTGTAAGTAAACTCGATCAACGGAAGGTGAGTATCCCACGCACCTCCCTGCTCAAGAACACAAGATCTCAACAAGTCTTCCAACGACTGAATGGTCCTCTCTGTCTGCCCATCAGTTTGAGGATGATAAGCTGAACTCAACCTCAATTTAGAACCCAACGCTTCTTGCAAACTCTTCCAGAAATCAGAAGTGAACCTAGGATCTCTGTCAGACACAATGCACAAAGGAACACCATGCAACTTCACAATCACCTGAATATAAATCTCTGCCAATCTCGACACCGGATACGTGATATTGATAGGAATAAAATGAGCAGACTTTGTCAATCTATCCACAATCACCCAAATCGAATCGTGCCCCCTCACAGTATTAGGTAACCCTATCACGAAATCCATAGAAATACTATCCCACTTCCATTCCGGAATCTCCAACGGTTGCATCAACCCAGCAGGCTTCTGATGCTCAACCTTCGATTTCTGACAAGTCAAGCAGGAATACACAAACTGCGCCACATCACGCTTCATACCAGGCCACCAAAACATCTTCTTCAGATCCTGATACATCTTTGTAGCTCCCGGATGGATACTCAACTTACTCCTATGACCTTCTTCTAAAATTGCTCTTTTCATCTCCTCATCATCAGGAATGCAGATTCTTCCACGGTACTTCAATACATTCTGCGCATCCAACTCAAAGTCTTTATTCTCGGATTGATCAATCCCAACCATCAGGTCAACTAATTTAACATCTAACTTCTGAGCTTCTCGAATGCTAGCCATGAATTCATTATCAATCTTCAACATCCCCAATCTGACACTCTGAGGCGTCACTTCACAAACCAAACTCATATCCCTGAACTGCTCAATTAATTCGAGTTCTCTAACCATCATTGCTGACATATGCAACGTCTTTCGACTTAAAGCGTCAGCTACCACATTAGCCTTTCCCGGATGATAGTTCAAGCTAAAGTCATAGTCTTTCAGCAACTCCAACCATCTGCGCTGTCTCATATTCAACTCTTTCTGATCAAACAGATACTGCAAACCCTTATGATCCTGAACACCTCAAACCTCGAACCATACAAATAATGTCTCCAAATTTTCAACGCGAACACAACTGCAGCAAGTTCTAAATCATGGGTAGGGTAGTTCTTCTCATGAGTCCTCAACTGTCTCGACGCATAGGCAACTACCTTACCATTCTGCATAAGCACACCTCCCAACCCCATCTTGGAAGCATCACAATACACCACAAACGACTCTTCCGGATTAGGCAACGTCAGAACAGGAGACGTCGTCAACCTCTTCTTCAATTCTTTGAAGCTCTCTTCACAACAGTCATCCCAGATTAAAGCTTTACCCTTGCAAGTCAACTGAGTCAACGGAAGTGCCAACTTCGAAAATCCTTCTATAAACCTCCTATAGTAACCTGCCAGACCCAGAAAACTTCTAATCTCAGTAACTGACTTCGGAGACTCCCATTGTAACACGGCATCAACCTTAGACGGATCCACGGCAATTCCATTCCCCGAAATAACATGACCCAGAAAGCTAACCTCTTTCAACCAAAACTCACACTTAGACAGCTTCGCATATAATTTCCCGTCCCTCAGAATTTCCAATACCAATCTCAGATGTTCTGCATGCTCCTCTTCTGACTTAGAATAAATTAGGATGTCGTCAATGAATACCACCACAAACCGATCCAGATACTCACGAAAGATACGATTCATGTACTCCATGAACACTCCCGGCGCATTAGTCACACCGAAAGGCATCACGGAATACTCATAATGCCCATAACGGGTTCTGAAAGCTGTCTTCTGAATGTCTTCGTCTTTTACCTTGATCTGATGATAACCCGATCTCAAATCTATTTTACTGAACACCTGAGCACCCACTAACTGATCCATTAAGTCATCAATCCTCGGAAGCGGATACTTGTTCTTAATAGTCACCTTATTCAGCTGCCGATAGTCCACGCACAACCTCATACTACCATCTTTCTTTTTCACCAACAACACTGGAGCTTCCCACGGCGACACACTTGGCCTCACAAATTTCTTTTCAAGCAGATCCTCGAGTTGCTTCTTCAGTTCTGACAATTGAGATGCAGACATTCTATACGGTGCCATAGACACAGGTTTAGTATCAGGTACCAGATCAATAGCAAACTCAACCTCTCTCTCTAGTGGTACATCCGGAATCTCGTCGGGAAAAACCTCAGAAAACTCTCGCACCACCTGCAACTCATCAACCTTCGCTTGGCTCTCAGCAGACAACGACGCCATTAATGAAAACAACTGGACGTCTTCCCTCATTACCCTATGCAACTGACCAGCAGACAACAAACCAGACTCTTCCTCTTCAGGAGAAAAGAAACTCACAGACCTTTCATGACAGTTGATATGAACATGGTTATCAACTAACCAGTCCATACCTAGAATAACATCCATTCCGCTCAGCGGTAAACAAATCAAGTCAACGAGAAAATCATTACCGAATATCGATAAAGGGCATTTAGCACAAACAACCGAGGTAGTCACCGAACCCTTAGCCGGAGTATCGATAACCATCTCCCTCAACATAGAAGATAAAACAAGATCTAATTTCTCAACACATGCAGTAGCAATAAAACAATGGGTAGCACCAGTATCAATAATAGCAATAAGAGGAGAATTATTAATATAGCATGTACCTCTGATCTCATTCACTGCATCTGACCCCGCCAGAGCGAACACCTTCCCAACGGACCTTTCTTTCTTCGGTTTAGGACACTGAGTGCTGATATGACCACCCTCACCACAGTTGTAGCATAACACATCCTTTCGATCACAGCTAGACGCCATATGACCCTCTTTACCACACTTGTAGCACTTCTTCACATCACCTGGACAGTCAGGACGCTTATGACCGGGCTTACCACACTTGTAACATACCACACTAGCAGCAGCATCTCCCCCACTAGGTCTCTTACCCACAGCAGTTCTCTGATTGCCCTTACCAGCTGGAACCTCATACGGCTTCCCACGACTCGAGAAATTCTTCTGCCAATCCCTCATGACTCTAGAATGAGCATTACTGTCTTCCTCGAAGATTCTGCAGCTGTCAATCAACTCCGAGAACACCCGAATTTTCTGATACCCTATCGCCTTCTTGATATCAGCCCGCAACCCATTTTCAAACTTGATGCATTTGGAGAATTCAGCACCAGCCTCACCATAATGTGGATAGAACTTCGCCAATTCAATGAACTTGGCAGCATACTCAGTCACCGACATATTACCCTGCTTCAGCTCCAGAAACTCAATCTCTTTCTTCCCACGGACATCTTCAGGATAATACTTTCTCAGAAATTCTCTGCTGAACACAGCCCAAGTGACCTCTTCATTCACATTCGCCAACCTCTGCCTCACCTCCAACCACCAGTCATCAGCCTCCTCTGCCAGCATATGAGTACCATACCTGACTTTCTGCGCCTCAGAGCAATCCATAACACGAAAGATTCTTTCCATCTCTTTCAGCCACGCCAAAGCACCATCAGGGTTATACTTGCCCTTAAAGGTAGGAGGATTCTCCCTCTGAAACGTAGCCAAACTGCGCGACCCAGCATCACCAGCAGCACCTGGGTTATTCTCCACAGCTTGAGCCACAGCCTGCAAAGCAGCAGCGAGTGCAGCATCGTTCCGTCCTGCCATCTCAACCTAACACTGCAACAGAAACTATAATCAGAAATGAGTAACAATTACTCAAGTGTTACTCGACTCGACGACTCGACAACTTGGCCGGACAGACCGAACTGCTCTGATACCACTAATGTAACACCCCCCTTTTACTATTACAACTAAATAGACAATTATCAGAGTCACCTCGAAGGGCGCTACATTTTTCACCATTTTAAAAAAAAACACCATTTATTCCAAAAAAAAAATCTCCAAAATAATTTATATAAAAGAAATCACCAAGCAGCGGAAATATTAACCAGTTTAAACATCTCCAGAATTAACAATTAAAGACATCTCCAAAATTAATTAAAACAATTTCCAATAACTAAAATAATAGTTCAAAACGATAACTAACGACTCCCCGGTGCTACATATCAGAGCTGACACAGACCCAAACGAGAGAGGAAGCAAAACCTAGCAATTCCTCCACGAGCACTAGCGATCACCTGCAGCGTTGCCGCATGAGAGCAACATTCCAAGCAGAAGGGGTGAGTCTAACAGAGGTAATAAGCAGATGATAAAAATATGCTAGCATCAGGTAACTACAGCAACCCAATACAATTACACCATATCACAGCACCAGATACCAAAGGAAAAATCCATTTGACAGTGAACCACCAAAATTATAACATTCATAGACAATGGGATGATATGCAACCCCTCCAGTGGGCATATGCATGCGGTACCGATCACCAAAATGAGCCACGACGGGCATATCACCAACAAACACCAGAGGCAGAGCCTATATCACCAAAACATGCATATGACAATGCGACACCATGATTATGCACCAACTCACCATAACAAGTATTTAAAATAAATACTATATCACCAGAATCAAAACAAATGATTTCACCAAAAATAGCACCAAGTTGTAGCATCACAGCTACCACTAAACTCTCCTGAGCATACCAGCACCGCACCTGAAATATTAACACCAGACGGCTCCACAACGCGGACATAACGCACGCACACCACGCACAAGACTGGCGCACAGCGCCTAGGCACATCGCACCTACTTCAGCGAATTAATTAAAATAGCAAACATCATCGGATTTCAACAAATAAATACTTGTTGGAAAGCCCTATGGGTCTGGTTATCATCCCTAAGTTCAGTTTTTGAAGGAGAGTGTCCAATAGGTACAGTTTTCGAAAAGCACACAGGCTAGTTGCAAAAGAGGGCAGTTTCTGTCCTTCAAATTCAAGCAATTCCAAAGTGACCAAAACTCAATCAAATTGCATGAAACTTGTGCATAAACTGGGGCAAATTTTGTCTAATTTTCAAAGAAATTGGGTTCGTTCGAAAAGGAGTTCTTTTGAAAACGTGGTAACCAAAACACTGACCCTGTGTCCAGATTGTTTCCAGAATCTTACTCTAACTTGTGGAATTCATATCTCGAGCTACACAACTCTAAACGCACCCAAACCAGTGCCAAATTAACAAGCATTAAGTCTATTTTCCAGAAAAATAAACCACATAATTTTTCGGTCAACACAACGTTCCCAGTCACCGAAATACCGAATCTATACCCAAATCGTTTCCAGAATTTTAACCTAACTTGTATCGCCTATAACTCGAGCTATACAACTCCGAATTTAACGAAACCAGTGCCAAAACGACCGGCGTTAAGTCTATTTTCAAAAACAATCAACCTCATAATTTTTGGATAAACCAAACAGCGCCAGTTTTAGAAAAACCGAACCTGTGTCCAGAATCGCTAAATTGCCAAACACCAAACCCTAACGGCAACGACACCGCAACCACCACAACAAAAACGACAATTCGACAACGCGACAACAACAATCAACCACGCACAGCAACAACAAAAACACGAACAATAACAACACCATCATCGTGATACAACAATCACGCAACAACAAATAACGAAACAAATCACAATAACGTGCAATAATCATCAAAGCACCAATCTCAACGAAAACACGATATGCAACAACACGAACAATTCAACAAAACCCTAGACTACCCACACATAATTATCATCAACCCATTATCAAGGTTAAGCCCACCCTTACCTCGAATAACGTAAGCTCCGGAACACGACGAACGAGACACGAACAAAACCACAGCAACACGAACGATCTCCTTTTGAAATTCTTCGCGAAACCCTCCTCTTCTCTCCCTCTTTGCGCCGCGTGCTCTCTCTCTCACTCTCACTTTCGTTTTTCTTTTGCTTGCTGCGAATGAGGGTTTGGCTTAAACCCCCAGGGTTTAAGTTGAGGGCTCAGTAAACACTGGGCTCTCTACGTCACCACCTCCTTTACTCGTTTCACCTCCTACGCATATAAAATATTAACCTTTTAATTTATCTATATCCCGCCTCCAAATTATTTTAATAATTCAATCAACTATTTTAATTAAATTATTTCCGGGGTGTTACACCATCAACTTGTCAAACTGAATTAAGTCAAAACAACTACTGTTAACCTTCACAAACGAGAGGTTAACATACTTAAACTTTGCTCCCATAGTGGAGACATGGGTAGGCATCTTGGCTTACGGACTATTGCCCAATCACCGCTTAATACCTCTGTTGTTCCTTATTAGTCAATGCAATGGCACACTCGTCCCAAATTTCATCCGTAACGGATAGCAATATTTGAAACATTACCTTTCGGTTCTCTTGGAGGTACCTCTAGTACTTTGAGTTATACTCGGGAACAATCATTGTTCTCAAATGACTATTTAAATGAAAGTGTTTTGGTAAAAATTTGCTTGAAACCTTTGAGTAGCTCAAACACTGAATTGTGAGAAGCTCTACACAAACATGGATCTTACTTTTGAGGTATAACGACTTCCCTAAAAAAGTAGGGATCACTAGAAAACTATAAACTTTGTCTTATCGTAACAGATAGTTGACTAATCTAAGTGTAAACATTTACATTTGGATTTAAATTTGGAATTTGGATAGTTGTAGCAACAAAGAAATGAGATAAGAAAACGATTACTTTAAGGATCAAAGGGGCACACGGTTAGTGCTTTCTGTACTAATTCAGAAAACATGTTCTAAACTATTTTGGTTCATTCCTTTGGTCCTTCATCTTTTTAATTCCATAAACAATACAAAAAAAAACTATTACAGCTATCGTAATGAATCAAATCTGGGACATGTCCTACTTATGGAACCTCAAAACATTGAACACTTGGGAAACTGAACATTCCCCGTAGGTGAGCATGACACTACTTCGCAGATGATTCCCTAAGTTAACTCCTTGTATCGGAAAAGCTCTGGACAATTAGGGTCCTTTCCGGAAAAACACGAAGTTTCCTATGAGTGACCCAACTCATAGGGAGAACTTACTGATCCTAGATCGTAATGAAGTTACTATAACAAAGAAGGTATAAAATGATTTTATCGCTCCTACTAGGTGGATACATGTCTAAGTAACTGACATGCTTCTAATCGGAGGGTCGCAATATGGTTACTTCTATTGACATAAAATACTAGTCTCTTTTTGAAAGAAACCCTACTTAGGAGTTTTGACATGAATGACTAATCTAATAAGCATTGGGTGGTACTTCTTGCTAAAATCGTAAGTAAAATTATATTTCACTAGGTCAGTTTCATGGCATGGGGAAGGTGTTTTGACTAAAGGAATATGATCTAGAATCAAGGCTACCGGAAAGGAACTCACTAGACATCACCTCAATAATTGAGAGAGTGTTCAGAACAATAGGGTTTCACGGTGTCTACTAGTCCTGAACAAATCTAGGATACTAGCACTTCTTCTTCCGGAAGGTTTTCTCAACTTATAACTTTCTAGGTGACCTTTTACGATTAACACAGCGACACAATGGTCGAATCGGCTCCAAAGACTAGACAATCTCCCACAATTCCCCAAAATAGCAAGGATGCCCATTCCTCTATTCTGTAACATCATTTGTAGCCTAGTACATCTGTTGCTTGCTCTGATGGAGCGAGAAGACCATGAATTTATGGTTTAGGGTTTCCAAAATTTTCGGCGTTGAGGCAACCAATTGTCATTATTCTCAATACTTTGCTTGAAATATTGAGTGGATCCGACTTAGTACTTCACACAATATACTGAAAGGTTCTTAAAGTTAACTGTCACTAAGCCCTATAAGTTCAAACTGCTCTGATACCAAAATGTAAAATCCTTAAATTTAGACGTCATAAACTTAGAATGTTAATCATCTCACTATAAATCCGAATTGCGAACCTACTTAAGGAATTTGACATAACTGACTTGATGGAATAAACCATCATAACGTACTCCTAGAGATATAAAATACCAAAACGTGTACTTATCTTAACTAAAAAACTTGTTCAAATCCAAAAGTAAGGGTTGCTAAACTACAATAACATTGATTATTCAGTCAAAGTAAAAACCTCGTAATAATACTTATTACAAAAGCAAGGGTAGACTAAGTAAAATGTACACTTGGTCTCTAAAATGTACACTTGGTCTCTTTACTTGGTCGTGCCCAACTTATCAATAAAACACCATAATATAAACAACAAGATACAGTCTAACCGAGTTCCTTCGAGACCCCTCACCTACACTCTCGATGCTTTACTTAAATTTTTCTCTTGTCTCAACACAACACTGGACAACCACTACACAATTCCCCGATGAACCCACCCAATAATAGCTATTACCGAGTCACCTTATTCTGGGTCTAGGTTCTGGGCTCATGACTGTGGATATCTTGTGTTGCAGGTTAAGTTTTGATGATGGAGTAATATAAGACAAAGTGACAAATGGAACTCCAAGGCACAACCAACTCAAGAAGTAAGTGTGTCAAGGGTAGTAGTCCCTAGGAAGTTGGGTCGTGTCTTAGGAATGAATTGTAAATCGCTTTTGAAGATCGGCTCAAATCACTAAACACACTAGCACTCAGACAAATGGACCTAACATATGTTTTCAATTGATAAATAGGTTAGGCACTTGTTGTTTTTGAAAGAAATAGATTCATGGCTTAGTGTTTTTAAAAGAAATTATCTTTGAAGTAAAGAAATCGATTTCATTCATATTGTTTAAGCCAAAATCGATTTCATTCTCATTATTTAAAGCCATCAATCGATTAAATTCATAAAGGACTTGGTTTTGGAAGCAATGAATCGATTCCTTACTTGTTTTCTAAAGCAAAGAATCGATTTTGAGCTTGTTGGTTGCAAGCACAAAATCGATTCATGACTTGTTAGCTTTAAAGCTAGCAATCGATTATGGGCTTCCTAATTTTGTGAAACTTTCCTATTTTTAAGCAAACAATCGATTCCCTTATTATTTCTTTAACCAAACAATCGATTTCTCACCTGTATATCAAAGAGGAAAATCGATTGTCTACCTGCCTTCTTTCTTTTTATAAAGCAAACAATCGATTATCTACTTGCCTTATAAAAGCACCAAATCGATTCCTCACCTATTTCCATAGGCAAGAAATCGATTTTCTACT
The DNA here is from genome assembly GCA_963573325.1 of Astragalus glycyphyllos. Lineage (NCBI taxonomy): Eukaryota > Viridiplantae > Streptophyta > Magnoliopsida > Fabales > Fabaceae > Astragalus > Astragalus glycyphyllos. Next base: position 39,112,407 of record OY754313.1, read on the forward strand.
TGCATTTGTGAAGCACAAAATCGATTTCCATATCATGTTTCTCAAGCAACTAATCGATTTGTCACTTATTACTTTAACGTTAAAAATTATTTCAACGGTCATATTTTCACAAACTCTATAAATAGGGCTTATGGTTTCACGATAAAAAAAACAACCTACAATTCTAAAGAGAAGAACGCAAACTCTCTCACTGTCACACTCATTCTTCACGTTCTTCATCACTTTGAGCTGATCTCTCTCAAGGGTTAGGTTGGGATTCGTCAAGTTGTTGTATTCGCCTTCTTAGAGGTATTTCTGTTTATTGTAATTTCTTCAATTCCTGTTATTTGGTTTTACTAGAGAGTGGGTAATCTCTCCAGGGTTTTGACTGTAACAAGGGTGGGGTATCTCTTGTATGTCAATTGGTTGTACTAGGGAGTGAGGTATCTCTCTAGGGTTTTTGATTGTAACAAGGGTGGGGTATCTCTTGTTGTAATTGTTATTTAGGGCTCTTGCACAAGGTGGGGTATCCTTGGTGAAGAGTGCCTGTGTCTGTAAGGGTATTAAAGCACCCAGTTGAAAGCTTTGTTTTTATAGTGAAAATCTCACAAAGAGTTGTGAGGACTGGACGTAGGTCACTGGGAGGTGACCGAACCAGTATAAATCTTGTGCGTGCTTTATTGTTCTATATTCTAATTCGTTCATTTCATAAACCTACGCGAAAATTAATCTAAGTCGTTATAAAGGGGAAAAGTTTTTAAAGTCTCAATTCACCCCCCCTCTTGAGACTGAAGCCACTTGGTAACAAGTGGTATCAGAGCTAGACTCTTGTTTAAAGGGCCTAGCAGCTTCAAGAGAAATGGCTTCAGGTTGGTCTACGCAAGAGGGTGCGTCTCTTACCCGTCCTCCGGGATTCAACGGGAAAGATTATGCATATTGGAAAGAAAGAATGAGAATATTCATAGAAGGGGTAGATATAGATGTATGGGATGCTGTGGAAAATGGACCTTTTGTTCCCACTCACATGGTTAATGGCGCACTCACTGTCAAGGAAAGAAATGAATGGACGGATAATGATAAAAGAAAAGTTCAACATAATTTCCGTGCCAAGAACATCATCACTTCCGCACTCAGTCCCGATGAGTTCTTTAGAGTGTCAAATTGTAAAACTGCTCAAGAAATGTGGGATAATCTTCAAGTAACTCATGAAGGTACGAGCGAGGTAAAAAGAGCAAGGACAAACACTCTCATTCGGGAATATGAACTATTCAGAATGAATAAAGGAGAAACTATACAAGAAATGCAAAAGAGGTTCACTCACATAGTGAATCAACTGGGCTCATTAGGAAAATCATTTCCTGCAGAAGACTTGATCAACAAAGTGCTAAGATGCCTAAACAGAGAATGGCAACCGAAAGTAACTGCTATAGCTGAATCAAGAAATTTAGCTACTATGACACTCGCCACTCTTTTTGGGAAACTACAAGAGCACGAATTAGAGCTCGCTCGTCTAGCAGAACATGAAGAAAAAGACAATAAAAAGAAAAGCTTAGCTCTCAAAGCTTCTAGTTCAAATCCATCTGATGATAGTGATGATTCGGAAAATGAAGAAAATGAAGACGAGGAGAATATGGAGCTAATGGTTAGAAACTTCAAAAAGTTCATGAGAAGGAAAAGCCTCCCCAAAAAGAATTCTTCACCCAAAAGAGTCTCAAGCAAGGAAAACTTCCCAAGTCCACCAACTTGCTACGAATGTGGCAAATCCGGACACATGAAGATGGAGTGCCCGAACTTACAAAGAAAACTGTCAAAATTTAAGAAAAAGGGATCCAAAGGAAACAAGGGTAGAAAAGCCTACATAGCGTGGGAAGACTATAACATGGAGTCATTAGATGATTCAAAAAGTGAAGAAGCTCAAGTTGCTCTCATGGCCGACCACGACAGTGAAAATGAAACTGAGGTAGATTCTAACTCTGAAACTTCACAAAATGCATATGATGAATTACATGAAGCATTTCTTGAATTGCATAATGATTCTTTGAAACTAGCTAAAGCATTAACCCAATCTAAGAAAACAGTTGCTCATCTTCAAAACGAAGTTATTGCTTTAACTAAGGAAAAATTAGAACTTAGAAATGAAAATCATAGTCTTGGTTGCTTTAAAGCAAATTATGTATGTGATAAGTGTGCTGAATATGAAAAGAAAATTCATGAGCTTGAATGGACAATAGGAAAAATGTCCAACATACAACATATGCATCCTAGGTCTCCAAGAAATAATTTCATAAAAAGACATGTGCATTATAGACCTAAGTTCACTACTAGTCCATATATTAGATGTTATTACTGTGCCAAATTAGGACATACTGCATCTGTTTGTATGGCTAGAAGCAGACAAGTTGTGAAAAAGGTGTGGGTTCCCAAAGGAACTCTACCAAGTACTAACCCACAAGGACCCAAAGAAATTTGGGTACCAAAACTTTCAACTTGATCTTATTGCAGGTATGCTTCAAGGTATGGGGGAAAAATTAATACCTTGATAGCAAGTACTCAAAGCACATGACTGGAGATATGACAAAGCTCTTAACACTCACCCCCAGAAAAAGCCGTCATGTGACTTGTGATAACAACAATAGAGGAAGAATCCTCGGTGACAGTAAGTTTGGTAAAAGTCTATCCACCTCTATTGATAATGTTCTTTATGTAGAATATCTTAAGCATAAGTTACTTACCATTAGACAAATACGTGATTATCATTGTTTGATTTTGACTTATGCACCATTGAGAACAAAGTAAGTAAGCAAGTTAGGACAATAGGAAATAGAGTAAACAATAACATATGGTGTCGATATAAATCACATTAATCTATAGATGGACCCCGTTCAACATTCTAGAACTAAGCATATACAGATTAGACATTATTTTCTTAGAGATCGTGTTCAAAAAGGTGATTATGTGATTGTTTAGTTGAGCAGTCAAAACAGCTGATATTTCTTTAAACCATTGCAAAAAGAAAATCTCTTTTTCATTCGAACAAAACTTGGAGGTATTAATTTATCACTTATCTGAATGAATTATGAACTGTGAACTGCTGGTTAGGCTATCTTGTGTTGAAACTCGACTATCATGTCATTTTGTGATTTAAGCTACTTTTTTTTAAATGCAACGAACTCACTGTTACTATTAGCTGCGTTTTCGACTCACCAACTAAGTTTGGCATTAACCCTTTTGATCATGACAAAAAGGGGGAGAAATATTAGTGTATTGTATTGTCACTTTGCATTTAGATAGGGGGAGCATCAAGTAAGGGGGAGTCTAGATACATATCTTTAATATTAGTGTATTATTTTGCTTGATGAACTAACCTCCCACCTAAGATGAATTAAAATTTTGTCATCATCAAAAAGGGGGAGAATGTGGATATCTTGTGTTGCAGGTTAAGTTTTGATGATGGAGTAATATAAGACAAAGTGACAAATGGAACTCCAAGGCACAACCAACTCAAGAAGTAAGTGTGTCAAGGGTAGTAGTCCCTAGGAAGTTGGGTCGTGTCTTAGGAATGAATTGTAAATCGCTTTTGAAGATCGGCTCAAATCACTAAACACACTAGCACTCAGACAAATGGACCTAACATATGTTTTCAATTGATAAATAGGTTAGGCACTTGTTGTTTTTGAAAGAAATAGATTCATGGCTTAGTGTTTTTAAAAGAAATTATCTTTGAAGTAAAGAAATCGATTTCATTCATATTGTTTAAGCCAAAATCGATTTCATTCTCATTATTTAAAGCCATCAATCGATTAAATTCATAAAGGACTTGGTTTTGGAAGCAATGAATCGATTCCTTACTTGTTTTCTAAAGCAAAGAATCGATTTTGAGCTTGTTGGTTGCAAGCACAAAATCGATTCATGACTTGTTAGCTTTAAAGCTAGCAATCGATTATGGGCTTCCTAATTTTGTGAAACTTTCCTATTTTTAAGCAAACAATCGATTCCCTTATTATTTCTTTAACCAAACAATCGATTTCTCACCTGTATATCAAAGAGGAAAATCGATTGTCTACCTGCCTTCTTTCTTTTTATAAAGCAAACAATCGATTATCTACTTGCCTTATAAAAGCACCAAATCGATTCCTCACCTATTTCCATAGGCAAGAAATCGATTTTCTACTTGCATTTGTGAAGCACAAAATCGATTTCCATATCATGTTTCTCAAGCAACTAATCGATTTGTCACTTATTACTTTAACGTTAAAAATTATTTCAACGGTCATATTTTCACAAACTCTATAAATAGGGCTTATGGTTTCACGATAAAAAAAACAACCTACAATTCTAAAGAGAAGAACGCAAACTCTCTCACTGTCACACTCATTCTTCACGTTCTTCATCACTTTGAGCTGATCTCTCTCAAGGGTTAGGTTGGGATTCGTCAAGTTGTTGTATTCGCCTTCTTAGAGGTATTTCTGTTTATTGTAATTTCTTCAATTCCTGTTATTTGGTTTTACTAGAGAGTGGGTAATCTCTCCAGGGTTTTGACTGTAACAAGGGTGGGGTATCTCTTGTATGTCAATTGGTTGTACTAGGGAGTGAGGTATCTCTCTAGGGTTTTTGATTGTAACAAGGGTGGGGTATCTCTTGTTGTAATTGTTGTTTAGGGCTCTTGCACAAGGTGGGGTATCCTTGGTGAAGAGTGCCTGTGTCTGTAAGGGTATTAAAGCACCCAGTTGAAAGCTTTGTTTTTATAGTGAAAATCTCACAAAGAGTTGTGAGGACTGGACGTAGGTCACTGGGAGGTGACCGAACCAGTATAAATCTTGTGCGTGCTTTATTGTTCTATATTCTAATTCGTTCATTTCATAAACCTACGCGAAAATTAATCTAAGTCGTTATAAAGGGGAAAAGTTTTTAAAGTCTCAATTCACCCCCCCTCTTGAGACTGAAGCCACTTGGTAACAATGACTTCCCTCCCCTAGTTTGCTCATAGCTCTGGATCGTCATCATCTTGGTGCTTTATGCTGTTACTTGACACTTAGGTCTGTTTTTCACTCGATACAACATTACTCGGCATTATTATAAACCCTACAAGAAAATGTCTTTTGTTGCATCACAGAAAAAATAATCTTTAACTCAATTATAATCACTTCAATTATACATCAAGTTTAACAGAGAATCATAAATATTCAGTTACATGAAGGCATAGGAATGTAGCAATTAAAGTAAGTCATGATTGAAATATAATACCAATATTAGCTTTAGGTTTGGGTAAGAGTTAGGAGTGGAATTGGTACTTAAAAGGATCGAAATTATTGAAATAAAGTTGTCAAAAATATGTGGACGCGCGGGTCGTGGGCTTGGGCGCACGGACCAGGCTTGTTAAAAATGCTGAAAAGCGCCGAGTAGAGAAGCAAGCGCACAGGTCGTGCGCGCTTGGGCGCCAGGACCGTGTGTCCTTCCCAGAATTGGATTTTCAAAGGTTTCGTGCATCCCGTTTGGTACCAACTCAGCTCAAGCATAAACCTAACTTAAGATTCAACATTTTTGGCTTCTAATTCAATCCAAAGCATGTCCAAACAACATTTCAATTGACATGCATCATCAATCTCAAAACCATGAAAGTTCAACAACACCAATCATCATAAAACAGAGTTCTAACTTAAAAATTTATTTCCAAGCATCAAAACATTCTGGAAATCACATGTACTATGTTGAACTCACATAAATCATCAAACATTTCGTGAAAACATCAAAGTACCACTACTTAGGGTTAGAAACTCACCTCAAAGTTGTTGGCACAACATCTAATAAGCAAGAAATTGAAACTTTGATCACCATCAACTCTGAAGCTCAACAACAACTTCCCCAATTTCAAATTTGTGTTTTAGAATGACAATGTAGGTTCCCAGCAACACAATCCACACAAAACTAACATGCAACTATGAAAACTTCAAATCCACACTTCAACCCCACATGCAAATTCGAAAAGATGGCGGGGAGAAGAGTTACTCAAACTGAGTTTATGAATCTCTGAGATCTGCGGAGGAAGGTTTCTAAATCTCTTGGCAAGTGTAGGCCAACTTCGACTTCAAATCTAATCCCTCGGAGGAGTTTGGTCCTCAGGCACCACAATCTTTTGTTATCATCCAGATTTCTCACTTGGTCAACCTCCCGATTGAACCGCTCCACATAGCTTCGAAGGGACTCATTGGGTCCTTGTTTGATCGCAATCAAGACATCCCGAGACTTAGGATTTACCCTTGAAGTTGTGAACAGTGCAGAAAACACCCTGGCCATCTGCTCCCACGAAGAGATAGTGTTAGGCCGTAACTCAGTGAACCACTCCAAGGCTGATCCATCCAATGTCAAAGGGAAAATTTTGCATTTCACAGACTCAGGCGCCCCCCTATACTTCAACATAAGGTCGAAGTGCTTCAGATGGGCGTCGGGATCTTTCACGCCACTGTACATTTTTAGGTCGGACGGGGGTTTCTGTAGCCTGTGTGGAATGCGAAATTTGTCAATTTCTCTGGTGAACGGCCCCAAACTCATGTCAACTCTACCAGTACGAGGTGGTCAGTCCTCGTAGTGTCGACCTCGATGACCTTGTCGTTCTTCTTCAGAATTTTCTCTTGGATGGTTGCGTGGATACTGTTTGTAAGACCTGCTACTCGATCGAGTGGGCGAGCCGGGTGAGCCCGATGAATCATATGAGGATTCCTAGTACGAAGACTCCTCCGTCCAGTAAGTGTAGTCCGAAGTGGAGGGAGTGATCCTAGGCGGGGTTAGTCCTCCTCCTCGTCCCCTTCTGCGGAATCTCCTAGACAGGTTGGCTCGTGGACTCGGCGACCTGTTTCTGCGACGGCGTGGTTCGGGCGCTGTGTTCGCCTGTCTGGACGCCACCTGATCTTCCATCTAAGTGAGGAGGTCGTTTTGCCGGGCGATTTGCTGGTCTCGATCATGGAGCAAGTCACGGATCTCCTGAGCCAGACTTGCTGGAAGAGTGACGTCAACCTGCTGGGTCGTGCCTGGCTGGGCACCAGGGGCGACGAACTCAGCGTTGGTCGTTTGTCCTTCCAGTGCTGGTGGTGGCCGGGCTGGTATTTCTGCCACGCTTTGCAGGTGGGTTGATCGCGGTCTGCCTCGAGGTTCCTTTGGAGGCATTGGGAATGTTGGTGGCATAGTATTCTCCCATTGTGGTCGCCAATGATCTGTACCTTGAGGTCGTCTGTGGAGATGTCAAGGGACATGTCGTTTGATGCTTCTTAATAAGGATGACCTGAACGCGCGGGGGGGTGTACCTGCAAGGAGACTTCGACGCCCAAGTCAACTATGTCGAGCTAGAATGGTATCTAGTGAATATTCGAATGAATTGCGTACCTGACACCTGGTGACTGATGTTATTTATAGTGATTAGTCTAGATCGTTGATGTCGGATAGCCCAATTGCACTGGGGGCCCAAGTATCAGTTGAACTGATCCTTCCCTTGTCGGGCTGGATGACCACTGCTGGATTGGGCCCAGCTGAACTGATCCTCCCCTTGTTGGATTGGATGACCACTAATGGATTGGGTCCGACGAATGGCCCAATCTAGAACATAATTATTATATTATTTCTCATTTGTTCAAATATTTTGCTAATTTTGTATTTTGCAAAAGATTTAAAGAAATCTTCTTTTGTTTACACAAATTTGGGAGTAACTCTGATATCGACAATAATTAAAATTATTACTATTAATGTATTTTTTGGGATATATAAGCAAATCATATCCTGATTGTGTGTATTTTTATTTTTTAGTAGAAATTTCAGCGAAGATAAGAATCAAAATAAAGATAGGAAGATACAACCTTTTTATTTCTTTCAAAAGAAATAATTAATATAAACTGATATTGTTCAGATTTCTCAAGAATTATGCTAAGAGAAAGAATGTAATCAAAGATGTTGTGAAATTATAATTAACTCACTGAGATTATCATAATTTTACCCTTTCTTTATGTGGTGATTTACAGATGACTAGGTGACGATGTTGATGGCAAAGGAAAAAGGAAAAGTTCTTTGATTTTAATTATGTGATGATCTATCCTGTTTAAATGTTTATGTATTGATATTCCAAACCACTGATTGATTTATGAGCTTTATAATCTTTGGATTTATATGTGTACTTCTATGATTGGATTAAATAATGTACTATGATAAAAGAGGGACTGTACCGTATGACTGAAAGATTATTCAAAATACATATCAGTTGTACTCCCATGAAGGATACTATTGAAAGTTTTAACCCAAACATAGAATTGCATATCTCTAATTTTGTAAAATGAATAACATTTTCGATTTAGTTGACAAATGAATTCTAGGATGTTACATATAACCTTATAATTTTCGTATGTTGTGTATTTTTTTGTGATCATTTTTTAGTAGGAATTGAAATGAAGATTAGGATCAAAATAAAGATAGGAAGATACGACCTTTTTATTTCCTTCGAAAGAAATAATCAATATGAAAATAGTAATTAAAATAAAGCCTTGCTTATCATCACTCGTTAAGTTACCAAGCAGTTAAAGTAATTGTTTAAAAGTAACTTTTTTGACATTGTCGCTCAACATTTATAAACATATAGAGCTATAGGTTTTTTTCTCGTACCAATGCAAGTAATTGCTTTCGTTTCCTTTAGAGTTTTCGCAGGGTTATAATGGAAAATTTGTTGAAAAAAGTTTTGATGTTCACGTTATTGCTTCTTGCGATTGTGAGTACTTTGGTTGAAGGGGTGTACCAAAGTACTCGTCTTGATTCCGCTGAAAATTATCGATATCCAGGTTATGATGGACATCAACTAGTAGAAGGAAATTGCTGGTGGTGCGACTCTTTATTTCATTGGTGTTGTAGCTTCCTTACTGGTTTGTGTTGCCCTCAGCATTCCCCTCCAAACTGAAACAAACTTTTGTTTGCAAGCAACCAATATAATGTCCTAAAAATGTCTTGTCCTTTCTTTAGGTTTCTAATCTATTTTGAGTTCTAAAGAATGTATTGGTCTCATTAATAAGACTGAATGATGAATTGTATTTTCATTCCCAATATTATTAGTAGTCTTTCTATTTTCTCGATTATTAAGTATTCCTATGCTTTTCCCTTAATAATTCATATCGACTACATAAGTACAACATTCTTCATGTTTCCCGTTAGCATGTGTAGGCTTGTGGCTTGATTCTTTCATTCATAAGCACCACTAGGAGGATACTCATACATTGAATGAGTTGTTCTAATATTCTTTTAGTTTTTTTACTTTATTCATAATATATTTATAAAGTACTACTACAATAAATCATATTTTTGTACTCATTAATATTTGGAGGTTAGACCCAAGGATTATTTTAATATTTCAGGAGATTGTGTGATACCAAGAGATTAGTAACCTTCAAGAACTACTTTAAGGTTCAGTTGAAGACCAATAAAGGTTGTACTGTTATCAAGCCATATCTGACTTTTTTTTATACCATAAACAGCCTTGATAGACAGCCAATTGCTGTTTTCCAGGTACCAAATATTTTAACATATGCATACCTATTTTCATTTAATTACATTTTCTTCCCATTTGTTTATGGTTTTTAATCAATGTTTTTGAAACCGGACCGGAGATTGAACCGTAGAAACCTCCGGATCATGGTTCAATCGGTTCACTCGGTTTAATCAATTGCTTTCGTTTCTTACCAAACTGAAACAAACTTTTGTTTGCAAGCAACCAATATTATGTCCTAAAAATGTCTTGTCCTTTCTTTAGGTTTCTAATCTATTTTGAGTTCTAAAGAAGACTTGTTGAATAAATGTATTGGTCCCACTAATAAGACTGAATGATGAATTGTATTTTCATTCCCATATTATTAGTAGTCTTTCTATTTTCTCGATTATTAAGTATTCGTATGCTTTTTCCCTTAATAATTCATATCGACTACATAAGTACAACATGCTTCTTTTAGTTGGAGAAAAAGTAAATAAAAAAATGCATTTCGGGCGGTTCATTCCGGGTCAATTGGTGGTTCGAAGCGGTTGAACCGCGGTTCACTCCGGTTCACTCACTCCGCGTTGGGGTGTCCGGTTCCCGGTCCAACCGGCCGTCCGGTTCGGCCTAATTCTTAAAACACTGTTTTTAATCCCACAGAATAAAAATTAAAAGTAACTGATTTCAAATTCATGTTCATTATCTTTTTTTTCCGATAAGCAACACTTCATTTAACGGAGCACTAGGGGTGCTCAAACCCAAACAACAAAATTACATATTGTTTAGACAATGAGCCCCTCCTCGGATTAGCACCCACTGTAATCCCCAAGAACTTAAATGGGATAGACTCCGTTCTACAATGGAGAAAAGTAGCGGCGGAATCTTTTATCATGTTCATTATCTGACTCTCCCTAGATTTCCTAACCTTTTATATTCCCAAATCCATTTCAAGATATGCGTCTAGTAACAAACGAATCACGACAATAGGGTATATGATGAAGACCTATTCACTCTTGTTTCTAGATGAAACGAATCGCAAATGTGTTTCACATTTTGGGTGTGAAGTTAACTTTGGTTTCAACGCTTGAAACGGGTGTTGAGTAATCAATGTGTGATGGCTACCATGATAATAGTGTAACATCCCTAGTTTTGTTAATTTCGGTTTACGAAATTATCTAGCGATTTATTATTTGGATAAATAATAAGTCAATCTCGGATATGAGATTGTCGAGGAAACTATATTTAATTGCTAGACTATATGATTTATTTGTATTATTGTTTGAATTGTGTGAATTATGTGTGATTGTTTAGGTAGGAAATAGATTTAATAGGGAATTAGGGAACCAACGGTATTTTGGTCTTTCCCCACTCATTAAACCCCCGGCTCACACACAACATAAAAACAAACACACTCCATTCCAAAAGAGAAAATCAGTTTTGAGAAAAGCACAAGATAAGAGGGGGTGAGAGAGAGAGACCACGAAGGGATAGGGAGAGGGAGAGAAGAGCAATTCTTTAAATATCAATGCATGTGGCTCGTCTAAACACCATTCAACCCCATTGTTGATTCTCTACTCATTGATACCAACATCAACATCTATTCCATCTCCTTCCTCAAATTCACCATTTTTAGAGGTTCAAAGCTCAAGTAATGAAGAAATGGAGTTTGACATTTTTTAGGCTTGCATGTGGTTAGTTGAGTTCAATATTCAATTTTGGAGCAATTCCACAAGCTACATTACTGTTTTGGGTTGATTTGGATAGTGGAGGAGTGTTTGGGTAGCTGGACTTTCAGATTTGAAGCTGTTGGAAGAGTTAGGAGCGAGTTCGTGAGGTTTCGGGATCGTTTGAGTTTTGTGAGTCTCGGTGATTTGTGATTCTCATCACAACAGGTGAGTTTTACTCATGTTTACGACTTTGTTTTATTGTTTTGAGTCGAAAACTGTTTTTGTGAAATTTCGTGTTTTTGAAGCTTCGGGAATAATTACTCTGTATGTTGTTGGTTGAATGAATTGTTTGTACTGAAATTATGTGTGATCATCTTTGTTGAATGTTGGAATTTTGATTGGGTTACGGATTGGACGTGATAGGGGAGCGAAACGAAACGAAATGAACAAATTGCAAAACTGCTACAGCAGCACGGGTCGTGCAAACTCCTCAGGTTGACTGCAAAATGAATTTCCAGCAAGCACGAGTAGTGACATGGGTCGTGCCAACCTCTCAGTCCCCGAATGCTAAAAATTCGTTTTGTTGCTCCTTTCGATTTCAAACCTTCTCCAATCTTCTTTCTTACCAACGGTAATGATTTTTGATTGATAAAAACATGGTTTCAAACATGTTCAATAAGGTTTTCAAGTAACCTTTTGGAAACTAAAAATGTTCCGAAAAACAAAAATTTAGTATACGTGAGAGGACATGTATTTTGAAAAGTAAACAAACTATATGTTCAACTTATTATTGCTTAACTGACATAGGATGATTATATATTCATCTAAGATTGACTAAGGTTCAAAATATATAAATTATATCGAGTCTGGGTGACGACCAAAAGAGGATAGCATACTAGGCGGGGAAGGTCATGATCCCCTAACCTAGGCCCAATATCCGTTAGGGAAAGTACTAGCGGGGGTTCATCGGGATTAGTATTTGTTGTACGGCCGATGTTATGCTAAGTATAGTGAACAATTCACTGGGATTGTGGTTTTCTGCACGGTCGGTGTTTCGATAAATAAAAGAGGCTGGTAATTTATAAATTAAATTACGAAAGCTAAGGTTAAATGAATAGCACATTTAAATACCGTGATTAGCAGTTGTTGTGCGGTCGGCGTTGTGTAAATTTAAAAAGGCACGTGGTTTATAAATTAAACTATGAATGTAAAGGTTTTATAATTGAACCATTTGCGATGTTAGTGGTCACTGTAAAACTCACTGAGATATGTTATCTCACCCTTTCATGTTCTGTTGTTTTTACAAAGAAACAGGGAACGAGGAAAGCTAAAAGGCATGGTTAGATGACATGCTCGGAGAGAAGATTGAAGATTAATTCTTTCATCGTATTTTATGTTTCGGCGTTGTCTCGGTATTCGATATGTAATCTTAAATATATGTTTTGGTATTTCATTATTTAGAAATTCTAGGGTGTTACAAATAGCATCATACCGACATGGCCACCATTTAGCGATCCTGTAGAGGTAGAAAAGAATATTCCGGAATGAGATAAAGAAGAAAACCGCTTCAGATCTGAACTATTTTTTTATTTAAACAAAATAAGTAATTAAAATAAAGACTCACAATTGAAGAATTAAGGGTTCTAGAACGGTTGTTTTATATAACTAAAAAAATAACATTTATACATAATATGCCATATATTTCAATATTAATAAAGAAATAAAAATTAAAAATCCTTACTTATGTCGGTGATCGCTAACTCCCAATTTGTAAGTGATTATGGATGGTGTTTTGGATTAATAATTTCAATGTTAGGTCATTAGGAGTCACTTAGGGAATAGTCTTTCTTGGATTACTAATTTTTTGAAAAAGATAGGAATGGTTTAGGGAATTATATGTTATTGTAAGTGTTATGAATGTGGTTACAAAATAGTAGTTCATTGTAAGTAATTAGGAATTTGTTATAAACTAGCTAGTTATTCATTTTGGGTGAGAGCATAAAAAATTGTGGTGGGGAAACTTTATGGAGAAAAACGGCCTGTTAGGATAGAGCTTATTTTAAGTTTATGAAAAACAACTTATGCAAATAAATAAGATTTTATGTATTATTCATATGTTTTACAATGTACTTTATGGAAAAGCAACTTATGGAGATATAACTTTTATTTGTGAGAACTTATGGATTAATATAAAAACTTATTTATCTTCATAAATTATTTTTCTTAAGCTCAAAAATAAGCTCATCCAAACAGTCCCAAAGTGAAGTTCAAAGAACTGAGCATAAAACAAACCACAAAAATTGGAAAAACTAAATAAATATTTCTGTCAACAATAAGCTAAACAGTAGAAGTAAAGTGCAAACATTTCAAGAAACATGCTTCCAATCATTCTAAAATATTAAACAGTCCATTCGAAGAAAGAAAGAAAAATGACCTAAGTGGTACGAAAAAACTAAGGACCAAGTTGTTACATTAAATAACTTAAAGAATCTCTAGTGTATTTTACCCTTTTTTTTATTTTCATTTTTAAGTATTATTTTAGTTTTGTTGTTTTTATAATCTATTATAGAAATGTAAAATGTGAGTTTTAAACATTTAGGATTGATATTGTCGTTAGAAAGGTTGTACTTCTTAGAATAAACATGTTAAAATAAATTTGTTGTTGAGTTGTTAAGGATTGAGTGTGAAATCTGAGTTAGAATAAATCTAAAATTGTTAAATTGAAATTGTTGAGAATTGAAAATTGTATATGTTGTTAGAGATATTAATTGAAATTGTGTTAAATTGTTGAAATTGAAATTGAAAAGTGTAATTGAAATTGAATTGAAATTGAAAAATGTATGTTGTTAGAGGCTTAGAAATGTTAATTGAAATCTGTTATTGAAAAGAGCATGTTTTTAGAGTTGTTAATTGAAAAGTGTCTAATTGTTGTTAAAATGTTTGATGAACCTTAGGTTAGGATGTAGTTTTTATTTTCTGTTATTGATGGAAAAGGGTGAGGTGTTGTCCCTCACCCCAAATATTTTACTCGAAATCATCTCCATTGAGATAATTGGGAAACAATATGGTAAGGTTGGGAGTTAAAAATAACTTCCTTCACTACTTGGATAGAAAAGGGTTTTGTGTTGTCCTTGAGCCCCATTTTCGGCTCGAAATCATCTCCACTAAGATCATATCAATGCCACAAACTTGATAGGTTATTGGGAATGTTATGGAAATCTAACGCGTTTTTTTAAATACCTGTAGATGAATTGGTATCAATTGAATCGTGGTTGGGTGTGTGATTGGTTATTTCGGAGAAGAGTGGTTATGAAGGAATCTTTTGTAATTAGGGTTGAATAGTTTCTTACGGTAGTGTGGCAACATGATTTGGCTAAATCGGAAAAATGGGGCTACATGTCCAAATTAAAATGCGACGGTTTACCTATTATGACAGATGATAAAATCATGGAGCACTTGTATCATGGGGGTTTAGGCCTAATGATTGGATTTGGTTGGACCAAAGAAAACGACTTCCAAATTTTGACGTTGGGGCTTCAAGCTGTTCTGGTGTTGTTGTCTCATGTAAACAAATTTTTGAGTTGATGTAAAACATTATTTGTGATTGTGTATGAGTGAATGTGCCATTTGATGAGCCTCAGTGTGACGATCATGATGAATTTCCAAATAAAGAAGCACATAGAATTTACTATTTGTTAAGATTAAAACAAACGATTCTTTGCAGACTCGCCATAGTTAAAATTATCTATGTGTGTGAAGCTTTCAGCTCTCAAGTCCATGAGTAATATTTCTGAGTTAGGTTTAGACTATGTGACTGAAATGATGTTGCAAGCGACACCTAATAAGGATAGTTTGCCAAAAAGTAATTATGAGGCAAAGATGTTAGTTTCGATGTTGGGATTGGAATGTAAGAAGATTGGTTGTTGTGTGGATAGGCATATGTTAGTTTATTAAGTTGAATTTGGTAAAATCGATGGTGTTCTACTTGAATGCAAGTTTAGTGGAAAGCTGAGATACCGTGTTCGTAAAGCGGGAAAACGTAATTATAAACCCATCACTGTAAAGTTGATGTTCTAATTGCCTACAGTTTCAAGGTTGCAAAGAATGTTTGAGTCAACCGAAATGGTACAAAAAATGACTTGGCATTATGAGAATAGGCATACCTTGACATTTTACGCCACCCATCTGACGGTGAAGCGTGGAAGCACTTTGATCGTGCATTCAGATTTTTCCTTAGACCCACGAAATGCTCGGCTTGGCTTATGCTCTGATGGATTTACTCCATATATCTAAGCATCAGCGACACCCTACTCTAGTTGTCCAGTCATTATTACCCCTTACAGTCTTCCATCTAAGATGTGCATGACTAAACTGTATAAGAGATTGGGTGGGGGGTTGACATATGATGCAGCACGAAAGAAGAATTTTATGATGAGAGTGACATTGATGTGGACAATTTACGATTTTCCTGCTTATGGTATGCTGTCTGGTTGGGGGACTCATGGTATATTGGCGTGTCCCCACTACCTAGAACACACAAAGGGGTTTAGAAAGAACAAGAATTCCTTCAAGGAGACGGTAGTTGAAACAGATGGACCTCCGCATTTGTTCACATCAATTGAAATTTAGACAAGAGTTAAGGATTTTCCACAAGCCACAGAGGTAGGTCTGCTCACCTGTTTGGATGGCTCTGGACGGGGGCATAACTGGACAAAAAATGCATATTATAGAATCTCCCATATTGGAATGATAATATGTTGAGACACAATCTCGATTTTATGCAAATCGAAAAGAATTTTTTTCACAACATATTTGTCACTGTGATGAATGTGAAGATAAAACCAAATTCCTAATGGAGAGATGTTGAAATCCAAAACCAGTTAGTGTCTAACATGCAATGAACCAAAAGATTTTTGTCAAACGTCGAAAAGATTGGGGATGCCAGATTATTATTCTTCTAACCTTGCAAGATGTGCGGATGTGAACACTGCGTAGATGTAAGCGATGAAAAGTCATGATTTCCATGTATTCATGGAGTGTTTGCTTCTAGTTGCTTTTAGTTCATTGCCAAAGTGTGTTTTCGAACCACTTACTGAAGTGAGTCAATTTATTAAGAAAATGTGCTCTTCAACTCTAAGAAAGGATGATCTTATTAAGATGGAGCATAATATTCCTTTCATTATCTATAAGTTGGAGAGAATATTTCCTCTCGGTTTCTCTGATTCCATGGAGCATCTCACGGTTCACCTTGCATATGAAGCAAGGCTTGGTGGACCAATTCATTATATGTCGATGTACCCATTTAAGAGGCAATTATCTATTTCTTTTAATTTAAAGTTATCTTATTATGACTATTTGTTTAATTAAATGTTCTTCCTTGATATCTAGATTAATGGGTGATTATAACCGATCAGTGAAGAATAGAGCTACAGTCAAAGGATCGATCTGCCGAGCTTACATACATCGTGAAACAATCTATTTCTGTTCATATTATTTCAACAACACTTATGTTGTCAAGATATAATAGAAACGAAATGGAGGTTGAAGAAGAAAGATACACACTCACTTTGTCTGTGTTTAGCACACTTAGTCACCCCTCGGGGAAGAAGTCAACCAACTACTTATTAATAAAGAGTATAAATCAGTACATGTTCATGTCTTGATCAATTGCATTGAAGTTAAACCATATCTTTTGTAAGCATGCTTCAATTTATTTTTAAGGTTTAAATATGTTTTTAGTCCCTGCAAATGTCCCTATTTTTCGATTTAGTCCTTGCAATTTTTTTTAATTACGTCCCTCCAAAATAAATTTTTTTTGAATATGACCTTCCGAAAGTTCGAATTTTAAATACGTCCCTGCAAAATAACTTTTTTTTAAATACGTCCCTGCAAAATAACCTTTTTTTTAAATACGTCCCAACAAAAAAAATTGTAATATTTTGCAGGGACGTATTTAAAAAAAAGGTTATTTTGTAGGGACGTATTTAAAAAAAAAAGCTATTTTGCAGGACATAATTAAAAAATTTATTTTGTAGGGACGTATTTAAAAAAAAGTTATTTTGCAGGGACGTATTTTAAAAAAAAAATTTGCAGGGACTAAATCGAAAAACAGGGACATTTGCACGGACTAAATACATATTTAAACCTATTTTAAACCTATACACCTTTAGAGTATGAAGTTAAATCATATTTTAATATAAAGACTATGAATAATTCATTTTCAGTGCATTCGTACGAATTGAGGGTTAACGCGCTGAAGAATCTTATGTTCGTATACTTGAAAATTTTCCATCCTGGTTTAAGTCGATATGAGACATGACTTATTTTTTTCATATGTGATTACTTAGGTTTATGAAGCGGATCCAGAGTATATTGAGTTGGATCCCGAGCTTCATGGTTTTAGAGAGGTCGTCTCCTAGAGG
Organism: Astragalus glycyphyllos; assembly: GCA_963573325.1. Classification (NCBI taxonomy): domain Eukaryota; kingdom Viridiplantae; phylum Streptophyta; class Magnoliopsida; order Fabales; family Fabaceae; genus Astragalus; species Astragalus glycyphyllos. Next base: position 39,129,968 of record OY754313.1, read on the forward strand.
TACTTCCACGAAATCCCTGTCTGGCTTGAGGCGCTTGATCCGTTTCTTTAATTCTTTGACGAGCTGGTCGTCCTGCGTCCTCCGAGCTGTCCGAATGGTATCGGGCATCCAGGTCGGAAAGGATGCGTTCCGGCGGTGCTCGCTGAGCTTGGGCTTCTACTTGCATCTCTTTTCCACTTTTACTGGAGCTCTCATCAATTTTCTCAAAACGGCGCGTCGCCTTCCCTGGTAGATAATGACATCTCTTGGCGGATTTCAGGTTGGTGGCTATCATGATAACCTCATCGTTTAATGAGTAGAACTTCATCTTCAGGTGGACTGTCGAGGCAACCGGCCCCAGTGCTCCTAAGATCGGCCTCCCGATGATGTAGTTGTAAGGTGAGTCAAGGGTTGCTAAATTCTAAATACAAATCAATCTCAGTCAATTGCAAGCAATTCAATAAACCATCCAAGTATAATTTGGTGTACCAATCAAGCATACACATGCATTGCACTAAACTCTAGATAGCATTGAAGTCAACACATACTCATTCTATTGACAAACAACCAACAGAACATTAGGCTTGTTGTCAAATTTTAATTACTTTAATTTTATTTTAAGTTATGATAAAAGTGCATGTTACCAATTGATATATTTGGGATCAAGGCACTAAGTTATATCATACTTGTTCCTCTGAGTCCAAGTGTGGCGAGAGATAATCAAATAGAATTGAATGAAAAATGTGAAATGGAAAAAGAAAAAGAAAAAGAGAGTGAGAAAGAAGGAAATGCATCATTATTCCCCATCCATATTTGGTGTGTTTGTGCATACTAGGAAACCTGAGAAGGTTCCTATAAATCAGTTCCAGGCTGGCCAACGGTTACAACCTAAGACATAGCTATTTAGTAGGCTACTATATGAGTACATATCCAACTGTAGAAGGTTCACATCTGTAGATAAAGCATAAAGCAAGCCTTGAGAAGGTTCAAACGCTGTCATCTCTTGTACCTTGCTTCAAGCTACTCCTATGGACCAATGTATATTCCCAACGGCTCTCAACATGTTTCTAGCGGCTATATTCATCATCCTTGGCTATTCAAAGGACTCTTTCTGAAGTTCATACGTATGAGAGTGAATTGCAACCTACACAAAGTCAAGCTTCTCAAAGCAATTCAACCTTCTCATCCCACACTCAAAGCATCTTCATGTTCAAATCTGGGATCCTTTTGTTGAGTGTGTGTTAGCTTGTTAGTACCATTGTTTTATACTGTATCCACTTTGTATCAAACTCTAAAATATCCTAAAACCCCACAAAACCATTGTTGAAATTGTTTGTGTGAACATTCAATCAAACTACCTAGATTGAGAGGTGAGTGTTAGTGAGAAAAGAAAATAAAAACATTTAGGAAACTAGAAGAGAGTTTCTTAGTAGGTGAATCCAGCTTGGTGAAGCTGTGTAAGAGGGAACTTGTCTTTTGTTTGGAGATCAAAAGAAAGTGGTGTTGAAAGTCTTTTGTGTGTGATCAAAAGCAAGTGTAATAGGATATTTCGAGAATAGTGGAAATACTCACTTGGAAGTGAGGAGAGGATGTAGCCATTGTTGGGTGAACCTCTATTACTCCACTGTGTTCTGTACATTGCTTTCCTTAACTATTGTTTAAATTGCTTTACACTGAATACTGTTTTCTAACCTAGAGAAGGTTAAATTCTACAACCTTCTCAAGACAGTTTTTTACACACACTAAATCATTCAACCTACTCATCTCTTGCATACATTATATTTGTCTTATCATCAGTATAGACCTTACCCTTTAAGGGTTTACAAATAATGGTTGTTGTTATAACTAACTCTAACCTTCTTATCTCCAAGTTAAGTTTGATAATAAACTGTTAAGAAGGTTGCAGGTTAGAAGAGATTTAAAAAATGGTACACAATTCAAACCCTCCTTTCTTGTGTACCTTAGTCAGTTCACGGTGTACTCACTACCATCCCCTCACGCTCAAGTGTGTAGCAGTTCAGGCTTTGTAAGTCATCTCCCCTAATCTCTGTGTGGGCATTGTCCATCCCTTTTCATAGTTTGTTGAGGAGGCCAATCCTACCATTACCCAACAGCCCGAGGCGCTTCCCACTACGAATGTGACCAAGGAAGAGCTGGAAGATGCGGATCTCAGCCGAGTGGCTGCCTATCTTGAAGATGCGGATCTCAGCCGAGTGGAGGCTTCTTTAGCTGGGGAGATCCCAACTAACCCTGACCAAGTAGCAGATGTCAGGGCTTCACTCTTTCGGCTTTCCAGTTCTTCCGTAGTCCCCTCTGCCAAGAATGAGGTTATGAAGGAGATAACACTACAGCTTGGGGACATCTCAAGATTGTATGATCGAGCCAAAGCTACTCAAGACCGGGCCCAATCTTCTTTGCAGAAATTGGAATCTCATCAATCTGAAAAGGATGGTTATCGGGTCACCTTCATTTCCCTCGATCAAGGAAAGCATACTACGTTGGCTGATAAGGGGAGGATTTCCTGCAAGATGCAAGCCACCGAAGGCCAGATAGCTTCTCTTCAGCTTGAGTTGGCTTCCCTCACTCTCCAGCATTCCGCAGCCGCATGCAGACTCTCCACCATCACTTCTGATATTGTCTAGCTATTCCACTGTAGCTCTGCACTGGATATTCCCTTTGTACTCCTCCTCCCACAGTGACCTGGCATGGAGGCTGATCTTGCGAAATGTTGTGAGGCTATAATGCAGGCCGTCAATGGATTGAGGGCCCTGCGGACATCCTACGTGCAAGCCCTCATCCAATTAGTTCTGGAGACTGTCGAATCTTATACAACTACCGTAGCTGAGATAGGTGAAAAACCCCTTTCTCTTGAACTTCCAACTTCTGGCAGCGCCCCTACAGCTGAGGCAATTACATTCCCCAGGATCCAAGCTGACAATGAGGTAGGGGCGCCAGTATCAGAAGCATTGTCGTTGACGAATCTCCCATCCGGGAGATTGGAGGTGTTTGGTGAGGCCGCAGTTGTAGAGACAAATGAGGTCGTGGCAAATGATGGTGAAGCCGCACAGGCAGAGGTTGAGGCGAATGAGGTTATTGTGGAGAATGAGGCCATTGTGGAGGTTCCTCTTGGTTTGGAAGCCGTCAACACCGAAGCTACCTTGGTCGTTAGCGAGGAGAAAGTAGAATAGGCTTAGGGCTTTTTGTATGTTGCACTTCTCACTAGGGCACCTGTGTGTGGCGTGCCACTTTGACAAACTTATTCTTTAATTACCATTCTACTTTCCTTGCATACTTTCCAATAGAGTAGGGTAATATGCTTTCAAGAACTTACCATTAATTTTCGTTTCAAACTCTTCCTCGTCTAATGTAATCAAATGGTATGCCCCACAGTCAAATATTTCACTTACAATGTAGGGCCCATCCAAATTCGGGGACTACTTTCCAAACATGGGGTCTTTCTTCCTAAGTGGCAGAATAGTCTTCCAAACGAGGTCGCCTTCAGGAAACATCTTTTTTGCTAGACATGCTTGTTATAGGCGCGGGCTGCTTTAGCCTTGTTTATTTCCATCTTGCTGAAGGCAGCCAGTCTGTCATCATGCACCAAGTCCAACTCCATCAGCATGGCCTGTTGACTCTTCCATTCTGAGAGAGTTCTCTCGAGCCACCCTTAATGATGCTACACCAGAGCAAGGTTGAATGTGTGAAGAAGAAATTCTTGGTTCATGGTGTGGAGGTTGTTGGGAAATTTCGTGAAGGAGGACGATACAACTCAAAGAGAGAATATCTTTCAAACAAGTTCCTTTGTGCAAGGAAAGGTATGTTTTACAATTTGTAGGTATGAGGATGTAGTGATGTGTGATGTGGTGCCTATGGAGGCTAGTCATATTTTGTTAGGGAGGCCTTGGCAATTTGATAAGAAGGCTAGTCCTGAAGGGCATACCAACAAATTTTCTTTTGTACATCATGGTAAAAGGATCATACTTGTTCCTCTGAGTCCAAGTGAGACGAGAGATGATCAAATAGAATTGAAAGAAAAATGTGAAAAGGAAAAGAAAAACAAAAAGAGAGTGGGAAAGAAGAGGAAATGAGAGAAAATGAAATAGAGGATAAGTGTTAGTATTGAATATTATCATAATCCTAACCTTTTTCCCAATTTTGATGATTTTATTATCAAAAAGATTGTGGATAACATTCCAACAGAAGAAGCTTGCACGAAGACAAATGTAGAAGTGCTTTCAAAAGAACAATGCAATGCTTCCATTGAATCGAAAGAGAAAAACATTGGGAAGTCGTGGCACACTACTATACTAGTACCTTCTTCTAAGCTAGTTTGTGTGGTCAAGTGTTGGGATTCGTTTAATACTATTCAATTTCCTAACATTTCTTCTTTATGTCATGAAGAGAACAAAGTGAATGAAGGAGACTATTCTTCAGGTGCGGAAAAAATTGCGAGTTTGGGAAAACTAATTATGTCCAAGAAACGGAAGAGGAAGTAAGTCACTCAAATCCTACCTTTGTGAAAGTTAAATGTGCTGGTTTCTTTAGACTTACTTTTGACCCTGGATGTATTAAAGCAAGGAATTCAAGGTCAAATTCTCTCGAAGAAGGAGAGAATGATGACAACCTACCAAGGGCTTGCTATCCAGTTTTAATTACTCTAATTTTATTTTATTTTATGATAAAAGTGCATGTTACCGATTGATATATTTGGGATCAAGGTACTAAGTTATTTCATTTCAAGTTATTTTTTTAGTGTGTTTAGTCCACTTCAAGTGGTGTATGTGTGGAGCATATTTTTGTGAGTTGATGGAGTCAACAGACTTGCTAATCAAACAAATTTGCTAATCAAGAAACGCAAACTTGTTAATCAAGCAAACTTGATATTCAAGAAAGGCAATAAGAGGAAAAAAAGATTACAAGATCCAAGACATTTATGGCACATCAAGACAATCAGAGCAAAAAAGAAAATCCAAGATTCTAATCATTGATTGTGCATTCAATGCCAAATCAACTAGGATATTTTCTTAAATTGTTATATCTAGTATTCTTTGATTTTTTGGATACCCTTTATTTTTTCCTTGTATCAGCAAGAACCTCCACTATTGTAAATAGAGAGTATATGTGTCAATGAAAATCAAGAAAGACTTTATCAGAGATTTTGAGTTCATACTCTTTGGTTCTGGACTGGACCAGTTTATTCGATCTTATCAAGAATTCCTTTTCTTGTGGTAATCCTCACTTTCATAGGCTTATCCTTGTCTTGGAATAGACAAAAGTGGCGCCCCTAACCAAAACACCATCTTCTTCACAAACTCAGCAACCATTCATTCTTCTAGTTTGTCTTAAAAGTGTTCCTAAACTCACCATCCCAAAACCCACGAAATTCTTAACTCCCATTCCCCATTATTCATTCTTTTTATATCCAAAATCACAAAAATTTAAGTTACAACTAGAATCTATACTGAAAATCAAAAGAATGGATAGTTTCCATAACAAGGAGGCCATCAACTTGTCAAACTGAATTAGGTCAAAACAACTACTGTTAACCTTCACAAACGAGAGGTTAACATACTTAAACTTTGCTCCCATAGTGGAGACATGGGTAGGCATCTTGGCTTACGAACTATTGCCCAATCACCGCTTAATACCTCTGTTGTTCCTTATTAGTCAATGCAATGGCACACTCGTCCCAAATTTCATCCGTAACGGATAGCAATATTTGAAACATTACCTTTCGGTTCTCTTGGAGGTGCCTCTAGTACTTTGAGTTATACTAGGGAACAATCATTGTTCTCAAATGACTTTTAAAATGAGAGGGTTTTGGTAAAACTTTTCTTGAAACCTTTGAGTAGCTCAAACACTGAAGTGTGAGAAGCTCTACACAAACATGGATCTTACTTTTGAGGTATAACGACTTCCCTAAAAAAGTAGGGATCACAAGAAAACTATAAACCTTGTCTTATCGTAACAGATCGTTGACTAATCTAAGTGTAAACATTTACATTTAAATTTGGAATTCGAATAGTTGTAGCATCAAAGAAATGAGAAAAGAAAACGATTACTTTAAGGATCAAAGGGGCAAACGGTTAGTGCTTCCTGTACTAATTCAGAAAACATGTTCTAAACTATTTTGGTTCATTCCTTTGGTCCTCCATCTTTTTAATTCCATTAACAATACAAAAAAAAAACTATTACAGCTATCGTAATCAATCAAATCCGGGACATGTCCTACTTATGGAACCTCAAAACATTGAACACTTGGGAAACTGAACATTCCCCGTAGGTGAGCATGACACTACTTCGCAGATGGTTCCCTAAGTTAACTCCTCGTATCGGAAAATCTCTTGACAATTAGGGTCCTTTCCGAAAAAACACGAAGTTTCCTATGAATGACCCAACTCATAGGGAGAACTTACTGATCCTAGATCGTAATGAAGTTACGATAACAAAGAAGGTATAAAAATATTTTATCGCTCCTACTAGGTGGATACATGTCTAAGTAACTGACATAAAATACTAGTCTCTTTTTGAAAGGAACCCTGCTTAGGAGGTTTGACATGAATGACTAATCTAATAAGCATTCGGTGGTACTTCTTGCCAAAATCGTAAGTAAAATTATATTTCACTAGGTCAGTTTCATGGCATGGGGAAGGTGTTTCTGGGTAAAGGAATATGATCTAGAATCAAGGCTACCGGAAAGGAACTCACTAGACATCACCTCAATAATTGAGAGAGTGTTCGGAACAACAGGGTTTCACGGTGTCTACTAGTCCTGAACAAATCTAGGATACTAGCACTTCTTCTTCCGGAAGGTTTTCTCAACTTATAACTTTCTAGGTGACCTTTTACGATTAACACAGCGACACATTGGTCGAATCGGCTCCAAAGACAAGACAATCGCCCACAATTCCCCAAAATAGCATGGATGCCCATTCCTCTGTTCCGTAACATCATCTGTAGCCTAGTACATCTGTTGCTTGCTCTGATGGCAGGAATTTATGGTCTAGGGTTTCCAAAATTTTCGGCGCTGAGGCAACCAATTGTCATTATTCTCAATACTTTGCTTAAAATATTGGGTGGATCCGACTTAGTACTTCACAAAATATACTGAAAGGTTCTTAAAGTTAATTGTCACTAAGCCCTATAAGTTCAAACTGCTCCGATACAAAAATGTAAAATCCTTAAGTTTAGACGTCATAAACTTAGAATGTTAATCATCTCACTATAAATCCGAGTTGCGAACCTACTTAAGGAATTTGACATAACTGACTTGACAGAATAAACCATCATAACGTACTCCTAGAGATATAAAATACCAAAACGTGTACTTATCTTAACTTAAAAACTTGTCCAAATCCAAAAGTACGGGTTGCTAAACTACAATAACTTTGATTATACAGTCAAAGTAAAAACCACGTAATAATACTTATTACAAAAGCAAGGGTAGACTAAGTAAAATGTACACTTGGTCTCTAAGGATCCTTCAAATTCTTGTACCCTAGTTCAGCGGCTACTACTTCTCTCTTTACTTGGTTGTGCCCAACTTATCAGTAAAACACCATAATATAAACAACAAGATACAATCTAACCGAGTTCCTTCGAGGCCCCTCACCTACACTCTTGATGCTTTACTTAATATTTCTCTTGTCTCAACACAACACTGGACAACCACTACACAATTCTCCTGATGAACCCACCCAATAATAGCTATTACCGAGTCACCTTATTCTGGGTCTAGGTTCTGGGCTCATGACTTCCCTGCTCCCCTAGCTTGATCTTAGCTCTGGATCGTGATCATCTTGGTGCTATGCTGTTACTTGACACTTAGGTTGGTTTTTCAGTCGATACAACATTACTCGGCATTATTATAAACCCTACAAGAAAATGTCTTTTGTTGCATCACAAAAAAAATCATCTTTAACTCAATTATAATCACTTCAATTATACATCAAGTTTAACAGAGAATCATAAATATTCAGTTGCATGAATGCATAGGAATGTAACAATTAAAGTAAGTCATGATTGAAATATAATACCAATATTAGCTTTAGGTTTGGGTAAGAGTTAGGAGTGGACCTGGTACTTGAAAGGATCGAAATTATTGAAATAAAGTTGTCAAAAACATGTGGGCGCGCGAGTCGTGGGCTTGGGTGCACCGACCAGGCTTGTTAAAAATGCTGAAAAACGCCCAGTAGAGAAGCAAGCGCACAGGTCGTGCGCGCTTGGGCGCGAGGACCATGTGTCCTTCGCGGAATTGGATTTTCAAAGGTTTTGTGCATCCTTTTTGGTACCAACTCAGCTCAAGCATAAACCTAACATTTTTGGCTTCTAATTCAAACCAAAGCATGTTCAATCAACAACAATCTTCCAAACAACATTTCAATTGACATGCATCATCAATCTCAAAACCATGAAAGTTCAACAACACCAATCATCATAAAACAGAGTTCTAACTTAAAAATTTATTTCCAAGCATCAAAACATTCTGGAAATCACATGTACTATGTTGAACTCACAACAATCATCAAACATTTCATGAAAACATCAACGTACCACTACTTAGGGTAAGAAACTCACCTCAAAGTTGGTGTTTAAGGTTTCTTTCTCCTCTTTTCCCTCAATCTCGAACTCTCCCTCTCTCTTGTGTTTCACTTTGTGTTTTCTGTAAAAGTTGGTGAAAGTGTGTGTGTGTGTGTGTGTTTGTTAGTTCAGATAGGGTTATGTGGGTGTTGGGGAAATTACCAATTTTCCCTTATGCTACTTGCACTCTCTCATTCTTCTCAATGAAGGGAGTGTGTTGTGTGTAAGTGGTGAATGTGAGTGTGAGTGTGATTGCGGGGTTTTGTTTCAGCCGAAGGTGTTTTAAATAACAGGAGGAAATACCCCTTTTACCCTTGTGTTACTCGCACCCTATTATTACTCATACACTACCCAATTTATTTCACATGAACTAGCACACCAGTGCATTCAAGTAGTTCATTAGGCCGTGTATTCAAGTAATTTAACTCATCAATTATGCACTTCAAATAACAATCAACCAACTCAATTAGCAACTATTAAATAAAATTAGTCACTTACTCAAAATAACTAGAATAGTCACTTTGGGAATGTTATTTTCCCCGAATCCTACCAAAAAGTAAAAATAAATCACTCTAAATTGTTGTTCCTTAAGGATATTTTTTAAATATAGCAAAGATTTCCGAAATGTATTTTACTTAAAATAATTTTATGTTGTCGTCATAAATTAAATAGTTTGTTTTAGTGTGTATATATATATATATATGCTTATATTTTTCCAAAAATGTATTTTTTCAATGCATTGTCTGTATCATGAATCAACATATTCTAGAGTTTTTTTTCACAATTTATTTTATAAGTAGTCCTTTTTTATATAGACTATTTACTATAGCAATAATTTTCACATATAACTTTTTTTAATTTTTAAACATCAATGTTCTCGTAAGAAATTTATCATGACATGTTTTTCCTGAAACATATCACAGAGAAAAAATTTGTAATTATAATTATTATATAATAATGTCATTTATTAATTTGGCATTATTTGTCATTTGTTCAAATATTTTGCTAATTTTGTATTTTACAAAAGATTTAAAGAAATCTTCTTTTCTTTTGTTTACACAAATTTTGGAGTAACTCTGATATCGACAATAATTAAGATTATTACTATTAATGTATTTTTTGGGATATATAAGCAAATCATATCCTGATTGTGTGTATTTTTATTTTTTAGTAGAAATTTAAGTGAAGATAAGAATCAAAATAAAGATAGGAAGATAGAACCTTTTATTTCTTTCAAAAGAAATAATTAATATAAACTGATATTGTTCAGATTTCTCAAGAATTATGCTAAGAGAAAGAATGTAATCAAAGATATTGTGAAATTATAATTAACTCACTGAGATTATCATAATTTCACCCTTTCTTTATGTGGTGATTTACAGCTGACTAGGTGACGATGTTGATGGCAAAGGAAAAAGGAAAAGTTCTTTGATTTTAATTATGTGATGATCTATCCTGTTTAAATGTTTATGTATTGATATTCCAAATCACTGATTGGTTTGTGCGCTTTATAATCTTTGGATTTATATGTGTACTTCTACGATTGGAATAAATAATGTACTATGATAAAAGAGGGATTGTACCGTATGTTTGAAGGAATTCACATGGAATATGACTGAAAGCTTATTCAAAATACGTATAAGTTGAACTCCTATGAAGGATACTATTGAAAGTTTTAATCCAAACATATATTTCCATATCCTTATAATTTCTTTGTACTGTGTATTTTTTGTGATCATTTTTTAGTAGGAATTGAAATGAAGATTAGAATCAAAATAAAGATAGGAAGATACGACCTTTTTATTTCCTTCAACATTTAAAATAAAGATAGGAAGTAACTTTTTTGACATTGTCGCTCAACATTTATAAACATATAGAGCTATAGGTTTTTTTCTCGTACCAATGCAAGTAATTGCTTTCGTTTCCTTTAGAGTTTTTGCAGGGTTATAATGGAAAATTCGTTGAAGAAAGTTTTGATGTTCACGTTATTGCTTCTTGCGATTGTGAGTACTTTGGTTGAAGGGGTGTACCAAAGTACTCGTCTTGATTCCGCTGAAAATGATCGATATCCAGGTTATGATGGACATCAACTAGTAGAAGGGAATTGCTGGTGGTGCGACTCTTTATTTCATTGGTGTTGTAGCTTTCTTACTAGTTTGTGTTGCCCTCGGCATTCCCCTCCAAACCGAAACAAACTTCAGTTTGCAAGCAACCAATATAATGTCCTAAAAATGTCTTGTCTTTTCTTTAGGTTTATAATGTAATGGTCTGATTAATAAGACTGAAGGATGAAATGTATTTTCATTACCAATATTATTAGTAGTCTTTCTATTTTTTCGGCTACATAAGTACAACTTTCTTCAAGTTGCCCGTGAGCATGTGTAGGCTTGTGGCTTGTGGCTTGATTCTTTCATTCATAAGCACCACTAGGAGGATACCCGTACGTTGAATGAGTTGTTCTAATATTCTTTGTTTTTTTACTTTATTCATAATATATTTATAAACTGTTACAATAAATAATATTTTTGTTCTCATTAATATTTGGAGGTTAGACCCAAGGATTATGTTAATATTTCAGGAGATTGTGTGATACCAATAAAGCTTGTACTGTTATCAATGCATTTTCCTTAATTTATCGCTTTAGGGTACCCAAATCTGACTTCTTTTTTTTACCATAAACAGCCTTGATAGACAGCCAATTGCTTGTTTTCCAGGTACCAAATATTTTAACATATGCATTCCTATTTTTTTTGGTATTTCCCATTTGTTTATGGTTTTAAATCACAAAGAATAAAAATTAAAAGTAACTGATTTTAAAATCATGTTCATTATCTGTCTCTCCCTAGATTTCCAGACCTTTTATATGCCCAAATCCATTTCAAGATATGTGTCTAGTAACAAACGAATCACCGCAATAGGAAAATGATGAAGACCTATTCACTCTTGTTTCTAGATGAAACGAATCGTGAATGTGTTTCATATTTTGGGTGTGAAGTTAACTTTGGTTTCAACGCTTGAAACGGGTGTTGAGTAATCAATGTGTGATGCCTACCATGATAATAGTGTAACATCCCTAGTTTTGTTAATTTTTGTTTACGAAGTTACCTAGTAATTTATTAATTAGATAAGTAATAAGTCAAGTCTCGGATATGAGATTGTCGCGGAAACAATTATTTAATTGCTAGACAATGTGATTTATATGCATTATTGTTTGAATTGTGTGAATTATGTGTGATTGTTTGGGTAAGAAATAGATTTAACAGGGAATTAGGGAGCCAAGCGTATTTTGGTCTTTCACCACTCATTAAACCCTCAGCTCACACCCAACATAAAAACAAACACACTCATTTCTAAAAGAGAAAATCAGTTTTGAGAAAAGCAAAAGAAAAGAGGGGGTGAGAGACAGACCACAAAGGGAGAAGGAGAGGGAGAGAAGAGTAATTCTTCAAATCTCAATGCATGTGGCTCTTCTAAACACCATTCAACCCCAATCTTGATTCTTTACTCATTGATACCAACATCAACACCTACTCCATCTCCTTCGTCAAATTCACCATTTCTAGAGGTTCAAAGCTCAAGTGAGGAAGAAATGGAGTTTGAGATTTTTGAGGCTTGCATGTGGTTAGTGGAGTTCAGTATTCAGTTTAGAAGCAATTCCACAAGCTACATTACTTTTTTAGCTCGATTTGGATAGTAGAGGAGTGTTTGGGTAGCTGGACATTCAGATTTGAAGCGGTTGGAAGAGTTAGGAGCTAGTTCGTGAGGTTTCGGGATCGTTTGAGCTTCCTGAGTCTCGGTGATTTTTGATTTTCATCACAACAGGTGAGTTTTACTCACGTTTAGGATCTTGTTTTATTATTTTTAAATGTCATGAAATTCTTGTTTAGGAAGTTATTTCGTTTCGAAAGAAATTTTTAGTCGAAAACGGTTTTTGTGAAATTTCGTGTTTTTGAAGTTTCCGGAATAATTACTCGGTATGTTGTTGGTTGAATGACTTGTTTGTACTGAAATTATGTGTGATAATCTTTGTTGAATGTTGAAATTTTGATTGGGTTACGGATTGGACGCGATAGGGGAAGCGAAACGAAATGAAACGAACAAATTGTAAAACTGCTACAGCAGCACGGGTCGTGTCACTGGTCGTGCCAACTCCTCATGTTGACTAAAAAATGAATTTCCCGCAAGCACAAGTAGTGACACGTGTCGTGTCAACCTCTCAGTCCCCGAATGCCAAAAATTCGTTTTGTTGCTCCTTTCGATTCCAAATCTTCTTTCTAACCAATGGTAATAATTTTTGATTAATAAAAACATGCTTTCAAACATGTTCAATAAGGTTTTAAAGTAATGTTTTGGAAACTAAAAATGTTCCGAAAAGCCGAAATATAGAGTTCATGAGAAGACATGTATTTTGAAAAGTAAACGATCTATATGTTCAACTTATTATTGTTTGACTGACATAGGATGATAATATAAATTCATCTAAGATTGACTAAAGTTCACGATATATAAATTGTATCGAGTCTGGGTAACGACCCAAAGAGGATAGCATACTAAACGGGGAAGGTCATGAGCCCCTAACCTAGGCTTAATATCCGTTAGGGAAAGTACTAGCGGGGGTTTTTCGGGATTAGTAGTTGTTGTACGACCCATGTTATGCTAAGTATAGTGAACGATTCACCGAGATTGTGGTTTTGTGCACGGTCGGTGTTTCGATAAATAAAAGAGGCTGGTAATTTATAAATTAAATTACGAAAGCAAAGGTTAAATGAATAGCACATTTAAATACCGGGATTAGCAGTTGTTGTGCGGTCGGTGTTGTGTCAATTTAAAAAGGCACGTGGTTTATAAATTAAACTACGAATGTAAATGCTTTATAATTGAACCGTGACCGATGTTAGGGGTCACGGTAAAACGCACTGAGATAGGTTATCTCACCCTTTCATGTTTTGTTGTTTTACAGATAAACAGGGAACGAGGAAAGCTAAAAGGCATGGTTAGATGACATGCTTGGAGAGAAGACTGAAGATTAATTCTTTCATCGTTGTTTATGTTCCGGTGTTGTCTCTGTATTCGATAAGATGCCTTGAACTTAATTTAAGTTACGTAGTCGTTTCCGCTATTCTTGTGATGATATGTATCTAAGCAGGAAATTTTATAGTCTGATGTAATCAAAAATTTATGTTTTGATATTTCTATTATTTAGAAATTCTAGGGTGTTACAAATCGCATCATACTGACATGGCCACCATTTAGCGATCCTTAAGAGGTAGAAAAGAATATTGGGGAATGAGATAAAGAAGAATACTGCTTCTTTATGACGAAAGTTGAGGATTGTATGGTGGCTGTGGATTCTTGGGAAAGAAAGCTACGCTTTAGATATAGGTTGGAGATTTCGAAGTGTAGGGAGGAGTTGGAGGTTTTGCGAAGCTCACAGGATCCCAATGCCAGTTCACTTTATAAGGAAGTAAATCTACGGCTTAGTACTCTCTTATCTCAAGAAGACGCATTTTGGAAGCAACGAGCAAAAGTTCATTGGCTTCGTGATGGTGATACTAATTCCAAATTCTTTCATGCTATGGCTAATGCGAGACGTCGGTGCAACACTATTTTTTCCTTAACTCGTGATGTTGGTACTATGGTTGAATCTCAAATTGATTTAAATGGTGTAGCTCATTCTTATTTTACATATTTATTTGAAGAGAGTTTGGGTAACTATGAACCTGTTATTAATTGTTTAAATCCCAAAATTTCTGATTTGGATAATGACTCTTTGCTTGCTCCTTTTGATATTGGTGAATTTAAGGATGCTTTATTTTCTATGTACTCTGACAAAGCACCTGGGTCTGATGGCTTAAATCCGGCTTTCTTTAAACGCTTTTGGAATCTTTGTGGTCCGGAATTGTTTCATTCAGGTGTGTGGATATCTTGTGTTGCAGGTTAAGTTTTGATGATGAAGCAATCTAACACAAAGTGACAAGTGGAATTCCAAGGCACAACCAACTCAAGAAGTAAGTGTGTCAAGGGTAGTAGTCCCTAGGAAGTTGGGTCGTCTTAGGAATGAATTGTAAACCGCTTCCGAGAATCGGCTCAAATCACAAAACACTATATCACTCACACAAATGAACCTAACATATGTTTTCAATTGATAAATAGGTTAGGCACTTGTTGTTCTTAAAAGAAATAGATTCTTGGCTTTTGTTTTAAAAGAAATTGTTTTTTTAAAACAATCGATTTATAGCTTGTAACTTTAAAGCTAGAAATCGATTCATAGCTTGTTTAAAGCTAGAAATCGATTCACAACCTTTAAACTTAAAGCTAGCAATCGATTGAACTTGTTTTAGAGCCCACAATCGATTCATGGCTCATAGTTCTAAAGAAGATAATTGATTCTCCTCTTAATTTGGTGAAATTCATTTTGTAAAGCAAACAATCGATTGCCTAGTTGCCTTATTAAAGCTCCAAATCGATTTAGGCTTCTTCTTGGAAGCACATAATCGATTCTTTCCTCTTTTGCATTAAGCAAATAATCGATTCCTATTCTCCTTTCATTCAAGCACAAAATCGATTATCTACTTGCTTTAATAAAGCACAAAATCGATTTCTCACTTGTTCCCACAAGCAAGAAATCGATTTCTCACTTATTACTTTAACGTTAAAAATTATTTCAACGGTCATATTTTCACAAACTCTATAAATAGAACCCTAGGTTTCACGATCAACACACAACCTACAATTCTATTTCACGATTAAAAGCAGAACGCGAAGCTTCTCTCTGTCCCAATCACTATTTCACGTTCTTCATCACTGTGAGCTGATTTCTCTCAAGGGTTACGTTGGGATCTTCAAGTTGTCATATTCACCTTCTCAGAGGTATTTGTTATTTTATTGTTATTGTAATTTCTTGTAATACTGTATTGGGTTTTTACTAGAGAGTGGGGTATCTCTCTAGGGTTTCGGATTGTAACAAGGGTGGGGTATCTCTTGTTGTAATTGTTGTTAAGGGCTCTTGCACTAGGTGGAGTATCTTAGGTGAAGAGCGCCTGCGTCTGTAAGAGTTTTAAAGCACCCAATTGAAAGCTTTGATTTGATAGTGGAAAATCTCACAAAGGGTTGTGAGGACTGGACGTAGGTCACTAGGAGGTGACCGAACTAGTATAAATCTCGCGTGTTCTTTATTGTTTTGCATTCTAATTCTTTTATTTCATAAACCTGCGCGAAAATCAAACTAAGTCGTTAAAAAGGGGAACGGTTTTCAAAAATCTCAGTTCACCCCCCCTCTTGAGACTTAAGCCACTCGGTAACAAGGTGTGTCGTGGCTTAATGATGGTGTTTTTCCTCCTATGTTAAATGATGCTAATATTGTGCTCATTCCAAAAATTGGTAATCCTTCTTCCATGCGTGACTTGAGGCTTATTGCTCTTTGCAATGTTCTATATAAAACTATTTCCAAAGTCCTTGCAAATAGATTAAAGAGGATGCTTCATAAATGTATCTCCGAAGAGCAATCCGCTTTTGTGGCTGATCGGTCAATCTTAGATAATGTAATGGTTGCTATCGAAGTTATTCATCATATGAAGTGTAAGGTGCAAGGAAAGGTGGGAGAAGTGGCATTGAAGATTGATATTAGTAAGGCCTATGATAGGGTGGACTGGGGGTATTTGAGGAGGGTGTTGTTGAAGTTGGGTTTCCATGAGAAATGGGTTCAGTGGATGGTGTTATGTGCAGAAACGGTTAACTACTCAGTTCTTATGAATGGCGAGAAAGCTGGCTCTGTCTCACCAAGGAGAGGACTTCGACAGGGTGACCCACTGTCACCTTACCTTTTTATATTGTGCACAGAGGGTCTTACAGCTTTACTTAAAAAATATGAGGCAAGAGGAGATATTCACGATGTTAAAGTGTGTCGGGGTATTCCTATCCTGACACACTGACACACTTATTATTTGCAGATGACTGTTTCTTGTTTTGTAGGGCTGATGATTTGGAGAGCAGAAAGTTAAAGGAGGTGCTGACACTCTATGAACAGGCGTCGGGACAATCAATCAACCTTCAAAAATCCGAAGTCTATTTTAGCAGAAATACAGGTGCTGACATAAAGGAGCGTGTTTTGTCCAATCTTGGAGTATCTGAGTGCTTGGGAACTGGTAAATACTTGGGCCTGCCTTCTATGGTGGGTCGCAGCAAGAAGCAGCAGTTTGGGTACTTGAGGGACAGAGTATGGCGCAGAGTTCAGCAATGGTCAGGCAGGCATTTGTCCAAAGCAGGCAGGGAGGTTCTTGTAAAATCTGTGGCTCAATCTATTCCAGCTTATTGCGTGAGTACCTTTCTCCTTCCTAAAACTTTAGGGGTGGAGATGGAGCGCATGATCAATTCTTTTTGGTGGGGCACAAATCGTGGTAACCGGAGAGGCATTAATTGGCTTAATTGGGATAAGTTAACAATGCGGAAGGTGTTTGGAGGTATGGGCTTTCGCCACTTCTATGGTTTCAACTTAGCCATTCTAGGGAAACAAGGTTGGCGCTTATGTACCAACAAAGATGCTATTGTTACTCGGGTTTTCAAATCTAAATATTTTCCTAATGGGAACTTCTTGGGGGCTCGCTTGGGCCATAATCCCAGCTATGTTTGGCGTAGCATCCATGCTTCACAGGTGTTGGTTTATTATGGAGCTTGTTGGAAAGTTGGGGAAGGCACCAATATTAATATTTGGCATGATCCGTGGTTAAGGGAAGGTTCAAATTCTTTTGTTTCTTCGACGGTGATTCCTGGATATGAAGACTTGAGAGTAAGTGATCTTTTTAATCCCATTGATGATAGCTGGTACACTCTCTTACTTATTATTCCGCAATGAATGAAATTATTGTTACTACAAGCTTCCGGGTGGATGGTAATTGGATGCAAATCTGGAAATTGAAGGTTCCTCCTAAAGTCAAACTTCATCTTTGGCATGTTGCTAGAGGAGTTTTGCCTTGCAGGTACAATCTTTGTCGACGGCGCGTTCCTTGCCCGGCGACGTGCCCGATGTGCGAAGTGGCGGATGAAGATGAGTTGCACTTATTCTTCCGATGCACGCACACAGAGGAGATTTGGAAAGCATCCGGATTGTGGCATGATATCAGGTCGGTAATTACTAACTCTACTAGCTATAAATCCTCCTTTTTTGAGATTCTATCTTTGCTCCCGGAAAATGCTAGAAATTATTTTGTTATGATGATTTGGGGCTTACGGAAGCGAAGGAATGACAAAGTATGGGATAATGTAATTAAACCAATCCAATTATCAATTCAAGTTGCATCGGATTTACTTTTTTGTTGGCAAGAGGCTCGCAAGTCGAAGGTGCCGATGACTAGTGCAACACATTCTTCGCTTAGGAATGCCGTTGTTGCGTGGTCACGACCAGCAGTGGGTGAGTGGAAGTGCAATGTTGATGCCACGTTGTTGATGATGGTAGATTTGGGATTGGTCTTTGCAATCGAGATGCGGATGGAGCTTTTGTGAAAGCGAAGACGGTTTGGTACTATGGGACTCCCCAACCTCAAGAGGCTGAAGCTGTGGGTTTGTTAGAAGCTATTACTTGGTTACAAAACTTCAGTGTCCAAAGATTAACCATCGAGCTTGATTGCAAAGCGGTAGTAGATGGCGTTAGCGGAGTTGTTTCTTGTATTACTGAGTATGGTTCCATACTAAAAGCATGTCAGCAACATCTCTCTAATTTACAAAACTATGTGGTTTGTTTTACCCGGAGGCAAGCGAACCTTGTGGCTCATACTTTAGCGAGGGCCTCAAGACTTCATGCTAGCTCCAATGTCTTTGATTGTATTCCACCTTGTATTGCAACTTTTCTTTTGAATGAAATTATATAAGTTTCTTTTTGTCAAAAAAAAGAAAAAGAAAACCGCTTCAGATCTGAACTATTTTTTTATTTAAACAAAATAAGTAATTAAAATAATGACTCACAATTGAAGAATTAAACTTTCTAGTACGGTTGTTTTATATAATTAAAAAAAATAACATTTATACATAATATTCCTTACTTATGTGTCGGGGATCGCTAACTTCCAATTTGTAAGTGATTAGGGATGGTGTTTTGGAGTAATAATTTCAATGTTAGGTCATTGGGAATCAGTTAGGGAATAGTCTTTCTTGGATTACTAATTTTTTGAAATAGATGGGAATGGTGTAGGGAATTATAAGTTATTGTAAGTGTTATGAATATGGTTACAAAATAGTACTTCATTGTAAGTAATTAGGAATTTGTTAGAAACTAGTTGTTCATTTTGGGTGAGAGCATAAAAACGGCCTGTTTGGATAGAGCTTATTTTGAGCTTATGAAAAAAAACTTATGCAAATAAATAAGATTTTATGTATTATTCATAAGTTCGTCAATGTAGTTTATGGAAAAGCAACTTATGGAGATATAACTTTTATTAGTGAGAACTTATGGATTAATATAAAAACTTATTTATCTTCATAAATTATTTTTTATAAGCGCAAAAATAAGGTCATCCAAACGGGCCCAAAGTGAAGTTCAAAGAACTGAGCATAAAACAAACCACAAAAATTGGAAAAAATAAATAAATATTTCTGTCAACAATAAGCTAAACAGTAGAAGTAAAGTGCAAACATTTCAAGAAACATGCTTCCAATCATTCTAAAATATTAAACATTTCAATCGAAGAAAGAAAGATAAATGACCTAGGTAATACGAAAAAACTTAAAGGACCAAGTTGTTACAATTAAATAACTTAAAGAATCTCTAGTGTATTTTACTCTTTTTTTTATTTTCATTTTTAAGTATTATTTTAGTTTTGTTGTTTTTATAATCTATTATAGAAATGTAAAATGTGAGTTTTAAATATTTAGGATTGATATTGTCGTTAGAAAGGTTGTACTTCTTAGAATAAACATGTTAAAATAAATTTATTGTTGTGTTGTTAAGGATTGAGTGTGAAATGTGATCGAGTTAGAATAAATCTAAAATTGTTAAATTGAATTTGTTGAGAATTGAAAATTATATATGTTGTTAGAGATATTAATTGAAATTGTGTTAAATTGTTGAAATTGAAATTGAAAAGTGTAATTGAAATTGAATTGAAATTGAAAAATGTATGTTGTTAGAGGCTTAGAAATGTTAATTGAAATCTGTTATTGAAAAGACCATGTTTTTAGAGTTGTTAATTGAAAAGTGTCTAATTGTTGTTAAAATGTTAAATGAACCTTAGGTTAGGATGTAGTTTTTATTGTCTGTTATTGATGGAAAAGGGTGAGGTGTTGTCCCTCACCCCAAATATTTTACTTGAAATCATCTCCATTGAGATAATTGCGAAACAATATGGTAAGGTTGGGAATTAAAAATAACTTTCTTCACTACTTGGATAGAAAAGGGTTTTGTATTGTCCTTGAGCCCCATTTTCGGCTCGAAATCATCTCCACTAAGATCATATGAATGCCACAAACTTGATAGGTTATTGGGAATGTTATAGAAATCTAACGCGTTTTTTTAAATGCGTGAAGATGAATTGGTATCAGTTTAATCGTGGTTGGGTGTATGATCGGTTATTTCGGAGAAGAGTGGGCTTGAAGGAATCTTTTGTAATTGGGGATGAATAGTTTCTTGTGGTAGTGTGGCAACATGATTTGGCTAAACCGTAAAAAAGGGGTTAGATGTCCAAGCTTAAAATGCGACGGTTTACCTCTTTCGACCGATGATAAAATCAGGGAGCACTTGTATCATTGGGGGTTTAGGACTAATTATCGGATTTGGTTGGACCAAAGAGAACGACTTCAAAATTTTGACGTAGAGGCTTCAAGACGTTCTGGTGTTGGTGTCTCATGTAATCAAATTTTTGAGTTGATGGATAACATTATTTGTGACGGTCTATGAGTGAATGTTCCATTTGATGAGCCTCAGTATGACGATCATGATGAATTTCCAAATAAAGAGGCACATAGAATTTACTATTTGTTAAGAGATTAAAACAAACGGTTCTTTGCAGGCTCGCCACTGTTAAAATTATCTATGTGTGTGAAGCTTTCTGCTCTCAAGTCCATGAGTAATATTTCTGAGTTGGGTTTCGACTCTGTGACTGAAATGATGTTGGAAGCGGCAACTAATATGGATAGTTTGCCAAAAAGTTATTATGAAGCAAAGATGTTAGTTTCGATGTTGGGATTGGAATGTAAGAAGATTGGTTGTTGTGTGGATGGGCATATATAGGTTTATTAAAATGATTTTGTTAAAAACGATGGTGTTCTACTTGAATGCAAGTTTAGTGGAAAGCTGAGGTACCATGTTTGTAAAGGGGGAAACGTAATTATAAACCCATCAATGTAAAGTTGATGTTCTATTTGCATATAGTTCCAAGGTTGCAAAGAATGTTTGCATCAACCGAAATGGTACAAAAATGACATGGCATTATGTTAATAGGTGTACCTCGGACATTTTATGCCACCCATTTGACGGTGAAGCGTAGAAGCACTTTGATCGTGCATTCAGATTTTTCCTTAGACCCATGAAATGCTCGGCTTGGCTTGTGCTCTGATGGATTTACTCCATATATCTAAGAATCAGCGACACCATACTCTTGTTGTCCAGTCATTGTTACCCCTTACAGTCATCCATCTAAGATGTGCATGACTAAACTGTATATGTTGTTGACTTGTGTGATACCTGGTTCATGCAATCTAAAACTTAACTTGGATATCTTTCTGGAACCTCTGATTAATGATCTTAAGAGATTGGGTTGGGGGGGGGGGGGGGGGGGGGGGGTTGACATATGATGCAGCACGAAAGAAGAATTTTATGATGAGAGCGGCATTGATGTGGACAATTTATGACTTCCCTACTTATGGTATGCTGTCCGGTTGGGGGACTCACGATAAATTGGCATGTCCCCACTGCCTAGAACACACAAAGGGGTTTACGCTGAAATAAGGGGGCAATAGTTCTTGGTTTGACTCGCATCGTACATTCATACCGCCTAACCATGTATTTAGAAAGAACAAGAATGCCTTCAAGGAGATGGTAGTTGAAACAGATGGACCCCCGCCTTTGTTGACATCAAGTGAAATTTGGACAAGAGTTAATTAAGGATTTTCCACAAGCCACAGAGGTAGGTGTGCTCAAGTAATTGGATGGCTATGGACGGGTGGATAACTGAACAAAAAAAGCATATTATAGAATCTCCCATATTGGAATGATAATATGTTGAGAAACAATCTCGATATTATGCAAATCGAAAAGGATTATTTTTACAACATATTTGTCACTGTGATGAACGTGAAGATAAAACCAAATTCCTAATGGAGAGATGTTAAAATCCAAAACCAATTAGTGTCTAACATGCAATGAACCAAAAGATTTTTGTCAAACGTCGAAAAGATTGGGGATGCCGGATGATTATTCTTCTAACCTTGCAAGATGTGCGGATGTGAACACTGCGTAGATGTATGCGATGAAAAGTCATGATTTCCATGTATTCATGGAGTGTTTGCTTCTAGTTGCTTTTAGTTCATTCCCAAAGTGTGTTTTGGAACCACTTACTGAAGTGAGTCAATTTTTTAAGAAAATGGGCTCTTCAACTCTAAGAAAGGATGATCTTATTAAGATGGAGCAGAATATTCCTTTCATTATTTGTAAGTTGGAGAGAATATTTCCTCTCGGTTTTTTTGATTCCATGGAGCATCTCACGGTTCACCTTGCATATGAAGCAAGGCTTGGTGGACCAATTCATTATATGTGGTTGTACCCATTTAAGAGGCAATTAACTATTTCATTTAAATTAAAGTTATCTTATTATGACTATTTGTTTAATCAAATGTTCTTCCTTGATATCTAGATTAATGGGTGATTATAAATGATCAGAGAAGAATAGAGCTACAGTCGAAGGATCGATCTGCAGAGCTTACATACATCGTGAAACAATCTAATTCTGTTCATATTGTTTCAACAACACTTATGTTGTCAAGAAATAATAGAAACGAAATGGAGGTTGAAGAAGAAAGACACACACTCACTTTATCTGTGTTTAGCAAACTTGGTCGCCCCTCGGGGAAGAAGTCAACCAACTACTTATTAATAAAGAGTATAAATCAGTACATGTTCATGTCTTGATCAATTGCATTGAAGTTAAAACCATATCTTTTGTAAGCATGCTTCAATTTATTATTAATCTATACACCTTTAGAGTATGAAGTTAAATCATATTTTAATATAAAGACTATGAATAATTCATTTTCAGTGCATTCGTACGAATTGAGGGTTAACGCGCTGAAGAATCTTCTGTTCGTATACATGAAATTTTTCCATCCTGGTTTAAGTCGATATGAGACATGACTTATTTTTTTCATATGTGATTACTTAGGTTTATGAAGCGGATCCAGAGTATATTGGGCTGGATCCCGAGCTTCATGGTTTTAGAGGGGTCGTCTCCTAGAGGTACTTCCACGAAATCCATGTCTGGCATGAGACGGTTGATCCATTTCTTTACTTCTTTGGAGAGCTGATCGTCCTTCTCATCCTTGAAGCTGTCCAGATATCGTATCGGGCATCCAGGTCGAACAGGATGCCTTCTGGCAGTGCTCGCTGAGCTTGCGCTTCTACTTGCATCTCTTTGCCCCTTTTACTGGGGGTCTCGTCGATTTGATCGGAATGGCGCATCGCCTTCACTGATAGATAATGACATCTCTTTACTGGGGGTCTCGTCGATTTGATCGGTGGCTATCGTGATAACCTTGTCGTTTGACGAGTAGAGGCAACCGCCCCTAATTCTCCAAGGATCGGCCTCCCGATGATGCAGTTGTAAGGTGAGTCAAGGGTTTCCAAATTCTAAATACAAATCAATATCAGCCAATTACAAGCAACTCAATCAACCTTCCAAAATAATTTGGTGTACCAATCAATCATACACATGCATTGCACTAAACTCTAGAAATGTTGGCTAGGTTAGTGGCCGACGAGGGCCTGTGTATATATATAGTTTTAGAGTGAAATGTAAAGACACACATCAATCAAATCAAACTCTATGTTTATTTCATTTATCTTCTTTACTGCATTTTAGCCTTTACTTTATTTTTATGCATTAGTCGTAGTAATCCAACATGAAGTCAATAATGTCACAAGGAAGGGGGGGTTGGAATTGTGATCCTTTTAAAATTGACCTGAAATTAAAGAACTTCTCTTCACAAGTATAATGTAGATATAAGAAGATAAGTGATATGTGTTAAGAAGGGTGAAACAAAAGGCAGTCTTCTTAACTTAAATAGAATACCAAGAAGGGTGGTTGTACTTTCTTCTCAACTATTTGAAGGAGTTGAGAAGGGTCAGACAATTCTTCCCTTAAAGCTTCTCTTAATAAATCCTTTTGACAGAGTTAAAAGATATTCAGCTAATGATGAAGGTTAAGTTTATCAAAACAGGTTTTTTTTAGATAAGCAGGTTTATCAAAACAGTGTTGTCAAGAGTTTTCTTGGTGATTCATGTATAGGGATAGGAGTGAGAAGGGTTAAAAACAAATTTCTTAAACAGTTTATCATCAGAGAGGGGTGATAACTGACTCTTCTCAGTTTTTATAAACCTTCTTTCTCCTTGAGGAGATTTTTCTCTCTAGGTGTAATCTGATGATCTATAAAGCAATAAATAACACAGATTTATATTACTTCACCCCACTCCAGGGCTACATTCACTCCTCACAACCAGTGAGAGTTTCCACTATTTTTCCAAAATAGATTACACCTTTTACACCTCCTTAGGCTAAAGGAACTCTTGGTAGTTTTCTTCACACATCTCTAGCTACTGTAATCACCTCTAATAGGCTTCACTTGACCTATTAGATTGCTTCTAACACGGAAGCACTTGCTTCTCAAGTCCTACAGCAACACATGCCACTTGAGAAGGTTCCCTATAAGGTATCTGTTTGATTGATAGGGTTTGTGGGATTTCTAGAGCTTGGTTGATACAAATGGAGTATTCAATAATTACCACAACACAAAACTTAATACATACTCAGAGATCAGATGAATCCCTTCAGGTTTAGAACAGCTGAGTATGGATGAGAGAAAATTTGAATACTTGAGAAGGGTGGAAGTTAAGACCTCAATGCACTCTCATGAAGATTAATGGTGACCATGAGCGTTGTTTTATAGATCAAATTATGTGTATTAACTGCTTGTCGAAGATTTGTAGTCGTTGAAGAAGAAACTAGCCGTTTATAGCCGTTGGAATGGGCTGTCTGCACAACACAGCTGTGTTTCTGCTTTTCTGTAGAAGACAGGTGTTTCCATTTGTTCATGACCCTTTTTGCTATGACTCTTCTCTCATCTGGCAGATGATGATGTTTCTGAAGTTGATACTTCTTATGTTGATGCTTTTCATGTTGATGTTCCAGAAGGAGGTTCATTGTATGACCCTTCTCAACATGACTCTTCTCATCATGACCCTGTCATACCCTAATTTTGTCTGGCTTGGAACAAAACCTTAATTTTCCACAAAAAGCAATAAATTATGAAGTGAAGCATCATTCTGAAGGATGTGAAGAACTATGAGCATGCATTTTTGGGTTCTAAAAGTCATTTCAGCGCTTTTAAAATCATTTTTAGGATTGGAATGCCTTTTGGAGCAAAATTAGGGTTTTTTGGGCAAAAGGGGTATTTTGGTCATTTCCAAAATTAAGCAATTTCTCACCAAAAATCATTGTTCAATCTCAGAGGAATTTATTTGGATCTAGATGATTTGGGTTATGAATTTTTGTGCGCATGCATGCATGATTTTTGGCATAAAATTCAAATTTTAAGCAAAAGGGCAAAATGGGAATTTCCATCAAGGTGAGGTCTCAAATCAATTTTGGGAAGGGTGATATCATGGAATTTTGGGCCCAATCATTGATTCCTAGGATATGGCCGAAAGTGGCATGATTTTTATGGAATTATCTAGAAAAGAATAATCAAAAATGGTGAAAATAAGGAAGTGTCCCCAATAAGACAAAATGTACTATTTTTCTTGACAAGCTTGCAAAACTTGGGCACCAAGGCCTCATTTGCTCCGAATTTTCCAGCTCATTTTCACCTCATTTTGTGTTTCCTCATGCCCTTGATCCATGTGAGTTGTATTCCTAGCCATTGATTAAAATTCTAGATCAAATCCTAGGCTACAACTTTGTGTAGAATGACCTAGGTGCCCTCAACAATTTTTGTGCAACAAAAACTCATAATTTTTGTGTATGACCAGCTATTCCTCACTCATTTGTGTTTTCTCCTTGTCCCTAATCCATGTGCATTGCAATCTTGGCCTTTGATTCAAATTCTAGCTCAAATCTCAATGGTTTGCAAAAGCACAATGTCCTATATACCCTTAATTTTGCACCTCATATAAAACCCAAAATAAGAGACCATGAGGAGGGAACTCATTTTTTGACCCTAGCACCCAAATCTCTCCTCTCTTTCTCTCATTCCTTCGAAGCAACCAGCCACCATACCCATATTCTTTTCTTCAAAATTCTTCCAAAAAATCAACCATCAAACCTTGTTTATTCTTCATCCTTTCAATAAATCTACTTCTAAACTTGCATAATCATCAAAGTTTCATCAAAACCCATCAAGAATCAAGCATTTGCGAAAGGTTCAAGAGGTTCTTGTTGTGTTCTTCAAGTGTTCTTGCTTCTATTCTCTTTCCTTCTTAATTTTCTAGCTAGATCTAGAGGTAACCTCACTAACCCTTGCATTTTCTTTAATTTTCATCATGTAATCTCTCTTCTATTCCTCTTTCCTTCTTGAAAGAAGCTTTGAGGACTCATTTCAAACATTATTGGACAAGGACATTGGGAGCCTTGGGTGTTTGAGATGAGTCCTTGGCCTTGAAGGAAAGATTCTTGTGTTTTCTCATCATTCATTGCATTTCTACCTCATTTGCATGATTTTGGTGAAATAAAATCTTGTTTTCCTACCTATTTTGCTTCGGCCATAGCATGGATTTTAGGGTTCTTGTGTTCATTTTGTTCATTTCATGATTTTAAGTTGAATTTTGGCTTGATTTTGGTGTTGGGTGCCTCGGGTTGTTGCTTCAAAACCTAGGGTTTTTGTTGCCTTTTTACTTCTTTGATTTTGTGAAGAATAAAATACATGATATGCTTGATGCTTACCTTAGAACATGGCATGATGATCTAGGGTTTAGTCTTGTGAATTGTTTCATGTATTAATTGTGAATTTTAGCATGAAATTTGATGGTGATTTGTGCTTAGCATTGCTTCGGCCTTAGGCCACTTTTGTGCATATTTTGTGCTTGAAAACGTGTTGTTTTGATCTTGTGTGAATAAATGCAATTGTGCAATTGTGTTTTTACCCTTTTACCTTTTTACTTTACCATCTCATTAAATAATTACCATTTACCTCATGCATTTTTACTCTACCATTTCATTAACTTCTCACTCAAACTTTTTACCACTTGTAAATTTGCATAAAAAAAAAATCCCAAAACATTTCAATCATTTGCATTTTAAACTTTTACTACTTCTCATTTAAAACCCCAAAACATTTTTACCACTTCTTACTCAAAACATTTTCAAACTTTGCATTTCACTTATTTGCATCATCTATGCGACACCTTGCATGCTTGCACTCACATTCACTCATACTTGTATACCATGCATAATAAATGCTCATGCATTCTTGTATGCTCATGCATTCTCTTGTATACTTATTCATGCATTCTCTTGTATGCTCATGCAGTCACATGCTTGCTTAATCATGTATCATCGCTCACATGTTCATTCATTAAACCTAGAATACTCTATGCCTATGATCAATTGTGTTCACTTGTTCTTGATGCCATTTGAATGACTTGATTTAATTGTGTGCCCTTCCTTCCACTAGTATGTATTCTTAATGAAGACGTAAGCCTACTTTTCCGGTTGTAGCATAGAGTCATTAAGGTATATGCACCCCTTTGAGATTGTTGCCCGTCCCGTAGCAATTCTCACACACACACACAATTGTCTTGAGAGCTTTGTCTTGCATCCTTAATAATTGGATCTCTTGATTATATTGGCATGCTTAATCTTGGTTAATAATCAACATGTTTATGATTGCTTGATTGGTGAGTATGTTTGAATCTTGTTCACTCATGGTTGCATTTGGTTATGGACTTGGAATTGATTGAATAATGTTCTACTTGTTTTCCAAAACCCATTTTCTAAACTCATTTTCAAGCGCTCCTTGCTTTGCGAAAACATTTTCTTCCTCCATTAAATAAAACAAATTGTCATTGATGATCACTCGCGCTGTTGCCGTTTGGATCGTTAATGATGATTGTATTTTCAAAAAAAGAGTTAGTAGTGAGGCCATTCTAACCGTTGTTGTTCGGTCTTCACAAACGCTCACCCAATTGCGAAAAACTCTTAAGCCGTTTTCAGACGCAAAAGCCGAGAACTACGTAGCTTTGATCCCTCAACCCAGTGAGGGTACGTAGGAGCGGGTCCGTCCCGTCAAGCACCCTTTTAAAAAAAATCTTTGTTTTGTTTCCACTTTTCAAAGATAACAAAAATATTCCTGTCTTCCGTTTTCAATAAAACGATTTTTCAAAAAAAAAAAGAAAAGAAAAGAAAAGAAAAGAAAAGAAGTAGAACAAATCGCTTTCAACTCAAACCTTTGTCAAACCACACATCGAGTTAATGGTTCCCTTTCAGTAGAAAGGACGTATGGGATGCTAATACCTTCCCCATGCGTAACCGACCCCCGAACCTACATCTCTGATTTCGAAAGACCACTCGCTTTTCCAAAAAAAGGGTTTTTCCGATGTTTTCCCAAATAAATATTGGAGGCGGCTCTACTATTTTTCACGTTGCAAAACGAGAAGTCCCAACCCGGATTTTTCGGGCGCAACAGCTGGCGACTCTGCTGGGGACTTTTTATAAAAGGCGAGGGTCAAGCCTAGTTAACTCGGTGTGAGGTTTAAATCGTTTGAATTGAAAGCTTTGTTCTACTTCTTCCTTTTCTTCCTTTTCTTTTCCTTTTCCCTTCTTTCTTTGTCTGTGATGCTTGATTGTTTCTCTAGCATTATCATGATGTTATGTTGTATTCATATGCATTTGTTTTCCTTCTATGTGTGCTCCTTGCGCATTTTCTCTTTGTTCACATACCATGTTCATGCATTCCTCAATTCCCACGTCCCCTCTTCTTTGCTCCCTTTCTAAAGGTAAATTCATGCATTTCTCCCCCACCTTATCATGATCCCTTCCTCTTGGCGCCCTTTCTTAAGATAAACAATGTTTGCGATTGCTTATTGACTTCCTGTGTTAATTCTTGAATTGGAATGCTATATGATATGCAACATGCTATTGTATGCTTTTGTCTGGACTGTTCTGGGTTTTCATTTGCAGGTGGGGGTTTATGATGGGTAGTTTTAGGCGGTATGTCCTTGCTACACACACTCACACCTTATGCTTATTGTGCTTTGAGAGGGGCCTAAAACCCAAGGTCTGACAAAACTTAGAGGAGTGGAAATGAGTAGTGACTGGCAATTGGACCGTTGTCCTTCTGACTCTCACGAAAGTTTCAGCCGGAGTATGCTCTTTCACGATGCCTCACACCAGGTGGCGTACCATCATTGTGGGTGCTATTGTGAGAGAGAATTAGCTCTGGTAGCCTGGTGAGGAAGTGATTAAAGCCAACATGGGAGGAACATCTGAGTTGCCCTAGAACCTAGGTTCCCGCCTCGTAGGACACAAGGACATACAAATTGTGTGTTGCATTGTAATCTAGGCATGTTTTCCAAAAGGAGTAGAAGGAGATTTTTCCAAAAAAAAAAGGAAAGCAGAGAAAGAGCTGCCGTTGTAGCCTTTCTTTTGCCGGTCTGTACGAGATAACATATGGCCCACCCTTTTCAAAAAAAGGGAACGAGCTGCCGCTGTAGCCTTTCTCTTATAAAGTAACATATGGTCCACATTTTTTCAAAAAAAAAAGGGAGAACGAGTTACCGTTGTAACCTTTCTCTTATGAAGTAGCATGTGGCCCGCATTCTTCAAAAAAAAGGGAGAACGAGTTGCCGTTGTAGCCTTTCTCTCACTGGTCCATATGAAACAACGTACGGCCTGTATTTTCAAAAAAAAAAAGCTTAAATCAATGCCAATAAAGATTTTGCCCTAATCTGCATATGCATAAAACATCATCAGCATTTGCATACATCCTCGCATTACATAAAACCCATACATGCATCATTGCATCTTACTCAAGTTTGTTTGCCGAGAATCACAAAGTGACAAAGAATCTTGCCATAGGAACTTAATGGAATCAAGAAGTGAGACAGTGCATGCTCCAAGGTACCCGGGTGTAAGAAAGGTAGACGTCACCAGCTTGAAAGGATATGTTGACTTAATGGGACCTATTGAAAGGGGATCGTTTGACAGCTCTTATGGGAACCTTCGGAAGTTGTTGTTACTAGAGGTACAGACTGAGGCTATCGTGGCTCTAAGCAGATTCTATGACTCCGAAATCAGATGCTTCCTTTTCAAAAATTTCCAAATGGCTCCCACTTTGGAAGAATATCATCTGATCTTGGGTTTCCCTCAGACCAAAGCTGCTCCTTGCCAGTATCAAGAGCAGTATTACACGGATGAGAAGTTTGCTGCATTGTTGCAAGTAAAGGTAGAGGACCTGAAGCTCCAGAGGCAGAGGAAGAACCTTGTGGTAGGTTTCCCGCAGAGTTATCTCGAGGGTATGATGGATACTCATGCCAGAAACAAAAATTGGGTTGTCTTCAAGCAAATCTTGGCCTTAACAATCTTCGGGATTGTTCTCTTTCCGCAGATTGAAAGACTTGTGGATGTGACTGTCATTGGCATTTTCTTAGCTTTCCAGAATGAGAAGAATCCTATCAATCCGATCCCTGCAATGCTTGCTGACACTTATTCCGCTCTTACTCACCACTGTGAACTCAAAAGGAAGAAAATCTCTTGCTCTTCCCATCTGTTATATGCCTGGCTTCTTATCCATGTTTTCACCAATCCAAAGAAAGTGGAAAAGTTGATTGACTATGCTGTATCTTGTGAGGTGAAAGCCATGAGTATTCAAGAGTGGATCCAGTTTCTAGGGAGTCTAGACGAGCACTCGGTTCGTTGGTATCTTTCATCTTGCTGGGAAGCTAGACCTGAGGTAGTCTTCCGCTGTGGTGGTTTTCAAAATGTTCCACTGATGGGCACTAAAGGGTGCATTAACTACAATCCCTCCCTGACGCTGAGACAATTAGGATATCCTATGAGGAACTCGCCTACTGAAGAGATGGCATTCCCGTTTTACATCTATGAGGGAGGTCCAAAGGATGACAGTTTGACTAGGAAGATTTTGCAAGCTTGGAGTATGGTGACTCGTTATGGAAAAGTAGAGATCTCTCAAAGAACTAGTGGTGTTACCTTTGCTCAATGGCTTGAGAAAAGGATTCAGAGCATCCGATTGCCTTATCAGAAATTATTGCAAGTTGAGAGGGAGGTAATAGACTCTGGTGCTCCCGTTGTTGAAGAGTTAGGTGAGGTCAAGTTGGCTCTAATGAAAGCAGAGGAAGAGAAAAAATCCTTGCAAGCTGAGATAGAGAAGTTGACTCTGAACAACCAAAGATTAAAAGAAGATAATGCTCTCAAATCTGCTGCCATTGAGGAGTTTGACAAGAAACTCAAAGTAGAAGAGAAGGAAAAGCTAGAAGCTCAAAAGTATCTGCAAGTAGCCAAAGAGGAAATCAAGAGGCAAAAGACTAAACAAAAGAGAGCCATTGAAGAGACCAGTCAGTGGAGAGATCTCTATGAAAAGACAAAGATGGATGAGAGGACTGTGAAGAGCTTGCTTGCAAAGTCAAAAAGAGAGTCCCGCTTGCTACAGGCCGAGTGGGAAAGCAAACTGAGCAGTGTCGTGCAAGAAAGAAATTCAGTTGAGAGCATTCTCAAAGAATACAAGCAGGCTCTAGGATTTGAGCGAGAGATTTCTGATGAACTGAAAAGAAACCTTCGACACATCAGTGATGCATACAGGCAGGTGAAGGATGAGAGTCAGCATTGGGAACACCGCTTTGTTGAACTGCTTGGCAGGATTGAAGAACAGGCAGTTATCATTGAGTTGAAAGATGAAATTCAGCAGTGGAAGGCTAGATTCTCTGAGCTTGCAGAGTTGGCCAACCAAGCTCTTGCAGGTGTACCTAAAAAGCTAAGAAAGGCTGAGGTTGAGATGTTTCCCTTTAACACTCCACTGGCAGTTTGCAAATTCGTGAAGTTTTGCAGGGCCTTGGTTGAAGAAGTCAGAGAGAAGACTGGAAGGGTTCCCACAGGCAACAAGAGAAAGAGAACTGAAGATTTCAAAGCTCTATGTAGTTGAGCTCTTGTTTGTAATTTTCATTGTACTCTCTCTTTCTGGATGACCGTATTTCCATTTGAGTATTCTACCTTTTGAAATGTAAGGCTTGAAGTACTTGCTTGAATTTGAATGTATGGAGTATGTTTTGTTTCACTTATTGATTCCAATCTTGTCGTGTTTCAAACAAAAATAATCAAAGTCCACTGTTAGGCCTATGGCAAGACATGGCACACTGTGGTTCACGGCATAAGACAAACTAAAACTAACACCCATTTGCATTGCATTCATTGCATTTCATTAATACCCCTGCTCATAAAAAATGTTTCGTCAGAGCAAGTCAGGCAAGCTGGTTCTCCGTCACCGATACTTCACCCGACTGCAAGCAAAGTTGATGGCCAATCTGCAAGATTACCCAGAGATTGAGACCGAGAGTAATCCAGAGCACGAAGATCTGGGTGTGCAGATTATTAATCTTGAGCAGCTGGCTCAGGAGAACCAGGTTCTAAAGGATAAGGTTGGGGCCATGGAGACCCAAATGCATGAGATGATGGCCTTGCTACAAAGCCTAAAGAGTGGAACCGCTGCTGAAGGTACCGCTGTGGTGGGTCCCGATGGTGTCATTTCTTTTATACCTCCTCTAGTGTCAGTTAATGCTGCAGCCACAGTTCCTCCGGGGTCTGGAATCAATCATCCCGTCTTTGCTTCAGGGATGAATAGGCAGAATCAGTCACAAAGATATCCTTGGGGGATGCCCGCCGAGTACATGCCGCAAATTGTTAGACCCATTCCTGCTGACGCTGTTGGGCCACATCAGGCTACTGCTGCCGTGTCTGGGGGAGCTGCTGGAAGACCGCAGGTCCAGACTCCTAGTCCTCATGCTGTGCTCAGCCCTACTCTGGGGCTTGTTGCACACCCTCACAATGTTTCTCAGCCTGGAGGATATTACTATAGCATGGGCTGTCAACCCCAAGGCCACGTGTTTGAGGGATCGCAGCCAAATGACCCGATTCGTGCACTAGAAGAGAGGGTAAGAGCCGTGGAAGGTGCTGGCGTCAGGGCCAGAGAAGCTCGTGAGCTATGCTTAGTCCCAGATTTGGTATTACCACCGAAGTTCAAAGCTCCTGAGGTGGACAAGTACCGAGGCACCGGCTGTCCTGAGAGTCATGTTACAATGTTTGTCCGGAAGATGGGTCCTTATGCCAATGATGACAAACTGCTGATTTACTGCTTCCAAAACAGTTTGGCCGGAGCTCCTCTAGATTGGTACATGAAACTGCAAGCCTCAGAAATCCGTTGCTGGAAGGATCTGTCCGAAGCATTCATAAAACAATATAAATATAACATGGACATGGCTCCGGACAGGTCACAATTGCAACACATGAGTAAGGGCGAAAAGGAGACTTTCAAGGAATATGCCCAGAAATGGAGAAGCTTGGTTGCCCAGGTTCAACCTCCTCTGACCGAAAAGGAAATGGTGTACATGTTCCTGGAAACCTTGCCAGCAATTTATTATGACCGACTGATTACGAGTGTCTCATCTAATTTTTCTGATATGATAGTCTTCGGGGAAAGACTTGAGCACGGTCTCCGAAGTGGGAAGATTTCAAATCATTTCAGCAATTCAGGAAGCTCCGGTAGCTCCCACAGCCAGAAGAAGCACTTCTCCCATTTCCCAAAAAGGAAAGAAGGGGAAACAAATGTAGTCTCAGGAGGAAACTCATCCTTTGATACCCCTCCACCACAAACTGTTCCATTCTCTGCCCCTGCATCACCTCAGCTAAGCAGTGACAATCACAAAGCTCAGGGTTATCAGTATAAGAAACGGACCAGTTTCGATCCTATACCAATGACATACACTGAGTTGTTTAATCACCTGACTTCAAAGAACTTGATCAACACTCGGTCAATGAAGGCCCTTCAACCGCCATTCCCAAGAAGCTACAACGCTAATGCTACCTGCAGTTTCCACGAAAACGGGGTCGGTCATACTGTGGAGGAGTGTAAGGCATTTAAGCATGTGGTGCAAGACCTGATAGATGCTGGTTGGATCTCGTTTAAGCAAAGCAGCCCGAACACAACAACCAATCCATTGCCAGGCCATCAGAGGCCAGCAACCAATGCTATAGAAAGTTCTGTTGGGAAATTGGTGAAGGATGTGCAGAAGAGCAAGACTCCGTTGGGTGTTGTCTACTCGGAGTTATGCCATGCTGGAGTGGTCAAGAAGGGGTGTTGCCATGAAGAAGGATGTGCTGATTCCACATGCGTGGGGAATTGTGAAAGCTTTAAAATGATCCTGCAGGACCTGTTGGATCGGTGTGTGGTTCAGATAGGAACCCATGATGTTGAAGAAGAGGTGTTGGCTCTACACTCTGATAATGGTAGAGGAATCAGAAGACCTATTGAAATCCCTTACAATTACAATCCCAGATTGGTGAAAGCAAATGCTCAACCAATAGTGATTGAAGTTCCGGCTCCTTTCCCCTATGAGTCGGACAGGGCAGTCCCATGGAAATACACTGCGCTATCTACAGTAGAATACTCTCCAAATACTACTACTGTAACAAACATAGTGGGATCGAGCGGGATCACCAGAAGCGGGAGAGTGTTTGCTCCAGAGACCTTTCGTACAGAAACTTCCAAGGAAGGTGAACAGAGAGTTCGGAAGGAGAAGGGAAAGGAACCAGAAGTTTCCCAGGAAAAGGTAACGGAAAGGGAAGCAAATGAATTCTTGAAGATAGTCCGGCAGAGTGACTACCAGGTTGTCGATCAGTTAAAGCATACCCCGTCGAAGATATCCATGCTATCATTGTTGCTCAGCTCGGAAGCACACAGAAATGCTCTTATGAAGGTGCTTAGCGAGGCACATGTTGCAAAGGGTATTTCAGTGAACCAATTTGATGGGATTGTGGGGAATATAGTGGCTGCAAGCCACCTAACTTTTGCTGATGATGAGTTGCCCGCTGGAGGAAAAAAGCATAATCGGGCTCTCCACATCTTAGTTAAGTGTGGGGACTATGTGTTGGCGAGAGTGCTGATAGATAACGGATCTTCATTGAATGTAATGCCGAAATCCACTATGGATAAGCTGGACGTGGATTGTTCCTACATGAAGCCAAGCTCGACTCTGGTGCGAGCCTTTGATGGATCCAAAAAGGAAGTATTGGGAGAGATGGAGTTTCCCATCCAAATTGGCCCAAAAGTTTTCTATATCAACTTTCAGATCATGGACATCACATCCTCGTACAGCTGCTTGCTTGGCCGACCCTGGATCCACATGGCAGGGGCAATTCCGTCATCTCTGCACCAGCAAGTCAAGTTCGTGGTGGATGATAAGGTTGTTGTAGTGTTTGGCAAAGAAGAGACTCTGGTGAACAGGCCATCAGAATTCAAGTATGTGGAAGCGGAGGAAGAATCTCTTGAAACGGCCTTTCAGTCCTGGGAGATCGCAAATGCAGTGCTTGAGAGGACCAAGGAGGAAAAAATGGTTGCTAAAATCATGTTAGCCCAAGGATATAAGGTTGGTTCTGGCCTAGGAAAATCTGGACAGGGAATCCTGGCGCCCATCCAGCTGAAGGAGAGCAAAGATCGTTGCGGACTGGGATACACTCCAAGTGAAGATGAACGGAAGAAGATAGCAGAGGAACGAAAGAGCAAATGGTTGGCCAAGTTCAAAGGCCAAGATCCATGGCCCCAGAGGATCCCAATTTGTGACATTAGCCAGAGCTTCGTGAGTGCTGGTCTGCTGGATCCCAACCAAGTTGCTGTCATCAAGGATGGCTCTGAAGATGAAGAGGGTAGTGCAAGTCTGGTTCGCCGCTGCTGTGACGGTGAAGAGTTGAAGAACTGGGAAGCTGCCGACTTTCCTGTGACCTTTGGTTCAATGTAATCATCTGTAATACAATCCTGTGGCTCTGCCCAAGGCCATAGGACCAGTTGCTAGGGGCACACATGTTTTTATTTTCTGAATCATCATCATCAATAAAAACGTTTGTTTTGAATTTCTCAATCAATAAAAATCATTTTCTCTTCATTGCATGAGTCTTTTTTCTGCTTTATTATTGCTTGCTTGCTTGTTTCGCCTTTCATTCTGCTTTTTCGCTACGGTAAAATGCAGATCCACAGTAATGGTCTCTGAAAACAGTAGTGTCAACAGTCCGCATTCTGACTTTGATCATCCTATCAACCAAGCCGAAGGGGATGTTGAGGGAGATTGGGAAGCTTCTCCGGAACTCATGAGACTAATGAAGCAAGAGGAAAGGGTAATCCAGCCTCACGGGGAATCTACCGAAGTGATTAACTTGGGTACAGCTGAGAACAAGAAAGAGGTCAAAGTGGGAACGGTCATGAATGACGAAGATCGCATGAAGTTGGTATAGCTGTTGCATGACTACGTTGATGTGTTTGCGTGGTCCTACCAAGATATGCCTGGGTTGGACACTGATATTGTGGTACACAAGCTGCCGGTCAAACCTGAATGCCCGCCCGTAAAGCAGAAATTGAGGAGGATGAAGCCTGAGATGTCCCTCAAAATCAGAGACGAAGTAAAGAAGCAATTTGATGCAGGATTCCTAGCAGTGGCCAAATACCCACAGTGGGTTGCCAATATTGTCCCAGTTCCCAAGAAGGACGGGAAGGTTAGAATGTGTGTTGACTACCGAGATCTGAATCGTGCTAGTCCCAAAGACGACTTCCCACTGCCACATATTGATGTCTTGGTGGATAGCACTGCGCAACACTCGTTATTCTCCTTCATGGATGGATATTCGGGATATAACCAGATCAAGATGGACCCCGAAGACATGGAAAAGACAACTTTCATCACTCTCTGGGGTACTTTCTGTTATAAAGTCATGCCATTCGGGTTGAAGAATGCTGGCGCAACCTACCAGAGGGCCATGGTCACCTTGTTCCACGATATGATGCATAAGGAGATTGAGGTCTATGTTGATGACATGATCGCAAAATCCAAAACTGACAAAGAGCACATTGTCAACTTGCAAAAACTCTTCGATCGGTTGAGGAAGTACAAGCTCAAGTTGAACCCTGCCAAGTGCACATTCGGGGTGAGATCAGGGAAGTTGCTAGGCTTCATTGTTAGTCAGAAGGGGATTGAGGTGGATCCAGACAAAGTGAAAGCCATCCTTGAAATGCCGGTGCCCAAAACAGAAAAAGAAGTCCGTGGCTTTCTGGGAAGGTTGAATTACATCTCCCGATTCATCTTCCAGCTGACGGCCACCTGCGAGCCAATCTTCAAGCTGCTCTGCAAGAATCAAGAACTGAAGTGGAATGATCAGTGCCAAGCTGCCTTTGAGAAGATCAAAGTCTACCTCCAGAATCCGCCAGTTTTGATGCCACCTGTGTCGGGCAGGCCCCTCATCCTGTATCTCACGGTGCTAGATAATTCCATGGGCTGCGTGCTGGGGCAGCATGACGAATCTGGAAAGAAGGAACATGCCATCTATTATCTAAGTAAGAAGTTCACAGATTGCGAGACACGGTATTCTGCGCTTGAAAAGACATGTTGTGCTGTGGTATGGGCTGCTCACCGCCTGAGGCAATATATGTTGAGCCACACAACTTGGTTGGTATCTAAAGTAGACCCGATCAAGTACATATTTGAGAAGCCAGCTCTCACAGGACGGATTGCCCGTTGGCAGATGCAGTTGTCTGAATATGATATCCTGTATGTCACGCAGAAGGCAGTTAAGGGTAGTGCACTCGCAGAGTACCTGGCTTGTCATCCCATTCCAGACTACCAGCCGATGCAGCATGATTTCCCTGATGAAGACATCATGGCATTGTTCGACGAGGGGAAGTCCCAAGAAAACGAAAGGTGGAGGATGATCTTTGACGGTGCATCCAATATTTGGGGGCATGGGGCAGGTGCCATGCTGATATCTCCTGATAACCGCTTCATTCCTGTCACTGCGAGGCTGAGCTTCTATGTCACAAACAATATAGCAGAGTATGAAGCATGCATCTTGGGCATTCAGGCAGCCTTAGAATGGAAAGTCAAAAGGCTAGATGTGTATGGTGATTCCGCCCTGGTAATTCATCAAGTAAGAGGCGATTGGGAGACTCGAGATCCCAAACTGATCCCATATTATGAATATGTTCAAGAGTTGGTGGAGTCTTTCGACAAAATCACCTTCAAACACATCCCTCGAGGTGAAAATCAGCTGGCCGATGCCTTAGCAACACTGTCATCAATGTTTAACATCAGCTGTGACAAGAGTTTAGCTCACCTCAGAATCCAGCATAGGGATCTGCCAGCACATCATTACTGCACTGCAATAGATGAAGAGCCTGACGACAAGCCTTGGTATCATGACATCAAGCAATACATCATTAACAGAGAGTATCCACCAGGGGCATCAGAAAATGACAAAAGAACGCTCAGAAGACTGTCAAGAAATTTCTTCCTGAGCGGTGAGGTCCTCTATAAAAGAAATTATGACATGGTTCTCCTGAGGTGTGTTGCCAAGGAGGAGGCTGAAAAGATCATGAAGGAGGTACATGAAGGCTCCTTTGGAACCCATTCCGGCGGGCATACCATGGCTAGACAGATTTTAAGGGCGGGCTATTACTGGTAGCAGATGGAGGGTGACTGCTATAGTTTTGTCAGAAGATGCCACAAGTGTCAAATCTACGCTGATCACATTCACGTACCGCCTGCCAAACTTAATGTTCTGACTGCATCATGGCCGTTCTCGATGTGGGGAATGGATGTCATAGGTCCAATTGAGTCGAAAGCATCAAATGGGCATCGCTTCATCTTGGTTGCGATCGACTACTTCACAAAATGGGTTGAGGCTGCCTCATATTCAAGTATAACCAGCGCAGTGGTTGCAAAATTCATTAAGAGGGATCTGATTTGTCGCTATGGTCTTCCCAACAAGATCATCACTGATAACGGCAGTAACCTGAACAGCAGAATGATGAAGGACCTGTGCAAGGAATTCAGGATCCAACATCATAATTCTTCCCCCTACCGTCCTAAGATGAATGGGGCAGTTGAGGCGGCTAACAAGAACATCAAACGGATAGTGCAGAAGATGGTGGTAACATACAAGGACTGGCATGAGATGCTTCCCTTTGCTCTGCATGGCTACCGTACTTCAGTGCGTACATCAACTGGGGCAACCCCTTTTTCCTTGGTATATGGGTCAGAAGCAGTCCTGCCCATTGAAGTTGAAATACCCTCCCTGCGGGTACTGATGGAAACAAAACTAGAAGAAGCTGAGTGGGTACAGGCCCGGTTGGATCAGCTAAACCTGATTGAGGAGAAAAGGATTGCAGGCTTATGCCACGGTCAGTTATACCAGCAGAGGATGAGAACAGCTTTTGATAAGAAAGTCAGACCTCGTGAATTCAAGAAAGGCGATCTGGTGCTGAAGAAGATCCTGCCTATTCAGACTGATCCCCGAGGAAAGTGGACACCCAGCTATGATGGTCCCTTTGTTGTCAAGAAAGCCTTTTCTGGAGGGTCGCTGTTACTCACAGACATGGATGGCGAGGATCTCCGGAATCCGGTCAATTCTGATCAAGTGAAGAAGTATTATGCCTGAAAGAAATAGACGAAAAAAGAGAAAGATAAGCCAAGTAAGAATCAGCTCGCTAGGTTGAAAACCCGAAAGGGCGGCCTAGGCAAAATCAGAGCGACCCGGTGGATTGAAAACCCGAAAGGGCGATCCAAGCAAAAATTAGGGTCAGAAAACTTGGGCGTGGAAAGTTAAACAAAGGCATACAACCTTCCCCGAGGCTTGAATGAGGGAATGATCAAGGTCAAGGACACAGATGTTGGCACTGCTCCACAGAGACGGACAGTCAGAAATTAGCTTTTCTCTTTTTTCGTGTCTTTTTGTAGTTTAAACTTTCAAATGTATTGAACAGTCGTCGTAACATTCTGTACGATTGGCTTCTACATCAATAAAGCTCAACTTTTTCCTACCGGTTTGTTATTTTCCGCTTCTCTGCTCAAGATAAACGTTTTATGATGATGGTAATACTGAGTTGCAAAACATGTGCATACATCATAGAGCATTATAAATCATTGCGAAATCCTTAAAAGTCACGGGAAATAAGCAATCTCCCAAACCATAAAGCAAACTTGCACTCGGCTCATGGGTCCCGTAAATCAGTTCCTCAGTCTCGTGCCAGGAGTGTCGGGGGTCAGTTGAACTAGCAAAAGAATAAGCCTTTTATTAAAAAAAAGAAGAGCACAAAAAAGCAAATGATCAGAGAAAAAAAAAAGCTGATCAGGCAAAAAGAAGAAAAAACAAATGATCAGAAAACAGAAAGCTGATCAAAAGAAGAATTAAAAGATGAAAGAAAAAAAAACAATCAAAGCTGAAAGAAAAGCATTCCCCAGCATTCATCATTCACCCAAAATCATCGCATCGCATGCATTCGCATAGCAGGCCTTTGCATAACATGCATTCATTCCATGCACCATGCATTGCATCTGCTAACATGTGCAGGTACCGCCAACCTGAGAAACCTGAAGAAAAGTCCTGCGACCAGAGCAGGCACCCCTGGATCGGTGTGAAAGCATTGACCCTGAAGAAGATGAATTGGATTTCCGAATCCCCCTTTGGACCCACGTGTCCCCCAGAAAGACTGACTTCAACTTGTATTCGAGCTGCAGGTAAGTCCCTCTGATCTCAATAGGTCCAGTCGAAAAGGATAGCCGTGTTGGTCTAAAACATGGCACAGTCCTAGGGAAATATCGAGATCTAGACTTGATATAGTACCCTTCCCCTGGTCGCTCGAAAGACCACCTCTTTTGAGCCCGCGCGCTCCCAGGCCCAAGTGCAAACTCGGATCGTTCGCGATTCGTTAAAAGGCTTTAGGCAGCCTCCTTCGCCGGCTCAATGTGAGTCAGTACCCCTTTTATTGCTTTCTTTATTTTCTGCTTTCTGTCAGCTTATTGAGGGTTGGCGCTCATAGGAAAAAAAAAATATCATGTCATCGCATCTGCATCAGAAAAAACAAAAAAAATAGAAATGGAAAAAGGAAAATTCGGGTTTCTTTAGGTAGACAAAATTGGTATAATTTCTGAATTCTTTATCTTTATTTTGCCTCGAAATATGTTTCGGCCAATTCATATTCCTTGTTAAAATCCAGATAAAGAGGGGCAGCTGTCATACCCTAATTTTGTCCGGCTTGGAACAAAACCTTAATTTTCCACAAAAAGCAATAAATTATGAAGTGAAGCATCATTCTGAAGGATGTGAAGAACTATGAGCATGCATTTTTGGGTTCTAAAAGTCATTTCAGTGCTTTTAAAATCATTTTTAGGATTGGAATGCCTTTTGGAGCAAAATTAGGGTTTTTTGGGCAAAAGGGGT
This sequence comes from Astragalus glycyphyllos, assembly GCA_963573325.1. Lineage (NCBI taxonomy): Eukaryota > Viridiplantae > Streptophyta > Magnoliopsida > Fabales > Fabaceae > Astragalus > Astragalus glycyphyllos. The sequence goes on from OY754313.1 coordinate 39,171,202, forward strand.
ATTTTGGTCATTTCCAAAATTAAGCAATTTCTCACCAAAAATCATTGTTCAATCTCAGAGGAATTTATTTGGATCTAGATGATTTGGGTTATGAATTTTTGTGCGCATGCATGCATGATTTTTGGCATAAAATTCAAATTTTAAGCAAAAGGGCAAAATGGGAATTTCCATCAAGGTGAGGTCTCAAATCAATTTTGGGAAGGGTGATATCATGGATTTTTGGGCCCAATCATTGATTCCTAGGATATGGCCCAAAGTGGCATGATTTTTATGGAATCATCTAGAAAAGAATAATCAAAAATGGTGAAAATAAGGAAGTGTCCCCAATAAGACAAAATGTACTATTTTTCTTGACAAGCTTGCAAAACTTGGGCACCAAGGCCTCATTTGCTCCGAATTTTCCAGCTCATTTTCACCTCATTTTGTGTTTCCTCATGCCCTTGATCCATGTGAGTTGTATTCCTAGCCATTGATTAAAATTCTAGATCAAATCCTAGGCTACAACTTTGTGTAGAATGACCTAGGTGCCCTCAACAATTTTTGTGCAACAAAAACTCATAATTTTTGTGTATGACCAGCTATTCCTCACTCATTTGTGTTTTCTCCTTGTCCCTAATCCATGTGCATTGCAATCTTGGCCTTTGATTCAAATTCTAGCTCAAATCTCAATGGTTTGCAAAAGCACAATGTCCTATATACCCTTAATTTTGCACCTCATATAAAACCCAAAATAAGAGACCATGAGGAGGGCACTCATTTTTTGACCCTAGCACCCAAATCTCTCCTCTCTTTCTCTCATTCCTTCGAAGCAACCAGCCACCATACCCATATTCTTTTCTTCAAAATTCTTCCAAAAAATCAACCATCAAACCTTGTTTATTCTTCATCCTTTCAATAAATCTACTTCTAAACTTGCATAATCATCAAAGTTTCATCAAAAACCATCAAGAATCAAGCATTTGCGAAAGGTTCAAGAGGTTCTTGTGGTGTTCTTCAAGTGTTCTTGCTTCTATTCTCTTTCCTTCTTAATTTTCTAGCTAGATCTAGAGGTAAGCTCACTAACCCTTGCATTTTCTTTAATTTTCATCATGTAATCTCTCTTCTATTCCTCTTTCCTTCTTGAAAGAAGCTTTGAGGACTCATTTCAAACATTATTGGACAAGGACATTGGGAGCCTTGGGTGTTTGAGATGAGTCCTTGGCCTTGAAGGAAAGATTCTTGTGTTTTCTCATCATTCATTGCATTTCTACCTCATTTGCATGATTTTGGTGAAATAAAATCTTGTTTTCCTACCTATTTTGCTTCGGCCATAGCATGGATTTTAGGGTTCTTGTGTTCATTTTGTTCATTTCATGATTTTAAGTTGAATTTTGGCTTGATTTTGGTGTTGGGTGCCTCGGGTTGTTGCTTCAAAACCTAGGGTTTTTGTTGCCTTTTTACTTCTTTGATTTTTGAAGAATAAAATACATGATATGCTTGATGCTTACCTTAGAACATGGCATGATGATCTAGGGTTTAGTCTTGTGAATTGTTTCATGTATTAATTGTGAATTTTAGCATGAAATTTGATGGTGATTTGTGCTTAGCATTGCTTCGGCCTTAGGCCACTTTTGTGCATATTTTGTGCTTGAAAACGTGTTGTTTTGATCTTGTGTGAATAAATGAAATTGTGCAATTGTGTTTTTACCCTTTTACCTTTTTACTTTACCATCTCATTAAATAATTACCATTTACCTCATGCATTTTTACTCTACCATTTCATTAACTTCTCACTCAAACTTTTTACCACTTGTAAATTTGCATAAAAAAAAAAATCCCAAAACATTTCAATCATTTGCATTTTAAACTTTTACTACTTCTCATTTAAAACCCCAAAACATTTTTACCACTTCTTACTCAAAACGTTTTCAAACTTTGCATTTCACTTATTTGCATCATCTATGCGACACCTTGCATGCTTGCACTCACATTCACTCATACTTGTATACCATGCATAATAAATGCTCAAGCATTCTTGTATGCTCATGCATTCTCTTGTATACTTATTCATGCATTCTCTTGTATGCTCATGCATTCACATGCTTGCTTAATCATGTATCATCGCTCACATGTTCATTCATTAAACCTAGAATACTCTATGCCTATGATCAATTGTGTTCACTTGTTCTTGATACCATTTGAATGACTTGATTTAATTGTGTGCCCTTCCTTCCACTAGTATGTATTCTTTATATTGGCATGCTTAATCTTGGTTAATAATCAACATGTTTATGATTGCTTGATTGGTGAGTATGTTTGAATCTTGTTCACTCATGGTTGCATTTGGTTATGGACTTGGAATTGATTGAATAATGTTCTACTTGTTTTCCAAAACCCATTTTCTAAACTCATTTTCAAGCGCTCCTTGCTTTGCGAAAACATTTTCTTCCTCCATTAAATAAAACAAATTGTCATTGATGATCACTCGCGCTCTTGCCGTTTGGATCGTTAATGATGATTGTATTTTCAAAAAAAGAGTTAGTAGTGAGGCCATTCTAACCGTTGTTGTTCGGTCTTCACAAACGCTCACCCAATTGAGAAAAACTCTTAAGCCGTTTTCAGACGCAAAAGCCGAGAACTACGTAGCTTTGATCCCTCAACCCAGTGAGGGTACGTAGGAGCGGGTCCGTCCCGTCAAGCACCCTTTTAAAAAAAATCTTTGTTTTGTTTCCACTTTTCAAAGATAACAAAAATATTCCTGTCTTCCGTTTTCAATAAAACGATTTTTCAAAAAAAAAAAAGAAAAGAAAAGAAAAGAAGTAGAACAAATCGCTTTCAACTCAAACCTTTGTCAAACCACACATCGAGTTAATGGTTCCCTTTCAGTAGAAAGGACGTATGGGATGCTAATACCTTCCCCATGCGTAACCGACCCCCGAACCTACATCTCTGATTTCGAAAGACCACTCGCTTTTCCAAAAAAAGGGTTTTTCCGATGTTTTCCCAAATAAATATTGGTGGCGGCTCTACTATTTTTCACGTTGCAAAACAAGAAGTCCCAAACCGGATTTTTCGGGCGCAACAGACCCTTCTCAGGGTTGTGACTCTTCTCATCATGACCCTTTTCAGGGTAATGACTCTTCTCTTCTTCTTCTTGATGACTCTTCTTGGCTTGATCCTTGTTGTCTACTCTCCTCATATTGTCACAATAATAACTAAGGCTTCTCATGATTATCTTTCTCAAGTTTACCATGTGGTCTTGACTTTTGGATCTTATCAATAGAGGACTTTCTTCTTAGGCTTTGTGGATAATATTCTTTTTAAGTTTTCTCATAAATGATGCTTCTCATAAGCATATACCTTCTTGAGATTTGATTAATTGAACCTGTTCTTTCATATTCAAGAAGAACATTAGAGGCATATTGAATCAGAAACCTTAAGCTTCTCACATTTGAGGTTTGTTAATCATCAAAACTTAATTAGGGATTTTGCCTCAACAATCTCCCCCTTTTTGATGTTTGACAAACTCAATTTGAGATGGATTAAGTTTTCTGATGTTGTTTAAAATTTACTAAGGCATGTTTTTATTTTATACTCTTCCTGAATATGTCCAACATATTTAAACAATTATTTTCACATGATTCAGATTTCCCCCTGAATATGTCTAACAATCACAGATGCTAGCTAATTCAGACCATCAGAATATTCCTAAAGACCTAAAGAACTTAATTTAACTTCTCCCCCTTTTGTCACACATCAGAAAGGTGGAGGTAGAAGGAAAAGATTAAGGGGCTACTTTGATGGGGAAGACCCATCAGAGGAAGAGGAAGTAGCAGGCTTAGGAATATCAGGAAACTGAGCAATGGGACCAAATTCTGATGGCACTATGTGAGGAGCAATGTTGGTTATGCCTTGCTGGAGAATCCATGATCTATACTGCTCATCACGAGCAGAATGGGCTCTTTGAGCTTGTTGCAGAATTGCTTGACCCTCAAGCACATTGTTCAACAGTTCCTTCATCCTTCTCATCATTCTTTCCATCTTAGACATCCTCTTTTCATTACTAGCAGAAGCTTCAGCAGAAGGGCTTTTCTGTTTGGATGCTTCAGCACCCTTCTCATGTGCTAAACCAGACGGTTGTGAAGCAGTGAGAAAGATGGAGTCCAGAGACCCAAATTTTGATGGTATATCAGAGGGTAAGGGTTTAGTGTTGAGGGAATCATGCATAGGTTGAGGGGATTCAGAAAGAGGAGTTTGGTTTAGGTTTAGGAATTGGTTAATGTTGGAGGAGGTGATTGTGTTGGCTGTTTTGAGAGGTGAAATGTTGTGCTCAAGATTTATGGCAGCAATGAGTGCGTCAAGATTGTGTGAAGTGACTCTAGAAATGGTTGGAACAGGAGATGGTTGGATAGGAGGAGCTGATGCAAGGGGTACTGGTTGGTTCAAGAAGGGTGCATCTTTTGGTAATGTAAGAGAGGGTGAGAAGGGTAGTGTGGGCATTTGGTCATTTAGAAATGTAGGAAGAGGGGTGTGAATGATAGGTGAGGTGGTGTTTCCTAGAAACTCCCCTGAGGTGATGCAGGATTTGGTTGCGTAAGGATTATGCCATCATGAGCAGATTGCTCTGGCTCAAATTCTGCTTCATCATTCTTCTTATCATTCTTCTCTGCACTTTTCTCTGCACTTTTCCCTTCTTGTGCAGAACTTTCTTTCTCATCCATGTCAGCATCTTCAGGCTGCATAGGAACATTTTCCTCTTCAACAGTTAATCCTTCATTCAGATTGAATGGGATAACATCATCTATAACCACTGTTTTGACAGAGTTCTTACCTCCAGAAGAGTCTATGTCCAATATTTCTGTTCCTTCTCCAGATTTCTCAACACCAATAACTTGCTCTGGTGAGTCCTTTTCTAATTCAGCAGCTGCCCTATTAAAACTTTCTACAAGAGCACTAGTTGCTTCTTGCTCATTGTTTTTACACACTTTTCTAGGTCCTCCTCTGGTGTAGACTTTAGATAATGGAGCCATAACTTCCTTTGATGCAGTGGTGCCTTTCTTCATCAGTGGTGCCTTCAACACTCTTCTCAGGTTCTTTAGAGGCTTCCTCCTCTTGAAACTGAACCTTCTCAGCATTCATTTCTTCATTCTGAACCTTCTCAGATAAATGAACCTCTATGTCTTGAACTTGATCCTTCTCAGGATCATTTCTTTCTTCTTCTTCACTCTTCTCAGGTCCTGTACTCTTCTCAGGACTCTTCTCAAGAGACTTTCCTTTCTCTTGTGGGATGGTCTCATGTTTCTTCTTGCTTCTTGCTTCTCTTTTTAGTATTTCAGATAGAGTGTTTTCCTTTTCTACCTTTGCAAATGCCCCAGATGCATCTTCTTTCTTCTGTTTCTTCTTCTTCTTCCCTTCATCTTGCTCATCTCTTGGAGAGACATCTAGTCCCTTGAGTCTATGGTTTTTAGAGATGAATGGCTTGGATTCTATGACACCTTTATTCACAGAAATCTTAATCAAGTAGTGATTAAAGATTCTGGTGAGAGCTTTTCCGTAAGGCAAGGAGTTTGCAAGTTTATCTGCCTTGATTCCATTAATCATATGCTGAATGATTTGGAAGGGAAGGCTAATGGGCTTCTTTTCACTGAGATGGTATAATATCATGCAATCCCCAGTTGTAACCTTCTCAAAGGAACCTGCTCTAGGGAGAAGGGTGTGAGAACTGATATGGTGAAAGATTCTTACCATAGGTTTGAGATTTGGGGCAGAAATAGAGAGAGAAGGATCTTTTAGGAGGATGGTTTTGAGTTCTTGGATAGAGATACCTATCAGATTGTACCAGTTTTCCTCAAGCATCTGAGTTCCTTGATTAGGCAGATCAAGAGCTCTTCCAAGAGTGCCTTGAGAGATTGTAAATTCCCTTTCACAAATCCAGGATGTGATTTGTGGAGGATCAGTCTGAGACTAAGCATTTGCATAGAACTCCCTAACCTTTTCTCTGTAAACTAAATCATCAAGAGAGATGAACTTCTCCCACTTCTGTTGGGTGAGAAGAGGAGTGATGTTCCATCCACATCTTTCAATCTCTTCTAGTGAGTACACAGTACCAAAAACAATGGCTTTCTTACTCTATTTAGACAGTTCTAGTTGTTTCCTCTTCTTTAACTCCTGACCCTTATTGCCACTAGGAGGCATGGTAGTTTCGACCTTCTTTCCTTTCTTTATCACTCTCTTCTTTATAACCTTCTTTGAAGAAGTTTCTACAACTTTTGGGGATTCTGAAACCTTCTCAGCAATAGTGGGTTGCTCTGTAGTATGTGCAGGAACATTCTCATCCTTCTCAAGATCTATGGGGGCTTCAGGATCAGTTCCAGAAGTGTTCTTCGCAGCAGTGTGGAACTTTACGCGCATAGATCTTCTTGGGTTACCACAGGGAGTGTGTTTCATTTTGGCAGGGCGTGATTTCAGTTGTTTGACGTCAACAAAATTTTGAGGAGATCCAAGGAGAATGAAGTTAAGAATATTAGAGTGGGTTTCGCGAGATGAATCAGAGTAGGTTGATACTAGCTCAGAGTTTTTGGTTCTTACCATTTGAGAGAGAGAAGAGATTTTGGTGTTTAAAGAAGAGCGATTTTCGTAGAGTGAAGGAGGAGAGAGGAGAAGTGAATTTAATCACTTGGGAATGGTTAATGACCAACAGTTACAACATCATTGACTGATGTGTGTAATTGTTTGTGATTAGATCGTGTGAAGAGAAAGAAGAGAGCCGTTGTAACGGCTAGGAACCTATTTTCGACTTTTTAATAAAAACTAAACCTAAGATAAAGAGATAAAAGGAAGTAACTACTTAATCAATACATACTAATTAAAGACAAACAAATACACAAACAAAAACATAAAATCTTTTTTTTTAATTTCTATGGTCATATGAATCTGATGACCCTCTCAGGAGTTGAGAAGGTTGAGGGTTATGACCCTTCTCAAGACTGAGAAGGTTGCTAGTCATGACCCTTCTCATCTGAGGGAGTTTTAATGATGTGAAGCATGTCTTTAATGTAACTGAAACTCTCTTCCAAGAGGGGTTTAGTAAATATATCAGCTAATTGATGCTTTGTATCAACAAACACAAGTTCAATATCTTTCTTTTGCACAGGATCCCTAATGAAGTGACGTTTAATATTAATGTGCTTTAATCTAGAATGTTTAATTGGATTTTTAGATAGATTAATAGCACTAGTGTTATCACAAAATATAGGAATACCTGAGTAGTTTAAAGAGAAATCTTCAAGTTGATTCTTGATCCATAAGATTTGTGAGCAGCAACTAGCAGCTGAGACATATGCTGCTTCTGTGGTTGACAAGGCAATTGTGTTCTGTTTTCTACATGACCATGAGCTAAGTGATTCTCCAAGCAATTGACATGAACCACTTGTACTCTTTCTCTCAATTTTGTCTCCAGCATAGTCAGCAACACAATACCCACTGAGTTCAAAATGTGTTCTCTTTTTGTACCATAAGCCAATGTTAGGTGTTCCAACAAGATATCTAAAGATTCTTTTGACAGCACATAGATGAGATTCCTTTGGAGCAGTTTGGAATCTTGCACACAACCCAACAGAGAAGACTATGTCTTGTCTACTTGCAGTGAGATACAATAAAGACCCAATCATTCCTCTATATTCCTTCTCAGACACAGACTGACCCTTCTCGTCCTTCTCAATGTTTGCAGAAGGGTGCATAGGTGTTGGCATTGCCTTTGCGTCACTCATTTTATATTTCTTAAGAAGATCTTTGATATATTTTTCTTGAGAAATGAAGATACCTGTAACACCCCGATTTTCGGAGAGTTATTACGTTAACTCAACCCTTAATATGAAATGATTTTGGAAAAGTACTCTTGATGCTTTCTCAAAACAAGAGTATTTTTTTCTTTTCAAGGAAAATAAAAAAAACAGATCCATTAAAGGAACGACAAGGAAAACAAAAGTAGAAACAATAAAATTTACTTTACAACTCGGGTCTTACAATACCCTTGTTAAGTTGTTTGATTAGTAAGCCAAGAAAGTATCTTAGCTCATTAAGCTCATTTCAAACTCACTCATCATCAATTTTCCAAAGTCACTGCATAGCTTTTCATTTGTTGCTCCAAAGATGATATCATCAACATAGATTTGCACAATTAAAATTTCATCCTTAAGAGATTTTCTAAAAAGAGTAACATCTATTTTTCCTCTAGAAAAACCATTTTTGAGAAGAAAGGTACATAGTCTTTCATACCAAGTTCTAGGAGCTTGTTTAAGACCATAGAGTGCCTTAGTTAGTTTGAAAACATGGTTTGGATGTTTCTCATCAATAAAACCAGGAGGATGGTGTACATATACTTCCTCATTTAGAAAACCATTTAGAAAAGAACTTTTGACATCCATTTGAAAAAGTTTGAAATCTTTATGAGCAGCATAAGCAAGAAGTATTCTAATGGCTTCTAATCTAGCAACAGGAGCAAAATTTTCATCATAATCAATACCTTCCTATTGATTGTAACCTTGAGCAACTAACCTTGCTTTGTTTCTGATAACTTTACCATTTTATTTTTGAAAATCCATTTTGTTCCAATAACAGATTGGTGTGTAGGAGATGGGACCAAGTTCCATACCTCATTCTTCTCAAACTGAGCAAGCTCTTCTTGCATTGCTTCTACCCAAGATTCATCAATAATTGCTTCATTTATGTTTTTAGGTTCAATTGATGAGATGAGGGAACTTTGAGCACTTTCTCTTCTGAAGGAGCTTCTGGTTCTTACAGGTTCAAAAGTTTCTCCAATTATTTGCTCCCGAGGATGGTGAGTAACTAGTCTCCAACTTCTAGGTAGTTCAGAAGCTTGAGTAGGTTGTCTATCTTGGTTGTTTGGAGGTTGAGAAGGGTCAGGTGTTGATTCTGTTTCAACTTTCTCACTAGTATTAGCACCCTTCTCACCTATCTTATCTGCATAATTCTCATATTCTTCATTTCTATCTATTAAACTGTTAGTTTCCATAAACATCACATGCATGCTTTCTTCAACATCTTTTGTTCTAAGATTAAAAACTCTATATGCTTTTGATGTGAGAGAATATCCTAAGAATAGTGCAGGATCAGACTTTGCATCAAACTTTCCTAAATTATCCTTGTTATTTAAAACATAACAATCACATCCAAACACATGGAAATAAGAGATGATTGGTTTCCTTCCTTTCCATAATTCATATGGGGTTTTATTTAGAGTTTTTCTAATAGTTGCCCTATTTAAAATGTAACAAGCAGTGTTCACTGCTTCTGCCCAAAAGCATTTTTCTATTTTTGAATCATTGAGTAGGGTTCTAGCCATCTCTTGCAATGTCCTATTTTTTCTTTCAACAACACCATTTTGTAAAAGAGTTCTTGGACAAGAGAAGTTGTGTGACACATCATTCTCTTCAAGAAAGGTTTTAAATGAAGCATTTTCAAATTCTCCTCCATGATCACTTCTAATTGCAATGATGTGACAAAACCATATCTTTTTCCACTGAGACTTGCATGCTTTGTTGGACCAAAAAGATCCATGTGCAGAAGTTCCAAAGGTCTATGAGTGGAAATCATGTTTAATGGTTTGAAAGAAGATTTGACATGCTTTCCTTGAATGCATGCTTCACATGATTAATCCTTCTCATACTTGATCTTTGGAAGTCCTCTGACTAAATCAAGTTTGGATAATGTTGAAAGAGTTTTCATGCTAATGTGACCAAATCTCCTATGTCACATCCATTTGTCATCTTCTTTGGAAATTAAGCACATTTGATCAGGTCGATCATCAAGACAGATGCTATAGAGATTTTTTGTTCTATGACCAGTAAAAATAGTTTTTCCAGACTCTATATTACTAATTCTACACATATCAGATTTAAAGATCACTTCATGTCCAGAATCACATAACTGACTTACACATAGTAAGTTATGTTCGAGTAAGTTATGTGGTGTCCAGAATCACATAACTGACTCTAGGTCTCCTTTTACTCTTCTTAGCTATCAGTTCCTCCTCAAGAGGAGTTAAAACTACTTGAGAAGCTTCAAGATTTTTTGCACAGATCATAAGTTCATTTGTCAAATCAATAACTTGTTTTCTAAGCATTGCATTTACATTTTCTAGTTTTAAGTTAGAAACAATTGGTTTTTCTGACATTTTCACAGTAAGAAGCTTGAATTGTTCAGATAGTTTGGAATGAGAAGTTTGTAGAGTGTGAATAGTTGTTCCCATTCTTCATTTTGTATTTTTATCTCTTTATTTTCCTTTTTCATTGTACTTAACTGTTCTTTGTAAAACATGCATTTTTTAGCAAGAATGTTTGAATCATACAACAAGCTGTCAAAGGAGGATTCAATTTCTTTGCATGATTCACATTTAGGAAGTTCAGAGTTTTGTACCTCTTCTTGTTCTTGTCCTGCCATGACACAGAGATTGGCTGATTCTTCTTCATGCTCACTTGATGATTCTTCTAAGTCAGCCCAAGTAGCCATTAAGGCTTTCTTCTGAGGTGTTAACCTTCTTGGACTCTTCTTGTTTAGATGTGGGAAATCTTGTTTCATGTGACCTGGTTTCTTGCATTCAAAGCAAGTGAATTTTGATCTGTTTCCTTCACCTTTGGATGAATCTTTTCTGAACTGAGGTTTTCCTCTTCTTTTGTTGTTTAGCCATCTGTTGATCCTTTTGGAGATCAGTGCTATTTCTTCTCCTTCTGTATCCTCATCACTTTCTTGCTCTTCATCATCCTTATCTTGAGAAGATTTGGGTGCAACTCCTTTTCCTTTGTGAGAAGGGTTGTTTTCTTCTTTCTGAGAAGCTTTGAGAGCAACTGCTTTTCTTTTTGGGTGTAGTTCTTCCATGAGCTCTTGTTCATGAATTTTTAGTGATCCCAGAAAATGATCAATATCTAGTTCTGACAGTGTTTTTGCTTCTTCTATGGCAGTTTTCTTTGGTCTCCATCCTTTTGACAAACATTTCAATAATTTGATAACCTTCTCAGCATTGGGATATGTTTTTCCCAGAGCACTCAAACCATTGATGATAGCAGTGAATGTGCTGAACATCTCATCAATAGTTTCTTCTTCAGTCATTTTGAACATTTCAAATTCATGGATTAGCATGCCTTTCTTTGCTTCTTTGATCTGATCAGTTCCTTCATGAGCAGTTTGTAATGAATCGCATATTTCATTTCCCACAATCTTGTCATATTCTGCTCTTCCCAAGGCACAAGTAAGGTAGTACTTTGCTTTGGCATTTTGCAATACACGATGCTGCTCATTCACTGTCAAATCAGTTTTGGGCTTAAGAATACCACTATTTGGAACTAGACCAGGTATTGTAGGAATGAATTGTTCATTTTCAACAATGTCCCAAATGTCAGTATCTTGAGATTCAAGAAACAATTTCATTTGCCTTTTCTAATAGTAGTAGTGTTCACCATTGAATCCAGGTGGCCTGTTTGATGAAGCACCTTCTCGTAGGAAGGTGACAGAATTTGATTTGGTCATGACTTCTTCCAAGATCTTTTCCTCTCACACAGTTAAGCGTGCTCAAACCCCAGAGGTTGAGATCTGATGCCAATGGAAGTCATTAACGTCACAAGGAAGGGGGGTTGGAATTGTGACCCTTTTAAAATTGACCTGAAATAAAAGAACTTCTCTTCACAAGTATCATGTAGATATAAGAAGATAAGTGATATGTGTTACGAAGGGTGAAACAAAAGGCAGTCTTCTTAAATAAAATAGAATACCCAGAAGGGTGGTTGTACTGTCTTCTCAACTATTTGAAAGAGTTGAGAAGGGTCAGACAATTCTTCCCTTAAAGCTTCTCTTAATAAATCCTTTTGACAGAGTTAATAGATATTCAGCTAGTGATGAAGGTTAAGTTTATCAAAACAGTGTTGTCAAGAGTTTTCTTGGTGTTTCATGCATAGGGATATGAATGAGAAGGGTTAAAAACAGATTTCTTAAAAACAGTTTATCGTCAGAGAAGGGTCATAACTCACTCTTCTCAGTTTTCATAAACCTTCTCCTTGAGGAGATTTTTCTCTCTAGGTATAATCTAATGATCTATAAAGCAATAAATAACACAGAGATTTATAGTGGTTCACCCCACTCCAGGGCTACATCCACTCCTCACAACCAGTGAGAGTTTCCACTATTTTTCCAAAATAGATTACACCTTTTACACCTCCCTAGGCTAAAGGATCTCTTGGTAGTTTTCTTCACACAGCTCAACCTACTATAATCACCTCTAATAGGCCACTTGACCTATTAGACTGCTTCTAACACAGAAGCACTCACTTCTCAAGTCCTACAGTAGCACATGCCACTTGAGAAGGTTCCCTTTAAGGTATATGTTTGATTGATAGGGTTTGTGGGATTTCTAGAGTTTGGTTGATACAAATGGAGTATTCGATAATTACAACAATACAAGACTTAATACATACTCAGAGATCAGATGAATCCATTCAGGTTTAGAACAGCTGAGTATGGATGAGAGAAAAGTTGAATACTTGAGAAGGGTGGAAGTTAAGACCTCAATGCACTCTCATGAAGATTAATGGTAACCAGGAGCGTTGTTTTATAGATCAAATTATGTATATTAACTGCTGGTCCAAGATTTGTAGTCGTTGAAGAAGAAACTAGCCGTTTATAGCTGTTGGAACGGGCTGTCTGCACAACACAGCTGTGTTTCTGCTTTTCTGCAGAAGACAGCTGTTTCCAGTTGTTCATGACCCTTCTTGCTATGACTCTTCTCTCATCTGGCAGATGATGATGTTTCTGAAGTTGATACTTCTTATGTTGATGCTTTTCATGTTGATGTTCCAGCAGGAGGTTCATAGTATGACCTTCTTCAACATGAGTCTTCTCATCATGACCCTTCTCAGGGTTGTGACTCTTCTCATCATGACCCTTCTCAGGGTAATGACTCTTCTCATCTTCTTCTTGATGACTCTTCTTGGCTTGATCCTTGTTGTCTACTCTCCTCATATTGTCACAATAATAACTAAGGCTTCTCATAATGATCTTTCTCAAGTTTACCATGTGGTCTTGACTTTTGGATCTTATCAATAGAGGACTTTCTTCTTAGGCATTGTGGACAATATTCTTTTTAAGTTTTCTCATAAATGATGCTTCTCATAAGCATATACCTTCTTGAGGTTTGATTCATTGAACCTGTTCTTTCATAACACTCAAGAAGAACATTAGTAGCATATTGAATCAGAAACCTTAAGCTTCTCACATTTTAGGTTTGTTATTCATCAAAACTTAATTAGGGATTTTGCCTCAACACAACACTCGCGTCCCTTCTCACCATGCATGACCCTTTCTAGAGGAGTCAGGAAACCCATAGTTGAGGAGCAGAGTTCCGTCCTCAACACAATTGCTTGAAGAAAAAAGGAATCAAAGACTGTCCAAACCTATGTGATTATGTGATTATCTATCCTGGTGACTTGGTGACGATGTTGATGGCAAAAGGAAAAGGAAAAGTTCATTGATTTTAATTATGTGAATATCTATCCTGTTTAAATGTTTATGTATTAATGTTCCAAACCACAGATTGGTTTATGTGATTTATAATCTTTGGGTTAATATGTGTACTTCTATGATTGGATTAAATAATGTACTACGATAAAAGAGGAATTGTATCGTATGTTTGATGGAGTTCTCATGGAATATGACTGAAAGCAGGGCCGTCCCAAACAATTTGAAGGAGACAAAAAAAAAGTGCAGAAGGAGTTGTTATCTTATTCTAATCTATAATAATCAATGCATAAAAAATAGGGCTTTGTTTAAAAAAAGGGGAACCGTAAAAGAATAAATATCCAAAATGGCTGAGCCTGAGACCTGTTGGTTACAGAATCCGTTGACAAAAATTGGCACCATCAAGCCAGTTAACGAATGTAGCCATAAAATTACACAAATGCAATATATATCGTACCCAAAACATTTTGGGGCCCCAAAAATATTAGATTGGGCTGAGGCCCTGTGCGGTAGCACAGGTTCTACAGCCCAATGGCCGGCCCTGACTGAAAGCTTATTCAAAATATGTATAAGTTGAACTCCTATGAAGGATACTATTGAAAGTTTTAATCCAAACATAGTATTGCATATCTCTAATTTTGTAAAATGAGTAACATTTTGGATTTAGTTGATGTTCCGGACTGCGCCAAAACCCAATCACTTGGGCTCGGCCCAATCCACGCTCGCTGCCAAAGACGTGATCGGATCCTATCATAGCAACCGCCTGCATCCAATGGGCAGGACTTATCCATCTGGATCCTGCGGTTGGGATACGGCGCTGCGCTCTATAAATACAAGACTCATCCATTATTTCCAGGACTCTTCCTTCCCACTACGAATGTGACCAAGGAAGAGCTGGAGCGCAATTTACATAACCTCGACGCTCCAACGGTGGCTGCCTCTCTTGAAGATGCGGATCTCAGCCGAGTGGAGGCTTCTTTGGCTGGGGAGAACCCAACTGACCCTGACCAAGTAGAAGATGTTAAGGCTTCACTTTTCTGGATTTCCAGTTCTTCTGTAGTCCCCTCTGCCAAGAATGAGGTTATGAAGGAGATAACACTACAGCTTGGGGAAATCTTAAGATTGTATGGTCGATCCAAAGCTACTCAAGACTGGGCCCAATCTTCTTTGCAGAAATTGGAATCTCTTCAACCTGAAAAGGATGGTTATCGGGTCACCTTCATTTCCCTCGATCAAGGCAAGCATACTACGTTGGCTAATAAGGGGAGGATTTCCTGCAAGATGCAAACCACCGAAGGCCAGATAGCTTCTCTTCAGCATGAGCTGGCTTCCCTCACTCTCCAGCATTCCGCAGCCGCATGCAGACTCTCCACCATCACTTCTAATATTGTCTAGCAATTCCACCGTAGCTCTGCACTGGATATTCCCTTTGCACTCCTCCTCCCACAGTGACCTGGCATGGAGGCCGATCTTGCGAAATGTTGTGAGGCTATAATGTAGGCCGTCAATGGATTGGGGGCCCTGCGGACATCCTTCGAGCAAGCCCTCATCCAATTAGTTCTGGAGACTGTCGAATCTTATACAACTATCGTAGCTGAGATAGGTGACAAACCCCTTTCTCTTGAACTTCCAACTTCTGGCAGCGCCCCAACGACTGAGGCAATTACATACCCCAGGATCGAAGCTGACAATGAGGTAGGGGTGCCAGTATCAGAAGCATTCTCGTCGATGAATCTTCCATCCGGGAGATTGGAGGTGTTGGGTGAGGCCGCAGTTGTAGAGACAAATGAGGTCGTGGCAAATGATGGTGAAGCCGCACAGGCAGAGGTTGAGGCGGATGAGGTTATTGTGGAGAATGAGGCCATTGTGGAGGTTCCTCTTGGTTTGGAAGCCGTCAACACCGAAGCTACCATGGTCGTTAGCGAAGAGAAAGTAGAATAGTCCTAGGGCTTTTTGTATGTTGCACTTCTCACTAGGCCACCAGTGTGTGGCGTGCCACTTTGACAAACTTATTCTTTAATTACCATTCTAGTTTCCTTGCATACTTTCCCATAGAGTAGGATAATATGCTTTAAGGAATTTACCATTTATTTTCCAAACATGGGGTCTTTCTTCCCAAGTGGCAGAATAGTCTTCCAAACGAGGTCGCCTTCAAGAAACATCTTTTGCTTGACATGCTTGTTATAGGCGTGGGCCGCTTTAGCCTTGTTTATTTCCATCTTGCTGAGGGCAGCCAGTCTGTCATCATGCACCGAGTCCAACTCCATCAGCATGGCCTGTTGACTCATCCATTCTGAGAGAGTTCTCTCGAGCCACCCTTAATGATGCTACACCAGAGCAAGGTTCAATGTGTGAAGAAGAAATTCCTGGCTCATGGTATGGAGGTTGTTGGGAAAATTCGTGAAGGAGGAGGATACAACTCAAAGAGAGAATATCTTTCAAACAAATTGCTTAGTGCAAGGAAAGGTATATTTTACAATTTGTAGGTATGAGGATTTAGTGATGTGTGATGTGGTGCCTATGGAGGCTAGCTAGTCATATATTGTTAGGGAGGCTTTGGCAATTTGATAAGAAGGCTAGTCCTGAAGGGCATACCAACAAATTATCTTTTGTACATCATGCTAAAAGGATCATACTTGTTCCTCTGAGTCCAAGTGAGGCAAGAGATGATAAAATAGAATTGAAAGAAAAATGTGAAAAGGAAAAGAAAAAGAAAAAGAGAGTGGGAAAGAAGAGGAAATGAGAGAAAATGAAATAGAGGATAAGTGTTAGTATTGAATATTATCATAATCCTAACCTTTTTCCCAATTTTGATGATTTTATTATCAAAAAGATTGTGGATAACATTCCAACAGAAGAAGCTTGCACGAAGACAAATGTAGAAGTGCTTTCAAAAGAACAATGCAATGCTTCCATTGAATTGAAAGAGAAAAACATTGGGAAGTCGTGGCACACTACTATACTAGTACCTTCTTCTAAGTTAGTTTGTGTGGTCAAGTGTTGGGATTCGTTTAATACTATTCAATTTCCTAACATTTCTTCTTTATGTCATGAAGAGAACAAAGTGAATGAAGGAGACTATTCTTCAGGTGTGGAAAAAAATTGCGAGTTTGGGAAAACTAATTATGTCCAAGAAACGGAAGAGGAAGTAAGTCACTCAAATCCTACCTTTGTGAAAGTTAAATGTGCTGGTTTCTTTAGACTTACTTTTGACCCTGGATGTATTAAAGCAAGGAATTCAAGGTCAAATTCTCTCGAAGAAGGAGAGAATGATGACAACCTACCAAGGGCTTGCTATCCAGTTTTAATTACTCTAATTTTATTTTATTTTATGAAAAAAGTGCATGTTACCGATTGATATATTTGGGATCAAGGCACTAAGTTATTTCATTTCAAGTTATTTTTTTAGTGTGTTTAGTCCACTTCAAGTGGTGTATGTGTGGAGCATATTTTTGTGAGTTGATGGAGTCAACAGACTTGCTAATCAAGCAAATTTGCTAATCAAGAAACGCAAACTTGTTAATCAAGCAAACTTGATATTCAAGAAAGGCAATAAGAGGAAAAAAAGATTACAAGATCCAAGACATTTATGGCACATCAAGACAATCAAAGCAAAAAAGAAAATCCAAGATTCTAATCATTGATTGTGCATTCAATGCCAAATCAACTAGGATATTTTCTTAAATTGTTATATCTAGTATTCTTTGATTTTTTGGATACCCTTTATTTTTCCCTTGTATCAGCAAGAACCTCCACTATTATAAATAGAGAGTATATGTGTCAATGAAAATCAAGAAAGACTTTATCAGAGATTTTGAGTTCATACTCTTTGGTTCTGGACTGGACCAGTTTATTCGATCTTATCAAGAATTCCTTTTCTTGTGGTAATCCTCACTCTCATAGGCTTATCCTTGTCTTGGAATAGACAAAGGTGGCGCCCCTAACCAAAACACCATCTTCTTCACAAACTCAACAACCATTCATTCTTCTAGTTTGTCTTAAAAGTGTTCCTAAACTCACCATCTCAAAACCCACGAAATTCTTAACTCCCATTCCCCATTATTCATTCTTTTTATATCCAAAATCACAAAAATTAAAGTTACAACTAGAATCTATACTGAAAATCAAAAGAATGGATAGTTTCCATAACAAGGAGGCCATCAACTTGTCAAACTGAATTAAGTCAAAACAACTACTGTTAACCTTCACAGACGAGAGGTTAACATACTTAAACTTTGCTCCCATAGTGGAGACATGGGTAGGCATCTTGGCTTACGAACTATTGCCCAATCACCGCTTAATACCTCTGTTGTTCCTTATTAGTCAATGCAATGGCACACTCGTCCCAAATTTCATCCGTAACGGATAGCAATATTTGAAACATTACCTTTCGGTTCTCTTGGAGGTACCTCTAGTACTTTGAGTTATACTAGGGAACAATGATTGTTCTCAAATGACTTTTAAAATGAGAGGGTTTTGGTAAAACTTTGTTTGAAACCTTTGAGTAGCTCAAACACTGAAGTGTGAGAAGCTCTACACAAACATGGATCTTACTTTTGAGGTATAACGATTTCCCTAAAAAAGTAGGGATCACTAGAAAACTATAAACTTTGTCTTATCGTAACAGATCGTTGACTAATCTAAGTGTAAACATTTACATTTAAATTTGGAATTCAGATAGTTGTAGCATCAGAGAAATGAGAAAAGAAAACGATTACTTTAAGGATCAAAGGGGCACACGGTTAGTGCTTCCTGTACTAATTCAGAAAACATGTTCTAAACTATTTTGGTTCATTCCTTTGGTCCTCCATCTTTTTAATTCCATAAACAATACAAAAAAAAAACTATTACAGCTATCGTAATCAATCAAATCCGGGACATGTCCTACTTATGGAACCTCAAAACATTGAACACTTGGGAAACTGAACATTCCCCGTAGGTGAGCATGACACTACTTCGCAGATGGTTCCCTAAGTTAACTCCTCGTATCGGAAAATCTCTTGACAATTAGGGTCCTTTCCAGAAAAACACGAAGTTTCCTATGAATGACACAACTCATAGGGAGAACTTACTGATCCTAGATCGTAATGAAGTTACGATAACAAAGAAGGTATAAAAATATTTTATCGCTCCTACTAGGTGGATACATATCTAAGTAACTGACATAAAATACTAGTCTCTTTTTGAATGGAACCCTGCTTAGGAGGTTTGACATGAATGACTAATCTAATAAGCATTCGGTGGTACTTCTTGCCAAAATCATAAGTAAAATTATATTTCACTAGGTCAGTTTCATGGCATGGGGAAGGTGTTTCTGGGTAAAGGAATATGATCTAGAATCAAGGCTACCGGAAAGGAACTCACTAGACATCACCTCAATAATTGAGAGAGTGTTCGGAACAACAGGGTTTCACGGTGTCTTCTAGTCCTGAACAAATCTAGGATACTAGCACTTCTTCTTCCGGAAGGTTTTCTCAACTTATAACTTTCTAGGTGACCATTTACGATTAACACAGCGACACATTGGTCGAATCGGCTCCATAGACAAGACAATCGCCCACAATTCCCCAAAATAGCACGGATGCCCATTCCTCTGTTCCGTAACATCATCTGTAGCCTAGTACATCTGTTGCTTGCTCTGATGGAGCGAGAAGACCAGGAATTTATGGTTTAGGGTTTCCAAAATTTTCGGCGCTGAGGCAACCAATTGTCATTATTCTCAATACTTTGCTTGAAATATTGGGTGGATCCAACTTAGTACTTCACACAATATACTGAAAGGTTCTTAAAGTTAATTGTCACTAAGCCCTATAAGTTCAAACTGCTCCGATACCAAAATGTAAAATCCTTAAATTTAGACGTCATAAACTTAGAATGTTAATCATCTCACTATAAATCCGAGTTGCGAACCTACTTAAGGAATTTGACATAACTGACTTGACGGAATAAAACATCATAACGTACTCCTAGAGATATAAAATACCAAAACGTGTACTTATCTTAACTTAAAAGTACGGGTTGCTAAACTACAATAACTTTGATTATACAGTCAAAGTAAAAACCACGTAATAATACTTATTACAAAAGCAAGGTAGACTAAGTAAAATGTACACTTGGTCTCTAAGGATCCTTCAAATTCTTGTACCCTAGTTCAGCGGCTACTACTTCTCTCTTTACTTGGTTGTGCCCAACTTATCAGTAAAACCCCATAATATAAACAACAAGATACAATCTAACCGAGTTCCTTCGAGGCCCCTCACCTACACTCTTGATGCTTTACTTAATATTTCTCTTGTCTCAACACAACACTGGACAACCACTACACAATTCTCCTGATGAACCCACCCAATAATAGCTATTACCGAGTCACCTTATTCTGGGTCTAGGTTCTGGGCTCATGACTTCCCTGCTCCCCTAGCTTGATCTTAGCTCTGGATCGTGATCATCTTGGTGCTATGCTGTTACTTGACACTTAGGTTGGTTTTTCAGTCGATACAACATTACTCGGCATTATTATAAACCCTACAAGAAAATGTCTTTTGTTGCACAAAAAAAATCATCTTTAACTCAATTATAATCACTTCAATTATACATCAAGTTTAACAGAGAATCATAAATATTCAGTTGCATGAATGCATAGGAATGTAACAATTAAAGTAAGTCATGATTGAAATATAATACCAATATTAGCTTTAGGTTTGGGTAAGAGTTAGGAGTGGACCTGGTACTTGAAAGGATCGAAATTATTGAAATAAAGTTGTCAAAAACATGTGGGCGCGCGAGTCGTGGGCTTGGGTGCACCGACCAGGCTTGTTAAAAATGCTGAAAAACGCCCAGTAGAGAAGCAAGCGCACAGGTCGTGCGCGCTTGGGCGCGAGGACCATGTGTCCTTCGCGGAATTGGATTTTCAAAGGTTTTGTGCATCCTTTTTGGTACCAACTCAGCTCAAGCATAAACCTAACATTTTTGGCTTCTAATTCAAACCAAAGCATGTTCAATCAACAACAATCTTCCAAACAACATTTCAATTGACATGCATCATCAATCTCAAAACCATGAAAGTTCAACAACACCAATCATCATAAAACAGAGTTCTAACTTAAAAATTTATTTCCAAGCATCAAAACATTCTGGAAATCACATGTACTATGTTGAACTCACAACAATCATCAAACATTTCATGAAAACATCAACGTACCACTACTTAGGGTAAGAAACTCACCTCAAAGTTGGTGTTTAAGGTTTCTTTCTCCTCTTTTCCCTCAATCTCGAACTCTCCCTCTCTCTTGTGTTTCACTTTGTGTTTTCTGTAAAAGTTGGTGAAAGTGTGTGTGTGTGTGTGTGTTTGTTAGTTCAGATAGGGTTATGTGGGTGTTGGGGAAATTACCAATTTTCCCTTATGCTACTTGCACTCTCTCATTCTTCTCAATGAAGGGAGTGTGTTGTGTGTAAGTGGTGAATGTGAGTGTGAGTGTGATTGCGGGGTTTTGTTTCAGCCGAAGGTGTTTTAAATAACAGGAGGAAATACCCCTTTTACCCTTGTGTTACTCGCACCCTATTATTACTCATACACTACCCAATTTATTTCACATGAACTAGCACACCAGTGCATTCAAGTAGTTCATTAGGCCGTGTATTCAAGTAATTTAACTCATCAATTATGCACTTCAAATAACAATCAACCAACTCAATTAGCAACTATTAAATAAAATTAGTCACTTACTCAAAATAACTAGAATAGTCACTTTGGGAATGTTATTTTCCCCGAATCCTACCAAAAAGTAAAAATAAATCACTCTAAATTGTTGTTCCTTAAGGATATTTTTTAAATATAGCAAAGATTTCCGAAATGTATTTTACTTAAAATAATTTTATGTTGTCGTCATAACTTAAATAGTTTGTTTTAGTGTGTATATATATATATATATATATATATATATATATATATATATATATATATATGCTTATATTTTTCCAAAAATGTATTTTTTCAATGCATTGTCTGTATCATGAATCAACATATTCTAGAGTTTTTTTTCACAATTTATTTTATAAGTAGTCCTTTTTTATATAGACTATTTACTATAGCAATAATTTTCACATATAACTTTTTTTAATTTTTAAACATCAATGTTCTCGTAAGAAATTTATCATGACATGTTTTTCCTGAAACATATCACGAAGAAAAAATTTGTAATTATAATTATTATATAATAATGTCATTTATTAATTTGGCATTATTTGTCATTTGTTCAAATATTTTGCTAATTTTGTATTTTACAAAAGATTTAAAGAAATCTTCTTTTCTTTTGTTTACACAAATTTTGGAGTAACTCTGATATCGACAATAATTAAGATTATTACTATTAATGTATTTTTTGGGATATATAAGCAAATCATATCCTGATTGTGTGTATTTTTATTTTTTAGTAGAAATTTAAGTGAAGATAAGAATCAAAATAAAGATAGGAAGATAGAACCTTTTATTTCTTTCAAAAGAAATAATTAATATAAACTGATATTGTTCAGATTTCTCAAGAATTATGCTAAGAGAAAGAATGTAATCAAAGATATTGTGAAATTATAATTAACTCACTGAGATTATCATAATTTCACCCTTTCTTTATGTGGTGATTTACAGCTGACTAGGTGACGATGTTGATGGCAAAGGAAAAAGGAAAAGTTCTTTGATTTTAATTATGTGATGATCTATCCTGTTTAAATGTTTATGTATTGATATTCCAAATCACTGATTGGTTTGTGCGCTTTATAATCTTTGGATTTATATGTGTACTTCTACGATTGGAATAAATAATGTACTATGATAAAAGAGGGATTGTACCGTATGTTTGAAGCAATTCACATGGAATATGACTGAAAGCTTATTCAAAATACGTATAAGTTGAACTCCTATGAAGGATACTATTGAAAGTTTTAATCCAAACATAGATTTCCATATCCTTATAATTTCTTTGTACTGTGTATTTTTTGTGATCATTTTTTAGTAGGAATTGAAATGAAGATTAGAATCAAAATAAAGATAGGAAGATACGACCTTTTTATTTCCTTCAACATTTAAAATAAAGATAGGAAGTAACTTTTTTGACATTGTCGCTCAACATTTATAAACATATAGAGCTATAGGTTTTTTTCTCGTACCAATGCAAGTAATTGCTTTCGTTTCCTTTAGAGTTTTTGCAGGGTTATAATGGAAAATTCGTTGAAGAAAGTTTTGATGTTCACGTTATTGCTTCTTGCGATTGTGAGTACTTTGGTTGAAGGGGTGTACCAAAGTACTCGTCTTGATTCCGCTGAAAATGATCGATATCCAGGTTATGATGGACATCAACTAGTAGAAGGGAATTGCTGGTGGTGCGACTCTTTATTTCATTGGTGTTGTAGCTTTCTTACTAGTTTGTGTTGCCCTCGGCATTCCCCTCCAAACCGAAACAAACTTCAGTTTGCAAGCAACCAATATAATGTCCTAAAAATGTCTTGTCTTTTCTTTAGGTTTATAATGTAATGGTCTGATTAATAAGACTGAAGGATGAAATGTATTTTCATTACCAATATTATTAGTAGTCTTTCTATTTTTTCGACTACATAAGTACAACTTTCTTCAAGTTGCCCGTGAGCATGTGTAGGCTTGTGGCTTGTGGCTTGATTCTTTCATTCATAAGCACCACTAGGAGGATACCCGTACGTTGAATGAGTTGTTCTAATATTCTTTGTTTTTTTACTTTATTCATAATATATTTATAAACTGTTACAATAAATAATATTTTTGTTCTCATTAATATTTGGAGGTTAGACCCAAGGATTATGTTAATATTTCAGGAGATTGTGTGATACCAATAAAGCTTGTACTGTTATCAATGCATTTTCCTTAATTTATCGCTTTAGGGTACCCAAAAGTAACTGATTTTAAAATCATGTTCATTATCTGACTCTCCCTAGATTTCCAGACCTTTTATATGCCCAAATCCATTTCAAGATATGTGTCTAGTAACAAACGAATCACCACAATAGGAAAATGATGAAGACCTATTCACTCTTGTTTCTAGATGAAACGAATCGTGAATGTGTTTCATATTTTGGGTGTGAAGTTAACTTTGGTTTCAACGCTTGAAACGGGTGTTGAGTAATCAATGTGTGATGCCTACCATGATAATAGTGTAACATCCCTAGTTTTGTTAATTTCGGTTTACGAAGTTACCTAGCAATTTATTATTTAGATAAGTAATAAGTCAAGTCTCGGATATGAGATTGTCGCGGAAACAATTATTTAATTGCTAGACAATGTGATTTATATGCATTATTGTTTGAATTGTGTGAATTATGTGTGATTGTTTGGGTAAGAAATCGATTTAACAGGGAATTAGGGAGCCAAGCGTATTTTGGTCTTTCACCACTCATTAAACCCTCAGCTCACACCCAACATAAAAACAAACACACTCATTTCTAAAAGAGAAAATCAGTTTTGAGAAAAGCAAAAGAAAAGAGGGGGTGAGAGACAGACCACAAAGGGAGAAGGAGAGGGAGAGAAGAGTAATTCTTCAAATCTCAATGCATGTGGCTCTTCTAAACACCATTCAACCCCAATCTTGATTCTTTACTCATTGATACCAACATCAACACCTACTCCATCTCCTTCGTCAAATTCACCATTTCTAGAGGTTCAAAGCTCAAGTGAGGAAGAAATGGAGTTTGAGATTTTTGAGGCTTGCATGTGGTTAGTGGAGTTCAGTATTCAGTTTAGAAGCAATTCCACAAGCTACATTACTTTTTTAGCTCGATTTGGATAGTAGACGAGTGTTTGGGTAGCTGGACATTCAGATTTGAAGCGGTTGGAAGAGTTAGGAGCTAGTTCGTGAGGTTTCGGGATCGTTTGAGCTTCCTGAGTCTCGGTGATTTTTGATTTTCATCACCACAGGTGAGTTTTACTCACGTTTAGGATCTTGTTTTATTATTTTTAAATGTCATGAAATTCTGGTTTGGGAAGTTATTTCGTTTCGAAAGAAATTTTTAGTCGAAAACGGTTTTTGTGAAATTTCGTGTTTTTGAAGTTTCCGGTATAATTACTCGGTATGTTGTTGGTTGAATGACTTGTTTGTACTGAAATTATGTGTTATAATCTTTGTTGAATGTTGAAATTTTGATTGGGTTACGGATTGGACGCGATAGGGGAAGCGAAACGAAATGAAACGAACAAATTGTAAAACTGCTACAGCAGCACGGGTCGTGTCACTGGTCGTGCCAACTCCTCATGTTGACTAAAAAATGAATTTCCCGCAAGCACAAGTAGTGACACGTGTCGTGTCAACCTCTCAGTCCCCGAATGCCAAAAATTTGTTTTGTTGCTCCTTTCGATTCCAAACCTTCTCAAATCTTCTTTCTAACCAATGGTAATAATTTTTGATTAATAAAAACATGCTTTCAAACATGTTCAATAAGGTTTTAAAGTAATGTTTTGGAAACTAAAAATGTTCCGAAAAGCCGAAATATAGAGTTCATGAGAGGACATGTATTTTGAAAAGTAAACGATCTATATGTTCAACTTATTATTGTTTGACTGACATAGGATGATAATATAAATTCATCTAAGATTGACTAAGGTTCACGATATATAAATTGTATCGAGTCTGGGTAACGACCCAAAGAGGATAGCATACTAAACGGGGAAGGTCATGAGCCCCTAACCTAGGCTTAATATCCGTTAGGGAAAGTACTAGCGGGGGCTTTTCGGGATTAGTAGTTGTTGTACGACCCATGTTATGCTAAGTATAGTGAACGATTCACCGAGATTGTGGTTTTGTGCACGGTCGGTGTTTCGATAAATAAAAGAGGCTGGTAATTTATAAATTAAATTACGAAAGCAAAGGTTAAATGAATAGCACATTTAAATACCGGGATTAGCAGTTGTTGTGCGGTCGGTGTTGTGTCAATTTAAAAAGGCACGTGGTTTATAAATTAAACTACGAATGTAAATGCTTTATAATTGAACCGTGAGCGATGTTAGGGGTCACGGTAAAACGCACTGAGATAGGTTATCTCACCCTTTCATGTTTTGTTGTTTTACAAATAAACAGGGAACGAGGAAAGCTAAAAGGCATGGTTAGATGACATGCTCGGAGAGAAGACTGAAGATTAATTCTTTCATCGTTGTTTATGTTCCGGTGTTGTCTCTGTATTCGATAAGATGCGTTGAACTTAATTTAAGTTACGTAGTCGTTTCCGCTATTCTTGTGATGATATGTATCTAAGCAGGAAATTTTATACTCTAATGTAATCAAAAATTTATGTTTTGATATTTCTATTATTTAGAAATTCTAGGGTGTTACAAATCGCATCATACTGACATGGCCACCATTTAGCGATCCTTAAGAGGTAGAAAAGAATATTGGGGAATGAGATAAAGAAGAATACTGCTTCTTTATGACGAAAGTTGAGGATTGTATGGTGGCTGTGGATTCTTGGGAAAGAAAGCTACGCTTTAGATATAGATTGGAGATTTCGAAGTGTAGGGAGGAGTTGGAGGTTTTGCGAACCTCACAGGATCCCAATGCCAGTTCACTTTATAAGGAAGTAAATCTGCGGCTTAGTACTCTCTTATCTCAAGAAGACGCATTTTGGAAGCAACGAGCAAAAGTTCATTGGCTTCGTGATGGTGATACTAATTCCAAATTCTTTCATGCTATGGCTAATGCGAGACGTCGGAGCAACACTATTTCTTCCTTAACTCGTGATGTTGGTACTATGGTTGAATCTCAAATTGATTTAAATGGTGTAGCTCATTCTTATTTTACAAATTTATTTGAAGAGAGTTTGGGTAACTATGAACCTGTTATTAATTGTTTAAATCCCAAAATTTCTGATTTGGATAATGACTCATTGCTTGCTCCTTTTGATATTGGTGAATTTAAGGATGCTTTATTTTCTATGTACTCTAACAAAGCACCTGGGTCTGATGGCTTAAATCCGGCTTTCTTTAAACGCTTTTGGAATCTTTGTGGTCCGGAATTGTTTCATTCAGGTGTGTGGAAATCTTGTGTTGCAGGTTAAGTTTTGATGATGAAGCAATCTAACACAAAGTGAGAAGTGGAATTCCAAGGCACAACCAACTCAAGCAGTAAGTGTGTCAAGGGTAGTAGTCGCTAGGAAGTTGGGTCGTCTTAGGAATGAATTGTAAACCGCTTCCTAGAATTGGCTCAAATCACAAAACACTATATCACTCACACAAATGAACCTAACATATGTTTTCAATTGATAAATAGGTTAGGCACTTGTTGTTCTTAAAAGAAATAGATTCTTGGCTTTTGTTTTAAAAGAAATTGTTTTTTTTAAAACAATCGATTCATAGCTTGTAACTTTAAAGCTAGAAATCGATTCATAGCTTGTTTAAAGCTAGAAATCGATTCACAACCTTTAAACTTAAAGCTAGCAATCGATTGAACTTGTTTTAGAGCCCACAATCGATTCATGGCTCATAGTTCTAAAGAAGATAATCGATTCTCCTTTTAATTTGGTGAAATTCATTTTGTAAAGCAAACAATCGATTGCCTAGTTGCCTTATTAAAGCTCCAAATCGATTTAGGCTTCTTCTTGGAAGCACATAATCGATTATTTCCTCTTTTGCATTAAGCAAATAATCGATTCCTATTCTCCTTTCATTCAAGCACAAAATCGATTATCTACTTGCTTTAATAAAGCACAAAATCGATTTCTCACTTGTTCCCACAAGCAAGAAATCGATTTCTCACTTATTACTTTAACGTTAAAAATTATTTCAACGGTCATATTTTCACAAACTCTATAAATAGAACCCTAGGTTTCACGATCAACACACAACCTACAATTCTATTTCACGATTAAAAGCAGAACGCGAAGCTTCTCTCTGTCCCAATCACTATTTCACGTTCTTCATCACTGTGAGCTGATTTCTCTCAAGGGTTAGGTTGGGATCTTCAAGTTGTCATATTCACCTTCTCAGAGGTATTTGTTATTTCATTGTTATTGTAATTTCTTGTAATACTGTATTGGGTTTTTACTAGAGAGTGGGGTATCTCTCTAGGGTTTCGGATTGTAACAAGGGTGGGGTATCTCTTGTTGTAATTGTTGTTAAGGGCTCTTGCACTAAGTGGAGTATCTTAGGTGAAGAGCGCCTGCGTCTGTAAGAGTTTTAAAGCACCCAATTGAAAGCTTTGATTTGATAGTGGAAAATCTCACAAAGGGTTGTGTTCTGGAGTGGGCCGAAGCCCACTCCAATACTCTAGCACTAGATCGGCCCAACAATGGGGCATGAAAGCAAGGAACCGCATCAACGGCTCTGATCTGTCCGTACAATCATCAGACGCCCGAGCACACCTCACGCTCACTATATAAACATTCATTGCGTCAGTTGTCAGGTACACACTGTTCATCAATACGTATATTTTGCTCATCCGTTCCTGACTTGGGCGTCGGAGTGTTATCGCAGGTACACCCGCCCTCTGGAGCAGAACTAGCAGAACGACCAAGGCATACAGAGATCTAAGACCTGGAAAACAGCGGTCAAGGACACCAAAGGTACAGATCAATTGGCGACCACAGTGGGAGCCCGCGAGCTTTCCACCATTCGTACAGATGCCACCGAAGGCAGCTCGAGGCCGACCAAGGGCCACCGCTCGTCTACAAAGTGTGGCTGAAATCCCCGCTCGACCACCTCCAGCAGGTGTTGAAGGCATCAGCGCCACCCCCGCACAACAGGTTACGGTGGAACTCCCTGCCGACCTGGTCCAAGAGCTGCGAGAACTACTGCGCGACCGTAATCAGGCTCTGAATCGCAATGATGACCGCCTCACATACCTAGAAGATCAGATCGCCTCGAGGAGAGCGCACACTGCACCGGAGCAGCGACCTCACCATGAGGGTACTTCAACCGTGCGGGCACGCCCTTCAAGGGCCCGTCGATCGCCTCCGCGAAGGCAGCTGGTCCATCGATCTCCACCCCCGAGGAGGGGACGAGGAGGAGCGACCACCCCACCAAGAAAAACCCCGTCCACGACTGATTATACTTACTGGCCCGAAGAGTCATCGCACGAAGGTTCCTCCCACGGTTCGACCGGTTCCCCCGTCCGTTCTCGAAGCCGATCTATCGAACGATACTCGTATCGATCAAAAGCTTACGCCAATCACTACGGTCAAAATAGAAGGGATACCGGACTTGGACCATATACCAGAGAAATAGACGAATTCCGCATCCCGCGCTCTTTGCAGAAGCCGCCAACCGACCTTAAGATGTACAACGGCATGAAAGATCCCGACGCCCATTTAAAGCACTTTGATATTATGATGAAGTACCGTGGAGCGCATGGGCCGGTCAAATGCAGGATCTTTCCCCTCACTTTAGAAGGGTCAGCGTTGGATTGGTTCACGGAACTAAAACCCAATACCATTTCATCATGGGAACAGATGGCAAGGGTGCTCACCGCTCGGTTCACGACTTCTAGAGTCAAACCAAAATCCCAAGATGTTCTAATCGCCATCAGACAGGGTCCGGAGGACTCTTTGAGG
The DNA here is from genome assembly GCA_963573325.1 of Astragalus glycyphyllos. Classification (NCBI taxonomy): domain Eukaryota; kingdom Viridiplantae; phylum Streptophyta; class Magnoliopsida; order Fabales; family Fabaceae; genus Astragalus; species Astragalus glycyphyllos. The sequence goes on from OY754313.1 coordinate 39,200,257, forward strand.
AGTTATGTGGAAAGATTCAACCGAGAAGCCGACCAAGTCAGGAACTTAGACGACAACCAGAGGTTGTTCTTCCTAAGGACAGGACTCTTAAGAGGAACTCGTTTTGAAGTAGAAGTGGGACTCCACGTTCCCAGAGACCTAGAGACGTTCCTCAGGCGATCTCAAAGGTTCATGAATTACGAGGAAAGAACGACCGCCATAGAAGCCGCTGAGGCGGGTATGAGTCTACGCCTGCGACCAGAAGAAGATCAAAGGAGTAGGGAAGAGTATACCGGCAATCGCCTGAGCAAGGAAAATAAGGCCAAGAGGTTTGCTGAGCGCACTAAGTTGAACACTTCGTAGGCGAACATATTGGCGGAATGTGCAAACACTGAATTCAGGGATATTAAACCACCAGAACCTCTCGTGCTTAAAGACGGGCAGCGCCCATCGAAAAAATACTGTAGATACCACAAGAGCAATGGGCATGACACCAACAATTGCATGGCTCTTAAAGATGATGTGGAGGCCCTGATCAGAAGAGGAAAGTTGACTCAATATGTGAAAAGAGATAACGGTGAAACACGAGGAGAAAGGCAAGTGGCCCGTTCACCTAGAAAAGGGAAAGCAGAGGCAAATGAAACGATCAAAGTCGTAGAGGAGGACGACGATGATGAGGACCCAGTAGACACAAGAAAGTCAAGAGGGAGGCCAGTCGCCATGGTAATCTCGGGAGGAGTCCCCACCAACGCCTTAACCAACAGATCGATCAAAAGGAGATGGGACGAAATCATGAGCGTTGCTTCGACCTCGGCTCCAAGACCACTTAGTGGGACACCATCCATCTCCTTTGGAGACGAGGATCTCATTGATGGAACCCCCAACTACGAGGTTCCCTTAGTCATAATAGCAGTAATGGCAAATATGGAGGTTAGGAGAATATTGGTGGACCAAGGGAGTTCAGCAGACATAATATTTGAAGACCTTTTGGACGTCCTAAAAATTTCAAATGATGATTTGAGGCCATATAGAGGAACGGTCTTGACCAGGTTTAATGGTGCCTCGACAACTCCTATAGGAGGGATAGAGCTGATGGTAACTTTTGGGGACGATATGGTAGAGAATCCCCTCTGTAGAACTGTCAGAACAGATTTCATTGTGTTACCCTGTAAGTCCGTGTATCAATGTATCATTGGTCGACCAACCCTTGCCCGCTTGGAAGCAGTGCCCTCTACCGTCCACTTGAAAATGAAATTCTACACTAAAGCTGGGGAAGTTTCCACCATCCAGGCAGACTTATTGTCCCCCAAGCGAGTTTTCCTTTTAGGGCTTAAAGAAAAAGGGAAAAGCGTAGCGAGAGAAATAGAGAAAGAAATGAAAAGCGGCGGGCAGGTTAACCTGGCCGACCTTGATGCCCGTTATGACCCTGATAGCGAAGAGGAAGAAGGGGACGACCTTCTGACTAAAGAGCTAAAGAAACGAATTAAGCGACCTGAATCAGACGGGGAATTCTATCACATCAAGCTAGGGGACGACCCAGAGAGAACGATCAAAATAGGGAAAAACCTCCCCCCTGAGGTTCAGGACGAGCTCGTTCAATGTTTGAAGGAGCATGCAGACCTGTTCGCCTGGAGTGCGGCCGACATGCCCGGTATCTCACCCCAAATAGCCTGCCACCACTTAGCTGTGGATCCAGGAGCAAAATGGGTGGCTCAAAAAAGAAGAGTTCAGAAGGAAGAAAAAGCACGAGCAGCGTGCAAGGCCGTTGAAGACCTGCTCGAAGCAGGGTTCATTAAAGAAATAAAATACACCACGTGGTTATCCAATGTCGTTTTGGTCAAAAAGGCGAATGGAAAGTGGAGGATGTGCGTGGACTATACCGACCTCAACCGAGCATGCCCAAAGGATGCTTTTCCCGTCCCAAGTGTCGATCGCCTGGTCGATAATGCGAGTGGGTACAAAATCCTGTCCTTCTTAGACGCCTATTCCGGGTACAATCAGATTCCCATGCACCCACCAGATCAGGAGAAGACCGCATTCATGACAGACAAGGGGAATTTCTGTTACACTGTCATGCCGTTTGGGTTGAAGAACGCTGGAGCAACCTACCAGCGCATGATGAACCATGTCTTTCAGGATCAAATAGGGAAAACGGTGGAAGTATATTTGGACGATATGATTGTCAAACCCAAACAGGACCAAGCTCATGTAAACGACTTGAAAGAAGTATTCAAAGAAGCCAGACAGAATTCATTAAGGTTCAATCCAGAAAAATGCACTTTTGGAGTCAGAGCGGGCAAATTCCTTGGGTTCCACCTCACAGATAGGGGAATTGAAGCCAACCCAGACAAGTGTAGAGCAGTAACTGAGATGAGCCCACCAACGACCAAAAAAGAAATACATAAGCTTAACGGTATGGTGGCCGCTCTCTCTCGTTTCATCTCGAAAGCAGCGAACAAATCTTTGCCCTTGTTTAAATTGTTGAAAAAGGAGACCATATTTGAGTGGACGCCCGAGTGCGACCAGGCCCTCGAACAATTGAAAACGTCTCTGATAGAGCCTCCAATTTTAACGACCCCCGAGCCTGGAGAAACTCTTTATTTATACTTGTCCATCACGGACGAGGCTTTGGCCGCCATCTTGGTACGAGAAGAAGGGACGAAGCAAAATCCCGTCTACTTTGTTAGCAAAGTTATGCAAGGACCCGAGCTAAGATATCAGAGGATTGAGAAAGTGGCTCTGGCATTGATTGTCTCAGCCCGAAGGTTGAGACCATACTTCGTGGCCCACCAAATCACCGTACGCACCGACCAACCCATTAGGCAGATCCTGCATAGCCCAGATCTCGCGGGCATAATGATCAAATGGGCTGTTGAATTGTCAGAATTCGGAATAAAGTATGAGCCTAGATCGTCTGCTAAAGCACAAGTCTTAGCCGATTTTATCGTAGAATTGACCCCGGGGTCAGAGAACCCAGTTCAGGATTCATGGACTTTGCACGTTGACGGATCGTCCAATGGTAAAGGCAGCGGAGCGGGCTTAATCCTTGAGAATGAAGAAGGGACCACCATCGAAGTCTCTCTGGCCTTCTCGTTCCCCACTTCTAACAATCAGGCCGAATACGAGGCCTGCATAGCTGGGTTGTTACTCGCTTTAGTGATGCAAGTAAAAAGGGTGGAGCTACGATCAGACTCATTACTTGCGGTCTCCCAGATCAAAGACGTCTTTTTAGCCAAAGACGAGATACTCCAGAAATATTTAGCAAAGGTCAAAGAGTTGATGAAGAAATTCGAGCATGCTGAAGTCAAGCATGTCCCAAGGACTGAAAACGCTAGGGCGGACATCTTGTCCAAACTGGCAAGCACCAAGAAAAATGGTAACCATAGAAGCGTAATACAAAAAGTCCTATCTCAACCAAGTGTGAGGTTAGATACGGCCTCAGGAGCAGAGATATGTACGATCGAATCAACGCCTTCCTGGATTGACCCCATCTTTAACTACATAAAGAACGGGGAGGAATCCAGCGATCCAAAAGAAGCTGCACTCGTTCGCAGGCGAGCAACATCGTACTCAATAATTAACGAGCAACTCTACAGAAGAGGATTCACCATGCCCCTGCTCAAGTGCCTCCTCCCAGCAGAAGCGGCCTATGTGTTGAAGGAGATTCATGGAGGAATCTGCGGAAACCACTTGGGTTCACGAGCTTTGGAAAAAAAGGCTTTAAGAGCGGGCTACTTCTGGCCCACTATGGAGGCAGATGCAAAAGACCTAGTAAAAAAATGTGACAAGTGCCAAAGGCACGCAGATAACCACGTTGCACCTCCAACCGAGCTCATTTGTTTGACTTCTCCATGGCCGTTTTCATGGTGGGGTATCGACTTATTAGGACCTTTTTCCCCCGCCCCTGGACAGTTTAAATTTCTGATAGTCGCAGTGGACTACTTCACCAAATGGATTGAGGCCGAGCCCTTAGCCAAAATCACTTCGAAGAATTGCTTGAAGTTCGTCAAAAGAAACATTTTGGTACGGTTTGGGATTCCAGAAGTCATCGTGTCAGACAACGGCACACAGTTCACGGATCGACATTTCCAGGAAACTCTAGTCGAACTATGCGTAAAACAGCGTTTTACGTCGGTCGAACACCCGCAAACAAACGGGCAGGTTGAGGCGGCCAACAGAATCATCCTAAGGGGGCTAAAGAGAAGACTGGATGAAGCCAAGGGAAGGTGGGCAGAAGAGCTTCCCTCTGTACTATGGGCGTATAGAACCACACAGCACTCAACTACGGGAGAGTCCCCCTTCAGGATGGTCTATGGAACAGACGCACTAATCCCTGTGGAAATGGGAGAGTTGACTTGGAGAACAGCTAATCCTCTACAGCCGCCCGAGAATGAACAGGCAACAAGGGAAGAGCTCGACCTAGTAGAAGAACTGCGGAACAAGGCAGCCCTCAAAGAGACATTGGTCAAACAGAATATGGCCGTAAGGCACAACGCCAAGGTCGTTCCTAGGTCGTTCGATGTAGGGCAGCTCGTCCTACGAAGGGCAAATGTCGGCCAGAGAAATGCCGGCCAGGGCAAGCTAGCCCCAACTTGGGAAGGCCCCTACCAAGTAGCTGCCAAGACGAGCAAAGGAGCATATATCTTGAAGAACATGAGTGGAGGAATGATTGCAAACACTTGGAATGCAGCAAACCTCAGAAGATACTTTGCTTGAGCCACGTAAAATATGAAAGAATGTCATGTTTCCAGTTAAATAATAAATGAAAATCAAAACGGGCAGGACACTCTTTTTCCCTACGGGGTTTTTTTATTGAGGCCTGCTCGTCCGTCAACAGAACGACGGGGAATTTCTTAAATTCTTGATTCTAGTTATTAATCGATCAAACAACGAACAACCCCGAAGGCGAGTTAAATTCAAACCGAGTTTGATAAACTGCCAAGGGTCAAACTTAAGCGACCTTAAGTCTAAATATGCTTGCAAACGAGCTAAATCTAAAGTAGAAACTTGGTAAGCTGTTTACAGGCGGCCTCGCGAAACTCAGGCCGATCCATGCGAACATGAGAAATCAAATAGAACAAGCCTAGAAAAAAGTCTAAAAAAAACGATTGACAAAAGGCGTTTAAAACATTAAAACATTATCCCGGAGAAGGCCGGGCTCCTTGTTGATTACAAGAAAAAGCAATACACTCTCCAAAAAGAGAGGAGAAACAAAGTACAAACAGACAAATACAAAGGGAATAACTCATTCAGGGGGACTGTAGACAACTGTCTCCTCTCAGATGACATTCCCATCTTCGTCTTTCTCCGCGAGACGAACGATTTGCCCGTTTCTCAGGAAATGGTCGTTGTTCACAATCTCTGGATTAATCTCCAGCGAGGGATAGCAATACCGAATCTGAGCTACAGCCTCGTCAAAACGCCCGCTAGCAATAGAGATAGTCATGTCTTCCAGGGCCTCCAACTCGCCCCTCGCTTGATCACGCTCGCCCTCGACGGCCTTCAGGGTCTCCTCAAGACCGACCACCCGCACCTCCATCTGTATAACTTTGGTAGACCGCTCAGCCAAACTGGCAGTAGCAGTGGCAAGTTTGGCTTCAGCATCTACTCTGGCTGCCATGGCCGCATCACGCTCGGCAGTAACTGAGCCAAGGGCGTCCTTTGTGGGTTGGAGGGCGACCTCAGCATCCATGAGCTTCTTTTTGGTACTTTCGAGCTCTGCCCGCAAATCTGTAATGTGTCCAAGAGCGGACTTATACTTGTCAGTTTTATCCAAAAGATCACCCTCCAACCACAAGTTTCTGGGAAGTAAGCGCATACCTGCTTGGCGGCCAGCCTCCTCGGACTTGTAACGAGCAAGCTTTTGAGAAGCTGCTTGGGCAATTTCAGCTACGAAGAGAAGAGGGTCGGCCTTAAGGCGTTCAAAATCCACGTCCTTGAGATCGTCCAAGTCCAAGGACGACCTTCTTGATGCCTCTCTTCTCTTCTGAGGAGGATCAAGGTCGATCGGAATAGCATCCAGAGGACTCTGAGTCCGATCTCTCTTTTTAGAAGCTGAGCTCGTTCCTTGCTCGCCCCCAACAGGTCTGTGATCGCTTTCAGCATGAGATGGTTGAGAAGGAGAGGCAAAAGACACCTTCTTCTGCTTCCTTGACTTTGTCTTTGCCAAAAGAGCTGCGAAACCAATGCCCGTCATTTCAGCTGAAAGAGTAAAAAGATGAGTTAGGAGGCAGAACAAAGAAAAACACGGTCAAAATTGAAAGCGAAAATAAAGGCACACCAAGTTTGTTCTCGGCTTGCTCGGAGGTCCGGAGGCAAGCAAATTTGTTACAGGGTATGACCCCTTCCGGCAGCCAAGTAACCAAGGTCTCTAACATCCGAATACTCTCAAGATCATAGTCGCTCAGCCTCCTCTGATGCCGATAATGGATAGTGTCGCCATCGTAGTGTGAGTGCGACTAACCCAGAGGAAATTTCATTGAGGAGACGCGACCTTCGTCATCCACAGTTCCCACCATTGCCTTAGCACGATCATTAACTGGAACGACCCAGAGGAAAGCGTGCCTCCAAGTTTTGACCGATTCACAGAATGGCTTGAAGAGTCTGATCGTGTTTTTCCGCCCCTTCAAAGAAACTTGTTCCCATCGCCTGGGTTCGCTCCTCATCTCCACTGTGCGACTAACATCAAACAAAGAGAAGAAAAGACGGCAATTTACCTCCCGATCAAGAGTGGCCATTATTATCTCGAACGACTTCACCAGCGCCCAAGCATTAAAGTGAAGTTGAGAAGGGGCAACACCAAGAGTCCTCAAGACACGTCTCTGGAAAAATGTGAAGGGAGGTCGCACCCTCAAATCACGGAGGACGTTGGAGTACATGATGAATTTTAAAGAATTCGGGATTATGGCAGCATGCTCGTCAGGTGGTACGCCCTCCACTCGCCATTCCTGATCACCATAACCTATTAACTTGGTGAAAAGAGGCAGCACCTCGTCACCGGGTGGGAAGACAGAGCGCTCGTTAATTATTGCGGAGGATATCCATGAGCGGTCGACGTCAAGCCTACCCCTCCAATCGTGCTCTTCCGGCAGTACCTCGTTGACTGGAATTGGAGGGGGCGTAGGATTCATTCGGGGAGATTGGACCGTGTCAACCGTGTTTGACGAGCGTCTAGAGGACGATGAAGAAGAAATATCGGTAGAAGAGAAAGTCTCAGAGGGGAACCCTCTCGTGTCGACATCTCCAGAGCAAGCATGCTCAGCCATACTCACAGGTTGCCGACCAGAAATTCTCGCAGTTTTCTTTGTTCGCGCCACTGTGTTGCCCTGCGAGGAGATGGAAAATCAGGCTCACCCTTAACGATGATTTGCTGAAGGGGGCGACAAGGTCGACCCCGAGCCTGACACCCCCTCCTCGCCCCATGCGAACAGAATTAGAGCTAAAATAAATGAGGCAAGAAAAAGGGGATACCTGGAGTGGGAGAGAAGTTCGGTCTAAGGGTAGTATACTCCTGGATGAATAAAATCAAACGACCAGAAGAATGAGACTGCCTGAGTTGAAACTCATGCACGGGTAGACACCTGGCCAGAATAGAGAGGCAAGTTGTTGATCACAACGAGAGGAAATTATGACCGCTTTTCGAGCTCCGAAAATGAAAGTAGAAACTGAGAAGGAGAGGGGGCAACATATTTATAAGGTTTGGAAAGCAATCAAGCGAAACGACACGACCCTTCACTTGCACACGCCTTGAAAACCAAACCGTCGTCATGACCAAACGGCACCTTTTCAAGTCGCGAGGCACCATTAATGACCCCTGGGGAAAAACGAAACGTCACTTCCTGACAGGAACCACGTGTCATGTAAACATTAGCGAAGCCAACCACGAATCAGAAACGATCAGCCGACCGGTCTCACGCTCGGGGACGCGAGCATAGAAAAGATCGTAAAACAAGCCTGCGCCCGCCATATGAGCGATCTTGGCTTGGGGGGAAACTGTTCTGGAGTGGGCCGAAGCCCACTCCAATACTCTAGCACTAGATCGGCCCAACAATGGGGCATGAAAGCAAGGAACCGCATCAACGGCTCTGATCTGTCCGTACAATCATCAGACGGCCGAGCGCAACTCACGCTCACTATATAAGCATTCATTGCGTCAGTTGTCAGGTACACACTGTTCATCAATACGTATATTTTGCTCGTCCGTTCCTGACTTGGGCGTCGGAGTGTTATCGCAGGTACACCCGCCCTCTGGAGCAGAACTAGCAGAACGACCAAGGCATACAGAGATCTAAGACCTGGAAAACAGCAGTCAAGGACATCAAAGGTACAGATCAGGTTGTGAGGATTGGACGTAGGTCACTAGGAGGTGATCGAACTAGTATAAATCTCGCGTGTTCTTTATTGTTTTGCATTCTAATTCTTTTATTTCATAAACCTGCGCGAAAAACAAACTAAGTCGTTAAAAAGGGGAACGGTTTTCAAAAATCTCAATTCACCCCCCCTCTTGAGACTGAAGCCACTTGGTAACAAGGTGTGTCGTGGCTTAATGATGGTGTTTTTCCTCCTATGTTAAATGATGCTAATATTGTGCTCATTCCAAAAATTGGTAATCCTTCTTCCATGCGTGACTTGAGGCTTATTGCTCTTTGCAATGTTCTATATAAAATTATTTCCAAAGTCCTTGCAAATAGATTAAAGAGGGTGCTTCATAAATGTATCTCCGAAGAGCAATCCGCTTTTGTGGCTGATCGGTCAATCTTAGATAATGTAATGGTTGCTATCGAAGTTATTCATCATATGAAGTGTAAGGTGCAAGGAAAGGTGGGAGAAGTGGCATTGAAGATTGATATTAGTAAGGCCTATGATAGGGTGGACTGGGGGTATTTGAGGAGGGTGTTGTTGAAGTTGGGTTTCCATGAGAAATGGGTTCAGTGGATGGTGTTATGTGCAGAAACGGTTAACTACTCAGTTCTTATGAATGGCGAGAAAGCTGGCTCTGTCTCACCAAGGAGAGGACTTCGACAGGTGACCCACTGTCACCTTACCTTTTTATATTGTGTACAGAGGGTCTTACAGCTTTACTTAAAAAATATGGGGCAAGAGGAGATATTCACGATGTTAAAGTGTGTCGGGGTACACCTATCCTGACACACTGACACACTTATTATTTGCAGATGACTGTTTCTTGTTTTGTAGGGCTGATGATTTGGAGAGCAGAAAGTTAAAGGAGGTGCTGACACTCTATGATCAAGCGTCGGGACAATCAATCAACCTTCAAAAATCCGAAGTCTATTTTAGCAGAAATACAGGTGCTGACATAAAGGAGCGTGTTTTGTCCAATCTTGGAGTATCAGAGTGCTTGGGAACTGGTAAATACTTGGGCCTGCCTTCTATGGTGGGTCGCAGCAAGAAGCAGCTGTTTGGGTACTTGAGGGACAGAGTATGGCGCAGAGTTCAGCAATGGTCAGGCAGGCATTTGTCCAAAGCAGGCAGGGAGGTTCTTGTAAAATCTGTGGCTCAATCTATTCCAGCTTATTGCGTGAGTACCTTTCTCCTTCCTAAAACTTTAGGGGTGGAGATGGAGCGCATGATCAATTCTTTTTGGTGGGGCACAAGTCGTGGTAACCGGAGAGGCATTAATTGGCTTAATTGGGATAAGTTAACAATGCGGAAGGTGTTTGGAGGTATGGGCTTTCGCCACTTCTATGGTTTCAACTTAGCCATTCTAGGGAAACAAGGTTGGCGCTTATGTACCAACAAAGATGCTATTGTTACTCGGGTTTTCAAATCTAAATATTTTCCTAATGGGAACTTCTTGGGGGCTCGCTTGGGCCATAATCCCAGCTATGTTTGGCATAGCATCCATGCTTCACAGGTGTTGGTTTATTATGGAGCTTGTTGGAAAGTTGGGGAAGGCACCAATATTAATATTTGGCATGATCCGTGGTTAAGGGAAGGTTCAAATTCTTTTGTTTCTTCGACGGTGATTCCTGGATATGAAGACTTGAGAGTAAGTGATCTTTTTAATCCCATTGATGATAGCTGGCACACTCACTTACTTATTATTCCGCAATGAATGAAATTATTGATACTACAAGCTTCCGGGTGGATGGTAATTGGATGCAAATCTGGAAATTGAAGGTTCCTCCTAAAGTCAAACTTCATCTTTGGCATGTTGCTAGAGGAGTTTTGCCTTGCATGTACAATCTTTGTCGACGGCGCGTTCCTTGCCCGGCGACGTGCCCGATGTGCGAAGTGGCGGATGAAGATGAGTTGCACTTATTCTTCCGATGCACGCACACAGAGGAGATTTGGAAAGCATCCGGATTGTGGCATGATATCAGGTCGGTAATTACTAACTCTACTAGCTATAAATCCTCCTTTTTTGAGATTCTATCTTTGCTCCCGGAAAATGCTAGAAATTATTTTGTTATGATGATTTGGGGCTTACGGAAGCGAAGGAATGACAAAGTATGGGATAATGTAATTAAACCAATCCAATTATCAATTCAAGTTGCATCAGATTTACTTTTTTGTTGGTAAGAGGCTCGCAAGTCGAAGGTGCCGATGACTAGTGCAACACATTCTTCGCTTAGGAATGTCGTTGCTGCGTGGTCACGACCAGCAGTGGGTGAGTGGAAGTGCAATGTCGATGCCGCGTTGTTGATGATGGTAGATTTGGGATTAGTCTTTGCAATCGAGATGCGGATGGAGCTTTTGTGAAAGCGAAGACGGTTTGGTACTATGGGACTCCCCAACCTCAAGAGGCTGAAGCTGTGGGTTTGTTAGAAGCTATTACTTGGTTACAAAACTTCAGCGTCCAAAGATTAACCATCGAGCTTGATTGCAAAGCGGTAGTAGATGGCGTTAGCGGAGTTGTTTCTTGTATTACTGAGTATGGTTCCATACTAAAAGCATGTCAGCAACATCTCTCTAATTTACAAAACTATGTGGTTTGTTTTACCTGGAGGCAAGCGAACCTTGTGGCTCATACTTTAGCGAGGGCCTCAAGACTTCATGCTAGCTCCAATGTCTTTGATTGTATTCCACCTTGTATTGCAACTTTTCTTTTGAATGAAATTATATAAGTTTCTTTTTGTCAAAAAAAAGAAAAAGAAAACCGCTTCAGATCTGAACTATTTTTTTATTTAAACAAAATAAGTAATTAAAATAATGACTCACAATTGAAGAATTAAGCTTTCTAGTACGGTTGTTTTATATAATTAAAAAAAATAACATTTATACATAATATTCCTTACTTATGTGTCGGGGATCGCTAACTTCCAATTTGTAAGTGATTAGGGATGGTGTTTTGGAGTAATAATTTCAATGTTAGGTCATTGGGAATCAGTTAGGGAATAGTCTTTCTTGGATTACTAATTTTTTGAAATAGATGGGAATGGTGTAGGGAATTATAAGTTATTGTAAGTGTTATGAATATGGTTACAAAATAGTACTTCATTGTAAGTAATTAGGAATTTGTTAGAAACTAGTTGTTCATTTTGGGTGAGAGCATAAAAACGGCCTGTTTGGATAGAGCTTATTTTGAGCTTATGAAAAAAAACTTATGCAAATAAATAAGATTTTATGTATTATTCATAAGTTCGTCAATGTAGTTTATGGAAAAGCAACTTATGGAGATATAACTTTTATTAGTGAGAACTTATGGATTAATATAAAAACTTATTTATCTTCATAAATTATTTTTTATAAGCGCAAAAATAAGGTCATCCAAACGGGCCCAAAGTGAAGTTCAAAGAACTGAGCATAAAACAAACCACAAAAATTGGAAAAAATAAATAAATATTTCTGTCAACAATAAGCTAAACAGTAGAAGTAAAGTGCAAACATTTCAAGAAACATGCTTCCAATCATTCTAAAATATTAAACATTTCAATCGAAGAAAGAAAGATAAATGACCTAGGTAATACGAAAAAACTTAAAGGACCAAGTTGTTACAATTAAATAACTTAAAGAATCTCTAGTGTATTTTACTCTTTTTTTTATTTTCATTTTTAAGTATTATTTTAGTTTTGTTGTTTTTATAATCTATTATAGAAATGTAAAATGTGAGTTTTAAATATTTAGGATTGATATTGTCGTTAGAAAGGTTGTACTTCTTAGAATAAACATGTTAAAATAAATTTATTGTTGTGTTGTTAAGGATTGAGTGTGAAATGTGATCGAGTTAGAATAAATCTAAAATTGTTAAATTGAATTTGTTGAGAATTGAAAATTATATATGTTGTTAGAGATATTAATTGAAATTGTGTTAAATTGTTGAAATTGAAATTGAAAAGTGTAATTGAAATTGAATTGAAATTGAAAAATGTATGTTGTTAGAGGCTTAGAAATGTTAATTGAAATCTGTTATTGAAAAGACCATGTTTTTAGAGTTGTTAATTGAAAAGTGTCTAATTGTTGTTAAAATGTTTAATGAACCTTAGGTTAGGATGTAGTTTTTATTGTCTGTTATTGATGGAAAAGGGTGAGGTGTTGTCCCTCACCCCAAATATTTTACTTGAAATCATCTCCATTGAGATAATTGCGAAACAATATGGTAAGGTTGGGAGTTAAAAATAACTTCCTTCACTACTTGGATAGAAAAGGGTTTTGTATTGTCCTTGATAGCCTCATTTTCGGCTCGAAATCATCTCCGCTAAGATCATATGAATGCCACAAACTTGATAGGTTATTGGGAATGTTATGGAAATCTAACGCGTTTTTTTAAATGCGTGAAGATGAATTGGTATCAGTTTAATCGTGGTTGGGTGTATGATCGGTTATTTCGGAGAAGAGTGGGCTTGAAGGAATCTATTGTAATTGGGGATGAATAGTTTCTTGTGGTAGTGTGGCAACATGATTTGGCTAAACCGTAAAAAAGGGGTTAGATGTCCAAGCTTAAAATGCGACGGTTTACCTCTTTCGACGGATGATAAAATCAGGGAGCACTTGTATCATTGGGGGTGTAGGACTAATTATCGGATTTGGTTGGACCAAAGAGAACGACTTCCAAATTTTGACGTAGAGGCTTCAAGACGTTCTGGTGTTGGTGTCTCATGTAATCAAATTTTTGAGTTGATGGAAAACATTATTTGTGACGGTCTATGAGTGAATGTTCCATTTGATGAGCCTCAGTATGACGATCATGATGAATTTCCAAATAAAGAAGCACATAGAATTTACTATTTGTTAAGAGATTAAAACAAACGGTTCTTTGCAGGCTCGCCACAGTTAAAATTATCTATGTGTGTGAAGCTTTCTGCTCTCAAGTCCATGAGTAATATTTCTGAGTTGGGTTTCGACTCTGTGACTGAAATGATGTTGGAAGCGGCAACTAATAAGGATAGTTTGCCAAAAAGTTATTATGAAGCAAAGATGTTAGTTTCGATGTTGGTATTGGAATGTAAGAAGATTGGTATTATAAACCCATCAATGTAACGTTGATGTTCTATTTGCATATAGTTCCAAGGTTGCAAAGAATGTTTGCATCAACCGAAATGGTACAAAAATGACATGGCATTATGTTAATAGGTGTACCTCGGACATTTTATGCCACCCATTTGACGGTGAAGCGTAGAAGCACTTTGATCGTGCATTCAGATTTTTCCTTAGACCCATGAAATGCTCGGCTTGGCTTGTGCTCTGATGGATTTACTCCATATATCTAAGAATCAGCGACACCATACTCTTGTTGTCCAGTCATTGTTACCTCTTACAGTCATCCATCTAAGATGTGCATGACTAAACTGTATATGTTTTTGACTTGTGTGATACCTGGTTCATGCAATCTAAAACTTAACTTGGATATCTTTCTGGAACCTCTGATTAATGATCTTAAGAGATTGGGTGGGGGGGTTGACATATGATGCAGCACGAAAGAAGAATTTTATGATGAGAGCGGCATTGATGTGGACAATTTACGACTTCCCTACTTATGGTATGCTGTCCGGTTGGGGGACTCACGATAAATTGGCATGTCCCCACTGCCTAGAACACACAAAGGGGTTTACGCTGAAATAAGGGGGCAATAGTTCTTGGTTTGACTCACATCGTACATTCATACCGCCTAACCATGTATTTAGAAAGAACAAGAATGCCTTCAAGGAGATGGTAGTTGAAACAGATGGACCCCCGCCTTTGTTGACATCAAGTGAAATTTGGACAAGAGTTAAGGATTTTCCACAAGCCACAGAGGTAGGTGTGCTCAAGTAATTGGATGGCTATGGACGTGTGGATAACTGAACAAAAAAAGCATATTATAGAATCTCCCATATTGGAATGATAATATGTTGAGAAACAATCTCGATATTATGCAAATCGAAAAGGATTATTTTTACAACATATTTGTCACTGTGATGAACGTGAAGATAAAACCAAATTCCTAATGGAGAGATGTTAAAATCCAAAACCAGTTAGTGTCTAACATGCAATGAACCAAAAGATTTTTGTCAAACGTCGAAAAGATTGGGGATGCCGGATGATTATTCGTCTAACCTTGCAAGATGTGCGGATGTGAACACTGCGTAGATGTATGCGATGAAAAGTCATGATTTCCATGTATTCATGGAGTGTTTGCTTCTAGTTGCTTTTAGTTCATTCCCAAAGTGTGTTTTGGAACCACTTACTGAAGTGAGTCAATTTTTTAAGAAAATGGGCTCTTCAACTCTAAGAAAGGATGATCTTATTAAGATGGAGCAGAATATTCCTTTCATTATTTGTAAGTTGGAGAGAATATTTCCTCTCGGTTTTTTTGATTCCATGGAGCATCTCACGGTTCACCTTGCATATGAAGCAAGGCTTGGTGGACCAATTCATTATATGTGGTTGTACCCATTTAAGAGGCAATTAACTATTTCACCTAAATTAAAGTTATCTTATTATGACTATTTGTTTAATCAAATGTTCTTCCTTGATATCTAGATTAATGGGTGATTATAAATGATCAGAGAAGAATAGAGCTATAGTCGAAGGATCGATCTGCAGAGCTTACATACATCGTGAAACAATCTAATTCTGTTCATATTGTTTCAACAACACTTATGTTGTCAAGAAATAATAGAAACGAAATGGAGGTTGAAGAAGAAAGACACGCACTCACTTTATCTGTGTTTAGCAAACTTGGTCGCCCCTCGGGGAAGAAGTCAACCAACTACTTATTAATAAAGAGTATAAATCAGTACATGTTCATGTCTTGATCAATTGCATTGAAGTTAAAACCATATCTTTTGTAAGCATGCTTCAATTTATTATTAATCTATACACCTTTAGAGTATGAAGTTAAATCATATTTTAATATAAAGACTATGAATAATTCATTTTCAGTGCATTCATACGAATTGAGGGTTAACGCGCTGAAGAATCTTCTGATCGTATACATGAAATTTTTCCATCCTGGTTTAAGTCGATATGAGACATGACTTATTTTTTTCATATGTGATTACTTAGGTTTATGAAGCGGATCCAGAGTATATTGGGCTGGATCCCGAGCTTCATGGTTTTAGAGGGGTCGTCTCCTAGAGGTACTTCCACGAAATCCATGTCTGGCATGAGACGGTTGATCCATTTCTTTACTTCTTTGGAGAGCTGATCGTCCTTCTCATCCTTGAAGCTGTCCAGATATCGTATCGGGCATCCAGGTCGAACAGGATGCCTATTGGCAGTGCTCGCTGAGCTTGCGCTTCTACTTGCATCTCTTTGCCCCTTTTACTGGGGGTCTCGTCGATTTGCTCGGAATGGCGCATCGTCTTCACTGATAGATAATGACATCTTTTTACTGGGGGTCTCGTCGATTTGCTCGGTGGCTATCGTGATAACCTTGTCGTTTGACGAGTAGAGGCAACCGCCCCCAATTCTCCAAGGATCGGCCTCTCGATGATGCAGTTGTAAAGGGTTTCCAAATTCTAAATACAAATCAATATCAGCCAATTACAAGCAACTCAATCAACCTTCCAAATATAATTTGGTGTACCAATCAATCATACACATGCATTGCACTAAACTCTAGAAATGTTGGCTAGCTTAGTGGCCGACGAGGGCCTGTGTATATATATAGTTTTAGAGTGAAATGTAAATACACACATCAATCAAATCAAACTCTATGTTTATTTCATTTATCTTCTTTACTGCATTTTAGCCTTTACTTTATTTTTATGCATTAGTCGTAGTAATCCAACATGAAGTCAATAATGTCACAAGGAAGGGGGGTTGGAATTGTGATCCTTTTAAAATTGACCTGAAATAAAAGAACTTCTCTTCACAAGTATAATGTAGATATAAGAAGATAAGTGATATGTGTTAAGAAGGGTGAAACAAAAGGCAGTCTTCTTAACTTAAATAGAATACCAAGAAGGGTGGTTGTACTTTCTTCTCAACTATTTGAAGGAGTTGAGAAGGGTCAGACAATTCTTCCCTTAAAGCTTCTCTTAATAAATCCTTTTGACAGAGTTAAAAGATATTCAGCTAATGATGAAGGTTAAGTTTATCAAAACAGGTTTTTTTTAGATAAGCAGGTTTATCAAAACAGTGTTGTCAAGAGTTTTCTTGGTGATTCACGCATAGGGATAGGAGTGAGAAGGGTTAAAAACAAATTTCTTAAACAGTTTATCATCAGAGAGGGGTGATAACTGACTCTTCTCAGTTTTTATAAACCTTCTCCTTGAGGAGATTTTTCTCTCTAGGTGTAATCTGATGATCTATAAAGCAATAAATAACACAGATTTATATTACTTCACCCCACTCCAGGGCTACATTCACTCCTCACAACCAGTGAGAGTTTCCACTATTTTTCCAAAATAGATTACACCTTTTACACCTCCTTAGGCTAAAGGAACTCTTGGTAGTTTTCTTCACACATCTCTACCTACTGTAATCACCTCTAATAGGCTTCACTTGACCTATTAGATTGCTTCTAACACAGAAGCACTTGCTTCTCATGTCCTACAGCAACACATGCCACTTGAGAAGGTTCCCTATAAGGTATCTGTTTGATTGATAAGGTTTGTGGGATTTCTAGAGCTTGGTTGATACAAATGGAGTATTCAATAATTACCACAACACAAGACTTAATACATACTCAGAGATCAGATGAATCCCTTTAGGTTTAGAACAGCTGAGTATGGATGAGAGAAAATTTGAATACTTGAGAAGGGTGGAAGTTAAGACCTCAATGCACTCTCATGAAGATTAATGGTGACCATGAGCGTTGTTTTATAGATCAAATTATGTGTATTAACTGCTTGTCGAAGATTTGTAGTCGTTGAAGAAGAAACTAGCCGTTTATAGCCGTTGGAATGGGCTGTCTGCACAACACAGCTGTGTTTCTGCTTTTCTGTAGAAGACAGGTGTTTCCATTTGTTCATGACCCTTTTTGCTATGACTCTTCTCTCATCTGGCAGATGATGATGTTTCTGAAGTTGATACTTCTTATGTTGATGCTTTTCATGTTGATGTTCCAGAAGGAGGTTCATTGTATGACCCTTCTCAACATGACTCTTCTCATCATGACCCTTCTCAGGGTTGTGACTCTTCTCAACTTGACTCTTCTCATCATGACCCTTTTCAGGGTAATGACTCTTCTCTTCTTCTTCTTGATGACTCTTCTTGGCTTGATCCATGTTGTCTACTCTCCTCATATTGTCACAATAATAACTAAGGCTTCTCATGATTATCTTTCTCAAGTTTACCATGTGGTCTTGACTTTTGGATCTTATCAATAGAGGACTTTCTTCTTAGGCTTTGTGGATAATATTCTTTTTAAGTTTTCTCATAAATGATGCTTCTCATAAGCATATACCTTCTTGAGATTTGATTAATTGAACCTGTTCTTTCATATTCAAGAAGAACATTAGAGGCATATTGAATCAGAAACCTTAAGCTTCTCACATTTGAGGTTTGTTAATCATCAAAACTTAATTAGGGATTTTGGCTCAACAATCTCCCCCTTTTTGATGTTTGACAAACTCAATTTGAGATGGATTAAGTTTTCTGATGTTGTTTAAAATTTACTAAGGCATGTTTTTATTTTATACTCTTCCTGAATATGTCCAACAGATTTAAACAATTATTTTCACATGATTCAGATTTCCCCCTGAATATGTCTAACAATCACAGATGCTAGCTAATTCAGACCATCAGAATATTCCTAAAGACCTAAAGAACTTAATTTAACTTCTCCCCCTTTTGTCACACATCAGAAAGGTGGAGGTAGAAGGAAAAGATTAAGGGGCTACTTTGATGGGGAAGACCCATCAGAGGAAGAGGAAGTAGCAGGCTTAGGAATATCAGGAAACTGAGCAATGGGACCAAATTCTGATGGCACTATGTGAGGAGCAATGTTGGTTATGCCTTGCTGCAGAATCCATGATCTATACTGCTCATCACGAGCAGAATGGGCTCTTTGAGCTTGTTGCAGAATTGCTTGACCCTCAAGCACATTGTTCAACAGTTCCTTCATCCTTCTCATCATTCTTTCCATCTTAGACATCCTCTTTTCATTACTAGCAGAAGCTTCAGCAGAAGGGCTTTTCTGTTTGGATGCTTCAGCACCCTTCTCATGTGCTAAACCAGACGGTTGTGAAGCAGTGAGAAAGATGGAGTCCAGAGACCCAAATTTTGATGGTATATCAGAGGGTAAGGGTTGAGTGTTGAGGGAATCATGCATAGGTTGAGGGGATTCAGAAAGAGGAGTTTGGTTTAGGTTTAGGAATTGGTTAATGTTGGAGGAGGTGATTGTGTTGGCTGTTTTGAGAGGTGAAATGTTGTGTTCAAGATTTATGGCAGCAATGAGTGCGTCAAGATTGTGTGAAGTGACTCTGGAAATGGTTGGAACAGGAGATGGTTGGATAGGAGGAGCTGATGCAGGGGGTACTGGTTGGTTCAAGAAGGGTGCATCTTTTGGTAATGTAAGAGAGGGTGAGAAGGGTAGTGTGGGCATTTGGTCATTTAGAAATGTAGGAAGAGGGGTGTGAATGATAGGTGAGGTGGTGTTTCCTAGAAACTCCCCTGAGGTGATGCAGGATTTGGTTGCGTAAGGATTATGCCATCATGAGCAGATTGCTCTGGCTCAAGTTCTGCTTCATCATTCTTCTTATCATTCTTCTCTGCACTTTTCCCTTCCTGTGCAGAACTTTCTTTCTCATCCATGTCAGCATCTTCAGGCTGCATAGGAACATTTTCCTCTTCAACAGTTAATCCTTCATTCAGATTGAATGGGATAACATCATCTATAACTACTATTTTGACAGAGTTCTTACCTCCAGAAGAGTCTATGTCCAATATTTCTGTTCCTTCTCCAGATTTCTTAACACCAATAAGTTGCTCTGGTGAGTCCTTTTCTAATTCAGCAGCTGCCCTATTAAAACGTTCTACAAGAGCACTAGTTGCTTCTTGCTCATTGTTTTGACACACTTTTCTAGGTCCTCCTCTGGTGTAGACTTTAGATAATGGAGCCATAACTTCCTTTGATGCAGAGTTAGCAGAGTCAATCTTCTTGTCTGTTATGGTCCTTTCTTCATCAGTGGTGCCTTCAACACTCTTCTCAGGTTCTTTAGAGGCTTCCTCCTCTTGAAACTGAACCTTCTCAGCATTCATTTCTTCATTCTGAACCTTCTCAGATAAATGAACCTCTATGTCTTGAACTTGATCTTTCTCAGGATCATTTCTTTCTTCTTCTTCACTCTTCTCAGGTCCTGTACTCTTCTCAGGACTCTTCTCAAGAGACTTTCCTTTCTCTTGTGGGATGGTCTCATGTTTCTTCTTGCTTCTTGCTTCTCTTTTTAGTATTTCAGATAGAGTGTTTTCCTTTTCTATTTTTGCAGATGCCCCAGATGCATCTTCTTTCTTCTGTTTCTTCTTCTTCTTCCCTTCATCTTGCTCATCTCTTGGAGAGACATCTAGTCCCTTGAGTCTATGGTTTTTAGAGATGAATGGCTTGGATTCTATGACACCTTCATTCACAGAAATCTTAATCAAGTAGTGATTGAAGATTCTGGTGAGAGCTTTTCCGTAAGGCAAGGAGTTTGCAAGTTTATCTGCCTTGATTCCATTAATCATATGCTGAATGATTTGGAAGGGAAGGCTAATGGGCTTCTTTTCACTGAGATGGTATAATATCATGCAATCCCCAGTTGTAACCTTCTCAAAGGAACCTGCTCTAGGGAGAAGGGTGTGAGAACTGATATGGTGAAAGATTCTTACCATAGGTTTGAGATTTGGGGCAGAAATAGAGAGAGAAGGATCTTTTAGGAGGATGGTTTTGAGTTCTTGGATAGAGATACCTATCAGATTGTTCCAGTTTTCCTCAAGCATTTGAGTTCCTTGATTAGGCAGATCAAGAGCTCTTCCAAGAGTGCCTTGAGAGATTGTAAATTCCCTTTCACAAATCCAGGATGTGATTTGTGGAGGATCAGTCTGAGACTAAGCATTTGCATAGAACTCCCTAACCTTTTCTCTGTAAACTAAATCATCAAGAGAGATGAACTTCTCCCACTTCTGTTGGGTGAGAAGAGGAGTGATGTTCCATCCACATCTTTCAATCTCTTCTAGTGAGTACACAGTACCAAAAACAATGGCTTTCTTACTCTATTTAGACAGTTCTAGTTGTTTCCTCTTCTTTAACTCCTGACCCTTATTGCCACTAGGAGGCATGGTAGTTTCGACCTTCTTTCCTTTCTTTATCACTCTCTTCTTTATAACCTTCTTTGAAGAAGTTTCTACAACTTTTGGGGATTCTGAAACCTTCTCAGCAACAGTGGGTTGCTCTGTAGTATGTGCAGGAACATTCTCATCCTTCTCAAGATCTATGGGGGCTTCAGGATCAGTTCCAAAAGTGTTCTTCGCAGCAGTGTGGAACTTTACGCGCATAGATCTTCTTGGGTTACCACAGGGAGTGTGTTTCATTTTGGCAGGGCGTGATTTCAGTTGTTTGACGTCAACAAAATTTTGAGGAGATCCAAGGAGAATGAAGTTAAGAATATTAGAGTGGGTTTCGCGAGATGAATCAGAGTAGGTTGATACTAGATCAGAGTTTTTGGTTCTTACCATTTGAGAGAGAGATGAGATTTTGATGTTTAAAGAAGAGCGATTTTCGTAGAGTGAAGGAGGAGAGAGGAGAAGTGAATTTAATCACTTGGGAATGGTTAATGACCAACAGTTACAACATCATTGACTGATGTGTGTAATTGTTTGTGATTAGATCGTGTGAAGAAAAAGAAGAGAGCCGTTGTAACGGCTAGGAACCTATTTTCGACTTTTTAATAAAAACTAAAACTAAGATAAAGAGATAAAAGGAAGTAACTACTTAATCAATACATACTACTTAAAGACAAACAAATACACATACAAAAACATAAAATCTTTTTTTTTAATTTCTATGGTCATATGAATCTGATGACCCTCTCAGGAGTTTAGAAGGTTGAGGGTTATGACCCTTCTCAAGACTGAGAAGGTTGCTGGTCATGACCCTTCTCATCTGAGGGAGTTTTAATGATGTGAAGCATGTCTTTAATGTAACTGAAACTCTCTTCCAAGAGGGGTTTAGTAAATATATCAGCTAATTGATGCTTTGTATCAACAAACACAAGTTCAATATCTTTCTTTTGCACAGGATCCCTAATGAAGTGACGTTTAATATTAATGTGCTTTAATCTAGAATGTTTAATTGGATTTTTAGATAGATTAATAGCACTAGTGTTATCACAAAATATAGGAATACCTGAGTAGTTTAAAGAGAAATCTTCAAGTTGATTCTTGATCCATAAGATTTGTGAGCAGCAACTAGCAGCTGAGACATATGCTGCTTCTGTGGTTGACAAGGCAATTGTGTTCTGTTTTCTACATGACCATGAGCTAAGTGATTCTCCAAGCAATTGACATGAACCACTTGTACTCTTTCTCTCAATTTTGTCTCCAGCATAGTCAGCAACACAATACCCACTGAGTTCAAAATGTGTTCTCTTTTTGTACCATAAGCCAATGTTAGGTGTTCCAACAAGATATCTAAAGATTCTTTTGACAGCACATAGATGAGATTCCTTTGGAGCAGTTTGGAATCTTGCACACAACCCAACAGAGAAGACTATGTCTTGTCTACTTGCAGTGAGATACAATAAAGACCCAATCATTCCTCTATATTCCTTCTCAGACACAGACTGACCCTTCTCGTCCTTCTCAATGTTTGCAGAAGGGTGCATAGGTGTTGGCATTGCCTTTGCGTCACTCATTTTATATTTCTTAAGAAGATCTTTGATATATTTTTCTTGAGAAATGAAGATACCTGTAACACCCCGATTTTCGGAGAGTTATTACGTTAACTCAACCCTTAATATGAAATGATTTTGGAAAAGTACTCTTGATGCTTTCTCAAAACAAGAGTATTTTTTTCTTTTCAAGGAAAATAAAAAAAACAGATCCATTAAAGGAACGACAAGGAAAACAAAAGTAGAAACAATAAAATTTACTTTACAACTCGGGTCTTACAATACCCTTGTTAAGTTGTTTGATTAGTAAGCCAAGAAAGTATCTTAGCTCATTAAGCTCATTTCAAACTCACTCATCATCAATTTTCCAAAGTCACTGCATAGCTTTTCATTTGTTGCTCCAAAGATGATATCATCAACATAGATTTGCACAATTAAAATTTCATCCTTAAGAGATTTTCTAAAAAGAGTAACATCTATTTTTCCTCTAGAAAAACCATTTTTGAGAAGAAAGGTACATAGTCTTTCATACCAAGTTCTAGGAGCTTGTTTAAGACCATAGAGTGCCTTAGTTAGTTTGAAAACATGGTTTGGATGTTTCTCATCAATAAAACCAGGAGGATGGTGTACATATACTTCCTCATTTAGAAAACCATTTAGAAAAGCACTTTTGACATCCATTTGAAAAAGTTTGAAATCTTTATGAGCAGCATAAGCAAGAAGTATTCTAATGGCTTCTAATCTAGCAACAGGAGCAAAATTTTCATCATAATCAATACCTTCCTATTGATTGTAACCTTGAGCAACTAACCTTGCTTTGTTTCTGATAACTTTACCATTTTAGTTTTGAAAATCCATTTTGTTCCAATAACAGATTGGTGTGTAGGAGATGGGACCAAGTTCCATACCTCATTCTTCTCAAACTGAGCAAGCTCTTCTTGCATTGCTTCTACCCAAGATTCATCAATAATTGCTTCATTTATGTTTTTAGGTTCAATTGATGAGATGAGGGCACTTTGAGCATTTTCTCTTCTGAAGGAGCTTCTGGTTCTTACAGGTTCAAAAGTTTCTCCAATTATTTGCTCCCGAGGATGGTGAGTAACTAGTCTCCAACTTCTAGGTAGTTCAGAAGCTTGAGTAGGTTGTCTATCTTGGTTGTTTGGAGGTTGAGAAGGGTCAGGTGTTGATTCTGTTTCAACTTTCTCACTGGTATTAGCACCCTTCTCACCTATCTTATCTGCATAATTCTCATATTCTTCATTTCTATCTGTTAAACTGTTAGTTTCCATAAACATCACATGCATGCTTTCTTCAACATCTTTTGTTCTAAGATTAAAAACTCTATATGCTTTTGATGTGAGAGAATATCCTAAGAATAGTGCAGGATCAGACTTTGCATCAAACTTTCCTAAATTATCCTTGTTATTTAAAACATAACAATCACATCCAAACACATGGAAATAAGAGATGATTGGTTTCCTTCCTTTCCATAATTCATATGGGGTTTTATTTAGAGTTTTTCTAATAGTTGCCCTATATAAAATGTAACAAGCAGTGTTCACTGCTTCTACCCAAAAGCATTTTTCTATTTTTGAATCATTGAGTAGGGTTCTAGCCATCTCTTGCAATGTCCTATTTTTTCTTTCAACAACACCATTTTGTAAAAGAGTTCTTGGACAAGAGAAGTTGTGTGACACATCATTCTCTTCAAGAAAGGTTTTAAATGAAGCATTTTCAAATTCTCCTCCATGATCACTTCTAATTGCAATGATGTGACAAAACCATATCTTTTTCCACTGAGACTTGCATGCTTTGTTGGACCAAAAAGATCCATGTGCAGAAGTTCCAAAGGTCTATGAGTGGAAATCATGTTTAATGGTTTGAAAGAAGATTTGACATGCTTTCCTTCACATGATTAATCCTTCTCATACTTGATCTTTGGAAGTCCTCTGACTAAATCAAGTTTGGATAATGTTGAAAGAGTTTTCATGCTAATGTGACCAAATATCCTATGTCACATCCATTTGTCATCCTCTTTGGAAATTAAGCACATTTGATCAGGTCGATCATCAAGACAGATGCTATAGAGATTGTTTGTTCTATGACCAGTAAAAATAGTTTTCCAGACTCTATATTACTAATTCTACACATATCAGATTTAAAGATCACTTCATGTCCAGAATCACATAACTGACTTACACTTAGTAAGTTATGTTCGAGTAAGTTATGTGGTGTCCAGAATCACATAACTGACTCTAGGTCTCCTTTTACTCTTCTTAGCTATCAGTTCCTCCTCAAGAGGAGTTAAAACTACTTGAGAAGCTTCAAGATTTTTTGCAGAGATCATAAGTTCATTTGTCAAATCAATAACTTGTTTTCTAAGCATTGCATTTACATTTTCTAGTTTTAAGTTAGAAACAATTGGTTTTTCTGACATTTTCACAGTAACAAGCTTGAATTGTTCAGATAGTTTGGAATGAGAAGTTTGTAGAGTGTGAATAGTTGTTCCCATTCTTTCATTTTGTATTTTTATCTCTTTATTTTCCTTTTTCATTGTACTTAACTGTTCTTTGTAAAACATGCATTTTTTAGCAAGAATGTTTGAATCATACAGCAAGCTGTCAAAGGAGGATTCAATTTCTTTGCATGATTCACGTTTAGGAAGTTTAGAGTTTTGTACCTCTTCTTGTTCTTGTTCTGCCATGAGACAGAGATTGGCTGATTCTTCTTCATGCTCACTTGATGATTCTTCTAAATCAGCCCAAGTAGCCATTAAGACTTTCTTCTGAGGTGTTAACCTTCTTGGACTCTTCTTGTTTAGATGTGGGAAATCTTGTTTCATGTGACCTGGTTTCTTGCATTCAAAGCAAGTGAATTTTGATCTGTTTCCTTCACCTTTGGATGAATCTTTTCTGAACTGAGGTTTTCCTCTTCTTTTGTTGTTTAGCCATCTGTTGATCCTTTTGGAGATCAGTGCTATTTCTTCTCCTTCTGTATCCTCATCACTTTCTTGCTCTTCATCATCCTTATCTTGAGAAGATTTGGGTGCAACTCCTTTTCCTTTGTGAGAAGGGTTGTTTTCTTCTTTCTGAGAAGCTTTGAGAGCAACTGCTTTTCTTTTTGGGTGTAGTTCTTCCATGAGCTCTTGTTCATGAATTTTTAGTGATCCCAGAAAATGATGACAGTGTTTTTGCTTCTTCTATGGCAGTTTTCTTTGGTCTCCATGCTTTTGACAAACATTTCAATAATTTGATAACCTTCTCAGCATTGGGATATGTTTTTCCCAGAGCACTCAAACCATTGATGATAGCAGTGAATGTGCTGAACATCTCATCAATAGTTTCTTCTTCAGTCATTTTGAACATTTCAAATTCATGGATTAGCATGCCTTTCTTTGCTTCTTTGATCTGATCAGTTCCTTCATGAGCAGTTTGTAATGAATCGCATATTTCATTTCCCACAATCTTGTCATATTCTGCTCTTCCCAAGGCACAAGTATGGTAGTACTTTGCTTTGGCATTTTGCAACACACGATGCTGCTCATTCACTGTCAAATCAGTTTTGGGCTTAAGAATACGACTATTTGGAACTGGACCAGGTATTGTAGGAATGAATTGTCCATTTTCAACAATGTCCCAAATGTCAGTATCTTGAGATTCAAGAAACAATTTCATTTGCCTTTTCTAATAGTAGTAGTGTTCACCATTGAATCCAGGTTGCCTGTTTGATGAAGCACCTTCTCGTAGGAAGGTGACAGAATTTGATTTGGTCATGACTTCTTCCAAGATCTTTTCCTCTCACACAGTTAAGTGTGCTCAAACCCCAGAGGTTGAGATTTGATGCCAATGGAAGTCATTAATGTCACAAGGAAGGGGGGTTGGAATTGTGACCCTTTTAAAATTGACCTGAAATAAAAGAAATTCTCTTCACAAGTATCATGTAGATATAACAAGATAAGTGATATGTGTTAAGAAGGGTGAAACAAAAAGCAGTCTTCTTAACTAAAATAGAATACCCAGAAGGGTGGTTGTACTGTCTTCTCAACTATCTGAAGGAATTGAGAAGGGTCAGACAATTCTTCCCTTAAAGCTTCTCTTAATAAATCGTTTTGACAGAGTTAATAGATATTCAGCTAGTGATGAAGGTTAAGTTTATCAAAACAGTGTTGTCAAGAGTTTTCTTGGTGTTTCATGCATAGGGATATGAATGAGAAGGGTTAAAAACAGATTTCTTAAAAACAGTTTATCGTCAGAGAAGGGTCATAACTCACTCTTCTCAGTTTTCATAAACCTTCTCCTTGAGGAGATTTTTCTCTCTAGGTATAATCTAATGATCTATAAAGCAATAAATAACACAGAGATTTATAGTGGTTCACCCCACTCCAGGGCTACATCCACTCCTCACAACCATGAGAGTTTCCACTATTTTTCCAAAATAGATTACACCTTTTACACCTCCCTAGGCTAAAGGAACTCTTGGTAGTTTTCTTCACACAGCTCTACCTACTGTAATCACCTCTAATAGGCCACTTGACCTATTAGACTGCTTCTAACACAGAAGCACTCACTTCTCAAGTCCTACAGTAGCACATGCCACTTGAGAAGGTTCCCTTTAAGGTATATGTTTGATTGATAGGGTTTGTGGGATTTCTAGAGTTTGGTTGATACAAATGGAGTATTCGATAATTACAACAATACAAGACTTAATACATACTCAGAGATCAGATGAATCCATTCAGGTTTAGAACAGCTGAGTATGGATGAGAGAAAAGTTGAATACTTGAGAAGGGTGGAAGTTAAGACCTCAATGCACTCTCATGAAGATTAATGGTAACCAGGAGCGTTGTTTTATAGATCAAATTATGTATATTAACTGCTGGTCCAAGATTTGTAGTCATTGAAGAAGAAACTAGTCGTTTATAGCTGTTGGAATGGGCTGTCTGCACAACACAGCTGTGTTTCTGCTTTTCTGCAGAAGACAGCTGTTTCCAGTTGTTCATGACCCTTCTTGCTATGACTCTTCTCTCATCTGGCAGATGATGATGTTTCTGAAGTTGATACTTCTTATGTTGATGCTTTTCATGTTGATGTTCCAGCAGGAGGTTCATAGTATGACCTTCTTCAACATGAGTCTTCTCATCATGACCCTTCTCAGGGTTGTGACTCTTCTCATCATGACCCTTCTCAGGGTAATGACTCTTCTCATCTTCTTCTTGATGACTCTTCTTGGCTTGATCCTTGTTGTCTACTCTCCTCACATTGTCACAATAATAACTAAGGCTTCTCATAATGGTCTTTCTCAAGTTTACCATGTGGTCTTGACTTTTGGATCTTATCAATAGAGGACTTTCTTCTTAGGCATTGTGGACAATATTCTTTTTAAGTTTTCTCATAAATGATGCTTCTCATAAGCATATACCTTCTTGAGGTTTGATTCATTGAACCTGTTCTTTCATAACACTCAAGAAGAACATTAGTAGCATATTGAATCAGAAACCTTAAGCTTCTCACATTTTAGGTTTGTTATTCATCAAAACTTAATTAGGGATTTTGCCTCAACACAACACTCGCGTCCCTTCTCACCATGCATGACCCTTTCTAGAGGAGTCAGGAAACCCATAGTTGAGGAGCAGAGTTCCGTCCTCGACACAATTGCTTGAAGAAAAAAGGAATCAAATACTGTCCAAACCTATGTGATTATGTGATTATCTATCCTGGTGACTTGGTGACGATGTTGATGGCAAAAGGAAAAGGAAAAGTTCATTGATTTTAATTATGTGATTATCTATCCTGTTTAAATGTTTATGTATTAATGTTCCAAACCACAGATTGGTTTATGTGCTTTATAATCTTTGGGTTAATATGTGTACTTCAATGATTGGATTAAATAATGTACTACGATAAAAGAGGAATTGTATCGTATGTTTGATGGAGTTCTCATGGAATATGACTGAAAGCAGGGCCGTCCCAAACAATTTGAAGGAGACAAAAAAAAAGTGCAGAAGGAGTTGTTATCTTATTCTAATCTATAATAATCAATGCATAAAAAATAGGGCTTTGTTTAAAAAAAGGGGAACCGTAAAAGAATAAATATCCAAAATGGCTGAGCCTGAGACCTGTTGGTTACAGAATCCGTTGACAAAATTTGGCACCATCAAGCCAGTTAACGAATGTAGCCATAAAATTACACAAATGCAATATATATCGTACCCAAAACATTTTGGGGCCCCAAAAATATTAGATTGGGCTGAGGCCCTGTGCGGTAGCACAGGTTCTACAGCCCAATGACCGGCCCTGACTGAAAGCTTATTCAAAATATGTATAAGTTGAACTCCTATGATGGATACTATTGAAAGTTTTAATCCAAACATAGTATTGCATATCTCTAATTTTGTAAAATGAGTAACATTTTGGATTTAGTTGATGTTCCGGACTGCGCCAAAACCCAATCACTTGGGCTCGGCCCAAACCACGCTCGCTGCCAAAGACGTGATCGGATCCTATCATAGCAACCGCCTGCATCCAATGGGCAGGACTTATCCATTTGGATCCTGCGGTTGGGATACGGCGCTGCGCTCTATAAATACAGGACTCATCCATTATTTCCAGGTACGCACTCATTCCTTACCTAAAATACCTCTTCTCTTCCTTTGCTGACTTAGGCATCAGAGTGCTTGCAGGTACCCCACCCGAGGCGCGGGAGAAGATTACCTCGGCCAATCCGAGGTCCAACCTCACTCACCTGAAGTCAACCCCATTCTCGCGGAACGCTCCAATCCGACATCATACCCCGTACTTCGGTACCGAACATTGACGACCACAGTGGGAGGAATCGTCACTCCCTCATGGTGATTTCGGGTGGATCATTAGTTTCTACCACGGAAACCAAGAAGACCCTGAAGTGCAAATGGAGAGAAATCGCCAGCTTGACTTCTGGCTCAACGATGATCTCGGCTTCAACTAGGAAGCCTATTTTCTTCTCCGACGAAGACTATCTGTTGGGCGAACCAAACGAGTTCATTCCCCTCATCATCTCGGGCTCCATGTTCAATGTCGAAGTGAAGCGAATCCTGGTAGATCAAGGAAGCTCTGCCGACCTCATGTTCCAAGACCTCCTTCCCAAGTTCGGCTTATTCCTCGCTGATTTAAACCCGTACCTCGGAACTGACCTATCCGGGCTCGGGAAAGAGCGAACCCAACCTCTGGGATACATTGACGTCATGGTGAGTTACGGTCGCAAGAAGCTCGCTCGCACCATCAAGACAGCTTTCTTGGTAATACCACTCATCACCCCATATCACTGCATCGTAGGTAGGCCGACCTTGGCCAAGCTCGGCGCCGTCGAATCCACGGTACATTTGAAAATGAAGTTTCACACCTTAACGTGCAATGTTGTGTCCGTTTTGGCCGACATCAACTCTGCTGAGAGGTGCCAGTACCTTGCTCTCACAGGCACACAACTCCAACTGCAGAAGCTCCCCGAGCTGCCACCAACCGCCTCTCAGGTACTTCTCACCGAGGTCGATGCCCGCTACGACCCGGACAGCTCTGAGGACGACGACGACGAGTTGGCCCGAGAACTCAAGAGAAAGATCAAACACCCCGAGCCATAGGGTGAATTCCTCGAAATCCCTCTGGGTGACGACCCAGCCAAGACTGTGAAAGTAGGGTCCGAGCTCAGCGAGGCCGTCAAGGAAAGCCTGATCGCGTGCCTGCGAAGAAATGCCGACCTGCTCACACTGTCCACCCCGAGATCCCTCTGGAAGTAGCATGCCACCACCTAGCGGTCAACCCCGACGCCAAGTGCGTGGCACAGTGACACCGAGCCTAGAACGAGGAAAAGGCCGAAGCGGCAGCGAAGGCAGTGGCCAACCTCCTATCAGCTGGGTTCATCAAAGAGGTGAAGTATACCACCTGGCTGTTGGTGTGTGGAAAAGTGTGCAAGTATACACAGTCACAAACAAGTAGTATAATAAGATCGAACCCACAGGGATTGGATTAACTCTTGTAGCCTAAGTTTATATAAATTAGTGCAAGCTATCCTACTCACTATTTTGGGATGATGGTGATAAGAAAACAAATTCTAAATAAGCAATAAAATGTGGAAGAAATTAGCTGAGAATGATAGTTGAGATGTCTTCACCTTATAAGTTACTTTTAAGAGTATTGCGCAGTTAAGTGGTGCATTTGCATTGGATACAGTTGCATCAGTATGTGCTTTTCAGTCACTTTCTTCAGAGTTTCATTACAAGCTTCCTATGTCTAGGCATGCTAAATAGGCTCACTCCTGTATTTTAAGTACCCACTGAATCACCCTAAGGACTATGTTATCCTATGTCTAGGACTTAACATGGATTTAACAAAAGTTTCTTTATAAACAAGTTAACAAAGACTTTAATAAAACACTCACCCTTATTAGTTCTTGAGTTCTTAACTGTAAACCATGTCTGCTTTTACAAATCTACTTATATCAAGCGATCAACCTTAAAACAAGTGTTGAAAGAAGTATTCACAAGAACTAAAATGCATACATCACATAAAAGCCCAACACTTACTTAAAAGGTTATTATAAGGTTAGAACATCTCAACCAAGGAAATTTAGCTCATAAGAGGTATCACAAGACATAGATAGATGAAATAAAACATGTTGCTATAATTGAAATTACAAAGGAAAACAATTAGATAAAGTTTACACAAATTGGAGTTCCCTTGCATAAGATTGCCAAGCAATGCAGTTGCACTAATTCCCTGCACTAAACAAATTCTATGTAGAAGTGAAGGGAGAAGTCGTCAATTCCTTCGTTACCTTCTAACAAACTAACAACAAAAGCTAAAACCTAGTGAGAAGAAATGTAAAACTATCTTATGAGTGATGTCCTTCAAGGGAGGAGTGGAGTCTTTATATAGCCTTCAAAAAGTGATCCCTTCCTTGGAGATTAAGTTAACTAGAGAAGTTAACCATAGTTACTTTTCAGATCTTTCAAAAAGGAATTTGATTCCCCCACTCAAAGGCAAAGAGAGGTCCAATTAGGGATGACCAAGTGTCCTATATGAGTGACTCTTCAAAGTGGTCTTCAATTGTAGGCGCCGAAATTTGCATGTGGCATGTGCCCCATGTGATCCATGACTAAGCATGATGTCATCATTGAAGTGCTTGTGCATTGGTATGGTTGATGGTACTTCTTGCATTGTAATAAGTCTTTAGTGCAGCAGCATCCAGTGCAGATGCACTGTTGTTTTGAGGAGCAGTTGCAATTGTCTTGTTTCTGCCTGTTCTTTAGTGCAGTTGCACTGTTATTTTCCGGTGCAGAAGCGTCAAGCACTGAACAAACACATCAAACATATAATATATATACCAAATGCTAAGATATGAATCATCCTTTCTTAAAACCTTAAATGTTGTTATTTTATTCATACAACTATATTTAACACATAATTTTCTTGAATCTAGACAATTATTTAGGTTTAGATGTATAAATAACTCTATATAAAATAGAGTTATCACACCCCCAAACTTAAACCATTGCTTGTCCTCAAGTAATGACAAAAAGGAAACACAACAGAGACTTACATAATTAAGAAGAACAGATCAGCTCAAATCTTGTCAAAGAATGAATTTAAATCATGCATTTCTAAGAACTTCATTATTTCAGGAATTTTGTCTTTGTGCCTTTGAATTCCCAAACATCCAAAGTTATTAAAACTCATTTGTGTGAGTGTGTGCCCCACTGAGATTCAATCAGTTCCAAAACTAGGTAAAAAGTTTCTCTTAGCCTTTGAAAAGTTTAGATCACGTTTAGTCAAGTTAAAGATTTTTCATAATATAGACTAGACTAACAACTTCCTCAAGTATTGGGAGGCTCTAAGCACAACAAAGGGCTTGAATTTGAGTATTTCAAAACTGTTGAGTCAATGCACTATTTCCTATTTTTGGTGGTTTTTCTTGATGCAGATGCATTGAGTGCAGTTGCATCACTTTTCTGAAGTGCAGTTGCACTGAACTATATTTTGACGGTGCAATTGCATTGAGTGCAGCTGCACTGCTACTACTTTACTGAATTTTGTTGCATACACTGACCTCCTTATGCATACTTTTTTCTTTGATCTTCTTTTCATTTCTTCTTTTTCTTTCTTTTCTTTTCATGAATTTTTCTTTTTAGATCAAATGCACTATTGGAACAGGTTCAGTTTTATGACTCAGGCAAGGGTAGCAATTTACATTTTGAACACTTTGTAGTACATTTTTGACAACCTATGGCAGTGACTACTCTAAGTTTTTTATACTCTGCCTTAATATTCATGGAAACTCCCCCAAACTTAATTCTTTATGCACTTCTATATTTTTAATAAAAATTTAACTTTTACCTTGGCTTTCTAAAAATCCCTCTTGCATCAAATAGCTCTTTAAATAGATAGGTTCATTTCAAAACTCAGCTTTGATGTGTCAAAGTAATAATAAAATTGGTCATTTGGGGAAAACAAGCCTTCTTTTCTTTTCTTCCTTTCATCATTAAAAATTAGTTCAAAGAATGCATTGCGTATGTTTTTGAAAAAGAATTTAAGCTGATCATGCTTCAAAACTATCAAATCTCATTTAAAACATGACTGATGTACTTAAAATAGAACTTATGCAACTACTGTTTCTGAAAAAAAGATTTGTTCATTTTGAAAATAATCTCATGCATTTCATTCTACTTTGTTAAGTACCTCTAATTCAAACAATTACTGACTCAAACACATACTAATACAGATAAAACACATATAACATAACACACATATATATAGCACATGCATATAGTCATAAAGTGCTCCCCCCAACTTAAAGTTGAGCAGTGTCCTCAATGCTCTAAGTTGAGTTGAAAAAGTAACCAAGTTGTTCAAATTGGGGAGGGGGGTTAATACATGTGGGATAAACCAAAAGATAATTAAAAGCAAGTACTTTAAGCAAAATATTTAAACAACATTTAAAGCTTTACTCATTTTTGGCTCCACTTTTGAGTTTTTGCTGGTTCTTGTTGGTGCATGCCTGACCTTCTGTTTCTTTGCTTTGGGCTCCTTTGGTTTAGGTGCAGCTGCTCTAGATGCAGGTGCACTAGCTTGAACTACTTCTGCTGGATCTGCAAGATTTTCAAGTGCAGGTGCATCCGATGCAACTGCATCAGATTGCACTTCAATAGTTGTTCCTTGCTCAGTTTGCTTCGCAGCAGGTTGCTCCTCAACCATGGGCTCAGTTGTTGTTCCAGCCTCTTCCTCAGTTGCTCCTTCTTTGGGTTTTCCTTCTGCCACAGATTCTCCACCTTCTTTAGTAATTTCACTTTCACCTACCTTTGGGGTCTCCTTCACAGCATGTTGAACCCCAGCAGATTTCTTGAAGAACTTTTGAGTATTGCCCAGCTCTTCCCTTTTCTTTGCATCCAACTCTTGCAGCAGCAGTTGAATGGTGGCATCAGGGTTGCTTGGGAATATTGTGACTGTAGGAAACTGTTGAGATGCAGCTGCACCAGGTGCAGGTGCATCAGTTACTTGCTGCTTAGGACCTCCAGTGTTTTCTTCCTCAGAACTTGTTTTTGCTTGCTCTTCTATTGGATTTTCTTCAATAACCTGCAATGTTGGTTTCTCAAAAACAATGTCAGTAGGAATCAAACTAGGTCCAGTAGGTGTTGGTGAAGATTGTGTTTTTGAAGTTTCAATTGGGGTGGGTGATGGTATCTTGGCAGCTGTATCACTTTGTTTTTCTGTTTCTTTTTCTGGATGGGTGGGATGTGGTGATACTGAATTTGTGGGTGATGGGGAGTGGTGTGGTGGTGTTGATTTTTGTTGTGGTGATTGGGTAGGTGGTGGGGATGATGGGGTTGGTTCTGGTTGTGGTTGTGATTTAGTTGCATATTTCTTCCTTGCTATGTCCTCCATTGTCATATCTCCTTCCTTCCTATTTGGATCATTGTCTTCCCCACTTTCAATTTCTTCTTGTTCTTCATCCTCATTCTTTTCGATTTCCTTTACAGCTCTCCTTGCTTCTTCATCCTCCTCTGTCTCACTCAATTCTTCACTTAACAAATCAGGTTCTTCTTCCATGATCTTCTTTTTGCCCTTAACTTGCTTCTTAGTCACTCTCTTTCTTTTCAAACTCTTTTCTTTCTTATTTTCTTCTTCCTCACTCTTTTCCTCCTGTTCCTCTTCTGGTGCTTGAAAGACCCAAGTAGGAAACACTGGTCCTTCAACAGTGGAGTCTTTGGAAATTTCCTTAAATTTCAATTGGAGCCATTCATGTTGCTCCTGTTGAAATTTCCAAACAGCTTGAAGCTGCTGCACCCGATGCTCCTGCACTGCAGAAGTTGGTGGTTTGGCAATTTTTGTTCTTTCTTTCATTTCAGCAGAATTAGGACCAAGGGGTATTTTCTCTGTAGCCTTTCACTTTCATCAATCACAACTCCTTGTTTGCTGCATAATTCGGTAATCAAGCATGGATAGTACAAAAATCCAGAATCCTTCACTCCACATTCTAAAATTGTTTCCTTTGACAGTTTGCAGGTATGTGAAGTGGGCAAGATTGAGGCATTGATGAACAAACTCCAATTCCCTAATTCTGGGCTAATGTACCTATTTTTCAACTTAAATTCTGTCAATGTAAATTTGTCCCAAACAGCATGATCAACAGCAATCCTAGCCTTAATTCTTTCCATATCTCTCTTACCAAAATTTTCAAATTTTTCCTCAAACTCTAAGCCCTCATAGGTAACCATGTAATGATCATTGATTCTCTTTTACCAGGAACCATACTATTGAGTGACAAGGAACCTTACCTCCTCCGGTGTCTTGAATACCAGCATGAAATTCCGTCACGATCTGTTCTATGTAGTAGGCCCTGTGTTGCACAAATAGATCCCAATGATGAGCACTAACAGTTGAGAGGAATGCGGGGCTTGCCTTGGTCATGTTGAAGCCTCTTCCGGTAGGAAGTTCATATCCCAAAAATCTACTTGCTCTTCAGGAATTGTGGCTGGAGCAGTTACCTTCTTCTTTAGAATCTGCATTGATGGTGTAGCTGCACTGGAAGCAGTTTTTCCAGTGGCTTTAGTTGCAGATTGTTTGCGTGCCATTTTTAGCTTTGAGAATTGCAGAGAGATTTGATGGAATTCTGGGTGAGAGGTTGAAGATGAGTTTGCTCTGTTTGTGGGGAATTTGTGAAGTTTTGAGTAGTGAGTGAAGTTATGTGAAGCTACGGTTTTGAAAGAGAGAGTTAGTTACTGTTTATGATGTAAAACGGTAACCATGGGTAAGTGGGACGGTTTAAATGTCAGTGAGGGGTTAGTGGAGTTTGATGTGATGTTAATTCTATCCGTTAGGGATAAGTGGAATGACATGCATAGTGACACGTATGGCATTAGGTAGAACAGCACATGATCTAAGCCATTAATCATGATTACTTGCTTGATGTGCTGGCAGTTTTGAAGAAATTTTCACCTAAATGATTTTTTTGAATTTTTATGGTGCAGGAGCACTGAGTATCAAGTGATGCAGTTGCATCCGGTGCAGCTGCACTAGAACCTGTCTTCCTACAAAACAAATGAAAACATCAAATTGAACAAAATAACTAATAATTTACCAAAAAATGGTGAGTTGCCTCCCATAAGCGCTTCTTTTAAAAGTCTTGCAGCCTGTCTACCTCTAAGATTTAGAGATTTTCAAAATGAGTGGTGACTTCTCACCACATGTTCACCATAGTACATTTTAACTCTTTCACCATTTACTTTGAAAGTGGTATTTGAGGATTCATCTTAAAGATCAACTGCACCATGAGGATAAATTTTGACAAGTTTGAATGGACCTGACCATCTTGATTTAAGTTTTCTGGGGAACAGTTTCAACCTAGAGTTATACAATAGGACCATTCCTCCTTCCTTAAGTTCTCTCCTTTGGATTTTTTTATCATGCCATGCTTTGGTTTTAGCTTTATAAATTTCAGCATTCTCATAAGAAAATTACCCAAATTCCTCTAATTCATTAAGCTCTAAAAACCTTTGTGCACCTGCTTTGTTAAGATCAAAATTAAGCTTTTTTATAGCCCAACATGACTTGTTTTCTAACTCTACAGGTAGATGACATGCCTTACCATAAACTAACCTATAGTGGGAAATACCTAATGGTGTTTAAATGTTGTTCTGTATGCCCATAATGCATCATCTAAGTGTAAGGACAAATCTTTTCTTGTTGGTCCAACCATTTTTTCAAGCATTCTTTTAGTTCTATTTGATAGTTGAGCTTGTCCACTTGTTTGTGGGTGATAAGCTGTAGCAATTTTGTTGCAAAAATGTGAGCCTTCGTCATTGATGATTTCTCTTGGGGTACCAAATCTTGTAAAAACTTTTCTTTGAAGAAATTTACTAACTGATTTGGCATCATTATTTGGCAATGCTACTGCCTCAACCCATTTGGACACATCATCAACAATTACTAAAATATATTGATTGCCAAAAGAGGGTGGAAAAGGACCCATGAAATCCATGCCCTATACATCAAAAAGTTCAATTTCTAAAATATTGGTTCTTGGCATTTCATGTCTTTCAGAAATATTACCTGCTCTTTGACATTTATCACAAGTTTTGACCATTAAATATGAATCTTTAAAAAAAGTATACCAATAATAACCTGATTGCAATACCTTAGCTGCTGTTCTATTGCTTCTAAAGTGACCTCCATATGGTGCAGCATGGCAATGCAGCAGCACTGCTTGCTGTTCTTCTTCAGGAATGCATTTCCTCATCAACTGATCTTGACACATTGTGTAAAGATAGGGATCATCCCAATAGTATTGTTTAACTATGTGGAAAAACCTTCTTCTTTGTTGGTAATTCATGTCCACTGGTACCATTTTACTCACAAGGAAGTTGACTATGTCAGCAAACTATGGTGCAACTGCTTTTCGTGCAACGGCATTAGGTACAATTGCGCTGGATGCAGGAGCACTTGATGCAGATGTGTAGATTGCCAACAGCTTTTCATCTGGAAAATTTTCCTTGATCTCTCCTTCCTTTGTACCTGTTCTCTCACTTTCAAGTCTACATAAATGATTAGCAACTTAGTTCTCCACCCCCTTTTTATCTGTAATTTCGAGATCAAATTATTCAAGGAGAAGAACCCATCTTATTAACCTTGGTTTTGCATCTTTCTTTGAAATTAAGAACTTGATGGCAGAATGATCAGTATAAACTATAACTTTGGTGCCAACCAAGTAAGATCTAAACTTATCAAATGCAAAACCAACTGCTAATAATTCTTTTTCTGTCACAGTATAGTTCATTTGAGCTTCAATTAATGTTTTGCTAGCATAATAGATAGAATGAAAGATTTTATCATACCTTTGCCCTAGGACAGCTCCCACAGCATAGTCACTAGCATCACACATTAATTCGAATGGCCTGCTCCAATCTAGTGTAACAATCACTGGTGCAGTCACCAATGCCTTCTTGAGTTTTTGGAATGCCTCCATACAAGATTCATCAAAGTTGAAAGGTGCATCATGTTGCAAAAGTGTACACAACGGCTTGGATATCTTCGAAAAATCTTTGATAAACCTTCTATAGAAACCTGCTTGGCCTTCCAAACCGTTGGATCAGGTGGACATGTCCTTACCGTTGGATGCGGGTCAGGTGCGAATACGGATGCGACGGAGTACGAAAATACGCCAGGCCGAAGTCTTTTGAAGGGTTGGCCAAGTCCGGAACAGTGACCCCCCAAGTCGAGGTCGAGTTTCTGAGGTCGAGCTTGGCTTGAGGAACTTGGTGTCAACTGTTCTGTTCTCTGAACGGTGAGGTGGGAACTCTTTCTTCCCGGCGTCCGAGGTCACGAGATCAGGTTCTGGTGACGAGCCTAAGTTATTGCGATCATTCCTGCAAAAGCTTGACAGAGCATTCAAGCTCAGAATCAAGTTAATCTTTACTGAGCCGTTAAGCTCAGAGTCAATTGTGTCTCGACTGAGCATTTAAGCTCAAAGTCAAGAGGGTTCGAAGTTGCTGTGAACTTTTTCCTCGGTCCCGAACTGAACATTGAAGCTCGAAGCTCGGGAGAAGGCATGTGCTCAAAGATCGGGGTCGAAGTCGCCTGGGACTTCTTCCTCCGGTCTCCGTCTCAGCATTTAAGACAAGCTGAAGAGGAGGCCGGCTCGTGAAGAGTGAGTTCAGGGTCGTTGTCGACCATTGCGCGCTCCGTGACTGAGCATTTAAGCTCAGAGTCAGGGAGGACATGTGCATCGCTCTTTGGCGGCCTCGCCTCATACCGTCATTCGCCGAGTGGCTAGCTTAGTGTCGAACTTGGGTGAGAGGGGCGTTGTCTCGAGTCGGGAACTGGTGATGCCGCAAGACCTGTAAGTCAGGAAAACAGAATGATATTGCAAAAATGTTTTTATTGAGGGACACTATCGAATGTTACATTGCATCAGCTATAGTATGTCCTGAGCTTGGCAGCGTTCCAAGTTCAGGGTATTGGCTCCTTGGAGAGGTCCTCTGGGTGGTAAGCTCCTTTCGCGGTCTTTGCTGCGACTCGGTAGTGTCCTTCCCAATTTGGCGCAAAATTTCCTTCACGAGCATTCTTATTGCCGACGTCGGAACGCTTGAGGACGAGATCTCCGATGTTGAAGCCTCGAGTGATGACTTTCTGGTTGTATCCTTTGGCAATTCGGGCTTTGACAACAGCCTCGGCAAACTGTGCTCTATCTCGAACTTCCTGTACGAGGTTTAGTTCTTCTCTTGCAGCTTTATCGTTTGCCTCCTTACTGAGAGGGTATAGGGTCCTCTACGTAGATTCTCCGACCTCTACTATTATGACGGCCTCAGTTCCATACGTCATTCTGAAGGGAGTCTCGTAGGTGGTGGAATGCAGCGTCGTTCGATAAGGCCGTTCATCGGGCCATGCCCCCTTCGCCCCTTTCAGTCTTTTCTTCGACCCTTTGAGTACGACCCTATTTGCCGACTCGGCCTGCCCGTTGGTTTGAGGGTGCTTAACGGAGGTGAAGTGCTGTTTGATGTTCAAATCTGTCATCAATTTAAGGAACCCCTTATCCGCGAATTGTGTCCCGTTATTAGTGATTACCACGGAGGGAACCCCGTATCTGGTCAGGATATTCTTTTTTAC
Organism: Astragalus glycyphyllos; assembly: GCA_963573325.1. Classification (NCBI taxonomy): domain Eukaryota; kingdom Viridiplantae; phylum Streptophyta; class Magnoliopsida; order Fabales; family Fabaceae; genus Astragalus; species Astragalus glycyphyllos. Next base: position 39,239,561 of record OY754313.1, read on the forward strand.
AAACTTGATGCAATTGTTGGCAGTTATTTGGACGAGTGGTTCTGCTTCAATCCTTTTCGTGAGATAGTCGATGGTGACGATTAAGTACTTGACCCCGCCTCGGCCAGGCAAGAAAGGTCCGAGGAGGTCTATTCCCCACTGGCTGAAAAACCATGCCACCGACAAAGAAGAGAGCTCGGTTGGAGGGCATGATGGACATCGGCGTATCGCTGGAAGGTGTCACATCTTCTAACAAGGTCGGAGGCGTCCTTCGTCATAGTTGGCCTGTAACCTACCCTGAGGGCCTTCTTCGCCAAGACTGGGCCCCCAGGTGTTGTTCGCAGAATCCTTCATGGATTTCATTGAGCACGTACCCGGCTTCCTCCCCTTCAACAAATTTTAAAAGGGGAGTAGAGAAACCACGCCAGAAGAGCTTCCCATCTACGATAGAGTAAGAGGTTGCACGGCAGATTGCCTCTTGGCTTTGTACTGGCTAACTTTGCTAGGACGTCGGCTCGGGCATTCTCAGCCCGAGGTACATGCTTCAATTCTACCTGCTTGAAACCAAGGAGCAACTCACGCACCTATGCCAGGTATCGCTGCAGGATGGGGTCGTTTGTTACGAAATCCTTCTTGACTTGGGAGACTACCAGCAGCGAATCCGTGTTCAGCTCGATGGTTTTTGCCCAGAAATCTGAGGCTAGCTTCAGTCCGACAATGCTGCTTCGTATTCTTCCTGGTTGTTTGAGGCGGTGAAGACGAAGCTGAGGGAGACCTCGATCATCAGCCCTTCGGAGTTCTCGAGGATGAGCCCCGCTCCACTGCCCTTCGAATTTGATGAACCCTCGACGTGGAGCTTCCATTGCAAAGGATTGGTCTCGAAGGGTGATGGCATCATCTCAGCAAAGAAGTCGGCTAAGACTTGAGCCTTAAGAGCGGACCGAGCTTCGTATTTAATGCCAAACTCAGATAATTCTACGGCCCACTTGATGTTTCTCCCAACGAGGTCGGGACGATGTAAAATCTGTCGAATTGGCTGATCCGTTCTGACAACGATTTGGTGGGCCAGGAAGTACGGTCTTAACCTTCTGGCTGCCACAACTAGGGCTAAGGCCACCTTCTCTATCTTTTGGTATTGGGACTCACCCCCTTGCAGCACTTTGCTTACGAAGTAAACCAGTCTCTGCCCTTCTTCTGTTTCCCGGATCAGGACCGCACTCACTATTTCCTCGGCCACGGCTAGGTATAGATAAAATGTTTCCCCTTCAACTGGTTCAAGTAATATCGGGGGTTCGGACAGTCTTTGCGTGAGCTCGCCGAGGGCGCTCTCGTGCTCGGGTATCCATTTAAACTCTATGCCCTTTTTCAGAACTTTCTTGTAAGTCGGCCAGGTGCATTTCGTCCGCCTTGCTTTTCACAATCATGTTGTCGAGGTAGACTTCGACGACCCTGCCGATTTGGCTACGGAAGACCTTATTCATCATACGCTGGTAGGTGGCCCCAGCATTCTTGAGCCCAAAGGGCAGGACCCTGTAGCAATAGTTCCCTTGGCTTGTCATGAAAGTCGTTTCCTCTTGGTCTGGGGGATTCATTGCGATCTGGTTATAGCCGGAGTAGGCATCTAGGAAAGACAAAAGTCGGAAACCAGATGCGTTATCCACGAGCTTGTCAACGCTTGGGACGGCGAAGGCATCTTTGGGGAAAGCTTTAATGGGATTAGTGTAGTCTACACACATTCTCCATTTCCCGTTGCTTTTCTTGACCAACACTACATTGGACAGCCAGATGGTGTACTTCACCTCTTTTATGAATCCCTAGATAGTAGGTCGGCCACGGCCTTCGTTGCTGCTTCGGCCTTCTCCTCACTCTTGGCTTCGGGGTTGGCTGCCAGGTGATGGCATGCTACTTCAAGGGGGATCCCAGGCATCTCAGACGCGGACCATGCAAATAGGTCGGCATTTCGTCGTAGACACGCAATTAAGCTTTCCCTGATTGCTTCGGTGAGCTTGGCCCTGGTGTGCGAAAATGTATATAAGATCGAACCCACAGGGATTGGATTGATTTTTGTAGCTTAAATTTATAGAAATTAGTGTGAACTATCTTACTCACAAATTGGATGATAGTGATGAATAAACAGAATGTAAACAAGCAATAAAAGAGAGAGGAAATCAATAGAGAATATTAGTTGAGATGTCTTTACCAAACAAGTCACTTTCAAGAGTTTTGTGCTTTTATGTGGTGCAGATGCACTGGATGCAGTTGCATCAAAAATGTGCTTTTCAGTCACTGTCTTCAGGGTTTCATTACAAGCTACCTATGTCTAGGCATGCTAAAAAGGTCACTCCTGTATTTTAAGTACCCACTGTATCACCCTAAGGACTATGCTATCCTATGTCTAGGACTTAGCACGGATTTAACAAAGGTTTCTTTATTAAAACAAGTTAACAAAGACTTTATTAAAACAATCACCGTTATTAGTTCGTGAGTTCTAAATTGTAAACCATGTCTGCTTTTACAAATCTACTTATTCTAAGTGATCAATCTTAAAACAAGTGTTGAAAGAAGTATTAGATAAGAACTAAAATGCATACACCACATAAGAACACAATAAATTACTTAAAAGATCATTATAAGGTGACACAAATTGACAAGATTGAAATTATAAAAGAAAACAATAAGGTCGAAGTTACACAAATTGAAGTTCTTTTGCATGAGACTTCCAAGCAATGCAGGTGCACTGACTTTCTGCACTAAACTACCTCTATGTAGAAGTGAAGGGAGAAGTCTTCAATTCCTTCCTTACCTTCTTAAAAACTAAAAACTATCTAAAGCTAGTGAGATGAAATGTAAACTATGATATGAGAGATGCCCTTTCAAATGAGAAGTGAGGGTCTTTACATAGCCTTCAAAAAGTGAGATTTCCTTGGAGATTAAGTTAACTTGAGGAGTTAACTAGAGTTACTTTTCTGATCTTCAAAAGCAATTTTAATCCCACACTCAAACACAAATGGAGGTTCAATAATGAATGGCCAAATCTCCCTAAGTGGGTGACTCCTTCAAGCTAGTCTTCTATGGTGGGCGTCGAAATTTGCATGTTGGCAAGTGCCCCATGTGCCTTATGACTAAGCATGATGGCATCAATCAAGTGCTGGTGCATTGGTATGGTCTTCGTGTTCTTCATGAATTTGTTGTCCGTTTTCAGTGCAGGAGCATCCAGTGCAGATGCACTGTTATATTTTGGTGCAGGTGCATCAAGTGTCGGTACATCAACTGTAGGTGCACTGAACAAACAAATCAAACATACCAATATATATGCAAAATGCTAAGTCTTAAGTGTAACCCTTCTTGAAACTTTGAATGTTGTAATTTAATTCATAAGACTATATTTAACACATATTTTACTTTAATGTAGGCAATTATTTAGGTTTAGATGCATAAATAACTGTATATAAAACAGAGTTATCACACCCCTAAACTTAAACCATTGCTTGTCCTCAAGTAATGACAAAAAGAAAACACAAATAAGAATTGCATAATTAAGAAGAATAGATCAGCTCATGTCTTTTCAAAGAATGAATAACATATTAAAGGAACTTCATTTTTCAGGAATTTTGTCTTTGTGCCTTTGAATTTTCCAAACATCCAAAGTTATTAAAACTCATTTGTATGAGTTTGTGCCCCATTGAGGTTCAATTAGTTCCAAAACTAAGTAGAGAATTTCTCTTAGCTTTTGAAAAATTTTACATTACGTTTGGTCAAAGTAAAGATGTTTCAAAATATAGACTAGTCTAACAACTTCTTCAAGACTTGGGGCTTCTAAGCACAAAAAAGGGCTTTGATTGAGTATTTCAAAACTGTTGAGCCAATGCACTATTCCTATTTTTGGTGGTTTTTTCTTGATGCAGGTGCACCACTTTTCTGAAGTGCAGGTGCACTGGACTTTATGCAGTGCAGTTGCACTATATTTTGACGGTGCAGTTGCATTGAGTGCAGCTGCACTAATACTACTTTCAGGACTTTGTAGCATATAATGCCCTCTTCACTGACCCCTTATGCATACTTTTTTGTTTGATTTTCTTTTTCTTTCTTCTTTTTCTTTCTTTTCTTTTTGAATTTTTCTTTCTTTTCTAATGCATTTTTGGAATGGGTACAGTTTAATGACTCAGGCAAATATAGCTAATTGCAATACTTTTGAACACTTTGTAGTATTTTTTAGATAACCTATGGAATTGACTCTCTAAGTTTCTCATACTTTGCCTTAGTATTCTTGAAAAACTCCCCCAAACTTAATTCTTTATGCTCTTTTATATTTTTAGTAAAACTTTTGTTTTGACCTTGGCTTTCTAAAATTCCCTCTTGCATCAAATAGTTCTTTAAATAGCAATGTTCTTTTCAAAACTCACTTTTGATGTGTCAAAGTATTAATAAAATTGGTCATTTAGGGAAAATAAGGCTTCTTTTCTTTTCCTTCCTTTCATCATTAAAAATCAGTTCAAAGAATGCATTTATCTATGTTTGTTGAAAAAGATTTACAAGCTGATCATGCTTCAAAACTATCAAATCCTATTTAAAAACAAATTTTGATGTACTTAAAACAGAATTCGTGCATTGTTTTTGAAAGAGATTTTTGCTAATTTTTAAAACAATTTTATGGATTTCAAAATGCTCTGAATTTGTACATCATATACTAAAACAACACACATATATTAAAACAACACATATATTACATAAACTGCTCCCCCCAACTTAAAGATGAGCAGTGTCCTCACTGCTTTAAGTTGAGTTCAAAATGATTTGTTCAAAATAGGGGGAGAGGGGTTAGTACATATGGGATAATTAAAAACATAAGTAAAACAGAGTACTTATAGCAAAATACTTGAAACAACATTAAAGTTTTTACTCTTTTCTTGCTCCACTTCTGAGTCTTGTACTGGCTCTCACTGGCTCATACTTGACCTTCTGCTTCTTGGCTTTGGGTTCCTTGGACTTAAGTGCAGCTGCTTTGGATGCAGGTGCACTAGGTGCTCCTGCACCGGACTACACTGCAACAGATGGTTGTTGCTCAGTGGGTTGCTTTGCAACATTCTCCTCAACTTTCTTTCCAGCATCAGGTTCATCTTCTTTTGTGGTCTCCTTGTCAGCAGGCTCAACACTTGGCTTTATAACTTCACCTCCTACTACAATTGGGGTCTCCTTTGCAGCAACTTCAATCCCGGCAGATTTCCTAAAGAAGTTATAGGTATTTCCCATCTCTTCTCTCTTCTTTGCTTCAAGCTCTTCCAATACTAGCCTGACAGTTTCTTCAGGATTTGCTGGGATGATTGTAATAGTAGGATATTGCTGAGATGCATCTGCACTGGGTGCAAATGCATCAATTGGTTGTTGCTCAAGACCTCCAGCATTCTTTTCCTCAGAAATTGTCTTTTCTCCTTCGGCTAAGGGATCTTCCTGAATTACCTGCAATGTTTCTTCAAAGACAATATTAGTAGGAATAAGAACTGGTCCAGTAGGGAGTGGTGGTGATTTTGGTTGTTCTTGTGTTTGAGTTTGGGTGGGAGATGGTTCTTTGGTGGCTATTTATGTTTCTTTTTGTTTTTCTGGTTTTGTTTGGGTGGGTTCTGTTTAGGTTGTGAATTGGTGAGGTGGTGGTGAATTTTTTTGTGGTGATTGGTGAGGTGGTGATTGGTGAGGATGGAATGGGTTGTTGTTCTGGTTGTGGTTGAGGTTGTTGATTCTTTGCTGTAGCATATTTTTCCCTAGCTATAGCCTCCATGTTCACATCTCCTTCCTCATTTTGATCACTCTCCTCATCTATTTCAGTTTCTTCTTCATCAAAGTCTTGCTCAATTTCCTTCACTGCCTTTTTAGTGGCTTCATCCTCCTCTGTGTCAATCATTTCTTCACTTAGCAATGCTGGTTCTTCCTCCATAACCTTCTTCTTTCCCTTGGCTTGCTTCTTTGTTTCCCTCTTCCTCTTTGATCTTAATTCTCTTTCACTTTCCTCTTCATCATTCTTTTCTTCCTCTTCCTCCACTTCTGGTGCTTGAAAAACCCAAGTTGGGAACACTGGTTCTTTAACAGTTGATTCATTGGAAATTTCCTTGAACTTCAATTGGAGCCATTCATGTTGCTCCTGTTGAAATTTCCGTACTGCCTGAAGCTTCTGCACCAGATGCTCCTGCACTGCAGTAATTGGTGGCTTGGCAATCTTGGTTCTTTCCTTCATCTCAGCAGATAATGTACCAGGAGGATACTTCCTTTGTAGTCTTTCACTTTCATCTATAACAACCCCTTGTTTTCTACACAACTTAGTTATTAAGCATGGATAAAACAGAAATACAGAATCTTTCCCACCACACTCCATTATCTTCTTTGAAATTATTCTACCTATGTCTACATTACCTTCAGTCAAGATTGTATCTAGGTGGATTAGTCTTTCCTTTGATAATGTGTGGGTATGTGAGGTGGCGATGATTGATGCATTAATGAACAAATGCCAATTTCTTAATTTTGGGCTAATATACCTACTCTTCAATTTGAACTCAATATGTGTGAATTTATCCCATTCAGCATTTTCAACAGCAATTCTAGACTTAATTCTTTCCATGTCTCTTTTACCAAAGTTTTCAAAATTTTCTTCAAACTCAGATCCCTCATAACTAAGCATAAAATGATCATTGATTCTTTTTGGGTCAAAGAAAACTTTCCTACCCATACCTAATGAATGACAAACAACATTACCTCCCCTTGTGTATTGTATTTCTGCATAGAACTCCCTAACAATTTGCTCCACATAATAGGCTCTATGTTGAACAAAAAGATCCCAATGGAGAGTAGCCACTGCTGAGAGGAATGAAGGACTTGCCTTCGCCAAATTGTAACTTCTTTCTAGTAAGAAGTTCATGTCCCAAAAGCTTGCCTTATCTTCAGGGATCGTGGCAGAAGAAGCAGTGGAATTTTTCTTTGATAACTGCCTTGATGGTGCTCCTGCACTAGATGCAATTTTGCTTGAAGCTTTGGTTGCTAATTGTTTGTGTGCCATCTGAATGAAGTTGTAGAGTTTCTGGAAATTTTTCGCGACAGAGGTTGAAGATGAAGTTTTTAGAATTTGAGTAATTTGGGAAATTGCAAGAGAGAGAGAGATGATTTGTGGGAAGTTTCTGATTTAGAAAGAGATGGGAGTTGTAAAACGGTAACCTTGGGTAAATAGGACGGTTTAAATTGTGAGTGAGGATTAGTGGAGGTTGATTTGATGGGGGATATAGCCGTTAGTCTAAGTGGGGTAACATGCAAGAGGACACGTGTGCCATTTAGGTGGTACAGCACACAATCTTAGCCACTAATAATTACTTCTCTTGATGTGCTGGCAGTTGAGGAAATTTTTCACCCAAGTTAATTTTGATAGTTGATGCAGGAGCACTGAGTGTAGAGTGGTGCAGGTGCATGCAGTGCAGCTGCACTAAATCCTGTGTTCCTACAAAATACTTAAATACATAAAATTGAACAAAGTAACAAACTAACTACCACAAAATCATGGGTTGCCTCCCATAAGCGCTTGCTTTAAGAGTCCTACAGCCTGACTACCTCTTTGCATTAGAGATTTTGAAAATGAGTGGTGACTTTGTCTCTCACCACATGTTCACCATAGTACATTTTAATTCTTTGACCATTTACCTTGAAAGTGGTATTTGAAGCTTCATCATACAGATCAACTACACCATGGGGGTAAATTTTGACTAATTTGAATGGTCCTGACCATCTTGATTTAAGTTTTCCAGGGAACAATTTCAACCTAGAATTATATAATAGGACCATTCCTCCTTCCCTAAGTTCTCTTCTTTGGATTTTTTTTATCATGCCATGCTTTGGTTTTTGCTTTATAAATTTCAGCATTCTCATAAGAAAATTGTCTGAATTCTTCTAATTCATTAAGCTCTAAAAACCTATGTGCACCTGCTTTGTTGAGATCAAAATTAATCTTTTTTATAGCCCAATAAGATTTATTTTCCAACTCCACAGGTAAATGACATGGCCTGCCATAAACTATCCTATAGGGAGACATACCTAATGGTGTTTTAAATGTTGTTCTATATGCCCACAATACTTCATCTAAATGCAAAGACCAATCTTTTCTTGTGGGACTCACCATTTTTTCTAGCACTCTTTTAATTTCCCTATTAGATAATTCAGCTTGTCCACTTGTTTGAGGGTGGTAAGCTGTAGCAATTTTGTGTTTTACCCCATGTTTAGCAATAAGATTTTCAATATGTTTATTGCTCTTGCGGTACCAAATCTTGTGAAGATGTTTCTTTGAAGAAATTTACTAACTGATTTGACATCATTATTTGGTAATGCTACTGCTTCTACCCATTTGGACACATAGACAACAGCTACTAAGATATATAAATTGCCAAAAGAGGGTGCAAAAGGACCCATGAAATTCATGCCCTATACATCAAAAAGTTCAATTTCTAAAATATTGGTTCTTGGCATTTCATGTCTTTCAGATATATTACTTGCTCTTTGACATTTATCACAAGTTTTGACCATTAAATATGCATCTTTAAACAAAGTAGGCCAACAATAACCTGACTGTAATACCTTAGCTGCTGTTCTGCTACTTCCAAAATGACCTCCATATGGTGCAGCATGGCAGTGCAGGAGCACTGCTTGCTGTTCTTCTTTAGGAATGCATTTCCTCATCAACTGCTCTGGGCACATTTTGTAAAGATAGGGATCATCCCAATAGTATTGTTTGACTATGTGGATGAACCTTCTTCTTTGTTGGTAATTCATGTCCACTGGTACTACTTGGCTTACAAGGAAGTTGACTATGTTAGCAAACCATGGTGCAGCTGCATTTGGTGCATCTGCATTAGGTGCAGGGGCATTAGGTGTTGTCAATGTGATTTCTAACAGTTTTTCATCTAGGAAACTTTCCTTGATCTGTCCTTCCTTTGTATCTGTTCCTTCACTTTCAGGTCTAGATAAATGATCAGCAACTTGGTTCTCCACCCCCTTTTTATCTCTAATTTCAAGATCAAATTCTTGAAGGAGGAGAACCCATCTTATTAACCTTGGTTTTGCATCTTTCTTTGAAATTAAAAACTTGATGGTAGAATGATCAGCATAAACAATAACTTTGGTGCCAACCAAGTAAGATCTATACTTATCAAATGCAAAAACAACTGCTAATAATTCTTTATCTGTAACTGTATAGTTCATTTGAGCTTTAATTAGTGTTTTGCTAGCATAATAGATAGAATGAAAGATTTTATCATTCCTTTGCCCTAGCACAGCTCCCACAGCATAGTCACTAGCATCACACATTAATTCAAATGTGTTGCTCCAATCTGGTGTGACAATCACTGGTGCAATCACCAATGCTTTCTTGAGTTTTTGGAATGCTTCCATACAAGATTCATCAAAGTTGAAAGATGCATCATGTTGCAAAAGTGTACACAATGGCTTGGACATTTTTGAAACATCTTTGATAAATCTTGTATAGAATTTCACCCCTTGATCATTCACCCTCATGGTTAGTTCTCCTTTCTGTACATCAATGAGTTTCTTTTCAGTTGCTAAGAATGGTCTTCCAAGGATTATTGGCACTTCATTATCTGCATCAAAATCAAGAATAACAAAATCTGCAGGAAACACAAATTTGTCAACTCTAACTAATATATCTTCTATGATTCCTTTTGGATATGCTATTGATCTATCAGCTAGTTGAGGTGTCACAGTTGTTGGCCTGGCATTTCCAGTCCCAAGTTGTGTAAATATGGATTTAGACATCAAGTGGATGCTTGCACCCAAATCACATAATGGACGACCTGTATAAAATTTTTCATCAATAGACTACATTCCTTTGACATTGCAACTGTTTCAAAATCCCCTAATCATTTTTTTTTGTAAGCACATCTTTCATAAATTTTGCATAATTAGCCATTTGTTGAAGTGCTTCAACTAAGGGAACATTGATGTGCAATTGTTTTAAAACTTCAAGAAATTTACTGAATTACTTCTCCTCATGTGCTTTTTTTAATCTTTGAGGATAAGGAGGAGGGCATAACTAGCTAATTGGTCTTGTTTACAATAAAGAGAACAATACGCTCAAGGGGGAGTTTTGGGTTTTTGTGGATACTTCCTTTGGTGATGACAGAGATAAAAGAAAGTCCATAAACGGGTATGTTTTCACCCTCTATGGTAACACCTTTAATTGGAGAGAAACTCTTCAACATGTGGTAGCTCCCTCAATAATAGAGGTAGAATATATGGGTATAACCTATGAAACACAAACTCTATCACCATACATGATACTAAGACACTGCTAATGTCCAACCTATAGGACACTGAAACACTGCGTATTTATAATTAATTGCAAAAATAAATGAATAAATAAACGCAAATACATATATAATCAACACGAAAAATATCTAAATTGGAAAGTAGGGCTTATCTAATTACCTTTTAAAAACAAAGTTGATAAGCGGTATCAAACAGTATCTAGGAAGTGTATTGTGAACTAGACATATAAGTTCACTAAAAATTCAAGGATCCTTCCATAAATCATAAATTTTCTAAACACAAAGAAACTAAAAAAAGGGGAAAAACTTACAAAATGTGGAATAGAAAGAAATGGTTCAAGGAAGTGAAGGAATGCCACATTCAAGGATGAATGATAAATTCCATTGTTGGACACAAGCACAATGAAGCCCTTGATAAGATCCATGGAGGTTCTAAGAAGAACTAAGAGGAGCAACTTGCTCTAAACTCACAATTTCATAAAATGATCAAAAGCCCTTACATGAAGCATCACCAACCCTTATATAGCTAGGGTTTGGCCAAGGCAACATAAGCAAAATAAGGCCAACATACAAGCCCAAAACATGGCCCAAATAGTTTAACACATGTAGACACATTTAAACCCAAGTTTCAAACTTAAAATATAACCTATTACAATTAAAAGAAATCTAAACAATCTCAACTATTAAGAGATTTATAAGGCAAGGAACAATTTTAGAACTCTTGCTATCATCAAGCAAATAAGCCATTTGAGTTTCTAATTGCTCCTTAATCTTCTTTGCTTTCCCTCTTCTTATTGGTCCTAGTGCCAATTCTTGAATCTTCATGTCCTTATCAAAGTGTCCAAGTCAAAAAAGAGTGTCCTAGAGGTGTCAAACAGTATCTAGGAAGTGTCCAAGTCAAAAAAAAGATATTTTTTAAGGGTAAAAAAGTGTTCAACAAGTAACGTGTCGGTGTCCAACGAGTGTCGGTGTCCGACACAAACACGGGACGCAACATTTGGAAGAGGTGTATGTGCTTGAAATGATATAACCGAAGTTATAAAGAAAGCGTTATGATTATAAAGTTTCACTCAAGAAATTAACATGTATTGGCCAAGACTCAATTAATGTGTGTGATTATCAGTGCTCGCGTACCTAGGACCCTTTATTTTCGGTCTTACTTAGTGTTAATACACTTTTTGCTTATCAAAAGAAATACATTTTTTTTATAAACTAAAAATTTCTTGCGATATATCACTACTCTGAATATATAATACTACATAAGGATTTAGGTTGTATCGATTCTTTGTTAGAATCTCTGGTGTATACTTGTTGTTTTGGATTTGAGAAAGCTTATATGCTTCTCGCCATTGTACATTTACTATCATGAACTTGGTGTATCTTGCTTCGACTAGTTTTGAGCAAATGATTGGACACCCTCTCAAACCCTTCCTAGAAGGTGGGAGGAGTTTTGCGTCAATGATGCTTAACTAATAATATTATTATCTCTACTTATCGAGGAAAAAAAAGGATGGATGTGAGCAATGTTGCTTAGCTCTTATCACGCAAGAATCAAAGTTTTGCTCATTCTTTCATAACCAAAACCCATTGTTTAGAGCTCAAAACTTAGTGGCTTTTGTGACTTATTTTAAAAGTAATTTTTTAAAGGAAAAGATAACCACAAGGAATATATATAGAATATCTACACACTTAACAGAACCAAAAGATCAATTGATATCCATATCTAATTTATATTTTTAAAATTACTGTTTATAATTTTTTAACATATTTATCTATTTTATTTTTAAAAAATAATTATCCATTTATCTATTTTAAATAGATAAATATGATTAGCAATTTTTCAAACCCGAATTTATCTATAAAGTAGATAAGTCCATTTTGAAAAGATACAAAACGGATTTATCTATTAAATAGATAAACCCGTTTTGCAATTTTTCAAAACAGATTTATCTGTTATAGGTTAATCCGGTTTTGAAAAATGCAAAACGGATTTTTATAAAAATATTTGGAAACCTTCGGTTATGTTTGAAAATGTTCTTCTCCTATATATAATTGGAAATCTTGGGTTACGCTTGAAAATGTTCATGTTCTATATATATTTGGAAAAATTAGGTTACGTTTGAATAACAGAACCAAAAGATCATTGATATCCATATATAATTTATATTTTTAAAATAACTATTTATAATTTTTTAACATTTTTATCTATTTTATTTTTTAAAAAATAATTATCCATTTATCTATTTTAAATAGATAAATCCGATTAGCAATTTTTCAAACCCGAATTTATCTATAAAGTAGATAAATCCATTTTGAAAAAATTCAAAACGGATTTATCTATTAAATAGATAAACCCGTTTTGCAATTTTTCAAAACAGATTTATCTTTTATAGGTTAATCCGGTTTTGAAAAATGCAAAACGGATTTTTATAAAAATATTTGGAAACCTTTGGTTACGTTTGAAAACGTTCTTCTTCTATATATAATTGGAAATCTTGGGTTACGTTTGAAAATGTTCATGTTCTATATATATTTGGAAACATTAGGTTACGTTTGAAAATGTTCCTCTCCGTGTGAGATTTATAAATCTTTAGGCGTTAACAAATTAAAGCCCTTTCCTGGACTCCCACCCACATTTCAGTAAATATATAACCCCTTTCCTTCCCCAGTTATTTGATCAATCAATCTTTTTCTTTATTTCTCTTCATCGGTTTCTCTACTAATGTTGTTTTCTTTATTCTTAGTTCTAAAAACTAATAAATTATCAACATCAAAGCCGATGGTTAACTATTCAATTATACTGAATTCTAAATTAATAGTCCGAAGACAAACCTTGACTCAAATCCAAAAGACTGTTATATTGTACAATAACTTACATAACAAAAGTCTCATTGAATATATACATATATATATATATATATATATATATATATATTACAAAAGTCTCATAACAAAAGTCTCATAGAATATATACAAATATATATATATATATATATATTACACTAAATAACATAATGCAAAGTATGTATATATGTATGTAATAAACACATTACATGCATACATACATACATATATAAGACAACATTACATACATACATGAATACATTATATTACATACATTACATAACATAACATACATTAGGGCATTACATCACATATATTCGTCTTCCAATTTTTCAAAACGGATTTATAAATCTTTCAACATCAACAAATTAAAGCTCTTCCCCGTACTCCTACCCACACTTCAGCAAATATATAACCCCTTTCCTTCTAGAGGTATCTGATCTATCTATCTTTTTCTTCAATTCTCTTCATCTGTTTCTCTACTTAATGATATTTTTGACAAATCTTTAAATCTATAATTTAAAGATACATTATTCTAGCTCTCAACATATTTGTAAGTTATAAACTCACAGAGTTTTCTTTCTTTTCTGCATTCATAGTTCAAAAAACTAATAAAGTTTCAACATCAAAGCTTGAAAGATGAATATCATGGATCATATTTGAAGAAAACTTTGGGAGGATCATCTCTCTCAGCTCATTTTCATATCAAATCAGTGACCTCTGACTCACTCTCATTGGGTAAGGACATTTCACAACCATGCTCTTTATACAGTCTTAAGTTTTGAAAGCTTTGAGGTAAGTTGGATCAAAGGTGGATAATGTTTTAACCACTACTTTAGTTAGAAAAAAATCGCTTTCAAAATAAGTCAAAAAAACCCTAACTTTTGAGTCATAAATCTATTCAAATATTTGATATTTAAAAGTGTTTAAAAGAAATAATTTTTGGTAATTTCTCAAGCTTTTGAGTCGTAACTTTTGGGTCGTAATTTCTCAAACTTTTAAACAAATCGCAATTTATTACCTAAACCCTATGTGTTTGTTGCTACCACTAAAGAATCTTAAGAGTATGTAACTTCTCAAGCTTCGTTCCTAGATTCATGTGCCTCATACCATTTAACACCATACGAATGTAATAAAACAAAAATAAGCTTATGCAAATTTATTTTGATTTTTGGAAACTATGAAAAATTCAATAAAATTTTAAAAAAATATAGTAAACCATGGAATTTGGGAATTTGAGCCCCATTGTCCTGATAGAAGTCCCTTCTTCTGGAGTAATTAGCCCAGATTTTTTTTTGGACTTAATGGTCGTGGTTTTGGGAAGATCAGAGTAGGTTGCCTGAGAACCAATTTTTAGCCTAGATTATCAATTTGGCGTACAACACTGTCACGTCTATAGAATATCTACAAACTTAACAGAACCAAAAGATCATTGATATCCATATCTAATTTATTTTTTAAAAAATATTTATTTATAATTTTTTAAACATATTTATCTGTTTTATTTTTTAAAAAATAACTATCCATTGAATTTTTTTTAAATAGATAAATCCGTTTTGCAATTTATCTATAAAGTAGATAAATGCATTATGATAAAAGATAAACCCTTTTTGCAATTTTTCAAAACAGATTTATCCGTTATAGATTAATCCGGTTTTGAAAAATACAAAACGGATTTATATAAAAATATTGCGAAACCTTCGGTTATTATGTTTGAAAATGTTCCTCTTCTATATATATTTGGAAACATTAGGTTACATTTGAAAATGTTCCTCTCCATGTCAGATTTATAAATCTTTCAGCATTAACAAATTAAAGCTTTTTCCCCGCACTTCTACCCACACTTCAATAAATATATAACCCCTTTCCATCCCCAGGTATCTGATCTATTAATCTTTTTCTTCATTTTTTTCATTGGTTTCTCTACTAATGTTATTTTCTTCATAATTAGTTCAAAAAACTAATAAATTTTCAAAATCAAAGCTGACGGTTAACTATTCAGTTATTCTAAATTAATGAGTCCATAGACAAACCTTGACTCATATCCAAAAGACTGTTACGTCGCACATTAACTTACACAACAAAAGTCTCATAGTATATATACATATATATTTCACACTAAATAGCATAATGTAAAATAAGTATATGTATGTAATAAATAAATTACATGCATCCATACATACATACAAACATATAGATATTATGTTACATACAATATTTTACATCATACAATATGTTACCTACATTGTAGTACATACAATACATTACCTAATGTAATGTATCTAATTAATGTATGTATGTAAGCACGTTTGCATGTATGTATGTATCTAATTAATACATACATACATAGATACATTAATGCAATGTATCTAATTAATACATACAAACATATAGATATTATGTTACATACATTATATTACATCATACGTTATGTTACATACATTGTATTACATACATGCTACATATATATATATATATATATATATATATATTACATCAATATATTATATACATACTTACATTTATTATATTGCATGCATAAATAGATACTTAAATACATAATTTAAATTACACACATATGATACATTAAAATCATACATACTTATATAAGACAACATTACATAAAAACATGAATACATTATATTACATACATTACATAACATAACATACATTAGGACATTACATCACATATCTGTCTTCCAATTTTTCAAAACAAATTTATCTATTATAGATGATCCGGTTTTGAAAAATTGTAAAACAGATTTATGTATAAATATTTGGAAACCTTGGGTTACGTTTGAAAATGTTCCTCTTCGTGTAAGATTTACAAATCTTTCAGCATCAACAAATTAAAGCTCTTCCCCGTACTCCCACCCACACTTCAGCAAATACATAACCCGTTTTCTTCCCTTTTCATGTGAATTCAGTACTTGATTAAGAGGGAAAATATTTTATAGATATAAGCTGAAAATAATGCAACGAACAATGATGAGGTAACAAAAATGCATTCTTTTGATTTTATTTCTCTCAATAAATTGAGTTTGGAATTTTTGGCTTTTTGGATTTACCTTTTTATTTTTCAATAGGTCGTAATAGTAAACTTTCATTAATTACAACTGCTTTTATATGAATAGGAATATCAAAGGCTTAATGTGACAAAAAAAATTATTTTTTCTCCTTTAATCCCGTTTTACTTCTCTGTATTTTTTTGTATTTTTTAATATACTAATGAAAATAATTGGTGTATGTTTAGTTAGGAATTAATGAATTAATACTAGTATTATTTATTTGATGTGTTGAAGTACAAGGATACAAGTATATACGAGCAGCTAGTGTGTATTTATGTACTTTTTGTATAAATAGGGTATCCTCTGTGCGCAACTGTAGAAACTAATTCATCGAGCCGTGTAGAACCACAAAGGGCGGCAAAGCTCTCCCTCAAGAGATTTAACACAACTGCATACCCAAGGCTGGATTCGAATCCAAGACCTTGGTTAAACTAACTAGTAGAAACCCTACCATCTCATCCAAAAGCTATTCTGTAGCTAGTGTGTATTTTATTAAATGAAAGAGACCCTAAAGTTTTTTCAAGTAAAAAACAAGAGTTGGAAACCTATAAATAATTACCAGAATCAAGTAAAATAACAGGGATTGCAGAAATAGAAGGGTTAGATAGATAGAATACTTCAATGACAAGGAAATGAAAAAAAAAGGTAAGAAAATAGAGATGAACAACTTACTAGCTACAAGCACTCAATGCAAAGGAAAACATACTAAGATGAGAAAAAGGAGAATATATATTTGGAAACCTTAATTGGGTTACATTTGTCTTCTAAATATATTTTTTTGAAACTTACGTTTGAAAATACATCAATCTTTTTCTTCATTTCTCTTCCCCTTACTCTCACCCACCTTCAGCAAATTCATCAATATTTTTCTTCATTTCTCTTCATTAGTTTCTCTACTTAATTTGTTTTTGACAAATCTCTATATTTATAATTCAAAGTTACATTATTCTAAATCTCAACATATTTGTAAGTTATAATAAAATCACAAAGTTTTCTTCCTTTTCTTCATTCTTAGTTCAAAAAATTAATAAAGTTTCAACATCAAAGCTTGACGGATGAAGATCATGGATCCTATTTGAAGAAAACTTTGGAAGGATCATCTCTCTCAGCTCATTTTCATATCAAATCAGTGATCTCTCACTCACTCTCACTGGGTAATGATCCTAGTTCATTGGATATCCAACAATGGCTTAGAATTTAACTGGTTATTTCAAAAAAATTCAAAAATGATTATGGTGTCTCTTTCCCCCTTCAGTCTCTTTCTCTCTCCCCTCTTTCTTTCCAACAATATAAAACCAACTAATCGTTTTTCAACTTGATCCATTTTTTCTTAAACACTCAATAGACAACATATACATTACATACAATATATATACATACATAAATACATTACATGCATACAAACATACATACATACATACAAACAAACATATAGACATAGACATTATATTAAATTGCATACATAATATTACATAACATACATTAGGACATTACATTACATACATTATATTACATGATATTATATATATTACATACATACAATATATACATACATACATTACATTACACTACATACATTATATTAAATACGTTACATTACATCCTCCACTAAAGAATCTACCACAAAAGAAAAAACATTCTCATTTGACATTTATTGTGTTAATATTACATATTAAAACTATATGCATGTCAAACGTGAGTTCTCTAAAAATAATATTAAAATGATGCATGCAAAGCGTGACAATGTTGTACTTTAAATACAAAGTAGAAAGTACATCGTAGTTCATATTTTATAGAGTTCCATTTTTGTACTTTTCTTTCTATTTCAAGCATACTACACTACTTATTACACTGTCTCCTTAGTAGTTGAGGTTTCTCTTTTCTCACTGCTGAACAAAAAAATATTAATGATTTTAAAAGTTTTAAGGTGCACAATGCACACATACTTATAGCTCAATAATCTAAGGATGTCGATATTTTTTTCATTTGACTATGGACCATTATATTATCATCCAGCATATATAAGGACAATGATTTGTAAAGGAGTTAGGCATTTGAGGGAACGAATATTTCAGATGGAGCAAGCTAGAGAGGCCAAGTTGTGCCTCTTGCAATTTTATTCTTCCCTCTCACCTCAACAACCCACTTTATTATTTTATACTATTTATAAACATAGTTGTCAAAATAGAGATTCTACGTAATATTGGGAGAGCGGTATTTCAGGTGAAAATGTGGGTGCTGTTAGAAAAAGGTTAGTTTTTTTAGCAAGAAATAGTTACAAGCATTTTTTTGGACGGAAGTTACAAGCATTGAAAACACTTTTTTTATAAAAGCATTAAAAACACTTAATAAATGAGAAATAAGATAAAAAACATTTGGGACACACACAACCCAATTGAATGAACCATAATAGCCCACATCAAATAGACCTTATTGGCTCTCCTTCTTCTCCAACCAGCTGCCAGGAAAATATATTCAGAAACAGAAGAAACACAGAAAACAGAGCATAAACAGATGTGATGAGAGACAGAAGGAGAGATGGAGAGCTCTACTATCCATGTGAGAGACTGAGAGATGCTTTGAGGCTACTAAGTTTCGAAAGATTTAGTGTTTAGAAAAGGAAAAATGGTCAACAATCAACTAGGTTGCACAAACCTGACCTGGGTCTTCTCCTTCTTCTTCTTCTCCTCGCAATCTTGCTCACGATTCAGCATAGATAATCGCGATTCAGATCAAAAAAATCTCCCAATTTTACGACAATCATGCGATTTTACAGAAAACATGATTTTGTACACGATTCGAGTTACGTAGCCTCTGCTAAATCGTAGAATCGAGCGACTCTACAAGATAAATCACAATCTTGATTACTATGTTCATAAATATCAAACTTGAATCATTTGCCAATATTCATAGTTATGGCTATGGTATGACGATGTTGACATGAGGTATTCATTTCGCAGTGGTATATCAGGTTGCTCATATTTGATTCATTTGGAGATTGGTTCACTTGGTGCTTTGTAGTTCATCGGTGAGGGACTTAATTGATCCCTCACCTTAAAAAACCACCTTTATATTCTTATTCAT
Source organism: Astragalus glycyphyllos (assembly GCA_963573325.1). Classification (NCBI taxonomy): domain Eukaryota; kingdom Viridiplantae; phylum Streptophyta; class Magnoliopsida; order Fabales; family Fabaceae; genus Astragalus; species Astragalus glycyphyllos. Next base: position 39,258,843 of record OY754313.1, read on the forward strand.
CTTGTCTATATTATACCTAATGCGCGCGATCACGCGCACACACACACACACATATATATATATATATATATATATATATATATTCAACTTTCTATCTCTATGTCTCCCTTGTTTTCAATTGGATTATGTAGATTTCAATTGTATTGTGTAGGAGGTAGTGGTTTTTTTTGCCAAGGAATATATCACGTGAACCTTTGTGTCGGAAGGTGGTTGTTATATATTTATGCAGAATTAACGTTGGCAGCTGATTTAGAATTAATGCAAGAGAGAGATGTAATAATTAATCTAATATGAGCATAGGTACTAGGTAGTTTTTTTCTACTAGATGAAATGATAAATAAACACCACACACAAACACTATCATTGGTCACACCCACGTTCAAACCCGAGAGCCAACGGCTCCATGTCACTGAAATTGCGAAGGCAACCAACAGTGAAGGACTAGGTAGTTGTTACATAGCATAAAACGGCCAAGACAGTATCTAGTATTTTATAATAAACATATCTTAAACCTTTCAATTATTTTATTTCCTTGCATTGTTATGCTTTCCAGTATATAAAGATTTCAACATCTTTTCATTGTGTGAACTTCTAATTTTGTCTAGTACACTTTTACTTTAACCTCTATGAACATACAATGTCACTATGCATGTCACAGGTTTTTATGAGGGTATTTTTATCTTACGTTTCATCTCTTTCTACTTAGGTTTACAATTATAATATTTTTGTAGTCTTCTGTTGTCCGGATCCTTTCGAAAAGTCCACTGAATCTTGGGAGATTTTCTTCTCAGATGAATAATTAGTGTCTTCATACGCCTCAAACTATAAACAGTGTTTGTTGTATATAATCAAAAGTTTGGTACTTAAAGTTTGTGGCTACCTTATCCTTGTTAGTGAACTGTTGATTGACGAATATGAACAAAAATAGACTGAGGCGCAGACTAGGTTACTCTCTTTAAGATTTTCCACTACTCTGCCCAAGGTGTGCAAGCAGTTTCCTAGTCTCGTTGTCCCCAGGATAAAACAACCTTCTCAAAAAATATGGTCTTATCTGCACCTAAGAAAATCAGCAAACTCACACCCCTCTTTGTAATCAGAATTCTTATTCTTTTCTCAAAATGAGCAGTATCTGCTTTTCTCAAAATGTGTTCTAACTTCTTTTCTTCCCTTTTTTTAATGAATTAGTTACCGTCTTATATCTTATATATAAATATTAGATAAAAGTCTGTTCATGCATCAAAGGTAACCGAAAACAAAATTGAAGTACCATTAAGCTTCAGAAATATGCAAATTGCTCCTATGAATATTAAAGATATAATAAAACGGCTCATATGATAAACATGCTCAAACGTTTTCTTTTGGTACGAATAGAGAAAATAAAGGAAAAAAGAAACTGAGAAATAAAACTATCTAGGAAAAAAGTCCCACTATCATCAGCTAGCAGGTAAGAACGGATTCCTGACACCAAACTTTGCTAAGAAGTCCATACAATCATTACCCTCACTGAACGTGTGAATAACCCAAACTCTCCATTCTCTGGATAGAAGCTCCTTAATATTATGAATAATGGCTCCAAGTGGTGCCATCTATTTATCGACTTTTAGATTAACTTAATAACTGACAGGGAATCTGAGTAGCACACCAAATCCTTGAAGCCAAAATCCCAAGCCATCGTCAACCCATGATAGAGCGCCAGTAGCTCCACATGTAAAATGTTAGAATAGTCAATGTTACCTGCAAAACCATGAAACCAAGAACCAGACCCATTTCAAAACAAACCTCAAAAAACCGAAACACCCGGGTTACCGAGGCTACTAACATCAATACCCCAGACATCAAATATCTCACAAACGAAAATATTGTTTAAAGGCATCTCTTGACGCCTAGAAATATTGCCACTCCTTTGACAACTATCACAAGCTTTCACAAATTCATGAGCATCTTCAAATATAGTAGGCCAATAAAAACCACATTGCAAAGTTTTATATGCAGTTCTATTTGGGCCAAAGTGGCCACCTACCTCTCTAGAATGACAATGCTCAAGGATGGAAGTTACCTCATCCATAGGTACACAACGCCTAATTACCTTATCTCCATAAACTTTAAATAGGTAAGGGTCATCTCACAAGTAGTGTTTAGCATCAGAAATTAATTTCTTCTTTTGCTGAAAAGAAAAATCAGGGGGAACAACCTTACCCAACAAGTAGTTGACAATGTCTGCAAACCAAGGAATAGTAGAAATAGCTAAAAGTCTCTCATCAGGGAAAACCTCCTTGTTCTCTCCATCATTTGAGCCCTGCATCGCACCATGGTCAAGCCTTGAGAGGTGGTCAGCTACAAAGTTCTCTGAGCCTTTCTTGTCTCTAATTACCACGTCTAACTCTTGTAGCAACAAAATCCACCTGATTAACCTGGTTTTGCATCCTGTTTTCCAAGCAAATATCTAATAGAAACATGATCAGTATAAACAACAACTTTAGAAAGAACAAGGTAATGACGAAACTTGTCAAATGCAAATACTACAGCTAATAACTCTTTCTCCGTGGTAGTATAATTTCTTTGAGCATCATCAAGAGTGAGACTAGCGTAGTAAATAGTATAGAATACCTTATTCTTTCTTTGCCCCAAAACAACCCCCACAACAGTATCGCTAGCATCACACATAATTTCAAAGGGAAGCGACCAATCGGGGGCAACAACAATTGGGGCACTAATTAATTTTTCCTTTAAACAATTAAAAGCCTTCAAACAGCTGTCCGAAAAATCAAAATAAGCCTCCTTAACCAAGAGGTCAGTCATAGGCTTTGGAATTTTTGAGAAGTCTTTAACAAACCTCCTATAGAAGCCAGCATGGCATAGAAAACTACGGACCCCCTTAACAGAATTGGGTGGGGGCAACTTTGCAATTACCTCCACCTTTGCGGGATCAACTTCACTGCCTCTAGCAGACACCTTGTGTCCCAAAATAATGCAATCTTGCACCATAAATTGACATTTCTCCCAATTGAGCACTAAATTAGTATCCCTGCATCTCTGTAACACTGAATTCAAGTTATGCAAACAATCCTCATAAGAGGATCCAAAAACAATTTTTCAACCTAGTCAGAGAAAATAACCATCATGCATCTTTGGATAGTGGCAAGGGCATTACATAAACCGAATGACATCCTTTTATATGCAAATGTTCCATATGGGCAAGTAAAAGTAGTTTTTGCTTGATCTTCAGAAGCCACTGGTATTTGCAAATAACCGGAATATCCATCCAAACAACAACAATAATCATGACTTGCCACTCTCTCGAGCATTTGATCAATAAAGGGAAGGGGGAAGTGATCTTTCCGGGTGGCATCATTTAATTTTCTATAATAAATGCCCATACGCCACCCAGTAGTTTTCCTAACTGCAATTAATTCATTTTTATCATTTTCCATTACCATAGTACCTCCCTTTTTAGGAACACATTGAACAGGACTTACCCACTTACTATCAGAGATATGATAGATGATACCTGCATCAAGAAGCTTAATCACTTCCTTTTTGAGGCGGCGTTGAGGTAGTGCTCGAGGTTGATAATCATCCTCCATATAAATCTTGTGAGTGCAAATTGAGGGGCTAATGCCCTTTGTATCTTGAATTGACCATCCAAAGGCCTCTTTGTTGGACCTTAATACCCTCAAAAGCTTATCCTCCATGGAGTCTGTCAAATCTGCAGAAATAATCACAGGCAAAGAGGAAGGGGGTGCAAGAAAGCATATTTTACATTTGAAAGAAGAAGCTTTAATTTAAGCTCGGGAGCCTCTTGAATTGAAGGTTTGGGATTTGGAGTATCACCCAATTCCAATTCCTCAAATTTATGATTACTCCAATTTTTCTAAGGGTGGTGATCTTGTAAAAACATTAAGAAATCTTCTTCCTCACCACCCTGCAATATGCCAAGTCCCTGCCTAGTAAGTGCTTTTTCTAGAGGGTCTTGAATTCTAAAATCATCAAAACTTTCAGAAGTAACCACATCATTAATATCCTTAGCTTGAGAAATATTACATGTAGCAAATGAGGAGGAATTTTTTAATGAGTTCAAGACCTGAAATACAACTTCCTCATCTCCAAGTCTCAAAGTCAATTTTCCCTGCAGAACATCAATTAAGCTTTTTTCTGTAGCTAAGAACGGACGCCCCAAAATAATTGGGACTTCCTCATCTTCTTCCATATCCAAAAAAACAAAATCAGCAGGGAAAAAAAACTTATCAACCTTAACTAAAACATCTTCTACCACTCCACGGGGGTGGGCAATAGATCTATCAGCTAGGTGCAAAGTGATGTTAGTAGGATGGGATTCCTGCAAACCAAGCTTTCTAAAAATAGAAAAAGGCATCAAATTTATACTTACTCCTAAATCACATAAAGCTTTTTCAAAATGAGAGTTATCAATTGTACAAGGGATAGTAAAACTACCTGGACCTTTAAGCTTAGGTGGTAACTTTTTTAGAACTATAGCAGAACATTCCTCATTAAGCCTAACTGTCTCAAAGGCTTCTAACTTCCTTGCAATGCTCATTTCTTGGATTAGGCTCGGTTTGGGTAGGTAGTGAGCCTTGAGGCCTTTGAGATAACACAATAATGAGATTTGAGATTTGACCCTCCAAGCTTCCAAATTTGTTGTTGATGGCTCCAATTTGGCCATCCAAGCTTCCAAATTTGTTGTTGATGGCTCCAATTTGGCCCTCCAAGCTTCCAAATTTTTCATTTGTCTGCTGCATAAACCTTGTCAACACATCATTGGTATCCAACTTCTTTTCCTCTTGCCCTTGCACATGTGGGGGCTTATAGTGATGAGCCTTGGGGTGATTTCTCCAACCCGGATTGTAAGTGTTTGAATAAGGGTCATTTTGCCTCCGATTGAAATTCTGAACATAATTGGCCTCTTCAGTTGAAGTTGCTGGTCGGCCTTGTGCTTTTATCAGATCTTCAATGGATTGCAACCTCTCATCAGTCTTGTCCATGTAATTGGCTAAAACACCCATGCACGGATGTCCAACCTTTTCCATGTATCTAACTAAAGAATCTTGCATACCAGGCCTTAACTCACTTTTCTTCTGACCAAGATAGTTGACTTCATCAGTTAGGACTCCCCAAAGATTATTTGTGATGTCACTAGTGGAGGTAATTATGGGAGTAGATTGAGCTTGTACCTTCATCAAAGATTGAACCTGTTTAGAGAGGGCATCCAACCTTATGTTAACACTAGTGTCATCTTCAACCTTGTACATCCTAGCTGATTCCTTGACGTGTCTGTCACTACTTTCCCATTGAGCGTTCTTAGTAGTCTTACCTGAAGGAAAATATTTGGTCAAGAATTTTTGTTTCAGTTGGTCCCAAGTGGTAATGGACTCAGCAGGTTGAGAGTCTAGCCAAGCAGATGCCTTGTCAGTCAACGACCATGGAAACAATCTCACTCTAATGGCATCAGGAGTGACACCATTACAGATTACTGAGTCTGCCACCCTCAAGAAGTTTCTAAGATGGGTGTGCGGGTCTTCTGTTGGTGTACCTCTGAACATAGTTGAATTCTGAACCATTTGAATCAAGCTTGGTTTGAGCTCAAAATTAGTAGCTTGCCCACTCGCAAACGTCATGTCTCTGCTCCCCCACTCGCAAGATGGCAGGTGGCGCAGCAACCCTCTTATAGTAACGGTCTAATCAAGCCGAGGTCGACCTCATTCTTCGTCTGACCTCGACTTGGGGGCAACTGTTCCAGCCTGGGCCAAAGCATCGCGAGAGTTGGGCTAGGCACAACTCTGCATCTAGGAGCGTTCGGTGCTCTACCAGCTTGTCAACATCCGCATCCAACGGTCAGGATTCATACGTTTGCATCCAACGCTTCAGGTACGACACTTCTATCTATAAATAGAGGTCCAACCCTCCGTTCTACGATACGCCTTTCATTAAGCTCTTATTTCTATGCATGTCCATCTCTAACCCATACTGATAAACTCCAATTTAGTGCATTTTTAGAGACGCTTTTCGGTTATTTTTAGAGCAATTATTACTAATTATATAAATACTGACTTAATTTGCTCTATATTTTGTAGAGAAGAAGGAAAGATAAAAATGCAAATAATATATAGTATTGAAATATGTATATAATATTTTATAAATATTACATATGTGTATTATATATATGTATATGTTTGGGTTTGATAGAACAATTAAAGAAAAAAAGACCACACGGCCTTGCATGAGACTAGAGGGCTTAAAGCCCATGGAGCCGCACACTGACATATAAAATTAGACAGCCGCACAACAACAGCGACAACACCTCAACCGGAAGGGAGTTTTGGAGGAATTTTGGTACCGTTCTTGACACCGTGAAAGAGCTCTGGAGTATAAAAAGGAGACTAAATTCTCAAGATCAGAAATTTCTCTATTCCGGGTTATTTTTATCTTTGTAATTTGTGTCTCCTAATATTATTTCAGTGTTCTTTTCTAGGGTCTTAGGTGGATCTTGCTTGATTAGAGACATTTTTATGGTTTAATTTCTACTTTGAATTCCTATTTTTTTATTTAAATTAATATTGTCCTATTGTTTTTATCACATAATTAGGATTAGCTACCCTTTTCATGTTTATAATCAGTTAGTTGATCAGCGACAGTACTGCAATTAGTTGGTTGACCTATAGGATAATTGGGGCTATAATTAATGCATGACTAAACTTTAATTTAGTCTTCTAATCATTCAACCTTTTTGTTCTTTAAGCTTTTCAAGAATTTAAATTCTTGCATGACCAAACGAGTTTAAGAAAAAGAATATTAATTGCGAATGACCAAACGAATTAGTAGCTTTAGTAAAGGAATTGGTAATTGAATAAAATAAGGGAATTCAGGTATAATTAGGCATAGGGGAATCGAAGCTTGCAAGTGAAACCGTGACCCTGGACCCTCTCTCCATAATTATATCTTGCATTTTATTTCATGTTAGTTTTTTTTTTTTGTTTTTACAATCATTACTCAAATATTTGTTGGTCTAAATAATAATAAATCTCAACTAGCTTAGTACTTGTTAATTAATCCCTGTGGACACGATAATCTTTTATACTACTTCTGCGAGAGAGTACACTTGCTCTAAGTGTGTTAACGCAACATGTTTTTGGAGCCGTTGTCGGGGATTAATTCGCAATATTAAGCGAAAAAGATTTTTATTGATTTAGACATTTTTTTATGCTTTAGTTTTAATTTTGTTTTTTTATTTATCTTTAAAGTACAAAAAAAGTTGCTAATTCTTTTCCAAGAAACCACTGCAGTTTACCCTGTTTTACAGAAAAAAAGTTGAAATCATGGTTAAAACTCTTGGAGATTACATTAGAGAGGCAGAGGCGAAAAGGAATTTAGAGAAACTATCTTGGTATATGCCTCAATGTCAAATCCAATTTTCTCCTCCTCCTCCTCCTCCTCCTCCTCCTTATGAGTCTTATTCAAACTATTGGGATGACTATGAGCCACCTCCTTATTCCTCCAACTGGGATAATTATGAGCCACTACCACTACAGAGAAAAGAGGAGGAATCTGATATTGATGAGGTCTTGGTCAAATTTATGGAGCAAACAAATAAAAGATTGGATAGATTGGAGAATCAATTGTCAAAGATTATTGACATGGTAGCAACTCAATTGTCTCAAGAAACTTTTTATTTACAAACTAAGTCTACCCCAAATGAAGAATCTGAGCAATACAGAGAAAGTATTCCTACGAGAGATGAAGGTGTCTCCATGGACTATAATCTAGAGGAAGAAACTCTCAAAAAAGATGAAGAGACTTCTACTTAAGGGAGTCAAATCAAAACAGTGGCTCCTACTGAAGGGAGTCAAATTGAAACAACATATTTCATTGATGAGAGCATTTGTGAGGAGAATGAGAAAGATCCATTAGTTCATAAATTGGAGAAAGAGGAGAAAACCCCAATTTTTGGCCAAATTGTTTTAACCATTGGTGATGTTGTGATTGAGGTTCATAAATGAAAGATAACTTTAAGGAGTGGTAAAGAAGATGATGTTATTAAAGCTTTAAATTCTAATATAATTTTCTCTACTTTTACTTCTCCTTCTTTTAATGATGTGGTTAAAACTAATATTTTTAGTGATTTGAAGATGCAGGACCTTTTGGAAAAAATATTATTTTACAGGATCTTAGCATAGTGGTGGATGGAAATCAAAGAAAAATTCCACAACCCTTTGAAGTTCATCCACCACTTGGAAAAAGAAAGAACAATGTCAACCACATGGTTAGAAAACTAAGAAGGTGCACTACGTTAGATGTAATTATAGTCTCAATTATCCTATAGGTCCACCAACTAGTTGTAGTACGGTCGACGCTAATCAACTAATTAATTATGAACATGCAAAGGGTTGTCAATCCTAATTATGTGATAAAGCAATAGGATAATATCAAGTGGAATAAAAGTTAGAAATTCATAGTATAAATTAAAACATTAAAAGGTCTCTAATCAAGCAAGATCCACCTAAGACCCTAGAGAAAGATTTAGCTATCCATAGTAATCAAGAACATTGGAATAAAATTTGGAGTCGTCGAAATTTTAATCAAACTAGTCAAATATAATAATAAGCAAAGAAATAATAATACTAACAATAATCAAGTGCTATAATAATAATAGTTCAAACATACAACCGTAAAACAGTACAATCCAACAAAAATAAGTCTCTATCGCTCACGCCTCAAAAAAATTTGTCATTGTAGCACCCTCCACCGATGACCACTGTGCCGGAGGTCATCTCCGCCGGTTATGCTGCTGGAGGAGAGCAAAAAAGCCACGTGGATAATAAAAAATGTGAATCTATTAGCTGATTTGCCACGTAGATTAAAAAAATACACGGGTAAAAGCCAACCCAATTTCTGTTAGAGCAGTCAGAATTATTTAACAGAAGGGATTAATAATGAAAATGGTTAAATAAGATGGGAAACAAAACACCTATTTCGTTAATAAAGGGACTAAACTTAGAAAGACCCGACTTGCAGGGACCAAAAACATATTTTACCCTAACTTTCTCAACAGGTTTTTTTTACCATCCTTCTCTTTTTGCTTTTTTTATCTTTTCATGTAGGTGGTCCCCTTTAAATTGAACCCTTTGGGAACCCTATCACTATCCATCCCCACTCCTTTTATTCAAAAATCGTTTCTCTTACAGATCTCTCAAATGACTAGTTAGCTTATTTTTCCTCTCCTCAAAAGTTCTTCTCCAAAGCAAACTCACCCAACTAACTTACTCTCATGTTTATTCTTCCACTTTGATCAGTCGAACTATTAATTTTGCCTCTCATTCTCCTGCTTCTTCTTTTACTTGGATCTCCCTGAAGCACATATTGGAGGCCTTGAGTAGCACATTTAGGGAACACATCAAAGCTTTCTTTTTCACTTTCCTTCCTCAAAACAGCGGACTACATCTATAAAAAACTCAAAAAAAGTGAAATTAATCAAAACCCCAGGTAGATCATGGAAAATACAGAGAATGTACTTAAGTTATGGAAAGAAGAAATGAGACAAAGGATGATACCTTCTAAGAATGACTTTGGTCACTGTTAGAAAAGGAAAACAACTACCTGTAATATGTATCATTGTTAGAAAAGAAGTATAACAAAGAAAGCTAAAAAATGGGTATGGCAAAAATGATTTGAAAAGAAGAGGTGTAGAATGATAGGTAGGATCATACATTATTTGATTATGAAGGCCTAGGTTGAAGAATGGAAATGGGAGAAGGATCAAATGGAATATGAGTTTGAAGTTTTTTGAAGATGGATTTAAAAGAAAGAGTGTGGCTAGTGGGGATTTTATAAGGGATCAGAGTGTGGAATGTAAGTGAGGGAAGGAATGAAAATGAATGAGAAACAAGTTTTATAACATGATGACACCTCACTAGCTATTCTAGTAAAAGTGTCTACACCATGACAACATCATGCACTATCTTTGTATTATTTTTCACCATAAAAAGGGAGTTATGGTGATGGGGTCGCGTTCGAGGATCCGTAGATCACCCAGCACAACCCATTGCTGCACTGAACAAGTGCTCGGTGAGCTTTTATTCCTCCCATGCTTTTGTTATTGTATGCTTTTTTCTGCATAAAAATAAATAATAAAGTAATTTAGCTAATTTAATAAACAAATAAATAAATAACTTTAATTACTAACCAAGCTCGATACAGGAAGAGCAACCACTAAAGTAAGGAATAAATTGAAAAAGGGAGCCACCCACTTTTTTCTTGCACATAGGGGAGTGCATAGACTACTCCTCCAATAGCCCCCGCTAGTCTAATTAGATCATCAAAAATGGCATATGTATCCACCATACCAACATCCAGGAGACGGTAGGAATCTAGCCGGTATACAATAAGGAAGTTAGTTTTACTAAACTTAATTGATTAGCTTCGCTTAAATCTTTAACTTAGAAGTTATATTAGAACTACACTTTTAAGTCTCTAATTCCACTCTAAATTTATATCCACTGAACGTACACACTTATGTTTTTTATAAGAACTAGTTATCATTGTAATATTTTCGTCTGATGCAGAACTACAATGAATAAAGAAAGAATGATAAGTTTAGGCTCATAATAACCAACCACACTTCACATTTCTCCCACTCCCTCTCCCACAAAACAACAAATTTGATATGCATACTGTAACACCTCGAACTCGTGAAGATTCGTTTATTATATTATTAATTATATTAATAATGTGATATATAAATTCTTAGAATAATTTATACAAATAATCAAATTAGTCAACAATGTAAACTTATACTATTCGTTAATTCGATTATATTAGAAACTGCGGGATCAGAGTCAAGGAATGGACTCAAGATCAACCTTATATAAGTGACACAAGTCTTAGATAAAGTATATCGAAAGCAAAAGTCAATTTGAGAGTAGTAATATATCTTTTTAAAACATTTTCACTTTGTATGATGTTAATATTAATATAACGTGGATTATGTTTTTCTAAACCAAAAATTAGTGTATGATCTTAATTTCAATTGAGAAATATTATTTTAAGTATCTGAAAATAGTATAAATCATTTTAAAAGGGAAAATATTGTCATCTCCAACACATAGGTCTAAAATTTCCCCAAACTTTTCTCTTCTCTCCTTTTACAAACGGTAGCACCGCCACCCCTACTCAATCTCAAAACACTTCATCCCATTTCCTCTTCATTATAACATTTTTCATCATCTCCCATCCCTTCCAAAACTGATCACCAGCCCCCTATTTTCACCATTTTTCCCATTTTTTTCTTTCATCTTCATCTCATCATCAAGAGTAAGGAGAAATCAAGCAACAATGGAGCTTGAAGAGAACATGGAAGTAGAATCATCAACATATCTTGTCTATATTTTATTCCTCAAAACTCATGGCTCTCCATCTTTTATGAAAGTTTGTAAAAACTAGACTTATTAGAGATGTACTCATTCTGAGTGTCTTTAAAATATCATATTAACCACTCTTTTTTTTTGACTAAATATCATATTAACCACTCTAACTATGCATTTTTGTTAAATTGGTCTTTCTGACAGTTGATATACAACAATGGTATATGTCAAATGTGATTAGGTGACTTAACATTATTTTTTGTTGTGAATATATATGAACACAACAAATTATAAAGTATAGTTAACATATATATCTTTTTCACAAATTTCTCCACATTCGTTCCATGGGTTCTCAATACCAATTGAAGTGCAAAATAGAGTTAGACATACATAGATGCTCATAACCGCCGATAATTTCTATTTTTCCAATTCCGTCCATTCCTAGTGCAACAAGCGTTTACAAGACTCTATAGTAAGATCTCTATGAGCACGCATCTGAAAACAAAAATTAGTAAAATAATTTAATTCTAGACTTTTGATGAAATCACTTAAAACTTGTGAAAACATGGCCACCAATACTATGTTTGAGACTTTTGATGAATATAAACTGAAATCACTTAAAACTTGTGAAAACTCTTTCTTTTTCAATGATCCATCTTTTTAACTTATAAAAATCAATACTTTAGGGGAAAAGTTTTAAACAACTTTGGTGCAAGAATCTTTTCAAACTAACTAGCTAAATCCTTTTGAGAATTTTGATGGATATGAACCAAAATCACTTAAAACTTGTGAAAAACCCTTTCATTTCCAAGGGTCCATCTTTCTGGCTTCTGAAAATCAATACTTTTAGGGAAAACCAATTTTTCTTTATAAACTTAGATCTATTTTTTCCAAAATAATTTTAAACATCCTTAACAATATAAAATTTCTACATTTTTCATGAAGATTTCGATTTTCTTTTAACCAGAGTGATTTTATAAGAAATTAATAATCAAAAAATTATCAAAACTCTTACAAGCAGATTTCATCAAAGTTTTTTAAACATCACAAGAAGAAAATAAGAAGGTGAAGAAACATTTTACCCAAAAGAAAGTGACCACCTTTTTGGAGAGGAAATGATAGGAAAATTTTGTTGTTGTTGTTGTTACTCTTCAAAAATGATTCCTTAGACCCCATTCCAGACCTCCATCTTGAGTGTGAGCTACCACTTTTCGTTGATTATGAAATGGAGATGAAAAAAATAGAAAGATGAAGAGAAGAGGGAGTGGTTTTAGATTAAGAGAGGAAGGAAGAAGAGAATTAACTTTGGGAAATGATTTGGGAATTTTGATAAAGAGAATGGAGAGAAAGTGAGAGAAAGTGGGAATGATATTTTGTGTGTGAGGCTGTGAAGAGATGGGAGGGAGTATTTAAAGGGAGGGAGTTTTTTTTTAGTTACTTGTGAAAAAGGTAGTCACAACGTTGTTATGGTTAGCTCCAAATGAAAAAAAAAATTATCATGGAAGTTGAATATAGATTCGGGAATCGGGATTGCACCATGAATTGTTGTTTGAAATCCAACGATTACTTTAAATCCAAATAGAGTGACTTTTGGGTGAAAATATGTAGTCATGTACTTACTAGATACATTTTCTACTCAATTTATTCAATCATAAAATTTTTCTTTCAACTTTGATTTTTCAAGATAAAGTCATTAAAGAGTTTTGGTTGAGTAAGGACCTACTCACTCAACTTACTTCCTGGCTTCAGTTAAATGTGAATGAAAAGTAGAAGGGTGGTTGGTTGGCCTTCAATTACTGTTTGCATTTTAATATTTTAAACTTTAGTGAATTTTTAGCCAATTCCTCAACTTTTTTGTTTACTCCCATGACATTCGATTGTCCCTACTCACTTTATTTAATCAACTCATTATCACTTTTCTTGTTCTTGTTATTGATCCACATTCCATTCTCACTTTATTTGAACAAATGAAAACAAAAATAATTAAAATTTTCTATTTAAAAATCAATTCTTTTTGAAGTGATGATTGAAATGAATGATTATTATTTTTATCAATTATATAGTGGCTAAATTATTTTATAAATGATTAATTTCACATCAGTTTGCTGCCAAAATCAATTGGACTACAGGTATTAGTATTGAGTTTAATGACAACAGATAATTGTCTTTAAGAATAGCTATCGTAGTCCTTATCTTTATTTTATAACTATTTTGACTTGAAAAAAAATACTACTCTCTAATGAATTTTTATGTCATTTGGTTGACTTTGTTTCTGATCTCTTTGTGATTTGTGGCTCCAAGAACGCTAATACATCTTCTTGATATAACATAGTTAGTTCTGTAAATTGCTAGTTCGCATGAGTAAACTTGTCATATCTTCATCAGTCATCTTTGTGTTTTGATTCTATTTACTTGGTCTTGTTTTGGATTCTATTTACTTGGTCTTGTCTCACATTAAATTTGTGAATGTTGTTTTATTCATAGCAGTTTGTTAACATGAATTTTGAAGAGCATAGAATGTAGTATACTCCCTCTATTCTAACATATTTATCCATACAATATGAAGTACCTTTCCTTTTAGTTTTAACTATTATAACTTTTAAAGTTGTAGCTATTTGATGACCCAAACTGTATTAAAGTAATACACTGCATGTTGATGAAATTTCGGAAGTCCGTTAGTTTTGGGTGTAATTCTATTTGAAGATTCTTACAGAGCAAACTACTACTCCTTCTGAGCAAAGACTGACTTGAAAAAAAAAAGATTTACTAGGTTACTTTATATGGTGTTTAGTAACATTTTGTAGTATTTTGTTCAAGAAACTTGTAGTTCAAGTCTAATGATTTGTATTGTAAGATGTTAATTAAATGCAATTTGAAGTGTTTTTATGAATTAATTATGACAGTCGGGAAAAAAATTGTATACCAGGTTTTGATAAATTGGTCAATTGTATGGATCAAGAAAACATTAAAAAAAAACTATTTAATGTGACCAAGTGGCTTCAGTCTCGAGCGGGGGGGGGTGAATTGAGACTTTATAAAACTTTTCCCCTTTATAACGACTTAGATTAATTTTCGCGCAGGTTTATGAAATGAACGAATTTGAATATAGAACAATAAAGCACGCACAAGATTTATACTGGTTCGGTCACCTCCCAGTGACCTACGTCCAGTCCTCACAACCCTTTGTGAGATTTTCACTATAAAAACAAAGCTTTCAACTGGGTGCTTTAAAACCCTTACAGACACAGGCACTCTTCACCAAGGATACCCCACCTTGTGCAAGAGCCCTAAACAACAATTACAACAAGAGATACCCCACCCTTGTTACAATCAAAAACCCTAGAGAGATACCTCACTCCCTAGTACAACCAATTGACATACAAGAGATACCCCACCCTTGTTACAGTCAAAACCCTAGAGAGATTCCCCACTCTCTAGTAAAACCAAATAACAGGAATTGAAGAAATTACAATAAACAGAAATACCTCTAAGAAGGCGAATACAACAACTTGAAGAATCCCAACCTAACTCTTGAGAGAGATCAGCTCAAAGTGATGAAGAACGTGAAGAATGAGTGTGACAGTGAGAGAGTTTGCGTTCTTCTCTTTAGAATTGTAGGTTCTTGATTTATCGTGAAACCATAAGCCCTATTTATAGAGTTTGTGAAAATATGACCGTTGAAATAATTTTTAACGTTAAAGTAATAAGTGACAAATCGATTAGTTGCTTGAGAAACATGATATGGAAATCGATTTTGTGCTTCACAAATGCAAGTAGAAAATCGATTTCTTGCCTATGGAAATAGGTGAGGAATCGATTTGGTGCTTTTATAAGGCAAGTAGATAATCGATTGTTTGCTTTATAAAAAGAAAGAAGGCAGGTAGACAATCGATTTTCCTCTTTGATATACAGGTGAGAAATCGATTGTTTGGTTAAAGAAATAATAAGGGAATCGATTGTTTGCTTAAAAATAGGAAAGTTTCACAAAATTAGGAAGCCCATAATCGATTGCTAGCTTTAAAGCTAACAAGTCATGAATCGATTTTGTGCTTGCAACCAACAAGCTCAAAATCGATTCTTTGCTTTAGAAAACAAGTAAGGAATCGATTCATTGCTTCCAAAACCAAGTCCTTTATGAATTTTAATCGATTGATGGCTTTAAATAATGAGAATGAAATCGATTTTGGCTTAAACAATATGAATGAAATCGATTTCTTTACTTCAAAGACAATTTCTTAAAAACACTAAGCCATGAATCTATTTCTTTCAAAAACAACAAGTGCCTAACCTATTTATCAATTGAAATTATATGTTAGGTCCATTTGTCTGAGTGCTACTGTGTTTAGTGATTTGAGCCGATCTTCAAAAGCGGTTTACAATTCATTCCTAAGACACGACCCAACTTCCTAGGGACTACTACCCTTGACACACTTACTTCTTGAGTTGGTTGTGCCTTGGAGTTCCATTTGTCACTTTGTCTTATATTACTTCATCATCAAAACTTAACCTGCAACACAAGATATCCACATTCTCCCCCTTTTTGATAATGACAAAATTTTAATTCATCTCAAGTGGGAGGTTAGTTCATCAAGCAAAACAATACGCTAATATTAAAGATATGTATCTAGACTCCCCCTTACTTGATGCTCCCCCTATCTAAATACAAAGTGACAATACAATACATTAATATTTCTCCCCCTTTTTGTCATGATCAAAAGGGTTAACGCCAAACTTAGTTGGTGAGTCGAAAACGCAGCTAATAGTAACAGTGAGTTCATTGCATTTAAAAAAAGATAGCTTAAATCACAAAATGACATGATAGTCGAGTTTCAACACAAGATAGCCTAACCAAAATTCAATCAGCAGTTCATAATTCATTCAGATAAGTGATAAATTAATAACTCCAAGTTTTATTCGAATGAAAAAGAGATTTTCTTTTTGCAATGGTTTAAAAAATATCAGCTAGTGGTTTTGACAGCTCAACTAAACAATCACATAATCACCTTTTTGAACACGATCTCTAAGAAAATAATGTCTAATCTCTATATGCTTAGTTCTAGAATGTTGAACGGGGTCCATCTATAGATTAATGTGATTTATATCGACACCATATGTTATTGTTTACTCTATTTCCTATTGTTCTAACTTGCTTACTAATTTTGTCCTCAATGGTGCATAAATCAAAATCAAACAATGATAATCACGTATTTGTCTAATGCTAAGTAACTTTACGCTTAAGATATTCTACATAAAGCACATTATCAATAGAGGTGGATAGACTTTTACCAAACTTACTATCACCGAGGATTCTTCCTCTATTGTTGTTATCATAAGTCACATGACGGCTTTTTCTGGGGGTGAGTGTTAAGAGCTTTGTCATATCTCCAGTCATGTGCTTTGAGTACTTGCTATCAAGGTATTAATTTTTCCCCCATACCTTGAAGCATACCTGCAATAAGATGAAGTTGAAAGTTTTGGTACCCAAATTTCTTTGGGTCCTTGTGGGTTAGTACTTGGTAGAGTTTCTTTGGGAACCCACACCTTTTTCACAACTTGTCTGCTTCTAGCCATACAAACAGATGCAGTATGTCCTAATTTGGCACAGTAATAACATCTAATATATGGACTAGTAGTGAACTTAGGTCTATAATGCACATGTCTTTTTATGAAATTATTTCTTGGAGACCTAGGATGCATATGTTGTATGTTGGACATTTTTCCTATTGTCCATTCAAGCTCATGAATTTTCTTTTCATATTCAGCACACTTATCACATACATAATTTGCTTTAAAGCAACTAAGACTATGCTTTTCATTTCTAAGTTCTAATTTTTCCTTAGTTAAAGCAATAACTTCGTTTTGAAGATGAGCAACTGCTTTCTTAGATTGGGTTAATGCTTTAGCTAGTTTCAAAGAATCATTATGCAATTCAAGAAATGCTTCATGTAATTCATCATATGCATTTTGTGAAGTTTCAGAGTTAGAATCTACCTCAGTTTCATTTTCACTGTCGTGGTCGGCCATGAGAGCAACTTGAGGTTCTTCACTTTCTGAATCATCTGATGACTCCATGTTATTGTCTTCCCATGCTATGTAGGATTTTCTACCCTTGTTTCCTTTGGATCCCTTTTTCTTAAATTTTGACAGTTTTCTTTGTAAGTTCGGGCACTCCATCTTCATGTGTCCGGATTTGCCACATTCGTAGCAAGTTGGTGGACTTGGGAAGTTTTCCTTGCTTGAGACTCTTTTGGGTGAAGAATTCTTCTTGGGGAAGCTTTTCCTTCTCATGAACTTTTTGAATTATCTAACCATTAGCTCCATATTCTCCTCGTCTTCATCATCTTCATTTTCCGAATCATCACTATCATCAGATGGATTTGAACTAGAAGCTTTGAGAGCTAAGCTTTTCTTTTTATTGTCTTTTTCTTCATGTTCTGCTAGACGAGCGAGCTCTAATTCATGCTCTTGTAGTTTCCCAAAAAGAGTGGCGAGTGTCATAGTAGCTAAATTTCTTGATTCAGCTATAGCAGTTACTTTCGATTGCCATTCTCTGTTTAGGCATCTTAGCACTTTGTTGATCAAGTCTTCTGCAGGAAACGACTTTCCTAATGAACCCAATTGATTCACTATGTGAGTGAACCTCTTTTGCATTTCTTGTATGGTTTCTCCTGGATTCATTCTGAATAATTCATATTCTCGGATAAGAGTATTTGTTCTTGCCCTTTTTACCTCACTAGTACCTTCATGAGTGACTTGAAGATTATCCCACATTTCTTGTGCAGTTTTGCAATTTGACACACTAAAGAACTCATCGGGACTGAGGGCGGAAGTGATGATATTCTTGGCACGAAAATTGTGTTGAACTTTTCTCTTATCATTATCAGTCCATTCAGCTCTTTCTTTGACAGTGAGAATACCATTTACCATGTGCGTGGGGACATAGGGTCCATTTTCCACAGCATCCCATACATCAATATCAACCCCTTCTATGAATATTCTCATTCTTTCTTTCCAATATGCATAATCTTTCCCGTTGAATCCCGGAGGACGGGTAAGAGATGCACCCTCTTGCGTAGACCAACCTGAAGCCATTTCTCTTGAAGCTGCTAGGCCCTTTAAACAAGAGTCTAGCTCTGATACCACTTGTTACCAAGTGGCTTCAGTCTCAAGAGGGGGGGGGGGGGGGGGGGGGGGGGTGAATTGAGACTTTAAAAACTTTTCCCCTTTATAACGACTTAGATTAATTTTCGCGCAGGTTTATGAAATGAACGAATTTGAATATAGAACAATAAAGCACGCACAAGATTTACACTGGTTCGGTCACCTCCCAGTGACCTACATCCAGTCCTCACAACCCTTTGTGAGATTTTCACTATAAAAACAAAGCTTTCAACTGGGTGCTATAAAACCCTTACAGACACAGGCACTCTTCACCAAGGATACCCCACCTTGTGCAAGAGCCCTAAACAACAATTACAACAAGAGATACCCCACCCTTGTTACAATCAAAAACCCTAGAGAGATACCTCACTCCCTAGTACAACCAATTGACATACAAGAGATACCCCACCCTTGTTACAGTCAAAACCCTAGAGAGATTCCCCACTCTCTAGTAAAACCAAATAACAGGAATTGAAGAAATTACAATAAACAGAAATACCTCTAAGAAGGCGAATACAACAACTTGAAGAATCCCAACCTAACCCTTGAGAGAGATCAGCTCAAAGTGATGAAGAACGTGAAGAATGAGTGTGACAGTGAGAGAGTTTGCGTTCTTCTCTTTAGAATTGTAGGTTCTTGATTTATCGTGAAACCATAAGCCCTATTTGTAGAGTTTGTGAAAATATGACCGTTGAAATAATTTTTAACGTTAAAGTAATAAGTGACAAATCGATTAGTTGCTTGAGAAACATGATATGGAAATCGATTTTGTGCTTCACAAATGCAAGTAGAAAATCGATTTCTTGCCTATGGAAATAGGTGAGGAATCGATTTGGTGCTTTTATAAGGCAAGTAGATAATCGATTGTTTGCTTTATAAAAAGAAAGAAGGCAGGTAGACAATCGATTTTCCTCTTTGATATACAGGTGAGAAATCGATTGTTTGGTTAAAGAAATAATAAGGGAATCGATTGTTTGCTTAAAAATAGGAAAGTTTCACAAAATTAGGAAGCCCATAATCGATTGCTAGCTTTAAAGCTAACAAGTCATGAATCGATTTTGTGCTTGCAACCAACAAGCTCAAAATCGATTCTTTGCTTTAGAAAACAAGTAAGGAATCGACTCATTGCTTCCAAAACCAAGTCCTTTGTGAATTTTAATCGATTGATGGCTTTAAATAATGAGAATGAAATCGATTTTGGCTTAAACAATATGAATGAAATCGATTTCTTTACTTCAAAGACAATTTCTTAAAAACACTAAGCCATGAATCTATTTCTTTCAAAAACAACAAGTGCCTAACCTATTTATCAATTGAAAACATATGTTAGGTCCATTTGTCTGAGTGCTACTGTGTTTAGTGATTTGAGCCGATCTTCAAAAGCGGTTTACAATTCATTCCTAAGACACGACCCAACTTCCTAGGGACTACTACCCTTGACACACTTACTTCTTGAGTTGGTTGTGCCTTGGAGTTCCATTTGTCACTTTGTCTTATATTACTTCATCATCAAAACTTAACCTGCAGCACAAGATATCCACATTTAACATCAGTTGTTTAATATGCATTGAACATCGGTAGAAACAACATTGGTAAATAACACATGTCAAATGTACTGTTCTAGTGTATTTCCATGTCCTTTTTCATTTCCGCTTATAATCTTAAGGTTTAAATATGCGTTCGACCCCTGCAAATACACGCACAATCCAAACAGACCCCTGTAAAAAAAAACTTTAAAAAAGCCCTTGCAATTACGTAACGTGTTTAAGTTGGCGCCTGCTGTTACTTTACGTTAACAGCGTTAACTCTGAGCTTACGTGGCTCATATTACGTGGCATTAGGGCATATATCATCATCTTCTTCCTTCAGATCTGAAACACTCCTTCTTCCTCCTTTCATCTTGTTACTGCAAATTCTGTGTTTCTTCAATCTCCAATGGCTAGAAGCAATGCTTCTTCGAATGCTGCATCTGCATCAAGGCAATGCTTAGTCCCTGTATGTTGATGTCGTTTTCCTAAGCGTATGTGGATAGCCAGCACCGCTGAAAACCGAGGAAGAAGATTCTGGAAGTGTGCGAACTCTGGGGTAAGTTAAATTGTTGAGTTAAATGTTGTATTCGTTTGTAATTTCATAAACCCTAAACCCATTTCTTTTAATCCCTTCTAAATCAGCAAACTCATAAATCTTATTCTTCTATTCTCTGTTATTTGAATTTGTGCAGAAGCGAATAAGCTGTGATTTGTTCATCTGGGACGATGAATTAGATTTTGAGAGAATGGCTATGGTGTCAGTCTCAAAAATTAATCAATTTGATGCTATGTCTGTTCCTAAGCATTTGGATACTCCATGTTCAACACAAGCAAGCTGTTAATGTAAATGTGGGGAAATTTTCAAGGATTTGGAGTCCAAAAAAATAGCAAAGCTTAAACTGAAACTGTTGGATGAGAGGAAGAAGATTAGTTGGATGCAAGGAATAATTGTTTTGCTCATCATCTTTGTAGCTTTTCAGAAAATTGATTTCCTTAAAATGTAATGTAGGTTTTAGGGCTACTTTTATTATCAATGAATGATCTTTGTAAACTCTGCTTTTATTATCAATGAAGTTTGCTATCTTTTAATGATCAATTATGTTGGATTCAACACAAGATTGCAAATGTGTGTGCAAAAAGAAATGAAACAGAGGAATAATTCAACATAATTCAACATAGCATTTAATAACATAAGTGGTTACCATACATATTGGCTTCAAAACAGACCAAATGTTACCAAAACAGGCCATAAAATGTTACCAAACAAGTGGTTAAGTTGTTACATAAAGTACTATTGAGCAAACTACATAAACTCCAAAAAAAGCAAACTACATAAACTACTCTTGTGTTAAATCCCCATTGTTGTTGCTTCCTTCATCATCATCAACTACCACTGGTTTGTTGGGGTTAGAACGAGTTCCAGTAGGTGGTAGAACTGTCCTCTTTAACCTTGTACTAAATCTAGTCTTCTTGAGACCAAGGGTCTTTTTTCCTTTAGCTTTAGGTTGAACTGGTGCATCATCCAATTGCCTCTTTCTTGAAATTGGAAGTTTCTCAACTCTTATAGGATGGCTCACAGCAGCATTTGGTGCAGCAAAATTGGGCATTTGTGCAGAGTTTGGTGTAGCAAAATTGCTCACAGCAGCAGTAGAATTAGAGACAGAATTTTGTGCAGAGTTTGGTGCACAATCAACACCAGCAGCAACATTGTTTTGGTTCATAGCAGCAGCAGAATTTGAGCCAACAGCAGCAGCAGCAACATTATTTCCTTCCTGTGCCTCAGCAACATTTCCCTGCTGCGGGGCAGCAGCATCATTTCCCTCATCTTGTGCAGTAGTTCCTTTCCTTGGTTTCCTCTACACATAGAAATGAATACAACACACAATATTACTAAAAGGCTTGTGTTAATAAAACAGACAGTATTAATGAATAAATCTCTGTGCTTACCTTCCTTTTTTGTGCCTCATGATCAATCACAGTGCTTTTACATCCTCTGCTATTATGACCAAATGTATTACACTTTGTGCATCTATATTTTGTACCAGACCTCCTTAATTTCTCAGCATTACTTGGTTGTGGCTCATCAGGTTGCCTCCTCCTCAGTTTACGTGGCCTACCAGGGCCTCTCTTATAATCTGGTGGCAGCATATCATCCACTTCAACAACAGGCCACATATCTTCCCCATTTATAGCACTTATACCATGTCTATATGCAAGTTCATAACTATACCTAGTATAACATGTATCCACATAATCCTCAGGCTTTTGTTCTCTATATGATATGGCAGCACAAGCATGTTTACATGGTATACCAACTAACTGCCAAAAATTACAAGTGCATGTTTTGTTACCTATGTCAACAATAAATCCCTTATTTCCAATTGTGTTAACAACTTGAAACTTAAGATCTTCAGACCATGTAGCCAACCAATTTCCACTAAGCTCTATTTGCTTATCCAACCTCTTCAATGGCTTAGGCATCACTCTATGTGGCCATAGTTGTAGTTTTTTGGTTTGGGTAGCCATCCTATTCATCAAGTAATCCCTAATCCACTCAACCATGGTGAGAACAGGCTTATCTCTAGCATTTAATATTGTACTATTGAATGCCTCAGCCAGATTATTCATAACAATATCACATTTAGGGTAAAAGGAAAAGGCATGCTTACACCAGAATTTTGTGGGGATACCCATCAGCCACTCCCAACAAGCAGCATCTATTTTCTTTAACAAATTCATCTTTTCCTCCCATCCTTGGTAGTAAGTGGCCTTTGATGCAGCCATCATAAGATCCCTGATGATAGTTCCTCCACCAAACTTCTTCTTGCAATTTGCGTATAAGTGCATGACACAGAGTCTATGTTCCAAACCCATCTCCTCAAACATTTGTATCAATCCCTAACACAGAAATTAAACACAATTAATACAGACCACTAACACAGAAATAAACAAAGCTTAAAACAGTAAATAAACAGAATTTAATAAAGTAATTAAAGCAGAAATTAAACAGAATTTAATACAGAATATAAAACATAAATTGAAACAGAGATTAAAACAGAGATTAACACATTACCTTTTGTTGGTCTGATATAAAGATCCACCTGTTATCTTGACCAATGTCTTCCAACAACAAAGTAAGAAACCACCTCCATGACTCCTTTGTTTCTGTTTCTATAACCCCAAAAGCAAGTGGGTAGTATTGGTCATTTGGGTCTCTCCCAACAGCCACCAAAAGCTGACCACCATACTTTGTCTTAAGGTGACACCCATCAATACATATAATTGGCCTACAACCCATCAGGAACCCCTTTTTACACCCATCAAAGCAAAAGTAAAAAGATCCAAACCTTGGTTCATCTGTTGGTGTTGGTCTTATCACTGAGATCTTGCAACTATTTCCAGGATTGAGCCTCTTTAACTCTACTGCATACCTCCATAACAAAGAATACTGCTTGGTTGCATCACCTTCAACAATTTTTTCTGCCATTCTTTTTGCTCTCCAGGCTCTACCCCAACTAATGCCTGCCTTATAGTTGAGCCTAATATCAGCAATTATCTCTTTAACCTTCACTTTCTCAGTTGTTTTTAGTCTCTGAGTCACTGACTTGGCAACCCACTTTGACCTAGCATTCGAGTTCCTTAATACCCTACCACACTTGTGGGTCCCATTCCAAGTTTTCATTCTAAATGTTTGTTTGAGGCCCACCTTACTTACAAGGGCTTTAAATCCACAATTTACTTTACACACCACCCTGACCCTTTTTGTACAGTTTTTCACATACCTAAATTCTTTCCCATTTAATATTGACCACTCTCTAATTAATTGCCTCCCTAAATTCATCAAGGCTAGAAAATTCTAAACCAACCTTAAATTGGTAATCTTTGTGAAGCTCCTGCATTCTAAACCTCTAATATTTTGGTGCAATCCCCTTGTCTTCTTCATCTTCATCTGGATCACTACTTCCCAACTCCTCATTAATGTATTCATCATCTAGCTGACCCACATCCTCAACTTGTGCACTAGAACTCACACCACCTTTTTTATTTGGTGTTCTTTTGGCCCTAGACTTTATTTTATAGGGAGTTCCATTTATGACAACTCTTGTTCCACTTCCACCAGGGGAATGATTTGATGCTTCTGGGGTTCTAGGTGGTGTCTTAGCAACCTCTTGATCTCCAAACCCATCATCTTGGCCCATAGTTCTCTCTTCCTCACTATCATCCATATGAATATACCCAACTTCACCATGATTGTCTTCACTCTCTTCCTCCTCCTCATTTGCTTCAGTTGCTGCAGTTGAATGCCCAGCTTGTGCAAAATGCTCAATGTAGATATGAGCTTCAACTCCCAACTTCAATGCATGCTCAGTCAATTCTAATGCATCATCACAGAAAAGCCTCCTAAAGAGCACGTCTTTGCCAATTCTCCACCATAGCCTATAACTACCACTTTCAATTCCTAAATCATTCACAAGTCCAACAGCTTCAAAATAACTCCATATATCCACATCTTGACCAACCACAGATGACTCACAGCCCCCTTCATAATCAAGTTGCTCATGTTTAACAAATTTCCCCCCATGGTGAAAACAACAGCAATAGACATCACTGTATAACACAATATAAAGGTAAATTTCAGATTAAGGGCTAATTTGGACATTTCAACCTAAGTTAGAGACCCAAAATAGACATTAACACATCACTACACCCAACCCATTCAAAAGCAGTAAAGAGACCCCTAAATATTGACAAAACAACACTCAACAATTTCAAAAGTAGTAAAAGATTCCCTAGTCACACAAAAAAATACAATCAAGACACTGAAAATGCGTCCCTACCCACGTGGTCTTCCCTTACCCAAAAAATTGTTGTTTTCAAAGTCAGAAACTACAGCAAATAATTGATAGCATATGGTTTCTGCAAAATAAACTAACCTTCGTCGTCTTCTTCAAATTTTTTACCCTTTCTCTTCGTCAATGGCTTCCTTCCTCTTCGTCAATGCTTGCTTCAACTTCGTCAAAGTTTTCCTTCGTCTTCGTTGTTAGTCTTCGTCGCCTACGCCATTTCTCTTCGTTCTCTTCACCTCACTGATTCGTCTTCCTCAAAAACCCTAAATTTCTGAGTGTGGTTTGAGTGTTTTTCAGAAACTTGAAATGTGAGAGACTTGAGAATGGAAACTAGAGGGTTGAGAGTGACAAGACTTTTTCTAATCCACGTGTCCCTGTAAAATGCCACGTAATAAGCCTTGTATATGAGCCACGTAAGCTCAGAGTTAACGCTGTTAACGTAAAGTAACAGCAGGGGCCAACTTAAACACGTTACGTAATTGCGAGGACTTTTTTAAAGTTTTTTTTTTACAGGGGCCTGTTTGGATTGTGCGTGTATTTGCAGGGGTCGAACGTGTAACGCCCTAAAATTTAATCAAATTATTTCGAAGATGGATTGCCGTAGGATGATTGTAAGAATTGAAATTATGGGCGTAGTAGCTATGTTGAAAACGAGTTAGATGATAATCACGTGTTGTGGGCTAGTTAAAAATAGCATTGGGCTCCCTTCCTATGTGGATAAAGTCCCAAATAATTTAGCCCATTATGTTTCTCACTTATTATAAGTGGAGAGGATTAATTTAGGGTTGAGAGAGAGAGGAATTTCGGATTAGAGCAGCCACCAAAGAGAGAGAAAAGAAGAGAGAAAACAATTCCCGTTTTTCTCAAACCTGTCACCGTAAAATTGCGATTCCGGTTTCGTTAACCGTTGGATCGTCTTCGTTTTTGGGCAGCAGGTTCGTAAGATATAGTTCTACACTTTCACCGTTCGGATCTTCGAAACGAGTTCTGAGGAGAGAGATATTGGCTTCGCACTGAAGCTGCAGTTTGGGGAAGTCGTCGTATTCGGAGATCGAGGAACGAGGCTAGGAGGGAGTTTGCGCCACCATAGTTGAGGTAAGGGTGGGCTTAACCTTGATAATGGGTTGATGATAATTATGTGTGGGTAGTCTAGGATTTTGTTGAATTGTTCGTGTTGTTGCATATCATCCCATTGTCTATGAATGTTATAATTTTGGTGGTTCACTGTCAAATGGATTTTTCCTTTGGTATCTGGTGCTGTGATATGGTGTAATTGTATTGTGTTGCTGTAGTTACCTGATGCTAGCATATTTTTATCATCTGCTTATTATCTCTGTTAGACTCACCCCTTCTGCTTGGAATGTTGCTCTCATGCGGCAACGCTGCAGGTGATCGCTAGTGCTCGTGGAGGAATTGCTAGGTTTTGCTTCCTCTCTCGTTTGGGTCTGTGTCAGCTCTGATATGTAGCACCGGGGAGTCGTTAGTTATCGTTTTGAACTATTATTTTAGTTATTGGAAATTGTTTTAATTAATTTTGGAGATGTCTTTAATTGTTAATTCTGGAGATGTTTAAACTGGTTAATATTTCCGCTGCTTGGTGATTTCTTTTATATAAATTATTTTGGAGATTTTCCTTTTTTTAAAATGGTGAAAAATGTAGCGCCCTTCGAGGTGACTCTGATAATTGTCTATTTAATTGTAATAGTAAAAGGGGGGTGTTACATTAGTGGTATCAGAGCAGTTCGGTCTGTCCGGCCAAGTTGTCGAGTCGTCGAGTCGAGTAACACTTGAGTAATTGTTACTCGTTTCTGGTTATAGTTTCTGTTGCAGTGTTAGGTTGAGATGGCAGGACGGAACGATGCTGCACTCGCTGCTGCTTTGCAGGCTGTGGCTCAAGCTATGGAGAATAACCCAGGTGCTGCTGGTGATGCTGGGTCGCGCAATTTGGCTACGTTTCAGAGGGAGAATCCTCCTACCTTTAAGGGCAAGTATAACCCTGATGGTGCTTTGGCGTGGCTGAAAGAGATGGAGAGAATCTTTCGTGTTATGGATTGCTCTGAGGCGCAGAAAGTCAGGTATGGTACTCATATGCTGGCAGAGGAGGCTGATGACTGGTGGTTGGAGGTGAGGCAGAGGTTGGCGACTGTGAATGAAGAGGTCACTTGGGCTGCGTTCAGCAAAGAATTTCTGAGAAAGTATTATCCTGAAGATGTCCGTGGGAAGAAAGAGATTGAGTTTCTGGAGCTGAAGCAGGGTAATATGTCGGTGACTGAGTATGCTGCCAAGTTCATTGAATTGGCGAAGTTCTATCCACATTATGGTGAGGCTGGTGCTGAATTCTCCAAATGCATCAAGTTTGAAAATGGGTTGCGGGCCGTATAGAATGTATGCATCTGAATTGTCAGAACTGAAGAAGCAACTCGAGGATCTGCTTGAAAAGAAATTTGTGAGGCCAAGTGTGTCGCCGTGGGGAGCTCCAGTGTTGTTGGTGAAAAAGAAAGATGGTAGTATGAGGTTGTGCGTAGACTATCGGCAGCTGAATAAGGTGACTATTAAGAACAAGTATCCGCTTCCGAGGATTGATGACTTAATGGATCAGTTGGTGGGTGCTCAGGTGTTCAGTAAAATAGATTTGAGGTCGGGTTATCATCAGATCAAGGTGAAAGACGAAGACATTCAGAAGACAGCTTTCAGAACCCGTTATGGGCATTATGAGTATTCCGTGATGCCTTTCGGTGTGACTAATGCGCCGGGAGTGTTCATGGAGTACATGAATCGTATCTTTCGTGAGTATCTGGATCGGTTTGTGGTGGTATTCATTGACGACATCCTAATTTATTCTAAGTCAGAAGAGGAGCATGCAGAACATCTGAGATTGGTATTGGAAATTCTGAGGGACAGGAAGCGAAGCTGTCTAAGTGTGAGTTTTGGTTGAAAGAGGTTAGCTTTCTGGGTCATGTTATTTCGGGGAATGGAATTGCCGTGGATCCGTCTAAGGTTGATGCCGTGTTACAATGGGAGTCTCCGAAGTCAGTTACTGAGATTAGAAGTTTTCTGGGTCTGGCAGGTTACTATAGGAGGTTTATAGAAGGATTTTCGAAGTTGGCACTTCCGTTGACTCAGTTGACTTGCAAGGGTAAAGCTTTCATCTGGGATGACTGTTGTGAAGAGAGCTTCAAAGAATTGAAGAAGAGGTTGACGACGTCTCCTGTTCTGACGTTGCCTAATCCGGAAGAGTCGTTTGTGGTGTATTGTGATGCTTCCAAGATGGGGTTGGGAGGTGTGCTTATGCAGAATGGTAAGGTAGTTGCCTATGCGTCGAGACAGTTGAGGACTCATGAGAAGAACTACCCTACCCATGATTTAGAACTTGCTGCAGTTGTGTTCGCGTTGAAAATTTGGAGACATTATCTGTATGGTTCGAGGTTTGAGGTGTTCAGTGATCATAAGGGTTTGCAGTATCTGTTTGATCAGAAAGAGTTGAATATGAGACAGCGCAGATGGTTGGAGTTGCTGAAAGACTATGACTTTAGCTTGAACTATCATCTGGGAAAGGCTAATGTGGTAGCTGACGCTTTAAGTCGAAAGACGTTGCATATGTCAGCAATGATGGTTAGAGAACTCGAATTAATTGAGCAGTTCAGGGATATGAGTTTGGTTTGTGAAGTGACGCCTCAGAGTGTCAGATTGGGGATGTTGAAGATTGATAATGAATTCATGGCTAGCATTCGAGAAGCTCAGAAGTTAGATGTTAAATTAGTTGACCTGATGGTTGGGATTGATCAATCCGAGAATAAAGACTTTGAGTTGGATGCGCAGAATGTATTGAAGTACCGTGGGAGAATCTGCATTCCTGATGATGAGGAGATGAAAAGAGCAATTTTAGAAGAAGGTCATAGGAGTAAGTTGAGTATCTATCCGGGAGCTACAAAGATGTATCAGGATCTGAAGAAGATGTTTTGGTGGCCTGGTATGAAGCGTGATGTGGCGCAGTTTGTGTATTCCTGCTTGACTTGTCAGAAATCGAAGGTTGAGCATCAGAAGCCTGCTGGGTTGATGCAACCGTTGGAGATTCCGGAATGGAAGTGGGATAGTATTTCTATGGATTTCGTGATAGGGTTACCTAATATTGTGAGGGGGCACGATTCGATTTGGGTGATTGTGGATAGATTGACGAAGTCTGCTCATTTTATTCCTATCAATATCACGTATCCGGTGTCGAGATTGGCAGAGATTTATATTCAGGTGATTGTGAAGTTGCATGGTGTTCCTTTGTGCATTGTGTCTGACAGAGATCCTAGGTTCACTTCTTATTTCTGGTTATAGTTTCTGTTGCAGTGTTAGGTTGAGATGGCAGGACGGAACGATGCTGCACTCGCTGCTGCTTTGCAGGCTGTGGCTCAAGCTGTGGAGAATAACCCATGTGCTGCTGGTGATGCTGGGTCGCGCAGTTTGGCTACGTTTCAGAGGGAGAATCCTCCTACCCTTAAGGGCAAGTATAACCCTGATGGTGCTTTGGCGTGGCTGAAAGAGATGGAGAGAATCTTTTGTGTTATGGATTGCTCTGAGGCGCAGAAAGTCAGGTATGGTACTCATATGCTGGCAGAGGAGGCTGATGACATGGGAGCTGGAGAGCAAGATGCGAGAGTCCTATCCGGAGCTGTTTGAATCAGGTATGTTTTCGAGGACGAAAATATTCTAAGTGGGGGAGAGTTGTAACGCCCTAAAATTTAATCAAATTATTTCGAAGATGGATTGCCGTAGGATGATTGTAAGAATTGAAATTATGGGCGTAGTAGCTATGTTGAAAACGAGTTAGATGATAATCACGTGTTGTGGGCTAGTTAAAAATAGCATTGGGCTCCCTTCCTATGTGGATAAAGTCCCAAATAATTTAGCCCATTATGTTTCTCACTTATTATAAGTGGAGAGGATTAATTTAGGGTTGAGAGAGAGAGGAATTTCGGATTAGAGCAGCCACCAAAGAGAGAGAAAAGAAGAGAGAAAACAATTCCCGTTTTTCTCAAACCTGTCACCGTAAAATTGCGATTCCGGTTTCGTTAACCGTTGGATCGTCTTCGTTTTTGGGCAGCAGGTTCGTAAGATATAGTTCTACACTTTCACCGTTCGGATCTTCGAAACGAGTTCTGAGGAGAGAGATATTGGCTTCGCACTGAAGCTGCAGTTTGGGGAAGTCGTCGTATTCGGAGATCGAGGAACGAGGCTAGGAGGGAGTTTGCGCCACCATAGTTGAGGTAAGGGTGGGCTTAACCTTGATAATGGGTTGATGATAATTATGTGTGGGTAGTCTAGGATTTTGTTGAATTGTTCGTGTTGTTGCATATCATCCCATTGTCTATGAATGTTATAATTTTGGTGGTTCACTGTCAAATGGATTTTTCCTTTGGTATCTGGTGCTGTGATATGGTGTAATTGTATTGTGTTGCTGTAGTTACCTGATGCTAGCATATTTTTATCATCTGCTTATTATCTCTGTTAGACTCACCCCTTCTGCTTGGAATGTTGCTCTCATGCGGCAACGCTGCAGGTGATCGCTAGTGCTCGTGGAGGAATTGCTAGGTTTTGCTTCCTCTCTCGTTTGGGTCTGTGTCAGCTCTGATATGTAGCACCGGGGAGTCGTTAGTTATCGTTTTGAACTATTATTTTAGTTATTGGAAATTGTTTTAATTAATTTTGGAGATGTCTTTAATTGTTAATTCTGGAGATGTTTAAACTGGTTAATATTTCCGCTGCTTGGTGATTTCTTTTATATAAATTATTTTGGAGATTTTCCTTTTTTTAAAATGGTGAAAAATGTAGCGCCCTTCGAGGTGACTCTGATAATTGTCTATTTAATTGTAATAGTAAAAGGGGGGTGTTACATTAGTGGTATCAGAGCAGTTCGGTCTGTCCGGCCAAGTTGTCGAGTCGTCGAGTCGAGTAACACTTGAGTAATTGTTACTCGTTTCTGGTTATAGTTTCTGTTGCAGTGTTAGGTTGAGATGGCAGGACGGAACGATGCTGCACTCGCTGCTGCTTTGCAGGCTGTGGCTCAAGCTATGGAGAATAACCCAGGTGCTGCTGGTGATGCTGGGTCGCGCAATTTGGCTACGTTTCAGAGGGAGAATCCTCCTACCTTTAAGGGCAAGTATAACCCTGATGGTGCTTTGGCGTGGCTGAAAGAGATGGAGAGAATCTTTCGTGTTATGGATTGCTCTGAGGCGCAGAAAGTCAGGTATGGTACTCATATGCTGGCAGAGGAGGCTGATGACTGGTGGTTGGAGGTGAGGCAGAGGTTGGCGACTGTGAATGAAGAGGTCACTTGGGCTGCGTTCAGCAAAGAATTTCTGAGAAAGTATTATCCTGAAGATGTCCGTGGGAAGAAAGAGATTGAGTTTCTGGAGCTGAAGTAGGGTAATATGTCGGTGACTGAGTATGCTGCCAAGTTCATTGAATTGGCGAAGTTCTATCCACATTATGGTGAGGCTGGTGCTGAATTCTCCAAATGCATCAAGTTTGAAAATGGGTTGCGGGCCGTATAGAATGTATGCATCTGAATTGTCAGAACTGAAGAAGCAACTCGAGGATCTGCTTGAAAAGAAATTTGTGAGGCCAAGTGTGTCGCCGTGGGGAGCTCCAGTGTTGTTGGTGAAAAAGAAAGATGGTAGTATGAGGTTGTGCGTAGACTATCGGCAGCTGAATAAGGTGACTATTAAGAACAAGTATCCGCTTCCGAGGATTGATGACTTAATGGATCAGTTGGTGGGTGCTCAGGTGTTCAGTAAAATAGATTTGAGGTCGGGTTATCATCAGATCAAGGTGAAAGACGAAGACATTCAGAAGACAGCTTTCAGAACCCGTTATGGGCATTATGAGTATTCCGTGATGCCTTTCGGTGTGACTAATGCGCCGGGAGTGTTCATGGAGTACATGAATCGTATCTTTCGTGAGTATCTGGATCGGTTTGTGGTGGTATTCATTGACGACATCCTAATTTATTCTAAGTCAGAAGAGGAGCATGCAGAACATCTGAGATTGGTATTGGAAATTCTGAGGGACAGGAAGCGAAGCTGTCTAAGTGTGAGTTTTGGTTGAAAGAGGTTAGCTTTCTGGGTCATGTTATTTCGGGGAATGGAATTGCCGTGGATCCGTCTAAGGTTGATGCCGTGTTACAATGGGAGTCTCCGAAGTCAGTTACTGAGATTAGAAGTTTTCTGGGTCTGGCAGGTTACTATAGGAGGTTTATAGAAGGATTTTCGAAGTTGGCACTTCCGTTGACTCAGTTGACTTGCAAGGGTAAAGCTTTCATCTGGGATGACTGTTGTGAAGAGAGCTTCAAAGAATTGAAGAAGAGGTTGACGACGTCTCCTGTTCTGACGTTGCCTAATCCGGAAGAGTCGTTTGTGGTGTATTGTGATGCTTCCAAGATGGGGTTGGGAGGTGTGCTTATGCAGAATGGTAAGGTAGTTGCCTATGCGTCGAGACAGTTGAGGACTCATGAGAAGAACTACCCTACCCATGATTTAGAACTTGCTGCAGTTGTGTTCGCGTTGAAAATTTGGAGACATTATCTGTATGGTTCGAGGTTTGAGGTGTTCAGTGATCATAAGGGTTTGCAGTATCTGTTTGATCAGAAAGAGTTGAATATGAGACAGCGCAGATGGTTGGAGTTGCTGAAAGACTATGACTTTAGCTTGAACTATCATCTGGGAAAGGCTAATGTGGTAGCTGACGCTTTAAGTCGAAAGACGTTGCATATGTCAGCAATGATGGTTAGAGAACTCGAATTAATTGAGCAGTTCAGGGATATGAGTTTGGTTTGTGAAGTGACGCCTCAGAGTGTCAGATTGGGGATGTTGAAGATTGATAATGAATTCATGGCTAGCATTCGAGAAGCTCAGAAGTTAGATGTTAAATTAGTTGACCTGATGGTTGGGATTGATCAATCCGAGAATAAAGACTTTGAGTTGGATGCGCAGAATGTATTGAAGTACCGTGGGAGAATCTGCATTCCTGATGATGAGGAGATGAAAAGAGCAATTTTAGAAGAAGGTCATAGGAGTAAGTTGAGTATCTATCCGGGAGCTACAAAGATGTATCAGGATCTGAAGAAGATGTTTTGGTGGCCTGGTATGAAGCGTGATCTGAGTATCACCTCACTGATTCGTCTTCCTCAAAAACCCTAAATTTCTGAGTGTGGTTTGAGTGTTTTTTCAGAAACTTGAAATGTGAGAGACTTGAGAATGGAAACTGGAGGGTTGAGAGTGACAAGACTTTTTCTAATCCACGTGTCCCTGTAAAATGCCACGTAATAAGCCTTGTATATGAGCCACGTAAGCTCAGAGTTAACGCTGTTAACGTAAAGTAACAGCAGGGGCCAACTTAAACACGTTACGTAATTGCGAGGACTTTTTTAAAGTTTTTTTTTACAGGGGCCTGTTTGGATTGTGCGTGTATTTGCAGGGGTCGAACGCATATTTAAACCTAATCTTAAATTGTGGTGCTAGGTCTTCTCACTTCCTTAAAAATAAAATTATACATTTATATTACTTGTAAAATAGACTATGAGATGAGGTTTTTGTTCTTTCATTTTACTTACATAGCTAGTTTTAAATTGTCTTCGCAAGACATTTTTTAGGGGAAAATTATCAAATGAATTATCATTAAATTATATAATGTTATTTAAGAAAAATAGGATTTATGTTTCTTTTGTTACGATTGAAATATTCCCTCATAAATTAACTTTTTGTGTTAATAGTAATTTATTTATAAAAATGTGCAAAACGATACCACTTCATATTGTTAATTATGTAGAAACAAAATAAAATTAAGTGTACAAATTGTAAAATGTCTAGGTATATAAATAAGTTGTAACATGTCTGATTTAGATTAATTTCACGTGAATAGTAATAGCCAACATAGTCTGCAACACCCTGATTTTCAAATTAGGACGTTTTGGATTTATGCGCGAATATAATAGTAATTCTTGTGATATATTTTGCGTCTTAGTAATGTATTTTAAATAATTTTATATATTTAAGTGTGTTTGAATATTCAAATATGTTGAAATAATATTAAACCGTAATTTTATACTATGTTGTTTCCATAGTATTGTTATTATTTAATTATGTCGTTTATAGAATATTTATATTTAAAATATTTTTGTTTTAGTTGTTTATTTTATTTTATGAAAATATTAAATTTAGAATATTTTTTTTTTAAAAAGTCATTTTGAGTCATAGAGTTGTTAAAATAGTATTGATATTCCAAATGAGCATTAAAAAGGATTTTAAGAGGATTTTGTGGTTGTCTTCTCACATACACCTCCCCTTTTTCTCTAGGCGCACCGATTGTCACTTACTCTATCCGGAACTCCAGCCCAACACACACAGTCCAGCGCCCCAAACAATTGACCCGACCCACAACCATGAAAACCTAAGCAAGCTCCATTCCTCAATCTCGTTCTCCTCCTCTAACCCACGGCCACACATGAAAATTCACATACCAACTCGAAATCCACCACTGGTTTCAATTTTGACCTTCCTTTCATCGATTTAGGCGTCGTTTCACCAACTTAAACCACGCCAACTAGCCCCAAACGAACACCGTTCGCCCCCATCCGACCACCACAGCGCCACACCTTGTTAATTTTCATTCCTTTCTTTTTCGTTGGTGGATATGTCTATTAGCCTTAAATTTGAAGTCTATTCCTTCTTTTCAATTTCCAATAAACTATTTCACAATAGTTTGTTTAACCCACATCTTTGTTTATGTTGTGAGTCACGTCCATTTGATATTCAAGTTGCCAATTAGAATTGAGACTTAACTCCTTGTTTATGGTATGTGCACTTCTATTGAGATCTATGCTTTTTTTTTTTTTTCTATTTAGAATCAACAAAATTCAATTATCCTTGAGTTCAATTATCCTTGTCGTATAAACTGTTGTGATTTTTACGGAATCGATGCGATCTTATTACTTCTTACGTACGAGTCCTCTGTGGCTTCACTTTGTGATATGTTTTCGTATGGACATGTTGTGTTGCTCACTTTTTTAGAGTGACCGGTTGATATTGGTTTGATGGATTGCGATTGTCTTTGCTATTTTAGCTTCGGTCTTATGTTCCTTATATGAATTCGACGCTCTTTCTCACCCGTGCACCATTTTTTAGATTGACTTCTGGGTCTCGTTGGAATTGAATTAAAGGTTAATTGCTCTGATTATGTGACATCGTGATTTGAGTTGTATTTTAACATTATATTTAAAGTCGTTTTTGTTACCGTATTGAAAGATAAATTTCATTGCTTTAGTATTTGATATCATTATAAATCTTGTTTATATGATTTTATTGAAGAAAAGCTTTGCCACATAGTCTATATTAATACTATAAATTGTTTTATATGATTTTAAGAATTTGACGACATCTTTTACTTGCGAAAGGATTTTGAAAATAAAGTGGAAATCTTATTTGAAAAACAAATTCACTCATTTTTGTACTTTTTCAATTATAATTACTTTTGGGGTAAAGGGTGTCACATAGTCCCTTAAATTTAAGAATTTAGTTCCTGACATTAATAATATTCTGATTTAATTCTTGACATTTCCAAATTATATTCAGTTTAATCTTTAAAATTCTTGATGTCACATTTAGTCGTGACTTTTATAACTTTATATCAATTAAGTCCCTAACATTACAACATAATATTAGTTTGAACCCTGAAATTTGATTCTATCAAGGACCAAATTGATACTAAATTGTAAAACCGATGAACTTAATTGATATTAAGTTGTAAAAGTCAGAGACAAATGAAGCATAAAAAATGTAATAAATTAAATTGATTAATTAACGTTTGAAAATGTCAGAGAATAATTCCAATTCCAATTAATTTTAATGTGGGGGACTAAATTAAACTTTTTAAAATTTGAGGAATCCAACTGAGTATTAACAAATATCTTTGTAACTCACATCTTATTTCTCTTTATCGTACCAAGTTGGCATGTGGACTGCATTTAAAGGAGTAATGGCATTAGGTGGACATGACTACTTAGTATTTATTAGGGATCGACTATATTTTGTTTTGTGTTGTGGCTTTTACAGTCCTTAATTTGTCTATATTTTTTTTTTTATAAGCAATAATTCATTGATGGAGCATTAGGATTGCTCAAACTGGAACAATGCTAATAGTTACAAATTCTTAAGGCATTGTAGTGGGTTAGGCCAGTACATGGAAATGGAAAAAGAAGAATATAATTTCAATTTGTAAATACACCAACTCCAAGTTAAGCTCTTGATCCGGTTAATAACCGACTCCACGTTTGCTTCTTCCTCTTTGAAAACGACTCCATTCCTTGCGAGCCAAATACTCCAACACGTGGTTAGCCAAAATAAATGTTTTACCTTCTTAGATTTCTTCCCTTTGCACAACTGGACGCACCTTTGGAAGCAATCATCGACGCTCAAGGAAACGTAAATTACCACTCCCAGTCAAGACGCAATGCAGTCCCAAATAGACTGAGCAAAGGCGCAACTTAAAAACAGATGCTGCGCTTCTTCTCGGTGCAAATTACATAGAGGGCAGTGAGCCTCCTCGTCTGGATGAAGGACCTTTCGGTGCAGCAGTTGAGCTCGGGTGGCAATGTATCAGCTGCACATAATAAGACTTAACCGTGAATTGCTTAGAGTGATCATGCGGCCAAATCCACGAATCAACCTTCGATTAAGTTGGAGCCACCGGAAGCAAAATATCCTTCAAAACATCGACTTCAGCAGCTTGGATTGTGTCTTCAAAGTTCAGCCATTGAAAATTCCAACACCACTTCCCACCACTCCACGACCCACAAGCAGCCACTTTAATTTGATGATTGCTGCACCCCTCAAACACCAAAGGAAATACCTTAAAAAAGGCTCGATTCCCAACCAATCTTCCAAAAATTCATACCCGCGCCATCGCTCAAATCTTTACGCATACACCACGCAAAACGACTAGGTTCCACTACAACATAGTCCAACGACACCAAGTCCCTCCACCAAAAAAATCCCTTTTGCATTCGGTTTTGATCCTCCATAATTTTATGAGTAAAAGAGGAATCGAAATCCCCGTACCTATAAGACAACAAGTGACTCCAACTTGCATTCGGATCCAACAAAGCCCTCCATTTCCACTTGGATAGCAAAGCTATGTTGAATAGCTCTAGATTTTTAATACCAAGGCCACCCTCTTTCTTTGGTTGACAAATTTTGACCCAAGCCACCCAACACATGCCGCTATCGCCCTCGTTTATCCCCCAAAGGAAATCCCTTTGAATCTTTACCATCTTCTTAGTAACCGCCTTCGGAGCCTTATAGAAAGAGAAGAAATATAAAGGGATGCTATTCAAAACGGAATTTATAAGAGTTACCCGACTGCCAATGGAAAGAAGGTGTCCCTTCCATGATGATAATCTCTTTCTAAGCCCGTCGAGAACCGGCTTCCAAGATGCCTCCCTCCTTGGATTAGCGCCAATAGGAATGCCCAAGAACTTGAAGGGAGTGGATTCCGACCTACAATATAGAAAGGTGCTTGCTCGCTCCCAAAAAACCATCCGGAGTGTTAATGCCAATAAGCTTACTCTTGTGAAGTTAACCTTCAATCCGGACACTAGCTCAAAAGACCTCAATATGGATTTGAAACTCCAAACATTTCCCCATGTCGCCTTACCCACCATCATTGTGTCATCCGCAAATTGCATTATAGAAAAGTTCAAATTATTATTAATAGAAAAGCCTTGATAGGCTCTGATCTCCACCGCTTTGTGCATCAAAGCCGACAATCCTTCGGCCGCAATAAGAAAGAGGAATGGCGATAACGGATCCCCTTGGCTCAAACCCCTTTGAACTTTGAAATCTTGGGTAGGACTTCCGTTAACTAACACCGACATGGAACTAGTGCAAATGCAAGATTTCATCCAAGACACCCGCCTTCTAGGGAAGCCCATGCGTCGCAACATATAGGTTAGGAAGTCCCAAGAAATTTAGTCGTACGCTTTCTCAAAGTCAACCTTAAACATCAAGCATTCTTTCTTGTTTCTCCTCGCATAGTCCACCAACTCATTGACTATCACAACACCATCTAAGATTTTCCTTCCTCCAATGAAAGCGGATTGGCAATTAGAAATAATACTAGGCAACACCCGCTTGATCCTACTAGCCAAAACTTTAGACAAAATTTTGTACAAACACCCGATCAAGTAAATCGGTCTAAACTCACCCAAACTTTGAGGATTGTCGTTCTTTGGGATCAAAGCAATGAAGGATGCCGATATTGCCTTTGGGATAAAGGAATTATCGTAAAAATCATTGATAAAAGCCACCACCTCCGTCTTCAAGAAATGCCACCCTCGCTTTATGAAATTGAGATTGAAACCGCCGGGCCTCGGACTTTTGTCACCGTCGCACTCCCACACCCCATCCTTATTTCTTCCTCAGTGAATGGTTGAACCAACATATCAGCATCTGAACTAATTAACTGCTTGAACTGAATGCCATCTAATGTAGGCCGATTGTAATTAGGCTCAGAAAACGTCTTCTCAAAGTGTTGCTTAACTAATAACTTGATTTCTTCTACATCCTCCACCATGTCCCCATTGTCTCTAAGGATTACAACATTGCACCTCCTTCTTCGGTAAGTTAATTGAGAGTGGAAATATTTAGAGTTCATATCCCCTTCCTTTATCCATCTTGCTCTAGATTTTTGAGCCAAGATCGATTCTTTCACTTGAATTTCCTTCCAAAGAGATGCTGAAATTTCTCTTCTATTCTCTACCACTCTATCATCCTAGCCTTCGATCAGGACCTCATCCAAAGAATTCAAATCCCTAACAAGATTATTAATGTTAAGATCCATCTTCCTGAAAACCTCCTTATTCCAATCTCTAATTTTCCACTTTAACAACGTCAACTTTTCTTTGGTAACGTAAGCTTTATGGCCTGAAATGTTGAAGTTACTCCAATACTGCTGAATAAAAGGCAAGAACTCCGGATGATCCAACCAAGCATTGAAAATACGGAACGGTTTCGGGCCCCAATTTTTTACCGAACATATTGGGGAATGATCTGATACATCTCTGTTACCAATCCATTGACCGGAGATACCCCCAATCTTCTATTAACCCCTCTGAGATCAAGAACCTGTCCAATCTACTCATAGATACACCATCCGAGCAAAACCAAGAGAATTTCTTCCCAGACACCGGGACATCGATCATATCCATATCAACAATAAAAGAGTTAAAATCATCAATCTCGCCATCGTAAGAAGTTCCACTCCTAAGGAGGAGGGTGATAACTCTATTTTATATAGAGTTATATACGCATCTAAACCTAAATAATTGTTTAGAATCAAGTAAAATATGTGTTAAATATAGTTGTATGAATAAAATAAACAACATTCAAGGTTTATACTCATGACTTAGCATTTTGTATATATATTGGTATGTTTGATGTGTTTGTTCATTGCACCTGCAGTTGATGCATCTGCACCGGAAAACAAGCAGTGCATCTGGACTAGATGCAGCTGCACCAGATTACCACAGTGCAAATCCTGCACCAAAGAAAGAATTACTCCACAATGGAAGCACCTCAATACATACCATGGCATAAATATCTCTATGACATCATGCTTAGTCACAAGTCACATGGAGGCACATTGCAACTTGCAAAAGGAGGCGCCTACCATATAAAGACCATCATGAAGATCCTTTCACATGGGACACATGGCCATCCATAATTGGACCTTTCTTTAAGGATGATTGTTGGACTCAAATTGCTTTATCAAGTTCTGAAAAGTAACCAAGGTTAACCCCTCAAGGTTAACTTAATCTCCAAGCAAACCCTCACTAGAAGGAAAGCTCCAAGCCTATATAAAGACCTTCATTCTTCACTTGGAGATCATCTCATATCTCATTTTTCACTTCTTGGAAATCATTTTAGAGAGCATTTTTACTTCACTTTTCTTTATAGTTTAAGTTAGTTGTTAAGTTGTAAGAAGGTAAGAAAGGAATTGACGACTTCTCCCTTCACTTCTTCATAGAATTAGCTAGTGCAAGGAATCAGTGCATCTGCATTGCTTGGCAAACATATGCAAGAGTACTTCAATAGGTGTAATCTCTACCCTATTGTCTTCTCTTGTAATTTCCGTTATATCAACATGTTTTCTTTCATCTATCTTTGTCTAGCAATGCCTATTATGAGCTAAACTTCTTTAGTTGAGATGTTCTAACTTTATAATGATCTTTTGAGAAAGTTATTGTGTTTTTACATGGTGTATGCATTTTGGTTCTTGTGTTATACTACATCCATCTTATTTTAAGGTTGATCGCTTAGAATAAGTAGAGTTATATTCACAGACATGGTTTATAACTAGAAATCAAGAACCAATAAGGGTGAGTGTTTAATAAAGCCTTTGTTAACTTGTTTAATAAAGAAAGCTTGTTAATTCCATGTTAAGTCCTAGACATAGGATAACATAGTCCTTAGGGTGATACAGTGGGTACTTCAAAGGCAGGAGTGAACTTATTTAGCATGCCTAGACATAGGAAGCTTGTAACGAAACTTTGAAGAAAGTAGCTGAAACGCAAATACTGATGCAGCTGCACTCAGTGCATCTGCACCACATAAAAGCACATAACTCTTAAAAGTGACTTATTTGGTGAAGATATCTCAACTATCATTCTCAACTGATTTCCTTTACATTTTCCTGCATATTTACATTCTGTTTACCTATTTCCATCACCCCAATTTGTGTGTAGGATAGCTTGCACTAATTTATACACTTTGAGCTACAAGAATTAATACAATCCCTGTGGGTTCGATCTTTTATACTACTTGTTTGTGACTGTGTATACTTGCACACTTTTCCACACACCAAGTTTTTGGCGCCGTTGCCGGGGATTGGCATTAATTTTTGTTGTTTAGATTTATAAATTAGTGTTTTATTACTCTGGTAGTTTGTTTTCTGTGCAGAAACAGGTGCAGATGCACTAGCTTACGCCCAGGGGCAGATCACCAGAATTTGAATTAAATCCAGAAATAGAAAGACAGTTTAGAAAGTTGCTTAGACTCCAGAAACAAAGACTTCAAGGCTGCAGAAATACAATGTCTCAAGGAGGTGAAGAACAAGGCTCAAGACCAGCCTCAGTTAAAGGTGGTACTGGATCACAATCAGATACTGATGCAGACCACAGAAATCAATTCATTCACATGGGACCAATAGGTATGATTAATGATAGAGATAGGCCTATGAGGGACTATGCAATGTTTGATCATCAAAACATGCAAACAAGCATAGCAAGACCCTCATATTGATGCTGTGCATTTTGAATTTAAACCCATGATGTTTCAAATGTTACATATAATTGGTCAATTTGGTGGATTTCTTCATGAGGATCCCCATGAGCATTTAAAGCAATTTTTAGAAGTATGTAGTAACTTTATCATTCCTGGTGTTAGTGAAGATGCATTTAGACTTAAGCTATTTCCATATTCCTTGAAAGATAAGGCTAAATCTTGGTTAAATTCATTGGAGCCTAATTTTATTCATTCATGGAATGAAACAGCTGAAAAGTTTTTAGCAAAATATTTTCCACCAATCAAAAATGCCAGAATGAGAAATGATATTACATCTTTTAGACAAAAAGAATTTGAATCATTGTTTGAAGCATGGGAAAGATGGAAAGAGCTTTTAAGAAAATGTCCACATCATGGTTTACCTGTCATTATTCAGATGGAAACTTTTTATAATGGTTTAGAACCCCAAACCAGAATAATGCTTGATGCATCATCTGGGGGTGTGTTATTAAACTTGTCTTATAATGAAGCATGTGAATTGATTGATAAAATTGCTACCAATAGTTCTAGTTGCCCTAC
This sequence comes from Astragalus glycyphyllos, assembly GCA_963573325.1. NCBI lineage: Eukaryota > Viridiplantae > Streptophyta > Magnoliopsida > Fabales > Fabaceae > Astragalus > Astragalus glycyphyllos. Next base: position 39,300,653 of record OY754313.1, read on the forward strand.
TGAGAGGGTAAGTGCCCAAAAGAAACCATCAGGGGTACATGAAATTAGTGAAATATCAGCCCTATCTGCTCAAGTAGCCTCTCTAGCAAACATGTTTAAAAACTTCACCCCACCCAGTGCAATTGCATCTAATGCAGCTGCACCAGTAGAAAACACTGTAGCAGCCATAGAACAAGCCCCTCCAGGAGCTATAAGTTGTGTTTATTGTGGAGGAGGTCACCTTTATGAGGAGTGTCCTAGCAACCCTGTCTTTGTAAATTATGTAGGATATACTAGAAATAATAACCCTTATTCCAATACCTATAACCTTGGTTGGAAGAACCATCCAAACTTTAGATGGAACAATGCCAGTGCACCTGCACCAAGTGCAACTACACCAGCCACACCACCAGGATTTTAATCTCAGAACTACCAAAGACCACAACCACCTGCCAATGATAATTCCTTAGAAGCCTTGCTCAAATCATTTATTAGTGAAACTAGAACAGCTAGGCAAGCACAAGATGCATCTATAAAGAATTTGGAAAATCAAGTGGGTCAATTGGCAACTGCTCTGTATCAAAGACCAACAGGTACATTGCCTTCAAATACAGAAGCTACCACATCCCACAAGCCAGGCAAAGAGAAAATGAAATCCATTTCTCTTAGAAATGGGAAGGATCATGTAGAACCCTATGAGATTGAAGGTGAAGGTAAGGTAGAAAATGTTACAGATGCAGAAACATCTCAAGCATCTGCATCAAAGGAAGTTCCAACACCAAGGTTAGTTCCTGAATACCCTCCTCCTCCTTTTCTTCAAAGAATAAAAAAGGCACATGAGGAGAAGCAATTCAGTAAGTTTCTTGAAATTTTAAAACAGCTGCACATCAATGTTCCTTTATGTTCTAGACCGGGCCAAACTTATGGCATTTGGGCCCGACCCTCTCCTGCCTTTTGCCTTGCCCGGATCCGCAACCAACGGACCAAACCCCCTCGCCCGATCCAACGGTGCGGACACGACGACCTGCTCAATAAATATTGGACTCGCTCACCATTTCCAAGTATGCTTTCCATTCCCGTCTCTATTACCTCCTCACTTCCCTTGCTGACTTAGGCATTAGAGTGCTTGCAGGTACCCCACCCGAGGCGGGGGAGAAGCACACCTCGGTCAATTCGAGATCCAGACTCAGCAGCCCGAAATCATCCATCCGTCCTCACGGTGCACGCCTATCCGAGGTAACTACCTGTACTCCGGTACCGAAAATTGGCGACCACAGTGGGAGCACAATATCTCCGATCCGACTTCATACCATGGCTCCGCGTGGACGACCACTCACTCGATCTCAGTTTCGACTCCAGAACGCGAATTCCGGGGCTCGTCTTCAGGACACTCCTGAAGGAGACGTGCAGACTATCCCAGAAGAAGCCTCGGTGATTCCCAGTTTGGGCCGGCTTCCGCCGCCCCTCCCGGTTGCACAGATCAACGCCATCCCGGCACAGCTCTAAGCCGTGAGTCAACTCCTCGACGTACTGGAACGGCGTAGTCAGGGGTTGATGCAACAAGAAATGGCCGCCATTGCCAGGGCCACCGCAGCTCAACCTGAATAAGGAAATCGACCTCTGCCGTCTCCGCCTCGGACCGTGGTATCTCGAAGGCGCCGCATGTCACCACGGGATGGCACCCCTAGCAACACCTCCCCACCGGTCCGGAGGAAGAAGAGACGTGGTAAACCTCCGACTCCGCCTTCTCCGCCTTCTCCGCCGGAGTCAGGTTCCCCGGGCGACTCGTATGATCCGTCCTCTGACTCCTCGTCGTCGTCTAGGGACCCTTCTCCCCACAAGAAAGCCACCGGTAAGGGTAACTCCAAGAAAGATAAGGGGTCCCGGGCCAGTCCGTTCATCCCCGAGATCGCAGAATGCTGAATCCCTAAGTCTCTCGAGAAACCTCCAAGGCTGAACGAGTACGACGGAAAGGGAGACCCGGACGAGCACGTAGACACCTTTGACCTGATGTTGGATTATCGCGATGCCTCAGATTATGTCCGATGCAAGATGTTCCACCTTTCACTAATCAAATGCGCCCTCAAATGGTACCGCAACCTGCCTCCGGGGTCAATATCAGGCTGGAAGCAATTCACAAAGATGTTCTCATCACGCTTTACCGCCTCTAGGGTGAAGCCCAAATCTGAAGATGTCCTACAGGGAATCTGACAGGAGGAAAAGGAATCTCTAAGGGACTACATTGAATGGTATAACCAAATAGCTGATGAGGTGCATCAACTCTCCGACGACATCAGGGTCCTGTTCATGAGGCACGGACTCCGGAAAGGGAGCCTCTTCCAGATCAGCGTCGGGCTAAGAAAGCCAAAGACGCTGGACGAATTCCTAAGGCGAGCACAGCACTATATCGATTACGAGGAGGCCGACACCGCGGATACTTCCAATCCAGCACCGGCGTCGGGAAAAGGGAAAAGCAAGAGGATTCCGGGGCCGACACCAAAGAGTGGCGCGGAAGACACGCGGAATATTCCGAGCTCAACGCAACAAGGGAAAAAATCCTAGCCGAATGCGCAAGCACCGAATTCTGCGATGTAAAGTGGCCGGCTACAATCCCCCAACAGGGAAACACTAACAAAAAAGCTTATTGCAGGTACCACCGGAGTAGCAGCCACGACACAAAAGCCTGCAGAAAGTTGAAAGACGACATAGAGGACTTAATCCAACGACGAAAGCTGAAGCAGTACCTAAGGACAGACGAAAAAAAGAGGGAGAGGTCTCCAAAACACTCACCTCGGAAGTCCAAGGCCGCAGTAAATGAAGTGACGAAGTCCCTTGCTCACAGTAGCGATTCTGCGGAAGAAACGCTGAGGTCGTAGAGACCACGCCTCATGGCCATGGTCATCATGGGGGGCTACTCCATGGAGGTCCGAAGAACAAATCGCTCCATCAAGCGGCATTGGGAGGAAGTCCTCAGCATCAGCTCGGCCACGGGTTTGCCCGCGAACGGAAAAGACAGACCCCCTCTGTCATTCGCCGAATCAGATCTCCTCCGAGGTAAACCCAACGAAGAGATCCCATTAGTCATTTCTGCCGTGTTGGCCGGGGTCGATGTAAAAAGAATATTGGTCGACCAAGGGAGTTCGGTGGACATTCTCTTCAAAAAACTGCTCCCCAAGCTTAAAATCTCCAAAAAGGACCTCTCCAATTACGAAGGATCCGATCTGGTGGGATTCAACGGCGCCAGGACCCGACCCCTAGGCTACCTCAAGCTTAGAGTAACCTACGGAGAAGACAAGCTCTCCAAAACTATCAAGACCAGGTTCCTAGTGTTACCTTGCTCATTCCCGTATCATTGTATCGTCGGACGACCGACACTGAGGAAGCTCGGAGCTGTAGCCTTCACGGTTCATCTCAAAATGAGGTTCCTTTCGGAAAAAGAAGAAGTGGTCTCCATCCCCGTGGACCTGTACGGGGAAAAAAGGTGCCAATACTTGTGCTTGAAGTCGGACCGCGGGGCTGAGAAAGAGGCACTCGCTTTGGCCGGCTCCAACACCACGAAGGTTCTGACCCCGGCGAAGCCCCTCTTATCGTAGTCTGACCCGAGCTGGCCACTCGACGGACAACGGTTTGAGGCGAGGCCCATGTCCTTCGCGTTTTTGAGTTTAAACGCTCACTCGGGAGGCGCACCAAGGCCCATAGCGGCTTAAGTCCACAGCGACCCTTATCTCGCGCCAAGCGAGCAGTCTTCCCTCTGTTCCCCAATCTCAAAAGCTCCATCAGAGGCCGAAGGAAGAAGTCCCCAGCGGCTTCGACCAAAGACCTTCCCTCTGATGTCTGAGTCTCGTGCTCCGTCAGTTGCCGAAGGGACCTCTGATCTCCGAGCTTCACGCTCGATCAGAGGCGAAACACCGCCTGATCTACGAGCTCCGCGCTCCATCAGGGGATAAAGACCCCCTAATCTCCGAGCTCCGTGCTCCATCAAGGGACGGAGGCATCCCTGATCTCCGAGCATCGCGCTCCATTAGGGGATAAAGGCATGCAGGTAATCTTTAACTCGGCCTCGGCCACTCTCATTTCACTACGTCAAATAAGAACGATAAATAACTGAAATAACAGTGCAGGGTAAAGAGTTTTCCATTAACATCTTAAAAAGGTTACATTTGGGGGGCCACGACCTTACATTTACAAAAAATAAAAAGCAAAACAGGAAAGGCATTATTCAGAAACTTCCGCCTCGGAGCCAACAAACAGAAGCAGCGCTTGATTCAAAGGAGCGCCCGGCACCGGCGTCACCAGGTTACCTTCAAAAATGTCATTCTGGGGTACCAACAGGTCCATCAGAAGGGTCGGACTCACTATAGCTAGAAGACTCTGGCATCTCTCAAAACCTAGTGCAGCCGAGTTCTCCATCCTGGCCTCGGCAGAAGTACACTCCCCCCGAAGTTTGTCAAGGTCGGCATCAAGAGCGGCGACCTCCTCCAGAGCACGGGATTCCCTTGCCTCAGCCTCTACAAGACAAGCTTCTTTCCTTTCCGTCTCCTCTGCCTCAGGTCGACCCAACTGCAGTTGGTGGTGGAAATCCGCAATCTGCCCGTCCGCCGAACCCAGAGAGTCGATAGAAGCCCGAAGCACATGCTTTTCCTCGATGATCTCTGGAATACGAACGTCAGGGCAATTTCCAAGAGATCCCCATCGAGCTCGCAGTTGACAGCTTCGGCCCTCTCCAATTTTCGAGAAAGTTTGAGCACTTCAGAGTCTGCCTCCAACTCCTCCAACTTGCGAAACAGCACCAACGCGGTCTCAGTCACCCGGATACATACCTCCAAGTCGGCGTCGGACAAAACCTCAGAAGGCAACTCCACAGCGACCTCGGATGGAAAGTTCACCTCTTGGTTAGCAGCGACCCTATTTCTCTTTGCAGGACACACAGGAGCATCTGCATTCACGGCTGCCCGTCTACTCTTAAAAGAACCCTTGCCTTTTCTTCCCGTGGAGGAACATTTCTTCAGTTGGGCCTCGGCAGAGGGATTAGGAGGGGAGCAGGTCGCCAGGACATCTGTACAAAAATCAGAAAATCAGAAGAGCACGGCAAGAAAGATGAATAAAAATACTTTGAACAAATTCCAAAGGTACCTAACAGTGATTTCAATTCACCAGACGACTTGGCCCCGATGATGTCCCCACATCGGAACTTGCGGCCGACTCTCAGGAGCTTGTCACCCCAATCCTTGAGGACTGCGAAAATTTCTGCATCCTCACCCCAAAGAGACGCCGGATTCACGGAGTATGCCTTGTTCAGATGGTCGTAGTGGTGGCTATCCCAAGATAACAGGAAGTGGGATCTGGCCGGCTCCGACCCGTCTAAATCAACAATCGCCACCTTGGCTTTCCTATTTATAGCTCGGACGAAGATGAAGGACTTCTTGAAGCCCTTGTTGGAATCGTTCACTGGAAAGAAGTATGCTCGATCCCGTCTCCCACGCAGGCAAACGTGACCGTGACGAATGGCGTCTTCCTTATCCGGCAGATGGAAAACCTCAAAAACTGAAAAAAAGACTCTGGCAGACGGAGCTCTCCCGAGGTAGCCCATGGCATCCTCGAAGGCCCAGACATATCCCCAAGCATTGGGGGCCAGCTGGGAGGGAGCCACCAACAAGTGATCCAGAACGCTCTACTGGAACTCCGACAGCGGAATCTTGATCCCCATCAGCTCTAGATATCTCTTATAGAAGAAGTACCCGATCTCCTTCGGCGGCAACATGGTACAAGCCAAAAGTTGCCCGGAATGCTCCAACCTTTATTTCTGTTCCGGCGGAGCAACGACGTATCTCTCCAGCTCGGCCACTTCACCGCCACTCAATTTGGACCGGGCTTCCACCACCTTCAGGGAGACCCAGTTGTATTGACTCGGCTTGAATCGATACCCAGCTGCCTCGGGGGTCACAGTGTTAGATCCTAAGACCTCGGAAGACGAACCGTCGCGTCCAATTAATACACCTAATCAACTCCTAACATAGGAATCAGCGCCATATTGATGACCTCTATTCCCCTGACAGGAGCTGCCAGTCACTCAACACAGGACACATGGAAGCACAAACAAGGCTCTCCAAAGAGATGTTCAAGCCGAGGCCGAATCCCGTCGCTCTCCGACCTCCCCTTGGGGGCCACTGTTCCGGACCGGGCCAAACTAATGGCATTTGGGCCCGACCCTCTTCTGCCTTTCGCCTCGCCTGGATCCGTATCCAACGGACCAAACCCCCTCGCCCGATCCAACGGTGTGGACACGGCGACCTGCTCTATTAATATTGGACTCGCTCGCCATTTCCAAGTACGCTTTCCATTCCTGTCTCAATTACCTCTTCACTTCCCTTGCTGACTTAGGAATCAGAGTGCTTGCAGGTACCGACCCGAGGCGCGGGAGAAGCACACCTCGATCAATCCGAGATCTAGACTCAAGAGCCCGAAATCATCCATCCATCCTCACGGTGCACGCCTCTCCGAGGTAACTACCTGTACTTCGGTACCGAACACTTTAGTTGAAGCACTTCAACAAATGCCTAATTATGCTAAATTTATGAAGGATGTGCTTTCAAAAAGAAAAAGATTAGGGGATGTTGCGTTAAAAACACACTCAGAGCAAGTGTACTCTTTCGCAGAAGTAGTATAAAAGATTATCGTATCCACAGGGATTAATTAACAAGTACCAAACTAGTCGAGATTATATATTGTTTAGACGAATAATAATTTGGATGTTGTAGAAACAAAATAAAAAGAAATAAAATAACAAGAATTAAAATGCAAGAATATACTCAATGGAGAGAGGTCTAGGGTCGTGATTTCACTTGCAAGCTTCGATTCCTCTATGTCTAATTCTACCTGAATTCCCTTATTTTATTTAAGGTTTAAATACGTATTTAGTCCCTGCAAATGTCCCATTTTTTCGATTTAGTCTCTGCAAATTTTTTTTTTAAATACGTCACTGCAAAATAACTTTTTTTTTAATATGCCCTTCTGAAAGTTCGAATTTTAAATACGTCCCTGCAAAATAATTTTTTTTTTAAATACGTCCCTGCAAAATTAGGCATTTAAATACGTCCCTGTTTTTTTAAATACGTCCCTGCAAAATTAGGCATTTAAACAGGGACATATTACCAAGGACTAAATTTAAATACGTCCCTGCAAATGTCCCTGTTCCGAAAATTGTGATATTTTGCAGGGACGTATTTAAAAAAAAAACTATTTTGCAGGGACGTATTTAAAAAATTAATTTTGTAGCGACGTATTTGAAAAAAAAGTTATTTTGCATGGACGTATTTAAAAATTTTTTTTTGCAAGGACTAAATCGAAAAACAGGGACATTTGCAGGGACTAAATACATATTTAAACCTTTATTTAATTACCAATCCCTTTACTAAAGCTATTAATCCGTTTGGTCATTCGCGATTAATATTCTTTTTCCTAAATTAACCCTAATTTGGTCATGCTAGAAATTAAATTTAAGAAAAGCATAAAGTACAAAAATGTTGAATGATTGGAAGACTAAATTAAAGTTTGGTCATGCATTAATTATAGCCCCAATTATCCTACTGATCAACTAATTGATTATGAACATGAAAAGGGTAGCTAATCCTAATTATGTGATAAAAACAATAGGACAATATTAATTGAAATAAAAACAGGAATTCAAATAAGAAATTAGAACATAAAGAGGTTTCTAAACATGCAAGATCCACCTAAGACCCTAGAAGAGGATTTAGGCATCCATAATAATAAAGAACCATAATAGAAAAATAAGGTTCATGAATTACAGAAATAAGAATAACCCGGAAATAGAGAAAGTCTTAATTTTTGTCTTCAATCTCCTTCTTTTACTCCAAAGCTCTTTCACGGTGTCAAGAACGGTGCCGAAAATCTCTTTTTCTCCTCTCCAATCCGTTGTCGTCAGCGTGAGTGGTTTTGTTTGTGTTATGGTGTCTACCTTTTCATTCACAAGTAAAGCCCTCCTTTTATATTGGTTCCTTTTCTTTCTCTCCAAGCTAGGGATCAGGTAAAGATTGCTTCCACTTTTAATTGCAAGATATGCCAATCCCTAAATATTAGGATTTAGATCCTTCCTGAATTTGTGTTGCTTGCTATCCACTCAATGTCTCTTTCTTTCTCTCCAAGTCACATGTGCATCACTTTTAATTGAAATCTCCAAGAGGATCTTCTTCTTTTTATTACTGTGGGCCTTCTTGCATTAATGGGCTTGGGCTTGCTTTCTTTTGTTCTAACATTTCTTCTAATTTCAGCCCACATTTATATTATTTTTCTTTTTCTACCTTCCTGCAAATATAGAGTAATTTAAGTCAGTTATTTATTTAATTAGTAATAATTACTCTAAAAACAACTCAAAAATATCTCTAAAAAATGCACATAATTGGAGTTTATCAACTCCCCCACACTTAACTTTTGCTTGTCCTCAAGAAATTTTTCTAGCTCAAAATTTCCAAATAAGTAATAGAGACAGCGAAATAAGAGATCCAAAATTAGAAACACAATGACAGACAATAGACAATATAGCACATATGAGGTGTCAAAAGGTTGCCCAATTAGAGGCTCATGTCTTTGAAGAATACATTTATGTGAACAAGGGCACTCGCTCACAATCTCTCTAAGTGTTTAGGGACTAGGAAAAATATACACTCAAGTTTCCACAAATTGCACATTACCCTAAGCTTGTAATTTGACCAAATCTCCACTAAATAGTTCACATGCATGCAAAAGATGGGGTTTCATGGGTTGTAATGGGGCCAAGGGTGAAATCATGCAAGGTAGGAAACAAGAAGAAAGGGATAATCAAAGGGCTAAATACAAGAAGCAAATAGTAACCTTTGAAACCAAATATGGAGCTCCTATCTATTTTACAATTTTTGTCCAAACTCCAAATTAATTTCACTTTCATTCTTCATTCTTCTTTTTCTATTGAGTCAACTCTTTTTGATTTGCTTTTTTTTTTCTTAAGTAGAATCTTTTTTTTTTTGATTTGCCCTTTGGCTCTTTCATTCTTTTGATTTGCCCTTTGGCTCTTTCATTCTTTTGATGTGCCTTTTCCTCCTTCTTGCATTTTTTTTTGTAGGAGGAAAAGGTAAGTACATGAAAACTCCTATTTTGTTTCCTTTTTGTGAAAATATTTTTGTAAGCACATGATTCACTCCGTTTTTTTTTCTCTTCATCCTGACAAGATAGATAACTAAAGTATAGGACGAAATTTCAGTCCTGATATATAGACAAGTAAAATATAGGACGAAATTGTAATTTTCAATAGTTGCTCCACATTCAATTTCAAATGGTTACCACAAACAAAAAAGAAAAAATTATATCTGGATACCAAAGAAAAAATATAACAAATAAGCTCAAAGGGGGCAACTAATGGATGATTTCAACAAATAACTCTGAGGCCAGAAAAATCCTAAATCCCCAAATCTTTTTACATGATGCAAATCAATTTTCGCCTTGAGACGGTCAAAAGACAAATTCTAGAATGTAGCAAATTGGGAAACACACTCATAGAAAGAAAAGGGGTAAAAATTCATGATTCAGTATCAATCCCCTTATGAAGGCTCAGATCTCACATTTAGAAGCTAGTTCACAAAAAGTACTCAAGAGGGACAAATGCTAATTATCAGCTTCCTAACGATAACCTCACAATTACAATTAAGCACAAGTCTGTCAAGTAATTTAATTATGGGATCCCCTAAAGGCATAAACTCTATTTTTTTTTTAAATTTAAGCACTATTCATTTAAAAACAAGCCAGAAAAAATGCTATCAGCATATATATTGGGTATGTGCATTAATAGAGATATAGTGACAATATAAACTATCTTCCCCCACACTAGCATGGAGCAGGGTCGTCAATGCAAAATAATCAAATAGAAACAAAAATAGATAAATAGAGAGAGTAAGAGAGATTTCCCTGAGAGAGCTTGTAGTTGGAGCTTATTCCTAAATTCAAAACAAAATAAAAGCAAAATAAAAATAACTGAAAATAAAACACAGGTTGCCTCCTGCGAAGCGCTTGTTTAATGTCATGAGCCTGACGATAGTTGGTGCTCAATCAGGTGGCTCTCCAAGAGCAAATTTTACATCTAACGCAGTGAACCTTCTTAGTTTTCTAACCATGTGGTTGACATTGTTCTTTCTTTTCCCGCGTGGTGGATGAACTTCAAAGGATCGTGGAATTTTTAATTTATCTTCATCCACCACTATGCTAGCATCCTGCAAAATAAGAAGTTTTTCCAAAAGGTCCTGCATCTTTAAATCATTAACAATGTTAGTTTCAACCACATCATCAAAATAAGGAGAGGTGAAAAGAGAGAAATTTTCGTTGGAGTTTAAAGCTTTAATCACATCCTCTTCTTTACCACTCCTTAAAGTTACCTTTCCCCTGTGAACCTCAATTGCAGCATCACCAATGGTTAAAACAATTTGCCCAAAAATTTGGGTTTTCTTCTCTTTCTCCAAATCAAGAACCAATGGATCTTTCTCATTCTTCTCACAAATGCTCTCATAAATGAAATCTGTTGTTTCAATATGACTCTCTTCAGAAGGATCTTTTGTTTCAATTTGACTCCTTTCAGTAGGAGCTATTATTTTGACTTGACTCCCTTCAGTAGGAGTCTCTTCATCTTTCTTGAGAGCTTCTTTCTCTAGATTATCTTTCATGGATAATTCTTCATCACTTCTAAGAATATTATCTTTGTATTGCTCAGTTTGTGTATAAGGAGTTTGTTGGGCCTCTTGAGACAACAAAGCGATGATATTTGAGATTTGATCTGTCATGGTATCCCCAAATGTATCAATTCTTCTCCCAAGGGTATCAAAATTTTCATCCATATTTTTCTCAAATCTATCAAATCTTTCATTTGTTTGTTCCATAAATTTGACCAAGACCTCATCGATAACAGATTCCTCCTCTTTCCTCTGCACTTGTAGTGACTCATAACTATCCCAGTTGGAGGAATAAGGAGGTGGCTCATAGTCATCCCAATAGTTTGAATAAGGCTCATAAGGAGGAGGAGAAAGTGGGTGTTGACATTGAGGCATATACCAATATAACTTCTCTAAATTCCTTCTCGCCTCTGCCTCTCTAATATAATCTCCAATAGTTTTAACCATGATTTAGATTTTTCTCTGCAAAACAAAGTGAACAGCAACGAGATCTCGGGAAAGTGTTAGCAATTTTTTTTTCTTTTCCAATAAGATAAATAAAAAAACAAAATTAAAACTAAAGCATAAAAAAAATGTCTAAAGCAATAAAAAAAAAATTTCGTTTAATATTGTTAAATTAATCCCCGGCAACGGCGCCAAAAACTTGTTGCGTTAAAAACACACTCAGAGCAAGTGTACTCTTTCGCAAAAGTAGCATAAAAGATTATCGTATCCACAGGGATTAATTAACAAGTACCAAACTAGTCGATATTATATATTGTTTAGACGAATAATAATTTGGATGTATTAGAAACAAAATAAAAATAAATAAAATAACAAGAATTAAAATGCAAGAATATAATCAACGGAGAGAGGTCTAGGGTCGCGGTTTCACTTGCAAGCTTCGATTCCCCTATATCTAATTCTACCTGAATTCCCTTATTTTATTTAATTACCAATCCCTTTACTAAAGCTATTAATCCGCTTGGTCATTCGAGATTAATATTCTTTTTCCTAAATTAACCCTAGTTTGGTCATGCTAGAATTTAAATTTAAGAAAAGCATAAAGTACAAAAATGTTGAATGATTGGAAGACTAAATTAAAGTTTGGTCATGCATTAATTATAGCCCCAATTATCCTACTGATCAACCAATTGATTATGAACATGAAAAGGGTAGCTAATCCTAATTATGTGATAAAAACAATAGGACAATATTAATTGAAATAAAAACAGGAATTCAAATAAGAAATTAGAACATAAAGAGGTTTCTAAACATGCAAGATCCACCTAAGACCCTAGAAGAGGATTTAGGCATCCATAATAATAAAGAACCATAATAGAAAAATAAGGTTCATGAATTACAGAAATAAGAATAACCCGGAAATAGAGAAAGTCTTAATTTTTGTCTTCAATCTCCTTCTTTTACTCCAAAGCTCTTTCACGGTGTCAAGAACGGTGCCGAAAATCTCTTTTTCTCCTCTCCAATCCGTTGTCGTCAGCGTGAGTGGTTTTGTTTGTGTTATGGTGTCTACCTTTTCATTCACAAGTAAAGCCCTCCTTTTATATTGGTTCCTTTTCTTTCTCTCCAAGCTAGGGATCAGGTAAAGATTGCTTCCACTTTTAATTGCAAGATATGCCAATCCCTAAATATTAGGATTTAGATCCTTCCTGAATTTGTGTTGCTTGCTATCCACTCAATGTCTCTTTCTTTCTCTCCAAGTCACATGTGCATCACTTTTAATTGAAATCTCCAAGAGGATCTTCTTCTTTTTATTACTGTGGGCCTTCTTGCATTAATGGGCTTGGGCTTGCTTTCTTTTATTCTAACATTTCTTCTAATTTCAGCCCACATTTATATTATTTTTCTTTTTCTACCTTCCTGCAAATATAGAGTAATTTAAGTCGGTTATTTATTTAATCAGTAATAATTACTCTAAAAACAACTCAAAAACATCTCTAAAAAATGCACATAATTGTAGTTTATCAGGGGATTTTGAAACAGTTGCTATGTCCAAAGAATGTAGCCTAATTTTGCAAAACAAAATTCCAAGAAAATTAAAGGTTCCTGGTAGTTTTACAATTCCATTTTCAATAGCTAAATTCTATACAGGTCGTGCATTGTGTGATTTAGGTGCAAGTATCAACTTGATGCCTAAATCCATCTTTACACAACTAGGAATTGGAAATGCTAGGCCTACTACTGTGACACTTCAACTTGCAGACAGGTCAATAGCCTACCCAGAAGGAATAATTGAAGATATTTTGGTTAAGGTTGACAAGTTTGTATTTCCTGCAGATTTTGTTATTCTTGATTTAGTTGCAGATGAAGAAGTGCCAGTCATTCTTGGGAGACCATTCTTGGCAACTGGGAAAACATTGATTGATGTACAGAAGGGAGAACTAACCATGAGAGTGAATGATCAAGAAGTAAAATTCAATGTGATGGATGCTCTGAAATACCCTGCAGAGGAGAAAGAAGAGTGTTCAGCTATCATTTCTCATGACCATTTAGTGCAGAAGTAGTTCCAAAAGCAGTATGATCATCTCACCAGCGCACTTGCACCAAGTGCAGCTGCACCTCTAGATGAAGAAATGCTGGAAAAAGACATTTTGCAAAGAGAAGAACCAACACAAAAGGTATGGTCTAGAACTTTTGAATCTCTTAATTTAGAAGACCCTAACCTCAAAAAGAATTTACCCTCAATTGAACAACCTCCAAAATTAGAATTGAAAGAACTGCCCAAACATTTGAAATATGCTTTCTTAGAGCAGGAGCATGATCTCATTAGTACCTTAAGAAAGCATAAAAAAGCAATAGGCTGGCAAATGGCAGACATAAAAGGAATTAGCCCTTCAATATGCATGCATAGAATAATTTTAGAAGTTAATTCTAAAAACAACATAGAAGGACAAAGAAGGCTAAATCCTATAATGAAAGAAGTTGTAAAGAAAGAAATCATTAAGTGGCTAGATGTTGAAATCATATACCCTATTTCAGATAGAGCATGGGTAAGCCCTGTGCAATGTGTTCCAAAGAAAGGGGGTGTTACAGTTATAGCCAATGAGAAACATGAGTTAATACCAACAAGGACTGTTACAGAATGGAGGATTTGTATGAATTATAGGAAACTCAATAAGGCCACAAAGAAAGATCATTTTCCTTTACCATTCATTGACCAAATGTTAGATAGGTGTTGCACCCCGAAAAATCCTTTGGAGGGATTTCTCTTCGCACAACATGAATTGGAGTCGCCACCAATATTTTTTTAGAGGTAAAACATTGAAAAAAACCTTTCTTGAAAGACAATGGTCCTTGGAACCACGAGATTTGAGTTCGGGGGTCGGTTATGCATGGGGAAGGTACGAGCACCCCACACATCCTTTCTACTGAAAGGGAACCTCGATTTGACGTGTGATTTAAAAGGTTGATTTAAGAAATGCTTTGTTTTTATCTCTCTTTATCTCTCCTTACTTTATGGAAAAACTTAAGGAAAAATTAATCTTTTGCGCTTGACGGGAGGGCACCGTGCCTACGTATCCTGGGGAGGGAATCAAAGCAACGTAGTTCTTGTTTTCGAAAATTGTTTTGTTTTTAGAAATTGCCTTATTTTGGAAAAGGGTTTGTTTTTTTGAAAAGAAAATGGTTTTCATTTGACGGGGATGTGACCCGCTCCTACGTATCTCCCAGTGCGATGGAGAATTCAAAGCTTACGTAGTTCTCGGTTGTCGAGAAAAGGTTTTTATTTTTTAGTTGTTTAATTGCGAAAATTGAATGTTCACAGTGATCAAACAACAAAGGTTTCGAGTGCTCACCACTAGCATCCCATTATTGACGATCGTGCAAGCAAAGGCTTCGCATTATCCTCAACAAAGTTTTTAATTTGTGAAATGAGAGTTCTTTTGAAAAATGAGTGTTCATGATAATCAATTGAGCAAAGACTCCAAGTGATCACCACTAGCACCCCATTGTTGACAATCGTGCAAGCAAAGGCTTCGCATTATCCTCAACAAAGTTTTTAATTTGTGAAATGAGAGTTCTTTTGAAAAATGAGTGTTCATGATAATCAATTGAGCAAAGACTCCAATTGATCACCACTAGCACCCCATTGTTGACAATCGTGCAAGCAAAGGCTTCGCATTATCCTCAACAAAGTTTTTAATTTGTGAAATGAGAGTTCTTTTGAAAAATGAGTGTTCATGATAATCAATTGAGGAAAGACTCCAAGTGATCACCACTAGCACCCCATTGTTGACAATCGTGCAAGCAAAGGCTTCGCATTATCCTCAACAAAGTTTGATTTGTGAAAAATAGTTTGAAATTGTTTTGAGAAGAAGTGAAGTTGTTTATCAATGATTATGTAAATGCAAAAAAATGTTTTGAAGTTGGAACGTTACTAACGAGTAACAAGTTGTTCTTTGTATGCAACATGGTTTTGAAGTTTTGGAGAGTTACTAACGAGTAACAATTGGTGGAAATCAAAACAAGCAAATTGTGAACACCAATTCAACATTTTAATGCACCACAAGCACATAAACAAGTATATCAAGCATGGAGTACCAAGCTTCAATTCAAGAATGCATGAGTAGGCAAGGATGCAAGAATAGGTAAGAATGCATGAATATGCAAAATGCATGTGCATCAAGGTTAAATGAACCTATCCTTTGCCGAAACTTCACAAGCTTCAAACAACAATTTACAATAAACTCAAAGAGCAAAGAAAGCATGATTAAACTTGAGGATGCATCAAGGTCATTGGAGACCAATCATGTGCGCAAATTCAATTGTTTATAGACCCCTTTTTGCTCACATTTCACAAGCACATCAAATGGGAATTGAATTTTTAAATGCTTACAAGCATAGGCATCAAGGTTGAAGTAACCTATCTCTTGCCAACTTAGCATAACCCAAGATCATTTGTGGATCATAAATGAACCAAAACCCAAATTCATTTTTCTCAAATCATAAATTTCACAATTAACAACATAGGTTTGAATATTTGCAAGTTTAATGGCCAATCATCAATTTATTTTAACAAGTCAACCAACTCAAGCAAGCGAGTGACATAACCAAAACATAGATGCATTTATTCACAAGATTCAACCATGAGAACCAACAAAAATCATAAAACACATATTTATTTGAAGCATGCAAAATTATTATCAAAGCAAATAACATTTTATTTCACTTAAAACAACAAAATCATGCACATAACCCCAAAATCAAAGCATCAAAACAAAGATTCATGAGATTAACATGTGTACAAGCATAAAAATGAAGTTAAAAGAGAGGATCTACATTTTTGGAAGTGGAAATCTCACAAATATGCAAGAAATGATGACTTTATGCAAGGATTTACAAGAGAAGGGGTCTAGGAATCACATACCTTAAGATGAGCTCCAAATAAACACAATAGATGAAGAAATAATCAACCAAATCAACTTATCTTCAAGCTTGGTCTCCAATCTCCAAAAAATGACCCTTGATCTTGAACTTTTGTGTGATTTTATGAAGGATTGATGGTTGAAAATTAGTGTTTAGGCTTGGAAGATGGATTGAATGTGTGTGGGTAGATGAGAAATGAAGAAGTGAGTTAGAGAGAAGGGAGAGGGGGTGGCGCATAAAATGGAAAGAAGGTGAGGAGGGAGTTGTGTGCTAGGGTTTATGAGTGAATGGTGAGGCCAAAAGCTTTCTTTTTGTGAGGTGAGGTTAATAGGGTATATATAGAAAGCAATTAGGTTTAAGGGTAGTTAGGTCATTGTGCACTAGTTGTGCTCTAGGATTTAATTTTAATTTTGAATCAAAGGCTAGGATTGAGGCTCACATGGATTGAGGACATTGAGAAAACACAAAATGAGAGAATAGAGAGGGGGTGGCGCATAAACATTGGGAGGGGTCCTTGGTGACCAAGTTTTGCAAGTTGTCATCTTGTACTATTGTACTATTATATGACCATTCGATTATCCCTTCATTTTTGATTATTCTTCTTAGGATAATTGTACAAAAATACACCCAATTTAGGCCACATACAAGGTATCTTGAGGAATATGCCATTTTATGAGATCACCATGACCAAAAATATCATAAAAACCTCATCTTGAAATTTTTGTAGAATATTCCTTTTTGATGCCTTTTTTGAATTTGAATTTTGTGCACAATGTATGCATGCATGCGCATACATACATACATGACCAAAAATGTTTTGCCTCAAATAAATTTCTCTAAAATTGCACAATGATTCTTGATGAGAAATTATCTTATTTTTGACAATGACCAAAATACCCTTTTGCCCTAAAAACCTTGTTTTTTAACAACAAATGCATTTCCACTCTAACAATGAATTTAAAAGCCCTAGAATGACTTTTAAAACCCAAAAATGCATGCACAATGCTCTTCACTCTTCAAAATAAAACCACACTTCTCAATTTATTTATTTTTTACGGAAAATTAGGGTTTTAAACCTAGGCGGACAAAATTAGGGTATGACAATAGGCTAGCAGGTAAGGAGTTTTATTGTTTCTTAGATGGTTATTCAGGATACAATCAAATTGCAATAGAACCTGAGGACCAACAGAAAACTACCTTTACATGTCCCTATGGTACAATTGCATTTAGAAGGATTCCTTATGGACTTTGTAATGCACCTGCAACATTCCAAAGATCCATGATGTCCATATTCTCTGATTTCATTGAGCAATCAATGGAAGCTTTCATGGATGATTTTTCAGTTTTTGGAGAAACATTTCAGTTACGTTTGTCAAACTTAGAGGAAATTCTCCAAAGATGTGAGGAAACTAATCTAATGCTCAATTGGGAGAACTGCCATATTATGGTGCAAGAAGGCATTGTGTTAGGACATAAAGTGTCAAAGAAAGGTCTTGAAGTAGATAAGGCCAAGATTGAGGTTATTGAAAAATTACCACCTCCAACAACTGTCAAACGAATTAGACGCTTCTTAGGTCATGCAGGTTTCTATAGGAGATTTATCAAAGATTTCTCAAAAATATCCAAGCCATTGTGTACTCTTTTGCTACAAGATACACAATTTAACTTTGATGAATCATGTATGGAAGCATTCCAAAAGCTCAAAAACGCATTGGTGACTGCACCAGTGATTGTTACACCAGATTGGAGCAGACCTTTTGAATTGATGTGTGATGCTAGTGACTTTGCTGTGGGAGCTGTCCTAGGGAAAATGTATGATAAAATCTTTCATTCAATTTATTATGCTAGTAAAACACTCATTGAAGCTCAAATGAATTATACTGTAACAGAAAAAGAATTATTAGCAGTGGTTTTTGCATTTGACAAATTTAGATCTTACTTGGTTGGCACCAAAGTTATTGTTTATACTGATCATTCTTCCATCAAGTATTTAATTTCAAAGAAAGATGCAAAACCAAGGTTAATAAGATGGGTTCTCCTCCTTCAAGAGTTTGATCTTGAAATTAGAGATAAAAAGGGGGTGGAGAACCAAGTTGCTGACCATTTATCTAGACTTGAAAGTGAAAGTACAGGTACACATGAAGGAGAGATCAAGGAGAGCTTTCCAGATGACAAATTGTTAGCAGTTACTTTGACAGCACATAGTGCTTCAGCACTTAGTGCAGATGCACCAGATGCAGCTGCACCATGGTATGCTGACATAGTTAACTTCCTTGTGAGCAAAGTTGTACATGTGGACATGAATTACAAACAAAGAAGGAGATTTTTCCACATAGTTAAACAGTACTATTGGGATGATCCCTTTCTATACAAGATGTGTCCAGATCAGTTAATGAGAAAATGCATCCCAGAATCAGAACAACAAGCAGTGCTTCTGCACTGTCATGTTGCACCATATGGAGGCCACTTTGGAAGCAACAGAACAGCAGCCAAGGTATTACAATCAGGTTATTAATGGCCCACGTTATTTAAAGATGCATATTTAATGATCAAAACCTGTGATAAATGTCAAAGAATTGGAAATATTTCTGAAAGACATGAAATGCCTAGAACCAATATTTTAGAAATTGAACTTTTTGATGTATGGGGCATGGATTTCATGGGTCCTTTTCCACCCTCTTTTGGCCATCAATACATCTTAGTGGCTGTTGATTATGTGTCCAAATGGGTAGAGGCAGTAGCATTACCAAATAATGATGCTAAATCAGTTAGCAAATTTCTTCAAAGAAACATTTTTACAAGATTTGGTACCCCAAGAGCAATCATCAATGATGAAGGCTCACATTTTTGCAATAAACTCATTGAAAATATTCTTGCAAAATATGGGATTAAACATAAAATTCCTACAGCCTATCACCCTCAAACAAATGGACAAGGTGAGCTATCAAATAGGGAAATTAAATGAGTGCTTGAAAAAATGGTTGGACCAACAAGAAAGGATTGGTCTTTGCACTTAGATGAAGCATTATGGGCATATAGAACAGCATTTAAAACTCCATTAGGTATGTCTCCCTATAGGTTAGTTTATGGCAAAGCATGTCATCTACCAGTTGAGTTAGAGAATAAGTAATATTGGGCTATAAAAAAGTTGAATTTTGATCTCAACAAAGCAGGTGCACAAAGGTTTTTGGAATTAAATGAATTAGAGGAATTTAGGCAATTCTCTTATGAGAATGCAGAAATTTACAAAGCAAGAACCAAAGTGTGGCATGACAAAAGAATCCAAAGGAGAGAACTTAAAGAAGGAGGAATGGTCTTGTTGTATAATTCTAGGATGAAATTGTTCCCTGGAAAACTTAAATCTAGGTGGTCAGGTCCATTCCAATTGGTCAAAATAAACCCCCATGGTGCAGTTGATTTGTATGATGCAGCAACAAATACAACCTTCAAGGTAAATGGCCAAAGGGTGAAAATGTATTATGGTGAGCAAGTGGTGAGAGACAAGGGCACCACTTATTTTGAAAATCCTTAATTCATGAGAGGAAAGTCAGGCTGTAAGACTCTTAAAACAAGTGCTTGTGGGAGGAAACCCATAATTTCTTGCTAAATATTTAGTTATTTTGTTCAATTTGATGTTTTTCAAGTGTTTTGTAGGAATGCAGATTTTAGTGCAGCTGCACTGAGTGCATCTTCACTGGTTGATTCTCAGTGCTCTTGCACCACCAAATTCAAAATTGTCACTTAGGTCAAAACTTTTCAAAAATGCCAGCACATCAACAGTGTAATCATCATTAGTGGCTGAGATGATGAGTTGTCTTACCTAAACCTACACGTGTCCTCATGCATGTCACTCCACATAGCCTAATGGCTAGAAACACCGTCAAATCAATTCCCGCTAACCCACAATCACTCCTTTTAACCATCCGATAACCATATGTTACTGTTTTCTTCCCCACCGTTACTCACCCTCTCACAAAAACAGAATCTCTCTCTCAAAATCATTTTTCACTTCACAAAATCCCAAATTTCCGTAAACTCTCATCTTCAACCTCTCAAATCCCTTTCAAATTTCTCTGCAAAAGTTCATCAATGGCCTGTAAGCACAGTGCTATCAAACCTTCAAGCAAAACTGAAGCTAGTGCAGAATCACTAACTAAGCAGATTTCAAAATCAACTGCTCCTGCGACAGTTGTTGTTGACACTGAAAAAGTACACTTCTGGGAGATGAAGTTCTTACCAGAGAGAGGCTATGATTTGGCAAAGGCTCACACCAGTTTCCTCTCAACCATCTCCAACATCCACTGGGACAGATTCGTGCAACACAGGGCATTCTATTTGGAGCAGATTATCAGAGAATTCTACTCTGGAATTCAAGACAACAAAGGAGGTAAGACTTTGAACCATTCTCTAGTTACGGGTAGAAGGGTGTACTTTGATGCAAAAAGGATAAATGATCATTACAACTTGATTTACAATGGGACTGACTTCGAAGAGAAATGTGAGAATTATGGGAGGAAAGCCATGGAAAGAATTAAGTCCAGAGTTGCCATTAAAAACTCAATGGGATAAGATTACTCTCTCTGAGTATAAGTTGAAAACCAGATACATAATCCTTGAATTGAGTAAGTGGCACTTATTTATTGATTGCTCCATTTATCCCACATCACACACATATACCATTTCCAAAGAAAGATTGATCCTTTTGGACTCAATCTTAACAGAAGACAATGTGGATTTAGAAAGAATAATCACTAAAGAAATCTTAGACTGTGGAAAGAAGAAATCTGGCTTTTTATTTTTCCCTTGCTTAATCACTGAGCTATGCATGCAACAAGGAGTTAGTATTGATGTAAATGAACCAAGGAAACTACCCCCTGGACCCCTATCTGCTGAGATGAAAGAAAGGACCAAGATTGCAAAAGAAACTTCGGGTCCGGTGCAGTAGCATTGGATGCAGAAGCAACAGGCAGTATGGAAATTTTAACAAGAACATGTGTGGATCAAGCTTATACTGATGGAGATGTCTCAGGCACCAACACAGTTAGAAATACCTGTGTTTCCAACCTGGGTATTTAAAGATCAGAATGAGGAGGAAGGATGTGAAGAAGAGGAGGAGAAAAATAAGGAAGAAAGTGAGAAAGAGAGTAAGAAGAAAAAGAACTTGAAGAGGAAGAGACCAACAAGAAAAGAGAAGGGAAAGAAGAAAGTGACTGTGGAGGAGGAGGAAGAAATGATGAGTGAGGACCTAATTGATATTGAGGAGGATGAGGTCACAGTGAAAGTGGTGAAAGAAATGGAGAGGAATGAAGAGGAGGATGAGGATGAAACAGGATCAAAAGAGGGAAATGTTGATGATGATGATTTAGATTTGACAATGGAGGAATTGGTAAGGAATAAATATGCTGCTAAATCACAAGCTGAACCAGTTCTCACCCCAATTAGCCCATCACAACAACACACAGAGCCAGAAAAAGAAAACAAATCCCCATCACCATCTTCCATTCACTCAACAGAGACAATACCTACATCACCACAACCCACCCAGCAAAAAGAACCTTCCCCCACTCAACAAACACAAACAAATCCCATACCTACTGATCCCATTATTCCAACTAATCCTGTTTATGAAAAAGAAACATTGCAGGTCATTCATGAAGAACCAATGGCAGAAGCAGAAGGAAGGAATGGAAATGGAGGTCCTGATCAACCAGCCACCAATGCAACTGCATCCCAGAAGACACCAACAGTAACTGTGATCCCAAAGAACATACAGGATACTATTTAACTGGTGTTGAGAGAACTTGAAGCTAAAAAGAAAGAAGAACTGGAGAAGATCCAGAAAACTTTCAAGGACACTTCTGAGGTGGCAAAGATTGTAAAGGAGACCCCAGAGGTAGGAGGTGTGGAGAAGAGCAAAGAAGTTGAGAAAGCTGCTGAGAAAGAGGCAGATAAAGAAGATGCTGGTGCTGACAAAATGGAGGTAGAGGCAACTAAGGAAGATCAACCCCAGGAGAAAGAGACAACCACAGAAGAAACCACTGAGAAGGACACAACAAAAGAAACTGAAGTTGCTGCAAAAAAACAACTTGAAGATGCTGCAGTGCAGATGCACCAGGTGTGACTGCACTAACATCAGAACCTAGTGCAACTGCACTCAAAACAGCAACTGGTGCAACTGCACCAGCAACAGATACAAAAGCAAACGAGCGAACAACAGCAACAACCACAACTGAACCTGGAGCAACTGCATCCAAAACAGCTGCATTGAAGAAGCCCAAAGCCAAAAAGCTGAAAACAAAACATGCTCCAACAAGGGCTAGCAGCAGGCTCAGAAGTGGGGCCAAAAATGAGTAAACTTTATATGTTGTTTATATATATTTTGCTTATAATGTACTTATAACTGGTTTTATCCCACATGTACCAAACCCCCTCCCCATTTTTGAACAAATCTCTTTTGAAACTCAACTTGGAGCAGTGAGGACACTGCTCACTTTTAAGTTGGGCGGGAGAAGCACTTAAACTTCATATGCATGTGCTAATCTATATATGTGTGTTTTAAATATCTGTGTTTGTTTTGGATTTAGTAAGTTGTGTTTGTATGTGTTATTTTGAAGTAATTTTAGATTTACTTAACAAAGTATTTTGAAATGCATAAAACTGTTTTCAAAAGTAGAAAATTCTGTCAAAAACAGTTTTAAGTAGATCAAAGTCAATATGTCTTAGGAATTGATAATCTTGAAGCATGATCAGCTTGTAATCTTTTTCAAAAACTGAGGAAAAATGCATTTTTAGAACTGATTTTTAAAGATGAAAAGAAAGAAAAAGAAAAGAAGCCTTGTTTTCTCCAAATGACCACTGTTATTATTGCTTTGACACATCAAAACTGAGTTTTTCAAAGGAACCTTGCTATGTGAAGAACTATCCAATGCAAGAGGAATTTTTAGAAAACTAAAGTCAAAAACAAATTTTTACTAAAAATATAGAAGAGCATAAAGAATTAAGTTTGGGGGAGTTTTTATGAAAACTAAGGCAAAGTATGAAAAGCTTAGAGTGGTCAATGCAAAAGGTTACCATAAATACTACCAAAAGTGTCCAAAGTGTTGTAATTAGCTATATTTGCCTGAGTCATTAAACTGTACCCATTCCAATAGTGCATTTGGTCTGAAAAAGAAAAATTCAAAAAGAAAGAAAAAGAAGAAAGGAAGACAGAACCAAAGAAAAAAGTATGCATAAGGGGGTCAGTGAGGAAGGCAATATATGCTACAAGTCACATGTTCAATGCAACTGCACTAGCACAAAAATACCCAGTGCAACTTCACTTCCAAAAAACGAAGCACCTGCACTCACTGTATTTGCATCAAGAAAAAGAACCACCAAAAATACAAATAGTGCATTGACTCAACAGTTTTGAAATACTCTAATCAAAGACCTTTGTTGTGCTTAAAGCCCCCCAAGTCTTGAAGATGTTGTTAGTCTAGTCTATATTTTGAAACATCTTGGTTTTGACCAAACGTGATCTAAATTTCTCAAAGGCTAGGAGAAACTTTTTACTTAGTTTTGGGACTGATTGAATCTCAGTGGGGCACACACTCACACAAATGAGTTTTGATAGCTTTGGTTGTTTGGGAATTCAAAGGCACAAAGACAAAAAATTTCTGAAGAATGAAGTTCATAAGATGCATTTCTTGAAAAATCATTCTTTGAAAAGATGTGAGCTGATCTGATCTTCTTGATTATGAAAATCTTATTTGTGTTTTCTTTTTGTCATTACTTGAGGACAAGCAATGGTTTAAGTTTGGGGGTGTGATAACTCTATTTTATATAGAGTTATATACGCATCTAAACCTAAATAATTGTTTAGAATCAAGCAAAATATGTGTTAAATATAGTATACTCATGACTTAACATTTTGTATATATATTGGTATGTTTGATGTGTTTGTTCAGAGCACCTGCAGTTGATGCATCTGCACCGAAAAACAAGCAGTGCATCTGCACTAGATGGAGCTGCACCAAATTACCACAGTGCAATCAGATTTAGTGCATCTGCACCATCCTGCACCAAAGACAGAATTACTCCACAATGGAAGCACCTCAATTCATCCTATGGCACAAATATCTCTATGACATCATGCTTAGTCACAAGTCACATGGCAACTTGCATTCTGTTGAGCAGGTATAACTCTTGGAAACTCTTAGAAGGTATATCGGATGGCAGAAATTTTTGGCGCCGTTGCCTAGACATGGCTTCTCCCCGGCAACGGCGCCAAAAACATGGTGTGTGGAAAAGTGTGCAAGTATACACAGTCACAAACAAGTAGTATAAAAGA
This sequence comes from Astragalus glycyphyllos, assembly GCA_963573325.1. Lineage (NCBI taxonomy): Eukaryota > Viridiplantae > Streptophyta > Magnoliopsida > Fabales > Fabaceae > Astragalus > Astragalus glycyphyllos. Next base: position 39,325,037 of record OY754313.1, read on the forward strand.
TCGAACCCACAGGGATTGGATTAATTCTTGTAGCTCAAAGTGTATAAATTAGTGCAAGCTATCCTACTCAGAAATTGGGGTGATGGAAATAGGTAAACAGAATGTAAATATGCAGGAAAATGTAAAGGAAGTCAGTTGAGAATGATAGTTGAGATGTCTTCACCAAATAAGTCACTTTCAAGAGTTATGTGCTTTTATGTGGTGCAGATGCACTGTGTGCAGCTGCATCAGTATGTGCCTTTCTGCTACTTTCTTCAGATTTTCGTTACAAGCTTCCTATGTCTAGGCATGCTAAATAAGTTCACTCCTGCCTTTGAAGTACCCACTGTATCACCCTAATGACTATGTTATCCTATGTCTAGGGCTTAACATGGAATTAACAAGCTTTCTTTATTAAACAAGTTAACAAAGGCTTTATTAAACACTTACCCTTATTGGTTCTTGATTTCTAGTTATAAACCATGTCTGTGAATATAACTCTACTTATTCTAAGTGATCAACCTTAAAATAAGATGGATGTAGTATAACACAAGAACCAAAATGCATACAACAAGTAAAAACACAATAACTTTCATAAAAGATCATTATAAGGTTAGAACATCTCAACTAAAGAAGTTTAGCTCTTAATAGGCATTGCAAGACAAAGATAGATGAAAGAAAACATGTTGATATAATGGAAATTACAAGAGAAGACAATAGGGTAGAGATTACACCAATTGAACTACTCTTGCACATGTTTGCCAAGCAATGCAGATGCACTGATTCCTTGCACTAGCTAATTCTATGAAGAAGTGAAGGGAGAAGTCGTCAATTCCTTCCTTACCTTCTTACAACTTAACAACTAACTTAAACTATAAAGAAAAGTGAAATAAAAATGCTCTCTAAAATGATCTCCAAGAAGTGAAAAATGAGATATGAGATGATCTCCAAGTGAAGAATGAAATTCTTTATATAGGCTTTGAGCTTTCCTTCTAGTGAGGGTTTGCTTGGATATTAAGTTAACCTTGAAGGGTTAACCTTGGTTACTTTTCAGAACTTGATAACGCAATTTGAGTCCAACACTCATCCTTAAAGAGAGGTCCAATTATGGATGGCCATGTGTCCCATGTGAAAGGATCTTCATGATGGTCTTTATATGGTAGGCGCCTCCTTTTGCAAGTTTCCATGTGCCTCCATGTGACTTGTGACTAAGCATGATGTCATAGAGATATTTATGTCGTGGTATGAATTGAGGTGCTTCCATTGTGGAGTAATTCTGTCTTGGGTGCAGGATAGTGCAGATGCACTAAATCTGGTTGCACTGTAGTAATCTCGTGCAGCTGCATCTAGCGCAGATGCACTGCTTGTTTTCTGGTGTAGATGCATCAACTGCAGGTGCACTGAACAAACACATCAAACATACCAATATTTTTACAAAATGCTAAGTCATGAGTATAAACCTTGAATGTTGTTTATTTTTTTCATACTACTATATTTAACACATATTTTACTTGATTCTAAACAATTATTTAGGTTTAGATGTGTATATAACTCTATATAAAATAGAGTTATCACACCCCCAAACTTAAACCATTACTTGTCCTCATGTAATGACAAAAAGAAAACACAAATAAGATTTTCATAATCAAGAAGAACAGATCAGCTCACAACTTTTCAAAGAATTATTTTTCAAGAAATGCATCTTATGAACTTCATTTTTCAGAAAATTTTTGTCTTTGTGCTTTTGAATTCCTAAACATCCAAAGCTATTAAAACTCATTTGTGTGAGTGTGTGCCCCACTGAGATTCAATCAGTCCCAAAACTAATTAAAAAGTTTCTCCTAGCCTTTGAAAAATTTATATCACGTTTGGTCAAAACAAAGATGTTTCAAAATATAGACTAGACTAACAACATCTTCAAGACTTGGGGGACTTTAAGCACAACAAAGGGCTTTGATTTGAGTATTTCAAAACTGTTGAGTCAATGCACTATTTGTATTTTTGGTGGTTCTTTTTCTTGATGCAAATGCAGTGAGTGCAGGTGCATCGTTTTTCGGAAGTGCAGTTGCACTGGGTATTTTTGTGCTAGTGCAGTTGCACTGAACATATGACGGTGCAGGTGCATTGAGTGCAGCTGCACTGATACTACTTTTTTAAGACTTGTGGCATATATTTCCTTACTCACTGACCCCCTTATGCACACTTTTTTCTTTGGTTCTGTCTTCCTTTCTTCTTTTTCTTTCTTTTTGAATTTTTCCTTTTCAGACCAAATGCACTATTGGAATGGGTACAGTTTAATGACTCAGGCAAATATAGCTAATTACAACACTTTGGACACTTTTGGTAGTATTTATTGTAACCTTTTGCATTGACCACTCTAAGCTTTTCATACTTTGCCTTAGTATTCATAAAAACTCCCCCAAACTTAATTCTTTATGCTCTTCTATATTTTTAGTAAAAATTTGTTTTTGATTTTAATTTTCTAAAAATTCCTCTTGCATCAGATAGTTCTTCAGATAGCAAGGTTCCTTTCAAAAACTCAGTTTTGATGTGTCAAAGCAATAATAACAGTGGTCATTTGGGGAAACCAAGGCTTCTCCCTTCACTTGAGGACAAGCTTAAAATTCAATGTGATGACAAAATGGAGTTTAGACATATACCACAATGACTTCTCTAAATTCCCTGTGCCTCTCTTATGTAGTCTCCAAGAGTTTTAACCATGATTTAGATTTTTCTCTACAAAACAAATTAAACTGCAACGAGCTCTTGGGAAGGTGTTATCAATTTTTTTTATATTATTTTAATATGATAAATAATTAAAATAAAAGCATAAGAATAAATGTCTAAAGCAGTAAAAAAAATTTCATTTAATATTGATAAATTAATCCCCGACGACGGCGCCAAAACTTGTTGCTTTAAAAACACACTTAGAGAGCAAGTGTACTCTTTCATAGAAGTAGTATAAAAGATTATCTTATCCACAAGGATTAATTAACAAGTACTAAACTAATCAAGATTATATATTGTTAAGACGGACAAATAATTGAGTTGTTATGAAACCAAAATAAAAAAAAATAAACAACAATGATAAAAATCAAGATTTAATTCAATGGAGAAAGGTCTAGGGTCACGGTTTCACTTGCAAGCTTCAATTCCCCTATGTTTAATTTTACCTGAATTTCTTTATTTTATTTAATTACTGATCCCTTAACTAAAGCTACTAATCCATTTGGTCATTCGCGATTAATATTCATTTTCCTAAATTAACCCTTGTTTGGTCATGCAAGAATTTAAATTCAAGACAAGCATAAAAAGCAAAAAGGCTGAATGATTGGAAGACTAAATTAAGATTTGGTCATGCATTAATTATAGCCCCAATTATCCTTTAGGTCCACCAAGTAATTGCAGCACGATCGCTAATGAAATAATTGATTATGAACATGAAAAGGGTAGCTAATCCTAATTATGTGATAAAAACAATAGGACAACATTAATTGAAATAAAAACATGAATTCAAATAAGAAACTAGAACATAAAAGTCTCTAAACTTTCAAGATCCACCTAAGACCCTAGAAGAGGATTTAGGTATCCATAATAATAAAGAACAATAAAAGAAAAATACGGTTAATGAATTACAGAGATAAGAATAACCCGGAAATAGAGAAAGTTCTTATCTTGTCTTCAATCTCCTTCTTTTACTTCAAAGCTCTCTTACGGTGTCAAGAACAGTGCTGAAAAACTATTTTTATCCTCTCCTACGTTTTACCGTCACTACCGCTTTTTTTCCTAATTTTGTGTTAGTGCATGCGGCTCCCTCTCATTCACAAGTGAAGCCCTTCTTTTATATTATTTCCTTTTCTTTCTCTCCAAGCTAGGGTAGTGTCCTATTCCTTTTTCCTCAAGTCAAGCTTGCTTCCTCTTTTAGGGCTTTAAAATGGACTTTTATATCTTTTTCATATTTTCTTTGTTTCTGCAAAATAAAGAGGAAATTAAGTTAGTGATTTATATAATTAGTATATAATTGCTCTAAAAGTTATCCAAAAATATCTCAAAAAATGCACTAAATTGGAGTTTATCAGTCGGCCAAAAGAGTGGTCCTCAGATACATGATAATAGCTGCAACATCTTCCTACAACATCATAGTGGGCAGACTGACTCTAAATGCACCCATGGCGGCAATATCTTACCCCCATCTGTGCCTCAAGTACCCCCTCCCCAATGGGAAGGTCGAAATCGTTTGGGGTGACCAGGCGATGGCTTGCAAATGCTACGCAGAAAGTGCCAAAGTGAAGACTGTTCAGAAAAAGGAGGTAAAAGGTTCTAATTGTAGTTTATTGACCTAGATCCAAGAATGTATAATGCAGCTAAAGAAGAGATGAGACTGATGCACGCGGACGACCTCAAAGAAATGACCCGTTAGAGCATCAGTGGACCAAGATCGATGTCGGACTATCAGTAGAAATCAAAGATCAACTATTCAAGTTCCTCTCAGAGAATGCCCACATATTTATGCATGGTCCCCCCAATACATGCCAGACATTGATCCCAACTCTATTTGTCACCAGTTATCTCTAAACTCCTCTACTCCTCCCGTGTCACAGAAAAAGAGAAAGTAGGGAAAAGAAAAAACAAAAGCAATCAAGGAGGAGACAGATAAGTTGATGGCCGCTGAATTCATCAGAGAAGTAAAGTACTCAACCTAGCTGGCGAATCCTGTGATGGTGAAGAAATCCAACGGCAAGTGGAGAATGTGTGTAGACTACACCGATCTCAACCAAGCTTGCCCAAAAGACTCATATTCATAACCAAGCATTGATGGTCTTGTTGATGGTGCCTCCGGTTACAAGCTGCTCAGTTTCATGGATGCATACTCAGGCTACAACCATATCCGAATGAGCCACATTGATGAATAGAAAACGACTTTCATGACAGGCCGATCCAACTATTGTTTTCAAATGATGCCATTTGGCTTAAAGAACGCGAGAGCGACTTACCAGTGTTTGATGGACAGGATATTCAAAAGAGAAATCGGCTGAACAATCAAGGTATATGTCGATGATATGGTTTAGAATTCCACTACTGAACTGACCCATCTAGAAACCTTGATCAAAATATTCCAGCTCCTGGAGAAGCATGATCTCTGACTCAATCCAGACAAATGTTCACTCGTAGTCCAAGCAAGTGAATTCTTGAGGATCACCTCCATCCTCGAAACAAGAAATCCCACCAAAGCTGAGGAAGAATAGATCTTAACCGGCCAAATAACAGCTCTCTCACGCTTCCTCGGCCGATCGGCAGACAAGATCAAGCCCATGTTCCAGCTCCTCAAGAAAAACACCAGTTTTTAATGGTCTGAGGAATGTGAAAAAGCCCTCGGAGGACTCAAAGAGTACTTAGCCGCGCCACCGATCCTCACATCTCAAAAGCAAGGATTTCCCTTACTGTTGTACTTGATGGTTTCAAGGTATGCATGCGGCGTAGTCTTGGTGCAAGAGCAAGAAAAAGAACAACGCCCTGTCTACTACATCAGCAAAATGTGGAGGGGCCTAGAGCAGAGATATCAGAAGATTGAAAAGGCAGTGTACACTGTAATCTTGGCGACAAGGAAGCTCAGACACTACTTCTAAAGCTACCCGATAATAATCAGAACAGATCTCCCAATACGCCAGGTGCTCTCCAAACCAGATCTAGAAAGAAGGATGGTTTCTTGGTCGGTGGAACTATCAGAATTTGACATAAAGTATGAACCAAGGGGGCCGATCAAAGCCCAAGCGCTAGCTGATTTTAGTGTCGAGCACGTAGAAATCGACCTGGAAGCCAAGCCCTCAGCCGAACTTGCTTTGACCTTTTCGGTAGATGGTTCGTCCAATTTTAGGAGGAGCGAAGCCAGGTAACCTTGAAATGGTTGGACGGTATTCTCTTGGAGCACTCGCTGCATTTCAACTTCAAAGCCAACAACAATCAAGTAGAGTACGAAGATCTCATAGTTGGAATGACACTAGCTGTAGATCTTGGAGTGAAACATCGGAAAGTCCGAAGTGACTCTCTACTCGTAAAAGGACGGGTCATGAAGGCGTTCTGCACCAAAGATGAACTCCTCGACAAATAATTTGACAAGGTACAAGAACTTAAATCTAAATTCACTTTTTGATCCAGAAAACACTTTTAGAACCCAGCGTAAATAAATTTCAGGTTCTCTCGACAAAGATAGAGCCCAAGAGCTGGATTACCAATATTGTTGCTTACCTGCAGGGAGAACACTTGCAACTGCAGGAGGAAGAAATGGAAAAACTGACAACGATTGCCACTACAAGAAACACTGGTTTTACTGTCCAGGAGTTTCCAGCGGATTAATATCCGTCGGAAAGTTTCCAGCGGATTAATGGTATCTTCGGCGGATTTGGTCCCCCCGGAAAATTTTCGGTGGATTTTGAAGTATTTCCAGCGGATATTAATTGGCCAAAAAATTTCCGGCGGATTAGTAGGCGTTTCCGGCGGATCTGTCCGAATTTAAAATAATTTTTTTAAAAAAAATTCAAAATCCGCCACAAATACCGTTTCCGGCGGATTTGAAAAAAAGGGGGGGAAAACGAAATTTGAAATCCGCCACAAATACCGTTTCCGCCGGATTTGAAAAAAAGGGGGGGGAAAACGAAATTTGAAATCCGCCGGAAATGTCACCGAATCTGCCGGAAATCCCCAAACAATGGGATCCGCTGGAAATGTCCAAATCCGTCGGAAATGCCGTCCGCCGGAAATCCTCTTTTTGAGGGATTTCCAAAATTCCAACCGTTGCACTCCCTCCCTCTAGATATTCCCACGAATTTTCTCTTCACTTTCACATCTTCTTCACTTCTTCATATCTCAAATTTCTCTCTTCTTCACATCTCAAATTTCTCTCTTCTTTTCTTACAAAATCTCTTCCTTTCTTTGATAGATTTCTTCCATCTAAGGCATGATTTCTACCTCTCTTACATAGATTTCTCTCTTTTTGTGTTTGTTTGAGTTTTATTTTCGTGTTTTCGATAACGGTATAGTTATTATTTGTTGTATTGTTTGTTTAGGTGTTGAGTTTGGATCGTGTTTTGGTTCGTTTTGATTTTTGTTGGAAGGAGTTTGGAATAGCATCAAGCCAGAGTCTTCTCTTCACAATCGGTTAGATATCCAATTTAATATTTTATATATTATTAGATAGTTATATTAGATAGTTATTTGATATATTATTAGTTAGATTATAATTTCTTCAATAGTTAAATATAATTTTTTTTTAATAATTAGTTAATATAATAGTTAATATATAAATTAGTTAATATATATATATATAAATTAGTTAATATATAATTACGAAATTAAAGTAATATTTTTTTAATATTTTTTTATTTTTTGGTTAATAAATTTCAATAAGTAAATACGAAAAAAAATTAATAACTAAAGTTTATATTAATTTACTTTTTAATTTGTGTTTATACGAAATTAAAGTAATATATTTTGTAATATTAATTTATGTTTGTATATTTATTTTATTTATTTTATATTTAATACGAAATAAAATGAGAAATAAATTTAAATTTTCGTAATAAATTTTATATATAAATAACTGGAATTAATTTTGAGATTTTGAGATAAATATGATATATTATGTTGATATAATTGATATAAATGCGAATTATATTATTGATTTTTATTTTTTTATTCATTTTTAGATAAAAATATTAAATATTATATTTACTTTATTAAATTGTATATCAATATATATATTCACTAATATATAATTACATTTAATTTGTTATAAACCCAAAGTTTGATATTTTGTTTAAAAAATAGGAATTTAAAATTAGTAATATTAATATATAGAGAATAGTATACATAGTATATATAAGAATAAAACAACATGTAATTTAATTATAGTTGTTATTATGTTATTATTATAATTAAATTTGCTTTTTAATATATATATATATATAGTTAAACTAGATATTAATGTATTTAATATATCAATAAAAAAATGCTATATTTGAATAATTGCTATTGTATGTTTAAAACCTAGTAACTAGTGATTTATTTAATGTTAACATTGTTAGTGTATGTAAATATGTGTATATGTATACATATGTGCATGTATATGTAATATGTAATAAATATATAGGAATCTAATATATAACTAATTTTTCTTGAACTATAGTACGTAGTTCTCGAAAACATGGATCGTAGTTGGATGTACGATCGGTTGTTTCCTGGAAGAGCTGGTTTAAAGCGGCGTTTTGTAGAAGGAGTAGAAGAGTTTCTATTTTGTGCTAAGCAGCACGAAGAATTTGCGCGACAAGGCGGAATTAGATGTCCGTGCTTGAAATGTTCATTTCAATTTATAAAAAATGATGATGAAATCAGAATGGATTTGTACAATAATGGATTTAGGCCAAATTATTTTATATGGAGTCGTCACGGCGAATTAGCAGCAGGTGTTGTTCGTACAGTTAATGTTCCGGTTGATGTAGTAGCTCCCACACCAAATACTTATCCAGCGGCTACGACATCTAGAGGCGAAATTATTCAACCTTTAGAAGTTTATCAAGGAATGATATCTGATGCGGTTGGAGTAAACTTGGATTATGAAGAGCCGGAATATGATGCTGAAGAAGTTCCAAATGAGGAAGCTCAAAGATTTTACATGTACTTGAATGAAACAAATAGTCCATTATTTGAAGGAGCTAAAGACTCTAAATTATCAATGTGTGTTCGGTTGTTGGGTCTTAAGTCGCAGTTTAATGTTGCTGAGTTATGCATGGAGTATATGTGTCTCTGGTTGCATGCTCTATTACAACAATGAGTTTGGCATAAATGATGGAGAGTTGTTGGAATGCAAGATTTGTGGAGAGCCACGCTATCGTGCCAGCAGAAGAGGGATGAGTGGAGGCAAATTGGTTCCACGGAAAGCAATGTTCTATTTGCCGCTCATACCAAGGCTACAGAGGATGTTTACTTCAATGGAGACCGCAGGTAAAATGACATGGCACCATCAAAATAGAAGTAACTTTGGTGAATTACGTCACCCATCTGACGGTGAGGCTTGGAAGCATTTTGATTGTGTTCATCCAGATTTTGCCAGTGATCCACGGAATGTTCGACTTGGTTTATGCTCTGATGGATTCACACCATATATTCAAGCCTCGGCAACACCGTACTCGTGTTGGCCGGTTATTGTTACCCCGTACAACCTTCCTCCAGAAATGTGTATGTCTAAACCATACATGTTTTTAAATGCAATTATTCCAGGGCCGAGTAATCCAACAGCTGGAATTGATGTATATTTGCAACCATTGGTTGATGATCTAAAAAGACTTTGGAATGGTGTTTTAACTTATGACGCAGCACGCAAACAGAATTTTGTGATGAGGGCGGCTTTGATGTGGACGATTAATGACTTCCCTTCATATGGAATGTTGTCTGGTTGGGGGACACATGGTAAAATGGCATGTCCGACTTGCATGGTTGACACAAAGGCTTTTAATCTTAAATACGGAGGAAAGACTTCGTGGTTTGACTCGCACCATAGGTTCTTACCTATGGATCACCCATTTCGAAAGCAGAAGTATGCATTTATCAAAGAAAATGTTGAAACAGATGGACCTCCTCGTATTTGACACCTGAAGAAGTTTGGGACAGTGTTAAGGATATTCCTCCTGTGGAAGTTGTAGCGGGTGTTGGGTCTCGTCCAGAAGGCTATGGACAATGGCACAATTGGACAAAAAAAAGTATTTTTTGGGAACTTCCCTATTGGAAAGATAATCTATTGAGACACAATCTCGATGTGATGCATATAGAGAAGAATTGTTTTGACAACATATTTAACACTGTCATGAATGTTAAAGGTAAAATGAAAGATAATAAGAAAGCTAGGAGGGACATAGATCATTATTGTCGACGGAAGGATTTGTTGTTGGTTGAGCAAGGTACTAGGGCATTGAAAGCTAAAGCCAATTATACTTTATCTACCGAACAAGCGAAAGCAGTTTATCGGTGGATAAAAGAGTTGAAAATGCCAGATGGTTATTCTTCCAATTTATCTAGATGTGCAGATGTGGATCATGGGAGGTTGCATGGGATGAAGAGCCATGATTGTCATGTATTCATGGCGTGTTTACTTCCTATCGCTTTTTAGGTCATTGCCGACACATGTTTTGAATCCGCTCATTGAAATTAGTCAATACTTTAAGAATTTGTGTTCTGCAACGCTAAAAGTTGATGATCTTACAAAAATGGAAGAAGACATCCCATTTATCATATGCAAGTTGGAGAGAGTATTCTCGCCTGGTTTCTTTGATTCTATGGAGCATCTTCCGGTGCATCTCGCATATGAAGCTAAACTTGGCGGACCTGTCCAATACCGATGGATGTATCCGTTTGAAAGGTTAGTTAATTAATTAAAGATCATGGGTGATTCCAAAAGAAAGAAGTTTATGTTATTACTATATTAACATATTGTTTTCTTTAGGTTCATGGGTGATTCCAAAAGATCAGTGAAAAACAAAGCTAGAGTTGAAGGATCGATATGTGCTTCTTACTTGCACCGTGAAACAACTCATTTTTGTTCATATTATTTCAAGAGTGAATTTGCTCCAAGAATCAGTCGAAACGAAATGGATATTGATTGTCCTAGACATCATTTGGCTTTGTCTGTCTTTTGTTTACCTGGTCGTCCATCTGGGAAGGAGTCAATTCACTGGCTAACTGAAGAAGAGTTAAATTCAGCACATGTTCATGTGTTGATAAACTGTTCTGAGGTGCAACCATTCATTGAGTATGTATTCCTCAACGTGCCTTAATTAATATCAATCTTATATTTGATACTAATAATTACAGTTGTGTAACCATTAATTATCTTTTTTCAATTAGGGAATTTTTGTCATCAGAGGGAGTGAGTGAAGATCAATCATCTGCACATATTAGTGCACATTTTCCAATGTGGTTTAGGCAACATGTTAATTCCCTCCAACCAACTCCTGCTAACCAACAGCTGAGGAACTTATCCGACGGTCCTCGAAGAAGTGTTAGAGAATGGCACACATACTTTGTTAATAGTTACAAATTTTACATCAATGAATGGACACAGGGCAGAGAAACTATCAATAGTGGTGTTTGCATGAAGGGTGTCACTGAAGGAGGTGAAGATGATATTTATGGAGTTGTTCAACACATATACGAACTTGCGTACCCGCATCTAGATTTTAGTCAGAAGGTAGTGGTTTTTTATTGTAATTGGTTTGATCCATCTTCTCGGGGAACAAGGGTGAATCAAAAGTCAAATACAGTGGACATTAAAATGTGTAGTAGATATCCACTGTATGATCCGTTCGTCATTGCACAAAATGTGAGACAAGTGTATTATGTCCCTTATCCATCAACACGGACTGATAGGCGTGGTTGGTGTGTCGCAATTAAAACAAAGCCAAGAGGTCGCATTGAGACAAATGATGACACAGTGGAAGATGTGCCATATCAAATGGATGAGATGACGAATGTAAATGAAGTGATTCAAGTTGAACACATCAGTCGTTTATGTAATGAGCCAAACACCGGCGACGATGTTGATGATGAAGATGATGAAGATGCAGCAGAGCACGTTGGTCCATCAAGAATTCATGACTCTTCCGATGACGATGATTTTGAGAATGAATATGATTCCAATTAGCTAGCTAGTACTTAATTTATGCATGTTGTTGTATTTAATTTAATTATAATATGGATACAATTTATGTTTTAGTGTTTAAATTAATATTAAGCCGATCTCTTTTTTAAATATTTAAATCTATATATATATATATATATATATATATATATATTTCTAAATTTCTAGATATATACAGTATATGGCTCACTCAGGATCTGGGTCTGATCATGATGACCATGATGTTCCTCCACCGGTGGACGATGTTGGTAGTAGTCGTAGGACAAAGACTTCTAATCGCCTTAGACGTCGTCAGCAACCCCGTCGAGTTGTTGTTCCTGATAGTGACAGATATGTGCCTCGACCTCGGACAGATGGAGTTTCTAGTAGTACTACTCCACAGGAGCCAGTGATTCCTGAAGGTACTGAGGGCATAGCCCCAATACATGTTGATGCTGAAGGTATACGCACTTATCACATTGACTAGGAGGTGGTGAGGTATACGCTTGATGGCTGTGTCATTTTGAAGACTGCTGGTGACTCGTAAGGATAGTATTTATATTAATTTATTTTTCTTTTATAACTCTTATTATATAAATTTTGTGTAACAAAATTCATCTCTTTAAATATTCTACAGCTTTCTTCCTTGCAAGAAAAGTGCAACTGCAATCATAACATCAATTAGGGAGAATTTCAACAAGGGCTGGAAGAACTGGGGTGCAGTGAGAAAAGATGAGGACGAATGCGCAAAGATTTTAAATTTATTTTTAGTAAGTTTTTATCCTAAAAACAATTTTTAATTATTTTATTATTGATCAATTTGTTTTTATTTTATATAATATATAATATTATGTAATTAGCATAATTGTATAATTTTTAAAATAGGAAAAATGCACGTGGCTACAAAAGGAACAAGAAGAAGTTATGAGAGTCTTCCATAAGAGGTGTTCTCATCGGTTTTCTGAATTATTGAGGAATGCACGAATAGAAGATAAGAAACCGACTTATATGGGAGAATCAAGTTGGCAAGACCTGAAAAGGTATTGGGCGACACCGATATTTAAACTTCTTTCTGAGAAAGCCAAGAAAGCCAGGGCTTCTGACAAAGGTCGCTGCACACACACAGGGGGCAGTGTTAATGCTGCAACTCATCATTTGCGTTTGGTAAATTTCTTACATATTATTAATTAATTATTAATTAATATTTATAATTAATTGATTAACTAATAACACTATCTATATAGGAGGCAATGAACCAGAGGCCAGTTACGTTGCCTGAGTTGTATACCTACCTCCATGTCCAGGAGGAGACTAGTGAGTTTGTTACTGACCAGGCGAGGGAGGTTCAGGTAAAAGTTATTATATATACAATTATAAATATTATCTTTAAATTATTATTATTTCATTAATAGTTATTCATTTTATTTTGGTTTGTATTATTTTTTTAGGAGAACTTTGAGGCTGGAATTAATGAGTACCGGGAGACTCAACAGCAGAGCACTGCCCGCTCATATGTTCCTACCACTGGAGATTTGAATGCTGTAACTTAGTTGACCCAGCAGTTGAGCCAGGCTCATCGTGAGTATGAAGAGCGCCAGTAGAGAAGTGCACTAGAATTGCAGGAGCTTCGAGAGCAGACTAAGTTAGCTGAGGCACGCGTGGCGGAGCAGGAACGACAAGCAGCGGAGGAACGTAGGCTAAATGAGGAGCGCTATAATCACTTATTGAGTCAGCTGTCTCAGCAGCAGTACTCCAGGCCATCATCTTCCCATATGGCTCCATCCTACACACTGCCACAGCAGCACTTTGGCGGTGGCTTTCAGCCATGGTCTCAGTACCCGCAGCACTATCCACCTCAGCAGCAGATGTATCCACCCCCACCCCAGCTTCAGCAGTACTATGCACCTTAGTAGCAGATGTATCCACCCCCACCCCAGTAGGTTGATCAGCACTCCCAGCAGATATACAACTCAAGCTAACAAAGGCAAAATATCAAAGCAACATTACAAAAGACAAAGTCAAGGTGTTGCCTCTGAGTCGACAATACGCTCGATAACCCCATTTGCTTGTGCCTCTGTCTCATTATCTTCATTCAGGAGGTGATCCAGGGCAGATAGATCCAAGGGTTCTTGTTGAGCATCCGCGCAAGATTGGAAGAGGAACCTTAGTTCCTCACCTCCACTTGATCAATGATTTGGCCCTCAACTAAAATTTTATCCAAGTCAAACATGGAGGCCCCCACCTCCAGATAAAGCACCTGTAACTGAGACAGGGCAGTTTCAAAGCCCCTATCAAACTCGATGGCCACCTCAACCTTCAGCTCTTCAACTATCTTAGCCAGATCGTGACCCTCAGCAGCAGTTGTGCGGAAAAAAGTATGTGCAAGTATACACAATCGCAACAAGTAATAAAGAGTAAGTAAACATCGTTCCCACAAGGATTGTTGAGTTTACTTCTATATTTAAATTAGTAGTTAGCTAATGAGTAACACAAATAACAATAACAAGTTGTCAACAAGTATTGTGAATAACATAAATGTAAATAAACAAGTAAAGATAAATGATAAGTAGAAATTCAGAATGAGAGTAGTTGGAATGCATTTCACTATGCAAATTCATAAAAATAGTTTAATGTTCTGTTTGACGCTATAGCATTGGCTGCTGTAGCATTTGATACGTGCCTTTCAGTCACTATCGTCAGGGTTTCATTACAAGACTCTTATGTCTAAGTTCTAAATAAGTTCACCCCTGTATATTAAGCTCCCACAGTATTCACCCTATGAACTATGCATTCTTATGTCTAGGTTTAAGCATGGGTTGTTCTAAGTGTCCTTAAAACAACCACTCACCCACATTAATCCTTGAGTTCGATTTATAGACCATGTCTGAACCTATAAATGTACTTAAGTTTCATGCAAGGGTTAAAATACTAATATCAAACATTACATTAAAACTATTAAAATATCATTACATAACTACAAGCATCCAACTACAAGATTCAGCTCATGATGAGCAACAAACACAAGAAATAAGGCTTAAAGGAGATACCTAAAGCCATAAAACCGAAATCGCAAAGAGAAGGAAAATACTCCAAATGATGACAGCCCCTGTGATGCTACAACATCCCTCACAAAATCGTCTGGAAATCGTCTGGTGCTACAGCATCGCTTGCAGCACTGCAGATTTTCTACTTTTTATTATGAAAATGGAGCTTGAACGAAAATGGAGTATAAAACTCTCTTCTCTTCAGACCAGCAACTCCATGATGAAGAAGAAGAAGGTTGAGACTTCTATATAAAGAAAATATCTTCTAAAAAGGGTGACAAGCCATCCCACCAACTATTTTTATCCTCCATTGCAAAATAGACAAGTGTCCCATGAAGTAAAAGGTGGGTGGCTGCTGCAGGAAAAGTTCTGCACAATTCTGCACTGCTCTACAGTGATTTGACACGCAGTAGAAGCTGCTTTTTCGTTTTCTCTCTCATCAGTTGCAGAACGCAACGCTATAACTTCTGACGCTGCAGCATACTGAACAGACACGTTAAAAACACAATATGGGGCACCAAAGTGCCAAATACTCACTTAATCAGTTCCTCACTCTCTTTTACATTAAACAACAAATATTTACTCAATTAAACAACCATATTACTTAAGAACTTGCATTAATTTAAGTAATAAAAGCATAAATAACTCATATAAATATGAGTTATCAGCAGCCTCGGGAAATAGAGCAGATATCCTCTTCAAATTTCCCCAAGTCTTCTCAACCTCTTAACGAGCCGACTTCAAGTCAGTCTCGATAGACTACAAACTAACTAACAACGTCCCCTTATCTTCACTCAAGCTAAACACCTTTCCCACCAAACGATTCTTCTTTCAATCCCAGTTTTGAAGATCCTACTTCAACGACTCCCTCTCTTCCTGAAAAGACTTCAAAGCATCTTCGAAACCTTTAAATGTCCCTCCAGTCGACACGGTTCCCTGATCGTTTTCTTTAGAGAATCCTCGACAAGGTGAGCAAGCAATGAGGCCCAGAGGCTATAAGTTTTGATAGTAACCAAATTCTTGTCCACCCCATGAGAGCAACCTTCTCGGGATCAGCCGAACCAATAGCACCATTAAGTACCTTGTTCACGGGATACTGAGAATCCAAGGCAGTCTAAATAGGGGCTTCAGCGTTGGCGTTAGCCCTTTTCATACACTTAAGATAGTTCCTCCAGGAAGCATTTGCAGGAGGATCACCCACACCAGGAAAACCGATCTCAAGATTAGTAGCAAGGGCAGTCTTGGCTTTCTTTGAAGGAGGAAACTCGAGAGGAGGTGGAGGCCGAGCCTTGGTCTAATTGCCGGCCTGGTTTCCAGTCTGGAAATCGGCCTGGGCAGGGCTGTCACCAACCCCCGGAGATACAACCGGGACAGGAGAGGAAGCAACAGTACTCGGGCCCGATGAAAGTACATGCTTTCATTTCTGTTCAGAACGGATCCGCTTCCTTTCTTCGATGCTAACAGGAGACATCCCTAGATGTGCTGCAAAGAAGAAAACCACCACGAGTCAAACAAAAGGGGGATTACTTTGAAAACCAAACATTTTTTCAGCCACATCCACTAAGCCAATCAGAATGGAGGCTTTGGGCAACACACCCGACTTAACATATGATCACAATCGGTCAACCGCTGCACGATCGGGCATGCTCAATGACCTCCTCTCGATGGAATACTTAGACCGAGGATTGTGAGTCTAATGAACCGAAAAATGCTCCTTCCCAGCCTCGCCAATCAGCAAGCATGCCTCCAACCGGAACCAAAGCTTTTTAAAAGACTTATAACTACTTTTGTAGGTGATCCTAAAAGGACGGCCAAGATTGCACAAAAAGGTCCACCGTTTAGGTTTCTTAACCAAGGTCCGGAAGAAATACAAAACTTGGAGGTCGTCACATCAATACTCAAGCACTCACACAAAATCTCAAAAGCTCGCATGTACGCCCATCCGTTCTGATTCAATTGAGAAGGAGCCAAGTTGATCATCCTAAGAGCCCGACAGTAATAGGGGGAGAAGGAAGCCCGAATACCTAAATGCTCAAAAATGGTTTTATATAAATAGGTAAAATGTACTACCCTTCAGTCCAGAAGGATCACAAACTGCCTCCTCCAATGAAATGGGGCGCGCGACAACCAAACCATTATCCACTACGTGACACATAAACCTATGAACATCGGCCAAAGACTCGTCGGTAAGCAGCTCGGAATACGAATCTAACACCTCCTGATCTACCCAAGACCACTCTACATCTGACTGACTTTCCTCACAATCAGATTGGTCCTCTTCAGCCATGAGTGTGGACTGCTCTTACCCTGTTGAATGAGAAGAAGGCTCACTATCAAGTTCTTTCAAAGAATTTTTAACTTGTTTGCTTTTATGCATCAACCAATAAACGCAGTGTTCAGGAATGTGTCACGGTCTGAAGCTACCTTGTATAGAGCGCCTTCAAAGCAGCAGCCACGGGCTGAAGCTACCTTGTATGGAGCGCCTTCGCACTTCATGCTCACCGCTCGAGGGAATGTGTCACTGTCGGACCGACCACTCCTGAGGGTTCAGACCATCTCCCTCGTCGCCGACACGATTATCTCCCGAGAGAACAAGACTTGCACTACAAGAATAGTTGGATTTAGTGGCTATAAGTTTCCGGCGGATTTATGGATTTCCGGCGGATTTGGTCCCACGAAATATTTCCGGCGGATATTTTGAAGTTTCCGGTGGATATTTATCCGACAGTAAATTTTCGGCGATATTTTTATCCATTTCTGGCGGATTTTTTTCGGTTTTTTTTTTAATAATCCGCCGGTATCGTCATTTCCGGCGGATTTTCGAAAAAAGCGGGAAATTTGAAATTCAAAATCCGCCGGAAACGCCAACCAAATCTGCCGGAAACTTTCCGTGGGGGAGAAATCCGCTGGAAACCCCCAATCCGCCGGAAAATGGATCCGCCGGTAATCCCATAATCCACCGAAAATGTTCCGTGGGGGAGAAATCCGCCGGAAATTGGATTCGCCGGTAATCCCATAATCCGCCGAAAATCCCGTATCCAATAAAATCCGCCGGAAATGCCTTTTTGCAGGGGATTTCAGATCCGCCGAAACACTAGAATATCCGCCGGTAACGCCACTTTCTGGCCGATTTTGAAATTCAAAAATTCAAATCCGCCCGTAACCCCATTTTCAGCGGATTTTTTTGGTAACCGTTGGAACACCTCTCCTCCTATATAATTCGGTTTCACATCTGTCTCACTTCACAACTTCTTCATTTATTCACATCCTCTTCTTCTCTCTACAAAATTTCTTCTTCTCTCTACAAAATCTCTTCCTCTCTTTGACAAATTTCTTCTAAGGTATGTTTATAACATCCGAAATTTCTTCAAATCTCTTCACTTCTTCATTTTTTCACTTGTTAATAGTTTTTGTTTATGTAATATTCAGGAGTTGTTTGTGTTTGGTTCACTCTCTTTTTTGTTCGAAGAAGTGGGGGATTAGTATCAAGCCAGAGTCTTCTCTTCACTATCGGTTAGTTATCGAAGTTATTATTTGTTATTTTTGATATTATTAGTTAAATTATATTTAATAATTAAATATAAAATTTTATAATATATTAGTTATAATACGAAATAAAAATAATGTATTTGTTAATTTATTTTTAATTTTTAAATTTTGATTAATAATTTTATATAAATAAATAAGAAATAAATACGAAAAAACTAAAAATAATATATTTATTAATTTACTTTTTAATTGCTGTTTATATTTTTAATTTTTTTTAATATGAAAAAATAAAATTAATTCTTAATTTGTTTAAATACTTTTATATAAATGCGAAATATTATTAATTTCTGGTTCTTATTAAGTTGTAGATAAATACTATATATTATATACTTTAAAAAGTTTTAAATAAATAAATAATAAATAAAAACGAAATTAAAAACAGAAATTATAATTACTTAATATATATGTATAATTCACTTAATATATCAATATATATTTTTAGATAAATACGAAATATTATATTTAGTTTATTAAAATGTATATCAATATATATGTATTATTCACTTAATATATATGTATTATTCACTTAATATATCAATATATATTTGAAAGAAATAATTGATAGTTTATTTCATTTACATTGAATAATTACATTTTAATTTATTATTAACAAAAATTTGATACTTTGTTTAAAACGTAGTAATTTGTAGTTATTTATTTAGTAAAAATATTATTTATGTTGTTAGTTAAAATGGGTAATACTATTAATATATAGTTATTAATAATAATTTATATTTATCAAAAAATGTCATATAATATAATATAAAACGTGTATAATAATTATTGTTATTATAACTATTTTATTTATAATTATTTTGTAATATAATTATTATATAATATAATCATTTTTTTATAATTATTTTGTAATATAATAATATAATATAACTAATAGAGTTATAATTATTTTGTAATATAATATAATTAATATATAAATCCATAAAAAATGTTGTATTTGATTATTGTTAATAAAAATAATTATGGTTTGTTTATAACTTAGTAATTTATTTAATGTTTACATTGTTAGTGTATGTAAATATGTGTATAGGTGTATATATGTGCATGTATATGTAAATATATACGTAGGTAACGTTAATTTTTATTGAACAATAGTACGTAGTTCCCGAAAACATGGATCGTAGTTGGATGTATGATCGGTTGTTGCCTGGAAGAGCTGGTTTAAAGCGGTGTTTTGTACAAGGAGTAGAAGAGTTTATTTTTTGTTCTAAGCAGCATGAAGAATTTGCGCGACAAGGCGGAATTAGATGTCCGTGCTTGAAATGTTCATTTCAATTTATAAAAAATGATGATGAAGTCAGACTTGATTTGTACAATAATGGGTTTAGGCCAAATTATTTTATATGGAGTCGTCACGGCGAAGTTACACCAGGGGTAGCTGTTCGTGCATTTAATGTTCCGGTTGAAGTAGTAGCTCCCACAACAAGTAATTATCCAGCAGCTACGACGTCTGGAGGCGAAATTTTTCAACCATTAAAAGTTTATCAGGGAATGATATCTGATGCGGGTGGAGTAAATTTGGATTTTGAAGAGCCAGAATATGATGCTGAAGAGGTTCCAAATGAGGAAGTTCAAAGATTTTACATGTATTTGAGCGAGACAAATAAACCATTATTTGAAGGATCTAAAGACTCTAAATTATCAATGTGTGTTCGGTTGTTGGGTCTTAAGTCTCAGTTTAGTGTTGCTGAGTTGTGCATGGAATATATGACTAAAATGATGTTGGATGCAACTCCCATTAGAGCAGTTTTGCCGCAGAGTTATTATGATGCTAAAAGATTGGTATCGAAGCTTGGCTTAAAAACTAAAAGAATTCATTGTTGTGTCTATGGTTGCATGCTCTATTATAACAATGAGTTTGGCATAAATGATGGAGAGTTGTCGGAATGCACGATTTGTGGAGAGCCACGCTATCGTGCTAGTAAGAAAGGGATGAGTAGAGGCAAACCGGTTCCACGAAAAGCAATGTTCTATTTGCCGCTTATACCAAGGCTATAGAGGATGTTTACTTCAATGCAGACCGCGGGTAAAATGACGTGGCACCATCAAAATAGAAACAATTCTGGTGAATTACATCACCCATCTGACGGTGAGGCTTGGAAGCATTTTGATCGTGTTCATCCAAATTTTGCCAGTGATCCACGGAATGTTCTGCTTGGTTTATGCTCTGATGGATTCACACCATATAT
The DNA here is from genome assembly GCA_963573325.1 of Astragalus glycyphyllos. Lineage (NCBI taxonomy): Eukaryota > Viridiplantae > Streptophyta > Magnoliopsida > Fabales > Fabaceae > Astragalus > Astragalus glycyphyllos. Next base: position 39,345,478 of record OY754313.1, read on the forward strand.
TCAAGCCTCGGCAACACCGTACTCTTGTTGGCCCGTTATTGTTACCCCGTACAACCTTCCTCCAGAAATGTGTATGTCTAAACCATAAATGTTTTTAAATGCTATTATTCCAGGGCCAAGTAATCCAACAGCTGGTATTGATATATATTTGCAACCTTTGATTGATGATCTAAAAAGACTGTGGAATGGTGTTTTAACTTATGATGCAGCACGCAAACAAAATTTTGTGATGAGGGCGGCTTTGATGTAGACCATTAATGATTTCCCTGCATATGGAATGCTATCTGGTTGGGGGACACATGGTAAGATGGCATGTCCGATTTGCATGGTTGACACAAAGGCTTTTTACTCTTAAATACGGAGGAAAGACTTCGTGGTTTGACTCGCACCGCAGGTTCTTACCTATGGATCACCCTTTTCGAAAGTAGAAGTATGCATTTATCAAGGGAAATGTTGAAACAGATGGACCTCTTCGTATTTTGACACCTGAGGAAGTTTAGGACAGTGTTAAGGATATTCCTCCTGTGGAAGTTGTAGCGGGTGTTGTTTCTCGTCCAGAAGGCTATGGACAATGGCACAATTGGACAAAAAAAGTATTTGTTGGGAACTTCCATATTGGAAAGATAATCTTTTGAGACACAATCTCGATGTAATGCATATAGAGAAGAATTTCTTTGACAATATATTCAACACTGTCATGAACGTGAAAGGTAAAACGAAAGATAATGACAAAGCTAGGAGGGACATAGATCATTATTGTAGACGAAAGGATTTGTTGTTGGTTGAGCAAGGTACTAGGACATTGAAACCTAAAGCCAATTATACTTTATCTACTGAACAAGCGAAAGCAGTTTATCGGTGGATAAAAGAGTTGAAAATGCCAGATGGTTATTCTTCCAATTTATCTAGATGTGCGGATGTGGATACTGGGAGGTTGCATGGGATGAAGAGCCATGATTGTCATGTATTCATGGAGTGTTTACTTCCCATCGCTTTTAGTTCGTTGTCGACAAACGTTTTGAATCCGCTCATTGAAATTAGTCAATACTTTAAGAATTTGTGTTCTGCAACGCTAAAAGTTAATGATCTTACAAAAATGGAAGAAGACATCCCACTTATCTTATGCAAGTTGGAGAGAGTGTTTCCGCTCGGTTTCTTTGATTCTATGGAGCATCTACCAGTGCATCTCGCATATGAAGCTAAACTTGGCGGACCTGTCCAATACCGATGGATGTATCCGTTTGAAAGGTCAGTTTATTATCATAATCGATCTAGCAAAAGAAAGAAGTTTATGTTTATTATATTAATTAACATATCGTTTTCTCTAGGTTCATGGGTGATTCCAAAAGATCGGTGAAAAACAAAGCCAGAATTGAAGGATCAATATGTGCTTCTTACTTACACCGTGAAACAAGCCATTTTTGTTCTTATTATTTCAAGAGTAAATTTGCTCCAAGAAGGAGTCGAAATGAAATGGATATTGATTGTCCTAGACATCTTTTAGCTTTGTCTGTCTTTTGTCTACCTGGTCGTCCATCTGGGAGGGAGTCAATTCACTGGCTAACCGAAGAAGAGTTAAATTCAGCACATGTTCATATGATGATAAACTGTTCTGAGGTGCAACCATTCATTTGAGTATGTATTCCTCAACGTGCATTAATAACTATCAATCTTAATTAGATACTAATTAATGTTGACGGTTGTGTAACAATTAATTATCTATTTTTAATTAGGGAATTCTTGTCATCAGAGGAAGTAAGTGAAGATCAATCTTCTGCTCATATTAATGCACATTTTCCAATGTGGTTTAGGCAACGTGTTTATGCCCTCCTACCAACTCCTGCCAACCAACACTTGAGGAACTTATCCGACGGTCCTCGAAGATGTGTTAGAGAATGGCACACATACTTTGTCAATGGTTACAAATTTCACACCAATGAATGGACACACGGCAAAGAAACAATCAATAGTGGTGTTTGCATGAAGGGTGTCACTGAGGGAGGTGAAGATGATTTTTATGGTGTTGTTCAACACATATACGAAGTTGCGTACCCCCATCTAGATTTTAGTCAGAAGGTAGTGGTTTTTTATTGTAATTGGTTTGATCCGTCTTCTCGAGGAACAAGGGTGAATCAAAAGTCAAATACAGTGGACATTAAAATGAATAGTAGATATCGACTGTATGATCCGTTCGTCATTGCACAAAATGTGAGACAAGTCTATTATGTCCAGTATCCATCAACATGGACTGATAGGCGTGGTTGGTGTGTCACAATTAAAACAAAGCCAAGAGGTCGCATTGAGACAAATGATGACACAGTGGAAGATGTGCCATATCAAATGGATGAGATGTCTAATGTAATTGAAGTGATTCAAGTTGAACCCATTACTCGTTTATGTGATGAGCCAAACACCGGCGACGAAGTTGATGATGAAGAAGATGCTAATGAAGATGCAGCAGAGCACGTTGGTCCAATTAGTACTTAATTTATGCATGTTTAATTTGTTTGGTATGGATTTACTTATATATGGATATGAATATTAATTTGTGTTTATTTAATAATAATTAGTACTTAAATAGTAGTTTATCTTCTGGTGGTATTTAAATTAAACAAGTCTCCTTTTTTAAAATTTAAATGTATATTTCTAGATATATACAGTCATGGCTCACTCAGGACCCGGATCTGATCATGATGACACACATGTTCCTCCACCTGCCACGGATGTTGGCAGCAGTAGTCGTAGGAGGAACACTTCTACTCGCCTTGGGCGTCGTGTACAACCCACTCGTGTTGTTGTTCCTGGTGGCAGATATGTGCCTCGACCTGAGTCAGATGGAGCTTCTTCTAGTGCACAAGAGCCAGTGATTCCTGAGGGTACCGAGGGCTTAGCCCCAATACATGTTGATGCTGATGGGATACGCACATTTCACATTGACGAGGAGGTGTTGAGGTATATTATTTATTAATTTATTAATTTATTTTTCTTGTCTTTTATTTATTAATTTATTTTTCTTGTCTTTTAATTTTATATAACTTTGGTGTAACAAAATTCATCTCTTTTAATATTGTATAGGTTTCTTCCTTTAAAGAAAAGTGCAACCGCAATCGCAAAAACAATTAGGGAGAATTTCAGTAAAGGCTGGAAGAATTGGACGGCGGTGAAAAAAGATGAACAAGCAATTACGAATATGTTAAAAGGATTTTTAGTAAGTTTTAGTTCTACAAAATGGTTTTTAATTATTTTATTAACTTGATTAATTTGTTTTTATATATTAACAAACATAATTGTATATTTTTTTTGACGGACATAATTGTATATTTTTAAAATAGGAAAAATGTACATGGTTACCGGAGGAGCAACAAGAAGTTGAGAGAGTGTTCTATAAGAGGTGTTCTCATCGCTATTCTGAATTACTGAGGAAGGCACGGTTAAGGAATGAGATGCCGCCTTATATGGGAGATTCAAGTTGGGATGAGCTGAGAGAGTATTGGGCGACACCAGAATTTCAAGCTTATTGTGAGAAAGCCAAGAAAAATAGGGCTTCTGATAAAGGTCGCTGCACACACACAGGTGGAAGTGTTAATGCTGCAACCCATAATAGGCGTTTGGTAAATTTCTTACTTTATTACTTGATTAATTAATTATTATTTAACAAGTCATTTTCATGTGTATTAATTAATAACACTATCTGTATAGGAGGCGATGCATCAAAGGCCAGTTACTTTGCCTGAGCTGTATTGCTACCTTCATGTACGGGAGGACACTGGTGAGTTTATTACTGATCAGGTCAAGGAGATTCAGGTAAAACTAATTTTCAGGAGAGCTATATTTAATATTTAAGTTATTAATTAAAATTGAACTACGAGAGCTATATTATGGTAAGGGGTAACGAGAACTCATTGAGATTATGTAATCTCACTCCTCATGTTTGTTGTATTTCAGATAAGCAGGTGAAGGAAGCTTAGTGAAGGAATCCCTTAGAAGCGAATCGCAAGGCTTGGAGTATTCTTAGTTTGGAAAATAGCTCCACTAGTAGACTTTTGTTATTGTCTTTGTTAACACAAGAACTTGGTTGTATGAGTTTTAAGATTTTATGTATTTATGTTGGATTAAGTTGAGGTTATGCTCCGATAGGTGATTTTGAACTAATGAATGGAATATGTATTTGAACTAAGTTTTTCATTTTGAAGTAAAATCCTATCATTATGAGCAATAGAAGTTAGTATTTAGAATAATCCAACTTAAATGCGTACTCTGAATGATCTAAAAAGTAATGTCTCAGATTTTTATTGTCGGCTAAAAGTCTACGATGTTACAATCCACCCCAGCAGCAGCCATATCAGATGTATCCACCCCAGCAGGTTCAGCACTCCCAGCAGCCATTCAACTCAAATATCGATCTGACTATCGATCATATTAGTGCTTTTCTTGCATCAGATGACACCACAGGTGGCAGCTATTATCGTAGCGATGATTCAGACCAGCTCCCACCCCAGCCCCCACCCCAGTAGCATTCACTTGTGTTATTTTCTTGTTTGGATATTTAAGTTTTAATTTGTATTGGTGATGAATATTTGCGTACTTTGTTGGGATCTTTAAATTTTCACTTGTTTGAATATTTAAGTTATCAATTAAATTATATCGTTTTCAGACCGGTTATTGATTTTGATTCGTATATTTAATTTATTATTTTAATTTAATTATTAATTTTTATTTTACAATCAAAATAAAGTTTCATAATATTTTTAATTTAATGTAATAAATAATATTATTAAATAAATAAATTATTTTTCGAAGGATTATTTATATTTCCGTCGGATTTTAATTTATTTTAAAAAAAAATTGATTTCCGACAGAATTTGTGCTATTCCGGCGGATTTGGATTTTCTTAAAAAAATAAATAAATTATTTTCCGACGGATTATTTGTATTTCCGGCGGATTTTCTTTTTTTTTAAAAAAAAACAAGATTTCCTGCGGATTTTGTGTCTCTCCAGCGGATTTTTGAATTTGGAATTTTTTTGGTGTTAATTTTTCCGGCGGATTTGGTAGATTTTCCGACGGATTTGACTGATTTTCCAGGGGCATTACCGACGGAAAATCTGCCGTAAAGCGTTTCCTACCAGCGTTTTACCAGCGCCAAAAATCTCCCGGAAAGTCAAATATTCGGCGGATTTTGGTCTCCGGAAAAACCCATTTTTCTTGTAGTGTAGACATCCACAAACCTCTGCTGACCTCCAGCGTCGAGGGACTCTTGTAACCTGAAGACCGAGGGACTCCGCCCCTCTGTCTAAAGCCTGGCTCTCCTCTTGGCTCGACTATAGGGAGGCGAGGGATAGAATATATATATATATATATATATATGGAAACCACTTTAATCTCGCCACTGTATCTGCTAAGGCTATAATGTATAATAAATGTCATTCTCTATACTTTCACTCAGGATTATTATACTCTTGTGTTCTAGCTAGATACTCTCCAGGAAATAGTTAGGAATAATAATAATAATAATAATAATAATAATAATAATAATAATAATGCAAAACATCCACATACTAAGTCATGCCACAATGCCATCGGACATAGCGTTATGTGAACAATTAGCGGTATCATTTAATAAAAAAAAAAAGAGGTAATAGCCAATTTAGTCCCTGACTTTCCAAAAATGTACAATTTGGTCCCTAACTTTTGATATGTGTCAACTTAGTCCTCGACATTTATAAATGTGTGTCAATTTTGTCCTTTTGTCAACCATGGTTAGTTACAAAGTTGATGTGGCAAATGTCAGGGACCAAATTGAAACTACCGAAAAAATAAAAAATCCATTTCAGCATGCCACGTCACACAAATGTTGGGGACTATATTGATACTTTTTTCCTTAAAAAAAATAGTTTGTTACGAGGACCAAATTGATACTAAGTTATATAAGTTAGGGACCAAAATGATACTAAGTTACATAAGTCAGTGACCTAATTGATACTAAGTTACATAACTCAGGGACCTAATTGATATCTAGTAAAAAAAATCAATGACTAAAGTGCTAGTGCTTTTTTAAAGTCATATATGGTATTGTTTCAACATTTAACCTTGTTTATGATTCTATTTCTACATTCAACCATGCATATATTACATTAAAATGGAAACTTTAAATTAAGCAAAATAACGTGCATTACATAAATTTTCCGAATAAACAAAACAAAGTGCAATTACATAAATTCGTCACCTGAACCACTTAATCCAAAAAAACTAAACCATAATTGACACAACAACTGCCAACATTTGTGTCAGTTGACATTTGTGTGACGCTGCATGCTGACATGAATTTTTTATTTTTTTGGTAGTGTCAATTTGGTCCCTGACATTTGCCACATCAACTTTGTAACTAACCATGGTTGACAGAAGGACCAAATTGACACAGATTTGTAAATGTTGAGGACTAAACTGACACACATTTGTAAATGTCGAGGAATAAATTGACACATATCAAAAGTGAGGGACCAAATTGAACATTTTAGAAAAGTCAGGGACTAAATTGGCTAATATTACTGAAATCAATAAATATTCATTTTGAGAAATACTTAAATATAAATTCTACATATGTCTATTATTTATGAGCAATAGGTGCAGTACTATAGATACTGGTTGTACTGGTCTAGACACAAACACCTTTTATTTTAAAAGAAAAAATATAAAGTTTTATTTGAAACCCAACAACTGCCAAGTGGTTGGTGGAAGTTTTTCTATTTTTCTTTTGAAGTACAGCAGCACCAGCACCAGCACCTATGGCTAATTTATTTGTTATTATTATCTCTCTCGAACAGAGAATATATAACACCATCACAAGAAAAAAAGAAAAACTTGACAAATTATATTAAAAGTTATAAGTAATTTAGAATTTACAACTTTATTGTCAAAACAAAATCTTAGAATTTGCATCTTGAATATACTCTTAAGTCTTACTTTACCATGTTATTCAACAAAAAAAAAATACACTTTTGCCAAAGTCAAAGAGAAATATTTTGAGTTGTAAAATGCGTTTGAAAAATAGCCGTTGGGGACATGCGACAGAGAATATAACGGCTAATTTATTTAGTATTATTATCTCTCTCAAACAGAGAATATATAACACCTTCACTTCCTTTCATTTTTCAAATATCCTTTGACTCACTCTCTATATTCATTTTCTACTTCTTCTTCATCACAGAGTTCGCTTCTCCTTCCTTTTCTGTTCACAACATCAAAAAAGGCATGTGAAGCTTATTCTCATGTTTATTATCATCTTATTATTATTATTATTATTATTATTATTATTATTATTATTATTATTATTATTATACTTAAAGTTCTGATTTTTGTTTTTAATGCAGTGAAATACCCACTACAAAAAAAAATGAATGATCTAATGACAAAATCATTCACAAGCTACGTGGATCTAAAGAAAGCAGCAATGAAAGGTTTAGAAGCTGGTGTTGGTGCTTCAAAAAAAAAAAAGAAGCTGGTGTTTGGTGGGGGTGTAACTAGTAATGTGGAACTAACATCTTCAACAACACAACTACACAATAAAGAAGACGAGTTGCTGTCACTAATGAACTTCGTAAGAAGCTCAAGGAGCTCATGATGGAGTTTCAGGTAATCAATCAATTTTTCTTTCACTTGACTATAATATTTTTATGTTTTTTACTTTATGTCTAAACTTTAAGGTTTGTTCTTGGCTGTTTCTGTTTTTACTTTTAACGTTTTTTTAGTAAGTTTTTACAAAAATACATAATGATATGCGTGCAAACAAACCAAAAATGTTTTAAAAATATTAAATTTTTAATACAAAATACATTCATATCTCTCTCAATATATACTAACAAAAATATCTCTCAATATATATAACTAGACAATTATTCAATCATTCATATATATTGCAGACCATTGGATAGTCCATTCTTCATAAAATTCATTGTAGAGAAACATCTTTCAACTATCGTAGTTGCCACCTTCAAAAGTAAATAAATAGATTATTGAATGCACAATATGTCTTCTAGTTCTCACTAAGTCTATAGGTTCTATTGCAACAGTAAAGAAAGGGTTTTGACAAGTTTTAAGTGATTTTGGTTTATTATATCCATCAAAAGATTCAAAAGGATTTAGCTCGTTAGCTTGAAAAGATTCATGTATCAAATGTGTTTAAAATGATCAGAACATGTCAAATGTGGTATAAGGTGTTTAAAATGTTGACAAAGAAATAATTAAATTAGACAATATATGTATGACCCAATACGGTTCTGTAAGTAGTCTGGATGTTACAATACGGTCTGATTATTTCAGCGTTTCAAAACTGTCTCTCACTTGCAGCATTTCAATTTCAATCTCTCTCAAAATAATTTTAATCACAACCATCATTTTATTGAATGATGTAAAATGTGTGTTTTTATTGTGTAAATATCAACAAGTCTGGAATGTAGGAGCTGTTGGAAACAATAACCACACTAAGCCAAAACTCACGTGATGACCACCAACTATCAATACAACAACTTTTTATATATAATAAACAAACAAATAAATAGATAAATACAATCACACCCCGCTCTCTATAAATAAAACTCACTTGCTCGCTCTCTCCCTCAGTTAACACACCTTACATTCACTCCTAAATTTTTTCTTTTCATTTTATCTCCATTCATTCTCACAAGCCACAGCCTACTTCTCACTCTCCGCTCTATCGTCTTATTTTTTTCTCCTCAATTTTGTTATCAAAAGGAGGGAAAGATCAAATGAGCTTCATGAACAAGTTTTCATTTTCACTTTCTTTCCTCAAAACAGTGGGCTACATCTATCATTTAGGTGAAAAGTTTCTTCACATTTCTTCCTATTTTTACTAGTCTTGTTTGAAATATTTGATGGAGATGGTTGTAGAGTTTTAATCATATTTTTTCACAACTCGTTTCCTTGAATTACTTTAAGTTACTAAAGCCACTAAGTTTTGAGCTCTAAACCAATGATTTTAGTTAAAAAGAAATGTGAAAACTTTGATTCTTGCATGAGAAATTGATTTATTTTAAAAGGAAGTCTAAGCTTTTGAAAAGAAAGAATTTTTAACAACTTTCAAACTTTGATTAACCAAAGGATTTCATTAGCATAACAAAGTGTTTTTGATCATGATAAAAATGGATTCTTTGTTAAAAGGGAATCACTTTAAAGTATTGACGATGATAAAAAGATTTTTGAGAAAACGATTGAGTTTAAGAAGGAAAATTGATTCTTATGCCTAAAGTATTGATTTTTATAAAATGAAAAGATGAGTCCTTGAAAAGAACTAGTTTTGATGAATTTTGATTAACTTTGATGAGTTTTCCTTCCTAAACTCAATCATTTTCTCAAAAATCTTGTTATTATTGTCTACACTTTAAAGTGATTAACAAAGAATCCATTTTTATCCTTTCTTTTCAAAGGTTTTGGCTTCCTTTTAAAATAAATCAATTTCTCAAGCAAGAATCAAAGTTTTCGCCTTTCTTTTTAACTAGAATCAAAGGTTTTGGCTTTTGTGACTTATTTTAAAGTAAACGAGTTGTAAAAAACATGACTTTTTACAAACTCCACCAAATATTTCAACCAAGACTAGTAAAAATAGGAAGAAATGTGAAGAAACTTCTCACCAAAATGATAGATGTAGTCCACTGTTTTGAGGAAGGAAATTGAAAAAGAAAACCTTTTGTTGAACCTTCCTTCGATAACAAAATTGTGTTGTGTTTTTTGTGAAAAACAAAGTATATTTCAAAAGTGGGAAGTCCCACATTGCTTGGTCTTTGACTTGCCAAAGCCTTTATATACCAAAGCATTATGAGAGCTTGTGAACAAGCATGTAGGAGGGTCTCCCTCGCGCACACAAGCAGGGACCAACTTGGTTTGGTTTAGTGCAAATCTTCCTATTTCCCCTACCCTGCGCGCACGATTAGCTTGACGCTAATTTTTACATAATCACTTTTTTATTTTTAGACTTTGATAAGCATATTCGGATATACCCTTTTTAGGCCTTTTTTCAAAACAGAAAAATTATTTTCTTCAAACGGATATATGTTTAATTGCTGTTTATTTCGTAACTGATTTTTTTTTCAACTGCTATTTCTGCATTAACCTGTTTTATTCCCAACAGCTATATTTTGTTTTATAACTGATACTTTTTATGACTCTTAATTTTCGTGTTTATGGCTGCCATTAACTGGTGGAGCCTTTGCTCCCATCAGGTGCATTTCTCAGCCTATAAAAACCAGCTAGTGGAGTAGCTGTTCACTCACATCCAAAATTCTTTCTCTATTCGAAATACTCTGTCCTGGGTTCATTTCCTATTGAAAAAATCCTTTTTCCTTCTTCCTAGTTCTCCTCCCTCGCTTGCTACTACCAGTGGGAAGAACCGGTTGTATCTCGGGGAGCTTGCACTGTGCAGGCCAATAAGTTCTTCAGGACAGCTACCAAGCGCCTCCGATCTTTTATCCTCACGTTTGTTACTTGTGCAGGTTTCTTCTTTCGTTGCTGCAGTTGCGTATAAATTCAACAATCTGAAGAACTTATTTCTATGGCTGACGCAACCAACAAAACAACAATGATACCAGTGCTACCATCAGCAACAATAGCACTGTTATCGTTCTTGCTGCTGTCCCTGTAACTTATGCGAAACCTTTCCCTGACATCTCCAAAATTGAGGTCTTCGCAGGCCAAAATTTTCGCAGGTGGCAGGAGCGCGTCAGTTCTCTTCTTGACATGCACGGAGTTGCTGCTGCACTCACTGAGACCAGGCCACTGGATGCCAATAAGGTGTGTCGTCATACAATTATGAGCACTCTTTCCAATGAATTGTTTGACATCTACTGCACCTACAAGGAAGCTAATCAGATTTGGGAATCAATGATTCTCAAATACACTGCTGAAGATGCTAGCAAGCAAAAATTCGTCATCAGCAAGTACTACAATTGAGTGATGAATGAATCTGATGAAATCAAAAATTAGATTAACCAGTATCACAAATTGCTAGAGGAAATGAAGTCTGAAAACATTGTTCTCCCAGATGAGTTCATTGCTGGGATTCTTATTGAGAAGCTGCCTGAATCATGGAAGAACTACAAGCAACAACTGAAGCACAAACACAAGCAATTGTCACTGAACGAGCTACCAACCGGAAAGAAAGCAACAAAGACAAGGGAAAATCAATGGCTGCACGTGCTAACATGGTGGTGAACAACTCTTCAAGGTACGACAAAGGAAAAACTGACTCTTCAAACAAAAGGTATGATTCCAAGAAATTTGCTAATCAAAAGAATCGCAAAAAGAACAATGATCATAACCCTGCTGTTCATAGCTCTGAATTCAAAAGAAGAGGCTTTTGTTTTGTTTGTGGAAAGCCAGGACACTATGCACCTAAATGTAGGCATAGGGCGAGAAACGAAAATCCTCCTAAGGCAAACGCCAACTTGGCTGATGCTGGTGGAGATGATAATGAGGATGACGATGTCATTGCTGCTGTCGTTTCTCTGGTCAATATGGCAACTGATGTGAACAAGTGGGTGGTAGATTCTGGAGCCACCAACCAAGCACATTTGTGCTAACAGAGAAGTTTTTACCTCCTACACTGCTGTAGGGGAAGGAGAAGAACACATCTATCTGGGTGACTCTCATCCTGCCCCAGTTGTGCTTCATCGGGAAAAACCTTGGCTCTCACAAATGTGCTTCATGTACCTAACATAAGGGCAAACTTGATTTCTGTTGGAGTTCTGCTAAAGCATGGTATCAAAGTGACCTTTGAATCTAATAAGATTATGATCATGGACTTTTTGTACTCAACACTTTTGATTTCAATAACAATGCTTCTACTTCTGCTTACTTGATTGATTCTTATAATATGTGGCACGCTAGACTAGGACATATTAATTTTTCGTATGTTATTAAATTGCAACGTCTTGGCATGATCTCGATTAGTGATAAACAACATAGTAAATGCGATCTGTGTGTTGAATCCAAGTTTACAAAGAAATCATGTCCCGGGGTTCAACGCGAATCTGAGTTGCTTAGTTTAATTCATACCTAGGAGATTTAAAACAAACTCCAACTAGGGGCGGTAAACATTATTATGTGACCTTTATAGATGACTTTTCGCGATATACTAAGGTGTTTTTGTTAAGACAAAAGGATGAAGCGTTTGAAGCTTTTCTCACATATAAAGCCGAAGTAGAAAACCAATTAGATAGGAAGATTAAACGAGTTAGATCCGACCGTGGAGGAGAGTACATATCGTTTAATGATTTTTGTGAAAAAGAAGGTATAATACATGAAACAACTCCCCCTTATTCACCTGAATCTAATGGTATAGCTGAAAGGAAAAATAGGACCTTAAAAGAAATGATGAATGCTATGCTAATTAGTGCTAGTGCGCCTAATAACTTGTGGGGTGAGGCTATCCTAACTGCATGTTTTATACAAAATAGAAATCCTCATAGGAAAACCGGAAAAACCCCCTATGAACTATGGAAAGGATATCAACCTAACTTGAAATATTTAAAAGTGTGGGGGTGTTTAGCAAAAGTTATGTTGCCTGATCCTAAGAAAAGAAAAATTGGTAGCAAAACCTCTGATTGTTCTAGATAAAAATACTATTGTGGAAACTAAAAATGCTATTTCCTTTAAAGCATGATAGTATATCTAGACAACCATTAGTATCTACTAGTGATGAACCTCGTGAGGAACCGTATGAAGAATTAAGGAGAAGCAAAAGACCAAGAAAAGAAACATCCTTCGGAGATGATTTTTATACTTATTTTGTTGGAAAAGATCCTGAAACTTTTTCTGAAGCAATTTCTTCTTCTGAATCGAAATTTTGGAAAGAAGCTATTAAAACTAAAATAGATTCAATTTCCAAATGTAAAACTTGGACCTTAGTTGATTTACATCCTGGAGCAAAACCAATCGGATGCAAGTGGATTTTCAAAAGAAAATATAACCCTGATGGGTCTATTGATAAATACAAAGCTAGATTAGTAGCAAAAGGTTTTTCTCAAAAAGAAAACATTGATTATTTTGATACTTTTGCTCCAGTAACAAGAATTTCTTCTATTAGAGTTTTAATAGCTTTTTAGCTTCTATCCATAAACTTGTTATTCATCAAATGGATGTTAAAACCGCCTTTTTGAACGGTGATTTAGAAGAAGAAATTTATATGACTCAACCCGAAGGATGTATAGTTTCTGGTCAAGAGTAAGTATGCAAACTCCTTAAATCCTTATATGGTTTAAAACAAGCACCAAAACAATGGCATGAAAAGTTTGATCAAACTTTGATTAATGATGGTTTCTCTACAACTGATGTTGATAAATGTGTTTACACTAAAACTGTGTGTGGAGAACATGTGATTATTTGTTTGTATGTAGATGACATGTTAATTTTTGGTACTTGTCTTGATATTGTTGTTAGAACAAAATATTTTCTTTCATCTAGTTTTGATATGAAAGATATGGGTGAGGCAAATGTTATATTAGGAGTTAGTTAGACTCATCAGGGAAGGTGATAGCATTACACTATCACAGGATCATTATGTGGAAAAACTTCTTAGGAAGTTTGGTCACATTAACTCTACCCCTTTGAGTACCCCTTATGATGCTAACTTACACTTAAAGAAAAATAAAGGTGATCTCGTGGACCAACCTCAGTATGCCCAAGTGATTGGGAGCCTACTGCATTTAATGAACTTTTCTCGACCAGACATTGCGTACGCAGTCGGTCGTCTGAGTAGGTATACTCATAACCCTGGTCAGGATCATTGGAAGGCAATTGCTCACCTTATGAGATATTTGAGAGGTACCACAAATTATGGTATTACTTATAGTGGATTTCCCGCAGTATTAGAAGGATACTGTGATGCTAACTGGATATCTGATTCAGATGAGACAAAATCCACTAGTGGTTACATTTTTACACTTGGTGGTGGTGCGGTAACTTGGAGGTCAGCCAAACAATCCATTATTGCTAGATCGACCATGGAGTCGGAATTTGTAGCTCTGGAATTGGCTGGTACTGGAATTCCTTTGGGAATAAAACCGACACCATCAGTGTCACTACATTGTGACAGTCAGTCGGCAATAGCCGTTGCAAAGAATAAGACCTATAATGGAAAAAATAGGCATGTTCAATTAAGACATAATGTTGTCAAACAATTGCAAAAATGTGGAGCCATATCGATCGATTATGTGAAGTCAGAAGTGAATTTGGCCGATCCTCTGACAAAACCTCTGATGAGGAAATTAATCTGTGAGACATCGAGGGGAATGGGACTTAAGCCAATTGAAATTAAGAAGTGATGGTAACGCAACCTTTGTGATTGGAGATCCCATGAATAAGGTTCAAATGTGGTAAAAACAAGTCACTTCTTAATATTGCTAGCACTGAAAATTTAATTCAAGTAATTAATTTTATTATTGTCCCTTCCTATGGTGTCATTGTGATAGTGCTAGACTGCAAGGTTTAGCGGTTAAGCTTCAAGCTTTTAATGATTTTCATAGCCCTTATGGGTGGTGTATGACTTGCAGCATACACTTGATGAAATCACCTATATGAGTGTCAAGTGGGGCCGCTTGCATGAGATCCTCATTAATACCGAGCACGCGCAGGGCCTAGTAGCGCACCACCGCGAAAACAGCAAGAATTGTGGGGGTGTAATGTGATAGTAAAACGTAGAACATATAATATGTGTCTTGGGTTCCATAGCTTGCTAAACCAATTCACTGTATGTTATGTTTTATCTGTCTAGGACTGGTTCCATAGCTTGCTATACAGCTCCGATGCATTACATCTACGATGTTAACCCAGGAAATTTCTTTTATAAATTTATTTTCCAACTTTTGAAATATGTGGGGGATTGTTGTGTTTTTTGTGAAAAACAAAGTATATTTCAAAAGTGGGAAGTCCCACATTGCTTGGTCTTTGACTTGCCAAAGCCTTTATATTCCAAAGCATTATGAGAGCTTGTGAACAAGCATGTAGGAGGGACTCCCTCGCGCACACAAGCAGGGACCAACTTGGTTTGGTTCAGTGCAAATCTTCCTATTTCCTCCCCCCCCCCCCCCTACGCGCACGATTAGCTTGACGCTAATTTTTACTTAATCACTTTTTTATTTTTAGACTTTGATAAGCCTATCCGGATATACCCTTTTTAGGCCTTTTTCAAAACAGAAAATTTATTTTCTTCAAACGGATATTTGTTTAATTGCTGCTTATTTCGTAACTGATTTTTTTTTCGACTGCTATTTCTGCATTAACCTGTTTTATTCCCAACAGCTATATTTTGTTTTATAACTGATACTTTTTATGACTCTTAATTTTCGTGTTTGTGGCTGCCATTAGCTAGTGGAGGAGTCTTTGCTCCCATCAGGTGCATTTCTCAGCCTATAAAAACCAGCTAGTGGAGTAGCTGTTCACTCACATCCAAAATTCTTTCTCTGTTCGAAATACTCTGTCCTGGGTTCATTTCCTATTGAAAAAATCCTTTTTCCTTCTTCCTAGTTCTGCTCCCTCGCTTGCTACTACCAGTGGGAAAAACCGGTTGTATCTCGGGGAACTTGCGCTGTGCAGGCCAATAAGTTCTTCAGGGTTTAGGGTTTACTACAACGGGTAAGCTCGAGGGTCAACGAGGGAGAGTAAAGTCTCAGCCTATAGGTGTTTCGGATGCCTAGGTAAGGAAGGCTTGCTTGGAAGGCAACTTTTCAGAATATTGATAAATTTTTGCATCATCTTCTTCTGTAGTATTTCTATCATTATGGGTGTAAATATTATTTTTTCACTACTGATTTAAAAAAGATAATAATACGATTGAGTGGAGAGTGTGATGTAGGCCGCGGCTTGGGAGAGGAGGGAGTGGAGATAAATTGAAAAAAATAAAAAATTTAGAAGTGAATGTGAGGTGTGTTAACTGTAACTGAGGGAGAGGGCGAGCAAGGAGTTTTATTTATGGAGAGCGGGGTGTGATTGTATTTATCTATTTATTTATTTGTTTATTATAGTTGATAGATATTATTTTATTATTTATAAAAAGTTGCTATATTTATAGCTGGTGTGTTTTGGCTTAGTGTGGTTATTGTTTCCAACGGCTCCTACCTACCAGGCTTGTTAATATTTACACAATAAAAACACACATTTATGTCATTAAATGAAATGCTGCTTGTGATTGAAATTATTTTGAGAGAGATTGAAATGCTGCAAGTGAGAGACGGAGAGGAGAGGACACTTTGATTAAAATTAAAAATTGGGAGAATGGTGTAAAAGTGTGTGGGGGTGAGATTAAAAAGTGGTCAGTCGCTTATAATTTTTGCTTAATAAATTGTGAGAGTGAGGGCGAGAGGGTGTATAACAAATTTTGTATTGTGTATAATAAATATTTAATTTTTTTTCAATTATGTATTAATTAAAATTAAAAGTTGGTAACACCCAAAAATGATTAAGCCATGCCATCAGACCCTCAAGGCATACTACAACGGGTAAGCTCGAGGGTCAACGAGAGAGAGTAAAGTCTCAGCCTATAGGTATTTCGGATGCCTAGGTAAGAAAGGCTTGCTTGGAAGGCAACTTTTCAGAATATTGATAAAATTTTGCATCATCTTCTTCTGTAGTATTTCTATCATTATGGGTGTAAATATTATTTTTTCACTACTGATTTAAAAAAGATAATATTCTCGTTAGTTTTGTTTTAGGTGAAAAAATCCATCAGCGCAGTAGTGCCTTCACACGTCTTGGGCTATAATAAATATTCATAAATCCTGAGATGATAATGATATGTTCTCGAATATACATAACCTATTGGACCCGCCTGTTCTCAAATAACGACAAAATATGAATTTTAGTTATCATTGCCACATTTTTCATAAATCTAAACCAAATATTCAACAGCATTTAATTTATTTGGATTTATTAGCTAATTTAGTTCATTATATTCCACAAAAGTTCAATTTAGTTTTTGATATTTATAGTATATATCATCTTAATTCTTGAGTTTCGCAGTAAAGTTTCAATTTAGTCCATCAATTTTGCGAAAAATGGACTAAATTGAAACACTTTTGTCTAAATTGATATATTAAAAATGCCAGAGACTAAATTAAACTTTTTTGTGAAACTTCATAGAGTAAATTAACTAATAAGGGCCTGTTCGATACTGGAGTACGGAGTTGAGGCTCCCGAAGTCGGGCAAGGTCTCAACCCGGGGCTCAATTGCTGCTGAGCGCTTCCAATAATGCAAACGCTTGCGGATGAGAATTGGACTTGGATAGTTGATGTTGGAGCTCAGATGTCCGAGGTAATCTTCCGTCCACGCCGGGTGAGGGGTTCCTGCAAGACACTCCGACGCCCAAATCAGTAAGGGAAAAAGATGGAGAAAGGGGGGGGGGGAGATTAGAAGAATTAAGAATTATAAGGAATGTGAGCTCGGCGGAATGCCGAGGTGTGTGGTGGGGAGCCCGAGCTCTGTGTGCTTGTGTGTACGCGTGGCGCAGCGAGATGCTACGCAGTACGATGTAACTTGTCGTGTATTTCTCGTCTTTGTTGTTATCGTCGTCGTCGTACCTGGATCAGAGGGCGGGGCCTCTATTTATAGGTGTGGTGGCATACCTGAGCCGTTGGATGCGTAGGATGGATCCTGACCGTTGGGTACGGATTCGGTCGCCCTTAGATACGGA
Source organism: Astragalus glycyphyllos (assembly GCA_963573325.1). NCBI lineage: Eukaryota > Viridiplantae > Streptophyta > Magnoliopsida > Fabales > Fabaceae > Astragalus > Astragalus glycyphyllos. The sequence goes on from OY754313.1 coordinate 39,363,172, forward strand.
AGTGATCCAGGCCCAAACTAGTGAAGGAGGAGTTGGAGCAGCTGAAAGAAGTCCGGCAGCAGCTTAACAATGTCAATGCCCAGGTCAACCAGCAGAAGAATTTGATTGCCGATCTTCCAAAGCTGAAGGCTGATTTGAAGTCGGCTGAGGAGACGATAAAGGCCGCCGAGGCAACGAAGGTGGAGAAGAGCCAGGAGGTGGAAACGCTGAAGGCAGATAAGGTCGAGCTCACGCAGAATATGGCGAGGGCCACGCAGAATATGGCGAGGGCGGCTATGTCTGGCTTCCAGCGTTGCCTCAACATGGCCGTGATCCTGGAGCCCAGCTTGAACGTTAGCCTGCTGGATGCGAAATATAAAGCTGAAGGCGGGAAAATTGTTCACAAGGGTGCCGTGATCTACGACCCTGCTACCACCACCGCTGCTGAGGAAAAGGCTGCTACAACCAACCCGGAGCAGGAGGCCGTGGCAGAAGGCAAAGCTGCTTAATTTCCTGAACTTTTTCTCTTTGATTGGTCTCTGGCATGTCCGGGGCCAATCCTAAATTGTAATGTACAATGAGCACCGTCCCTTTTCTCCGGCCTTTAACCTATTTCTGCACTTATTAATTTTGGTATTGTCTTACCGTTTTGTATGCATGGGTGAAAGCCCGTAGTAGAGTAGGAAAAAATCGTTGCCGATATCGGAAAATAATTTATTGTAGGATGGCATGAATTATATAACTTTAGTGGAAACAAGAGCGGGAATCTGCGGCCATCGATAGAAACTCGAAGATCTTGCGGGATTTCCAGCAATTTAGAACAAGAGTCTAAGGGAGATTCGCCGAGCTCCGTACTTCAAAGATGGGAAGGCCACTGCGGGCCCCACTCTCCATAGCTAGATTGCATAAGAGAGCCGCTGCGGGCGATAGCCTTTGTAGTTGAGAAAGCCGCCGCGGGCTCCTCTCTCCAAAAATTCCTCCAACGGAGATCGCTGTGGACCCCCGCCCTTCAACCCCTGATGGAGCGCGAAGTTCGGAGATCAGAGGCACTGCAGGCTCGCACGAGGCAAAATTAGGAAGACCTCGGCCTCTGATGGAGCTCGTCAGCTCGGAGATCAGAGGGAGGTTGGCTCGCACGAGGAGAAATTAGGAACCTTTCGGCCTCTAATGGAGCTCGTCAGCTCAAACATCAGAGCGAAGGTCGGACTCTCTGATGGAACGCGAAGCTTGGGGATCAGAGAGCTATTGGAGCCGCTGCAGGCTATTGGCTTGGCGCCGAGGGCTTGACAGAGATCCGAGATAGGATGATAACCTGCAAAGAGATCTTGAAAGGGATGGATGAAGATCCAATTGTGGACAGACGTCCGATATCAGCTTCAGGAATCCTGTGAGGGCCACCCTGAAGCGATCCTAGATAGGACAGAGGCTCAAGCCGTGCTTGGGAGGCAAGTAGAACCTGCTGGCTCAAGTCGTGATTGGGAGGCGAGCAAAACCTGCGATCAAGAAGAGAGGAAAGAAGCTGGGGTGATTCATTGACTGGGACGTACCTCAGAAGTAGAGGAACTCGGTACCGGAGTACGGAGTTGAGGCTCGCGAAGTCGGGCAAGGTCACAACCCAGGGCTCAACTGCTGCCGAGTGCTTCCAACAATGCAGACGCTTGCGGATGAGAATTGGACTTGGATAGTTGATGTTGGAGCTCAATCTGTCCGAGGTAATCTTCCGTCCACGCCGGGTGGGGGGTACCTGCAAGACACTCCGACGCCCAAGTCAGTAAGGGAAAAAGATGGAGAAAAGGGGGAGATTAGAAGAATTATAAGGAATGTGAGCTCGGCGGAATGCCGAGGTGTGTGGTGCGGCGCAGCGAGATGCTACACAGTACGGTGTAACTTGTCGTGTATTTCTCGTCTTTGGTGTGGTGTCGTACCTGAGCCGTTGGATGCGTAGGATGGATCCTGACCGTTGGGTACGGATTCGGTCGCCCTTAGATACGGAAGTGGGCCAGGCCCAAACTAGTGAAGGATTTGGCCCAGTCCGGAACAGGGCCCGTTTGTATTAGCTTATTTTTGAGCTTATGAGAAACAACTTATGGAGATAAATTAGTTTTTATCAAGGTTGTCAAAACCGGACCGGACCGGTCCAATCGGTTGAACCGGGAACCGGACCCCTATCCGGTCCAAATGAACCTGAGAACCGCCTGGGGAGAGAACCGGGAATTGAACGGATAACCGGCTAAAAACCGGGAACCAGACAGGAAATCGGCCAAAAATCGGGGAACCGCGCAGAAAACCGGATTTGGTTTATTTTCCTTAAAAAATGGTATACCATGTTGATTTTTGGAAAAAAAATGATAAATGATATTGATTTTTTGTATATGAGATATTTTTTTATAATTTTTTATAATTAAATTGATGAAATAAATAAATAAAAATTTAAAAAACAAATGTGTACACTAATATTACTATGAGAGTACTTACATTATAGTATCTAACTATCTACGATTGTTGAATATTATAGTTTTATTATGTCATACTATGGTTTTTTTGTTTTTTATCCTTTATATATTGTAATAAAATATATTAAATAATCTATTTAATTAATTTCGGTTCAACCCCGATTCAACCGGTTGAACCTAAGAACCCCTGAACCACTACCTCTTCCGGTTCAATGTCCGCTCCGGTTTTGATTACCTTGGTTTTTATGTTGATTCACAAGTTCTCACTAACAAAAATTATATCTCCATAAGTTGTTTTTTCATAAACTACCTTAATACATAAAAGCTTATTTATTTGCATAAGTTGTTTTGCATAAGCTCAAAATAAGCCCTATCCAAACGAGCCCTCACTCTTTTATTCAATTATAATGGGGGTTCATTTAGGGATGCCAACTTGGTTTAGGTGAAACATAAATTCTTAATTACTGATTACTAATGCATCATATCTTTCAGTTGACTATTTTGCAAAGACAAGTGAAAGAGTTCTTTAAAAATAAAGCTAAACTTACTAATTTCGTCATTGTTGTTTTTTCTTTTTCTACAAATGTTCGATCAGTGAATTTTTGTAAATTATAACATTCTTATGCTAGTTTTTCGATAAACATTTTTTATAAATCATGTTAAGAATCTTTGTGGGACCATTTCTTCACAATGAATGTACTTCCCAATTTTAATGGGTAGCAACGCCAAATGAAAGAAAATTTTAAGTGCGATCACAAAGAAAGTGATTTTGAAGTCATGTATTCAGTTGCTAGATATTTTTTTACTTTTAACTTTTTCTTTTAACTTTGATTTTTTTCACCTCCACACTCAAATAAGCAAAATATCAACAACAAAGCACCAAACACAAAGAAACATATACAACAATCCATAAAACAGTGCATCCAAGACATATTAAACGATAGATGTAGATCAACAAAAAACATATGCAATCAACAGGCTCCACACACAACACATAGAACCGACAATGACTTGACTTTGCCTTGGTCAAAAGCCAATTCCATGAGAGAAACTTTATTTGGAAGAAGAGTCTCGGAGATATCTACAGGTTTACTAGAAAAAACAACCCCATTTCTACTTTCCCAAATCACCCACAGAACCGAATGTCAAATCATCATAAGCCCCTTTCTACCCTTTTTAATATTGACCCCTGAGTAAACAACACACTCGTGGACCTCGGCTCCAGGACTGCGTTACTATGGAGCAACAGTTGATAAGAAGATTAAACAGAGTAGACCCCTTCACTAGACCTCTCCGACATCCTTTAATTCATATCTTAATGCAAAACTAAGCTTCCTTTTTGAGTACCCTCACCATGGGGTCACATTAATCCAGCATCACCAGCAGCACCTGGGTTATTCTCCACAGCTTGAGCCACAGCCTGCAAAGCAGCAGCGAGTGCAGCATCGTTCCGTCCTGTCATCTCAACCTAACACTGCAACAGAAACTATAACCAGAAACGAGTAACAATTACTCAAGTGTTACTCGACTCGACGACTCGACAACTTGGCCGGACAGACCGAACTGCTCTGATACCACTAATGTAACACCCCCCTTTTACTATTACAACTAAATAGACAATTATCAGAGTCACCTCGAAGGGCGCTACATTTTTCACCATTTTAAAAAAAAAACATCATTTATTTCACAAAAAAAAACTCCAAAATAATTTATATAAAAGAAATCACCAAGCAGCGGAAATATTAACCAGTTTAAACATCTCCAGAATTAACAATTAAAGACATCTCCAAAATTAATTAAAACAATTTCCAATAACTAAAATAATAGTTCAAAACGATAACTAACGACTCCCCAGTGCTACATATCAGAGCTGACACAGACCCAAACGAGAGAGGAAGCAAAACCTAGCAATTCCTCCACGAGCACTAGCGATCACCTGCAGCGTTGCCGCATGAGAGCAACATTCCAAGCAGAAGGGGTGAGTCTAACAGAGGTAATAAGCAGATGATAAAAATATGCTAGCATCAGGTAACTACAGCAACACAATACAATTACACCATATCACAGCACCAGATACCAAAGGAAAAGTCCATTTGACAGTGAACCACCAAAGTTATAACATTCATAGACAATGGGATGATATGCAACCCCTCCAGTGGGCATATGCATGCGGTACCGATCACCAAAATGAGCCACGACGGGCATATCACCAATAAACACCAGAGGCAGAGCCTATATCACCAAAACATGCATATGACAATGCGACACCATGATTATGCACCAACTCACCATAACAAGTATTTAAAATAAATACTATATCACCAGAATCAAAACAAATGATTTCACCAAAAATAGCACCAAGTTGTAGCATCACAGCTACCACTAAACTCTCCTGAGCATACCAGCACCGCACCTGAAATATTAACACCAGACGGCTCCACAACGCGGACATAACGCACGCACACCACGCACAAGACTGGCGCACAGCGCCTAGGCACATCGCACCTACTTCAGCGAATTAATTAAAATAGCAAACGACATCGGATTTCAACAAATAAATACTTGTTGGAAAGCCCTATGGGTCTGGTTATCATCCCTAAGTTCAGTTTTTGAAGGAGAGTGTCCAATAGGTACTGTAACATCCCTAACTTCGTTAAATTCAATTTATGGAATTAACGAGTGATTTATTATTCGAAGTGAAAAATAAATCAAGATATGAATATGGGATAGTCGAGAAAGCATTATATATTGGCTAAGTCAAAAGATTAAAATGCCTTAGTATTCAAATTATGTGGTAATTTGGGGAGAAATGGGGTTAAAATGAGAGTTTAAGTGAAAAATTGAAATAAGGGTATTTTGGTCAATTTCCTCTCAATTAGACTCTCATCTCATTTAACCATGGGACTCATCTCACCTTCTCTCTCAAAATTCAGAAGTAAAGAAAGAAAGAAGAATAGAGAGAGAAGAGAAAGAAAACGTGAAGAAGGAGGAGAAGAGGAGGAGAGCAAAAGTTCAATTTCTTCTTGAAGGTGAGACTTCCATAGTCCACTCTCTTCCATTTTTGATTTCCTTTTCACTGATGCAAGTTTGAAAAGCTAATTCCTTCTATTTCCCCTTTTCCCTTTCTGAACCCTAGGAGCTGTAGTTATAGTTTGGAAGCAAGTTCGTGATTACGGGGATCGTTTGAGTAATTTCGGTTGCTTGTTTCGGGTGACAACGAAATTTGTCTCTATTTTGTTGAACCGGTGAGTTTTACTCACGTTTAGGGAATTTATACTTTAAATTGATTGTGTTGAAATTCTGGAATCGATTGATGTGTTGGTTTCGAAATGGTTTTAAAGTCAAAAACCGAATTTTAGACAAATATCGTTTACGGTTTAATTTTCCAAATATACTTTATTGTGTGATTGAAACTTGTGTTGAATTGACTTGTATTGTGTGGAAAATCTCTGTTTTGATGCTGGAATTGGATTGGGTTTCGGATTGGACGCGATCGGAGAAACAAAACAAACGAAGTGAACAAAATGTGAACCTGCTACAGCAGCACGGGTCGTGCTGATTTCTGCACGGGTCGTGCAACTTATCAGATTGGCTGGAAAAATAAATTTTCAGCAGCACGGGTCGTGCTGATTTCTGCACGGGTCGTGCCAACTCCTCTGTCTCTGGATGCCAAAAATTTGTTTTGTTGCTCTTTTAGATTCCAAACCACTTCTAATCCTTTTCTCAATCAATTGGGATGATATTTACTTTATAAAAACATGGTTTTAATATGATCAAACTTGGTTTTTAGAAAATGTTTTGAAACTTATAAATGTTTCGAAAAACCGAGTCTAGCCACGTGTGAGAACATATGTTTTTCAAATCAAAACGGAACTTCATGTTCTACTATTGTAGTGGACATGATATATAAATTATATCATATGTGATTGATGGCCCAATGCGGGTATTAAATAAGATTGACGGCCCAATGCGGGTGTGATATATAAATTATATCGAAGTGAGGTGACGACCTCAAGATGTTAGTACACTAGGGAGAGGGAAGTCATGAGCCCTCGAACTAGACCCAAAGATGTAGTCACTGAGATGCATAGGTGATCTGGGTTCATCGCAAACCAAAGAAAAGAAAAAGGGTTTAAGATGTTGTACTAAATTGATGAAAAAGAATAGTGCATAGTCATCAAGAATTGGACTATGAACTATGAAATATAATTGAACCGAGAGCGGTTAGGGGTAACGGTAGAACTCACTGAGATATGTTATCTCACCCTATCATATGTTGTTGTTTTACAGAGAAACAGGGAAAGAAGAAGACAATAAGGCACGAGTAGATGACGTGCACGAGGAGAGGATTTGAAGACTTAGTTATTTCAAGTCTTAGTTTATGTATCTTTCCTTGTTGTTTTTGTACTCGATTAATGACTTGAGCTGTATTAAGTTATTTATCGTTTCCGCCTTCCTTGTGAGGATGTTGAACACTAGGAATTAATGTTGAGGTTATGAACTGTATCCGGTTTATTGATGTACCGACAGGTGATAAATGGGAGATATTTTATAATATCGAACAATTTTAGTTGTGTTCAATATCTAAACAGGAATAATGATCTCTGATGTATGCTAAAGTTGTGCATTTTAATATTTCTACTTATTAGAGATGTTAGGGTGTTACATTTTGGTATCAGAGCGGTTCCGCCTAATCGGACCTAGATATTAGGAGTCTTTATTTCTTTTGGATATGATTCTTATCAGTATGCTATTAGATATTGAGCCTGATCAACTTAATACTATGTGCATATTTTGTAGAATTATGTCTGGAAGAGGAAGAGGCAGAGGTAGAGGGCAGGCTCCTGCTGATCCCCATATGGAGTGGATGCAAAATGTCATTGAGACACAACAGAAAATGATGAATGACATGATAATTATACAGCAGCAACAAATGGCCCAGATGGCCCAAATGCAACAGAATGCTCAGGCACAACCCGTTCCTGAACCACCAGTGAACCCAAGGCAGCTTTATTCTGAATTTCTCAAGATGAAGCCTTCTGAGTTCCAAGGAGGGCCTGATGTTATGAAAGCTCAGCATTGGTTGGACGATGTTGAGAAGATTTTTCTTACTATGCAGATCAATGATGATGAGAAATTGAGATTGGCATCTCATATGCTGAAGGGTGAGGCCAATAACTGGTGGGTTAATGCTCGAGCCATGATGGTAACTATGAGAACTCCTCAGACTTGGGGAAATTTCCGTCGGACTTTTCTGGAGCAATTCTTTCCAATTGCAATGAGAAGTGAAAAAGAAAATGAGTTTCTAAATTTCAAACAAGGAAGTTTAACTGTGGGACAATACACAGCTAAATTTGAAGAATTGTATCAGTTCTTTAGGTTGGCTGGACAAGCTCTTGATGACACGTGGAAGACAGAGAGATACAAGTTTGGGCTTAGGGAGGATATTGCACAGAGTTTAAGTTCTTTTTCTTGTGCTAATTATGCTGCCATGGTACAACAGGCTTATATTTCTGAAGTTGATTTAAAAAGGTTGTATGCAAGCAGAAAGGCATATAATCAGAACAAGAGAAATACAAATTCATCTAATTCCCAGGCTGGTTCTAAGAACAATAACTACAAAGGGAAACAGGCCCAATCATCTGACTTCTTCAAAGTTAGCAAGTGTTCCAAGTGTGAAAGGTATCATAGAGGTGAATGTAAAAAGGGTTCAAATCAATGCTACTACTGCAAGGAACCGGGTCATTATGCAAATGAGTGCCCTTCAAGAAAGGCTTTCTTAGAGACACCGGATGCTCCAAGGCAGGGACGCATCAATACTTTGGATACCAAGACCATCCAGCCAGAAGATAATCTATTGAGGGGTACAGGTTCTCTATTCCAAAAATCTGTTAATATACTATATGATTCTGGTGCTACACATTGTTTTATTTCTGAAGCATGTGTAGATAGGTTAGGATTAACTGTGTCTCCTATACCTGAACCGATAACTATTTTGACTGCTGCAAGGGGTCGTGTTCAGACCCAATCTCTGTGTTTACACTGTTTACTTACCATAGGAAGCAGAGATTTTGTTGTTGATTTTATTTGCTTACCCATGAGGGGTATGGATATTGTGCTGGGGATGAATTGGATGACTATCAATCATGTTACCATTGATTGTTTCAACCGTACCATCGGGTTTTCCTCAGAAACCAGTTGAATTGTCTCAGCCTGTAACTGAAGCTGTTATTTCTTTCACTACAGCCAGTCAATCTCTATTCCAAGGTGCGGAAGTTTTTGTCATTATATTATCCGCTTCTACTGAAACTGGTTTGAATCTTTCTTCTGTTCAGGTTGTTAAGGAATTTTTAGATGTGTTTCCTGATGAAGTTTCCTCTTTACCTCCTGACCGAGAGGTAGAATTCTCTATAGAATTGGTTCCGGGCACTGGTCCAATATCTATAGCACCTTACAGGATGTCTCCTTTAGAATTAAAGGAACTCAAATCCCAACTTGAAGAATTAATATCTAAAAAGTTTATTCGGCCGAGTGCTTCTCCATGGGGTGCTCCGGTGTTGCTAGTCAAGAAGAAGGACGGAAGTATGCGGTTATGCATTGATTACCGTCAGTTGAACAAAGTGACGATCAAGAATAAATATCCATTGCCAAGAATTGATGATCTTCTTGATCAACTTCGAGGCGCGGCAGTGTTCTCCAAAATTGATCTAAGGTCAGGGTATCATCAAATAAGAGTTCGATCTTCTGATATTCCGAAGACAGCTTTCCGTACTAGGTATGGACACTACGAGTTTGTAGTGATGCCTTTTGGGTTGACGAATGCTCCAGCAGTATTCATGGATTACATGAACCGAGTTTTTCATACCTACTTGGATCAGTTTGTGGTGGTATTTATAGATGATATCTTGGTGTACTCAAAAACTATTAAGGAGCATGATCAACATCTTCGTATTGTTTTGAGTGTACTCCGAGAAAAGAAGCTATATGCTAAGCCATCGAAGTGTAACTTTTGGATGTCTGAAGTAAAGTTTCTGGGTCATGTAATTTCTCAAGCAGGAGTTGCAGTTGATCCTAGCAAGGTTGAAGCTGTATTAAATTGGGAATGCCCAACATCAGTAACTGAAGTCAGAAGTTTCTTGGGACTTGCTGGCTATTATCGAAGATTCATTCAAGGATTCTCACAATTAGTTCTTCCTCTTACTCGGTTAACTCGCAAGGGACACCCGTTTTTCTGGAATGATGATTGTGAAGAATGTTTCTTAGAGTTGAAGTCTCGACTTACTTCTGCTCCCATCCTGATTCTTCCAGATCCATCTCTGGGATTCCAAATTTACAGTGATGCATCTGGGAAGGGTTTAGGATGTGTCCTTATGCAGAATCAACAAGTGGTAGCTTATGCTTCCAGGCAGTTGAAACCGCATGAGGAAAATTATCCAACTCATGATTTGGAGTTAGCGGCGATTGTGTATGCGTTGAAGATTTGGAGACATTACCTTTATGGTTCTCGTTTCGAAGTCTTCAGTGATCACAAGAGCCTAAAATATTTGTTCGATCAGAAAGAGCTTAATAACAGACAAAGAAGATGGGTGGAATTCTTGAAAGATTATGATTTTGAATTGAAGTACCATCCTGGAAAAGCTAATGTTGTAGCAGATGCTTTGAGTAGGAAGTCTATTCATACTGCAGAGCTTATGATTCATGAAATGGTTTTATTGGAATCTTTTAGAGATTTGGATTTAAATGTATCAAGAAAGAAGGATCGATTAATATTAAGGCATATTCGAATTTCAAGTGCATTGAGAAATTTGATTCGTGCAGCTCAAGAGATTGATATAGAGTTGCAATCTCAGAAGGGGTTACCAGATTATACCGAAGACAGTGATGGTATTATCTGTTTTAACGGTAGAATTTGTGTACCTAATAATGAAGACATCAAGAAGCAGATCTTGGAAGAGGCTCATAGAAGTAAATATTCTATACATCCTGGATCTACGAAGATGTACAGAGAGTTGAAGCAAATGTATTGGTGGCCTAGAATGAAAGTGAATATTGCTGAATTTGTTTCACGTTGTTTAACTTGTCAAAGAGTTAAAGCTGAACACCGGAAGCCCGCTGGTCTGATGCAGCCTTTAAATGTACCGGTATGGAAGTGGGAAGATATCTCAATGGATTTTGTTATGGGCTTGCCGAGATCGCAAGCTGGTAACGATTCCATTTGGGTTGTCGTGGATCGCTTGACTAAGTCTGCTCATTTCATTCCAATTCGATCTAATTTCAAAGTTTCCAAATTGGCAGACGAATATGTGAAAAACATAATCAGATTGCATGGAGTTCCCACAAGTATTGTTTCGGATCGTGATCCAAAGTTTACTTCCAGATTTTGGAAAGCAATGAATGATGCTTTTGGAACTAAGGTATTTGTTAGTACAGCCTATCACCCACAAACGGATGGTCAAACAGAGAGAACTATTCAAACTCTTGAAGATATGCTTCGGGCATGTGTGCTGGATAGTGGAAGAAATTGGGAGGATCATCTTCCATTAGTTGAATTCGCTTACAATAATAGTTATCATTCCAGTATAGGAATGGCACCATTTGAAGCACTATATGGGAGGAAGTGTAGAACTCCGTTGTGTTGGTGGGAGGTAGGTGAAAACCGACTGTTGGGACCTGAGATGATTGATGAAACTACTGTGAAGGTAAGGCAAATTCGAGACAGAATGAAAGCTGCTCAGAGTCGGCAAAAGAGCTATGCTGACAAAAGAAGGAGGCCTTTAGAATTTGATGTTGGTGATCATGTATTTTTGAGAGTTTCTCCAACTATAGGTACTGGTAGAGCCTTCAGAGCCAAAAAGCTCAGTCCTCGATATATTGGACCTTTCCAAATTATCGAGCGTATTGGGCCAGTTGCGTATCGCCTTGCCTTATCACCAGCCCTATCAAATCTTCATGATGTTTTTCATGTATCTCAATTGAGAAAGTATATTCCCGACCCGGATCAGCCATTGGATTTTGAAGTGATTGACCTCCGACCGGATCTCTCTTTCCAACCTTATCCTAGATATATCTTGGAACACGGTGAAAAAACTTTGCGGACAAGGACAATTCCCATAGTCAAAATCGTTTGGGACGGTTTTTCGACTGATGAAGCTACATGGGAATTGGAAGAAGACATGCGGACTCGATATCCCTATTTATTCCATTAAGGTATGTCTTTTTTTAATTTTGAGGACAAAATTTTAAAAGTTGGGGTGATTGTAACATCCCTAACTTCGTTAAATTCAATTTATGGAATTAACGAGTGATTTATTATTCGAAGTGAAAAATAAATCAAGATATGAATATGGGATAGTCGAGAAAGCATTATATATTGGCTAAGTCACAAGATTAAAATGCCTTAGTATTCAAATTATGTGGTAATTTGGGGAGAAATGGGGTTAAAATGAGAGTTTAAGTGAAAAATTGAAATAAGGGTATTTTGGTCAATTTCCTCTCAATTAGACTCTCATCTCATTTAACCATGGGACTCATCTCACCTTCTCTCTCAAAATTCAGAAGTAAAGAAAGAAAGAAGAATAGAGAGAGAAGAGAAAGAAAACGTGAAGAAGGAGGAGAAGAGGAGGAGAGCAAAAGTTCAATTTCTTCTTGAAGGTGAGACTTCCATAGTCCACTCTCTTCCATTTTTGATTTCCTTTTCACTGATGCAAGTTTGAAAAGCTAATTCCTTCTATTTCCCCTTTGCCCTTTCTGAACCCTAGGAGCTGTAGTTATAGTTTGGAAGCAAGTTCGTGATTACGGGGATCGTTTGAGTAATTTCGGTTGCTTGTTTCGGGTGACAACGAAATTTGTCTCTATTTTGTTGAACCGGTGAGTTTTACTCACGTTTAGGGAATTTATACTTTAAATTGATTGTGTTGAAATTCTGGAATCGATTGATGTGTTGGTTTCGAAATGGTTTTAAAGTCAAAAACCGAATTTTAGACAAATATCGTTTACGGTTTAATTTTCCAAATATACTTTATTGTGTGATTGAAACTTGTGTTGAATTGACTTGTATTGTGTGGAAAATCTCTGTTTTGATGCTGGAATTGGATTGGGTTTCGGATTGGACGCGATCGGAGAAACAAAACAAACGAAGTGAACAAAATGTGAACCTGCTACAGCAGCACGGGTCGTGCTGATTTCTGCACGGGTCGTGCAACTTATCAGATTGGCTGGAAAAATAAATTTTCAGCAGCACGGGTCGTGCTGATTTCTGCACGGGTCGTGCCAACTCCTCTGTCTCCGGATGCCAAAAATTTGTTTTGTTGCTCTTTTAGATTCCAAACCACTTCTAATCCTTTTCTCAATCAATTGGGATGATATTTACTTTATAAAAACATGGTTTTAATATGATCAAACTTGGTTTTTAGAAAATGTTTTGAAACTTATAAATGTTTCGAAAAACCGAGTCTAGCCACGTGTGAGAACATATGTTTTTCAAATCAAAACGGAACTTCATGTTCTACTATTGTAGTGGACATGATATATAAATTATATCATATGTGATTGATGGCCCAATGCGGGTATTAAATAAGATTGACGGCCCAATGCGGGTGTGATATATAAATTATATCGAAGTGAGGTGACGACCTCAAGATGTTAGTACACTAGGGAGAGGGAAGTCATGAGCCCTCGAACTAGACCCAAAGATGTAGTCACTGAGATGCATAGGTGATCTGGGTTCATCGCAAACCAAAGAAAAGAAAAAGGGTTTAAGATGTTGTACTAAATTGATGAAAAAGAATAGTGCATAGTCATCAAGAATTGGACTATGAACTATGAAATATAATTGAACCGAGAGCGGTTAGGGGTAACGGTAGAACTCACTGAGATATGTTATCTCACCCTATCATATGTTGTTGTTTTACAGAGAAACAGGGAAAGAAGAAGACAATAAGGCACGAGTAGATGACGTGCACGAGGAGAGGATTTGAAGACTTAGTTATTTCAAGTCTTAGTTTATGTATCTTTCCTTGTTGTTTTTGTACTCGATTAATGACTTGAGCTGTATTAAGTTATTTATCATTTCCGCCTTCCTTGTGAGGATGTTGAACACTAGGAATTAATGTTGAGGTTATGAACTGTATCCGGTTTATTGATGTACCGACAGGTGATAAATGGGAGATATTTTATAATATCGAACAATTTTAGTTGTGTTCAATATCTAAACAGGAATAATGATCTCTGATGTATGCTAAAGTTGTGCATTTTAATATTTCTACTTATTAGAGATGTTAGGGTGTTACAGGTACAGTTTTCGAAAAGCACACAGGCTAGTTGCAAAAGAGGACAGTTTCTGTCCTTCAAATTCAAGCAATTCCAAAGTGACCAAAACTCAATCAAATTGCATGAAACTTGTGCATAAACTGGGGCAAAGTTTGTCTAGTTTTCAAAGAAATTGGATTCGTTCGAAAAGGAGTTCTTTTGAAAACGTGGTAACCAAAACACTGACCCTGTGTCCAGATTGTTTCCAGAATCTTACTCTAACTTGTGGAATTCATATCTCGAGCTACACAACTCTAAACGCAACCAAACCAGTGCCAAATTAACAAGCATTAAGTCTATTTTCCAGAAAAATAAACCACATAATTTTTCAGTCAATACAACGTTCCCAGTCACCGAAATACCGAATCTATACCCAAATCGTTTCCAGAATTTTAACCTAACTTGTATCGCCTATAACTGGAGCTATACAACTCCGAATTTGACGAAACCAGTGCCAAAACGACCGGCGTTAAGTCTATTTTCAAAAACAATCAACCTCATAATTTTTGGATCAACCAAACAGCGCCAGTTTTAGAAAAACCGAACCTGTGTCCAGAATCGCTAAATTGCCAAACACCAAACCCTAACGGCAACGACACCGCAACCACCACAACAAAACGACAATTCGACAACGCGACAACAACAATCAACCACGCACAGCAACAACAAAAACACGAACAATAACAACACCATCATCGTGATACAACAATCACGCAACAACAAATAACGAAACAAATCACAATAACGTGCAATAATCATCAAAGCACCAATCTCAACGAAAACACGATATGCAACAACACGAACAATTCAACAAAACCCTAGACTACCCACACATAATTATCATCAACCCATTATCAAGGTTAAGCCCACCCTTACCTCGAATAACGTAAGCTCCGGAACACGACGAACGAGACACGAACAAAACCACAGCAACACGAACGATCTCCTTTTGAAATTCTTCGCGAAACCCTCCTCTTCTCTCCCTCTTTGCGCCGCGTGCTCTCTCTCTCACTCTCACTTTCGTTTTTCTTTTGCTTGCTGCGAATGAGGGTTTGGCTTAAACCCCCAGGGTTTAAGTTGAGGGCTCAGTAAACACTGGGCTCTCTACGTCACCACCTCCTTTACTCGTATCACCTCCTACGCATATAAAATATTAACCTTTTAATTTATCTATATCCCGCCTCCAAATTATTTTAATAATTCAATCAACTATTTTAATTAAATTATTTCCGGGGTGTTACAAGAAGTGTAAAAGATAGGTAGGATCATACCTTATTTGTTTATGAAGGCCTACGTGAAAGAAGGGAAATGGTAAAAGGATCAAATGGAATATTAGTTTGAAGTTTTTTGAAGATGGATTTGAAAGAAAGAGTGTGGCTAGTGGGGTTTTTGAAAGGGATCAGAGTGTGGAATGTAGGTGTGGGAAGGAATGAAAATGAATGACAAATAAGTTTTATAACATGATGACGTCTCACTAGCTATTCTAGTAAAAGTGTCGACACCATGACAACATCATGCACTATCTTTGTATTTTTTGATTTTCCTTATTTATTTTTCACAAACAACTCTAGTACAAGTGTTGACAATATGATGACATTATGTACTATATGATAACAATATGTACTACCAAACTATTTCATTGTATTTTTTTATGTATTGATCAAAAATAGTATTTTTTTTTCTTTGATATTTTATAATATTATTGTTGTGAATTTTGTGTTTATATTAAAAAAAAACTATTATTTCATCAGTTTTAGATGTAATTTTATATATCAAATAAATCAACATATATAAACAAGTTTCAATTTTGAGTTGATTAGATTTTATAATATTTACTATATTAAGTTTCTTTTAACAAAATTTATTGGATGAAGGGAAGAGGTGTAGAAAGATAGGTAGGATCATTTCTTATTTGTTTATGAAGGCCTAGGTGAAAGAAGGGAAATGGGAGAAGGGTCAAATGGAATATGAGTTTGAAGTTTTTTGAAGATGGATTTGAAAGAAAGAGTGTGGATAGTGGGGTTTTTAAAAGGGATCAGAGTGTGGAATGTAGGTGTGGGAAGGAATGAAAATGAATGACAAATAGGTTTTATAACATGATGACACCTCACTACTATTCTAGTAAAAGTGTCGACACCATGACAACATCTTGCACTATCTTTGTATTTTTTGATTTTTCTTATTTATTTTTCACAAACAACTCTAGTACAAGAGTTGACAATATGATGACATTATGTACTATGATAACAATATGTACTATCAAACTATTTCATAGTATTTTTTTATGTATTGATCAAAAATAGTATTTTTTTTCTTTGATATTTTATTATATTATTGTTGTGAATTTTGCGTTTATATCAAAAAAAATTATTATTTCATCAGTTTTCGATGTAATTTTATATATAAAATAAATCAACATATATAAACAAGTTTCAATTTTGAGTTGATTAGATGTTATAATATTTACTATATTAAGTTTCTTTTAACAAAATTTATTGGATGAAGGGAAGAGGTGTAAAAGATAGGTAGGATCATACCTTATTTGTTTATGAAGGCCTAGGTGGAAGAAGGGAAATGGGAGAAGGATCAAATGGAATATGAGTTTGAAGATTTTTGAAGATGGATTTGAAAGAAAGAGTGTGGCTAGTGGGGTTTTTAAAAGGGATCAGAGTGTGGAATGTAGGTGTGGGAAGGAATGAAAATGAATGACAAATAAGTTTTATAACATGATGACATCTCACTAGCAATTCTAGTAAAAGTGTCGACACCAGCACAATATCATGCACTATCTTTGTATTTTTTGATTTTTCCTATTTATTTTTCACTAACAACTCTAGTACAAGTGTTGACAATATGATGACATTATGTACTATATGATAACAATATGTACTACCAAACTATTTCATTGTATTTTTTTATGTATTGATCAAAAATAGTATTTTTTTTTTGTGGAATTTTATTATATTATTGTTGTGAATTTGGTGTTTATATCAAAAAAAACTATTATTTCATCAGTTTTAGATGTAATTTTATATATCAAATAAATCAACATATATAAACATGTTTCAATTTTGAGTTGATTAGATTTTATAATATTTACTATATTAAGTTTCTTTTAACAAAATTTATTGGATGAAGGGAAGAGGTGTAGAAAGATAGGTAGGATCATACCTTATTTGTTTGTGAAGGCCTAGGTGAAAGAAGGGAAATGGGAGAAGGATCAAATGGAATATGAGTTTGAAGTTTTTTGAAGATGGATTTGAAAGAAAGAGTGTGGCTAGTGGGGTTTTTAAAAGGGATCAGAGTGTGGAATGTAGGTGTGGGAAGGAATGAAAATGAATGACAAATAAGTTTTATAACAAGATGACACCTCACTAGCTATTCTAGTAAAAGTGTCGACACCATGACAACATCATGCACTATCTTTGTATTTTTTGATTTTTCTTATTTATTTTCCACAAACAACTCTAGTACAAGAGTTGACAATATGATGACATTATGTACTATGATAACAATATGTACTATCAAACTATTTCATTGTATTTTTTTATGTATTGATCAAAAATAGTATTTTTTTTCTTTGATATTTTATAATATTATTGTTGTGAATTTTGCGTTTATATCAAAAAAAATTATTATTTCATCAGTTTTAGATGTAATTTTATATATAAAATAAATCAACATATATAAACAAGTTTCAATTTTGAGTTGATTAGATGTTATAATATTTACTATATTAAGTTTCTTTTAACAAAATTTATTGGATGAAGGGAAGAGGTGTAAAAGATAGGTAGGATCATACCTTATTTGTTTATGAAGGCCTAGGTGGAAGAAGGAAAATGGGAGAAGGATCAAATGGAATATGAGTTTGAAGGTTTTTGAAGATGGATTTGATAGAAAGAGTGTGGCTAGTGGGGTTTTTAAAAGGGATCAGAGTGTGGAATGTAGGTGTGGGAAGGAATGAAAATGAATGACAAATAAGTTTTATAACAAGATGACACCTCACTAGCTATTCTAGTAAAAGTGTCGACACCATGACAACATCATGCACTATCTTTGTATTTTTTGATTTTTCTTATTTATTTTCCACAAACAACTCTAGTACAAGAGTTGACAATATGATGACATTATGTCCTATGATAACAATTTGTACTATCAAACTATTTCATTGTATTTTTTTATGTATTGATCAAAAATAGTATTTTTTTTTTCTTTGATATTTTATAATATTATTGTTGTGAATTTTGCGTTTATATCAAAAAAAATTATTATTTCATCAGTTTTAGATGTAATTTTATATATAAAATAAATCAACATATATAAACAAGTTTCAATTTTGAGTTGATTAGATGTTATAATATTTACTATATTAAGTTTCTTTTACCAAAATTTATTGGATGAAGGGAAGAGGTGTAAAAGATAGGTAGGATCATACCTTATTTGTTTATGAAGGCCTAGGTGGAAGAAGGAAAATGGGAGAAGGATCAAATGGAATATGAGTTTGAAGGTTTTTGAAGATGGATTTGATAGAAAGAGTGTGGCTAGTGGGGTTTTTAAAAGGGATCAGAGTGTGGAATGTAGGTGTGGGAAGGAATGAAAATGAATGACAAATAAGTTTTATAACATGATGACATCTCACTAGCTATTCTAGTAAAAGTGTCGACACCATGACAACATCATGCACTATCTTTGTATTTTTTGATTTTTCTTATTTATATTTCACAAACAACTCTAGTACAAGTGTTGACAATATGATGACATTATGTACTATGATAACAATATTTACTACCAAACTATTCCATTGTATTTTTTTTTATGTATTGTTCAAAAATAGTATTTTTTTTGTGTTATTTTATTATATTATTGTTGTGAATTTTGTGTTTATATCAAAAAAAACTAATATTTCATCAGTTTTAGATGTAATTTTATATATCAAATAAATCAACATATATAAACAAGTTTCAATTTTGAGTTGATTAGATTTTATAATATTTACTATATTAAGTCTCTTTTAACAAAATTTGTTGGATGAAGGGAAGAGGTGTAAAAGATAGGTAGGATCATACCTTATTTGTTTATGAAGGCCTAGGTGAAAGAAGGGAAATGGTAAAAGGATCAAATGGAATATTAGGTTGAAGTTTTTTGAAGATGGATTTGAAAGAAAGAGTGTGGCTAGTTGGGTTTTTGAAAGGGATCAGAGTGTGGAATGTAGGTGTGGGAAGGAATGAAAATGAATGACAAATAAGTTTTAAAACATGATGACATCTCACTAGCTATTCTAGTAAAAGTGTCGACACCATGACAACATCATGCACTATCTTTGTATTTTTTGATTTTCCTTATTTATTTTTCACAAACAACTCTAGTACAAGTGTTGACAATATGATGACATTATGTACTATATGATAACAATATGTACTACCAAACTATTTCATTGTATTTTTTTATGTATTGATCAAAAATAGTTTTTTTTTTCTTTGACATTTTATAATATTATTGTTGTGAATTTTGTGTTTATATCAAAAAAAAACTATTATTTCATCAGTTTTAGATGTAATTTTATATATCAAATAAATCAACATATATAAACAAGTTTCAATTTTGAGTTGATTAGATTTTATAATATTTACTATATTAAGTTTCTTTTAACAAAATTTATTGGATGAAGGGAAGAGGTGTAGAAAGATAGGTAGGATCATACCTTATTTGTTTATGAAGGCCTAGGTGAAAGAAGGGAAATGGGAGAAGGGTCAAATAGAATATGAGTTTGAAGTTTTTTGAAGATGGATTTGATAGAAAGAGTGTGGCTAGTGGGGTTTTTAAAAGGGATCAGAGTGTGGAATGTAGGTGTGGGAAGGAATGAAAATGAACGACAAATAAGTTTTATAACAAGATGACACCTCACTAGCTATTCTAGTAAAAGTGTCGACACCATGACAACATCATGCACTATCTTTGTATTTTTTGATTTTTCTTATTTATTTTCCGCAAACAACTCTAGTACAAGAGTTGACAATATGATGACATTATGTACTATGATAACAATATGTACTATCAAACTATTTCATTGTATTTTTTTATGTATTGATCAAAAATAGTATTTTTTTTTCTTTGATATTTTATAATATTATTGTTGTGAATTTTGCGTTTATATCAAAAAAAATTATTATTTCATCAGTTTTAGATGTAATTTTATATATAAAATAAATCAACATATATAAACAAGTTTCAATTTTGAGTTGATTAGATGTTATAATATTTACTATATTAAGTTTCTTTTAACAAAATTTATTGGATGAAGGGAAGAGGTGTAAAAGATAGGTAGGATCATACCTTATTTGTTTATGAAGGCCTAGGTGGAAGAAGGAAAATGGGAGAAGGATCAAATGGAATATGAGTTTGAAGGTTTTTGAGGATGGATTTGATAGAAAGAGTGTGGCTAGTGGGGTTTTTAAAAGGGATCAGAGTGTGGAATGTAGGTGTGGGAAGGAATGAAAATGAATGACAAATAAGTTTTATAACAAGATGACACCTCACTAGCTATTCTAGTAAAAGTGTCGACACCATGACAACATCATGCACTATCTTTGTATTTTTTGATTTTTCTTATTTATTTTCCACAAACAACTCTAGTACAAGAGTTGACAATATGATGACATTATGTCCTATGATAACAATTTGTACTATCAAACTATTTCATTGTATTTTTTTATGTATTGATCAAAAATAGTATTTTTTTTTTCTTTGATATTTTATAATATTATTGTTGTGAATTTTGCGTTTATATCAAAAAAAATTATTATTTCATCAGTTTTAGATGTAATTTTATATATAAAATAAATCAACATATATAAACAAGTTTCAATTTTGAGTTGATTAGATGTTATAATATTTACTATATTAAGTTTCTTTTACCAAAATTTATTGGATGAAGGGAAGAGGTGTAAAAGATAGGTAGGATCATACCTTATTTGTTTATGAAGGCCTAGGTGGAAGAAGGAAAATGGGAGAAGGATCAAATGGAATATGAGTTTGAAGGTTTTTGAAGATGGATTTGATAGAAAGAGTGTGGCTAGTGGGGTTTTTAAAAGGGATCAGAGTGTGGAATGTAGGTGTGGGAAGGAATGAAAATGAATGACAAATAAGTTTTATAACATGATGACATCTCACTAGCTATTCTAGTAAAAGTGTCGACACCATGACAACATCATGCACTATCTTTGTATTTTTTGATTTTTCTTATTTATATTTCACAAACAACTCTAGTACAAGTGTTGACAATATGATGACATTATGTACTATGATAACAATATTTACTACCAAACTATTCCATTGTATTTTTTTTTATGTATTGTTCAAAAATAGTATTTTTTTTGTGTTATTTTATTATATTATTGTTGTGAATTTTGTGTTTATATCAAAAAAAACTAATATTTCATCAGTTTTAGATGTAATTTTATATATCAAATAAATCAACATATATAAACAAGTTTCAATTTTGAGTTGATTAGATTTTATAATATTTACTATATTAAGTCTCTTTTAACAAAATTTGTTGGATGAAGGGAAGAGGTGTAAAAGATAGGTAGGATCATACCTTATTTGTTTATGAAGGCCTAGGTGAAAGAAGGGAAATGGTAAAAGGATCAAATGGAATATTAGGTTGAAGTTTTTTGAAGATGGATTTGAAAGAAAGAGTGTGGCTAGTTGGGTTTTTGAAAGGGATCAGAGTGTGGAATGTAGGTGTGGGAAGGAATGAAAATGAATGACAAATAAGTTTTAAAACATGATGACATCTCACTAGCTATTCTAGTAAAAGTGTCGACACCATGACAACATCATGCACTATCTTTGTATTTTTTTATTTTCCTTATTTATTTTTCACAAACAACTCTAGTACAAGTGTTGACAATATGATGACATTATGTACTATATGATAACAATATGTACTACCAAACTATTTCATTGTATTTTTTTATGTATTGATCAAAAATAGTTTTTTTTTTCTTTGACATTTTATAATATTATTGTTGTGAATTTTGTGTTTATATCAAAAAAAAACTATTATTTCATCAGTTTTAGATGTAATTTTATATATCAAATAAATCAACATATATAAACAAGTTTCAATTTTGAGTTGATTAGATTTTATAATATTTACTATATTAAGTCTCTTTTAACAAAATTTGTTGGATGAAGGGAAGAGGTGTAAAAGATAGGTAGGATCATACCTTATTTGTTTATGAAGGCCTAGGTGAAAGAAGGGAAATGGTAAAAGGATCAAATGGAATATTAGGTTGAAGTTTTTTGAAGATGGATTTGAAAGAAAGAGTGTGGCTAGTTGGGTTTTTGAAAGGGATCAGAGTGTGGAATGTAGGTGTGGGAAGGAATGAAAATGAATGACAAATAAGTTTTAAAACATGATGACATCTCACTAGCTATTCTAGTAAAAGTGTCGACACCATGACAACATCATGCACTATCTTTGTATTTTTTGATTTTCCTTATTTATTTTTCACAAACAACTCTAGTACAAGTGTTGACAATATGATGACATTATGTACTATATGATAACAATATGTACTACCAAACTATTTCATTGTATTTTTTTATGTATTGATCAAAAATAGTTTTTTTTTTCTTTGACATTTTATAATATTATTGTTGTGAATTTTGTGTTTATATCAAAAAAAAACTATTATTTCATCAGTTTTAGATGTAATTTTATATATCAAATAAATCAACATATATAAACAAGTTTCAATTTTGAGTTGATTAGATTTTATAATATTTACTATATTAAGTTTCTTTTAACAAAATTTATTGGATGAAGGGAAGAGGTGTAGAAAGATAGGTAGGATCATACCTTATTTGTTTATGAAGGCCTAGGTGAAAGAAGGGAAATGGGAGAAGGGTCAAATAGAATATGAGTTTGAAGTTTTTTGAAGATGGATTTGATAGAAAGAGTGTGGCTAGTGGGGTTTTTAAAAGGGATCAGAGTGTGGAATGTAGGTGTGGGAAGGAATGAAAATGAACGACAAATAAGTTTTATAACAAGATGACACCTCACTAGCTATTCTAGTAAAAGTGTCGACACCATGACAACATCATGCACTATCTTTGTATTTTTTGATTTTTCTTATTTATTTTCCGCAAACAACTCTAGTACAAGAGTTGACAATATGATGACATTATGTACTATGATAACAATATGTACTATCAAACTATTTCATTGTATTTTTTTATGTATTGATCAAAAATAGTATTTTTTTTTCTTTGATATTTTATAATATTATTGTTGTGAATTTTGCGTTTATATCAAAAAAAATTATTATTTCATCAGTTTTAGATGTAATTTTATATATAAAATAAATCAACATATATAAACAAGTTTCAATTTTGAGTTGATTAGATGTTATAATATTTACTATATTAAGTTTCTTTTAACAAAATTTATTGGATGAAGGGAAGAGGTGTAAAAGATAGGTAGGATCATACCTTATTTGTTTATGAAGGCCTAGGTGGAAGAAGGAAAATGGGAGAAGGATCAAATGGAATATGAGTTTGAAGGTTTTTGAGGATGGATTTGATAGAAAGAGTGTGGCTAGTGGGGTTTTTAAAAGGGATCAGAGTGTGGAATGTAGGTGTGGGAAGGAATGAAAATGAATGACAAATAAGTTTTATAACAAGATGACACCTCACTAGCTATTCTAGTAAAAGTGTCGACACCATGACAACATCATGCACTATCTTTGTATTTTTTGATTTTTCTTATTTATTTTCCACAAACAACTCTAGTACAAGAGTTGACAATATGATGACATTATGTCCTATGATAACAATTTGTACTATCAAACTATTTCATTGTATTTTTTTATGTATTGATCAAAAATAGTATTTTTTTTTCTTTGATATTTTATAATATTATTGTTGTGAATTTTGCGTTTATATCAAAAAAAATTATTATTTC
Source organism: Astragalus glycyphyllos (assembly GCA_963573325.1). Classification (NCBI taxonomy): domain Eukaryota; kingdom Viridiplantae; phylum Streptophyta; class Magnoliopsida; order Fabales; family Fabaceae; genus Astragalus; species Astragalus glycyphyllos. The sequence continues at coordinate 39,386,881 of OY754313.1, forward strand.
ATCAGTTTTAGATGTAATTTTATATATCAAATAAATCAACATATATAAACAAGTTTCAATTTTGAGTTGATTAGATGTTATAATATTTACTATATTAAGTTTCTTTTAACAAAATTTATTGGATGAAGGGAAGAGGTGTAAAAGATAGGTAGGATCATACCTTATTTGTTTATGAAGGCCTAGGTGGAAGAAGGAAAATGGGAGAAGGATCAAATGGAATATGAGTTTGAAGGTTTTTGAAGATGGATTTGATAGAAAGAGTGTGGCTAGTGGGGTTTTTAAAAGGGATCAGAGTGTGGAATGTAGGTGTGGGAAGGAATGAAAATGAATGACAAATAAGTTTTATAACATGATGACATCTCACTAGCTATTCTAGTAAAAGTGTCGACACCATGACAACATCATGCACTATCTTTGTATTTTTTGATTTTTCTTATTTATATTTCACAAACAACTCTAGTACAAGTGTTGACAATATGATGACATTATGTACTATGATAACAATATTTACTACCAAACTATTCCATTGTATTTTTTTTTATGTATTGTTCAAAAATAGTATTTTTTTTGTGTTATTTTATTATATTATTGTTGTGAATTTTGTGTTTATATCAAAAAAAACTAATATTTCATCAGTTTTAGATGTAATTTTATATATCAAATAAATCAACATATATAAACAAGTTTCAATTTTGAGTTGATTAGATTTTATAATATTTACTATATTAAGTCTCTTTTAACAAAATTTGTTGGATGAAGGGAAGAGGTGTAAAAGATAGGTAGGATCATACCTTATTTGTTTATGAAGGCCTAGGTGAAAGAAGGGAAATGGTAAAAGGATCAAATGGAATATTAGGTTGAAGTTTTTTGAAGATGGATTTGAAAGAAAGAGTGTGGCTAGTTGGGTTTTTGAAAGGGATCAGAGTGTGGAATGTAGGTGTGGGAAGGAATGAAAATGAATGACAAATAAGTTTTAAAACATGATGACATCTCACTAGCTATTCTAGTAAAAGTGTCGACACCATGACAACATCATGCACTATCTTTGTATTTTTTGATTTTCCTTATTTATTTTTCACAAACAACTCTAGTACAAGTGTTGACAATATGATGACATTATGTACTATATGATAACAATATGTACTACCAAACTATTTCATTGTATTTTTTTATGTATTGATCAAAAATAGTTTTTTTTTTCTTTGACATTTTATAATATTATTGTTGTGAATTTTGTGTTTATATAAAAAAAAAACTATTATTTCATCAGTTTTAGATGTAATTTTATATATCAAATAAATCAACATATATAAACAAGTTTCAATTTTGAGTTGATTAGATTTTATAATATTTACTATATTAAGTTTCTTTTAACAAAATTTATTGGATGAAGGGAAGAGGTGTAGAAAGATAGGTAGGATCATACCTTATTTGTTTATGAAGGCCTAGGTGAAAGAAGGGAAATGGGAGAAGGGTCAAATAGAATATGAGTTTGAAGTTTTTTGAAGATGGATTTGATAGAAAGAGTGTGGCTAGTGGGGTTTTTAAAAGGGATCATAGTGTGGAATGTAGGTGTGGGAAGGAATGAAAATGAATGACAAATAAGTTTTATAACAAGATGACACCTCACTAGCTATTCTAGTAAAAGTGTCGACACCATGACAACATCATGCACTATCTTTGTATTTTTTGATTTTTCTTATTTATTTTCCGCAAACAACTCTAGTACAAGAGTTGACAATATGATGACATTATGTACTATGATAACAATATGTACTATCAAACTATTTCATTGTATTTTTTTATGTATTGATCAAAAATAGTATTTTTTTTTCTTTGATATTTTATAATATTATTGTTGTGAATTTTGCGTTTATATCAAAAAAAATTATTATTTCATCAGTTTTAGATGTAATTTTATATATAAAATAAATCAACATATATAAACAAGTTTCAATTTTGAGTTGATTAGATGTTATAATATTTACTATATTAAGTTTCTTTTAACAAAATTTATTGGATGAAGGGAAGAGGTGTAAAAGATAGGTAGGATCATACCTTATTTGTTTATGAAGGCCTAGGTGGAAGAAGGAAAATGGGAGAAGGATCAAATGGAATATGATTTTGAAGGTTTTTGAAGATGGATTTGATAGAAAGAGTGTGGCTAGTGGGGTTTTTAAAAGGGATCAGAGTGTGGAATGTAGGTGTGGGAAGGAATGAAAATGAATGACAAATAAGTTTTATAACAAGATGACACCTCACTAGCTATTCTAGTAAAAGTGTCGACACCATGACAACATCATGCACTATCTTTGTATTTTTTGATTTTTCTTATTTATTTTCCACAAACAACTCTAGTACAAGAGTTGACAATATGATGACATTATGTCCTATGATAACAATTTGTACTATCAAACTATTTCATTGTATTTTTTTATGTATTGATCAAAAATAGTATTTTTTTTTCTTTGATATTTTATAATATTATTGTTGTGAATTTTGCGTTTATATCAAAAAAAATTATTATTTCATCAGTTTTAGATGTAATTTTATATATCAAATAAATCAACATATATAAACAAGTTTCAATTTTGAGTTGATTAGATGTTATAATATTTACTATATTAAGTTTCTTTTAACAAAATTTATTGGATGAAGGGAAGAGGTGTAAAAGATAGGTAGGATCATACCTTATTTGTTTATGAAGGCCTAGGTGGAAGAAGGAAAATGGGAGAAGGATCAAATGGAATATGAGTTTGAAGGTTTTTGAAGATGGATTTGATAGAAAGAGTGTGGCTAGTGGGGTTTTTAAAAGGGATCAGAGTGTGGAATGTAGGTGTGGGAAGGAATGAAAATGAATGACAAATAAGTTTTATAACATGATGACATCTCACTAGCTATTCTAGTAAAAGTGTCGACACCATGACAACATCATGCACTATCTTTGTATTTTTTGATTTTTCTTATTTATATTTCACAAACAACTCTAGTACAAGTGTTGACAATATGATGACATTATGTAACAATATTTACTACCAAACTATTCCATTGTATTTTTTTTTATGTATTGTTCAAAAATAGTATTTTTTTGTGGAATTTTATTATATTATTGTTGGGAATTTTGTGTTTATGTCAAAAAAAACTATTATTTCATCAGTTTTAGATGTAATTTTATATATCAAATAAATCAACATATATAAAAAAGTTTCAATTTTGAGTTGATTAGATTTTATAATATTTACTATATTAAGTTTCTTTTAACAAAATTTATTGGATGAAGGGAAGAAGTGTAGAAAGATAGGTAAGATCATACCTTATTTGTTTATGAAGGCCTAGGTGAAAGAAGGGAAATGGGAGAAGGATCAAATGGAATATGAGTTTGAAGTTTTTTGAAGATGGATTTGTAAGAAAGAGTGTGGCTAGTGGGGTTTTTAAAAAGGATCAGAGTGTGGAATGTAGGTATGGGAAGGAATGAAAATGAATGACAAATAAGTTTTATAACATGATGACACCTCACTAGCTATTCCAGTAAAAGTGTCGACACCATGACAACATCATGCACTATCTTTGTATTTTTTGATTTTTCTTATTTATTTTTCACAAACAACTCTAGTACAAGAGTTGACAATATGATGACATTATGTACTATGATAACAATATGTACTATCAAACTATTTCATTGTATTTTTTTATGTATTCATCAAAAATAGTATTTTTTTTTCTTAGATATTTTATAATATTATTGTTGTGAATTTTGCGTTTATATCAAAAAAAATTATTATTTCATCAGTTTTAGATGTAATTTTATATATCAAATAAATTAACATATATAAACAAGTTTCAATTTTGAGTTGATTAGATGTTATAATATTTACTATATTAAGTTTCTTTTAACAAAATTTATTGAATGAAGGGAAGAGGTGTAAAAGATAGGTAGGATCATACCTTATTTGTTTATGAAGGCCTAGGTGGAAGAAGGGAAATGGGAGAAGGATCAAATGGAATATGAGTTTGAAGTTTTTTGAAGATGGATTTGAAAGAAAGAGTGTGGCTAGTGGGGTTTTTAAAAGGGATCAGAGTGTGGAATGTAGGTCTGGGAAGGAATGAAAATGAATGACAAATAAGTTTTATAACATGATGACATCTCACTAGCTATTCTAGTAAAATTATCGACACCATGACAACATCATGCACTATCTTTGTAGTTTTTGATTTTTCTTATTTATATTTCACAAACAACTCTAGTACAAGTGTTGACAATATGATGACATTATGTACTATGATAACAATATTTACTTCCAAACTATTTCATTTTTTTTTTATGTATTGATCAAAAATAGTATTTTTTTGTGGTATTTTATTATATTATTGTTGTGAATTTTGTGTTTATATCAAAAAAAACTATTATTTCATCAGTTTTAGATGTAATTTTATATATCAAATAAATCAACATATATAAACAAGTTTCAATTTTGAGTTGATTAGATTTTATAATATTTACCATATTAAGTTTCTTTTAACAAAATTTAGTGGATGAAGGGAAGAAGTGTAGAAAGATAGGTAGGATCATACCTTATTTGTTTATGAAGGCCTAGGTGAAAGAAGGGAAATGGGAGAAAGATCAAATGGAATATGAGTTTGAAGTTTTTTGAAGATGGATTTGAAAGAAAGAGTGTGGCTAGTGGGGTTTTTAAAAGGGATCAGAGTGTGGAATGTAGGTATGGGAAGGAATGAAAATGAATGACAAATAAGTTTTATAACATGATGACACCTCACTAGCTATTCTAGTAAAAGTGTCGACACCATGACAACATCATGCACTATCTTTGTATTTTTTGATTTTTCTTATTTATTTTTCACAAACAACTCTAGTACAAGAGTTGACAATATGATGACATTATGTACTATGATAACAATATGTACTATCAAACTATTTCATTGTATTTTTTTATGTATTGATCAAAAATAGTTTTTTTTTTCTTTGACATTTTATAATATTATTGTTGTGAATTTTGCGTTTATATCAAAAAAAATTATTTTTTCATCAGTTTTAGATGTAATTTTATATATCAAATAAATCAACATATAAAAACAAGATTCAATTTTGAGTTGATTAGATGTTATAATATTTACTATATTAAGTTTCTTTTAACAAAATTTATTGGATGAAGGGAATAGGTGTAAAAGATAGGTAGGATCATACCTTATTTGTTTATGAAGGCCTAGGTAGAAGAAGGAAAATGGGAGAAGGATCAAATGGAATATGAGTTTGAAGTTTTTTGAAGATGGATTTGATAGAAAGAGTGTGGCTAGTGGGGTTTTTAAAAGGGATTAGAGTGTCGAATGTAGGTGTGGGAAGGAATGAAAATGAATGACAAATAAGTTTTATAACATGATGACATCTCACTAGCTATTCTAGTAAAAGTGTCGACACCATGACAACATCATGCACTATCTTTGTATTTTTTGATTTTTCTTATTTATATTTCACAAACAACTCTAGTACAAGTGTTGACAATATGATGACATTATGTACTATGATAAGAATATTTACTACCAAACTATTTCATTGTATTTTTTTTATGTATTTTTCAAAAATAGTATTTTTTTGTGGTATTTTATTATATTATTGTTGTGAATTTTGTGTTTATATCAAAAAAAACTAATATTTCATCAGTTTTAGATGTAATTTTATATATCAAATAAATCAACATATATAAACAAGTTTCAATTTTGAGTTGATTAATTAGATTTTATAATATTTACTATATTAAGTCTCTTTTAACAAAATTTATTGGATGAAGGGAAGAGGTGTAAAAGATAGGTAGGATCATACCTTATTTGTTTATGAAGGCCTAGGTGAAAGAAGGGAAATGGGAGAAGGATCAAATGGAATATGAGTTTGAAGTTTTTTGAAGATGGATTTGAAAGAAAGAGTGTGGCTAGTGGGGTTTTTAAAAGGGATTAGAGTGTGGAATGTAGGTGTGGGAAGGAATGAAAATGAATGACAAATAAGTTTTATAACATGATGACACCTCACTAGCTATTCTAGTAAAAGTGTCGACACCATGACAACATCATGCACTATCTCTGAATTTTTTGATTTTTCTTATTTATTTTTCACAAACAACTCTAGTACAAGTGTTGACAATATGATGACATTATGTACTATATGATAACAATATCTACTACCAAACTATTTCATTGTATTTTTTTATGTATTGATCAAAAATAGTATTTTTTTTGTGGAATTTTATTATATTATTGTTGTGAATTTTGTGTTTATGTCAAAAAAAACTATTATTTCGTCAGTTTTAGATGTAATTTTATATATCAAATAAATCAACATATATAAAAAAGTTTCAATTTTGAGTTGATTAGATTTTATAATATTTACTATATTAAGTTTCTTTTAACAAAATTTATTGGATGAAGGGAAGAAGTGTAGAAAGATAGGTAAGATCATACCTTATTTGTTTATGAAGGCCTAGGTGAAAGAAGGGAAATGGGAGAAGGATCAAATGGAATATGAGTTTGAAGTTTTTTGAAGATGGATTTGAAAGAAAGAGTGTGGCTAGTGGGGTTTTTAAAAAGGATCAGAGTGTGGAATGTAGGTATGGGAAGGAATGAAAATGAATGACAAATAAGTTTTATAACATGATGACACCTCACTAGCTATTCCAGTAAAAGTGTCGACACCATGACAACATCATGCACTATCTTTGTATTTTTTGATTTTTCTTATTTATTTTTCACAAACAACTCTAGTACAAGAGTTGACAATATGATGACATTATGTACTATGATAACAATATGTACTATCAAACTATTTCATTGTATTTTTTTATGTATTCATCAAAAATAGTATTTTTTTTTTCTTAGATATTTTATAATATTATTGTTGTGAATTTTGCGTTTATATCAAAAAAAATTATTATTTCATCAGTGTTAGATGTAATTTTATATATCAAATAAATTAACATATATAAACAAGTTTCAATTTTGAGTTGATTAGATGTTATAATATTTACTATATTAGGTTTCTTTTAACAAAATTTATTGAATGAAGGGAAGAGGTGTAAAAGATAGGTAGGATCATACCTTATTTGTTTATGAAGGCCTAGGTGGAAGAAGGGAAATGGGAGAAGGATCAAATGGAATATGAGTTTGAAGTTTTTTGAAGATGGATTTGAAAGAAAGAGTGTGGCTAGTGGGGTTTTTAAAAGGGATCAGAGTGTGGAATGTAGGTCTGGGAAGGAATGAAAATGAATGACAAATAAGTTTTATAACATGATGACATCTCACTAGCTATTCTAGTAAAATTGTCGACACCATGACAACATCATGCACTATCTTTGTAGTTTTTGATTTTTCTTATTTATATTTCACAAACAACTCTAGTACAAGTGTTGACAATATGATGACATTATGTACTATGATAACAATATTTACTTCCAAACTATTTCATTTTTTTTTATGTATTGATCAAAAATAGTATTTTTTTGTGGTATTTTATTATATTATTGTTGTGAATTTTGTGTTTATATCAAAAAAAACTATTATTTCATCAGTTTTAGATGTAATTTTATATATCAAATAAATCAACATATATAAACAAGTTTCAATTTTGAGTTGATTAGATTTTATAATATTTACTATATTAAGTCTCTTTTAACAAAATTTATTGGATGAAGGGAAGAGGTGTAAAAGATAGGTAGGATCATACCTTATTTGTTTATGAAGGCCTAGGTGAAAGAAGGGAAATGGGAGAAGGATCAAATGGAATATGAGTTTGAAGTTTTTTGAAGATGGATTTGAAAGAAAGTGTCACGACCCAATTTAGACAAATGACCGGCGCACAGACTAATAATGAAATCTGGCAAGCCTTACCAAAATCAAGTAGACCTCTTTATCTGTAATCATCCTAAAACCTATAATAGTCTATATTTCAAAGAAATTTCTAACAAAAATTCGGTAGAATCTCTTCTAAAATATAGACATTCCAAAAATAATATATAGACCTGTATGTCAACAAAAGAACTGTACCAATCAATAAAGGTCCTCATAGAGGCCAACAAAATCACATCTAGTTGATGCCTGATGACTCAAGAATGTAACAGAGCCACTACAGATTTTTCCAACATTATGTATGGACACAAAGAATATCACAAGTATCATCGCTAACTACCTCTGAATCAAAAGAGGGCATCACCTAAAAGTAAGAGGTTAAACTCTAACAAGGTGATCGGTTCGACTTGAGCCTGGGAATCTGAAACATTTAAGAGAGACGATGTGAGTTACCACTCAGTGAACAAATAATGAAGAGAATAACAAGCGGGACATGATAATACCGATCATAAAGTGATTTCCACAAAAATCATAAATAAGTAAATCATATAAAGTCGTAAATGGGGTAATACATATGCAGAACTGTAACAGGCTCCCCGCCTGGAAATATCAATAATAGGCTCCCCGCCTCGAAATGTAAATCATAGGCTCCCCCGGCCTGAAAATATCAATAATAGGCTCCCCGCCTCAAAATGTCAATCATAGGCTCCCCGCCTCAAAATATCAATAATAGGCTCCCCGCCTCGATATATAAATAATAGGCTCCCCGCCTTGAAATATCAACAATAGGCTCCCCGCCTGATAGGTAAGTCATGGTGCACCAAGGCTAACACATACTGCTGTTAGCATGCAGCGTTCTGACAAAGTTTCACCCCAAATCGTTTCGAAAATCCAATAAAATATACATATATTAATAAAACCTCTCGATCAAGAAAATATCATAGTGAATCGGTAGTCTCAAGATATTACTCTCAAACATCAAACCAATTATTCAAAAGAATCTCAAACTTCAAGTGTTCAAAACTTTCCATGAGAATCCTCAATTCAAGTTATCAAGCCATAAGATCATACTACCATGTCCCAAAAATGTGTTTCATATAAAGGGCAATAAAGTTTGTAAATTGCTTAAAATCGTAAGATAGAGATGCAGTCAAATACATATAAAATAAGTTTAAAGAAGTAAAAAGGACTTGTTATAGTCCCCATTATTTACTCACCAACTTCCTAAGTCGCTGAGAGAGGATTCGAGGACCGATACCGATGGGATGGATTCTCCGAATCTAGATTGCGATGAAGTTAAATTAGTATTTTAGAAAAGGTATAGAAATTAAATCTATTTCTAGCCCCTGTTTATGTTATAATTTGATTTGGTAAGGCACCTTGTTGATGTTTTTCTTTTACTATTTAGTATATAAAACTCTCTTAAATTTTGGTTAACTCAAGTTTCAATGACTAATCATATCTAAACTATACCTTATTAGAGATACAAATCCTCAACAATGAACAAAACTCTCTTTCCCTTTGATCCTAATAACTTCCATTCATTGACATTTAAACTTCTTACTACCTTACTTTAACTAACCATACGATTTCTAGCTAATTAACAATTTAGTTTCAGCATCTACTCATATAAACATTAACTACGCTACTATTAAGTATGCCAAAGTAACTACCCCACTCATATGTTATTTATCTAAAATTCTAATCTTCCTAAAATCAAACCCTAACTTCAAAATTTCTAGAACCAAGGAGATGAGTATTATTTTACCTCAATAAGTTGTATATGTGAAGACCACCTTCTTCTCTTTCAATCTCTCAATAACCCCCACTCTCAAATTTTCCTTTCTCATTCCCTCTGTTTGTTGTTCAGAACTTTATAGACCAAGAAAATAAAATAACCACGACTCCACCTTGTGCAGCATCTCATTCATCAATTCATGCTTCCAATCTCTGCGCTCTCACTCCCTGATTCTATCTCGCTTGATTCCTTTCTTTCTTAACCTTCTCTCCTTTTGTTTGTTCTAGTTTCTTTCTTTGAAGTTTTGCTGGTTTGAAATTAAAAGAAGGTTCTCGGCTCTTCCCACTCATTCTTTAAGAATATATTATATACATATTCCATTAGTTTATTGTGTAATGGTAATAGAATGAAATCTGGACCACTACTTTATTTATATATATATTATATTACATATGAGTGAAAGTAATCCCCCTCTTATCATTAGGTTTCATCAACTTATTTATTTTAATTTATTTTAACTAGCTACATGCTCCTTATATATATTAATTAATTATTTAATTTTATATTCTAAAAAAATTTGAGGGCATTACAGAAAGAGTGTGGCTAGTGGGGTTTTTGAAAGGGATCAGAGTGTGGAATGTAGGTGTGGGAAGGAATGAAAATGAATGACAAATAAGTTTTATAACATGATGACATCTCACTAGCTATTCTAGTCAAAGTGTCGACACCATGACAACATCATGCACTATCTTTGAATTTTTTGATTTTTCTTACTTATTTTTCACAAACAACTCTAGTACAAGTGTTGACAATATGATGACATTATGTACTATGATAACAATATGTACTATCAAACTATTTCATTGTATTTTTATATGTATTGATCAAAAATATGATTTTTTTTTGGTATTTTATTATATTATTGTTGTGAATTTTGTGTTTATGTCAAAAAAAATTATTATTTCAACAGTTTTAGATGTAATTTTATAAATCAAATAAATCAACATATATAAACAAGTTTCAATTTTGAGTTGATTAGATTTTATAATATTTACTATATTAAGTTTCTTTTAACAAAATTTATTGGATGAAGGGGAGAGGTGTAGAATGGTAGGTAGGATGATACCTTATTTGTTTATGAAGGCCTAGGTGAAAGAATGGAAATGGGAGAAGGATCAAATAGAATATAAGTTTCAAGTTTTTTGTAGATGGATTCGAAAGAAAGAGTGTGGCTAGTGGGGTTTTTAAAAGGGATCAGAGTGTGGAATGTAGGTGTGGGAAGGAATGAAAATGAATGACAAATAAGTTTTATAACATGATGACACCTCACTAGCTATTCTAGTAAAAGTGTCGACACCATGACAACATCATGCAATATCTTTGTATTTTTTGATTTTTCTTATTTATTTTTCACAAATAACTCTTGTACAAGTGTTGACAATATGATGACATTATGTACTATGATAACAATTTGTACTATCAAAGTATTTCATTGTATTTTTTTATGTATTGATCAAAAATAGTATTTTTTTGGTATTTTATTATTTTATTGTTGTGTATTTTGTGTTTATTTCAAAAAAATTATTATTTCATCAGTTTTAGATATAATTTTATATAACAAATAAATCAACATATATAAACAAGTTTCAATTTTGGGTTGATTAAATTTTATAATATTTACTATAATAAGTTTCTTTTAACAAAATTTATTGGATGAAGGGAAGATGTGTAGAATGGTAGGTAGGATGACACCTTATTTGTTTATGAAGGCCTAGGTGAAAGAATGGAAATGGGAGAAGGATCAAATAGAATATAAGTTTGAAGTTTTTTGTAGATGGATTCGAAAGAAAGAGTGTGGCTAGTGGGGTTTTTAAAAGGGATCAGAGTGTGGAATGTAGGTGTGGGAAGGAATGAAAATGAATGACATATAAGTTTTATAACATGATGACACCTCACTAGCTATTCTAGTAAAAGTGTCGACACCATGACAACATCATGCACTATCTTTGTATTTTTTTATTTTTCTTATTTATTTTTCACCAGCAACTCCAGTACAAGTGTTGACAATATGATGACATTATGTACTATGATAACAATATGTACTATCAAACTATTTCATTGTATTTTTTTATGTATTGATCAAAAATAGTATTTTTTTTTTGGTTTTTTATTATATTATTGTTATGTATTTTGTGTTTATATCAAAAAAATATTATTTCATCAGTTTTAGATGTAATTTTATATATCAAATAAATCAACATATATAAACAAGTTTCAGTTTTGAGTTGATTAGATTTTATAATATTTACTATATTAAGTTTCTTTTAACAAAATTTATTGGATGAAGGGAAAATGAAGGCCTAGGTGAAAGAATGGAAATGGGAGAAGGATCAAATGGAATATAAGTTTGAAGTTTTTTGTAGATGGATTCGAAAGAAAGGTTTTGGCTAGTGGGGTTTTTAAAAGAGATCAGAGTGTGGAATGTAGGTGTGGGACGGAATGAAAATGAATGACAAATAAGTTTTATAACAGGATGACACCTCACTACCGATTATAGTCAATGTGTCGACTCCATGACAACATCATGCACTATCTTTGTAATTTTTGATTTTTCTTATTTATTTTTCACAAACAACTCTAGTACAAGTGTTGACAATATGATGACATTATGTACTATGATAACAATATGTACTATCAAACTATTTCATTGTATTTTTTTATGTATTGATCAAAAATAGTATTTTTTTTTGGTATTTTATTACATTATTGTTGTGAATTTTGTGTTTATATCAAAAAAAATTATTATTTCAACAGTTTTAGATGTAATTTTATATATCAAATAAATCAAAATATATAAACAAGTTTCAATTTTGAGTTGATTAGATTTTATAATATTTACTATATTAAGTTTCTTTTAACAAAATTTATTGGATGAAGGGAAAATGAAGGCCTAGGTGAAAGAATGGAAATGGGAGAAGGATCAAACGGAATATAAGTTTGAAGTTTTTTGTAGATGGATTCGAAAGAAAGGTTTTGGCTAGTGGGGTTTTTAAAAGGGATCAGAGTGTGGAATGTAGGTGTGGGAAGGAATGAAAATGAATGACAAATAAGTTTTATAACATGATGACATCTCACTAGCTATTTTAGTAAAAGTGTCGACACCATGACAACATCATGCACTATCTTTGTATTTTTCAATTTTTCTTATTTATTTTTCACAAACAACTCTAGTACAAGTGTTGACAATATGATGACATTATGTACTATGATAACAATATGTACTATCATACTATTTCATTGTATTTTTTTTATGTATTGATCAAAAATAGTATTTTTTTTTTGGTATTTAATTATATTATTGTTGTGAATTTTGTGTTTTTATCAAAAAAAATTATTATTTCAACAGTTTTAGATGTAATTTTATATATCAAATAAATCAACATATATAAACAAGTTTCAATTTTGAGTTGATTAGATTTTATAATATTTACTATATTAAGTTTCTTTTAACAAAATTTATTGGATGAAGGGAAGAGGTGTAGAATGGTAGGTAGGATGATACCTTATTTGTTTATGAAGTCCTAGGTGAAAGAATGGAAATGGGAGAAGGATCAATTGGAATATAAGTTTGAAGTTTTTTGTAGATGGATTCGAAAGAAAGAGTGTGGCTAGTGGGGTTTTTAAAAGGGATCAGAGTGTGGAATGTAGGTGTGGGAGGGAATGAAAATGAATGACAAATAAGTTTTATAACATGATGACACCTCACTAGCTATTCTAGTAAAAGTGTCGACACCATGACAACATCATGCACTATCTTTGTATTTTTTGATTTTTCTTATTTATTTTTCACAAACAACTCCAGTACAAGTGTTGACAATATGATGACATTATGTACTATGATAACAATATGTACTCTCAAACTATTTCATTGTATTTTTTTATGTATTGATCAAAAATAGTATTTTTTTTTGGTATTTTATTACATTATTGTTGTGTATTTTGTGTTTATATCAAAAAAATTATTATTTCATCAGTTTTAGATGTAATTTTATATATCAAATAAATCAACATATATAAACAAGTTTCAATTTTGAGTTGATTAGATTTTATAATATTTACTATATTAAGTTTCTTTTAACAAAATTTATTGGATGAAGGGAAAATGAAGGCCTACGTGAAAGAATGGAAATGGGAGAAGGATCAAATGGAATATAAGTTTGAAGTTTTTTGTAGATGGATTCTGATCTGTTCCTTAGATGTCCTTGCTTGCTGTTTTCCAGGTCTCAGATCTCTGTATGCCTTGGTCGTTCAGCTAGCTCTGCTCCAGCGGGCGGGTGTACCTGCGATAACACTCCGACGCCCAAGTCAGGAAAGGACGAGCAAAAATATAGGTATTGATGAACAGTGTGTACCTGACAACTGACGCAATGAATGCTTAAATAGTGAGCGTGAGTCGTGCTCGGCCGTTGGATGGACGTATGGACAGATCAGGGCCGTTGATGCGGTTCCTTGCTTTGTGCCCCACGGTTGGGCCGATCTAGCGCCAGAGCACTGGATAGTGGGCTTCGGCCCACTCCAGAACAGTTGCCCCCCAAGCCAAGGTCGCTCGTGTGGCGGGCGTAGGCTTGTTTTATGATCGTTTCTGATTCGCGGTGGGCTTCGCTTACGCTCGCATGATACGTGGCTCCTGTCAGGAAGTGACGTTTCGATTTTCCCTAGGGATCATTAATGGTGCCTCGAATTCTGAAAAAGGTGGCGCTTTGTCATGATGGCGGTCTGGTTTTCAAGGCGTGTGCAAGTGAGGGGTCGTGTCGTTTGGCTTGCTTGCTTTCCAATCCTTATAAATATGTTGCCCCCTCTCCTTCTCAGTTTACACTTTTATTGTCGGAGCTCAAAAAAACGGTCACAAACTCTTAGACCGATCAAAAAGCTTGCTTCTTTATTCTGGCCAGGTGTTTACCCGTGCATGAGTTTCAACTCAGGCGGTCTTATTCTTCTGGTCGATTGATTTTATTCATCAAGGAGTATACTACCCTTAGACCGAACTTCTCTCCCACTCCAGGTATGCCCTTTTCGTCTTGTTTATTTTGGCTAATTTTGCTTGCATAGGGCGAGGAGGGGGCGTCAGGCTCGGGGTCGACCTTGTCGCCCCCTTCGGCAACTCATCGTTTAGGGTGAGCCTGACTTTCCTTCTCCTCACAGGTCAACGCAGTGGCGCGAACAAAGAAAACTGCGAGAATTTCTGGTCGTCTACCTGCGAGTATGGCTGAGCATGCTCACTCCGGAGATGTCGGCACGAGCGGGTTCCCATCTGAGACCTTTTCTTCTACCGATTTTTCTTCTTCATCGTCCTCCGGACGCTCGTCAAACACGGTTGATACCGTCCAGTCTCCCCGAATGAATCCTTCGCCCCCTCCGGTTCCAGTCAACGAGGTACTGCCCGAAGAGCACGATTGGAGGGGTAGGGTTGATGTCGACCGCTCCTGGATATCCTCCGCTATAATCAACGAACGCTCTGTCTTCCCCCCTAGTGATGAGGTGTTGCCTCTCTTCACCAAGTTAATAGGTTACGGTGATCAGGAATGGCGAGCGGAGGGCGTAAGACCTGACGAGCATGCTGCCGTAATCCCGAATTCTTTAAAATTTATCATGTATTCCAACGTCCTCCGTGATTTGAGGGTGCGACCTCCCTTTACATTTTTCCAGAGGCGTGTCTTAAGGACTCTTGGTGTTGCCCCTTCTCAACTTCACTTTAATGCTTGGGCGCTGGTTAAGTCGTTCGAGGTAATAATGGCCGCTCTTGATCGGGAGGTAAATTGCCGTCTTTTCTTCTCATTGTTTGACGTTAGTCGCACAGTGGAGATGAGGAGCGAACCCAGGCGATGGGAGCAAGTTTCCTTGAAGGGACGGAAGAACACGATCAGGCTCTTTAAGCCATTTTGCGAATCGGTAAAAACTTGGAGGCACGCTTTCCTCTGGGTCGTTCCTGTTAATGATCGTGCTAAGGCAATGGTGGGAACCGTGGATGACGAAGGTCGCGTTTCCTCAATGAAGTTTCCTCTAGGTTGGTCGCACTCACACTACGATCGCGACACAATCCATTATCGGCATCAAAGGAGGCTGAGCGACTATGATCTTGAGAGTATTCAGATGTTAGAGACCTTGGTTACTTGGCTGCCAGAAGGAGTCATCCCCTGCAATAAATTCGCTTGTCTCCGGACATCCGAGCAAGCCGAAAACAAACTTGGTGTGCCTTTATTTTCGTTTTTACTTTAATCGTGCTTTATTTGCCCTGCCTCCTAACTCATCTTTTTGCTTTTTCAGCTGAAATGACGGGCATCGGTTTTGAAGCTCTTTTGGCGAAGACAAAGTCAAGGAAGCAGAAGAAGGTGTCCTTTGCCTCTTCGTCCCAACCATCTCGTGCTGAAGGCGATCATAGACCTACTGGGGGCGATCAAGGAACAAACTTATCTTCCAAAAAGAGAGATCGGGCTCAAGGTCCTCTGGACGCTATTCCGATCGACCTTGATCCTCCTCAAAAAAGAAGAGAGGTATCAAGAAGGTCGTCTTTGGATTTGGACGATCTCAAGGACGTGGATTTTGAACGTTTGAAGGCCGATCCCCTCCTCTTCGTAGCCGAAATTGCCCAAGCAGCTTCTCAAAAGCTTGCTCGTTACAAATCTGAGGAGGCCGGCCGCCAAGCAGGTATGCGCTTACTTCACAGAAACTTGTGGTTGGAGGGTGATCTTTTGGATAAAACTGACAAGTATAAGTACGCTCTTGGACATATTACAGATTTGCGAGCAGAGCTCGAGAGCACCAAAAAGAAACTAGAGGATGCTGAGGTCGCCCTCCAACCCACGAAGGACGCACTTGGCGCAGTTACTGCCGAGCGTGATGCGGCCATGACAGCCAAGGTAGATGCTGAGGTCAAACTTGCCAACGCTACTGCCGGTTTGGCCGAGCAGTCTACCAAGGTTATACAGCTGGAGGAGCGGGTGGTCGGTCTTGAGGAGAGTCTGAAGGCCGTCGAAGGCGAGCGTGATCAGGCGAGGGGCGACCTGGAGGCCCTGGAAGACATGACCATCTCTATTGCTAGCGGGCGTTTCGAAGAGGCCGTAGCTCAGATTCGGTATTGTTACCCATCGCTGGAGATTAACACAGAGATAGTGAACAACGACCACTTCCTGAAAAACGGGCAAATCGTTCGCCTCGCGGAGAAAGACGACGATGGGAACGTTATCCAAGAGGAGACGATCGTCTATCGTCGCCCTGAATGAGCTACTCCCTTTGTACTCGTCCGTTTGGACTTTGATTGTCTTTGTCTTCCTTTTCAAGAATGTATCGTTTTTTGCTTTGGGGGTCTCGTGGTCGTCCTTTACTTGTAATCACCAAATAGCCCGGTTTTCTCCGGGTAACTTTTAATGTTTAAACCTCTTTGTCATAATCGTTTATTTAGATTTTTGCTTTATCTAACTATTGAATTCTTCATGTTCGTATGGGTCGGTCTAAGCTCGCGAAGCTACCTGCAAACAGCTTACCAAGTTTCTACTTTAGATTTAGCTCGTTTGCAAGCGAATTCAGACTTAAGGTCGCTTAAGTTCGACCCTTGGCAGTTTATCAAACTCGGTTTGAACTTAACTCGCCTTCGGGTTTGTTCGTTATTGGATGGATCAATCACCATAATCAAGAATTTAAGAAATTCCTCGTCGTTCTATTGACGGACGAGCGGGCCTCAATAAAAAACCCCGTAGGGAAAAAGAGTGTCCCGCCCGTTTTGATTTTTATTCATCATTTAACTGGAAACATGACATTCTTTCATATATTACATGGCATCAAGTGAAATATCTTCTAAGGTTTGTTGCATTCCAAGTGTTTGCAATCATCCCTCCACCCATGGTCTTTAAGATATATGCTCCTTTGCCCGTCTTGGCAGCTACTCTGTAGGGTCCTTCCCAAGTTGGGGCTAGCTTGCCCTGGCCAGCATTCTTCTGACCGATATCTGCCTTTCTTAGGACGAGCTGTCCCACTTCAAACGATCTAGGAACGACCTTGGCGTTGTGTCTTGTGGCCATGTTCTGTTTGACCAACGTCTCTTTGAGTGCTGCTTTGTGCCGCAGTTCTTCCACTAGGTCAAGCTCTTCTCTCGTTGCCTGCTCGTTTTCGGACGGCTGTAGAGGATTAGCCGTTCTCCAAGTCAACTCCCCCATTTCCACAGGGATCAGTGCGTCCGTTCCATAGACCATCCTGAAAGGGGGCTCTCCCGTGGTTGAGTGTGGCGTGGTTCTATACGCCCATAGCACAGAGGGAAGCTCTTCTGCCCACCTTCCCTTGCCTTCATCCAGTCTTCTCTTTAGCCCCCTTAGGATGACTCTGTTGGCCGCCTCCGCCTGCCCGTTTGTTTGCGGGTGTTCGACCGACGTAAAACGCTGTTTTACGCCTAGTTCGACTAGAGTTTCTTGGAAATGTCGGTCCGTGAATTGTGTGCCGTTGTCTGACACGATGACTTCGGGAATCCCAAACCGTACCAAGATGTTTCTTTTGACGAACTTTAGACAATTCTTCGAAGTGATTTTGGCTAAGGGCTCGGCCTCGATCCATTTTGTGAAGTAGTCCACTGCGACGATCAGAAATTTAAACTGACCAGGGGCGAGGGAAAAGGGTCCTAACAGGTCGATTCCCCACCATGAAAACGGCCATGGAGAAGTCAAACAGTTGAGCTCGGTTGGAGGTGCAACGTGGGTATCTGCGTGCCTCTGGCACTTGTCACATTTCTTGACTAGGTCTTTCGCGTCTGCCTCCATCGTGGGCCAGAAGTAGCCCGCTCTTAAAGCCTTCTTTGCCAAAGCTCGTGAACCCAAGTGGTTCCCGCAGATTCCTTCATGAATCTCCCTCAACACATAGGCCGCTTCTGCTGGGAGGAGGCACTTGAGCAGGGGCATGGTGAATCCTCTTCTGTAGAGTTGCTCGTTAATTATTGAGTACGACGATGCTCGCCTGCGAACGAGAGCAGCTTCTTTTGGGTCACTGGGTTCCTCCCCGTTCTTTATGTAGTTAAAGATGGGGGCGATCCAGGAAGGCGTTGATTCGATCGTACATATCTCTGCTCCTAAGGCCGTATCTAACCTCACACTTGGTTGAGATAGGACTTTTCGTATTACGCTTCTATGGTTACCATTTTTCTTGGTGCTCGCTAGTTTGGACAAGATGTCCGCCCTAGCGTTTTCCGACCTTGGGACGTGCTTGACTTCAGCATGCTCGAACTTCTTCATTAACTCTTTGACCTTCGCCAAATATTTCTGGAGTATCTCGTCTTTGGCTAAAAAGACGTCTTTGATCTGGGAGACCGCTAGAAGTGAGTCTGATCGAAGCTCCACCCTTTTGACTTGCATCTCTAAAGCGAGCAACAGCCCAGCGATGCAGGCCTCGTATTCGGCCTGATTGTTAGAAGTTGGGAACGAGAAGGCCAAGGAGACTTCAATGGTCGTCCCTTCCTCATTTTCAAGAATTAAGCCCGCTCCGCTGCCTTTACCATTGGACGATCCGTCAACGTGCAAAGTCCATGAGTTCTGAACTGGGTTTTCTGACCCTGGGGTTAATTCTGCGATAAAATCGGCTAAGACTTGTGCTTTTGCAGACGATCTAGGTTCATACTTTATTCCGAATTCTGATAATTCTACAGCCCATTTGATCATTCTGCCCGCTAGATCTGGGCTATGCAAGATTTGCCTAATGGGTTGGTCGGTGCGTAAGGTGATCTGGTGGGCCACAAAGTATGGTCTCAACCTTCGGGCTGAGACAATCAATGCCAGAGCCAATTTCTCAATCCTCTGATATCTTAGCTCGGGTCCTTGCATAACTTTGCTGACAAAGTAGATTGGATTCTGTTTCGTTCCTTCTTCTCGTACCAAGACGGCAGCCAAAGCCTCGTCCGTGATTAGGGCCTCCACATCATCTTTAAGAGCCATGCAATTGTTGGTGTCATGCCCGTTGCTCTTGTGGTATCTACAGTATTTTTTTGATGGGCGCTGCCCGTCTTTAAGCACGAGAGGTTCTGGTGGTTTAATATCCCTGAATTCAGTGTTCGCACATTCCGCCAATATGTCGCGTACGAAGTGTTCAACTTGGTGCGCTCAGCGAACCTTTTGGCCTTATTTTCCTTGCTCGGGCGACTGCCGTTATACTCTTCCCTAATCCTTTGATCTTTTTCTGGTCGCGGGCGCTGACTCATGCCCGCCTCGGCGGCTTCTATGGCGGTCGTTCTTTCCTAGTAATTCATGAACCTTTGAGATCGCCTGAGGAACGTCTCCAGGTCTCTGGGAACGTGGAGTCCCACTTCTACTTCAAAACGAGTTCCTCTTAAGAGTCCTGTCCTTAGGAAGAACAACCTCTGGTTGTCGTCTAAGTTCCTGACTTGGTCGGCTTCTCGGTTGAACCTTTCCACATAACTCCTCAAAGACTCCTCCGGACCCTGTCTGATGGCGATCAGAACATCTTGGGACTTTGGTTTGACTCTAGAAGTTGTAAACCGAGCGGTGAACACCCTTGCCATCTGTTCCCAGGATGAAATGGTATTGGGTTTAAGCTCGGTGAACCAATCCAACGCTGACCCCTCTAAAGTAAGGGGAAAGATCTTGCATTTGACCGGCCCGGGCGCTCCACGATACTTCATCATAATATCAAAGTGCTTTAAATGAGCGTCCGGGTCTTTCATGCCGTTGTACATCTTAAGGTCGGTTGGAGGCTTCTGCAAAGAGCGCGGGATGCGGAATTCGTCTATCTCTCTAGTATACGGTCCAAGTCCGGCGTCCCGTCTATCTTGACCGTAGTGCTTGGTGTAAGCTTTCGATCGATACGAGCATCGTTCGACAGATCGGCTTCGAGAACGGGCGGGCGAAACAGTCGAACCGTGGGAGGAACCTTCGTGCGACGATTCTTCGGGCCAGTAAGTATAATCAGTCGTGGACGGGGTCTTTCTTGGTGGGGTGGTCGCTCCTCCTCGTCCCCTCCTCGGGGGTGGAGATCGATGGACCAGCTGCCTTCGCGGAGGCGATCGATGGGCCCTTGAAGGGCGTGCCCGCACGGTTGAAGCTCCCTCATGGTGAGGTCGTTGCTCTGGTGCAGTGTGCGCTCTCCTTGAGGCGATCTGATCTTCTAGGTATGTGAGGCGGTCATCATTGCGATTCAGAGCCTGATTACGGTCGCGCAGTAGTTCTCGGAGCTCTTGGACCAGGTCGGCGGGGAGTTCCACGGTAACTTGTTGTGCGGGGGTGGCGCTGATGCCTTCAACACCTGTCGGAGGTGGTCGAGTGGGGATTTCAGCCACACTTTGTAGACGAGCGGTGGCCCTTGGTCGGCCCCGGGCTGCCTTTGGTGGCATCCGTACGAATGGTGGAAAGCGCGCGGGCTCCCACTGTGGTCGCCAATTGATCTGTTCCTTAGATGTCCTTGCTTGCTGTTTTCCAGGTCTCAGATCTCTGTATGCCTTGGTCGTTCAGCTAGCTCTGCTCCAGCGGGCGGGTGTACCTGCGATAACACTCCGACGCCCAAGTCAGGAAAGGACGAGCAAAAATATAGGTATTGATGAACAGTGTGTACCTGACAACTGACGCAATGAATGCTTAAATAGTGAGCGTGAGTCGTGCTCGGCCGTTGGATGGACGTACGGACAGATCAGGGCCGTTGATGCGGTTCCTTGCTTTGTGCCCCACGGTTGGGCCGATCTAGCGCCAGAGCACTGGATAGTGGGCTTCGGCCCACTCCAGAACAGATTCGAAAGAAAGGTTGTGGCTAGTGGGGTTTTTAAAAGGGATCAGAGTGTGGAATGTAGGTGTGGGAAGGAACGAAAATGAATGACAAATAAGTTTTATAACATGATGACACCTCACTAGCTATTATAGTAAAAGTGTCGACTCCATGACAACATCATGCACTATCTTTGTATTTTTTGATTTTTCTTATTTATTTTTCACAAACAACTCTAGTACAAGTGTTGACAATATGATGACATTATGTACTATGATAACAATATGTACTATCAAACTATTTCATTGTATTTTTTTATATATTGATCAAAAATAGTATTTTTTTTTGGTATTTTATTACATTATTGTTGTGAATTTTGTGTTTATATCAAAAAAATTATTATTTCAACAGTTTTAGATGTAATTTTATATATCAAATAAATCAAAATATATAAACAAGTTTCAATTTTGAGTTGATTAGATTTTCTATTATTTACTATATTAAGTTTCTTTTAACAAAATTTATTGGATGAAGGGAAGAGGGGTAGAATGGTAGGTAGGATGATACCTTATTTGTTTATGAAGTCCTAGGTGAAAGAATGGAAATGGGAGAAGGATCAAATGGAATATAAGTTTGAAGTTTTTTGTAGATGGATTCGAAAGAAAGAGTGTGGCTAGTGGGGTTTTTAAAAGGGATCAGAGTGTGGAAAGTAGGTGTGGGAGGGAATGAAAATGAATGACAAATAAATTTTATAACATGATGACACCTCACTAGCTATTCTAGTAAAAGTGTCGACACCATGACAACATCATGCAATATCTTTGTATTTTTTGATTTTTCTTATTTATTTTTCACAAATAACTCTTGTACAAGTGTTGACAATATGATGACATTATGTACTATGATAACAATTTGTACTATCAAAGTATTTCATTGTATTTTTTTATGTATTGATCAAAAATAGTAATTTTTTTGGTATTTTATTATTTTATTGTTGTGTATTTTGTGTTTATATCAAAAAAAATTATTATTTCAACAGTTTTAGATGTAATTTTATATATCAAATAAATCAACATATATAAACAAGTTTCAATTTTGAGTTGATTAGATTTTAGGCTTAAATATATGTTTTGCCTCTGCAAATATCACCATAATCCAGTTATACCCCTGTAAAAATAAAAACTTTAAAATTACCCTTGCAAATATAAATCGCTTGCGGTTAAGCCCCTCGGTCAGTTTCTCATCAAAAAAATAATTTAAATAAGTTTTAAATATATGTTTTACCCCTGCAAATATTACCATAATCCAGTTATTCCCCTGCAAATATCACTATAATCCAGTTATGCCCCGTCAAAATCTTTAATTTTTCTATTATGCTGATATTTGCAGGGGCATAACTGGATTATGGTGATGTTTGCAGGGGCAGAACATATATTTAAACCTTATGTAAATTATTTTTTTGGATGGGAAGCTGACCGAGGGGCATAACCGTAAGCGATTTATATTTGCAAGGGTAACTTTAAAGTTTTTATTTTTACAGGGGTATAACTGAATTGTGGTGATATTTGCAGGGGCAGAATACATATTTAAGCCTAGATTTTATAATATTTACTATATTAAGTTTCTTTTAACAAAATTTATTGGATGAAGGGGAGAGGTGTAGAATGGTAGGTAGGATGACACCTTATTTGTTTATGAAGGCCTAGGTGAAAGAATGGAAATGGGAGAAGGATCAAATAGAATATAAGTTTGAAGTTTTTTGTAGATGGTTTCGAAAGAAAGAGTGTGGCTAGTGGGGTTTTTAAAAGGGATCAGAGTGTGGAATGTAGGTGTGGGAAGGAATGAAAATGAATGACAAATAAGTTTTATAACAGGATGACACCTCACTAGCGATTATAGTAAATGTGTCGACTCCATGACAACATCATGCACTATCTTTGTATTTTTTGATTTTTCTTATTTATTTTTCACAAACAACTCTAGTACAAGTGTTGACAATATGATGACATTATGTACTATGATAACAATATGTACTATCAAACTATTTCATTGTATTTTTTTATGTATTGATCAAAAATAGTATTTTTTTTGGTATTTTATTATATTATTGTTGTGAATTTTGTGTTTATATCAAAAAAAATTATTATTTCAATAGTTTTAGATGTAATTTTATATATCAAATAAATCAACATATATAAACAAGTTTCAATTTTGAGTTGATTAGATTTTATAATATTTACTATATTAAGTTTCTTTTAACAAAATTTATTGGATGAAGGGGAGATGTGTAGAATGGTAGGTAGGATGATACCTTATTTGTTTATGCAGTCCTAGGTGTAAGAAAGGAAATGGGAGAAGGATCAAATGGAATATAAGTTTGAAGTTTTTTGTAGATGGATTCGAAAGAAAGAGTGTGGCTAGTGGGGTTTTTAAAAGGGATCAGAGTGTGGAATGTAGGTGTGGGAGGGAATGAAAATGAATGACAAATAAGTTTTATAACATGATGACACCTCACTAGCTATTCTAGTAAAAGTGTCAACACCATGACAACATCATGCATTATCTTTGTATTTTTTGATTTTTCTTATTTATTTTTCACAAACAACTCTCGTACAAGTGTTGACAATATGATGACATTATGTACTATGATAACAATTTGTACTATCAAAGTATTTCATTGTATTTTTTTATGTATTGATCAAAAATAGTATTTTTTTTGGTATGTTATTATATTATTGTTGTGAATTTTGTGTTTATATTAAAAAAATTATTATTTCATCAGTTTTAGATATAGTTTTATGTAACAAATAAAACAACATGTATAAACTAGTTTCAATTTTGAGTTGATTAGATTTTATAATATTTACTGTATTAAGTTTTTTTTAACAAAATTTATTGGATTATATATCATTTGAATGTGTTAATTCTTAAAGGATCATGTAAAAATGGTTCCTTTTGAAATAAAAACTAAAACCCCATCCTGGATCTTGATTCTGTGATCTACAAGAACCCAATTAAGTTAAAGCTTATACATTTAGTAGAACAAACGCTGAAGAAAAGGCAAAAGAAACGGATCTAAATTTAAATGCCGAAGAAAACGAAGAAGAACAACGCGGCAGAAGGTTTAAAATGCAGCTGAAGGTTTATTGTGCTTGTTTCGTAGCTACCAAAACAGATTTGAGTTTCTCAAATCACCACCTTCTTCCTAATTTTCTGGCAATCATGGGCCTTCAATTGAAAAATGAGTTTGATATTCTGGATCCTCGCATCATCCTCTTCCAAAGCCCTCAAAAAATTTTGTCATCGCAGGACCCTCCACCGGCGACCACCGTGCCGAAGGTCATCTTCGCTGGTTATGCTGCTGGGGGAGAGGAAGAAGACGATTCAATTTTTGGAAAGAAAAAAAACAAAATTAACAAAATAGAAATTTGTGAAAAAAACAAAAAAAGCCACGTGGATAATAAAAAATGTGAATCTATTAGCTGATTTGCCACGTAGTTTAAAAAAATACATGTAACACCCCAACTTCTCTGTCCTATTAATTTCGATGATTTGCGTGTATATGTATGATAGAAATATTTTAGCCTTTGGTTTGTAAATTAATATATGATATATTACTAGTTACATTTTAATTTCTTCTAACTATTCAATTGTCACGACCCAAATTAGACATGACCGACGCGCAGACTATTACTCCATCAGTCGGCAAGCCTCAACAACATCAACTTAACATGGAGAACAATCATTATATTAAGCCTATAATAGCCTTATCCCAAGAAATTTCTACGTAAAATTCAACAGAACCTTCTCTAAAATTTGGATATCCAAAAATAATATATACACGTGTTTACTCAAAACAAAAGATACCTGCCAGTATAGGTCCTCAAAGAGTCATATCCAACTACTATCAAATAACCCAATAATGTAACAGAGCCACTACAGAATTTTTCAAGTTAAATACATAAGAATAGTAACACAAACTTTACATAATATCACTACCATTTCTCTAGACTCATAACGGATCATCACCTAGAAGTAAGACACTCGTTGGACTGCACGGTTTGACATGAGCCTGAGAATCTGACACATATAAGAGAGACGAGGTGAGTCACCACTCAGTGAGGAAACAATAAAGAGCATAACAAGCGGGACACGATAATATAAATTTTAAAACGATTCAGCGAAAAAATAGTTTAATCAAGTAATCGAGTAAGTCGAATAAAAATCAAATAATAATATGACAATAACGAACAATACATATACAGAACTAAAATAGGCTCCCCGCCTGAATATCTCAATAATAGGCTCTGTAACACTCTCAAATTCCTAAGCATGATTTCGACCGAAATAATTATTTGTCAAAGGGTATCAGATATAAATGTAGTTTCTAATACATTTTTTTTAAAAAAAAAAATAAATAAATAAATATAATAGTAATATAATAATAAGGTAAGATGTGATGATAAGTGAAAGTTTTATAATAATATAATATATTTGCATTACTCTAGAAGAATCCAGCGTCAGAATTTTTTTCAAAAGGCATCTTAGAAGTTTAAAGAGGCACACACCACAAGCTGATTTTTTTTTTTAAAAACACTAGTCATAACTTTAGAAAAGAAAGGAACCAGCGTGAGGGAGAGAAGCCACCGAGGAGATGAATGAATAGGAAGGTTATGCATATACACCTAGCAGCCATGAATTAATCAAAGTTTGAAAGGGCAGCAAGTTGGGGATATAGTGAAACGGTAGTCTCCATTCCATCTCAGTGAAGAAAAGTTTAAATAGGGAAAGAGATTGAAGGGTTCTATTCTTATGTGATTGAAACTAAGATACGATAGAAACACCTGTGGTGGGCTTCTTATTTAAGGTAAGAGGAATTTCATTTCCTTGATTATGGAAATTGTATGTTAGGGTTTGATTATAGGGAAATTGGAGATTTAGACAGATTTGTTAGTTAATGTAGAATACTGATTTAGCTTTATCATAACATAGAGTCAGAGAATTCATCCCGTCGGTATCGATCCTCGGCGTCTCTCAGCGGCTTAGGAAGTTGGTGAGTAAATAATGAGGACTATAACAAGTCCTATATATTACTTTTCACTCATTTTATAGTTATTTGACAACATTTTTCGCTTATGTTTACTTGAAGCACTTTGTTTTCTTAGAGGGACATGGAATAATTATCATATTGTTTGCAGATTTAAATAATGTATTTCTTTTGTCCTTTGGTTTGATATTTGTTATCGATATATTTTTATGATTTTATGTTATTGGAGTTTCAAAACTATTTGGGGTAAAACTTTGTCAGAACACTGCCTACTAACAGCAGTATGTGTTAGCCTTGGTGCACCATGATTTATCTTTAGGCGGGGAGCCTACTTTTATGTTTCGAGGCGGGGAGCCTATATTATTGATATTATGAGGCGGGGAGCCTATTATTGATATTTCAAGGCGGGGAGTCTATATTATTGATATTATGAGGCGGGGAGCCTATTATTGAGATTTTGAGGCGGGGAGCCTATTGTTGACATTTCGAGGCGGGGAGCCTATTATTGTTATTCCAGGCGGGGAGCCTGTTTCAATTCTGCATATGTATTACCCCATTTACGACTTCACACGATTTATTTACTTGACTATCATTTTCGTGAAAATCACTTTATAATCGGTATTATCGTGTCCCGCTTGTTATTATCTTCATTATTTGCTCACTGAGTGGTGACTCACATCGTCTCTTTTATATATTTCAGATTCTCAGGTTCGTGCTGAACCAAGCTCCTCTGCGAGAGTCTAGTTTCTACTTGGTCCCTTTTTGTTTTGGAGGGCCACTGCATATTATATTATCTTTTGGTTTCCATGTGTATTTGACTTATACAACTCTTTAGAGGCTCTGTTGCATTACAGGGTTGTCTGATAGTAGTTATATGTCACTCTGTTGGCCTCTGTGAGGACCGATCTATGCTGGTATTATGTGTTTGCTTATACAGGGATATATATTATTTTGGGATGTCGATAATTCAGAGGAAGTTCTGCCGAATTTTCGGTAGAAATTTCTTAAGGATATAGGTTATTATATGATTAATTCGATGATGGTTCTTCGGGTAGACATGAGTTGTTAAGGCTTGCCAGATTAGTGTAGTAGTAGTCTGCGCGCCGGTCATTGTCCAATTCGGGTCGTGACAAAGTTGGTATCAGAGCTTAGGTTTTGAGTCAATATGTAACAGAGCCGAGGGACCTTGGATAGAGTCATGATTGTGATAATGGACCCGGGCATTCTCACAATCCGGACCCTATTAAAGACCCTTCTAGGGTGTCATATCTCTTATTATGTCTTTGTTTGATTAACCCATTATTGACATGTGAGTCACCAATAGCATTCAATCTTGATTCTTTGTTTTCTTATCTTATTAGATTATGCCGCCGAGGTCTCGAATGCGTGGTAGGGGAACAACAAGGGAAACACACGGTCAGCGAGGCCGTGGTTGTCATGCACGTGGTAGAGGCACTAGTGTTGAGATCCCTATGGAGGATGCACCGCCACCTCCAACGGGACAAACTCTAGATATGGCTCATTTTGCTATTGGTTTAACTAAAGCCCGTCAGTCTATTGATATATTAGCAGGTGCGGTATTTGGGCAAGGGGGACAACAAGTTGCTCAAGGAGATATAAATGCCATGACTATATTGAGAGACTTCCTCCGACTTGAGCCCCCGATATTTTCTGGCTCAAACACTTCTGAAGATCCTAATGAGTTTATTGATGAGATAGAGAGATGTTGTAAAGCTTTGGGATGTTCTAGTCAGAAGACGACAGAGTTGGCTACTTTCAGATTGAAGGATATGGCTAGAGGAAGAGATGTTGGTCTACCTCCTATGACATGGGAAGAATTCAAGGTGGATTTCTTAGATCGATTTTTACCTGAGAGTGTTAGAGAGGAAAAGGCCAGGGAGTTTGAAAATTTGAGACAGACTTCTAACATGTCAGTAGCAGAGTACGATATCAAATTCACTCAATTGTCCAAATATGCTCCTTACTTGGTACCAGATGAGGCATCTCGCATTCGAAGATTCGTGGATGGGTTGGTGAGATCTTTGTTTGAGTTAGTGTCTTCCCAAAGAAACCAGTTTCCATCCTATGCTGCAGCAGTTGATAGTGTTAGAAGAATTGAGGCTAGGAGATTGGAGGAAGGAGTATTGGCAGGGTAAACAAAAGAAGAACAAATATGATGGATCATTTCAAGGTCAGAGTAGTGGTGGTACTTCAGCTCTACCTAAACCCCCTTCACAGCATAGATTCCTTCAGACCAGTCAGCAATCTACTAGACCAACATCTTTTACTAGTGTATCTCAGCATAGATCGAGTGGAGGTAGTGGTGGTCAACATAACTCTAGGAACACTACTAGCGACCGTGTTTCTTGTCCAACTTGTGGAAAATTCCATTCAGGCGCATGCTTTCATCAGACTGGGTGTTTTCAGTGTGGTCAAATGGGTCATTTTAAAAGAGATTGTCCTCAGTTAATTCATGGGTCGAGTCAGGGGTCAGCATTCCCAGCAGTTTCATCACCCACAGTTCAGCAAGCTTCTGGTTTCAGAGGTCGAGGAGCTAGAGGAGTTGGAGGTAGAAATGATACTCGGGCAGGCAGAGGTCAGACTCAAGCAGCAGGGGGACAAGCTCGTGTTTTAGCTTTGACTCAACAGGATGCTCAGGCATCTAATGCTGCAGTAGCAGGTATTATTCTTGTATGTTCATTTAACGCCCATGTTTTATTTGACCCGGGATCTACACATTCGTATGTGTCTTCGAGTTTTGCTACTAAATTTGGTAGAGATCCTACTCTTCTAGATCGGTCTTTCCTAGTTGCTACACCGGTTGGAGAATCCATCTTGGTGAATTATGTTTATAAAGACTGTGAGATTTGCATTGAGAGTCATGAATCTAAGGCTAATCTGATTGTATTAGATATGTTGGAATTTGATGTTATCTTGGGAATGGACTGGCTAGCTTCATGTCATGCCACTATTGATTGCCACCAGAAAAAGGTTATGTTCAATGTGTCTGGAGGTGAACCATTACAATTCCAGTGTGACTACAATATAGCCCCTTTACATTTGGTGTCTGCTATGTCCGCTTTGCAGATGTTGCAGAAGGGTCGCCAAGGGTTTCTTGCTGTAGTTAAAGATGTTGAAAAACCAGTGGTGAATATTGATCAAGTTGCGGTTGTTAAGGAGTTTTCAGATGTGTTTCCAGAAGAGTTGCCCGGATTACCCCCACACAGGGAGATTGAGTTTTGTATTGATGTGGTGACTGGTGTTGCGCCAATATCTATTCCTCCTTACCGGATGGCTCCTGCAGAATTAAAGGAGTTGAGACAACAACTACAAGAATTGTTAGAAAAGGGTCTTATTAGACCAAGTACTTCACCTTGGGGAGCTCCAGTTCTCTTTGTTAAGAAGAAGGATGGGACCATGCGATTATGTGTTGATTATCGACAATTGAATAAGGTTACAATTCGTAATAAGTATCCTCTTCCTCGCATTGATGATTTGTTTGACCAACTTCAGGGTGCACAAGTTTTCTCAAAGATTGATTTGCGATCGGGTTATCATCAATTGAGAATTAGAGAAGAAGATATTCCCAAGACTGGTTTCCGCACTCGTTATGGGCATTATGAGTTCTTGGTGATGTCATTTGGGTTGACTAATGCCCCAGTAGCCTTTATGGACTTGATGAACCGAGTCTTCAAACCTCTCTAGGATCAATGTGTAATAGTGTTCATTGATGACATATTGGTGTATTCTAAGAGTAAGGAAGAGCATGAACAACATTTACGAATGGTCTTACAGATTTTAAGGGAGAATGAATTGTATGCCAAATTCTCTAAATGTGAATTTTGGCTTGATAGTGTTATATTTTTGGGTCATGTAGTATCAGGTGATGGGATCCAAGTAGACTCAACGAAGGTGGAAGCTGTCAAGCAGTGGCCAAGACCAACTACAGTCATAGAGATTTGCAGCTTCTTAGGCTTGGTTGGCTACTATCGTCGATTTGTCGAAGATTTCTCAAAGATAGCATCCCCATTAACTAGATTAACTCAGAAAAATGTGAAATTCCAATGGTCAAATGCTTGTGAAGAAAGTTTTCAAAAGTTGAAGTCGTGCTTGACTACAACGCCACTTTTAGCCTTTCCATCTGGATCTGGTGGTCACACCGTGTATTGTGATGCCTCTAGAGTTGGTTTGGGATGTGTTCTTATGCAACAAGGTCGAGTTATAGCTTATGCATCCCGACAACTTAAGAAACATGAGCAAAATTATCCCACACATGACTTAGAGACGGCTGCAGTAGTGTTTGCTTTGAAAATTTGAAAATATGAAAGTATATATATTTACAAACTTTTTAAATAATAAAGTATTCATTGAACGTTCTCAAATTCATTGACCAGGGTAATAGTTCTTGAGGTGAGAAGAGGGCAATCTTGCAATAAGATAAAATTCATTGGGCTTCGAACTTTTTTATGCTTCCGATTTATAAGTTCCAATTTTTTTTTGGTCCTGACCAGGGTATTCACCGCCGAACGCATGTTTACAAGTATTGTATATTTACTCTTATTTTAGCTTATTTCAATTATAAGTTGTATAAAAAAAATCCATTATATTAAATAAACATTTTGTTTCGTACTGTGAACAATACCATATATTTTTTCATATCATTATAAACAATAAAAATAAAGAATTGTTTTTCATTGTATTCTCTTTTAAACTTTCATGTTAATCAATATTCTCTATTATCACTCTTATTTTGAATTTCAATTTTTCTTTTAATTAATATTTAATAAATAATATTAATTGGTGAAGAAATAAAGAAAATTTGTCACTTTCTAATTTCTATGATTTATGTTTTATCATACACAATCATTAACTTATTTTATTAAAGTTTATCCAAACGAAATGTAATAATAATATTATAGGATGTAACTGAAATTTGGAAGAAGAAAATAAAAATAGAATAAAACTATAAGAGAAAAGCAAATGTGAGAGGCACCTTATAGATGTAAGTCTCTTTTAAACTGTTGGACAAGATATTATGATCACTTTCTAAATATAACATAGTCATTTTATTCCAATATGATTTTATGTTAGATGTAAAATCTTATTACTTTTATCCTTGAAATTTCACAAGTTAAACCATCTTTATTGTTTATAAACAAATAAAATACTATTTTTATTGACATAATGTTTTTAAACAAATAATATTTTCATTATTATTTATATCCAGTCACTATCATTATGATTTTCTCCTCCAACTTTCACACGTTAAACAATATTTTACATTTATAAATAAATAATATTGGTTATTATTTTCAATGAGATATTTCTCTAGCATGAAAATATATTTAAAAAATATATTTTTTAAAATATATTTTCAATGAGCACTATTTTCATTTTACACATTCTCTTTAATTATTTTTTTAGAAGTAAAATATCATATTTTTTAGGTGATGGTTATTTAGAAAATTCTGAATAAATATAAATAAACAATTAATTAAAAAAGAATACCAAGATTATATCCAAGTTACTCTAAATTAGAAAACATAAGTGTTGCCTAATTTGGACTTGCAAGTGAGAAGTGAATAATAATTTATCGTAATTCGAAAACAGTAATATGAAAATGCTGAATAATATAAGTTCCTTAATTTTTTGTCCTTCTACTAATATGATAACAATGTTTATAGTCCTTATAATATTTATAAACATCATATAATACTAAACTACATTATAAAAAATTCATTTTCATTTTCTCTATGTATGTTTAAAAATTAATATCTAAATAAATTTTATAAAAATTGTTCTTCCTTTCTTTCTAATTATACATATTTAAATTATATCTTTAACATGTTTTTTTAACAAATATTTGTATAAACCCGTGCATCGCACGGGATTATCCCCTAGTATGTTCTATTGTGGTCTTTAGTAGAGTATATTTATTCATTTAATTTTCATAAGGATTTCTTATGATTATTAAAACAGTGTTATTTATGTTTCTTTTGAAATTACTATATTTATATTTTATTTTATAAATGTATACATACATACATACATACATACATACATATATATATATATATATATATATATAAATATATATAGTATAGTTAAAATATAAGTACATTTAGTGTAAAATATACAAATGGAACGTTATATATATCATACTTATTATCTGTACCTTATTTTGATGAACCCTTTTAGTAGTAGATTTTAATATAAAATTTACTTTTTAATATTATTGGTACCTTATTTTGACGAACCCTTTTACTTAATATTTCTTAATGAATGTTGTTTTTTTGTTTTTATATCTAGAAAGAGAAATAGAACTCTAACAATTTTTTGGCACCAAAGAATTTGAGGAGTTGTCTATTTGGGTTTTATTTGTTTTAATTGTTCTTTTAATCAGGAATGTGAATAGCTTTTTTCAATTATTTTAGTTTCAGGATATAAGCTAGCTAGCTAGCCAAAGAGATTGGCATACGTTTCATTATTAAGAGTAATAAAAACATTATCAATAGATTACAATAACTGAAAAGAATATGTGGCCAGTTTTTAGAGGAGAATAAAAGGAAATACAATGAGTTGGGACATGGAAAAAGAGACATCATTCAGTTTGGAGGGCCGGTGGTTTGTGGAGAAGAAAAAGAGACATGTAAAGTATACTCAAGCATTTTCTTATGTTTAGATCTTATAAGTATGTTTAATCAGGAGTTCTTATGTGTTTTTATCTTTTATCCCGAGCATTTTATGTAACATCCCCAATTCGAAAAGTTTCGATAATTGAAATTAGCGAGTGGTCATATTTGATTTTGTATGATAGCAAAATACTTGCTAAATTAAGTGACTTAATTGTGTGAATTCTTGGATGAGATGAATTATTATTGATTGAGGAGTTATGTTACATTGAGATGGTGTATTAGTAGAAAATGGGTAGTGCCTAGCTTAAGGGTAAGATAGGAACTTCTCTCATTTTTAGAAAAACAACCTCAGCTGACCCCATTCACTTATTCACTCACTCAAAACATCACCAAGACCCACACAACACTCATTTAACAAAAAAAAAAATCAGTTTTTAAAACCTAAGAGAAAAGAGAGAGAGAGAGAGAGAGAGAGAGAGAGAGAGAGAGAGAGAGAGAGAGAGAGAGAAGGAGGAAGAAGAAGAATTTCAGAACCCACTCATTTTACTCATCATCCATCTTCCTTTTTCATCAATTCCATCACTAAGGTAAGAATTTGTAACTAGTATCTATCATCTTCTCATTTCACCCACTTTCACCATTTTTGAGTTTGAGAAATAGTGAACAAAATCTGAAATCAAACTTTGTTGCATGTGGGTTTAATGGGTGGTTTTAAGCAAATGGAAGCTACATAGACTATTGGGAGCTCAACTTAGAAGACTGAAGCCTTGGATTTCGAAATTTCACTTTGGGGTAGCCTTGGTTGGGTTCAAGTTCATATTTTTCTTGTTGGTTGTTGTTGATTCTACAAAACTAAGGTGAGTTCTTCAATTGTTTGTGTGTTATGTGAAGTTTCAGCTATTGCATGTTTAAAAGCTCTTATTTTAGTATTCTATGTTTGCTGAAATGGTTTGTGAATGTAGGAGTTTAGTGGGGGGAAGCATTGTGTTGTTGTTGATATTGAATTGTAAATGATGACATGTTTAATGAGTTCATGAAATGTATGGTTTGTATAGCTATTTGGATGTCTTTAATTGCTCCAAAATATGCCTAAATTGTAGCTTAGATTCTGTTTATATGATGGAAATGAAATGGGATAGGTTTGGGGTACCAAAGACATTGAAAAGGAACATTTTAAATCACTTACAGCAGGCAAAAGCGCTTCAAGCGCATGGGCGTGCGCCCAAGCGCACGAGAGACAGAACCAAAATGTCCAAAAGCGCTTGAAGCGCTTGGCCGTGCGCCCAAGCGCACGAAAGACAGAAACAAAATGTCCAAAAGCGCTTCAAGCGCATGGCCATGCGCCCAAGCGCACCTATCAATTTTAAAACTTATTTTTCTCATTCTTTTGTGTACCAATGGTGTTCCAAACCTCTCCCAATTGTATTTCCAACCTTCCCCAATGCTAAACGAATAATTATACTTCACTTATGATTATGTTGACATGTAAATTGGTTGACATTCAAGTTATCAATGTTATTATAAATCGATTAATTCTTTTACCGAGAGAGAGAGAATATGGCCAAGGCCTAGTAAAGGACACAAGTGTCCAAGTAAACATAAGACATTAAGCGGATGACGATCCCCAGTTATAGCACACTTGGCGAGGGGAAGTCATGCACCCTAAACCAAGGCCTTCTTTAGTTGACTCAGCAATATTCATTGTTGGGTGGGTTTCCCGTTGTACAAGGCTTGCAATACCCGGGTTTGTGCTAAGAGAAAGATAAGTTAAAACACCGAGAGTCTAAGGTGAGGGGTCCCGAAGAGCTCATTGAGATTTGTAATCTCATTATTTATTTTGTGGTGTTTTCAGATAAGTAGGGCAAGTTGGAGCAAACTGAGAAAAAGTAGCAGCTAGTTCGAGATGCTAGTAAAGAAGGATCCTTGAGATCAATGTCATGTTTTGCTTAGCTTATCTTAGAAGTCATATTGTAACCTAAGATGTACTCGATACTTTAACTTAGGTTTTGAAGTTATCGTTTGGTTATTAGTTCCGCTTTTGGGTATTGAACATTAGGGATTTGTAATGTCATTTGAATTAAGTTTTTATTTCCGCTTGACCTTTTTATGGAGAATCTTATTTAATCAAGCTTCTTAACGGTCATAACTTAATCTTATTAGAGTTGTTCAATGTCTAAAGTAGAATTAGTACTCTGATTATGCTAAGGTGTTACATTTTGGTATCAGAGCGGTTCGGCCTAGTCGGACCTAGATATTAGTAGTCTTTTATGTCTTTTGGATGTGATTCTTCTTATTATGCTATGAGATATCGAGCCTGATCAACTTGATGCTTTGTGCATACTTTGCAGAATTATGGCCGAAAGAGGTAGAGGAAATGGCGCAATTGATCCACACTTTGAGTGGATGCAGAATATGATGGAGATGCAACAAAAGATGATGCAGGACATGTTACAATTCCAACAGAATGTGTAACACCCTAACATTTCTAAAAAGTAGAAATATTAAAATGCACAACTTTAGCATATGAGAGATTAAAATTTCCTGTTTCAGATATTGAACTTAACTCCACTCTTTGAATTCCAATTCAAGAGTTAAGGCAACACATAAGTACTTATCAAATTAATCCTTAACTCAAGTACTTAGGTTCTCAATTACTTAAGGACATAACCTGTACAACCGTTCAACAACCAAAACAAAAGAAACACGGAAGCGGTTTATACAACTTTACAACAAAGCAAGTTACATAATCCAAACCAAATAACATGGGAGAACTAGCAACTATGGATAAAGTCACTAAATCTTCCAAGCTCCATAAACACGCCACCTACTCGTGTCGTTTAGCCTTCCTCTTTCCTTGTTTCTCTGTAAAACAACAACATATAATAGGGTGAGATAACATATCTCAGTGAGTTCTACCGTTACCCCTAACCGCTCTCGGTTCAATTATATTCTATAGATCATAGTCCAATTCTTGATGACTATGCACTATTCTTTTTCATCAATTTAGTACAACATCTTAAACCATTTTTCTTTTCTTCAGTTTGCGATGAACCCAGATCACCTATGCATCTCAGTGACTACATCTTTGGGTCTAGTTCGAGGGCTCATGACTTCCCTCTCCCTAGTGTACTAACATCTTGAGGTCGTCACCTCACTTCGATATAATTTATATATCACACCCGCATTGGGCCGTCAATCTTATTTAATACCCGCATTGGGCCATCAATCACATATGATATAATTTATATATCATGTCCACTACAATAGTAGAACATTAAGTTCCGTTTTGATTTGAAAAACATATGTTCTCACACGTGGCTAGACTCGGTTTTTCGAAACATTTATAAGTTTCAAAACATTTTCTAAAAACCAAGTTTGATCATATTAAAACCATGTTTTTATAAAGTAAATATCATCCCAATTGATTGAGAAAAGGATTAGAAGTGGTTTGGAATCTAAAAGAGCAACAAAACAAATTTTTGGCATCCAGAGACAGAGGAGTTGGCACGACCCGTGCTGAAATCAGCACAACCCGTGCTGCTAAAAATTCATTTTTCCAGCCAACCTGATAGGTTGCACGACCCGTGCAGAAATCAGCACGACCCGTGCTGCTGTAGCAGGTTCACATTTCGTTCATTTCGTTTGTTTTGTTTCTCCGATCGCGTCCAATCCGAAACCCAATCCATTTCCAGCATCAAAACAGAGATTTTCCACACAAAACAAGTCAATTCAACACAAGTTTCAAATCACACAACAAAGTATATTTGGAAAATTAAACCGTAAACGATATTTGTCTAAAATTCAGTTTTTGACTTTAAAACCATTTCGAAACCAACACATCAATCGATTCCAGAATTTCAACACAATCAATTTAAAGTGTAAATTCCCTAAACGTGAGTAAAACTCACCTAGTTGATGAAATCACTAATGAACGAGTCTTCACGCGAAATAATCGAAAAGTACCAACACGAACAATCCCCGTAATCGTCCGAATCACTTCAAACTCGAAACCAACACACTACAATCCTTGGAGCAGTAACTTCAACCCTCCAACAATTCCAATAAGCCTTCCAAATCAAGCTTTGGAATTCCTTAGAACCTTGGGATAGCTTCCATATGCCAAAACTTCAATTTTTGACAAAATCTAACCATGGTTTCCAATACAACCACAAACACAACAAGATTTCAACTTAATCAAGATAAAACTCTTTAGGGTTTGAAAAGGGGGAAAGAGAAATAGAAAGATTGACCCTTTCATACTTTCATCAATGAAAAGGAAATCAAAAAGGGAAAAGAATGGACTATGGAACTCTTACCTACAAGAAGAACTTGAACTTGGGTCTCCACCTCTTCTTCTTCTTCTTCACGTTTTCTTCCTTCTTTCTCTCTATTCTTTTCTTTCTTTCTTTGATTCTGAATTTTGAGAGAGAAGGTGAGATGAGTCGTATGGTTAGGTGAGAAGAGAGTGTAATTGAGAGGAAATTGACCAAAATACCCTTATTTCAATTTTTCACTTAAACTCTCATTTTAACCCCATTTCTCCCCAAATTACCACATACTTTGAATACTAATGCATTTCAATCCTATAATTTAATCAATAGATAAGGCTTTCTCGACTATCCCATATTCGTATCTTGATTTATTTCTCACTTCGAATAATAAATCACTCGTTAATTTCTTAATTCGAAATTAACGAAACTAGGGATGTTACAATCACCCCAACTTTTAAAATTTTGTCCTCAAAATTGAAAAGACATACCTTTATGGAATAGATATGGATATCGAGTCCGCATGTCTTCTTCCAATTCCCATGTAGCTTCATCAGTCGAAAAGCCGTCCCAAACGACTTTGACTATGGGAATTGTCCTTGTCCGCAACGTTTTTTCACCGTGTTCCAAGATATATCTAGGATACGGTTGGAAAGAGAGATCCGGTCGGAGGTCAATCACTTCAAAATCCAATGGTTGATCTGGATTAGGAACATACTTTCTCAACTGAGATACATGAAAAACATCATGAAGATTTGATAGGGCTGGTGATAAGGCAAGGCGATACGCAACTAGCCCAATACGCTCGATAATTTGGAAAGGTCCAATATACCGAGGACTGAGCTTCTTGGCTCGCAAAGCTCCACCAGTACCTATGGTTGGAGAAACCCTCAAAAATACATGATCACCAACATCAAATTCCAAAGGCCTCCTTCTTTTGTCAGCATAGCTCTTTTGCCGACTCTGAGCAGCTTTCATCCTGTCTTGAATTTGCCTTATTTTCACAGTAGTTTCATGAATCATATCAGGTCCCAACAGTCGGTTTTCACCTACCTCCCACCAACACAACGGAGTTCTACACTTCCTCCCATATAGTGCTTCAAATGGTGCCATTCCAATACTGGAATGGTAACTATTATTGTAGGCGAATTCAGCTAATGGAAGATGATCTTCCCAATTTCTTCCACTATCTAGCACACATGCCCGAAGCATATCTTCAAGAGTTTGAATAGTTCTCTCTGTTTGACCATCCGTTTGTGGGTGATAGGCTGTACTAACAAATACCTTAGTTCCCAAAGCATCATTCATTGCTTTCCAAAATCTGGAAGTAAACTTTGGATCACGATCCGAAACAATACTTGTGGGAACTCCATGCAATCTGATTATGTTTTTCACATATTCGTCTGCCAATTTGGAAACTTTAAAATTAGATCGAATTGGAATGAAATGAGCAGACTTAGTCAAACGATCCACGACAACCCAAATGGAATCGTTACCAGCTTGCGATCTCGGCAAGCCCATAACAAAATCCATTGAGATATCTTCCTACTTCCATACCGGTACATTTAGAGGCTGCATCAGACCAGCGGGCTTCCGGTGTTCAGCTTTAACTCTTTGACAAGTCAAACAACGTGAAACAAATTCAGCAATATCCACCTTCATTCTAGGCCACCAATACATTTGCTTCAAATCTCTGTACATCTTGGTAGATCCAGGATGTATAGAATATTTACTTCTATGAGCCTCTTCCAAGATCTGCTTCAAGATCTGCCCCACATCAATCTCTTGAGCTGCACGTATCAAATTTCTCAATGTACTTGAAATTCGAATGTGCCTCAATACCAATCGATCTTTCTTTCTTGCCACATTTAAATCCAAATCTCTAAAAGATTCCAATAAAGCCATTTCATGAATCATAAACTCTGCAGTATGAATAGACTTTCTACTCAAAGCATCTGCCACAACATTAGCTTTTCCAGGATGGTACTTCAATTCAAAATCATAATCTTTTAAGAATTCCACCCATCTCCTTTGTCTGTTATTAAGCTCTTTCTGATCGAACAAATATTTTAGACTCTTGTGATCACTGAAGACTTCGAAACGAGAACCGTAAAGGTAATGTCTCCAAATCTTCAACGCATACACAATCGCCGCTAACTCCAAATCATGAGTTGGATAATTTTCCTCATGCGATTTCAACTGCCTCGAAGCATAAGCTACCACTTGTTGATTCTGCATAAGAACACATCCTAAGCCCTTCCCCGACGCGTCACAGAAAATTTCGAATCCCAAAGACGGATCTGGAAGAATCAGGATGGGAGCGGAAGTAAGTCGAGACTTCAACTCTAAGAAACATTCTTCACAATCATCATTCCAGAAAAACGGGTGTCCCTTGCGAGTTAACCGAGTAAGAGGAAGAACTAACTGTGAGAATCCTTGAATGAATCTTCGATAATAGCCAGCAAGTCCCAAGAAACTTCTGACTTCAGTTACTGATGTGGGGCGTTCCCAATTTAATACAGCTTCAACCTTGCTAGGATCAACTGCAACTCCTGTTTGAGAAATTACATGACCCAAAAACTTCACCTCAGACATCCAAAAGTCACACTTCGACGGCTTTGCATACAACTTCTTTTCTCGGAGTACCTTCAAAACAATACGAAGATGTTGAACATGCTCCTCAATAGTTTTTGAGTACACCAAGATATCATCTATAAATACCACCACAAACTGATCCAAGTAGGTATGAAAAACTCGGTTCATGTAATCCATGAATACTGCTGGAGCATTCGTCAACCCAAAAGGCATCACTACAAATTCGTAATGTCCATACCTAGTACGGAAAGCTGTCTTCGGAATATCAGAAGCTCGTACTCTTATTTGATGATACCCTGACCTTAGATCAATGTTGGAGAACACTGCCGCGCCTCGAAGTTGATCAAGAAGATCGTCAATTCTTGGCAACGGATATTTATTCTTGATCGTCACTTTGTTCAACTGACGGTAATCAATGCATAACCGCATACTTCCGTCCTTCTTCTTAACTAGCAACACCGGAGCACCCCATGGAGAAGCACTCGGCCGAAAAAACTTTTTAGATATTAATTCTTCAAGTTGGGATTTGAGTTCCTTTAATTCTAAAGGAGACATCCTGTAAGGTGCTATAGATATTGGACCAGTGCCCGGAACCAATTCTATAGAGAATTCTACCTCTCGGTCAGGAGGTAAAGAGGAAACTTCATCAGGAAACACATCTAAAAATTCCTTAACAACCTGAACAGAAGAAAGATCCAAACCAGTTTCAGTAGAAGCGGATAACATAATGACAAAAACTTCCGCACCTTGGAATAGAGATTGACTGGCTGTAGTGAAAGAAATAACAGCTTCAGTTACAGGCTGAGACAATTCAACTGATTCTGAGGAAAACCCGATGGTACGGTTGAAACAATCAATGGTAACATGATTGATAGTCATCCAATTCATCCCCAGCACAATATCCATACCCCTCATGGGTAAGCAAATAAAATCAACAACAAAATCTCTGCTTCCTATGGTAAGTAAACAGTGTAAACACAGAGATTGGGTCTGAACACGACCCCTTGCAGCAGTCAAAATAGTTATCGGTTCAGGTATAGGAGACACAGTTAATCCTAACCTATCTACACATGCTTCAGAAATAAAACAATGTGTAGCACCAGAATCATATAGTATATTAACAGATTTTTGGAATAGAGAACCTGTACCCCTCACTAGATTATCGTTTGGCTTGATGGTCTTGGTATCCAAAGTATTGATGCGTCCTTGTCTTGGAGCATCTGGTGTCTCTAAGAAAGCCTTTCTTGAAGGGCACTCATTTGCATAATGACCCGGTTCCTTGCAGTAGTAGCATTGATTTGAACACTTTTTACATTCACCTCTATGATACCTTTCACACTTGAAACACTTGCTAACTTTGAAGAAGTCAGATGATTGAGCCTGTTTCCCTTTGTAGTTATTGTTCTTAGAACCAGCCTGGGAATTAGATGAATTTGTATTCTTCTTGTTCTGATTATATGCCTTTCTGCTTGCATACAACCTTTTCAAATCAACTTCAGAAATATAAGCCTGTTGTATCATGGCAGCATAATTAACACAAGAAAAAGAACTTAAACTCTGTGCAATATCCTCCCTAAGCCCAAACTTGTATCTCTCCGTCTTCCACATGTCATCAGGAGCTTGTCCAGCCAACCTAAAGAACTGATACAATTCTTCAAATTTAGCTGTGTATTGTCCCACAGTTAAACTTCCTTATTTGAAATTTAGAAACTCATTTTCCTTTTCACTCCTCATTGCAGTTGGAAAGAATTGTTCCAGAAAAGTCCGACGGAAATTTCCCCAAGTCTGAGGAGTTCCCATAGTTAGGGCTGTTCAAAAAAACCAAAAAACTGAACCGAACTGTAGAACTGAACTGAACCAAACCAAAAAAACTGAACTTTTTGTCATAGTTCTTGAACCGAACTGGTCTTAATAACACAGTTCACTAACTGAACTCTTGAACTCAGTTCGGTTAGTGAACTGAAAAACTGAACTTGATTAAATGTCAGTTCACACACAACAAAAGTCACCGCTTTTATACTTTAGTTTGCAAGACTGCAATCTCACATATAAAACAAGAACAACTTGCTGGGCTTTGAGAAAGGACCACCGATTAAGACAACCAAGCCAGAAATCGGTGGATCTGATTTCAGAAGATAGGAAAAAAAGCTTTGGATTTTTTTAATATTGCAAGAACAACAATACAAATTGTGGGAAAAAATGCTTCTGATTGTAAAAAATGGGATGGGATGGGATCTGGTGCATCAACAACACAAAAAGTGAAAAAAAAATTGCTGGATCCCATTTCTAAAGAATATCTACATATACAAATTAGCATTCCTCATTAACGACCTTCGCTGCTTCCTTCAACGATCTGATTCATCATTAACGTTTTGAGTTCGGGAAGCTTCCTTTAGTGTTGGTTGTAAGAAAAAACAATTTTTTTAATCAGTTCAGTGCACTCAGTGAACCGAACTTAAGAACAGTTCAGTTTGGTTTGTTGAACTATTACCACAATTCAGTTCGGTTCGGCGAACTATTTCAACTAGTTCGGTTCAGTTCAGTTCGGTTCTCCTTCCGAACCAAACCATGAACAGCCCTACCCATAGTTACCATCATGGCTTGAGCATTAACTCACCAGTTATTGGCCTCACCTTTCAGCATATGAGATGCTAGTCTCAATTTCTCATCATCATTGATCTGCATAGTAAGAAAAATCTTCTCAACATCGTCCAACCAATGCTGAGCTTTCATAACATCAGGCCCTCCATGGAACTCAGAAGGCTTCATCTTGAGAAATTCAGAATAAAGCTGCCTTGGATTCACTGGTGGTTCAGGAACGGGTTGTGGTTGGGGCAGTGCCTGAGCATTCTGTTGCATTTGGGCCATCTGGGCCATTTGTTGCTGCTGTATAATTATCATGTCATTCATCATTTTCTGTTGTGTCTCAATGACATTTTGCATCCACTCCATATGGGGATCAGCAGGTGCTTGACCTCTACCTCTGATCAGGCTCAATATCTAATAGCATACTAATAAGAATCATATCCAAAAGAATTAAAGACTCCTAATATCTAGGTCCGATAAGGCGGAACGGCTCTGATACCAAAATGTAACACCCTAACATTTCTAAAAAGTAGAAATATTAAAATGCACAACTTTAGCATATGAGAGATTAAAATTTCCTGTTTCAGATATTGAACTTAACTCCACTCTTTGAATTCCAATTCAAGAGTTAAGGCAACACATAAGTACTTATCAAATTAATCCTTAACTCAAGTACTTAGGTTCTCAATTACTTAAGGACATAACCTGTACAACCGTTCAACAACCAAAACAAAAGAAACACGGAAGCGGTTTATACAACTTTACAACAAAGCAAGTTACATAATCCAAACCAAATAACATGGGAGAACTAGCAACTATGGATAAAGTCACTAAATCTTCCAAGCTCCATAAACACGCCACCTACTCGTTTCGTTTAGCCTTCCTCTTTCCTTGTTTCTCTGTAAAACAACAACATATAATAGGGTGAGATAACATATCTCAGTGAGTTCTACCATTACCCCTAACCGCTCTCGGTTCAATTATATTCTAAAGATCATAGTCCAATTCTTGATGACTATGCACTATTCTTTTTCATCAATTTAGTACAACATCTTAAACCATTTTTCTTTTCTTCGGTTTGCGATGAACCCAGATCACCTATGCATCTCAGTGACTACATCTTTGGGTCTAGTTCGAGGGCTCATGACTTCCCTCTCCCTAGTGTACTAACATCTTGAGGTCGTCACCTCACTTCGATATAATTTATATATCACACCCGCATTGGGCCGTCAATCTTATTTAATACCCGCATTGGGCCATCAATCACATATGATATAATTTATATATCATGTCCACTACAATAGTAGAACATTAAGTTCCGTTTTGATTTGAAAAACATATGTTCTCACACGTGGCTAGACTCGGTTTTTCGAAACATTTATAAGTTTCAAAACATTTTCTAAAAACCAAGTTTGATCATATTAAAACCATGTTTTTATAAAGTAAATATCATCCCAATTGATTGAGAAAAGGATTAGAAGTGGTTTGGAATCTAAAAGAGCAACAAAACAAATTTTTGGCATCCGGAGACAGAGGAGTTGGCACGACCCGTGCTGAAATCAGCACAACCCGTGCTGCTAAAAATTCATTTTTCCAGCCAACCTGATAGGTTGCACGACCCGTGCAGAAATCAGCACGACCCGTGCTGCTGTAGCAGGTTCACATTTCGTTCATTTCGTTTGTTTTGTTTCTCCGATCGCGTCCAATCCGAAACCCAATCCATTTCCAGCATCAAAACAGAGATTTTCCACACAAAACAAGTCAAT
Source organism: Astragalus glycyphyllos (assembly GCA_963573325.1). Classification (NCBI taxonomy): domain Eukaryota; kingdom Viridiplantae; phylum Streptophyta; class Magnoliopsida; order Fabales; family Fabaceae; genus Astragalus; species Astragalus glycyphyllos. The sequence goes on from OY754313.1 coordinate 39,431,109, forward strand.
TCAACACAAGTTTCAAATCACACAACAAAGTATATTTGGAAAATTAAACCGTAAACGATATTTGTCTAAAATTCGGTTTTTGACTTTAAAACCATTTCGAAACCAACACATCAATCGATTCCAGAATTTCAACACAATCAATTTAAAGTGTAAATTCCCTAAACGTGAGTAAAACTCACCTAGTTGATGAAATCACTAATGAACGAGTCTTCACGCGAAATAATCGAAAAGTACCAACACGAACAATCCCCGTAATCGTCCGAATCACTTCAAACTCGAAACCAACACACTACAATCCTTGGAGCAGTAACTTCAACCCTCCAACAATTCCAATAAACCTTCCAAATCAAGCTTTGGAATTCCTTAGAACCTTGGGATTGCTTCCATATGCCAAAACTTCAATTTTTGACAAAATCTAACCATGGTTTCCAATACAACCACAAACACAACAAGATTTCAACTTAATCAAGATAAAACTCTTTAGGGTTTGAAAAGGGGGAAAGAGAAATAGAAAGATTGACCCTTTCATACTTTCATCAATGAAAAGGAAATCAAAAAGGGAAAAGAATGGACTATGGAACTCTTACCTACAAGAAGAACTTGAACTTGGGTCTCCACCTCTTCTTCTTCTTCTTCACGTTTTCTTCCTTCTTTCTCTCTATTCTTTTCTTTCTTTCTTTGATTCTGAATTTTGAGAGAGAAGGTGAGATGAGTCGTATGGTTAGGTGAGAAGAGAGTGTAATTGAGAGGAAATTGACCAAAATACCCTTATTTCAATTTTTCACTTAAACTCTCATTTTAACCCCATTTCTCCCCAAATTACCACATACTTTGAATACTAATGCGTTTCAATCCTATAATTTAATCAATAGATAAGGCTTTCTCGACTATCCCATATTCGTATCTTGATTTATTTTTCACTTCGAATAATAAGTCACTCGTTAATTTCTTAATTCGAAATTAACGAAACTAGGGATGTTACAGAATGCTCATGCTCAGGCGCAGCCTCAACCACAACAAGTTCATGAACCACTAGTGAATCCAAGGCAAATTTACTCTGAATTTCTTAAGATGAAGCCTTCAGAGTTTAGAGGAGGGCCAGATGTTACGGAAGCTCAACATTGGTTGGACGATATTGAGAAAATATTTGGCACAATGCAAACTAATGATGAGGAGAAGTTGAGGTTGGCTACTCATATGCTAAAAGGTGAAGCCAACAATTGGTGGAACAACGCTCGAGCCATGATGATAACTATGGGAACTCCACAGACTTGGGAAAATTTCCGGCAAACTTTTCTAGAACAATTCTTTCCAACTGCAATGAGGGCTGAAAAAGAAAACGAATTCCTAACTTTGAAGCAAGGTGGTTCAACTGTGGGTCAGTACACGGCTAAGTTTGAAGAACTGTACCAATTTTTCGGATTGGCTGGGCACGCTCCAATTGACAAGTGGAAGACTGGCAGATATAAGTTTGGGCTTAGAGAAGACATTTCTCGGAGTTTGAGTTCCTTTTCCTGTAACAATTATGCAGCCATGGTACAACAAGCCTATATTGCTGAAGTTGATTTGAAGAGGTTGTATGCTAGTCGGAAAGAATATGGGCAGAAAAAGAGGAATGCTGAATCATCCAATTCTCAGATGGGTCCGAGAGGAAATATCAACAAAGGAAAGCAGGTGCAGAAGTATGAATCTCAAAAATCAAGTGCTTGTCCTAAGTGCGGAAGGCCTCACAGGGGTGAGTGTCGCATGGGATCTAATCGATGCTATCATTGCAACAAGGATGGACACTACATTAGTGATTGCTCGGATAGAAATAAGAACCAGACAGGTCATACTGCTCCTACCCAGGGTCGAGTGTATACTTCAATTTATTTTTTCTTAAAATATTGATTTTTATAATCTAGAATGACGGATCCTTGAAAAAGAAAGGGTTTTGACAAGTTTTAAGTGATTTTTGTTTATATCCATCTCAAAAGGAATTAGTTAGTTAGTTTGAAAAAATTCATGCATCAAAGGTGTTTAAAATGATCAGAACATGTTTAATGTGGTATAAGGTGTTCAAAATGTTGACAAGAAAATAATTGTAACATCCTAGACTGCTTTGAGAATTGTCGACTGCCCCCACAAACCAACACGAGTCTTTTCAACATGCGTTGTCCTCACTTGCATGCTTTCTAGGAAACTTCCCAGAAGGTCACTCATCCCACTACTACTCCAAGTCAAGCTCGCTTAACTATGGAGCTACTCCCGAAAAGAAGATGCATCTTGTTGGTATAGGTAGTCGAAATCAATTCTTTTAAGCCTTCGTTCAACTGTACAGTCTCATACCTGCACAGCCTCACGTACCTCTTCGCTGGAAGCTGCCAGGAGCCACTCTTTGTCCGTCTACCTTTTGGGCACCGGCGATCACTCCCCGCCCTCGTCAGCCCCAGATGTCACGATAATTGAGTTAGACAACAATATATGTATGATCCAATTCCACCAATGTTACCGAAAGAAAAATATCAATACAATTTCAATCAATAAAATTAGCTAATGAGAATAAGGTTTCCCTTTCTCGCTTTGTCACCATTTTCTACTAAACCCAACTCTTGGATTTGCGTAATTAATTTTGATAACTGAATATTGAATGTTAAGGATTTGAAACTTTACAAGATAGAATAAGGTTTAGCCGTTAGATGACATCAATTCTCATTTATTCTTTTGCCGCTTCTACTCTTGACCTCAAGAAGAAGCTTGTTTTTATGTCGAATTAAATTATTTTAGTTATTTTTTCAGATGCATGTTAATAGAGAAGTTGGTATAGAATCTTGTTAGCGCTTGTTGCACTAGGAATGGAGAGAATTGGAAAAATAGCAATTATCGACCCTTATAAGTATTTGTGGTATGTTTAATTGTATTTTGTACTTCAATTTTTACAGTTCTTACGTTTAGAGATGAGTTACATTTGGCAGACACTTCTTTACCCTTTAAAATATCTTTCTTTTGACTAGGACACTTCCTCGACACCGTTTGGACACCTCTAAGACACTATTTTTTCATAATTTTTTTAGAAAAAAATTCAACTTATTGGAATTTGTAAGTTATTATACTTATTTTTAGGATATAAAATCTTTATCTTAAAAAAGACTTTATAAAGTTAATCAAGTTTGTTTCTAAATAGGGGTGGGAATAGGCCAGGCCAGGCTTTGAAAGGCCTGAGCCTGGCCTACGATGAGCCTGGCCTACGATAAACCTTTTAAGCCTGAGCCTGACCTATGGCCTGTCATAGGCTTTTTTTTGGCCTGGCCTGGCGTTTTTAAAAGTCTGGCCTGGCCTGAAAGCCTATTTAAAAGCCTATTTCACACTAACGCCTCTAAAATAATCCATTTTACCTTTTATAAATAGACTAAATGAGCCTACTTCACATTCAGGCCTGTTGCTATTTTTCCTAAAAAAGTGGTTACTATAGCATTTAAGCTTTCTTTGTTGATGTATTTTTGGTCCTCGCTTTAGTGCCCATTGGGCTGAACCATGGAGTGGCCTTGGTTGGGCCTGCGTGCCTGTTAATCTTAAGCTAGTTGTTGGTTGTCTTTACACCCCTAGTTCTTCTTATAGTTGTACTGGTTTGGGCCTTGCCCGTTATTAATGAGAATCAGGCAACTTTGACCAAAAAAAAAAATCGCGTTTTTTTAAAAAATATTACTAAGATTTTTTCATGCTACAATTGTATAACATTTTTTAATTAAAACACTTTCTAGTGAGAAATGTACTATGAAGAAAATCATTTTAACCATTGGATACCAAGAGCAAAAGCTGACAGAAACATCATCCGTCCAAATTAAAAATAGTCATGCCAACATATAAGTTAAACTATTTGAAATTCGATAAAACTTCATAAACACAAAAAGATGATTCTAAATTTAAACCATAGTTAAAACAACCAATAACATAGAGCTACATACTCATCATATAATTCTTCCAATGAACTCTTGACCTTCTTAATATTCTCATCAGCAACTTCTTTAGATTTATATATCAAGGGGAAACATATACTCAACTTCATCAAAGTCGTTCCAAACAATTGATGTTTTTTTCCTCTTTCTCCCAACAATAGGATCTGCATTTTCTTGAGCTATGCCATTTTCATTTTCTTGGTTCATGACATTCTAGAGAAGTTTAGTTTCTGATGGTATTAGGATTTTCACTTTGCAAAGAGAAGTATATATAATATGTAATATAATAAGACTAGTATAAATGTTATAATCGGCCGGTTGGTTGTGTAAATTAGTTGAAGGCTAGAAGCTTGAAAGTTTTAATTATAATAATACAAATGTAAATTTAATAATAGACCAAATAATAATCTGCACTGTGCCTCATGATTGAAACTTGAAAGTTTCAGTTTTTTTCAACCGCTTCAATTTGCATTGGGAATGAATGAGTACTGATACAAATGTATTAACGGGTTAGATACTCTGCACATGCTCTCTATATATTGTGTCGCATGAGTGTATGATTGAAACTTCAAAGTTCCAATTTGTTTAACTCGTTACAATTTGATACCTTGGGAATCAATGAAAATAAGTTGATGCTATTGGTTTCAAGAATAGCTAATTATAATACTGCAACGTCAATATCTGAGAATATAGAACGGTGCAAAAATTTGACTTGTTCATATTTCCTTATCTAATTTAGTAAAACTAAATAATAAAATATAAGTATGTATAAATAGGCCGGCCTGTCAGGCCTAATAGGCTTTTTTATAAGTCTAAGCCTGGCCTATTTAAATTAATAGGCTTTCAAAAAAGCCCGAGCCTAGCCTTTTTACTAAACAGGCCAGGCCAGACCAGTCTTTAAGTAGGCTAGGCCATAGACCCCTGTTGGACGGCCCGGCCTATTCCCACCCCTATTTCTAAACAGCCCGATTGTGTGCTAATTTGTTGTGAATATATATTTATGTTATATATTTAATAGATTCCAAAGTTTTTGATGAAAAATGGCCCTCAAAATTTTATTACGATGTTATACTTTTAGAAGATTCCAATTACTTTGCTTAAACGTAAGCCTGTAGCCTAATGGCTCGAGATTATTGTTTAAACCATTGTTGTATAGGCTCAATTCTTGGTTTTGATTGTTTTTTTTATTGAATAAACGACTTTGCTCTTTCTAATTACAGTTTTATTTTATTTTTTTTATTAATAAATTTTAGGGTGAGAGGATGATGCCCCAATTCAAGACAGGGAAGACATTCGTACTCTTTGACTACTTATGAAGATAAATTACTTTATATCATCTCCAGGGGATTAGTGGAGATTTAAGCTAAGGACCACCCAAATACAAATCCGGCCCTCCGCATATGCCAAACAAGTTTACACGTATACTTCTGTCATACCCTAATTTTGTCCGTCTAGGTTTAAAACTCTAATTTTCCACAAAAATAAATAAATTGAGAAGTGTGGCGTTATTTTGAAGAGTGTGAAGAACATTGTGCATGCATTTTTGAGTTTTTAGGGCAAAAGGTTATTTTGGTCGTTTTCTAAAAATAAGATATTTTCTCATCAAAAAATCATTGTGCAATTTTAGAGAAATTTATTTGAAGCAAAACATTTTGGTAATGTATATATGCATGCGCATGCATGCATGCATTATGCACACAAAAAAATTCAAAAAGGCATCAAAAAGGAATGTTCTACAAAAAGTTTCAAGATGTGATTTTTATGATATTTTTTGTCATGGTGATCTCATAAAATGGCATATTCTTCAAGATACTTTGTATGTGGCTCAAAATGGTTAGATTTATGTACAATTATCTTTAAAAGAATAATCAAAATTGAGAGGATAATTGGAGGGTTCATGGATAGTACAATGGTACAATTGCCAACTTGCAAAACATGGTGACCAAGGCCACACCCTACCCCAATGTTGCGCCATTCCCTCCCCATTTCCTCTCCAATTTTTCATTTTGTCCCTCATCATGTGTGTTTCAATCCTCACCCTCCATTCAAATTTTAAATGCAATCTTAGAGTGAGATGAGATGCACAATGACCTAAATACCCTTAAACCTAGTTGCTCTCTATATATACCTTAGAACCTCATCTCACAGACACCTTTTTTTTTTGGCCTCACAATTCATTCACAAACCCTAGCACACAAACCTCTCCTCTCCTCTCCTCCTTTGGCCGAAACCACCAACAACCATTCCCTCCTCCATTTTTCTTCATTTCACTTCCATTTTCCATCTCATATTAACTCCTTCATATATCATCCATCTCTTCTACCAAGATTCAAGTGTTCATCATCCAATCTCAAGAACAAGGCAAGTTGCGCAAGGTTTTGGTGAAGATCTAGTTGATTTGTGGGTTTTCTCTTCATACTCTTTATTTATTAGCTTGGATTCAAGGTATACTTCAAAACTCTTGCATCATTCACTAAGTTTTTTTTTTTGCATCAAAATGTAAAAATCATGTTTCTAATCTTGCATCCTACCATATTCATGCATTTTAGTGTTGGTATATTGTTGATTTGTTGATTGTTGTTGGTGAGAGGTGTCTCAAACATTTTGACAAGCACTTAGGGAGGCTTGGGTGTTTGAGATTGCTTCTCACCCTTGAATAAATTGTGATTTGTGTTGTTATCATTTTGTTTGTTTGCATTTTGTGAAATAAAATTGTGTTAGGAAGCTATGAATGTTTCGCACCCTTAGTATAAAATAGGTTTAATCGAGTTTTGATGCATTTCTTTATGCAATCTTGTTATTGAGGCTTGATTTTGAAGTTCCCATGTCCAAACATGTTGTTTGATTTTGCAAATATTCATTTTTCATGCCTTCTTACTTTCACAAAAATCAAAAAAAATATGAATAGTTGTTGATTTTGGGGTTTGATTGCTTGGATCTTGTGAATAAATGTTCCTAAGTCTTGCTAGTGTCATTTGCTTGCTTGATTTTGTGGATTTGTTGAATGAAATTGTTGTTTGGTTATGTTTTGGTTCGCAAGTTTCTAATAAGTTAGGGTTTTGTTATTTCTTTGTGAAATGGGTTTGCAATTGTGAGTAAAATGATTTCTCAAATTGTTTTGATGTTGTTTGTTATGTACTTTGCTTGCAAATTATTCTATGTTGATGATTGGCAAGAGGACTCACACTTGTGCCTTAGGCATTTCACTTTAAGTGTTGAGGATTGCCTAAGATGATTCAACACAACCTTGTGCTTTGATTGACAATTTTGGTTTGCTTGTTAGTAACTTGTTTGCAAAATTACTCTATGTTGATGATTGGCAAGAGGACTCACACTTGTGCCTTAGGCACTTCAATTTAAATGTTGAGGATTGCCTAAGATGAGTCAATTTCCTTTGTGCAATTCTTGTTTAAAAATGCAAATGCTAGTTCTCTAACTTGATTAATCAATTTTGGCTACAAAATGACTTGTTATTGATTTTCTTTTGGTCACTTGTGATCATGCAAATGCGATCCCAACAAACTTTTGTGATCAATATCACCCTCCAATTCTCTTCCTCTCTTCTTCAAGTCATTTCTTTTTCCAAATTATTTTTCAAATTAAAACTTTTCTTCAAATTGTTTTTCTATAGCAATCAAATTTTTTTAAAGATCAACAACAAACCTTTTTGAAAATTCATAAGGAGTCAAGTCGGACGTACGGCCGGTGTTGACTAGAGTCCTAAGATTGGAGTTGTACAGCTCAAACATCTTGGGATACTTATGAGAATTAAAACAAGTAATTAACAACTTGAACCCTTTTTTAAAAAAAAATGAGTAAGGAATCAAATCGGATGTACATCCGGGATCGGTTAGCATCTTAGGGTTAGCGAGCTGTACAGTTCGTGCGAGCCTAAGATACTTGCTCAAATAAAAGTAATCAACCTCACAATAAATCCTTTTCTTCAAGTAATTCAAACCATTCTCAAAAAGTAGGGGGCACGTCGTCTGTACAGGCGAGGATGTTTGTTGTTTTAGGTCTAGTGAACTGTACAGTTCAGGACCGAGAACCCCTACAATAAAAAAACACCAAAGTTTCTCGACTAAAGAGAACTACGTAAGCTTTGAATTCTCCATCGCACCGGGAGATACGTAGGAGCGGGTCACATCCCGTCAAGCACACTTTTAAAAAAAAATATATAATAAAAAGATTCTTCTTTTCCCCTGTTTTCAAAAACATTTTCTCAAATAAAAAAAAGAAGTAGAATGAATTGTTTCAAATCAACTCTGTCAAAACCGCACATCAAGTTAAAGGTTCCCTTTCGGTGAAAGGAGGTGTGGGATGCTAATACCTTCCCCACACTTAACCGACCCCCGAACCTACATCTCTAGTTCTCAAAGGACCACCCGCCTTAAAAAGGACCCTTTTTCAATGTTTTGGTCCCTAAATAAAAAATGTTGATGGCGGCTTCACAAATTTTCACGTTGTACGATGAAAGGTCCAATCCGGATTTTTTTCGGGGTGCAACAACTTCACATATGCCTTTTACCTTAAATTGTCGTTGTTTAAACTTCTCCTTCACGTCATTCTTCTATAAAATGTTGAACTCATTAAGCCATGGTTCATCTACTAAGTTGTGAGGGTTGAGAGTAGTATATTGCGCAAGTCATTAAACACCAATTCCTGAATCCTATAGAAAAGGTCCTCTACAGCTCCAAAAAGCCTTCTTAAACACCAATTATGAACGAAGAAGCATAATTGGTGTTTAAGAAGGCTATTTGGAGCTGTAGAGGACCCTTTCCTCTACAGCTCCAAAAAGCCTTCTTAAACACTAATTATGAACGAAGAAGCATAATTGGTGTTTAAGAATACTATTTGGAGCTGTAGAGGACCCTTTTCTATAGGATTCAGAAATTGGTGTTTAATGACTTGTGCAAGAAATATACTACTACTCTCAAGCCTCACAACTTAGATGAATAGTGGCTTAATGAGTTGCACAATTTATAGAAGAGTGAGTTGAATGAGAAGTTAAAACAACGACAATTTAAGAGAAAAGGCATATGTGAAGGATACGTGTAAACTTGTGTGGCACATGGGGAGGGACCGGATTTGTATCTGGGAGAGTTTAAATCTCCACTAATTCCCTTGAGATGAGGTAAACGTAATTTATCTTTGTAAGTGGTTAAAGAGTATGAATGTCTTCCCTATCTTGAATTGGGGCATCATCCCCTCACCCTAAAATTTATTAATCAAAAATAAATAAATAAAACTGTAATTAGAAAGTGCAACGCGTTTATTCAATAAAAAAAATCAAAAAACTATCAGAACCAAGAATTGAGCCCATACCACAATGGTTTAAACAACAATCTCGAGACATTAGGCTATAGGCTTGGTTATGTTTAGGCAAAGTAATTGGAATCTACTAAAATTATAACATCATAATAAAATTTTGAGGCCCTTTTTTCATCAAAAACATTGGAATCTACTAATAAAAATATAACGTAAATATATATTCACAGCAAATTAGCACACAATCAGGCTGTTTGGATTTAGACCTATTATTTTTAGTATTTTTATTCAGCATTAATAATTTTTTTTAACCAAACTCAGTTAATAAAAGTTAAGCCCCAATATATTCTAATTCAACTTCCTAACAAACAAGTTATAAGTTAATTATTAAAAACCTAACAACAAACAAGTTTTCACACAAAATCTTGACCAAAAATTTGTGAAAAAAGATTGAGAAATTCTAAGATCACTACCAAAATGTAATAGAATTAATTCCAAGCCATTGATAATAGTGGTAGAATATATGGGTATAACCTATGAAGCACTTGTCAAAACCCTTTCTTTTTCAAGGATCCCTCAAATCAATCTCTCATTAGTATATATATCTCAACAGCCATCAATAATCATAAGCTAGTTGCAAGATGGAAATAAAACCTTATACTCCTACAGTTCAATTCTTTTTCTTCAAAATGCTGCAAACACTTTAATCAAAAGAAACCTTACACCATTCAATTACTTCACAATTTTTTTTACCTACTTCTATTGTTTTAAAAATTAATCAAAAGCTAGATCATGTATTTGCATGAAAAACGCAAAAAAAGTTAAATTAAACAAAACCCCAAGTAGATCTAATTGAAAACTAAGAAAGTTTAACCAAAAGAATCATGGAAATAAAATGGACTGAGAATAAGAAATAGTAATAGAAAATCCGCTTGAAGCTCTTGAAGAAACTTGCAGACACCTCCTTTCTTTTTAGTGTAGATCTATCTTATTAACTTTAAAAGATCAAAACTTTAAGAAGTTTTAATATTTTTCTATGTCAACGCTTGAACATGAAATCGTCTAAGTTAGATCTTTTTACCCAAAATCATTAAAACATATTAAAAATTAAAAATATACCTCCTTTTCTTCAAAAATTACATTTTTATAATGATTAAAAGTACTTTGAAAACTTTTCGAAGCTTGCCTCTATTTTCTTCACATTGTATGATCGTTACACTTATCCCTTAACTCCTAGCTCCCTTTGGACCAAATCAAAGTGCTTGAGTTAAGAAAATACAAAATGCAAAGAGGAAGATAGTAAGCACATGAAAATACAAATAATGTACTTGAGTTAAGAAAAGAGTAAATGAGACAAAGTATGATACCTTCTAAGAATGACTCTGGTCACTGTTAGAAAAGGAAAACAACTACCTGTAATATTTATCAATGTTAGAAAGGAAGTATAACAAAGAAGTACTCCCTTTATATTAATATTTGCTCTTGAATTTCCGCAAGTGTGTCCATTATCTACAAAGATAACTGAAATGTGTCACAGATAGAGTCATACAAGGTAGATTTCTCAATATTTTGTCATGTGCCTATTGCCTTCGAACATGAACAATGTTTCTCACCCATCCCAAAACCATCAACAGCAATTACGGGGAACATTTTGAAAGAGAGTAGACGATATAATGCAAATCGATATTTAACATTATACAAGTTGAAAATATAATTGAGGAGGGACCGAGGGACAATATAGTATCCACATCCTTACTGTTTTTGCACCTGCTACTTCGAAAAAACAGAACAATAATTCTATAGCATGCCAGTTATATCAATGAAACACCCACTAATATTAGATGTATGTGAAACCCAAAGCATGACCAGCAGAATAAACATTTTATTTCAAGACCTTTCTCATTATCTCACAACAACAAAACATTTTAACTTCCAAGTTCTATTAAGATCTATATAGTGATAGGTATTTCCCTGACCTAACCCGGGAAGGATATTCTTCCTTATATCTTCCACCAAGAATAGTTAATGGAAGCATCAAATCCACAGTCACATTCATCGTATATATCAGGATCGTAGATCTAATTGCATTTAATACCCACACATTGGAAATTATGAATTGCAAATACAATTTCTGTAAAGATTCCATGAACTTTGTAATCACCAAAAAGGGTTGTTCAATGGCATTACTATAATGTTTAGGAAGCAAATGCTAAGGAACGACATTTCCTAAGTATGTATCACAGATGCATGCAAATATATATTGCACCTAAACTAGACATGAATGTATAAACATACACATACACATAAAGGGAACTCCTAATATACTCCAACTTGTTAGGGATCAGATTCAGAAAGCATTTTGTCATCACGTATCAAATTCAGAAAGCGTTTTTTCTGTATCAGAGTTTCCAAGTTCCGTGTCATGCAAATAGGATGGAATATTTTCTTTTAAACAAAATTACAATGATAAATTTACATTAAATATCATTTGGATTCAAAAAATTAGTAAACAAGCAAAATGTTTCACAATAAGTGATAAAATTACAACTGTATAAGTTTAAACTAGAAAAATAAACTAATTTTTAACTGTTTAAGTAACTGTTTAAGAGACCCCAGCAACATAACAGATTTTGAGACCTGTGCAACCACAATTCCGGCCGCATCAACCGAAATTTCCTGCAACGTAATGTTTTTGAGGTCTCTGAAACCACAATTTAAAACCTCAGTTATAAGCTTTTAGCATTCAAACCATTTCTTAAAGAATATCTTTTGAGTTACTTTTTGAGGTCCACTTTTTTCCTAGGACAATAACAGGCTAAAGGAGGAGGATCTGAATCTTAAACACTTTCATCCAAATCCAATGAAAAGCATCTTAAAAGCTGCAACCATTACTTAAAATATTTTTCATAATCCCAAACATTGTTGACAAACCATAATTAACACCAAGTGGAATTAATATATTAATTATTAATACCAATGGCAATACTTATTATATAGTTTATCTATGTTTGTTTAAAATGAAAAATATATCTCAAGTCACAAATGCAATCTCTCTCTTAAAAGATCTAAAAACCCACATTCTCCAAATTGCATGATCCCAAATTTTCGTGCAAACAAATATAAACTAATAAAAAAAAAGGCACAATGCTAAACGTGAAATCAAAAAATGCCATTAACATAAAATCCTAGGTCGTTATCGTTAGAATACAACCTAAACATGAGAAAACCCTTAACAAGAAGACAACTTGAATCGACAATAGTAAAATAAATTGAAAAAATAATCAAAAACTATAATGAGAATGTGGAGAATTGAACATTACCGTTAAAAGATCGTTCATGGTGAAAAAACGCTTAGAATTTCAATGGAAATGTGAAAATGAAGAAAAGGGATTTGGAGTTGGTGAAGACAAGGCCAGAGAGTTCCCTTCTCGGAGAGAGAGAGAGAGAGAGAGAAGAAGCACGTTTTTAATATTACTTTTTTTTTTCTTTTTAAATTTTTTATTTTGATTTCTTTCTGTTTTAATTTTTTTTCTTAATTTGTTAATGCAAACAGATTCTGAATCGAAATATACATATAAGGAAAACCGCGTTACAGATCATGAAGCTTTTTAACTTTGTTTGTTTACCATTTTTTTTTTTAACTCAAACCATTTATTTTGTTGAATATTAGTTATTTTTTCATTGTATTATTTTTTAGGTTAAATTATACAAAGCTCCTTTAAGTTATTTAATTGTAACAACTTAGTCCTTTAATTTTTTTTCGTATCACTTAGGTCCTTTAAGTTATTTTATTGTAACAGGTTGGTCTTTTAAGTTTTTTTTGTACCACTTAGGTCCTCTAAGTTAAACAATATGGGACTGAAAAATGTAAGTTATTTGGCCTTTAAAAGTTACAATTAAATAAGTTAAAGGATCAACTTGTTACAACCGAATAACTTAAAGGAACTAAATGGACAAACTTATTACAATTAATAATTCTTTTTTTTTACCCAGACAAACTTTTTATCACCTAATAGTGTAATGATATGTAAAGTCATCCAATATTGAGAGAGAAAATTTTTATCCCTAGATTGAATAGTCTTGCAAGTCATTAAATGTTAGTTTACTCTTGTTGATATTTGATTTTGCACAAAAGTGACTCTCCTCCATGTAGAGTGGTGATGTCTTTACATCTCCACGTCGAGAGGTATCCTTGCGCAAAGACACTTTGATGTCTAAGTTCGTATTAGGGTTTAAGATAAAAGCAGAGCAATATCAGTTTTTTTTGTCAAATATGCAATATTTCATTGATCACGGGCATAGGTCAGTCAAGCTGAAAAGCATAGCACCTTAATCTTAGACGCATTTTGTAACACTCTCAAATTCCTAAGCATGATTTCGACCGAAATAATTATTTGTCAAAGGGTATCAGATATAAATGTAGTTTCTAATATAGTTATTTGACAACATTTTTCGCTTATGTTTACTTGAAGCACTTTGTTTTCTTAGAGGGACATGGAATAATTATCATATTGTTTGCAGATTTAAATAATGTATTTCCTTTGACCTTTGGTTTGATATTTGTTATCGATATATTTTTATGATTTTATTTTGTTGGAGTTTCGAAACGATTTGGGGTAAAACTTTGTCAGAACACTGCATGCTAACAGCAGTATGTGTTAGCCTTGGTGCACCATGATTTATCTTTAGGCGGGGAGCCTACTTTTATGTTTCATGGCGGGGAGCCTATATTATTCATATTATGAGGCGGGGAGCCTATTATTGATATTTCAAGGCGGGGAGTCTATATTATTGATATTATGAGGCAGGGAGCCTATTATTGAGATTTTGAGGCGGGGAGCCTATTGTTGACATTTCGAGGCGGGGAGCCTATTATTGTTATTCCAGGCGGGGAGCTTGTTTCAGTTCTGCATATGTATTACCCCATTTACGACTTCACACGATTTATTTACTTGACTATCATTTTCGTGAAAATCACTTTATAATCGGTATTATCGTGTCCCGCTTGTTATTATCTTCATTATTTGCTCACTGAGTGGTGACTCACATCGTCTCTTTTATATATTTCAGATTCTCAGGTTCGTGTTGAACCAAGCTCCTCTGCGAGAGTCTAGTTTCTACTTGGTCCCTTTTTGTTTTGGAGGGCCACTGCATATTATATTATCTTTTGGTTTCCATGTGTATTTGACTTATACAACTCTTTAGAGGCTCTGTTGCATTACAGGGTTGTCTGATAGTAGTTATATGTCACTCTGTTGGCCTCTGTGAGGACCGATCTATGCTGGTATTATGTGTTTGCTTATACAGGGATATATATTATTTTGGGATGTCGATAATTCAGAGGAAGTTCTGCCGAATTTTCGGTAGAAATTTCTTAAGGATATAGGTTATTATATGATTAATTCGATGATGGTTCTTCGGGTAGACATGAGTTGTTAAGGCTTGCCAGATTAGTGTAGTAGTAGTCTGCGCGCCGGTCATTGTCCAATTCGGGTCGTGACACATTTCCCCCATTTTGTCTTGATCTTTTATTTCAATTAGTTGAATTAATTTATAAAAAAGTAACTTAAAATCGTGATCAAACAACCCTATCCTTACCAACCCACAAGCTTTATCGTTATCTTCGTGCTTAAAAATAAATCTTTGTAATCAACTCATATAACTCGTCGACCATAGCATGATCTCGATTTGGCTAAGAAAAGTATTCGACTCTTAGTCGTCGTATTTGACAAACATCTAATAATATTTTGGCCCAAACAATTTCCTTAATTTAACTCATTCTTAATCAATGTAGAAATCTGACATATGCGCCACCTTAGATATGAGATTTGAGTTTTAGCGTATGTTTTGGAACGGAGTTGAGAGGCCTTCATCGCGCAATTTCCTTTTCTAATGTGATTTAATCATAAAGTTTTGTGTTTTGTTTTAGCCTCAAAATCCAGTTTACTTGGAAGCTGAGATTCCAAGCTTCTATGGTGGAGTGAAATCGATTTTGGAATAGAGATTAAAAAGATATCACTTGTTCTCTCATTTTCCCTCTTGATGTTGCAATTTTTCTCTCTTTAATTTACCTCAATTTGCTGCAACATCGATTCTCCCTCTTGTTGCGCATAACATCATTGTGAAGAGAGAGAAGGTGCTTCCTAATCTAGGGGAGAAGATGATTTGAGCTTTGAAATGAAGGGGAGAATCTCAAGAGAGATTTGGAAAAGAAAGTGTTTGGTAAAATTACGGATGAACTAGCTTATAAAAATATAAAATGACATAAATGGACATTAGCAACTAAAGCTTAGAAATGAGCGATGACATGCAATTAATTATATAGGTGTCTTTTTTGGTAGAATATTTCTGCTCTTTCTACAAAAGCATTACCACGTGCAAGGAAAATAAGCGAAACAAAATACAATCTACTTTCCAAACGCAAAATATGAATCAATAATTACTAAGATTTTAAAAATTATGAAAGAACCACTGGACTGGACATTAGACAATAGAGATATTCTTAGAATGATAAACATTGGAAATGATAACACATAAAACAATCCTCCGCATGAAAATCACAACTCACAATGTCCTCAATTACCTAAAGTTAATTTAGGAAAATTTATTTTAGATTTAAATATGTTTTTGGTCCCTGCAAATATATCTGTTTTTCAAATATGCCCTTGCAAACTATTTTTTTTTAAATACGTCCCTAGAAAATCAATTCCTTTTTAAAAATGTTCTTCTGTTAACCAACTATTAAAAAATGTTGAAGTGTCATTTTTTTTCTTTTCTTATTTTTTTAATCTTATATTTTCTCATGCCACATCATCATCATCTTTTTCTTCTTCAGCCTTCAACATTTAATCCCCAAATCACTAAATCCCAAATCTTCAATCTTCTTCAACTCCAATAAAAACCTCAAATTGCAACAGACTGAGGGAGAGAGGGAAACGAGGAATAAAGTGAGAGAGAGAGGATTAACATTTTGCTAAAAGGGGATGTTTCTTCTGAGATTAACATATTGAAGAGGATTAACCATGCTAATATTATAAGGTTGTCTGGTTTTTGTGTACACAAATGCAATACTTATCTTGTTTATGAGTTTGCTGGGAATGGTTCACTTGATGATTGGCTTCATTCTGATAAAAAGTATCAAAATTCTATGTCTTTGAGTTGGATTCAAAGAGTTCAGATTGCTCATGATATTGCTGATGCACTTAATTACCTTCATAATTATGCTAACCCTCCTCATGTTCATAAGAATTTGAAAAGTGGTAGTGTTCTTTTAGATGGTAGTTTTAGAGTTTAAGTTTCAAACTTTGGGTTGGCTAGAGTGATGGAGAATGATGAAGGGTTTCAATTAACAAGACATGTGATGGGAACTCAAGGTTATATGGCACCTGAGTATATTGAAAATGGTTTAATTACTCCAAAAACAGATGTTTTTGCATTTGGGGATTAAATCTTGAAGGTTGAAGAAGATGATGATGATGTGGCATGAGAAAATTAGATTAAAAAAATTATAAATGAAAAAAAAATATGATACCTCAGCTCTCCGTTTGCCACCTCAGCATTTTTTAACAGTTAGTTAACAGAAGGGCATTTTTAAAAAAGAGTTGATTTTCCATGTACGTATTTAAAAAATAATATTTTGCAAGGGCATATTTGTAAAAACAGGTATATTTGCAGGGGGCAAAAAGATATTTAAACCTTTATTTTAATATCCAGTGTGACATGACCAACATGGGTCCATGCGAGGGGGCTTGAATCCCACTCAAAGATCTCAAATTCAAATTTTAGGTGAGCAAATAACTCTGTTGGGAGTGAGAACCACACAGATCGGCAAAGCCGGGTACACGTAGCCAACCAGGTTCTCCGGCGTAAATTAGTTATCGACAAAGCCGGTGAAAACGCAAAAAATATCCAATGTGACATTAATTCGTCAAAACGCTAACTAAAATACTACTGTATTATGATATTAATAAAACTAAAATGAGTATAATGCATGTGGTACTTAGGATAGTCTTGATATGGTGTTTGCATTTGAATTCACGTTGTGCTGAATTTGGGTTTTTGTTGTGTGTTGATTGAACATTGCTTGACTAAACCCCCAATTCATGTTCATTAATGATTGAAATTGATGTTTAGGATATGTTTTGGACTTGATTTAAAGGTAACAATGTTGTAATTTGGGTTGGCTAAGGATTTGGGGTCGATTAGGTGCTCAAGAGATGGTTAAATAATATTTAAAAATGATGTTCTGGTGCTGTACAGAAGCAAGAGTCGTGCATATTTAAGCACGATCCGTGGGTGACCTTCTGTTGACAGTTTTTCTCGTTAGCCTTCTGATTGTTTTCTTCGTATCTTTTGATCTAGAACTCCGATTTGAGTGTTCTTGGATGCTTTGGAAAGCTAATGAGAAGAACTACAGCTATAATTAATCATTAGAAAGGTATTTTCAACTTAATCAAAGAGTCACCCTAATTTACCCTAGCTTTTAAACAATTGATACATTGAATTTATCTCACTTTCCATTTATCTTGTTGTACAATCAAGTAGAAATACAAATTACGAGTCTTCTCAAATTTAATAAGAGAATATCGAAGAAAAATACAAAATGTCATTTGTCATTCACATCATTATTCTATATATCAAGGATAATCTAGTCTTCTCAAATTTAATAAAAAATATCTAAAAAACATGATTTACCATGCTTGTAATTTACATCAATCTCCTATATCTTGAGGATAATCTTGTCCATGTCCAAACTGTACACAAATTTTAAAGGTAATGTGATTATTCAAGCAATACCTTTTATAATCGCAAACATATCAAAGTCAACTATGTATGCAACATATCAACCTATAGTTGAAACATGTAGAGTTACAACATATTGACTAAGTAGAAGAAATCAAAGCCTACAATTGTTTAAGTAACTTAATTCATTATTCAAGACTGCCAAATTCTACTTTCCGTCAGCCTCTTTGAGGATACAAACTTATTGTTTTAAGAACAAAGATAAGTGATTAATAAATCTTGATATCATTTCTTTAATTAGTGCCTAAAGATTTCAATTTAACAATCTATCTTCACGCTTTTAACATCCTAATTAGACTTCTCTTCCTTAAAATCGTTTCTAAAATTATCCCTGGAACAAAGATTCTCAAGCATCAATTTTCATTACTGATAAACAATGCCTATGTTTTCCAATTTTCGATAATGTATTTATAAGGTAATTACAGTAGAAGAAAGTGTACCCCAAAAAATGAGAGTTGTCAGGTACTAACTTAACATTAAGCCTAAGCCCTAAATACATTGCAAGGAACACAAATTGGAAACATAAAACTTACAACCTTTCGATCTAAGTGGCTTGGAGCCAATTCCTTCCTAGTGACATGATCCTTGTTAAATCCAACAAGCAGACTTGTATTAGGCTATTTAGAAGCCATTTCCCTATCTTAAAACTGTTGACACCCAATTTGGTCAAGGGCTACTCGGCTGACATAGAATCAGCTAATTGAGGGTTGAGGGATGATTCTCGTCGGAAAAATACAAATATTAGTCACTTAGGGTCTAAGATATTCAACTGAGGAGCAGTTAAGGTGCGTACTTGGCTGACGCCAAATCAGCCGAGGCAAGACTCAATGAGGTAAATTGACTTGACGTGGCTGCCAAGTCTATATAGGCTTGGAGGCTATTATTTGGTCTTACTTAATGTGTTAATATAATTATTTATTAAATGCCCAATTTATAGTTATATGATTTATGAAAAGAAATATAATGGAAAAAACCAAGTCAAACTATGGTAACAACCTTCCTACATTTTTGGGAAGTGGGTATGAGGAGTTGGCCGAGTCAAGCTTGTTTTGGGAGAAAGCATTCATTGCACATGGACATGATTAGATGTTGAAGCGGTCAAGAGAGACAAGGAGAAGTGCCAAAGAAACCCGTGCTAGTGGAGGAGTGGAGAGTGTCTACGAGTTTTTAGGACTTAGGCGTGATGTTGTACATTTGTAAATACACACTAATTCAATCAATACAAAAGTCTTTACTTATTTTACCTTTCCTTTATCGCTTTTCCTTATTTTTATGCATTCCTAGTTTAGTAGTTCTCCTTCTACACTAGGCACTTTCTAATGTACTCAAGGAACCCGCGATTGAGAAACAGAGTCATTTTATTTTATTTATTTTGTGACAATTTTGAAAGCACTTTAGATTTAGTTTCCTCACAATTACTTAAAGAAATAAATTTTAACGCGAGAATGACACCATCCAATTTTTACTATTTTGTGTCTATTTCTTCTATTAATTATTTTCTCTCATTTTTTTTTGGTAAACCAATGTATCCTCCATTGAAATTGTGGAGACTATTTTGACCTCTTCCAACAAATGATTTTCCATACGCATCGGCTAGGGATCAAACCCAAGACCAAATGATTAAGGGACTCATGTTACTTGTGCCACATCATATTGATTCTCTCATTTTATATTATCAACAAAAGTATAGCTTACTATTAGGCCTTCAATTCCAAATTCATTTCCTTATTTCCTAACAAGTCACCTCAAATAAAAATAGAAACACAACTACAAAAGAATATAAATGAAAGGAAGAGAGACATAGAGAAAGTATAAAAAAATATCCAGAGCATACATAAGGTGTAATTATCAAAAGAGTATCCTATGGTTTTTTGGGTGGTAATTAACTAAAAAGAGTATCCCATGTTTTTTTGGGTGGTAATTAACTAAAAGAAGTATCCCATGGTTTTGAAAAAGTGTTTTAACATAATTGCACAATGTTAGAGCGTTTGATGAGATGATTTGGGTATTTTCCAGGTCTTTGGTTCAAATATAGTGTTGGGAATGCAGTATCGTTAAAACTCTTGAGGAGAGTTTTTTCCGCCTATTGCAGTCCTACCCAACTCGAGGGATTAGTCTTTACATTTACGCGCAGAGGATACCTACATAAAAAAGACAACCTTTCACAAAAGAATAGTTTTGAAAATAGATACTTCAATTGTTTTTTTCTTACGTTTTAGTTTGTTACATAATAAACCTCCAATTTATGTTTTAAACGTTTGGTAATTTTTAGTGTGGGTTATGCTAATGTTGAAATTCAAGTTAGACATTCAAGTTAGTTCACACACGCAATAGAGGGAATCTTGAAAAAATAGAATATTTTATTATTTATTTTCAGACTTGTTTTTGTTCTAATGTCAATGTTAGATGTTAGACTTGGTTCTGAATTAATTTTATCATTTTTTTAACATTAGAAAAACTTTAGAATAACTATTTTTGTACTTTTCCCATATAATTTTGATTTATTTTATTGTCTTCGCATTTTAAAAAATAATTTTTAATTTTTTAAAAAAATCTCATTAAAAATTATCCAAGCTAATGCAGTTAGCATATTACCTATTTGAATATTGAAGAACTATATACAAACATTATAATGAACACAAATTTTTAGGATGAAGAAATTTCTCTCACTATGTGGTGTGTGGTGTGATGAGAGAATTTAAAAAATTCAGAGAAATATTATTTTTTAGGATGAAGAAATTTCTCTCACTATGTGGTGTAAGAGAGAGAACTTGAACTTGATGTAACTATGCTTCTTTTATTGCTCACATGACAGAGAGAAGTATACGACAAAGTGAAAAAGCTAGGAGATATTTGGTATGGTTTAGTAATGGGTGAAACAAATTTAATAATGGAGAGAATATTTCCAAATATCGAATAGGCCATTTTCAATAATTTATTAGAAAGTATCAACACTTCAAGTAATGATCTACCAATAGGTAGATGAATTTAATACACAGTCTCTAAACTTTCATTAATGAAATTACTAATGAGATTAACTTTTTGACATCAGGCAACCTCAATTAGGGTGTTCGCGATACAGAATAAAAACACATGCAATCCAATTACTAATTTTGATTCGATTGGCTTCTTTTAAAATATCTGAACCACTCAAAACTGAAACAATACGGTTTGGGTCGATTCAATTACTAATTTTTTTTCTCGAAGTTTTGGTTAGTTGTCTTTTGGACGGAGCCATGAGGCCTACTAAGCGAGATAGATCCGAACCAGCCCAAAGTCCAGGATCCATATCCATGACCCAACATTGCATATTGGGCCATGAAGTCCATGCGCGTATTTGAGCATGGACAAGCCCAATTCCATAGATCCACATCCAAAGCCCGATCCATCCAGCCTCGGCGGCTCAAATTTACCCGAACATTCTAACGGCTCAGAGCTTGCACGGATCTCTATAAATATAGGTTCGCATAGCTACACAAGGTATGCATTACCCTCTAGCCTGCATACTACACGATCCTCTACTGACTTAAGCATCGAAGTGTCTTTGCAAGTACCCCCGTCTCACTCAAAACACACAGAGATTCGAACCGAAAGGAGTCTCCTAAAGATCTTCAATCCCTCTATTTTGCTTATTTTAATTTTAGAAGGTTGGTCTTTTATTTTTAATTAATAATATATACTCTCTCTTCCATGGCGGATGTCATCACATGATTATGGGAGGACATCATGTTTTCAAATATCATCAAATCACAAAAATTCTCTATTCTTTGCTTTATGGGTGTGGTTGGTTCCTTTAAATTGAACCCTTCAAGTACCTTATCATCATCCATCACCACTCATTTACTTCAAAAATCCTCTCTCTTACAAATCTCTTAAATGACTAGTTAACTTATTTTTCCTCTCCTCAAAAGTTCTTCTCCACAGCAAACTCACCCCACTCACTCACTCTCCATTTTATTCTTCCACTTTTAATTTGATCATAAATAAATCACCTAGTTTTCAAACCCCCTCATCAGTTGAACCATTAATTTTAGTTAAAAAGAAAGGGGAGAACTTTGATTCTTGCTTGAGAAATTAATTTTTTTTAAATGGAAGACTAAGCCTTTGAAAACTTTCACTTGGAATCTCATTAATGTTATTTGTTCTTCTTGATTTCTCAATAACAATTGGTAGTTATTACTTGAATGTTAGGTGGTGTAATTTAATTCATTGAAAGAGAAATTCAACTTTGTCAACACATTCAACTCCCTCCCTCCCTTACTTACTGACTCATAAAGTCAGCATAAGTTAAAATATATTAAATTTGTTGAGCAATATAGGTAAAGAGAAAATAATTTGAATCCTAACTTAATTGATGGAAACTAAAGACACGCTGAGTTCATTTTCTTTTATCCCAAAGTCTTGTTTTCTTTTAGTACTTTAGAGTTTTCATTTACTTGAAAACACCTCTGTCTAGCACACACCAGCTCTTTATTCCATTTCCTCTCTTTATTCTCTCATTCTCTTCAACATTCCTCACAATCTCTCCAAACCATAGTAGCCACCAGCTCTCCCTCTCTAATCTTTTTATTTTTTTATCTTCTGTAGAAGATCAAGACTTGAAGTTGGAGTGGACTTGGATCAACACACTTTCTGCCTAAAAAGGTGAGAAATTTATACACTTTCTTTGTTTCTTCTACTTATTTTCTTAAAATTTTCAGAGTAGCTTTAATAATCATAAAGGTAGAATCTTTGATGAAACTAACATGTATTTTTAGTTATAAAATATGTTTTAACTTAGAATATTTCATGTTTAAGAGTTGACATAGAAAACCTTAGAACTTTGAAAAGTTTGGATCTTTTTAAGTTAATAAGATGGATCTATCAAAAAGAAATATTTTTACAAAGACTAAATGATTTTGGTTAACTTATCAATAAGTTCTTATAAGAAAACTCTGTTTCTAATTTAAAGTGGTTTCTGAAGTTTAGATCTAAAAGAAACATGAGATCTTTATTAAAAAAGTAGCATTAGATCTAAATTGAAGGTATCGAGAATGTTTAAAATGATTTTTGGAAATTTAGATCTAAATTTATGAAGAAAAATTAATTCTTTTGACAAACTCTTGATTTTAATTATAAAGAGGAAAAATGGATTCTTAAAAGTGGTTTGAATGAGGTTCTTAATTTCTTCAAATCTTTGAATATCCCTAAATTAAAAGGTTGAAAGATGGATTTTTACCCTAATTAAATACTTAAATTGGTTTTTTTTCTTAAAAATTAATTTGTATAAGGTAGAAAGATGGATCCTTGAAAAAGAAAGACTTTTGACAAGTTTTAAGTGATTTTTGTTTATATTCATCAAAAGTCTCAAAAGGACTTAGTTAGCTAGCTTTAAAATACTCATGTATCAAAGGTGTTTAAAATGATCAGAAAATGTGTAATGTGGTATGAGGTGTTTAAAATGTTGACAAGAAAATAATTGAATTAGACAATATGTGTATGATCCAATTCCACCAATGTTACAGAAAGAAGAATATCAATACAATTTCAATTAATAAAATTAGCTAATAAGAATAAGGTTTACTTTTCTTGCTCTGTCACCATTTTCTATTAAACCAACTCTTGGATTTGCGCAATTAATTTTGATAACTGAATGTTGAATGTTAAGGATTTGAAACTTTACAAGATAGAAT
Organism: Astragalus glycyphyllos; assembly: GCA_963573325.1. Classification (NCBI taxonomy): domain Eukaryota; kingdom Viridiplantae; phylum Streptophyta; class Magnoliopsida; order Fabales; family Fabaceae; genus Astragalus; species Astragalus glycyphyllos. The sequence continues at coordinate 39,454,786 of OY754313.1, forward strand.
AAGTTTTAGCCTTTAAATGACATCAATTCTCGTTTCTTCTTTTGCTGCTTCTATTCTTGGCCACAAGAAGAAGCTTATTTTTATGCAAATTAACTTATTTTACTTATTTTTTCCAGATGCATGTTCATAGAGAAGTAGGTATAGAATCTTGTTAGCGCTTGTTGCACTGGGAATGGAGGGAATTGGAAAAATGGCAATTGTCGACCCTTATAAGTATTTGTGGTATGTTTAACTCTATTTTGTACTTCAATTTTTATAGTTTTTATGTATGGAGATTAGTCACATTTGGCAGACACTTCTTTACCCTTAAAAATATCTTTTTTTTTTGACTAGGACACTTCCTAGACACCGTTTGGAAACCTCTACGACACTTTTTTCATAATTTTTTTTAAAAAGAGTTCAACCTCTTGAAATTTGTAAGTTATTATACTTCTTTTTAGGATATAAAATTTTTATCTTAAAAAAGACTTTATAAAGTTAATCAACTTTGGTTTTAAAAAGTAATTAGATAAATCCTAATTTTCAATTTAGATTTTTATTGTGCTGATCATATATGTATCTGTGTTTATCTATTCAGTTATTTTTGCAATTACTTATACATATGTTGTGTTTAAGTATCCTATAGTTTGGACGTTATAGTGTCGTATCAGGCTTTCGAGTCCGTGCTTCATAAATTATACCGTTATATATATTCTGCCACTATTATTGAGAGACCTACCACATGTTTAAGAGTTACTCTCCAACTAATTGTGTTGCCATAGAGGGTGAAAACATAGGTGTAATGTTTAATTTCAAGAGCTAACAAATTAAAGAAAAGAGAAGAAGCACTTAATATTGTGTCATAATTAATTTGTTTCAATGTAGTCTTCTTTTCTTTTGTGTAAGAAAGGGATAAGGAGTGCCACTATCTGGAGAATTTATACGAACCAATGAGGGAGTAGGAAGGATTTTTGGAAAGCTATTATTCCCCCTATGAGTGCCACTATCTGAAAATGAATACATTATCAATGGCTTGGAATTCTATTCCATTTTTGGAAAGCTGATTTTTTTAATACTTCTTCATAAATGAAAATGCTACCACCCAAGTATTTCTTCCTCAATTTATAACAAAACAAAAAGATGGTGGTGACTGACTGTTTGCCCAATGAAATGCAAACTGACTTACTTTAAGTTAATTTCCAACCA